>OZ005652.1:138051206-139358706 GCA_963930645.1 Salticus scenicus | reverse complement strand
GAAAAAATTTATAGTTAATATTTATAGATTATTAAACATGCATATGATTATAATTACGCTAAAAAATCAAAATGAACGTCTTGATTATAAAAAATAAGCTAATAAAATCTATCATAATCTGCACTACTCAACGTGATTTATGGAAACTTTTTGGGTGATCCAATATGGCTGAACCGGTTACAGTTGAGACTTCACTTGAACGAGCTCTCGCCCTCTCCATATCTATCCTTCCTCCGAGAGAATCACAAACGATTCTAAAGGCTAAGAGGTGTGCAAAATTGACTGAAAGTTTGGGATTTAGTATGCGTCTAGTAATTCGATGTTTCCTTATGTTATCACAACAACCAGGGTTATCACCTCTATTTTAAAACTGAACTCGTTGAGTCAGTCCTTGCGTAGAGGCTTCCATGGTCGCAAGAAACGTGGCTGAGGAATAAGTTTGTCTTTGGTTTAGAAAATCTTGTTAAGATACTTTAATGAAGAATTGCCTTTTGATGTCAAGTTTTTGAAAAACAAATATTATAAGATTGTAATTGTAGAATACAGAAAAAAAAAAAAAAAAAAACCTTTCTAAAATTTAAATTTTTAGTTTTTAACCCCTTAACGCGTGCTGTCCTCGCTTCGGGGACGCAACATTTAAGATCCAGCTGCAAAAATTCATCCCGGAAATTTTTTAGCAAAAATTCATGTTTATAACATATCAGAAAATGCCGGTTTTTTAAACATTAAAATTTAAAATTTCTTTTAGTTTAATTTAGTTCATGAATTCCGGTGGCAGTATAATTTAAATGTTTCAAATTGTCTTGCGCCGCAAAGGGTTAATAGATAATTATTACTTTATTTGTGACAGCATATAAATAAATTAATTGCTAATTTTGTACGAAATATTTAATGCCACTAAAAATCAGATCTAAAATTAAAAGTTTAGACAGAAAATAACACTTTTTAGACGGAACAATATTTCATTTTATAATTCATAACGATACAGGGGGTAATTTTCGTAATAGTAAAAGCTGAAATGTGTATTCTGAACATCACAAAACTCTCTCCTATATCATTCTATATGATAATTACATTTACCCTATGACATTAGTAAAAGTGTAATTAACATAGTTTTTAACAATAAATTCTTAATTCGCAATTCTGTGAATTTTAACTAACAGAATCTGTTATATAACCATATGGAAAGTCGAAGCTAAATAATTGCAATGCAACATTTTGGTTGTTTTGTACTCGTATTCAGTCAATATTCTTTTTCATAATTACCATATCAAGTTTTGTGCTTTTATATGCTATGGAAATGGATATTTAACATTCTTTTATACGGGAACAGTGGCAGCAAAGCAGCGCTTCCTGTCGCTGATATTGATACAAAATGAATCAACAAACATTTATTTATTTATTTTGTTTTTAATTTTTCATAAAAGTTTTTTCGAATAACAAGTTTTGTGGAATTATACATAATAGAATCTGAAATGTATGTCCTTCAAGAAAATGGCTTTAGCGCCACCTACTGGATTATTTGCACCAAATTTTATTGGCATTAACTTCTGTCATTGTGTAGGAAATATAGACCTTTACATATTTCTTTACACTAATTCTTGCGGAAAAACGTAAGAAAAGTTTGATCACATACGCAAAAAAAAAAAAAAAAAAAGAGAGAGATAGACGGACATTGCCTAAAAAATTTAAAATCGTGTTTAGGATTTCTCAAAACTTGTAAATCTGTCGGAAATTGCATCAAGGAAATTTTTAGAATTCTAATACTTTATTGTGGATGTAGAAGAAATAAAAATGCAGTATTTATTTTTATTTATTATTTTATTAAATTAATAAAAATCACAAAGGGTATTCACTTAGTTAATATTACCCCATTGACTGAAAATTGCCTAAATTTCCTACAAAAAATAAATAAATAAATAAATAAAATGATAGCTGAAATCGATAATAAAACGGTGATTGTCAATACATTTTTATGAATTCTTATTTCAGTGAAATTTTCCTTGCTGTTTCTTTAGTTATTTTAAAAGTTAAGCGTTTAATTTAAAATTAAATGTAGAGTTTTATGTACAATAAAGTAAATATTTGCTTTATGTCCATGTTGAAAGCATTAACTGTTAATTACAAATACTTTTTTTGTTTTTATTAAACTTATGAGATAATTTCCTTCACCAAGTATTTTAATAAAATAGAATCCTCTTAAAAAATTGTGACTTTAATCATTTTAAGCGGTGTTGTAATTTTTGGAAGTAAAAGTATACGAACTATTTTATCTTAAGTGTAGTGCAATAATGGGACCCAACGGAGTTACTATTATTAGTGAAAATAAAGCTGAAGAGTGAGTAAATTTATTTATAGACGAGCAATACTATTAAATTTGTATCCCGCACAGTAGTGTCTTGTATAATATGTAACCTATTATAATTTATAATGAATAAAATTATGGTATATAACGTAAATTTAGTTTACTTAATGCGAATTTTATGAATTATTAGCCTCTAGGGATATATATATATATATATATATATATATATATATATATATATATATATATTCCCCCTCAATATATTATTTAATTGACAAAGATTAAATGACTAATCGATATTAACTAAAAATATAATTTATAAAATTAGTATCATATTGATAAAGGTTAAACGAATTATTGATATTAATTAAAATATATTTCATAAAATTAGTTTTATATATATGTAGCGTTAGTGCTTCAGTGATTGGCATGCTCCAATAATTGACTTTTGCCCCGAAATAATTGATAAATAAGAAAAATAATAAAATCATATATTTAACATATAAGAATTTTAACATTTTATGTCAAACACTAGAACATAGGGTGCTAATAACTGGTAAAATGAATAACTAGCAGTGTCAAACACTGGAACATAGGGTGCCAATTACTAATAAAATGAAAAACTGGCAGCGTCAATTACTGGAATATTGAGTGGGTGTCAAATAATAATTCCTAAAAAAAATAATTGTTATCAAATGTATATATTTTAACATATATGTTGTTCTGAATGTCTTTAATACCATATGTACTAATATAAGATTTCTAAAAATATTTTCTGATGACTAGAACATTAAGAACATCACAGATTGCTCTAAAAGTGTCAATCACTGGTGCACTTACCCTGTATGAACTTCATAGAAAATTATAAAAATTTCAAAAAATTAAGTAAAACTTCTGCGCAAGGAGCAATTTTCTTGTATGCTTTGATACAGCTCCGAGTTTCACGACATTTGCTGTAGGATAAAATAAACCACTTGGTAAAAGTTTTTTTTTTCCCTTTGACAACATGTAAAAAAAAAAACAATAATAAAATAAAAATAAAAATAAAAATGTTAAAAATAAAAATCAGAGAAAACATCTAAAAGAATATATATATATATATATATATATATATATATATATATATATATACATATATATGTAGTAATTTTCACAATTTCGTATTTTAAGGCTAAAAAAATAAAAAATAAAATCGTATGCTTTAAAGATTTTCTAAAACAGGCCTGCCAAACCCAAAACACTCGGTGGGCTGCATTGGAAATCTGTTTTATTCATGCGGGCCGCCGCACAGTATGTATGTATGCGTATATATGTTTGTGAGCGTATGAATCATGTATCATGTATACATATTTCGGGAAAGGTTATGGTGAAGACTGGGAGCAGAATACCTTAAATTATTTTCATTCATAAATTAACAATATAATTGTGAATAATTTATGACTATACATTAATACCTATAATAAAAAGAAAAAATAATGGATCTAATAATATTTTACTACAAAAGAGTGAAATCCTTAACTATATTATAATCGTTTAAAGGTACTTTCACTTTGAAAAATCAGTACAAATTTATTAATTTTTAATGTGTTAACCAAAGTTGTCAAACTTTAAATATCGTTATTCGTCTCACGTGCCTCAAAAATCTAAACGTCGGGATGCGTGTGTCCCGGGGGTTGCGGGTTGGCCACTTCTGGTCTAAAAGAGTATTTCCACAAAAATTACGGTTTTTGTATAAGAATTTTATAAAAAATTACTATGAAATTCAGAGGAAACATCTAAAAGAAATTTTAAGAATTTACTACAGTAATTTTCGCAATTTGATATTTAAAGGTAAGTAATAATAATAATAATAATAAATAAAAATAAAATAAAATAAAAAATCGTATGCTTTTTGTGTATTTAAACTTATTGAAAAATATTTTTTTTTTCACTTTTTTTCCATGTCGCATTAAGTAAAATAAATATTTGAAATAAAATTGAGAGAAATCGGATGAAAGAAATTTTAAGAAACAAATTTAATAACTAACGCAGGAGACAGTTACCGCATGCCTTTATTGAAAAGTAGACAAAAAAGTCATGTCATCCTAAATTGAAATCTGTTTTGCACGGAATTTTACATTAATGTTATTGAGGTTTGTTATAACAAATTTGTGAGTTAAAAATCCTAAATGATGACTGTGAAGAAAATTCCTGTAGAGCTCTACATATAGAGAACAATATATAGCCTTATATTCAAATACTTTATACAGAAAATATTATCTAACAGAGTATAACCACAAAAATTACGGTTTTTGTATGAGAATTTTATAAAAAATTAATATGATATATGAAAAATAATTGCCTTGTGATTTTTTTCTTCATATTGTCAAAGAATAGTTAAATCTCCTTCTCCTTCTTCTTTTATTTTTTCCCCTTTCTCTGGCCAATATAACGGTAGTGAAAGTATTGTTAAATTTTCAAAATTACGATTTTGCTTTATTTGTTCGTTTTGGGCCTCCTTAAATTCAGAAGCCAGGTTTTTAGCTATTAACGAGTCTGTTGGTGTGTCAGTATCAGCGTTTCAACATCTGGCAGAATTTTTAATCGATAATTACCATTAAGTTTGAGAAGTGATATTTGATATACATAATAGACTATTTTAGGCCAGATTAGGCAAACGTACAATATACTAGATTAGGCAAACGTTACAGATAAAAATTATTTGTGAATATTGAACAAAAAATCCGCCATATCTGCCAACACTGGTCAGTACCTGTTTGTTTTGGACTCTGTATCATTTTAACGGAAAAACAAATATCAGCAAGAAATCAAAACGTATTTTAAACATATTTTAAACATATTTAAAACATATTTTAAACCTGGGTCATACGGGGATTCCAGAAATACATTAAATTTCAAATACATTATGTCTTTGATTGAAATGTCTAGTAGATACAGTTTATCATGTTTATGTTTCACTATACAAAATTAGACAAAAATACATTCTTTATATGCAGAAAAGCATGTATCCCACAAAGTATGGTGTGGAATTATTGTTCTTTCTATACGAAGTCAAGAAGAGAATTCCAATAGGTTGAAACAAATATTGGTGTATTTGAAGATTCATTTTTATACTAGACTAATTTTATGTACATTGTATGATGGTACATATATAATTTGTGTATAAAATACAAGATTAATTAAAATAAGTCAGATAAGTTTTAGAGAGAGATTTAGGCGAATTTTCTTTAAATAATTTCAAATAAATTTTAAAATTTAACGAAAAGCTTATTTCTTTTACGAATGCAGTTACAATATTCAAATAATGGGTTGAGGTCGGTGGTCTCCCAATATAAGCACCCTCTCGATCACTCCTTTTCACTGCTAGAAAAGTAGGAAATGTAAATGAAGAAGCAAGAAATATAAACCCTTATTTTTATTTTTACTCCTTAAAGGGTGGTGTGGAGGTGCATTAGTGTATACTAAATATGAATTTTTTTTTTTAAAGACACTGTATATGTTGAGATACAATAAATATGTTATATGCCTTAAACACTAATATTATGTCTAATAAAATACAGGGTAAGAGAAAAAAGTGCAAGTGCCACACACTAATTTCTTATGCCAAACAAATCTAATAACAAACCTGAATAAAACTAGGATCATATTGAAATTCATGTATTGTAAAGTGCAAAATATGTCATAAAAATGAAATTACTTATAAAAAAAAAGTATCAAGCTTAAAAGTTTGTTAAATGCATTATGGAATACAGAAAAGTGTATTTGAAACACATTTTATAATTACCTTAAAGTCACTATTAAAGATATAAGCAATAAAAAGTACGCTGCTCAAAACAATTAAAAAATTTTGTAAATCTTATCTATTTATAAAAACGGCTAAGAGATTTTTTTTGGACTCTGTTTGTCTGTGTGTGGACGCAAGTTGCCAGAAATTTTTCCTACCTTAGTTAGTTTTAAAAAATCTAATTGTCCGATCAATAAGCTGTTTAATTCAGACAAATCGCCCCTTTCATTTGTCACCTTATTTGTAACGAATTTTTTATTAGTTTTTTTAATTAATTAAAATATGAAAATAATAACCTGGCAAAAGCTTTAAAAAAGGACATTTAAATTTTTAATTGTTGACAATATATATATATATATATATATATATATATATATATATATATATATATATATATATATATACGAATTCTTTTCTTTTCTTTTTTTCAGCTTAAAATGAAATACCAATGCTTTCGCACGAAAAAAAATAAAATAAAAATAAAAAAAATAAATCGCTACTAAATTTTCTCATGCATATGTAAACATGACGTTTTTATGACTTTAAAATTAAATAATATTAATAATTTTAAAATTTAAAATTTACAAAGAAATAAAGTGCGAGAAAATCGCAGGGGCTTGCTAGTAAAAAATAACGGTATAAGTGAATTTTGCTTGCAGAAAATGGAAGAAGAGGGTCAAACATGCAATTTTTTATCATTGTCAAACTTTAGAGCATGCAAATTTTGAGTTTTATGACAAAAAGAAGTTTTAGCAGCAGCAAATGGAATTTGACTTTCAACTTAATGAAAGGCAAAACGAAAAAAGTAACAAAAAAAAAAAAAAAAAAAAAAAAAGATCCACATTCAGGAAGTGGGTTGTTTAGATGAGTAAGATGTCTTGCCGAAATCATTTTACCGATTTAGAAGCTTGGAGAATTGTTGGTTGATTAGAGAGAGAGAGGGGGGGGGGAGGAGGGCAAATACAAGCCAAAATAGCAAAAGCCACTGGATTTTGACAAAGTGTGATTTACAGGATCTAGAACCATTTTCTGGAAACTGAAAATGCAGACTGGAGACCAGTGCAAGGTCGTATATGTGCTATAATGCCCAATGAAGATCGATAGTTAAGGCTAACGGCTCGTAGATACCGAAATATTAATGCCCCTCTCCTTTAACAACACTATCGCTTGGCTACTGCCATCCCAGTTTCGACTCATAGGTACCTTCTGAAACCAGTTGAACGTTGTAGGTATGTACTCTCGCTGACCAATGCTATACGTTAAGTTAACAGAAAGGCATCGTCACGCACAAAGGGAGTGGGTGAACTAGAGGAGAAATAAATGGCACAATGTTTTTTTCTCTTACGAGTTTCATTTTTCTGTTCTCATGATATTAAGCGTATTTACATTTGGAGAGAATACGACATTAGAAATAATCATGTGTTCGTGCACGAAAGTGTCAGATTTGGTGGTGGGGGTTGATGGTCTATGCTAATATCTCCGTTGATGGTCACACCAATCTCCACATCATTCGAACTGGAGCTCAGACAGGTTGCCGATATAGGGGTGAGATTCTCAGACCTATTCTTACAGTAAGGAGCCAGTTTCTGATAAACTGAGTCGAAACTGTGAGGCAAGTAGCCGAGCGAAGGTGTTGTTGAAGGAGAGTAGCATTCATATTTTGGTATCTCCGTGGCATTAGCATAAATATTGGTCTTCATTGGATGTTGTTACAAATTTACGAACTTGCCCTTGTCTTAATCCTTAATTTTCAGACTAAAAAAAAAAAAAAAAAAACTCAGATCCCTGAAATCACATTTTACAGCTTCTACTATTACGGATTAAGTTTGCCCCCTTTAACCGTTCGCGAACTCTTCAAGCTTCTGAATCAGCCAAATGACTTCGTTGAAACATCGCACTCATCGAAACAATGGACTTACTGAATGTTGATCATTCTTTTACGCATTGTCTTTCATTAAGTTAAAAGCCAAATTTCATTCACTGTCGCTAAAGCGTCGTTTTTGATGTCAATCTCAAAATTTAAATACTCCAAAGTTCAAAAATGTGAAGATTTTGCATTTGTGACTTTCTTCTTTCACTTTTTGTATATATTTTTTTTCGCTTACACCGTTATTTTATATAAAATTTACAATACCTTTTAATTAATTTAGTAGTGTACATACATCACCACATCGTAAACTGTAAAAAAAAAAAAAAAAATTGTAAAATCACGGTATTTGGCCGTATAATTTTAGGGGAAATGACCGTGTTGCTACCTAAACGGTCATAATCCGTAAATTAATGTTTAGGAAGCATAATTTAGGAAATAACCGTATAATTTTAAGGGAAATGACCGTTTTGCTAGCTAAACGGTCGTAGCCCATAAGTTGATGTTTCGAAAGTATAACTTTTTGAATTTTTAAGAGAAAAAGCCGTTAATCTACGCAAATTGCTTTTATCTTTCACCAAACCATTTTCTCATGAGAAAATCTTTTTAAATGCTATCATTTCAGTGACATTAAGAGATAATTCCATTTTCTTCCATTTTCAAACTGAAACTATGATTGTTATTTATACTAATTGAATGTGTTTAATTATGCACGCATGGCGCATAGAAACATCCATTGGTTTTAATAAGCTATTGTTTTCTTAATTTAATTCAAAAAATTTCCATCTGACTGAAACTGAGTAATTGATATTAATGAAATTGATTTTCTTTCTTTATTAACACGAAAAAGCAAAAATGGTTTCTTGATTTAAAGCCAGATTTCTAAAACACAAACTACAACCTAATAATTGTTTTATCCACTAAACGCATTTTTTAAATTTTAGTTTTTTTTTTTTTTTTTTTTTTTTTTTTTAAGCTTACAGCATTCTAATTGCTCTTAACCCTTTAGTTAAGCCCTAGAAAACGGAAAATTTTAATGTTGTTTCCACAATGCATTTTTTACAATATGCTAAAATAAAGTTTATTTCAATATGAAATGAATATGTAATTAACCATTTGAAGGAAAGTCTTACGATTGTTATGTATGATCTTCACTGTTAAAAAACAAATCTGTTTTATCTGAATATGACCATAATATATGTACATTACATCATATATAGCAGGTTCTGCTCTCGAAATACTTCAGTCCTTTCTTCATTCAATGGATTTGGATTTTGGGAATAAGGCCGATTGACTGCTATAGGTCCTAGGCCAGAGGGGGAGTGCCCTCCATGGGGGGGGGGTCTTTCTAAAGGGTCCTAGCCCGTATTTACTCAAGTATCGGAATTCACTCAAGTTACTCACGTTTCGTATTTACTCAAGAAAACCACGGAAAACTCCGAACGGCTAGGCCGACGAGTGCGACCTGGGATCGAACCCGGCAGCTTATGTCTACCAGCTTTGAGCGCAGAACCTCTCGACCGCTGGTTAAAAAAAAAAAAAAAAAAAAAAAAAAAAAAAAAAAAAACCCTCTTCTGCTATTCTAAAAAGTGCAAATACGCCTAACATTTCATAAACACAGTTTGAAATCGGCCTTATAATGAAAACCTGATTGGATGAATAAGAATTAGGTTCTAGTTATTTCTTCTTTGCACCCACTACTGAAACCATAAAGATCGAAAACTATGAAAAAAATCGTATTAATTGGAGATACAAATTCTCTGTATTTATGTAAAATATTTATAATTATTATTCAAAATTTATTCTGCGTCTCGGTTAATTTTCAGAGATCTCACATAGTTTTCAAAAGTTTCATTTTGTTTTTGAAAAAGGGTGAGAAATTCTCACCCATTATTTACCTCTAATGAGAACCTTGAAATAAGAAGGCCCACCAGCGGCCGAGCGGTTCTGCACTCAAAGCTGGTAGACGTTACGTGCCGGGCTCGTTCACCGGTCGCGCTCGTCGGCCAAGCCTTTCGGAGTTTTCCGTGGTTTCATCCGAAACTTGTGTAAATGCGAGCTAGGACCTCTTAGAAAGACCCCACGGAGGGCACTCCCCCTCAGGCCTAGGACCTACAGCAGTCAATCGGCCTTATTCCCAAATCCAATCCAGTCCGTTTACAAATAAAAATGATTTCGAAAAATAGTTAGATTTTTTTTCACAAAATTCAGAATCATAGTCTTTATAGAAAAAAAAAAAAAAAAAAAAAAAAAAAAAAAAAAAGGTTTTCTCTTTTTAATATGAGAATTGACTGACTTCTTAATTTTGTCAAAAATAGCAAATTTAGATTTTAAAATAGACTTAAAATAAAATAATTTTTATGCATAGTTTGAACGTTAACAATTTCATCACCTTAAAAAATTTCTGTAAAAATAAAGCACTTTTTTTAACATGAATACAGCATAGGTTGCTGTTAATTTGTATAGCTAGTTCTGTAAAAATAATTGAAGATTTGTTACTTCACACTGTGCTGTAAATCGGTTTAAATTTTTTTCCAGAAGTCTTTTGGTGCGTATTACAAGATTTATCAACTAGTCAGTTCCGATGTTGACTTTATCTGTGTTTGTAAAGAAAAGTGTCTGTGGTCCCAACGGCGCGGTTGTCAAAACGCTGGCCTCTGACACAGGTGGTTGTGAGTTCGCTACCCGAGGCGGTTTGCCTCGCATGAAAATTAATAAATTAGCTTTTGCGTGTAAAAAAGTAAATAATTTTTTTTTAGTGTCGTAGATTTCTTTCGGCACGCATATGTAATAATTGCAAGAATCTTTTTTAAAGCATTCGAGAAAGTCATACTTTAACTTTTAATTTTATGGTCAATGCTACTTTTTATTACAGGTTGGTTGTATGTTTCATCACAACGTAAAATTACTGGCGATACATCATTCATCGACTAAACGTATTTTTACGGGCTTTGACTGGAATCTCTGCTGCCGGGCTTTGCTCGTAATTTTTCTGCAGCATTTTTTACAGTGTAGTATTTATTGAGGATTTAGTGAGGTGGCCCTTTTTTGAACCACTGGTACACAGATGTCGGAAAAGTGATTACACCCATAAAAATGTAAAGAGTTAGGTATTTGCATGTATTATATATATTTTATAAGATTGTTAGTGAAGTTTTGAAGTAGTATAAAAATTAATTATAATACATGTTAAAATCGTAAGAAAGGCCAATCAAAAACAGTGACAGCACTAAACAAAATAGCTATATATAAAGTCTAATGCTGTTTAATGAGATTAAAATGAGGATATACTTCCTATTTATATAAATAAAAGAATCATTTCATGCGTCAGTTCGATTTTATAGGCTTTTAAATCTTTAAGGTATCAAGAGTAGATAATGAGATAAAACGTTCAATCTATAAAAATCTAAATAATTATAAAAATGTAATGGCACTTGTTAATCATCCCTAAAGTTAATGAAATATTTTAATAATAGAAGTGTGGCAAACCATAGTGGTTGTAATGTGTCTGAATTAGATATTAAATCATGAACATAATTTCTTTTTCAATTAAATTCACAAGAAACATTTCCAATACATGAAACTCGTACATCATATTGTTGTTGTTATTAAAATTTCTTAAACTATTATAAGGAAGAGTAAATCTTATTCAAAGTTTAAATGTTACACGACAGTAAAAACCATTTTTGTGCATTTATATATTTTGTCCATTAATATCCGAATACATTAGTATTACTATACAATTCGAAATAATTTTCACATAAACTATCAGATATATGAAATACTTCGAAATATTTTTAAACGTTTGAACTACTAAACCTGTGTATATAATATTGCAATATCGATGCAAAAGGGTTAGCATGTGCACCTATTATAATTGTAAATATTTCATACATGCTTATAGATATTCCTGTGCAATATAGATATTCCTATACGATAAAATTTTGCATACCATCTATCTGAAATTCATATATATCATATAAATAAAATTAAGTTTAATATTTTCAAAGAAAATTTACATATAAATACAATTCTATATAGTGTATAAGGACTGAAATATATTGTTTGAAAAAAAAAAAAAAAAAAAAAACAATAAAATATAATCTAATTCGTTAAATAATGTTATGTATATAGTTTATTTAAACTAGGTATGCATAATAATTTAATACATTAACTATTAAATATAGATACAAATATATCAGGAAAAAAAAGTAATAATAACTTTAAATTTAATGTATTATAAATATTTTTTCTTCTCATATTTTCCAACTTGAATTATCATTCATTAATGAAACAAAAACTTGATATGCGTTTCAGTTTTAACTGAATATATATATACTAGAAAAGCCCGGTTCAGGAACGAACCGAATTCCAAATGCGGGAAAAATTTCAAACTCGAAATGTATAAAACTCGGCTGATGCTGTGTGCATGCCAACAGATCAAATTTTGTTAACCAAACCATTTTTAAATTCATGGAATCAATGAAGTTAGTGAATCAACGAAGGGTTTGCCCGCTTCGCTGGTCACTATATTTAAAGGAAACTCTTTTCTATATAGCTTTCTATATATATATATATATATATATATATATAATCATGAAATTGCTGTAAACGCAGACTCTCGGGTGCCTGTCCTTATCGCTTGTGACAATAGCTTACCATCCATTTGGGTGCTTATCAGATGGCAGTTTCAAAAGGAACAGTATCGGAAAAATTGAAGTAGCAATTTTATATTTGAATCCCAGTTACATATGAGCAGCACTATAAATAGTGTACATAATAATTTGATTTACGTTAATTTCTATATTTATTTGATTTATTCGATCAACCATAAAACGACAACAATTTCACGCCAAATATAATATTAGAATACGCTATGATCGGCTACATCTATCGCATGAGACAATTTTTTGTGGTTATAATAGTAGTTGAGTTAATTAATAGTAGTTGGTATAATATAGAAAAATAATTAAAAATGCAAACCTGATCATGGTACAGCCTTAATATAATTCCCTTTGGCAACTTTTGAATTTTTATTGCCATTTTAGACAAAAATACATAATTCATAAGATTATTTTTTCTGTTTCTTTTTCCTTTCCTTTTCTTTCTTTTCTGTTTTTCAATATTTCATATTTTATTTATATTTTTGATGGGCTACTTGGCTTAAAGTGGCCTTCCTTAAATTAGAGTCCTTGGCGAAAAATGTCCGATCTATTTCAGCATCAAAATTTTAAAAATTACCCAGTATTATCAATAAGGAAAGCTCTTTAATATAATGCTGAAATAGCTTTCATGCCAAGCGCAATTCTTCCGTACCAAAAACACACTATTTAAACAAAACAAAAAAGAAAAAAAAAATCTAAAATTGAGGTATATTAAAAAAGGTTATGGTTGATTTTTTACTTCATTTTCATTTTTTCATTTTTTCATATGCATGAGCAAACTTAATATTTTATAAAATTTTATATTTTGCGTGAAAGCATATTTCATTTTATGCTAAAAAAAAAAAAAAAAAAAATCTATATAATATTTCTCTAACATGGACCAGTTACAATTATTTTTTGTCGAAACGATACGATAGTGTTGTAATTAACAAAATACTGGGGAATAAAAAATGATATTTAAAATTGAATAATATTTAAGCACACAGACTCAGCTCAATGAACTATAAGAAAAATGAACTATTTGTCTGATGACATTATTTTATGGGAAAAAAAATATAATAATAAGAGTTCCTTTCCAGAATCTTTGCTATCGCCATTTTAAATCGATCAATAGTTTAAAGATATATAACAGAATAGGAATTATTATCATAAATCGACTAAAAAATACAATCATAAAAAATATAATCAAAATAGGAATTAGTTCTTTTTTAATAAAAAACTATACTAAAATTAATAAAATTCATTTCCAACATGGCAACAAAAATTTAAAAGACGTTGTGGGAGTCCTATACTAAAACTGTACTGCCTGTAGAAGTAGGAAAACAGGGTCGTAAACTATAAATTTTATTTTGAAACCTTTTTTAGATGATTTTGGTATCACTATTGTACAATATTAATTTGGTTCTAATAATAATTTGGCTTCTTGTAAATTAAATTTTTAATTAGGTGATGAAATTGGTATAATATTTACAAGTTTCAAATTTTAAAAGTAAATAAGAAAAATAAATAAATAAATAAATAAATAAATAAAGTGCGAAAATTTCGCTCGGATTTGCTAGTGAATAGTATTAAAGTTAAATAACATATAATGCGATGGTTCGGGCCCCACCTGTGAAAATTTTCACGGGCCGCCACTGCCTATAAATATTATTTTTTATCCTCGTGTATTAAATTAAATATGTCACTATCGTATCTCTTTAACAAATATAATCGTAACTGAACCACGCTAGAGAAATATTATATAGATTATTAAAGATATGGTGTTTTAAGGATTCATTTTAATATATTGACCAGCGAAGCGGTCAAAGCCTGCTAGTAATAATAATAACAACTCGTAATTATTTTTTATTTTTTATTTTTATTTACTTTTTTTTTTTTTTTTTTTGGCATTAATAAAAATTTAAATGTCCAGTTTTAAAGTAATTACAAGTTTATTATTTTCATATTTTAATTAGTTTTAAAAAATCTAATCAAAACTTCGTTACAATTAAGGTACCTAATGGAAGGTGCGATTTTTCGGAATCCGTCGGCTTAAACAGCCTCTCGGTCAGACAATTACATTTTTTTTAATTAACTAAAGTAGGAAAATTTGGTGGCAACTGCGTCAACACGCAGACAAACAGAGTCGAAGGAAATCTCTTAGCCATTTATATATAGAGAGATGTGCGTGTGTGTATATATATATATATATATATATATATATATATATATATATATGTATATACATATATACATTACGACAACTATCATTTATATATACATATATATATATATATATGTAAATGATAGTTATCGTAATAAAATTTAACCTTAAAATTTAGTATATATATATGTGTGTATAGATTTACATACACATCTGCTTATGCCTGGCATTTTCATTTTTTGCTTATCATAATTAACTTTTTAATCGACTTGGTTAAATATCATATTTCAGAAATAATTCATATTAACTTCTTAAATATATATTGCCTTCTAACTTATTTACATAGATAGATGGAGACAGAAAGATACCTTCTTTAATCCAGTTGCAATCATTTTGTGACATTTAATTTATAATCAAACTGTGTTTAGACATCGAAATTCCAATACAACGATTGTTTAAAAAATGAATTTAGCTGTGGTTTATTTTTAAATTTAATTTGTTGCAAAAAGTATACTTAATTTTTATGAACTTATCAATAACAGTTTAATAGCAAGAAGGGGTAGCAAGTTCAGGTAAAGTTTTAGCCCCTAGATAGTTTCAGGAAGGTGCTGTGCGCCCTGCTTGTTTTTTGGTTGGAAAAAAAACTTTCTTGTCCCACATTGGACCATTCTGTCACCTCATGCAACAAAATGGCTCAAAATGATGTGTTATTTACGATGTTTTAATTAAAACAGTAATTTTTTTTTTTTTATGGTAATGTATTCAGTAAGAAACTAAAGAGTTAAGTCAGGAATAAACTACTACGTCAGAAACGCCAAAGAAAAATTATTGAGGTGCATACAGCTGTTTCGGTAGCCTAAAGAGTACCGTCTTCAGTGCAAAAAGAATTCTGAATCTGGAGAAGTGCTCGTATATATAGGAGAGGGACCGGATTTAGTTCAACCAATAGGATTACGGAAGAGGTGGGGAGTGTGGCCAATAGGAATTAAGGAATGTGAAGCTGTGTAAACAGTAAAAAAATTAAGAAAATGTGGACTGAATGTAAAATTTCCAACAATCAGACAAATAGGGAAACCGATTGTTTGAAATTTTACATTCAGTCCACATTTTCTTAATTTTTCTACTGTTTACACAGCTGCACATTCCTTAATTCCTATTGGCCACACTCCTCACCTCTTCTATAATCCTATTGGTTGAACTAAATCCGGTCCCTCTCCTATATATACGAGCACTTCTCCAGATTCAGAATTCTTTTTCCACTGAAGACGGTACGCTTTAGGCTACCGAAACAGCTGTATGCATCTCAATAATTTTTCTTTGGCGTCTCTGACGTTTTAGTTTATTCCTGTTTTAATATTCCAACGCCAAGTCTCCTGCCAGCGCTCGACTTAGACTACCTCGAGTACCGGGGCAAGCTTATTCTGGGGGGCCCCCTTGCAGTGACATAAGAGGGCTTTAGGTTGCAAAATTTCTGCTTATGCCTTTTGGGGGCCCATTCCAGAAGGGGGGCCCAGGGCAACTGCTCCACATGCCCTGGCGTTAATTAGGGCCTGTCTCCTGCTATTAAAGAGTTAAGTGCCTTTTTTCAAAATATATGATTGATTATTGATTTCATTTCATTTTAATTTGTATTATAACATTTTTAAACTACTTTTTAAAAGTTCTTTTAACAAATATTAGTAATCATTTGCTTAAAAAAAAAATATATATATGTATTTTTTTTTAACCCTTCCACTACTGATGTCAATGATCAAGGACATGCTTTTTAGAATTTTTTAAGTCGTTTTAAAACTAATTTCAAAATTTTGTCTACATTTTCAGATATTTTCTTACCAAAAGTACTGATATTTTAAAGCACCAGACCCTTATATAGAGGGAATATTTAATCATGGATGACACCACGGGACCACGTTCAGGTAAACCTTTTTTCAATCATATTATTTTCATATTATTTAATATCAGCTGTAGCTAAATAGGTTTCTTTTTGTGTTAATAAATCTAGAAATCTTGGTTTAAACTTATTGTGATAATTCTACGAAGCTATAATTTTCCTACAGTATTTTTTGAAAACATTTGTCCATGATCATGGACAAAAGTTTTTAAAGTGTTAGAATATAAAAGATACGCTGACGAGTGCAATATTACAAAGGCACAGATATAGAATTTGTTACATTTTAAGATGAACATAGCGCACTATATCTAGCGAAAACTGGAAAGGCAACACCATCAAGAACACGAGGTTGTAATGAAGAAAACTTGTCAAATACTTCTTAACATGATATTTCGCGCAAATAAAAAACAGAAGTAAGACCTTATAAAGCAATACAACTCGATGCAGTTGATCTTTACCCATTCTTAACGGCTGCAAGGAAGCAGAACGCTGCAAAAATACTTAATGCAAAGGAAAATCACATTTCCTGTGTGAAAAATGCCGAGTACTCTTATGCCTCAGTAAAGAAAGAAACTGTTTTAAAGATTTCCATATAAACCCATGAAATGCAGCTGTTTTTTGCAATCTTTAAAAGCTTTGTATCTGTATAATAAATTTGTTTTTTCACTTTGAGTGCATTTTCATTTTAGTCTAACACACACCCATTGAGTACAAATGTCCTTGATTAAGGACAATCTCTAACAAAAACAAAATATCGTTAAAAATTATTTTCAGGCGTTTTTTTAGCTTATTGGGAGTATTATTAACAATGTATGAAATTTTCATAATATTTATTTTATTTTTAAAGTGTTGGTAGCGAAAGGGTTAAAGAAGTAATTCCATATAACGTGGCCGCCTAGGGACAAATTTCCAGTTTAAACAGCCAAAAAATTTTACATCTTGCTAAAAAACAGATCACTAATATTTCGTTGACATTTAACCATTTTGACATCCCGCGTATTAAAATATTTTTTCTATTTTCACTCTAAAATTAATATTTTTTGTGGTATCGTTATTGCCTTTTCTTGCCTATATTATCAAGGTAAATTTAATTAAAAATCTCTGCAAATAAATGCGAACGCAAGAGGTCAATTTTAGCACAAAAAAAAGTGTTTAGGACCCATTTCTAGAAAATCAAGCGAGAATGTCTCGCAATGCAAGGGTTTCATAATATTCATAACATTGTTACACCATCGAGAAATATATAGATTAGAAATTCTCGATCATATTGTCTATTTAGTTTATTGACTTAACTTATACGCAAAGTTCGGAAATCTATATTTATACTTTAGGGATTCAGAAAATGACTACTTATTCGTTCTAGATGAAGGCGGTACATATATATATATATATATTCTCAGCGTAATATCGAAATTTTTATAGTAAAATATTTTGTCGCTTGCGTATAGTTTTTGAAACCGTTTGCTTTAAAACCTTTTAGAAATATATTTTGGAAATATCTTTTTTTTTTTTTTTTTTTTTTTTTTTTTTTCACGCTTCGATGATTAAAGAAAACAATCCTTCCACAAATTAACCCTAAAAAGCTTTAAAATTAGACAAAAATTTACAATAACACTTCTTCAATTCATGTTATACTATTCATTATCAATAATGGAATATCTAATATTTATTTTTCCTAAGAGATTTTACCTGGTTCAATCTCCGTTTACTGTAAAAATATCTCGTTTGTAGGATGCAACATTAGGCTGAAAAAAATCATTCCAATATACTATAAATTTCCAATAAAAAAAATCTGGAGTGACTCCACTCGACTTTCCGAACATTGAGTAATTAACAGTTTTGTAGATAAAGTAAAGAAAGAGGAGTTGTTAAACAAACAAAAGAGAGAAAACGATAATAGAATGTTTGAGTATTTTTCTCCATATATTACACGATGTTTTATTTAACGCTACTGAACTTTGAGCCCATGATTATAATGATAAAGAATTTTTCGTTGTATCCCTGTAAAAACCTATAAATGATAGATTCACTAAAATGCTTATATTTAGTGAATATTTAGTTTATATTTCATATTAGTATATATTTAGTTTATATTTCATATAAATTTTCAGCACAATTGAATAAGGCGTTTAGTTTCTATCGCACTTTTAAAAATTTCGTCCCATAGGCCAAAATGATAAAAAAATTTTCTTTGTGCCCTTGTAAAAAAACTGTAAGTGCTAAATTCACCAAAATCTATACAGTTCATGCAACTGTGACTTATAACATGTGAACAAATGTTTTGCTCAGATTAATAAAGAGTATAGACGCTATCGCACTTTTAAAAGTTTGGCCCCATAGGCCATAATGATAAAGAATTTTTCCTGGTGTCTCTGTAAAAAGACTATAAGTGCTAGATTAACCAAAATCTACAGGGTTCGTACTATGGTGACTTACAATATACGCACCAACTTTTAGCTTATTCGAACAAAGCGTTTAGACGCTGTCGTGTTCACTCACAGACTGACACGCATACATACACACATACATACATACAAACATACATACATCATCGTAAAAATAGTGGAAACGGACTCAGGAGACCTCGAAACGTATAGAAACATCAAAATCTCAAATTCGGATTTTTGATATGATTACAATACATTCCTCACTATAGTGTTTGGAAAGTAAAAATTTTAGCCGATACAACTGTTTAAGATATTTATTTAAGAAAACGTTTTGTTTAAGTAAGAAAATTAATATTATTATCATTATCATTTTATGTATGTGTTTGTTAGAGTTGATTTTCTATTTTGTTCTATCGTTTGTAAATCATAATCCTTAATTATATGTATATATATATATATATATTTACCGTTGAAATAATTTACATAATGCTTAATTGCTATATCTCTGCTAATTTCTGCAATTTTGTAATGTAAATTAAAAAGAAATGTTACATTAAATAATTATCTTAGGAAATATAAAATTATACTTAAATATTACCATTTAATGAACTCTTTAATAATTAATTATTATTATTATTATAATTATTATTATTTTTAGTTATATTTTTACTATGAAAAAGTTTTAAAAATTACAATTAATCCAAATGCATTGCGATAAACGTGAATAAATAAAAAAAAAAAAAAAAAAAAAAAAAGAGAGAGAGAGAGAGAGAGAAAGTATATCATACAAAACTTAAGAGATATTTTATTTGGTGAATTACTGACATAATTAAGTCAATGTTTTTAAAAGAAGTCATTTTTACTGCGGCTAAATCACTTTACTGCGATTATATATATATATATATATATATATATATATATATATATATATATATATATATATATATATATATATATATATATATATATATATATATATATATATATATATATAGATAATCACTTTGCTTTTCAAAATATGGTCGAGTTTCGACCACTGGGCGATACTAGTTTAAATAAATACACGTTCATTTAATACATTTTAATCAGAGAGTTTTATGTTTTAAAAAAAATGGAATTTAGCCATTAGATTCCATTACATCAACATTTAAACAAACGTTTCATTTACTCAAACGTAAATCGGCCCATTAATATTGAACATTTTTTTTTATATCATAGTTTAATGGATGATTGAATATTTACTTTGCTGAAGCATTTCATTGAAATTTAAAAATTTATTCTTGTCAGTTCATCTAAACCTAATATATCGAATAATGAATAAATAAAAATCAATTACATGGCTTTTAAATTGTAACTTCTACTAAATCCGATCAATTAAATTAAAATGAATTGTTACGTAAATGGTATTGTTTAATGTCTATCGAGTAGTAAACAAGAAAGAAAAATCATGCAGCACGCATTGATTAGTAACACTTTATAACTGTACGTAATTGTTGTATCGAATAACTTTCAATATTCTTTGCCTAAGTTATCACACAACAGACAGAAGGACTGAAAAATATACAGATAGATTAATTGATTTTAAAATTACTCTTATGCATTTTGGAAAGTGTAAAAAAGGCTTAACGCAAAATAAAATGTAGCCATTAGATTATAATTACAGTTTTTGATCTCTCTGAATATTTTAGTGTAGCCCTGTTAATCAGAAAGTTAATCATATCATATTCTATACAAAACATTATTTTAGAGTATTAACAATAAATTTCAATATTTTTATGACTTTTACAGTAGAAATACTTTTAAATATAATTTTCAAATAATTTTGTCCTAAAACGTAATGCATTGGCATTTTTTGTTGTTGTTGTTGTTGTTGTTGTCCCTGTAAACAAACTAGTTGTACATGACCTATTAATGTCATTTTAAATGGGAAAAATTCTATAAGGATAATGTTTATAAAAATAACACTCATAGAACACAATGCTTTCGAATGCTTTTGGGTGTCCCTGTACACAAACCAGAAGAGATATTTACTCCATTTTCAATATGGAACATCCGATAGTAAACTTCAATAAAACATATCAGTTTCGAGAAATTCCATAAATAATTACAGAAGTTAAAGCGCGGGCTTACGGACAGACAGATACACAAACTGAAATCATATTCACACTTAAAAATTTTAGAAAGTGTTAAAAACGCTTAACGTAAACTAGAGTACAATACTAGCATTTTGTTATTAATAACTCTTAATATAAATGGACATTTTTGGGTCACCCTGTAAATCTAATGCTAATCATGCTACATTCTATGCAAAGAATTTTTTGGTGCATTTAAATAGCATATTTCAGTTTCCTAAAACTTCGTGGAAAGTAAAGTTATTAAAATTTGATTTATAGAAATATCTCTCATAGAACGCAATGCTTTGGAATACTTTTGAGTGTCTCTGTATATAAATCGGTGGTGGTATTTCCTCCATTTTATACAGGGTACATCCAATAGGGAATTTGAATAACGTATTTCAATATCATTAAGATATGTCTACAGAAAAGGTATGAAAATATGGTTTATAGAAATAAATCTCATAGAACACAATGCTTTTTTTAATACTTTCGGGTGTCCCTGTACACAAACCTGTAGAAGTATAAACTCCATTTTCAAAACGGAACATCCGATAGCGAACTTGAATAACATATATCAGTTTCAAGAAATTACATAAATATTTACGGGAGTTAGAGATCGGACAGACAGACAGGCAGACAGACAGACGGACGGACAGGGAGATACACAAAACTGAAGTCATATTCACACCTAAAAAATGCTAGAAAGTGTTAAAAACACTTAACGTAAACGAAAGTACAATTCTAGCAATTTTTTATTAATACCTATTAATATAACTGGATATTTTTATGCCACCCTGTAAATCTAATGCTAATCATGCTATATTCTATGCAAAGCATTCTTTTGTGCATATAAATAACATATTTCAATTGCCTAAAACTTCGTGGAAAGTAATGTTATTAAAATTTGATTTATAGAAATATCTCTCATAGAACGCAATGCTTTGGAATACTTTTGAGTGTCCCTGTATATAAATCGGTGGTGGTATTTCCTCCATTTTATACAGGAAACATCCAGTAGGGAATTTGAATAACATATTTCAATTTCATTAAGATATGTCTACAGCAAAGGTATGAAAATATAGTTTATAGAAATAGCTCTCATAGAACACAATGCTTTGAAATACTTTCGGGTGTATCTGTACACAAACTGGTAGAGTTATAAACTCCATTTTCAATAGGGAACATCCGATAGTGAAACCTGAATAACATATATCAGTTTTAAGAAATTCCATAAAGATTTACGGGTGTTAGAGATCGGACAGACAGACAGGCAGACAGACAGATGGACGGACAGGCAGATACACAAAACGGAAATCATATTCACACTTAAAAAATGCTAGAAAATGTTAAAAACGCTTAACTTAAACGAAAGTAAAATTCTAGCAATTTTTTATTAATACCTCTTAATATCACTGGATATTTTTGTGTCACCCTGTAAATCTAATGCTAATCATGCTACATTCTATGCAAAGCATTCTTTTGTGCATGAAAATAACATATTTCAATTTCCTAAAACTTCGTGGATAGTAAAGTTATTAAAATTTGATTTATAGAAATATCTCTCCTAGAACGCAATGCTTTGGAAAACTTTTGAGTGTTCCTGTACATAAACCGATGGTGGTATTTCCTCCATTTGATACACGAAACATCGAATAGTGAGCTTGAATAACATATTTCAATTTCATTAAAATATGTCTACAGTAAAGATATGAAAATATGGTTTGTAGAAAGACCTCTCATAGAGCACAATGCTTTGAAATACTTTCGCGTGTCCCTGTACACAAACCGGAGTAGAGTTATAAACTCCATTTTCAATAGGGAACGTCCAATAGTGAACTTGAATAAGATATTTCAATTTCATTAAGATATGTCTACAGTAAAGGTATAAAAATATGGTTTATAGAAATACCTCTCATAGAACACAATGCTTTGAAATACTTTCGGGTGTCCCTGTACACAAACCAGTAGAGGTATAAACTACATTTTCAATAGGGAACGTCCTATAGTGAACTTGAATAACATATTTCAATTTCAGTGAGATATGTCTAGAGTAAAGGTATGGAAATATGGTTTATAGAAATACCTCTCATAGAACACAATGCTTTGAAATACTTTCGGGTGTCCCTGTACACAAACCAGTAGAGGTATAATCTCCATTTTTAATAGGGAACATCCAATAGTGAACTTGAATAACATATTTCAATATCATTAAGATATGTCTAGAGTAAAGGTATGAAAATATGGTTTATAGAAATACCTCTCATAGAACACAATGCTTTGAAATACTTTCGGGTGTCCCTGTACACAAACCAGTAGAGGTATAAACTCCATTTTCAATACGGAACGTCCGATAGTGAACTTGAATAACATATTTCAATTTCATTAATATATGTCTAGAGTAAAGGTATGAAAATATGGTTTATAGGAATACCTCTCATAGAACACAATGCTCTGAAATACTTTCGGGTGTCTCTGTACATAAACCAATAGAGGTATAATCTCCATTTTCAATAGGGAGCGTCAAATAGTGAACTTGAATAACATATTTTTATTTCATGAAGTTATGTCTACAGTAAAGGTATAAAATTATGGTTTATAGAAATACCTCTCATAGAACACAATGCTTTGAAATACTTTCGGGTGTCCCTGTACACAAACCAGTAGAGGTATAAACTCCATTTTCAATAGGGACCGTCCGATAGTGAACTAGAATAACATATATCAGTTTCAAGAAATTCGATATATATTTACGGGAGTTAGAGTGCGGACAGACAGACAGACAGACGGACAGACGGACAGACGGACAGACAGACGGACAGACGGACAGACAGACAGACAGACAGACAGACAAACCGAAGTTATAAATACTTTTCAACCTTGTTGGAAAGTGTTAATAAAAAAAAGAAAAGAAAAGTTTAACTTGTATTCACCAATGCAGAACACCTTTTAATTTCTTTCCCATTTTTCTGAAATAGAAATCAGAAAAAAATGTGTCACATGTTATTTAGATTTAGAAGCATAATATAAATATGCTGAAGTAAAGGAACCGATATTGGTAAATCGAAGGGTTTACTTATAAATCCTATAATGTACAGAAGATTACCATGAAATAATTAAAATATAATTCTTATTTTGAAGCTTTCACGGAACTGCTTCAGTAAATGCTGTCATTGAGAAAATATTTCAGAAAGATTCAAAATATATGATGTTCCTGCCAAGCATCCTTCCTTAGGCATATAGAAGCATGCTCCATCCTAAGGCATATAGATTGTCGGTAAATTACTAAATTTTATGCAACTTAATTTAATATTGCGATTATAAAATGCAAATTTTCAAAGAATATCCTTGAAATAGAACAAAGTTATAGATTATCTGCCATTAAACACAATTTAATTCATTAATAATAGCAATAACTGTTGATATTTTTAATTATGGAAATTTTTATTTTAATAATTCATTTAAAATCTAAAAAAAATACCATGTATCATGCAGAGAGCTATTTGTAGACATGAAAGTAATGCCATATATGTTAATAATAATAATAATAACATGTTTCTAATTCCAAAATATTCTTAGAAAAATAATAATAATAAATAATTGGGGCCTAGTAACACCACAGGAGCCCGTTATTTTTGGTGCATATATTGTCATAGGATTTATACATGTATGCAAAATGCCAATTAAATCGGATGATGGGAATAAAATTCGAATGCAAATTTTGAACTAGATTTGGGGTAATGTCTCCACCTCACTCGAGTCAGCACAAGTAAGTTTGTTACTGGTTGAACATGTATTTGTGTCTGCATTATGCAGGTGTGCAATATTTCAACGCAGTCGTTTTATAAGTTAAAATTCATTTGCATGATTTGGGCCTGATAAACAAAAAATGAATATAAACTGTATACTTTGGATTTTTAATATTAAAATGATATTAAGAAAATTTCATCTGTTAGCAAATACATATTTTTAAAGTACTCACAATGAAACATTCAAAAGGTGTCATCTTCAAAAAGTATTGAAAAAAATATATGTGATTCTACTCTTCATAAAACGCCAGAAAATAAAAAAAATTATCGGCTGAAATTAATTACAGTGACCACAAAAAATTATCAAAATTAAGCATATTTGACGATTTCACACTGCTAGGCGATTGATTTTGAGAACTTGGCGGAAAAGCAAAACACGGTTCTGTTCGTACACTGCAATCTCGGTGCTAGCAAACGTATCGCCTAACAGCGCTAAATCGCCAAATATGCTTAATTTTGATAATTTTTTGTGGTTGCTGTAATTAATTTCAGCCGGTAATTTTTTCATTTTCTGGTGTTTTATGAAGAGTAGAATCACATATATTTTTTTCAATACTTTTTGAAGATGACACCTTTTGAATGTTCCCTTGTCAGTAAATGCTAGGAAGGCTTACATTGTAACACAAAAGAATTACATATAAACTTGATATGATAGTTAAAACAAGCTAATTAACAGCAAAAAATGAATATTCCATCATTGTGAAAATTTTGTATTTTAAAACTGCCAAAATGATTTTTCCGAATAGTATTTAATACTGTTAAAATTACTTAATTCGACAGGCATTGGCTAAAAATTTATTCTAATAATATTGGTTTCATTAACCCACTACTGAACACCAATAGTGTCACATAGCAGTCTTTTACACAAAAAAAAAAAAAAAAAAAAAAAAAAAAAAAAAAAATGTTTAGCATTAACAATAATGCTAAAAACTAAAAATATTCTTTGTTTTTTTTAAAATAAATTTTGATAATGATGCATACATGTAATAAGAAAATGATGGAACACATCTGGGTACTTCATAAATTTCTGAACACATTAGAATTATAAAAAAAAATTTAAACTAATTTTAAAGCAGAAATTTCAAACACAAAATTAATTTTTATACACTGTTTAATCCTTTTCATTATGTTTATAGAGGAAGATTTTTTCCTATGAAAGTAAACCAGTGTACATTTATTCATTTAAAATATTATCATTTATAATTACTTTGAATAATACAGTACATGTATTATTTTAAATTTGTTAAAACTCATAATAGATCTTCTTGTTATAAATATTTCATTTACTGTTGTTAATTATTTATGGTTCTTTTAGGAATTATATAAATAGTAAAATTGAAAAAAAAAATTAATGAAGGTATTGACAAAATTGATAAAATGTGTTTACAATTATATTAAATAAAAAAAAATACTATACATCAATGTTAGATAATCATTATGATTATTTTTTTTTTACTTCGAATAGCATGTGTGTATTGTAGGTTTTAAATGCAAATTTAATTTCATTATAAACTGTAAAGAAATGCAGGTAAATGTTTTTTGGTATTTAAGTAAAATATAAAATGATAATACAAATTTTATTAATGTACTTACAGGCAGTTTACATCTAATTATAATACAAATTGCTTTTCTTTCAAATCTTTTCAAAGTTTTAACCTAACCGATGTCTAGACACTTGTTTTGATCAGATATATAAAAGAAAATCTGACGTAAATATCAATTACGCATGAAAAAGAAATATGTTAATTTAATTTAAAATTATAAGTTTGAAGTCAATTCTGATGATCCTTTTAAATGTTTTTTTCCTTCAAAATTTAATTAAACTTATTGGTAAAAAAAAAAAAAAAAAGGATATAAATGCAACGAATAAAACTCAAATTTAGTTTTTTATACATATTAAAAAAAAAAAAAAAAAAAAAAAAAAAGATTTTTTTAAAGGATGTCAAAAATCTATTCTTTTATTAATTCCATTTATTTTTTATTTGAAGAAAACCTTTTTAGAAAACCTGAGGTGTTCAGCTTTTAACACACTTTAATTTTTTGTTTTAGATTTTAATTAAAATTGTTCTTTTAGTGACATAAAAAATAGTTATATTTTTCTTACAAAAATTGTGTGTTAAATAAACATAAAAAATATATAAATATTATTAAGTAAAAAGGAATAATGACAGAGAATGACGAAGACAGTCTGGACAGCGAAAAGAAATTTAGGAGCACACCCTTTTGTGGAGGTGCATTGTCCTGGTGAAAGATGATTCGTTTTCTTCTTCAAGCCAGGCCTCTTCTCGCGAATTTTAGCATCCAACTTCTCAAGAAGGTTGGTAATATTCATCAGTAATTATTCTGCTTTTCTCGGGGTAAGATATTAAGAAGATCCCTTTCGCATCCCAAAACACGCTGGGCAGGACCTTTCCGGCAGATGCGATCGACTTCGCTTTCTTTGGCGTTGAACAACCGGCTTCCACCCTCTACTTGGACTGCTGTTCGTTTCTGGTGTGTCGTGGTGGATCCATGTCTCATCTATGGTGAGAAATCGTTGCATAAAATCGGTCAGATCCCTACTGAATCGCTCCAAACATTGCAGCGAATATCGTTTGCGCATTTGCTTTTGATCGGCATTCAGCAAATGAGGCACCCATCTTGCACACAGCTTTCGCATCCTTAATTCTTTGTGCAAGATGTTTCGCAACCTTTCTTCCGAACCCCGATAAGGCGATTAGCTTCGGGCATGGTTCGGAGTCTCTGTATCTCTGTATCTCCACAGCCTCATGTATCTCACTCACTTTCATTCGTCTATCGTCCAAAACAATATCACGCAATTTTTCGATGATTTCTGGTGTGGTGGCGGTTTTTGGCTGTCCTTCACGTGGGTCATCTTCGTGGGACGTGCAACCACGTTTAAATCAACTACTCATTTTTTAACGGTTGACATGGAAGAAGCAGAGTCCCTGTAAACTTTTGTTAACTTCGGATGAATTTCCTTAGGGGTTATTCCATCCAAAACGAAGAATTTTATGACCGCACGATATTCAAGTTTATCCATTTTAACAAAAAACACGCAAGACGTCTACTTCAAAAATTCGTGTTAACAAATTAATTGAGAGAACAATTTGAAACTTCTCATACGAACTAATGAAACATGCACCTAGGCAGGAAACACATTTTTTTTTTCTGATTGGAACGCGATCTCTGTGTCAGGCCGAGAACTTTTCTCCTTAGCCTCGTAAAATCGATAATTTCTTTTTATTTATTTATTTATTTATTTATTTATTTATTTGTAGCCCCGTATGCTGTAAGAATTCTATCTACATTTAGACCGAAATTTTACTCGCCACAGTAAAATTTTCACTCGCCAATCGCGAGCTGGCGAGCGGAAATTTCGCGCCCTGATATAATATATATGTATATTGAAAATATTAACGAAGGCTGGAGGTGGTCAGACGAACAGATAGACAGACGGATAATCAGACAGACAAATAAACTAATTCAAATAATATTCAATTTAAACATTGTTATAAAGGGATAAAATGCTTGGTAAAAGTAAAAATGCAATTTCAGGTATTTCCTTATATAGACCTTAATATGTCTGAATAATTTTATGCATTCCTGTAAATTTTGCTATGTAAATATGGCTTGTTGAATTACCTCTCAAAGAGCGCAGTGCTTTGGAATATTTTCGAAGCAAAAAACGTGTAAAAAAAATTAGTAATTTTTGAAAAACATTTCCTCAACAATACATGCGAATATTGTACATGGTAAGTGAAATAATGTATTAAAGTTAGAAGTCATTTGTAGCTTTTTATGATGCAGGGTGATCTAAAGTATTTTCTCCCTTCTTCAATTTGTGCTTGGTCTGTTAATTGAACTCTGGATTAAATCGATAGGGAAAACAACGAGTTTTTAAATGTTCTTTGCATCTGTGAAGTCGCAGGCCATTTCGCCGACTATTTATTTTTAGAAAATCGAAAAGATGTAAAAAAAAAAAAAAAAAAAAAAAAAAAAGATCACCCATTGTATAAAAGATATTTATTAATCAATTTGCTTAAAACCAATATGTATAAAGCTCAAATCAATGTCTCCAGGTTTATTAATAAATTTTGTTTGCCATCTTGTTTCAAAATGGCGGCTACTTGCTAAGAAAAATAAATCAACCTACCCTTCCGACTTATCCCGAAAGATTTGTTTATAATTTTTAGGTGATATTTATTGAGTCTATTTTATACTATTATGAAAAATGTAGCCATGATTGTACTTGTTTCACACCGTGCACATTTAGTGTAAATAAACAATAATTTAAATAAATTTATATTATATATATAAGTTCATTTTATTTTAAAAAGAACCGGTCTATATTTTTCTTTTGAAATAATTCTAACCATTTATAAATTCACATTCCTGCATAATGTATTCTGTCCCTCACTTCATTCGAAATCAGATAAAAATATTTATTATGTAGACTGAATTTTATTCTTGCTCTGGTCATGCAAATGATTTCTGTTTAGGATTTCTTGACATATATTTGAGCACATAAAAATATTAATTATAATGATATCAAACAAAGCATAAAAAATTGTGTTATATATAAACGTAATTAAAATAATTTGCATGTTCTGTAACTTATAATTTAACTCTCCGTTGACATTTCTCATTAAAACTTTGATGATATAAATACTGTATAAAGAAAATTATATACTCCAATATCTTGATATTAGTTTCGTGAAAACCAAGGTAATTTCAAAGAATGATTACTTTAAAAAATAATAATAATAAATCATTTTAACTTACAGTATAACTATGAATGTTAAATAAATATTTTAATATTATATATTATGCTTGCTTATGCTGCTTAAAAAATTATGTTTATTATTTTTTTTATCAAACTCTTTAATATTACATTATAATATATCATTAATATTACACACGTATTTGTTACATTGAAAATGCACTTGCAATTAACAAAAATATAATTTCGCTACGTGTATTTAACCCATTGCTTGCGAGTCAAGTAAAACATTTTTAAAGATAGATGAGCCCTGCATCCTGTATAAAGTATTATTTTCCTTTAAAAATACATTTTGTGCATTCGGGTTTAACACCTCATGTGCTGTTGGAATATATATATGCAAATGGCATTTACGCTATCTATTGCCGACGATAAAATTTAAATAGCATAATAATGAATACGTACATTCCTTTTGTTAAATAATATAACATTTTAGAACAGCTGCAGGTGAGGACTGCTCAAACTATCCCTACGACAATTTGTTAAGATATTGTTACCTTAATTTGAGAAAAAAATATGTATATGAACTTTTCATTCTCATGTTTCAAAATGCCATAATGTTTATTCTTTATACTTCAGAAAAAGTAAATTCTTGTGGAAAAGTGTAATTTAAAGACATTGTATTCTCATTTAATAAAATTAAACTGTAAAATGTGAAAAATATGTATTTTTATGATATATAAAAAATTAGCATGAAGTTTGAATATATATTAACATGAATTTTCCTAAAAAAAAAAAAAAAAATGATGTATAGTGTTCACGAACATTTCATTTAACTTAAGGGCAGCATTACTTAAATTGTCAAGCCTACATCTAGAGTGGAATTAAATAGAGATTTATATTATACTAGCAAATCCGTGTGAAATTTTTGCATTTTATTTCCTCTCTTATTTATCTTTAAAATTTGAAACTCATAAATGTTATGCTAATTTCACCACCTAATTAAATTTTTAATTTACCATAAGCCAAATTATTATTAAAACCAAATTAATATTGCGCAATTGTGAAGCCAAAATCATTCAAAGAAAGGTTTCCAAATAAAATTCCTGGTTCAAGACCCAATTTTCATTCTTCCTCAGGCAGTACAGTTTTAATATAGGACTCCCACGACACCTTTAACATTTTTGTCGCCATGTCGGCGATGACTTTTTATTAATTTTGGTACATGCTTTTGTTTAATAAAACAGAATAAAATAATTCCTATTTTGATTATATTTTTTTAGATTGTGTTTTTTAAGTCAATTTATGACACAAAAGTTCATATTTTGTATATATCTTTAAAGTATTGCTATGTTTAAAATGACGCTTGCAAAGATTATGAAGAAGCAACTGTTAAAATTACATTTTTCCGTAAAATACTCTCATCAGACAAATGTCGTCATTTTTCCTTATTAGTTAATTGAGCTATGTCCACGTGCTTAAATATTGTCCATGTATAAATATTACTTTTTATCCTCCCGTATTTTATTAACTGTACCATTATCGTATCGTTTCGACAAAAAATAATTGAAACTGGTCCACGTTAGAGAAATATTATATAGATTAGCATATTCTTCTCTACTGTTGTTCGTGGAAATTCAGTGTTTTCAACTTGATCATGGTCCACGGTAGCCTGGTCGGTAGAGTGCCGAGCTCTTAATTGTAAGAATTCCTGTTCCATACTCAAGCTGGCCAAAGATTGCCATAAACATTGAGAGTGGCTGAATTTCTACACATATTTGTGAAAAGACTTACTGCTTTTTTTGAGAGTGATAGATTTTGCAATATCTTTAAACGAAAATTATTAAAAATAAAAATCTAATATTTTTTTTTTTTTTTTTCAAATTTTTTAATAGACATGCACTAATAAATTTCAAAACTCACTCTTAAATCTTTTAAGTAAGTTCTATTAAACATTAAAAAAAAAAAAAAAAAAAAAAAAAAAAAATCCTTTATTAATTATCTGTAGAAGTTTAATAATTTTGAAGATCATGAATTCATGAAAAAATGTAAACTAAGAAAGCACAATTTTAAGACTTCAAATCTGTATAAAATATATCAAAAGCCATAAATCTATTGCCTGAATATATATTTTATTGAACAAAGCTAATATAGTTCAATTTATAAAAAGTTAAATTGAAATATAAGCTTTTATGTTAAACTTACTTGAGTGCTGCTTGCAATTGTGTTAAGTCCTCTTAATTTAAACATTTTTAATTAGCATTTTTATATTATTATTAGGATTAAGTAATTATTTTTACTCGTTTCTGTTAAATATTGGTTTTACTAAAAATACCAGCATAAACAAACTCAAGTAAATCTATTATGCACTATCATTTGATTTAAATGGTAAAACAAAATGATACATTTTTATTTAAATGATAAAATTTACAAAAAGCAATTCACGATTTAATTACCTTGGAATTTTTCCAGCAAATATTTAGAATATATAGTTATTTTTTCGTAATTTTTTATATTTAACTTATTGATTAATTAGTCTGTCAACAACTAATCGCAATTACTATTCTAATTAAGATTTTTTTTTAACAAGATTATTTAAAGAATTGGAATTTTGGTCGTATTGGAATTTCTTAAGAAATAAAAGTAAATTAAGATAATTGGTAGAGACACAAATATGTTTCTTTCTTTCTTTCTTTCTTTCTTTTTCTTTTTTTTTTTTTTTTTTTAATAAACATTTTAATTATCAGAATTAAATCATTAGTGAGCAATAAATTAAGATTTTTGGGTAAACAATCAGTACTTTTTTTTCTTTTTCTGTCACCAAACAAATTATTGTTAGTTTGTAAATTTTATGAAAATGGTTCGAACAAATGAATTTAAAAGCTGATTTTTTATTCCATATATTTAATTAAAATTGAATTATTTTAATTTTGAAAGAGTAAAAATATGTATTTTTTTAATATTTGTTATATTTTTCAAAATTTCGATTTTGCAGAGTTATTTTAACATGCGCTTTAAATTTTTTTAATTAAAAAATTGATATTCCTTAAATTAATAGCTATATTATATGGTTCATATTAAAAATTTATATATATATATATATAAAATTATATTGTTACGAATTTGTAAATAATTCGTAGTTATTTTTATGTAAATTCATTCAAAGAGGCTTAGGAAGGTGATAAAATGTTAATTTTTAGCATTTCTAGTTTGTTTGCTCATGAAAAAAGATTAAAACCCGTTAAAAAGCCCCATTAAGGCAGCTGATGGACCAAATTTGGTGACTTTTTCGTTCCTTGGCGAGAAAATCCTTATCATCGATATGCCAAATATGGAAGCTGTAACTTCATTCGCTGACGAGTTTCTGGAATTTTCTACATTTTTCTACGCGAGTACTTAAGGAGTTGCTTTACGCCAAATCAGCCAGTCTCAGTCTCAGTTGAGTTTCGCCAAATGCTTTCATTGCTACTTAAAGAGCTCTGAGCCTATTTGGATTGTGTGTGTTAATGCTCTGATACAGTTTGTACTGTGAATTTGCTGTTGGCAGCTGTTATCTAAGCTCTGTTTATTGGTGAAAGCTAAGTTGATACTTGGTTTATATAGACTTTTATTATTCTAATATTTTCTGTAAATAAAGTTTTCAGCCTCTGCAAGATTCGCTTTTCATTCTCGGACAACTCTCGAAGTATGCAACAATATATTTTTTTACGAATACTACTTCATTAAGCAAATTATTTTAACATATCAATAAAATAACAACAGCTATATTATACACAAAAGACTAAAAGTATTTTCGGATTCATCTAGGAATTAATACTAGAAATATTTAGTCGCTTATGCGATATGGAATTGTATTTATTATTATTATTATTATTTTTTTTTTAATTTATGCATTAATTTAAGTATTGGAGTATATATTATTTCTTCAGAACATTGTAGTACATTAACTTATTATTTTTATTATAATTAAAATTTCCTTAATCTAAATCACTATTTTAATATATATAAATTTCCTATTAAAATAAATATATTGTTCATTTTTTACTTCCATTATTCAACTATCGTAGGTAATGGAAGTATTGCATTCGGTCCAAAAATTCGATGTCGAGTTCACCTTATCTACACATTTTAAGGGCCTCTGAGTCCAATAAAGTAGTTTTTGACAATTGGTCAGTGTGTGTGTGTGTGTGTGTGTTTGTGTGTATGTATGTATGTATGTGCGGAATCTTCTGCTATTATATCTCCGAAACTATTAAAGATAGAACTACAAATCTTCAGAATTGAGACAGGTCTGGTGTACAGATGAATTATCCAAATTTTGTTGAAAATTGGATAACCGGTAGAGTAACATTGGAAACCGGAAGTGAGTCTGTATCTCAAAAACGGCTCTAACGATTTTCTTCATATTTGCTATATAAACACTCTATCGATGTCCTTTCGGATGGTATAGTTGGCTAGTTCAGGAAAATTATAGGTATCTTGTACAAATAGCTCAATTTCAGGTCTCGCATTTGAGCTCCTTTAAAAACAGCTGTATGGATTTTTTTCAAACTCGCCATATTAACTCCCTTTTAAATATCCTTTCGTATGTAATCATTTCATTCCGGTCAATAATTGAGTATGCCAAGTTTTGGTAAAAGTTGGTAGCTCAAAAACGGCTCTAATGACTTTCTTGAAAATTGTTACATAAATCCATTTTAGATATCCTTTCTCACGTATTACGTGGTTATTACAGGAAAATTAAAAGTAATCCTGATTAGGTAGGTCAGTTTTAGATCTCGGAAGTTTGTGTTTAAAAAAGTAATTCTACTCCCCCCCCCCACTCTTTTTTTTTTTTTTTTTTTTTTTTTTTTTTTAACTCGCTACGTAAACTTTATTTTATATGTTTTTACATGTTTATTAAGTTGCTCTTACCGGAAATATATTTGGTTTCTACTTTATAAGGTCAATTTTATATCTTCTCATCACATTATTTCTAAAAAAAAAAAAAAAAAAGAAAAAAAAAAAAAAAATGTACATGATAAGTGTAATAGTGGGTAATGGAAAACGTGTGGTTGTTTCACGCCAGACTTTTTAATACAGATTTTGCATAAACTTGAAATACGTCAAAAGTTCATTGAAAATATATGATAATATTCTTTTTAATTCTGAATGATTCTAAGTAAATATCACATAGTAATAATTTAATAATTTGTATGTTTTATATGACTGAATTTTCTACTACTCAGGAAATATGTTCGTATATATACCGGTTGTCCCATAAGTCTGTAGACATTTTAAAAATTCATAAAAATTGAAGGAGTTGGTAGAACTAAACACCGTTTGTGAAAATGTAATTATCGTAAAAGAGGATTTTTTTTTTTTTTTTTTTATTTTTTTTTTAGATAAAAAAAAAAAAAAAAAAAAAAGTAGTCAACTTTTTCGTCGATAGAAGACGCATCATGGATGTATCACGAGATATATGCAAATCTGAATCTCATAAATTGCATGTTTTTACGATTATGTACTATTTTGTCTCCGACTTTTCGCTAGCATGAAATTTTAATTATCATGCTGGCTTGGTGAATAAAGTGTTATTTTGGTGAAGATAGATGGGTTTTCTCGTAATAGCCGCCGACATAAATTTCAGTTAGCGGTGTTGTAACCCATTTACAAACTGTAATTTGTGGTTGTGGTGGACACACAGAGTAGGATTTATATGCCTGTAAACATTTACATACAAATAAATATATGGAAATGTGTACTCACTATTTGCTCACGTACAACATCCTCTATCGACAAAAATATTAGCTTTTATTTTTTTTACTTCCCCTCTCCCCCCTCCAAAAAAAAAAAAAAAAGATTTTTGCAAATCAAGTTTAATTCTACTATTTTCTTCAATTTTTATGAATTTTTAAAATGTCTGCAGAATTATGGGTTACCAGGAATATATGTATATATAATATTGAAATTATTATTTAAAATATCTATACAAATTTAAAAAACACCAAAATGTCAAGATTAAATGTCAAGAAACTTTTAATAATTGGATTTACTATTGGATACATAAATTATCCGACATATTCTTTTACGTGGCAACGAGAAATGTCTTATGATACAATAAGCTGTACAACTATCATTCCTTTGAAAAACAAAAAATCAGAAATATTAATTGTTGCATATATGAAAAAAAAAAAAGTGTACTAGCGGCCGAGGCGTATTGCTGTAGAAGAAGGTAGAATTTAAGTGCCGGGTTTGATAAAAGGTTAATTTCATTGGCCTAGCCGTTCAGAGTTTTCCAGTATCTTCACCAAAACAAAGAACCCCCTAAAAGACACTCACGGAGTTCATTCTGACCAGGCTTGTGCCCTAGCATTGAAATAACCTTTAACTCATACACCGGCACCTTCAACGAAAACAAATAAAACTTAACTAATACATAATCAAAATATTATATCGAATGCATCTGATGACTTCGGTATTCAATACAACTAAGGTATAAAAATAAAGGTTGTATAAAAACTTAATACGTAAAAAAAAAAAAAACAAAAAAAAAAAAAAAACATTATTTTAGAAATCTCTAAGCCGAAAATTTTGTTGTTTTAAAATAGTTTGTTGCTTGTGAAAAAAAAAAAAAAAAAAATGTGAAATTGTTTTCTAAAAATGCCCTTAGAAACTCATTTTAGGAATATATTTTATTCTGCTTTGTTTTTTCGAGATATTAAAGCAGACAGTCTAATCGCAAATTGACATCGTAACGCTTTTAAAAGACGCAAAAATATTTTATAGCTGTCCTCGCAATTTTGTTTTCAAATTCATTACCTTAAAGGGAATATGTAACGTTTCTTTTCCCTTAGAACAATATCTATTTACTATAAACACAGTCCTCTGATAGAACGGGATACATCAATAGCCGTCACCTGAGAAATAGCATCTAATTTTTCTATAAATTTCAGTATAAAAGTTTAAGCTGATAAATTTAAGTTATCTTTTCCAAAAAATATTGCTTAAGAAAGAAAATTTTATTTTAGTGTTTCTAAGCTGTAATTCAACAGTCTATTCTAAGTTTTCTAAGAATTATACAGGGTGTTCCATAAATAGCACACAAACTCTGCACAACCAGATTACTCGTTGGTAGTACATAAAAAATGTCCAAAGAACTGTACCTGTAAGATCTATACGATAACGTTGAAAGCGAAAGTTTTGAACTTTATCGTCAGGAAAGATATGCAAATACTGCTGATGATTAATTTTGTTTTTCAGAAATTCACCAACATATAAATGTAAAACTGCAAATTTTCCTGTATCCATGATTACAGTTTGTTTTTATTTAAATATCACTTTAAATAAAGAAATCATTATCATCGAGAGATGCAACCTTCACATACTTGTTATGCATTATTAAAAAATTTTGGTCCTCTAAATATGAAATTTAAGATAATAATATTTATTAAGTTTAAGATACTATACTATCAATAGTTTTATGGTAAAAAATTAGAAATAAAACATAACGCTGCGATTTGTTTCAGGAACACTGCAGTGTATTATATCATAAAACCACAAAATGCTGTATTCAACGGTAGCGTGATTGGTAAATGCTTAACTCTGACGATGCTTGGCTCGAGGTTTCGGTTTCCTTAGACAGTGTGAGTTCGAATCCCAACGCCGGAACATGGGACATTTTTTTATATTTTTTGAAATAAATATTTCATTAATGCTCTAAACAATTCTAAAATATATTTTTATCAGAAAAACATAATCGCACGCTATATTTATTTATTTATTTATTTATTTATTAAAAAGCCTTAAAAACTGTAGTATTTTTAAGCCTAACATGGCGGTGATTTTAATCCCAAAACATGGCGGCTTTTTAAGACACTAGCAATATCTTATTTTCTGATGCAAAAATGGGTCTTAAAATGTAAGACATTTTTTTTTTCGCTTAACAAATGACCATCCATTTAAGACACATTTTAAACTGAATTTAAGACATTTAAGTTTACAGTGCGGCTGTGACGTCACACATTGTTTTTCGTATTTTTCTCGTAAACTATGGGTATTACAGGTACAGTTCTTTGTGCATTTTTGATGCACTCCCAACGAGGAATCTCGCTATGCAGAGTTTGGGAGCTATTTATAAGACACCATGTACATAATACTTGAATGGCATTTTTTTTAGTTAAAACAATTTTCATTCTACTCATCGGCTATATATCTAAAATTAATTACAGTAGGTCTTAGGAAATATAGCAGCATTTTTTGAAGTTTTAATAATTAATATAGTCTAAAATTTATGTTTTCCATGAAATAGTCCTAATAATAATTATTCTGCTCTGCATGAAAAGTGGCCCCAACACCACTTTTGCAAATTCTTATGTAAAACAACCTTCTGAATCCGAATGTGGCACCCATTTTGCCCTATCACCCACCTTTTTTTTTTTTTTTTTTTTTTTTAAGGGGGGCCCCTATTTTATCCGTTTTCGGTAATTTTATAGCTATAAATTTCTTTTTTTTTTTTTGTGTGTGTGTGTGTGTGGGGGGGGGGGGAATTATTTTGACTGCTAAATATCTTCCGAGGGGATACAGAGTTGGAAAAATTCTAAAACATGAACATTTGTGGCAAAGGGAAAATTTAGGGGGGGGGGATATGCCACTGAAATTATGTATAACATTTTTTATATTTTTTAACCAAATATTATTATTATTCATGAAACATAATATATATATATATATATATATATATATATATATTGTTTTTAAGTGTTAAAATAATTCTTTTTCATAATAGAAATCAAATTCATAAAATTACCGAACAGTAATAAAAATTGGGAATGGACGTGGTGTCCCGAGAAAATGGTGTGTGACTGGGCCAAATGGGAGTCATATTCGGATTCAGAAGGTCATTTTACATAAGAACCAGCAAGAATGGTATCAGGGTTCGAAATATTTATTATTATGTATTTATTTATTTATTTATTTGCAGCGCAGTGTTATAGTGGTATTAATGAAAATGCATGGCTGTAAAAGTGAATTTTTAGTAAAATGCATATTATGTGAAAACTGGGGATTCGTATATTATGAAATCAATGTCCATAAACAAAAAAAAAATAAAATAAAAAAAAAATCATATAAATAGCAGCTAAACCAAATTGTTGTGGTTATATGGACATTTTATTTTTGTAAAAAAAATTAAAATATATTAAATATGTAAAAAAAAAAAAAAAAAAAAAGAAAGAAAAGAAAATATCGTAACACCAAAGCAACACATAAAATAGAAACTGAGAAACTCCCTTCTTTTCTCGTTTTGTTTTTTGGTAAGAAATTTAGTGGCGACTATCATAAACTTTATGAAAATCTATTTCTCAGTACAAAACAACAAAAATATAATATATATAAAAGATAATTGTAATGAAAGTTCAACAAGCTGTAAATAAGAACCACTATTCATTAGTATCTGAAATCGTAGCTAAATAAATATGAAGAGCGGGGAATTGGTATACAGCATGAAATATTATCAACATTTTAGCAAGAGATTTTGCTTTAAATATTATAACTTGAATGGTTTCGACTGCAAGATACATGTAAATTCTAATACGCCGCTATGGCGTAAGTTGCACGTTAAACCAAAGGTAATGTTCAATGTGTATGACTGTATCAGTTTAAAAATGAAAAAATGACTTCCAAGTCATTTAACAGTTTAAGCCCTATTTAAAGTCCATTCTCAACAGCATGGACTTTTCACATCGGATTTAAATTTTAACTGAAGCAAAAAATAGCATTAAAAGCAACAACAACAACAAAAAGAAAAAAAAAATGTTTGTTAATGATCGCGATAATTGCGCAAGACATGTTTAACACTTTGACTGCCAAGCCAAAAGTGCAAATGTTTACCACGGTGCGCCAGAAATTTTTTTTTGTGTAATTTGCATTTTTTTCAACATAAAATTATATATAAAAAGTATATTTTTCAATCTGACTCATTTTGCAATAAATGGGGAGATTCTCATCCTCCAACAATCAAACTCCGGAATGATTTTCATGTGACTGATATGGTTTTTATAGCCAAGGACTGAAGTATTGAAAAACTGGCTATCATATCTGATAGACAGTGCCCCCAACGGAAACATCACTGGCTATCACATATGATAGCCATGGCAGTCAAAGGGTTAATATGCTGTACAGCATTTTCCGACACAAGATGAAACTGATAAACTAATTTTTCTACAAGAAATAGGAGTGTATTAAACTTATGGTTTTTTTACGCAATGTGTGCCTTCAGTTTATCTAAGTTTGCAATCTGATAACTAAGCACATTATTTTTCAGATAGTCCTACAGCCAGGACTTATATGTATTAAGATTAGGCGATTTTGAAGCTTGTTAAAAAAATGACAGTTGATAATTCTCTCAGTTCTGAAATCCCTCTTAAGCAGCTACGTTACTGGCTAGGTGCGGGGAAGCGCCATTTCTCATGAAAATGATGTTACTTACACATGCACGCATTTCAATGACTGGAATGACGTGACTGATCATTGACGGTAATGGATCATTGATTTGTAACAGGATTCGCACGTTCAGTCTCCTCGAAAAAATGGTCCTACGATAAACAATTTGATCAACCCATGATACATATACATATATATATACATATATATACAGGGTGATTCGCTATCAGACCGACAAACTTGCAGGGGGGTGTAGGGGGTACAGAGACGACTCGGAATCACATAGGAATGCAAGGTCAGAGATGAAATCCTAATGAGATGGGGGATTTTTTAGTCCCTTTATAATTGTTTTTAAACACACCCAATTGATTCCAGTTTTTAATGAATTCAAGACACTTGTGTTAAAATAAGCTTATGAGTGACAGACATTTTTATTCTCCTGATATTTGTTAATACATTTTAAATAGTATAATGCTGATTGATGCTTTCTAGTTCTCTAAAATATTAAGAAAACAAGAAACAGGTGGCGTGGTCAAATCCCGTGAGTTTTACGTACATGAGAATTAAAGGGCTATGGGCTATCACAACAAAACTGTCTGAATCTACTCACAAAAGTGCTAGGATGAAAATTATGAATACATGGTGATCATAAAATGGCATTTAAAGGCATTATACCCATTATATGATTAGAAATGCATTTCTGACCCTGTATTCCTATGTGATTTCTCGTCGTCTATGTACCCCCTACACCTCCTGCAAGTTTGTGGGTCTGGTAGCGAATCACCCTGCATTATAAATATATTTAAAAATTGAAGGGTTAAGTACGCATGGCCGAACGAGTTTTCCATTTCCATATTCTGCAATAGACATGTCCTTCGAAATGGAAATTGATTTGTGTGTCCAACAAATAATTCGTAGCCATTCATTGTAAACTTACATTTGTCAGTGTGTTTATTGGTTTTTTCTCTCACATTACGAGCAAATTCCATTCAATAATTTTGATTATTTTCATAGACGGTTTTAATTGTCTTCAGAAATTGTACACTCCATAGACGTTTGATTTCATTCATATCAACCTAACTGGTATGGCATTGTGTAACAAAATTATTCTCAAAAGTACGATTTATTATTTTTTTTCATCCAAGAAAGTAAAGAAAATGAGAACTTTTATTAAATATAAGTTTTTGTTTTTATCAGGAATTTATATAAAGTGTTTATGAATTCAATGTATTCCAGCAAATAATATCATAAACCTATTTAATCTTGAATATAACTGTAGCGAAGAAAAAGAAAGAGTAAAACTTAATGTTAAATTAATAAATTAAAACACTACAATGGTTAATGAAACATATACTGAATATAAGGGTTAAGCCTATAATTTAATTAACATTAATAAAGATAATTTTATCAAAATAATACAAAAATATTAATTTCGTAATTTCAGATACCCAACATTTTTTATTTGTATCGCTAAAATTACGAGTTACTTCGGTGTTGTACAAGTTATAAAAATTTTATGACTAATTTAATTGTGTTTATTTTTAGAATCTTTTGTTAAAATTTAAACCAAATATGTTGTCCTTTAATGTTTTTCGATCAAATATTTTTATACGTAATGGAATCCGAAAATTTGTCCATGAGATAGAATCACCATTTCAGTAAATATTTAATTTACTCATACGTAAATAGAGGCATTAATATTGAACGATTTTACAAATTACAGTTAAATGAATGAGTGAATATTTACATCGCTGAAATATTTCATTGAAATTTAAGTATTTATACCAATGAGTTTATCTTAGGTTATATTAACAAATCATCAATAAACGAAGTTTCACTTTCTGGCTTTTGAATAGTAATTTATAAAAAATCCAATCAATTAAAATTAAAAGAATTGCATCGTAAATGGCATCGTAAACTCATTTAGTATGTAAACAGATTTTTAAAGTTATAAACATGAAAACAATATATATATATATATATATATTTTCCCCTTTATTTTGAGATAGAAAACAAATCTCCTAAATTATATATAATTTGAGAATCAGAGTATAAATATCATTTTGAACAGGACTATTGATAAACCATTCGTTTTAATTAAAAAACCTATAGTTTAAATTATTCATTTTTATCTTAAATTTAGGCTATAACTAAACTATATCATCACTAAATGTTCACATTCAGAAATAAATTTAAAAAATCGAACTATATAATGTGTGATACATTGACAAGTCCCTTAATTTATGGCACTGATATTGATACTGCGTTTAAAAATGAAACTTTTCCCAATAAAATATAAAAAGCCAAACTTTTTTTTTTTTTTTTTTTTTTTTTTTTTTTATAATAATGGAAAATTTTTAATCCAATGATACATTTATAATTTCATAAATTAACACTTTTCATGTTCAGAGGTATTAGTAGACATTTAAATAACTCCACGCATTAAAAAATAAATAAATAAAAATATGCATGTAATCCAAGATAAACTAAATAAAATTTTGAACTGTATTTCTGAAGTCATAGTCATGTTTGAACGTGCATTCCAATAGGAATTATACACGTAATCAACATTTTATCTCAATTTTATAATAAGAAAGTAGTTACAAAAAAAAAAAAAAAAAAAAAAAAAAAATCAAAGTGAGATTGATAGAACAGGGCCTAAAACATTCACTGCCAACTCCATTACTGCTATAACATGTATAGACTTCGGACTTATACATGTATGCAAAATTACAGTTTGATTGTAAGTTACGAAGTTGCAGATTTCACCGTGATCGATAAAAATGAAGTTAAATAAAATTGTGTATGTAAAGAGACATAATCGTATTTTTGAAAAAGAAAATAGCTACAAATGTTCAAAAATTATATCGACAGGTTTTGTAAACAATCTAAAAATATTGGCGTATGTGTAAAATTGTTTTAACCATAATATTTTTCAATAAAGATTCGCTGTTTATTCTAAACTAGTATGTAGTGTCCACCACATGACTTTTTTCTATATTTTTCTATAAAAATTCACCCAATAAAAATAATTTATTAAAATTATTATTTAAAAAAATATCTTCCATGATCATGCAGACGATTTCCATATTAGAGAAGTAGTATAACACTAAATATCCAAGAAAAAGTCAATTTTATTCTCAATATCACATTAAAAAAAAACTAATAATAATAATTTTTTTGTTAAGAATGAAAAAATTGATAACTTTATTTTAAATTATCGCAGACTGATGGTTCAACCATTCGTTTTAAAGGTATTGACGAGCTTTTTTGAAAGAAACCCATCATGAAAATTTATTCCCCTTGAGGGGGGACTTCCCTGCCAGGGGGGGGGGGGAGGCGAGGCTGCTGCATACACAATTTTTTTTTTTCCAGTTGACTATCTCTATTACAAATAATGATTTTAAATTTCATAATGGTTATTAAAAAGTAAGTCTCTTTATGCACATTTATAGAAAATTTTGTCCTATACCTCCATGTTAAAATTTTAGAAAAAGCGGGATGACAACGCAGGCTGTTGGATAATTTTTACCAAAAGTTGACAATACATACCAATTTGCATGAAATTCTGTGCAGTAGTACCTAGGATACATTCGCGAAACAATTTTGTCACACACACACACAGACAGACACGCAGACATTTTCTAAAAATGGTCAAATCTTGTTCAACAGCTCTCAAAACATGTAAATCAATCAAAAACCTGAGGTCTAAAATTTTCACGAATCTAATACTTTCTTCTATTGAATATAGAAGAAAGTAAAAATGAGAAACTGTTTACATAAGCGATTTATAAAAATAATAAACATTTACAGATTAATTAAAATTGCAATTAAAAATTTCTAAACATTTTAAACTACTTTTATACAACCAGGAATGACTTAATTTACACATGCTACAATGCAGAAATTATTCTTGCGCAGAAGTTAAGAGAAATTAATTTGAAAACTCAATCTGCCAATTTTGTTTACTATATAAGTCAAAATAGTTAAACATTAATGAGTCAATAGATGCTGCACTTTTAACTTTAAACATTATGTCTCACACTCACTCTGTTAGAAATATTTCTATTAAAATGCAAATATCAAAAACTATTGTTTATAGGGAAGATGTATTAAAAATTAAAAGTTAATTCTTTTAACCCAGAAGTTTTACTCTGTAAGTGCTATAAATATAATATGTTAAAATAATAATAATAATAATAATAATAATAATAACAATAATAAAAACGCTGTAATGACATAGAGAATATTGCCCATATAATACGTACATTCTTTAAACATTTGTATTATATAGTTCAACTAATTTCACCTAAGAATTAAATATCGCAGAAATATTAATTTTAGTGTAAATAAACGTTATGTAAAACTAAAGTTGTAAGAAATATTGAAAATGCTAGCACTGAAATACTAAAATATTAGAATTATTCGATTAATTATTTCAGTTTAGGTGCAGTAATTATTATACATTATTTTATTGCTTGCATTTAAAAAAAAAAATAATAAAAAAAAATAAATAAAAAAAGAGGTAGACGAAGAAGCGTATATTTCAAAAAATTAACGTTAAAATGTCAATGAAAAATTTTTAGATTTATCAAATATATTTTCCGAAGTACGCATTAAATATTAGAAAAGAAATGCGAAAGTATTACAAATATTACATTTGAAAAATTATATAATTAAAACAAAAATCATCATGCAAATAATATTAACTTTATTTGCCAGTAATTTTAGGTAGTAGTGTTTCTTTTCTTTTCTTTCTTTTTTAAAGAATCCTTTACACCAACAATGATGCTTGCTCTTAAGAGCTAAAAATATTCATTATTTCCTTTTTATTAATTTTAATAATGAGCCATGTATATAAATAGAAAATGACTGAATTGATTGAACACATCTTGGCACCTTGGTATTTGGTATTTATTACAGTTTTTAGACCTATAGTTACAGTGATTTTTGTCTCGATTGATCCATATTACAATAATTCAAAGAAACAATTGCATATAATTTTCTAGACATATGACAAAACAAACATCCATGCCCGCACCAGGATTCAAACATGGGGCCTGAGGATCCAGAGTGCAGCGCCCTATCGACAAATTGAACGCATTTTGGTACTTTATGAATTCCTGAACCATAGCATAATTATTGAATATATTCGATTAATTTTAAAGCAGAATTTTTAAACAGAAAATTACTTTTTTGTACGCTGTTTAATCATTGTCATTTACGTATATCCAAGAAAAAAACTTCCTGTGAAACTAAACCAGCCTAAATTAATTTTGATAGAATGGAGTAGAAGGCTGATTTTTACCAACTATGTGAAAAATACCAGAGACGGAATCTAACCTTGGGCCTTCCGCTTAACGCGCAGATGCTCTAACCACTGAGCTACCCTGGCTGATAACCAGCTCGGCACTTCTCACATAATTTACGTTGGCAAGGTCACCGAGTCTGCATTAAAGCAGCTATACCAAGTGACAAATTTTAAACATGGCATAACTCCAAACTGCCACGAAATTTCAATTCAGAAATTTAATTCATCAACCTTGTAATTAATTTTGATAGAATGGAGTAGAAGGCTGATTTTTACCAACTATGTGAAAAATACCAGAGCCGGGAATCGAACCTTGGGCCTTCCGCTTAACGCGCGGATGCTCTAACCACTGAGCTACCCTGGCTGATAACCAGCTCGGCACTTCTCACATAATTTACGTTGGCAAGGTCACCGAGTCTGCATTAAAGCAGCTATATCAAGTGACAAATTTTAAACATGGCATAACTCCAAACGGCCACGAAATTTCAATTCAGAAATTAAATTCATCAACCAGGTAATTAATTTTGATAGAATGGAGTAGAAGGCTGATTTTTACCAACTATGTGAAAAATACCAGAGCCGGGAATCGAACCTTGGGCCTTCCGCTTAACGCGCGGATGCTCTAACCATTGAGCTACCCTGGCTGATAACCAGCTCGGCACTTCTCACATAATTTACGTTGGCAAGGTCACCGAATCTGCATTAAAGCAGCTGTATCAAGTGACAAATTTTAAACACGGCATAACTCCAAACGGCCACGAAATTTCAATTCAGAAATTTAATTCATCAACCTGGTAATTAATTTTGATCGAATGGAGTAGAAGGCTGATTTTTACCAACTATGTGAAAAATACCAGTTCCGGGGATCGAACCTTGGGCCTTCCGCTTAACGCGCGGATGCTCTAACCACTGAGCTACCCTGGCTGATAACCAGCTCGGCACTTCTCACATAATTTACGTTGGCAAGGTCACCGAGTCTGCATTACAGCAGCTATATCAAGTGACAAATTTTAAACATGGCATAAATCCAAACGGCCACGAAATTTTAATTCAGAAATTTAATTCATCAACCTGGTAATTAATTTTGATAGAATGGAGTAGAAGGCTGATTTTTTACCAACTATGGTAAAAATACCAGAGCCGGGAATCGAACCTTGGGCCTTTCGCTTAACACGCGGATGCTCTAACCACTGAGCTACCCTGGCTGATAACCAGCTCGGCACTTCTCACATAATTTACGTTGGCAAGGTCACCGAGACTGCATTAAAGCAGCTATTTCAAGTGACAAATTTTAAACATGGCATAACTCCAAACGGCCACGAAATTTCATTTCAGAAATTTAATTCATCAACCTGGTAATTAATTTTGATCGAATGGAGTAGAAGGCTAATTTTTACCAACTATGTGAAAAATACCAGTTCCGGGGATCGAACCTTGGGCCTTCCGCTTAACGCGCGAATGCTCTAACCACTGAGCTACCCTGGCTGATAACCAGCTCGGCACTTCTCACATAATTTACGTTGGCAAGGTCACCGAGTCTAAATTACAGCAGCTATATCAAGTGACAAATTTTAAACATGGCATAAATCCAAACGGCCACGAAATTTTAATTCAGAAATTTAATTCATCAACCTGGTAATTAATTTTGATAGAATGGAGTAGAAGGCTGATTTTTACCAACTATGTGAAAAATACCAGAGCCGGGAATCGAACCTTGGGCCTTCCGCTTAACGCGCGGATGCTCTAACCACTGAGCTACCTTGGCTGATAACCAGCTCGGCACTTGTCACATAATTTACGTTGCCAAGGTCACCGAGTCTGCATTAAAGCAGCTATATCAAGTGACAAATTTTAAACATGGCATAACTCCAAACGGCCACGAAATTTCAATTCAGAAATTTAATTCATCAACCTGGTAATTAATTTTGATAGAATGAAGTAGAAGGCTGATTTTTACCAACTATGTGAAAAATACCAGAGCCGGGAATCGTACCTTGGGCCTTCCGCGTAACGCGCGGATGCTCTAACCACTGAGCTACCCTGGCTGATAACCAGCTCGGCACTTCTTACATAATTTACGTTGGCAAGGTCACCGAGTCTGCATTAAAGCAGCTATATCAAGTGACAAATTTTAAACATGGCATAACACTCCAAACCGCCAAGAAATTTCAATTCAGAAATTAAATTCATCAACCTGGTAATTAATTTTGATAGAATGGAGTAGAAGGCTGATTTTTACCAACTATGTGAAAAATACCAGAGCCGGGAATCGAACCTTGGGCCTTCCGCTTAACGCGCGGATGCTCTAATCACTGAGCTACCCTGGCTGAGCTACCCTGGCTCAGTGGTATAATTATTTTGACTTATACTCTTTATATTTGATCATAAAAGTATTTAAAACTCACAAAAAACCATATTGGTATAAATATTTTATTTTCATTTTTATTTATTTATTGAGGAATTTTCGATTTTTAAGGGGAGAAAGGGATTTTTGGCGGGAAATTTTGCAAATTCTGGATTTTTTAGTAGAACTCTACCAAAAATGGAACAAAAATGTTGAAAAAAGTGCTATGCGTCTTCCTTAGGATATTTCCATGAATATATTTTTTTTTTTTTTTTGTAATTTGCGATTTTTTTTTTTTGGGGGGGGGGGGTTACGAGGGGGAAAAATCGAGACACACCTTTTAGCGCTAAATTTGTCCTGTGAAATGTATTGGCTACGTTCAGGAACTTTGGCGCTTGGATATTTTATATGTATCCAACACCTAAACTAACAGGATTTATCAAAATTAGCCCATTCCCACCATCGGGAAAAGAGAAGGCAAAAACATCTTTGTAAGCATAACTCGGCTCCAAATTACTTCACTGCGAAGAAATTGTACATGGGGAGACTGCACATGAGTACAAATATATATATATATATATATATATATATATATATATATGCGATTTAGAGAGTTTTTATTTTTAAGGAAAAGGGGGGGGGTCACTTCCCTAACAGCACAATATGTTCCAGAAACGTAACAATCATATAACATTGAAATATTATAAACATTTCAGAAACGTTTAAAATCGTCCAGATTATTTTCCGATTAGTTTCAAAAACGTAGAAATGTCCGCGATCGTACCAAAAAATCAGATACGTAACAGAAACGTTACAATCACTTAACATATAGAAAATCAAAAAGGGCGAAAGGTACCAGAAAGGTTTCAGAAAGGTACCAGAGAGCATACTAAAACGTGTTACGTTTTTCAAAGATTGTAAGCTTTTTGAAACATAACTGAAACATGCTGTGCTGTATGGGTTTTTAGCGGGAAATTTTGCAAATTCCGGATTTTTGAGTAGAACTCTACCAAAAATGAAACAAAGATGTTGAAAACAGCCATGCGTATCCCTTAGGATATTTCCAAAACAAGTTTTTGATTTTTTTTTTTTTTTTTTTGCGAGTGGGAGGGGAGTATGCGTTACGAATAGCAAATTCGAGACAGATTGCCCAAGAAATATTTAGCGCTAAAAAGGGGGGGGGGGGGGTTCTCGAACTTGCAACTTTTAAGCATTAAATTTGTTCTGGGAAATTTATGAGAGCTGCGATCACGAAGTTTGATGCTTGAATTGTTTATATGTATCCAAAACATAAAGTAACGGGATTTATCGAATTCCCCCGGGGGGGGGGTGGCAGGAGGCAAAAAATTATTGTAAGCATAACTCGGCCCCAAATTACTTCACGGTTGTCAAGATACGGGACAATCAGATATTGACAATCGGACTTCAATCGGAAAAATAACCATCTAGTTTCTTCATTCTCACTGCATGTTACAAAATCCGTAATGATCCTGAATTCCCTTCCTCCAACGCAAGCCGCAACTACAGTGAATCCAATCCATGAATGGTTCTTCAACAGAAATCCCCAGAGGGCGCATTGCGTCAGTATGCAAATACAAGTACTTGGAAGAAGTATAAATACTTCAGGCAGACTATGATGAGTCGCTTGCTTCCTGGCTTGTTTCCTTCGTTTCGTTGGTTTTTCGAGGCCTGCAGATAGAGAGTATCTTGAGGCTGATGTTCTTTTCAGACTCGGTGACCTTGCCAACGTAAATTATGTGAGAAGTGCCGAGCTGGTTATCAGCCAGGGTAGCTCAGCGGTTAGAGCATCCGCGCGATAAGCGGAAGGCCCAAGGTTCGATTCCCGGCTCTGGTATTTTTCACATAGTTGGTAAAAATCAGCCTTCTACTCCATTCTATCAAAATTAATTACCAGGTTGATGAATTAAATTTCTGAATTGAAATTTCGTGGCCGTTCTTAGTTATGCCATGTTTAAAATTTGTCACTTGATATAGCTGCTTTAATGCAGACTCGGTGACCTTGCGAACGTAAATTATGTGAGAAGTGCCGAGCTGGTTATTAGCCAGGGTAGCTCAGTGGTTAGAGCATCCGCGCGTTAAGCGGAAGGCCCAAGGGGTTCGATTCCCGGCTCTGGTATTTTTCACATAGTTGGTAAAAATCAGCCTTCTACTCCATTCTATCAAAATTAATTACCAGGTTGATAAATTAAATTTCTGAATTCAGACTAAATTAATTTATAAGAAATTTTATCTTTATAATTATTTTGACTTATACTCTTTATATTTGATCATAAAAGTATTTAAAACTCACAAAAAACCATATTGGTATAAATATTTTATTTTCATTTTTATTTATTTATTGAGGAATTTCCGATTTTTAAGGGGAGAAAGGGATTTTTGGCGGGAAATTTCGCAAATTCTGGATTTTTTAGTAGAACTCTGCCAAAAATGGAACAAAAATGTTGAAAAAAGTGCTATGCGACTTCCTTAGGATATTTCCATGAACATATTTTTTTTTTTTTTGTAATTTGCGATTTTTTTTTGGGGGGGGAGGGGGGGGGTTACGAGGGGGCAAAATCGAGACACACCTTTTAGCGCTAAATTTGTCCTGTGAAATGTATTGGCTACGTTCAGGAACTTTGGCGCATGGATATTTTATATGTATCCTACACCTAAGTAACAGGATTTATCAAAATTAGCCCATTCCCACCCTCGGGGGAAGAGAAGGCAAAAACATCTTTGTAAGCATAACTCGGCTCCAAATTACTTCACAGCGAAGAAATTGTACATGGGGAGACTGCACATGAGTACAAATATATATATATATATATATATATATGCGATTTAGAGAGTTTTTATTTTTAAGGAAAAGGGGGGGGGGGTCACTTCCCTAACAGCACAATATGTTCCAGAAACGTAACAATCATATAACATTGAAACATTATAAACATTTCAGAAACGTTTAAAATCGTCCAGATTACTTTCCGATTAGTTTCAAAAACGTAGAAATGTCCGCGATCGTACCAAAAAATCAGATACGTAACAGAAACGTTACAATCACTTCACATATAGAAAATCAAAAAGGGCGAATGTTTCAGAAAGGTATCAGAGAGCATACTAAAACGTGTTACGTTTTTCAAAGATTGTAAGCTTTTTGAAACATAACCGAAACATGCTGTGCTGTATGGGTTTTTAGCGGGAAATTTTGCAAATTCCGGATTTTTGAGTAGAACTCTACCAAAAATGAAACAAAGATGTTGAAAACAGCCATGCGTATCCCTTAGGATATTTCCAAAACAAGTTTTTGATTTTTTTTTTTTTTTTTGCGAGTGGGAGGGGAGTATGCGTTACGAATAGCAAATTCGAGACAGATTGCCCAAGAAATATTTAGCGCTAAAAAGGGGGGGGGGTTCTCGAACTTGCAACTTTTAAGCATTAAATTTGTTCTGGGAAATTTATGAGAGCTGCGATCACGAAGTTTGATGCTTGAATTGTTTATATGTATCCAAAACATAAAGTAACGGGATTTATCGAATTCCCCCGGGGGGGGGGGTGGCAGGAAGCAAAAAATTATTGTAAGCATAACTCGGCCCCAAATTACTTCACGGTTGTCAAGATACGGGACAATCAGATATTGACAATCGGACTTCAATCGGAAAAATAACCATCTAGTTTCTTCATTCTCACTGCATGTTACAAAATCCGTAATGATCCTGAATTCCCTTCCTCCAACGCAAGCCGCAACTACAGTGAATCCAATCCATGAATGGTTCTTCAACAGAAATCCCCAGAGGGCGCATTGCGTCAGTATGCAAATACAAGTACTTGGAAGAAGTATAAATACTTCAGGCAGACTATGATGAGTCGCTTGCTTCCTGGCTTGTTTCCTTCGTTTCGTTGGTTTTTCGAGGCCTGCAGATAGAGAGTATGTTGAGGCTGATGTTCTTTTCAGACTCGGTGACCTTGCCAACGTAAATTATGTGAGAAGTGCCGAGCTGGTTATCAGCCAGGGTAGCTCAGCGGTTAGAGCATCCGCGCGATAAGCGGAAGGCCCAAGGTTCGATTCCCGGCTCTGGTATTTTTCACATAGTTGGTAAAAATCAGCCTTCTACTCCATTCTATCAAAATTAATTACCAGGTTGATGAATTAAATTTCTGAATTGAAATTTCGTGGCCGTTCTTAGTTATGCCATGTTTAAAATTTGTCACTTGATATAGCTGCTTTAATGCAGACTCGGTGACCTTGCGAACGTAAATTATGTGAGAAGTGCCGAGCTGGTTATTAGCCAGGGTAGCTCAGTGGTTAGAGCATCCGCGCGTTAAGCGGAAGGCCCAAGGTTCGATTCCCGGCTCTGGTATTTTTCACATAGTTGGTAAAAATCAGCCTTCTACTCCATTCTATCAAAATTAATTACCAGGTTGATAAATTAAATTTCTGAATTCAGATTAAAATAATTTATAAGAAATTTTATCTTTATAATTATTTTGACTTATACTCTTTATATTTGATCATAAAAGTATTTAAAACTCACAAAAAACCATATTGGTATAAATATTTTATTTTCATTTTTATTTATTTATTGAGGAATTTCCGATTTTTAAGGGGAGAAAGGGATTTTTGGCGGGAAATTTCGCAAATTCTGGATTTTTTAGTAGAACTCTGCCAAAAATGGAACAAAAATGTTGAAAAAAGTGCTATGCGACTTCCTTAGGATATTTCCATGAACATATTTTTTTTTTTTTTTTGTAATTTGCGATTTTTTTGGGGGGGGGAGGGGGGGGTTACGAGGGGGCAAAATCGAGACACACCTTTTAGCGCTAAATTTGTCCTGTGAAATGTATTGGCTACGTTCAGGAACTTTGGCGCATGGATATTTTATATGTATCCAACACCTAAGTAACAGGATTTATCAAAATTAGCCCATTCCCACCCTCGGGGGAAGAGAAGGCAAAAACATCTTTGTAAGCATAACTCGGCTCCAAATTACTTCACAGCGAAGAAATTGTACATGGGGAGACTGCACATGAGTACAAATATATATATATATATATATATATATATGCGATTTAGAGAGTTTTTATTTTTAAGGAAAAGGGGGGGGGGTCACTTCCCTAACAGCACAATATGTTCCAGAAACGTAACAATCATATAACATTGAAACATTATAAACATTTCAGAAACGTTTAAAATCGTCCAGATTACTTTCCGATTAGTTTCAAAAACGTAGAAATGTCCGCGATCGTACCAAAAAATCAGATACGTAACAGAAACGTTACAATCACTTCACATATAGAAAATCAAAAAGGGCGAATGTTTCAGAAAGGTATCAGAGAGCATACTAAAACGTGTTACGTTTTTCAAAGATTGTAAGCTTTTTGAAACATAACCGAAACATGCTGTGCTGTATGGGTTTTTAGCGGGAAATTTTGCAAATTCCGGATTTTTGAGTAGAACTCTACCAAAAATGAAACAAAGATGTTGAAAACAGCCATGCGTATCCCTTAGGATATTTCCAAAACAAGTTTTTGATTTTTTTTTTTTTTTTGCGAGTGGGAGGGGAGTATGCGTTACGAATAGCAAATTCGAGACAGATTGCCCAAGAAATATTTAGCGCTAAAAAGGGGGGGGGGGGTTCTCGAACTTGCAACTTTTAAGCATTAAATTTGTTCTGGGAAATTTATGAGAGCTGCGATCACGAAGTTTGATGCTTGAATTGTTTATATGTATCCAAAACATAAAGTAACGGGATTTATCGAATTCCCCCGGGGGGGGGGGTGGCAGGAGGCAAAAAATTATTGTAAGCATAACTCGGCCCCAAATTACTTCACGGTTGTCAAGATACGGGACAATCAGATATTGACAATCGGACTTCAATCGGAAAAATAACCATCTAGTTTCTTCATTCTCACTGCATGTTACAAAATCCGTAATGATCCTGAATTCCCTTCCTCCAACGCAAGCCGCAACTACAGTGAATCCAATCCATGAATGGTTCTTCAACAGAAATCCCCAGAGGGCGCATTGCGTCAGTATGCAAATACAAGTACTTGGAAGAAGTATAAATACTTCAGGCAGACTATGATGAGTCGCTTGCTTCCTGGCTTGTTTCCTTCGTTTCGTTGGTTTTTCGAGGCCTGCAGATAGAGAGTATCTTGAGGCTGATGTTCTTTTCAGACTCGGTGACCTTGCCAACGTAAATTATGTGAGAAGTGCCGAGCTGGTTATCAGCCAGGGTAGCTCAGCGGTTAGAGCATCCGCGCGATAAGCGGAAGGCCCAAGGTTCGATTCCCGGCTCTGGTATTTTTCACATAGTTGGTAAAAATCAGCCTTCTACTCCATTCTATCAAAATTAATTACCAGGTTGATGAATTAAATTTCTGAATTGAAATTTCGTGGCCGTTCTTAGTTATGCCATGTTTAAAATTTGTCACTTGATATAGCTGCTTTAATGCAGACTCGGTGACCTTGCCAACGTAAATTATGTGAGAAGTGCCGAGCTGGTTATTAGCCAGGGTAGCTCAGTGGTTAGAGCATCCGCGCGTTAAGCGGAAGGCCCAAGGTTCGATTCCCGGCTCTGGTATTTTTCACATAGTTGGTAAAAATCAGCCTTCTACTCCATTCTATCAAAATTAATTACCAGGTTGATAAATTAAATTTCTGAATTCAGACTAAATTAATTTATAAGAAATTTTATCTTTATAATTATTTTGACTTATACTCTTTATATTTGATCATAAAAGTATTTAAAACTCACAAAAAACCATATTGGTATAAATATTTTATTTTCATTTTTATTTATTTATTGAGGAATTTCCGATTTTTAAGGGGAGAAAGGGATTTTTGGCGGGAAATTTCGCAAATTCTGGATTTTTTAGTAGAACTCTGCCAAAAATGGAACAAAAATGTTGAAAAAAGTGCTATGCGACTTCCTTAGGATATTTCCATGAACATATTTTTTTTTTTTTTGTAATTTGCGATTTTTTTTGGGGGGGGAGGGGGGGGTTACGAGGGGGCAAAATCGAGACACACCTTTTAGCGCTAAATTTGTCCTGTGAAATGTATTGGCTACGTTCAGGAACTTTGGCGCATGGATATTTTATATGTATCCAACACCTAAGTAACAGGATTTATCAAAATTAGCCCATTCCCACCCTCGGGGGAAGAGAAGGCAAAAACATCTTTGTAAGCATAACTCGGCTCCAAATTACTTCACAGCGAAGAAATTGTACATGGGGAGACTGCACATGAGTACAAATATATATATATATATATATATATATATATGCGATTTAGAGAGTTTTTATTTTTAAGGAAAAGGGGGGGGGGTCACTTCCCTAACAGCACAATATGTTCCAGAAACGTAACAATCATATAACATTGAAACATTATAAACATTTCAGAAACGTTTAAAATCGTCCAGATTACTTTCCGATTAGTTTCAAAAACGTAGAAATGTCCGCGATCGTACCAAAAAATCAGATACGTAACAGAAACGTTACAATCACTTCACATATAGAAAATCAAAAAGGGCGAATGTTTCAGAAAGGTATCAGAGAGCATACTAAAACGTGTTACGTTTTTCAAAGATTGTAAGCTTTTTGAAACATAACCGAAACATGCTGTGCTGTATGGGTTTTTAGCGGGAAATTTTGCAAATTCCGGATTTTTGAGTAGAACTCTACCAAAAATGAAACAAAGATGTTGAAAACAGCCATGCGTATCCCTTAGGATATTTCCAAAACAAGTTTTTGATTTTTTTTTTTTTTTGCGAGTGGGAGGGGAGTATGCGTTACGAATAGCAAATTCGAGACAGATTGCCCAAGAAATATTTAGCGCTAAAAAGGGGGGGGGGTTCTCGAACTTGCAACTTTTAAGCATTAAATTTGTTCTGGGAAATTTATGAGAGCTGCGATCACGAAGTTTGATGCTTGAATTGTTTATATGTATCCAAAACATAAAGTAACGGGATTTATCGAATTCCCCCGGGGGGGGGGGTGGCAGGAGGCAAAAAATTATTGTAAGCATAACTCGGCCCCAAATTACTTCACGGTTGTCAAGATACGGGACAATCAGATATTGACAATCGGACTTCAATCGGAAAAATAACCATCTAGTTTCTTCATTCTCACTGCATGTTACAAAATCCGTAATGATCCTGAATTCCCTTCCTCCAACGCAAGCCGCAACTACAGTGAATCCAATCCATGAATGGTTCTTCAACAGAAATCCCCAGAGGGCGCATTGCGTCAGTATGCAAATACAAGTACTTGGAAGAAGTATAAATACTTCAGGCAGACTATGATGAGTCGCTTGCTTCCTGGCTTGTTTACTTCGTTTCGTTGGTTTTTCGAGGCCTGCAGATAGAGAGTATCTTGAGGCTGATTTTCTTTTTCAGAAGGAATTGATAGTACTAAGCTCGTGCAAAAGCTGCATATGTTTTGTAAAAATGCCACAATGGCTTTTCTTTTCCTGTTTTTATTTAAACATTTTTTTTTCTTTTTTAGTTTTAATAAACCAAATTTATTTTAATTTTGATTCTGTTGTATTTCCCTTACCATATGTGTGTAAATTATCTTATTTAAACGTCCAACTTAATTTAAATTTCTGAAAGAATTTAAAGTCTATAAATAAGGTTAAGTTATTTAAATTCTGATTTAAATATTTTTCCTTTTCAAAGCTCTTCTAGATTTAAATTAAGTATAGCTAAAAACAGTGACTATGCTCCATTGTTACTGGATCTCTGCTAATTAATCTATTTTATCGGATTATAAGATTAGTGTTAACTCATAATTCAACAACGGTCAATAAATTGCACAAGAGGAGACTAGACTTCAGTAAAGATAAAACGTTATGTATGTTTTTGGAATTCTTGATTCTTAACGGAGAGAGTGAAAAAAATCGTTTTTCGAGGGGAACCTCAGAAATACCGGATTTTTGAGTAGAGCACTACTAAAAATGGTACAAAGATATTGAAAACAGCTATGTGACTTCTTTAAGATATTTCCCAAAACATATTTTCGTTTTTTTTTTTTTCTTTCTTAATTTTAGATTTTTTTTTTTTTCTTTTTAATGGTAGGGGGTTGGGAGAGGGTGGGGGGAACTTAGAAAGTTGCAAGTTCGAGATCCGCCTTTTAGCACTAAATTTGTCTTGGGAAATCTATGGGATCTGCGGTAACGAAATTTGGTGCGTAAATTGTTTATATGTATCCGACACTTACTGTAAAGGGATTTTACGAAATCTCCCTTTCCCCTAAACCCCCTTGGGATCGGGGGCAATAAACACGTGTAAAAACACGTTTTTCTGTTTGAATTTGCCTTAAATTGTCTTTGAATTTTGGTGTGTGGATATTGATTAAGTGTACGCATTATGTACTTTGGTGGGATTTCGCAAAATTTCGGACATAACCGCTGGGGAAGGGGTGGTAAGAAACAATTAAGTTGTGCCGAAGGCAGTGGAAACCCGGACTCCTGACTGCGAGCAGAAAAATATGTAAAGAAAACAGCGGGAACTTTAACTTATGTTATTAATAATGATATGTGATTTTGAAAACTCATTTAAATATAGTTTCCAGCGAAGCGTGCAAAGCCAACTAGTTACAAATATTTTCATTGAGAAAGAAATAGCATATTTATCATTCTACAAAACTTTTATGATAAAAGAACGTTCAAAAATAAATGTTTTTTAAACAGAATTGCTGTAGTTAACCTTAAGGAAAAGTAACAACATTCTGTTCTACATGAATCATACATTTATTTCCTTAATTTCCGATATACATTACTATTGTTTGGTATTTTAATAATAATATTTATTTTAATTTTACTATTTTAGTTTCATCTAACAATGAATACCATATTTTTTAAAAAATTAAAACAGCATAATTTATTACTGTTTTAATTTAAAAATATAAATCTAAATCATTTCTAAGTTTTACTTTCCGTACATACATATGTAAGGAAAGTAATGTAATCACGTCGAAACTTAGACTTAGAGATTTAAGTGTATCTACACGTTATGAGATACCCTGAGTTCATATTTGCTGTTTTTACGGTGATAAATGTATGTATGTGAGTGAACACGAGAGTTCAAAATCCATACACATATTGTGATCATTGCACGAACTGCATTTGGTGAATCTAGAATTTATGGTTTTTATACAGGGACGACACGAAAAATTCTTTGTCATTATGTCCTATGGGCTCAAATTCTTTAAAGTGTTATAGCGTCTAATCGCCGTATGCAATTGAGCTGAAAATTTATATGAACATTACAGATCACTGTCTCACGAACTTTAGGAATTTTCAAGAATTTAGCACTTATAGATTTTACAGGGACAAAAAAAAAAAAAAAAAAAAAAAAAAAAAATCTTTATCAATGTGGCTATGGATTCAAATTATTTAATGTTCTGTAATGTCTAAACGCTTCATCGAAATGAGTTGAAAATTTACATAAATGCTATATGTTACCGTCCCACAGACTGTATTGATTGTTTTGAGTCTAGGACTTATAGATTTTTACAGGAAGATTACGGAGATTTCTTTATTATTATAATCTATGGCTCAAATCATTTGAAAGGCAATATCGTTAAATTATACAACATACTATATAAAGAAAAATACACAAGAACCCTATTATAATACTTCCTTTTATTTATTCAACGACTACTCTTATTTATGTTTATTTATATAACCGTTAATTACTTAATGCTCGAAAAGTCAAGTGGAGTCACTCCAGATTTTTTAATTACTGTGATAACCAATGTTATAAATTTGTTCCATCAAAAAAATATGATTCATCAATGTTTTACTACTTTTATATATTTTCTGCACAATTATTAATTAAAAAGGATAAGAGTGAGGGAAAAACAAATCAATAGCTTATCTCAAATATTTCAAGAAATATAAGGAGCTGGTAGTGGCATGTCGTAAAAACTGTCTCCTATACACGGTATGAAAAACAATGTTGGAAATACTTCCCAATAATGCTTTAAAAGTATTGGAAAAGCGATAAATTCTTTCTGCATCCGAACTACTGCTTATAAAATTTGTAGTTCATATCATTTTTATCTACTTTTAAGGAACAATAATTTTAAAACAAGTATATTTGAAGTACATTACATATATCTATTCCAATATGCTGTTTAATAAAATTATTTATCTGTTCTCATTTCCTTGACAACATGCTATTGTTTTGCAGTATTCATTTTGCATTTAGTTTTTTAGCTTTTATTGTAATTGCTAAAAATATCATTAGAAAGGAAAATAACACTTATTCTGTCAAATAAATAAATGATTAAATTTAAAACAACTAAATTAATACTTTTTTCGTAGATACAAACATTTGTTTAGTTTTATTAAATTAAAAGCAATATTCATCATTTTATGCATTATTAGCTACTATTTAATGAACATGAAATAGGTTTTAAAAGATGCAATAAGTTTTAAGACGAAGCAATGTTTCCTATTAAAACCAATTTAAACAAGCCATTTTATTTCTAATTTTTTCAGCTTTGTTTTTCATTTTATTTTTTTATGTCATATATTGCAAATAAGTTATGATAAAATTAGTAAATGATGTCACTTAAACTGTTTCCTGAGCTCAGATGTTTTAAAAAAATAAAATAAACATAGGAAATTACTTGTGTCATACGGATAACAAACTTATACAAAAATAATGTTTTGAGGAATTAATGTTTAAATTTAAATGCAAACTACTTTAGGTGCACTACATGTATTTTTCATTCAAATTAATTTACACTAATCATTTTTACTTTCCCTTACCCGCAAAAAAATGTTTTGAGGTCAAATTTTCGAGCTTGGGTTTTTGTGATATTTACGCGGTTTGAGGCCCCCTTAATTTCGAAAATTACGTTTTTAGGGGTTGGTATGTGTGTGTGTGTGTGTGCCTGTTATCAGCATATATCAAGAACAAATAGTAGAAGAATGTCCAGACTCAGTATACTAAATTTGTGACATATAAGTCTGCTACACCAAACTTTTCTTTGAGATGAAGAAAATAGTTCGTGCAGAGGTCATCCAAGAGACTTCAAATACATTACGTCCATTGGGGGGATTTCTGGTAAGTACAATGTAACATCTATAGGCTGCACTAAACAAAATAGAATGAACATAATTTTTATGTGCATAAAATCATGTTTTGTGTAGATTGTGGTGTGTAAATTATTCATCATTCGTTTACGCTACAGAATTACTAAAGGTATTGGAATTTTTTTGGGCTATGCATAGGCATTTCTGGAAATAAATTTTATACCTTATTAGGCGTTTTTAATATAAAACTAAATTAAAGTTCACAGTGTGATGTGCATATATTTTATAGACAATTCACAGGGCTACACATAATTGAGCTAAACGTTATCTTCTATTGATTGTAATTAATGGAAGCGTGTGAGGTTGAGACGTCAAAACGTCACCACAGTTGTTTTAATTAAGCTGGATCCAGCAAAGTAGAAAGTGGGGACGGTTAAAATCGCTTCGTCGCCAACTACTCGGTGGAGGTTGAGGTCGAGTTAGTTTTGTGTCGGCAGGGTGCTGCAATAAAAGACTTAGATTTTGAATATTAGATAAATTAGAAGTGTTTTTTAAAAGGACGGATTGAAATGTACTGAAAGGAGGGTGTAGGAAGAAGTATAAAAATAGAGATGGTTTTAGTAGATGGTGTGGATGTTGGAGGATATTATAGTGGATGGTGATGAATGTTATTTTGGCGAATATCGAGAAGTAGAGTTGTGGAGATTTAGTTGCGTGAAGTTAAGGAGTGATGAGTGTTGGTGTGCGTATCTACTAGTATTCGGAAAGGTAAAGTTGGGTCTGAAGGGAATCCTCTTATCCATAGTGAAGTCGTAGTAGCGGAGTACGAGTGCAACCGGCTCTACACCTTCGACTACCTGCTGGGGTGAGATATTTAAGATTAATTAAATTGTTGATTCATATATTTTGATTAAGTAATACGCTGACTGAGCTAAGTTTTATTACCAGGCCGCCCTCCCATTAATCTGGTTCAAATAAACTCTTATCGTTTGTTCAATTCAAGTCTCTGGTTCTCTTAGTAATCTAATTAAGTTAAGATGGAGTTTGCAGGAACGCAACCCCCCCCCCCCCCGCTTGGGTTTATTTTACTGGCTCAAACAATGTACTTGAATTTTTTGAGGAGCTTGAACAATATTTTGATATATGTAAAATTGACGACGCTGATAAATTTAATTTATTAAAATACTCCTTAAAAGGAGATGCTAAAATCTGGTATGACACCATTGCCTCTAGAGCTCTAGGCCAAAATCCTACATATGAGGATTTGAAACTTAAAATTAAAAATTCATTCTCTTCTATTGTTGATAAAACCAGACTTCGTCAAGAACTCTATACGACAAAGATGTCGTTTTATGATAAACCTACCACATTTTTGTTACGTAAATTCGACATTATAAAGCAGCTGGATTTAGTTTTATCTTTTGCCGCTGCAATGGAAATTATAACCCGCTATTGACTATTCCAATTCAAGATTATCTTGATCTGAAACCTGTCACCTCTTACGACAGCCTGTTTCAAACTTTAGCTAAGTACCAAGAACGACACCCTCCAAGGGCGGAAAACACCTTTAATCGCCAACGGGGTAATGGAAGCATGCAAAATTTCAGGCGTGAAAATTTCACCCCCCTCAAAATTTCAACCGCTTTCAACAGGAACGTCAATCGCCGCAACCAAGGCGTAATAACTTTCAACATTCTCGGAACGATCGTTCTAATCAAAATCAGTCTCAAAACTTTTCTCGAGCTGATAGAAATAACAGAAATTTCCGTAACTCTCGTAATAACCAGAGTCGTCAGTTAAACGAGTAAGTGGCTCTTGTGAGGAGGGGCAACAGCCACTGAATATCTCAACCACCTCCATATGTTTAGACACTATTTGTATCAGTCCGGTGGACCTTCCTAATTTAAATGCAATAATTCATGATATTTTCATATCTACTTATTGGGACACTGGTGCTGAACGTTCCTTTCTAGCATATGAAACTTATAAAAAGCATTTTGCCTTTAAACCTTTAAAGCGGACAAATTTAAATATTACAACGGCTCAAGGCCAGTCCTGTGTTAATAGAGGCGAAGTCAGCCTGAATGTTAAAATTCATAATTTAAGTGTTAATTGGCCTTTTTACGTCATAGACAATCTTCAGCACCCCTGCATTATTGGGTTGGATTTTATGAAAGAAAATAATGTTGAAATAAATTTTGCCAATAAATCTTTACATATTGATGATTCTAAGTCAAATTCTAAACCTGTCGAGCCGACAGAGTTAATTGTTAATTTAGAGGAAAGTGCCCTCACTCATATTGAAAAAATTGATTTTGTTAATTTTCTTAATCAGTTTAAACAGTTATTTTCTGATACACCTGGCTTAACCCATGTTGTTTGCCATGAAATCGACACTGGAACTAATAAACCAGTCTTTAGTAAGCCTTATCATTATGATCAAGCAAAACAAGATATTATAAATTGGCATATTGACAAAATGTTGAAAAATGATATTATTATGCCTGTAACTTCTCCTTATGCATCTCCTGTTGTTTTATGTCGTAAGAAAAATGGTAAACCTATTACCGATCCTGAGGCATGGAGATTTGCAATAGATTATCGTAGGCTAAATTCTATTACACAATATCCTCAGTATCCCTTGTCTATCATTGATGATTTGTTAGCACATATCACAACGACCAATTTTATGTCTACTCTCGATCTGACATCGGGTTATTTTCAAATTGCAATGAAACCCGCTGATATATCAAAAACAGCGTTTATAACTAAAAACGGCACGTTTGGTTTTTAACGAATGCCTTTCGGATGTTCAGGAACTGTGGCAACATCAGCTGTGGCAACATTCCAAAAAGCCATGGAAACTATACTTAAACCTGTTTTGAATAAATTTGTACATGTTTATCTCGATGATATAATAATCACGTCCTCATCTTACAATGAACATTTAAATCATTTAAAAACTATTTTTACTCTACTGCAAAATGCAGGATTAACTTTAAATTCTTCTAAGTGCCATTTTGCACGACAGGAAATTAAGTACCTAGGCGTCAAAATAACGCCTGCTGGTATTTCTGTAGATGATGAAAAAGTTCAGCCAGTTTTAAACATGCCCCCTCCTACTACTTCCAAACAAGTTTCGAGATTTCTAGGAATGTGTGCCTAGTATGGGAAATTTATACCTAATTTTGCTCACATATGCGAGCCCCTCTTTAAACTCAAAAGGAAAAGAGTTAAACTTCATTGGTCAAATGAATCACAAGAAGCATTTGATAAGTTAAAAACTATACTTAGCGCTCCTCCTGTACTAGCTCATCCTAATTATAATATTAAATTTCAAGTAGCTACGGATGCTTCTTCCTACGGAATTGGGTCCGTTTTAAGCCAAGAAGGCGGCCCAATAGCATATCCGTCCCGAACGCTTAACGCTGCAGAAAGAAATTATCCAGTAACTGAACGTGAATGTTTAGCAGTGCTTTGGGGACTGCAAAAATTTCGATTATATTTTACGCAACTTCCAGTAACAGTTGTTACGGATCATGCGGCATTAAATCGGTTAACAACTGGAAAGAATCTCTCCCCTCGCATGATTCGATGGACTCTTAAGTTATCTAACTTTAATATAATCATCGAACACCGACCTGGTTCTGACAATATCGTAGCTGACGTTCTTTCACGTGCTACTCCAACTCAAGAAAATAAGATTGAATCTAACTGTGCAAATCAATCCCTTGCTTTAAATGAAAATAATGTTCAGTTAAATTTTTCTGTTCAAGCTTCATATATTCCTCATTCGCATTTAAATGCTGAACCGGTTCAATCCAATGTGCTTCTACAAATCCAGTAACTACTTTAAACTATAATTTCGTATCTGATCAGGAAAAAGTAGCCTTAGCGCTTATGCCAGCAACTGTGTTAAATTCGAGAGATCAATTAATCCAAGAACAAAAAAATGATCCCGAATTTGGATTGATCTATAAGTATTTACAAAATCCAGAGTCAGTTTCAATAATTGAATCAGCCATTGCCTTAAACTGGTCCCAATCTTTTTCTTTAATCGATGGCTTGCTTTTTTATTCAAAATTATTATCATCTTATGGCGAATTACGAGTTGTAATTCACCAATCTCTTCGTCAAGCCATCCTATTTGAGTTTCATGACTCTCCAATTTCGGGGCACTTTGGCATTAGGAAAACTTATAATAAGCTCAAAGATGCCTGTTACTTTCCTAAAATGAGGAAGTTTGTTAATGAATATGTTTCGAGTTGTCGCTTGTGCCAGCAATATAATTATAAAAATATAAAGCCGGCTGGTAAATTAATTCCAATTAAAGTTGATTTTCCAAATCAAATTCTTGGACTCGACTTAATCGGTCCTTACCCCCTCTCTAAACCAAATAGATTTCGTTATGTGATAGTTATGGTGGATTATTTTAGTAAATGGGTTGAATTTGTGCCTTTACGTAAAGCTTCTGCGCAAGCAGTGGCCACTGCCTTCTTTAATAATTATATTTCTCGTTACGGCGCCCCCCTTCAAACTGTAACGGACTATGGTCCTCAATTTATAAGTAATGTTTTTAAGGCACTTTGCGATACACTCGAAATTAAACACGTATTTGCGGTTCCATATTGGCCGCAAGCTAATCAGGCCGAACGTGTTAATAGAACTTTAATTAATATGACTGCGACGTTCATTGGTCAAAATCATGAAAATTGGGATCAGTTTCTCTATCATTTTGGCTATGCGATTCGTACAGCGGTAAGTGATGCAACAGGAAAAACTCCCGCTGAATTGTTTTTGGGCAGAAAGTTTCTGACCCCCTTTCAAAAACTGGCATTAGTACAGCAAAATGCATCTCAATTTATTACGCGAAATATTGAAGAATTGCTACCAGAAGTTCAGAGAAATTTCAGAAAAGCTCAAGAGCAGCAAGCTGTCTACTATAACTTAAAACGTAGAATTTTAGAAGTAAAAGTGGGAGATAAAATACTCCTAGAATCACATTTTCTTAGCTCAAAAAAAAAGATGCTAAAGTAGCTAAATTTGGGCCAAAATTCATTGGGCCTTTCTCTGTTTTAAAGGTAGAAAATAATAATCTGACAATTGATTTTAACGGCACCCCCACCACGATAAACGTTGATCAGATACGAATATTTAAAGAGCGCACTCAATCATATGCTGAAACTCTTGATAGTGGGCGGGATTCTTTTATGGCGGGATTTTTTTATGGTCCCCCAAATAAATTTCCAAAGTACTTAAAAAACATTTAGCGAAATTAGAGGCGACCCTAAAAACAATTAATGTTATGTTAATAAATTCAAAAAAATGATTTGACAATTATAATAAGTAATATAAACACTAATTCGAACCGATTTAGCTTATAAATGAATTATTTATATATAGGTATATTAGTACGTTATTATTAACACGCTTTTGTTAGCTTCAGCGGTATGTATGTTTGTATGTATGTTTGTAACCGCTCTGGGAGCAAATAAAAAATCTATATTGTAAAAAACGACTTTCCCTATGTGAACGCTGTGGCTCTGAGGTACAGCTCCGGGCTACGAACCTAAAGGTCTAACGTTCGAGCCCAGTCAGGGGAGATTTTTTAAAAATGGTTTTTGTTTAATTCTAAATTATTTATTTCTCATTCCTTCATTATGTTATTTAGTTCACATTTCGATAAAAGCGAGTTCTTTAATTTTTTAAAAGTATCATTTTATTTTATTTCTTATTTGTCTTATTAGTTACTACAAATATATTTGTAAAAAAAAAATCACCTGAAGATGCTACAAAATTGTAGCAAAAAGCCTTGTTAAAAAAATTTTATTACATGTTTTAAAGTGGTCTTTTTATATATACAAATATATTTAGCTGCTTTAGAGAAGATAATTTCAAATAGTATGGCCTCAGTTTGTGGTTGTATGTGAGTATCCATATTCACAAAACAGAACCCAAAAGGAAAAGTACCAATATTTCTAAATGTATTCGTTTGGATATTATTATTATTATTTACATTATTAAATTATTTACTTATAAAATTTATTATAATTATTAAATTTGCCTCTAATTTTCTTAAATGTTTTGAATATCTTACAGTGGAAGACGTGAAAGAAACTCGACAAATTGTCGAGTAATAGTACGCATTGGAAATGTACGAAAAATCTTATGCAAATTATTAGTGGTTCGTGTAGAGGGACACACAAAATAATATAAATAATATAGAAATTATAAAAGGGCATAATTTTAAAAATGTATATGGCTGAATATCACATAAATGTGCATTTTAGTGTTTCAGGTCTTTATTATTAATTTTAAGCAAATAAATTGTAAAATTTTATTATTATTATTTAGAAGTACCTTTTTAAAAAAGCATCAAATCATAAAATGTGAGTTTATAGCAAATTTCAGTATTTTTTAGAAAATTTTAAACCTTATAACCGTCATTTTCGTGACTGTCTCCAAGACCAAATGTTTACATACAAAGTATGTTTTTTACTAAAAAAAAAAAAAATGATAATTATAATAACTGTTAATTCTTGTAAAAAAAACTATTTGTTTTCAAAGGAAATTTTTTTTTCTTTTTAATTACGTTAATTTTCATGCATGTGTAATTAAAATGCTTGTATGCAAGTCTTCACGTCATTTTCGTGACACATGAAAATAACTTCATATATCATCAAGGGATGGTGCCACCATTCACTTTTTTTAAAGTTTAAGATCAGAAATCAACATTGACGATATGTGGGGAAAAAAAAATCTCAAGAAAATTGAAAACAGGTAAGAGTTAACATTATTTTTATTGTTTACATGCTGTGCGTACTTTTATTGCTTGTCATTTTCGAGATGCATAAAAAATAAAAAAATATTATTATAAAATTTAGAACAAAGTTTTATTTTAATATAGAATGACGACCAGAAGAAGAAAATGTGACGATATCGGCTTAGTGAAAGCATGTTTTTCGGTACAGAACGAATTATTGACGATTTGTCATTTTCGTGACGGTCATTTTTGTGACGTCACGAAAATGACATTTGTTGGAGATTTACTATTTTGTAAGCCCTGGATTTAAATAATTTTTTATTTTGAATTAAAAGATTTGTTGGTGTAGGATAAGCTTTATATTTAAATATTTAAAGTACTTTCCGGTATCCAGGTAAATATAAAAAAATTACATACGACATTAATATTAAGATACAATTAAAAAAGCAAACTTTTATTTATTTATTTAATTTTATTTATTTATTTATTTATTTATTTATTTATTTTTGCCCCCTTTAAGGTGTCATTGAGAATGTTACTCAAAATATTTTACTTGTGTTATTTATGGCAAGATGCAGAAAAAATAATTTGCATGGTTTGACAAAGAGGATGTCCATGAAATTCAAGTGCCACATATTCTGTGCAAAATTAGGAATTCTCCTGAACCTGCTTCAAATAGATATTTTAAACTTCAGGATGAAGATTTTAATAATGTTCAAAATGCTTTTTCTGAATTTAATTCAGTTAATCATTAAACTTGTAACTATAAGGATTTTAATACAATAAAATTGCTTGATATTCTCATTATTGCTCTTTCTTTTCCCTTCACAATCTTTTCTCTATTGTTCTAATATGTTCCATTTTTAATATTATATGGTCCTATTGCATTGACAAACAATGTTATTTCAGTGAAAAATAGTCATTTTGACAAATATTGTCATTTCAGTGACAAACAGTCGTTTCAGTGACAAACATTGTCATTTCAGTGACAAACCAGTCATTTCAGTGACATCATTTTTTTGACATCTTTAAATGCTATAATTAAAAATTTAATGCAAGTAAACTAATTATTTCCAGTTTATAGTCAAGAGGTATGCAGTCTATGATATTTCCCATTGATATAATTTATGTTTATAAAAAAATAAATTTAAATTTATTTATTTATTTATTTATTTTTTTAATTTAAAATTTTTGGGTTTTTTATTTTATTTTATTTTTTAAAATGGGAAGAACTTTTTAGAAAAGCCTAAGTCTTGTATTTTTTAATGAATCTGAACCAAAAAAAAAATTAAATGGTAATTTTGATTTTATAAGATAATTAAAATTATAAATTTTTATTGAAAAATTTCAATAAAATTTTAAAAAATTATGTTCGATCTCTGTCAAACTCAGAATTTATTTAAGATGCACTTACGGACTTATTTTCAAAAATTCAAATTAAAATACAAAGTTTGAAAAAAAAGTTTAAAAAAATCCAAAATGCACACTTATGTGATATTCAGCCATATCATATTCTCTTACTGTATTAAAGGGATACGCATTTCAGACCCAAAAAAACCATGCTTCGTTTAAAAATTTGTAGGAACACCAAGAATATTTTCTTTTCAGATTTACACAAAGAACTCAGTTACATGGTAGGTTATCAGTGAAAATTCTTTAAAATGAGTTTGCAGTTGTATTAGGCTCTTTTTTTTAATAAATTAAAATTTATTCCTGTTTATGATGCATCTACATTATATAGACAATGTATAGGAATATTTAAATTTAGTCGAATCCATTACATTCTATTTGATATAATGCATAAGTATGCTTTTTTATTTATGTGTATCAATAAAAACTCTTTTACTTCGATTTTGTGGTATTAAGCAAACAATTATTTTTAAATGCAATTTTATTTTCTTTTTGCAATGTCACATAAATATCTTAGTTGCTGATATATATATATATATATATATATATATATTACGAAATTATTTAATGAGACACAATACTAAATTAAAGAATTGTTTTACAATAATTAATAAAATTAGTGTAAACACAGCCGGTTTCGAAAGGAAGTGAACTTTCGAAACCGGATGTGCTTACATTGGTTTCATGTTGTTTGAAGAAGTTTTCAATTTCAAATGTTTAATGAGTGCCAAATGCAGATCTCAAATTATTGAAAACAGTTTATTTAGAAAATAAGTTAAATTAGAATTTATGAAACAGGAGAGTAAATTTAACAGTAAGAGAAATAAGTCCGGCAAAAGTTCCATACCCCCTCCTATCTCAGAAATGCGCCGACATTTTGAAAAATGACAAAATACGTGTTCAAGTAATTCGAGAGGGACCGCTTTTGGTAAAAAAACCTTGTGCTCAGGATGGGAGCTAGGATGGCCGCCAGGAAAGGCAGCTTTAACATTTGAAACAAGAAGGTATGTCTTGTAATACATCCTTGGAAACGTCTATTCAAGACAAAGAATTTGATATAAATAGTTTTGTCCTGCAATGATTATTATAGTAGGTACATGAGCATGTGATACATGAGTTAAAGTTGCCCATTCTGCGAGCCCCCTAGCAACCCTGGAGTTAAACGTTTTACCAAAAGCGGTCTTCCTCGAATACATTTAACATGTGTTTCCTTATTCTCCAAATTTTTGACACATTTCCGAGATAGGAGGTGCTATATAAGACTTTTGGCGGACTCTCTCTCTCTCTCTCTCTCTCTCTCTCTCTCTCTCTTTCTCACTCTCTCTCTCTCTCTCTATATATATATATATATATGTATATAAATTAATAATATTGCAAAACACTGAAAGTAGAACAACCGATGCAAGATCACAGAAATAAAATAGACCAATAAGAATAAATATTCATAAAATTTTAAATACTTTCGCTACTGACGTTTAATTGTTGAAACACTTAATTTTTACTCATTGATCCCGAAACAAAAGGTACAAATAAGAAATGATAAAATAAACAATTAAGACACTATTTTAGACAAATTTTAAGTAGGAGAAGCTCAGGAAGGTGAAAAAAAAAAACTCATTAGGGGAGACCTTTTTCACTCGTTAGCACCAATGTACGATTTCGTTACGTTAATGGCTGTAGTATATATATATATATATATATATTATACTTTTTACCTATGATTAAAAGAAGTCACTAACTGCAAAAATATTGTAGAGCTTATTGAATTTTACTTGACTGATTTATTGTATCTATCCTTCTTTTCTTTAAAGAAAATAATTATTGATAGTTAAAAATGTTTAAAAAAAATGAAGTACTCGATAAGTGTCAATAAATGTCCTACATGAAGTATAAATTAAATGGTATCCTTCGTATTTTACTATTCATTTTAAATGATAAGCTTTTAAATTGGAATTTAATGCAAAGTTTTATTTACATCAAACTACTTTCTCTCCTTTAGTCTATGTTGGAAGCATTAGCTGTTAATTACTAATTCTTTGTTTTTATTAAATTTGTGAAAAATATTTTCCTTCCTCGAGTAATGTAAAAAAAATAGAATCCACTTTAAAAAATTATAACTTTAATCATTTTAAGCGGTGTTGTAATGTAATATTTTTAGAAATAATAGTTTAGGAACAATTTTATCTTAAGCGTAGTGACATAATGGCTCTCAACGGACTTACCATTATCAGTGAAAATAAATTAAAGCTGAGAGAGAGTTTATTTTATTTTTCATTAGCAAACTTTTAACTCGATATCAAGCACATTTAAGTTCTATAGTATATAGGAATTATTAATGTATAAAGTATAAAATTATAATAATATATAACGTATTTTTGCTTTAGATAATACGAATTTGATGAACTAATAGTTTAAAGGAATTTATTTTCTTTTGATATATTATTCATTGATAATGATTAAATGGATAATTCTTTGACAAAAAACTTAACTATATTTTACTGAATTAGTATATTAAAAAATGAATTTTATGTATAAATTATATGTACTGTAGGACTAACGTACAGGTAGTTTCTATTTTTATTTTATTTTATTAATTTATTTATTTTTTAGCACTAACAACTTCTGATTTCATGATTTTCCGGTTCAACTAAAAGCTTTGAGTACTGCTGGTGTGAATCGAGGATTAATAGTAATCTACTAGGTTTAATAGTTTAGTAACCTCTTTTGAGAGGGTGACGTACACTGGCGCGGATTTTAAGGGTGGCGAGCTATGGTGTCTCTACTTTACATATACAGTCCGTTAAGAAATTATAAGACCACTTTAATTTTGTAAATTATAAGAAAAATAAAGATTCTAATCATAATTTAAATACATAAAATAACATATTGTTCTATATTTATTTATAATTAGTTTGCAATAACTTGGTATAATGCAATAAATGTTTAATTAAAATATATATTAGAAATAAGTGAAAAATAACCTGTTAAGAAAATATAAGACCACTTGTCAAAAAACAAAATTGTGTAAAAAATTAATATGATATTGGTCCTCCATTTTTCCTGATGACTTCAAACACTCTGTTTATCATTGAAGTAACCAGGTAATTAAGTTCAGTTACAGAAATATTGTACCATTCTTGTACAATGACTACTTCCAGTTCATTGGCAGATTAAAATTGTTTATTATTAGCATAAAATTTGCGAGATAATAAACCCATAGGTTTTCCATTGGGTTCAAGTCTGGACTTCGACTTGGCCATGGCAAAACATTAATTTTTTCATTTTTAAACCACTCCTGTGTGGATTTAGATGTATGACAAGCAGCATTGTCCTGTTGAAACATCCAGTTAGCACCACCTAATAAAGGTCCAAACGGTATCATATGATCATGTAGCATAGACTGATATTGTGTAGAGTTCATATGACCCGAAATCCGCTGTATATCACACAACCCCTCATAACTGAAAGCTCCCCAAATTATTACTGATCCTCCACCCATTTGTCGACTGAAGCATTCTTTTGGTTCCTTCCTCAAGTCATGCCAGTAGTGTTTGTAACCATCGGAACCATCAAGGTTAAATTTCTTTTCATCAGAAAATATAATTTGTTTCCACTCATCATTCTATGACATGACATTTTTAGCCCATTTTAATCTTTCTTCTCTATGGCATTTCAATAACTTTTATTTTTTCTTCAATTTCATAAATTTCGTATTAATATTTAATTTAAGACTCTTCCAGACTGTTACATGTGAAGTTTTCTTGCAGAAACGTTTTGAAATTTCACGAGTTGAAAGACCTTTTTTAGTTGACAGTCGAAAAATTTGTCTGTTATCACGTGCTGTCAAAATATTTTTTCTACCAGATCGTTTCATTTTGTTTGAATAATCTTTTCTAATTATGGCATTATGAATGGCAGTTTTAGAACGGTTGATTAACCTCGCAATACCTCTTTCAGATTTACCAGAACCTTTATAAAATAAAATTTTTCTCACTTCACACTCCGATAATTCTTTACCTCGAGGCCTCGTCAATTTAATCGTAGATAACACATTCAAAACCTAAGCCTTTTCTTCTTAAGTAATGCTTTTACGAAATACTGACGCATGCGCTTTATATCGAGTTTGACGTCATGTATAATATGCTAATTTTCTCAGGTGGTCTTATAATTTCTTAACAGTCACAGTCTTTATTTTTTAGAAAAATGAATAAGTTTTAATGAAATTTAATTTAATTTTAAAAGTTGGAATTAGTACAGGATGAGTTTTCCTATCAATTTTAAATACGCAACTAAAAATTTGCATATTATGCTCTTTTCTTCAGAAATGCATCAATATGCTTGTGGTCTTATAAGTTCTTAACGCACCGTAAACTATTAATAACAATTAACTGCCTGATTGTTAACGAAGAGATATCTCTTCTATCTCTTTACTAATAACGGCCCATTCTTTCCCATTTCTATGTACGGTCAAAATAACTTTCTTCTAACACCAAAAAACTTTGTCTCCCATTTTTTTTTTTTTTTTTTTTTTTTTTTTACAGCGAACATAGCGATTATATTCCCTAGGTTCTCAAATACCCATTAACCTATAAATTCCACTCAAAAAAAAAAAAAAAAAAAAAAAAAAAAACTTCCCTTTCCCAGCTAGGCACAATACTTTATGGATTACGTGCTTTTCTGGCAAGAAGCGTCGTGTGTGAAAGATGTACAACTACACAAATCAGTGTACACTGAAAATAAAAGGGTCTTAAAGTAAGACATAAAAACAACTGAAACGGCATTTAAGACACGTAAATGTTTTAAAATGTACCTTAGACGCTATAGATATTTTAATTTAAGACAGAAATATGTCTGAAATATTAATTCAGACACAAAAATGTCTGAAACACGTAATTACGCGAATTTTCAGACAGCAAAACATGTTTGAATTTTCAGACACTTTAGAAGTTCCGACACTTGCATTATATAGAAAATTTTTCATATGGAATCTTCTTTAAGAAAATATGCTTATCCTACTTTATTCCACATTAAATAAATAAATTATTATTTTATATAATAAGCAGTTAAACTACTTAAATTATATGAAATTATATTTTTATGGAATAATACTCTAGGGATGTGAATGATATTTGCATGCTATTATCTTTTACACAATTCATAAACAACATATTTAGACACAAAGCTTAATTTGTTCAAAAAAAAAAAAAAAAAATCTTTGTCTTTGAAGCTTTCTTATATTAAAAGAAACAGTGTGAAGATAGATGTAGCAAATAATTTGTAGAGAAGAAAGCAAATTTATAAGTGAACAATCATGAATAATTTGTGCATATTTTTTTCTTTCTTTCTTCTTCTTATTATTTATTTAAAAACTTTTTTCTTTCACAAATTCACCTACATCTAAATGTAAAACTACAAATTTTCCTGTATTCATTCAGTTTTCTCTAAACGTGTTCTACCTTATTTCATTTTAATCTATACACTAGTACTCATAGCAATTAATACACTTTTTAATTAATTATAATGTAGTCCAATAATTCTATGGCTGACACTAATGGAATTTCTTGTAAACTTTCTTGTAAACGTAATAAAATTATCTAGCCTATCTATAGAGATAAGGAAGTTTCTAATTCACTAAGAAAACTTCTTCTTCACTAAGAAAAGTTTCTTATATACCCACTGGCCAAGGAATTAGAAACCTTTAAATTAATATTTTATTGGACATTCTTTTGCACGTAGGACCTCCTTTTGCACGAAAAACAGCCAGTATTCGTGTGGGCTGAGATTATACAAGATTCTGAGGTGCATTTATGTCCAGAGTTTAAAATACATTGGCTACAAAGACCTTAAGATTTTGTAAAATGGATGGTGAAAGTGACTGCTGACGGATACTCCTTTCCAACATATCCCAAACATTTTCTATTGGATTAAGATCCGGGCTTTGCGGCATGTAAGGAAACTGTGGTCAGATTGGTGTTCACTGAACCAATCTCGAACGATTCTGCCACGATGGATTATCAAGCATTATCAAGCACAAAGTATCCGTTAACTTCACTGTAAACGAAAACGTCTTAAATTCAGTTAAAAAAGTGTCTTAAACGGATGGTTATTTTTTAAGCGAAAAAAAAGTGTCTAACTTTTTTTAGACAACTATCCGCATCTGAAATTGAGATATTGCAGCTGTCTTAAAACTCCGCCATCTTTTTTATGTTTTGAAACACCGCCATGTTAGGCTTGAAAGATCTGCCATTTTTAAGGCTTTTTAATAAATAAATAAATAAAGGTGGTGGTGGTGTGGTGATTCTGATTTTCTGTTAAAAACATATTTTATAATATTCTAGAGCATTGATAAAATATAATAATTAAAAAAAAATACATATATATATCAGACCCTGGAATCGAACTCACTATCTTCGCTACCGTAGACGGATGCTCTTGCCAATTGCGCCACGACTTCACACAGAAATTTATGATAATATATACTGTAATATTCGCGAAATGGATTGTAATGTTATAATATAACTTGTATTTTTTTCCCTTAAAACTTTCGAGATTAAATCTAGAGCTCAATATGTATTAATTCTATTAAATTTCAATTGTAGAAGTATAAATTTTGTAAAATGTAGACAAATATATCAAAATATAAGATTGTAATGTTTTGAAAACGATTTCTTTCTATAAACTGTTAGTTAAAACGAATAACAACAAATATATATATATATATGAATATGAAAACTAGAAAAGTTTTGTTTTACGTCCAGGTAAAAAAGTTAAAGAAAAGAGTTTTATATCGAAAGAGATTTAAAAAAAAAAAAAAAAAAAAAAAGAAAAGAAAAGAAAGAAAGCAGCTTTTTACAAGTTGTATGTAAGATTAGTTAGAAATTCGCTTTCTTAGCGATAAAATATTCTTCGCTGCAAGTTGATCTTAATGTTATTTCATTTAATTAAATGAGCGAGCTTTAAATAAAAAGTAACTCGTTTAATAATATATTTGTAAAAGTGTCAAATTAGGAGTAAAAGAAGAGCGGCTAGGCTTACTCACTTGAAATGATTTTCAGAAATATTTTATTTATTTATTTTGTTTTTCAGATAAAAGAGATTTGAATTTTTGATATTTAATCATGATTTCAATTTTAATTTTTTTTTTTTTTTTTTTTTTTTTTTTGCTGCTAAGTTAAAAAATTCTTAAAAGAAATTATCATTTTATTAAAACTGTATCTTGATATGAATAAAAAACGAGACAATTAAGATTATTTTGATTTCCATTCACAGATGGCGCCACTACTCATTGTCAACAATGAAATGTGAAAATGTCTTACTTTAAGACACCTTCATTTTTTAAGATACCTTACATTAGTTCATTTGCATCACCAGATTATTAAGACACAAAAGTGTCTTAAATTGAGATATCCTGATATCCATTTTAAGATGTTTATTGTCTTACTTTAAGACGCCTTTATTTGCAGTGTTCGGAGTAAAAATGTAACATTGGGGGATGCACTTAATATATCAATATGTTCAGATGCTGCATGGCTTTTTGATTATCTTCAAGTAACACTAGGGGACCACTTCCATACAAGCAGAATATTTCCCAAAGGTTTGTAACAGGTTTTCCATACCTTCGACACTAGCGAGCATTTGTAGAAACTCTTACAGGTTTCTAATTCATCGGTCAGTGTGTGTATCAATCTATACAACATGTACTTCCCCAGAAGTGTGAAAACATGCCTATGCCTGGCGCCCGACTTGAAAGTTTTGTCTTGTTAAATGCAGTAGCGTTTTAGAAGAAGCCAAAAAAAGCGGGTTTACTGTTAAAAATAGGAAAAAAATGTCTATCAAAAAATACTAAAATACATTATATTAATCTTTAAGGGGACTTTACCTCTGTCGTACGGTCTTAAGTACTTATTAATATTAATATTATCATTTATTTATTTATTTATTTTTATTATTTTAGTAAATATTATTTTAATTAATTATAGTACACTGAAAAGAAAAAAAAAACCTATGTCTCTGTTTTTATTAAATTAGTACTAACATAGTGTAAATAACTATTATTAAACAGATTCTACATTTTCATAAAGAATTGTTTATATATTTTTATTTTAATGAAGAACCTAATTTACATTTTTCTTCCATTTATGTCTGAGCATTCAAATTCACACAAAGAATGTATTCTGCTCCTTACCTCATTCAAAATCAGATTAAAAGTTCTATTTTGTGAACTGAATTTTATTTCTGAGTAATTCATGCAAATGCTTCCTATTTAGAATACATTGATGTATATTCAAGCATATAAAAATATAACTTACGACGATATCAAAATAGAAAATCTGAAAATATTGCGGCATGTAAGCACGTGATTACAATTACATGCATGCTTTGTAAGTTAATTTTTTATTTCTCTATAGAAATTTTTCGCAAAAAAATGCTTTGATAACGAATATTCGTGTAAACTAAATAATGTACTTTCGTGAAGTTTTATTACTTTCATACGAACTAAGCTATTGTTGATGGATTGTTTTTTTTTTTTTTTTACCAATTTCTTTCGATAGTAATAAACATAAGAAAAAAAAAAAAAAATACAAAACGTTTGATCTTACATAAAGCTGTAAATGGGTCATTATCTAAAAAAATACCTCTTTTTTGCACTCTTAAAATTTTCAACTGAAAATGCTGGTAATCATGTATCTTAAAATTTATGTAAAATTACTGAGAAAAATAAACTAAGATGTTAAAAAAATCTATTTTATATATAAATATTAAGAACCAATATCAATTATTTATTGTCGAGCATATATTTGTGACTTAGAAAGCTTTCTTTAATGTGGAAACATTCATTTTAGTTCCCCATCATTCTATAGGTATGGGGAACTTAGGTAATCGTGAAAATTTTCGACCTCGGTTTTTTGACTTTTCTACACGTTTTCAGGTGTGAGGAATCCGAAAATGACAAAATTTGTATGGTGTCTGTCTGTAGGGTGTCTGTTAGTCCGTTCGTCCGTTAGTTCGTTAGTTTGTTAGTCTGTGTACACGATATCTCAAGAACAAATTGTCGCAGAGAGGTCAGATCAGTTTTAAAATGTTACTTTCGACACTGGCAAGAACCCTATTCATTTGCAACATTCGATTTTAAAAACTTCGCAAGTTATTAGAAATTTACGATTTTTTTAACATGGGAGAATAGGACAAAAATTCACTTAAACGTGCATTAAATGGAAACTTTTTCCTGTAAAATTGTCAGACCAGTTTTAAAATATCAGGTTTGATGCCGGAATGAACATCAGTAACTATAAATATGCTTCTTTGAAAATTTCGCAAGTTATTGGAAATATACGAATTTCTTAACATGGTGGTATAGGGCGAAATTTCACATAAACGTCAATTTTGAGAGATATTTTCATCGTAAAGATGTCAGACTACTTTTGAAATATTATTTAGGACACTGGCATGGATATTGATGACTATGAATTTTCCAATATAAAAATTTCGTAAGTTATTGGAAATTTACGAATTTCTTATGACAAAAAAATAGGGCAAAATTTTACACAAACGTCAAAACTTGAGGGATATTTTCATCGTAAAGATGTCAAACCACTTTTGAAATATTATGTAGGATACTTACATAAATACCATAGAGTATGAATTTTCCAATTTAAAAAAATCTTAAGTTATTTGGAATTTACGATTTACTTAAAATGGCAGAATAAGGCAAAATCGAGCACAAACGTCCATTTTGAGGATCATAAATATATCAGACAATTTCAAAATAACATTTATGATACTTGAATGAACATGATTGACTACAAATATTCTAATGGGAAAATTTCGTAAGTTATTTGAAATTTAAGATTTTATCAACATAGCAAAATGTTGCGATATTTCATATAAATATGCATTTTTGGGATTGTTGCATTGGAAATATTAACATGAAAAATAAACTACGAAATTGATCCCAATAAAATAAATTAATAGATTAGAATAAGATAAATATGTTGAACTGAATGGTGGGTAGCCTATTAGATGAGGATTTCGTTCTGTCATTGTGCCAAGCGTTTGGTCAAATTCATTTCTCTTAACATGAATATAATATGTCCTGTACAAGAAATTTATGAGAACATACATATGATGGGGGAACTGAGCAGAGTCCACCTATGCCAACTAGTTTAATTTTTATTGAGGATTTAAACAATAAAAAATGATAAAATACAGAATAACGATTGAGACTCTCGATTATTTACTTTTAACTCCGAATTATTGTAAATTTATCAGAGACTGTTGCTGCTTGCTGTATGCTTGACTTATAGTCCGCTTGTAAATCTTCGTCAGGTATGACATATAGCACATGACATAATTACAATACGAAGAATTAGAAAAACACCCAGGGCCAGCACAGGAATCGAAACCGCTCTCCTACGCTTGAAGGCGATTAGCAGTGTGGTGATATAACCACTCGGCCACGGAGGGTCCTGAAACAAGTAATAACAGTAAATTAGTAAAATAAATAAAGTATATGAGATACCAGTTGTAAATCTAAAATTAATATTGTCGCTCAAAATTTGGAAGGTACTTTATTACAGCTTTAACTATGTCGCAACAACCTTTACAATAAATTATCTCTTTCTTGTTTATATTATCATTTAATTGTTGAGCATAATAATAATAATAATAATAATAAAATGTTGTAAATCCATTAGGACACATCCACGTAATGGAGGAATAAATAAAAAAATAAAAAAAAACCCTTTATTTAATTTGGTAATTCAGAAATGTTTTGATGTTAGTTTTGATGTTCATTTGACAATTTGAAATATGTACTTGAAATGTAAATTCTGAAAGTAAAAATTAATTATAATAAATTAATTTAAATTTATCCAAGATATAAAATTTGGCTGTACTACATAAAATTAAACTTATACATAAAATGTGTTTTAACGATGTATTTTAGTATAAACTAAAACGAAAAGAATAGAATATTTTTTAATATATTTTGTAGGTTTTCGGATGATTACTAACAAAAAAATAAAAATAATAATAATAATATAAGACTTTAATACTTATTACAATTTTATAAATCATTTAATACAATTACAATGTATTAAGTCTCTACTCGGCGTCAACTGTGTTATTGCAGTGAAAGTAGTTTTCCATCAAAGGTAAGAAAAAAAGGCAGTTAATTCACTTTCAGTGAGATCAAACTTGTTGCCAAACCTAGCGACTTGGCGACAAATTTAGCGATTTACAGACAAAATTTGGTGAAATATGTTTGTTTGGAGATCCCTAAGTTTCGAAGATCTCCGGCTCGCAGGGCCTAGGCATCGAACTTTCTATGGGGTTTTCAATGGAATTATCGCCAAGCCAAATGGATTAAATAGGAATGAATTGACTTCTTAGAGAGTGAAGTCACTACGAGTCAGTGTTATTCAGAGACCTATTCCGGCCGATTGCACTTTGGAGTTTGTCCTCCAAGCGACTGAACTTTGTTCATGAGCTAGCGAATATTTCTGCTCTGGCGTATTTGGTTTTATTTCATTTACTCCTATTGAATATGTGCCTGTTTTCTTGGAATATTCCAGAATATTCGTTGAATAGTGTCTTTTATAGTTCGAGTAACTGCTTCATTGGACTGTCAGACAAAGAGAACAAATTTACAACGGATTAAGACTTTTCTCTGCTTCAGCTGTTCTATTGCAGTGAAGGTAATTTTACAGGAAATGAAAAGAAAAAGAGGCAATTTATTCCCTTTCAATAAAGTCAGCCTTGGCGACCAAATTTGGCGAAAAAATGTGGTTTAGGGTTCCCGAAGTTTCAGAGTTATCAGACGCACGGGAACCTAAATCTTGAACTTTGTTTGGAATTCTTGGTAGAATTATCACCAAGACCTTTAACCAGAATGTATACATAGGAGTGATTTGACTTCAGAGAGAATGAAGTCACTGCGAGTCAGTGTTGTTCAGAGACCTATTCTGGGCGATTGCACTTTAGATGTTTTGCTCCAGGCGACTGACATTTGTTCGTAAGATAGCGAATATTTCTACTCTGGAGAATTCAATGTTTGCTTATCCTATTGAACAACTAACTGTTTTCTTGGACTATTCCAGAATATTCGTCGAATAGTGACTTTTGTAGTTAGAGTTACAGCTTCATTGGTCTGCCACTAGAATATTCGATGAAATAATAGTACTATTGGACTGTTTCGTGAATATTCTTTGAACAAACAAATTTGTTGTATTGATGCGAAAAGTTACATTGAATAAAAAGCATTCATTGACCAGAATCTGCCTTTTATTTACGAACTACTTTCTGATACAAGAATGTAAATCAAGAATGTCGAACCTGAACGTCCTATTTGCATCACACATTATGCAACAGGTCATTTTTATTTATTGCTTATTATAAAATATATACACTCATGTTTGTGAAAATTGCAACACCATGAAGGGATTATGCAAACTGAAGTAAAATTACAGGAAATGCAAAATGAGGTAAGGCATGGAAATGATTAGATTTACAAAGCGTTTACACATGCGTGGAACGAATACCGACTCCTTATCAGTCGCTTGTTCCAGGTATATAAAGGACAGTAAAGAGCGCTGAAATCTGTTTATCGTCCTCTGTCTGCGTTAAAAGTTCCATTGGTGGTCAATATGCCTCGTCAAAAGCGAAATGTGACATACTAACAACTAACGGAGTTCGTACGAGGCCGCATCGTTGGTATGCGAGAGGGTGGATTTTCGTATAGAGAAATCGCAGTCCCACACAGTGTAATGTCACAAGAGTGATGCGTGTTTGGAAGAAATGGACAGAGGAGAATCAAACAAGCGAAAAACCTGGCAGTGGGGCACACAATAGAACAACGGCATGAGACGACACACACCTCATCCGCATGGTTGTGACGGACCGTACAGCGTCCTGTCGTGTGTTAGCACAACGTTGGAGAATGGCTACAAGTTTTTGTTGTTTAGTTCCATGGTTCGTTGCCGTTTCTGCAGCATGAACTGCGTGCAAGAGTTCCTCTACGCAGGATTCCCTTCTCGCTAAACCACAGACGCGTCCGACTTCAGTGGGTTCAGCAACACCGCACGGGGCATGCCGAGTGGCAACAAATTGTTTTCTCTGATGAATCTCGCTACAATCTGGAGTAAAATGATGGAAGAGTACGCGTCAGACATTACAGGGGGGGGGGAAATCTGCTTCCACAGTGTGTTATCCAGCGTCATACTGCAGACGTTCTTTTTGATTTTGTATTGTACGTTTGGTCGTTTATTTGTACCTCTATCAGTAATATGTGGAATAAATGTCATTAATTTCTGACAATTATTCCATAGTGTTGCAATTTTCACAAACATGAGTGTAGGGGAGACCGGGGTTAGTGTTGCCAGGGGGCAAGTAGTGCCATAGGGTTTCCTGAATCAGTCGGTAGGTTGCAGTACCTGTCGCGTCATGTGAGTTAACAGGTTGATTATTGCAATGTGCTGTGTATGTTTGGAAGTATAGCGTTGCGTTGTTTTAAAGATAAAATTATTTATCGTGTCTTCTATTGCAAAAGTAAATAATGTGACCTACATTAGAATAGTCATTAAGACGAAGGATCGTGATGTATTGTAAACTTCTTTAATATTATTTGAATATTTATATTTTGAGCTGTTATTCTACGTATTTCATTTGTTAAGGATAACAACTTTTCAGAAACTAATGATTAAAGTTTAAAACGGCGAAACGCGGGGCTAATTGTGACAAAGTGTAGGAGGCATGTTGTGACAGTGTCTCTACTTGCCCCGGCTTGATTTTTAATGCAAGATTTATATTTCAGGAAAAATTACGTTAAATTACAAAAGCGTAGCTGCCAACGTTTTTAATTTTTAAATCAGATTTAACACAAATATCTATAAAAAAGAGTCTGTCATATATATTTTCGGTGAATAAATAAACTAAAATCGTTTATAAAAATTTTCCAGTGTGAAGTCTCCGTTGAAATAACGGAGACTTGGCACCTATGCAAAAGGCTTACTGAAAGAGTTAAAGATACTTTATAAAATTGTGAGAGAGCTGCAATAGAAGTAAATTCTGGAAGGTGCAGTCTAAGGAAAACCCAAGAACTGTTTCCGTATAAACTGGATGTCACTTCTTAGATATATGAATAAAAAGAAGAGTAATAATATGGAAGAAAATATTGAAATGGGATGTAAGAAAGCCACATATGATATTCACACTATAGGAAAAGGTCAAACAGTGCATCACACACACACACACACACACACACACAAAAAAAAAAAACTATGTTATTAAATAAAATTAAGTAGCAGTAATCGGATACCTCTGAAGATGACGAAAATTTATTATGTCTAGCTTGCTAGGAACAATATAAATTTTCTAGATCCGGAGAAAAACTGGGTGCAATGCTTGACATGTTAAAGATGGGCTCATCTCAAATGTACCGAAAATGAACCTTGTTATATTTATATTAACGGCAAACTGCAAATCAGACGCTGAAATAAGAGATGACAATACTGATTAAAATTATAGGTAGGCCTATAGGATACAACCTACACGTTGTAGTAAGCTATCGAATAAAAGATCAATACGGCCAAACATTTTTGTTAGCCTACTTTTTAATTATTTTCTGATTAATACAATTTTTTCCTTTTATTTCTATTGTTAAGTGTCTCTAAATGTAGCTTTATAAAAGACTAAGAGTTTGCAAGTGTTAGTAATTTAACTCTTTTTTTTTTTTTTTTTTTTTTTTTTTTTTTTTCATTTGGTTTACAGAGTCATTAAAAAAATTAAAGTTGTTTTTGTTAAGAAGTGAGAGTTAAAAGTGATCTTAATTAAGTTTTTTGTTAAGTTTGATATAAGTGAACAAAATGTTCATTGTTGATTTAAAATATTGCATTTTATTACCTTTCTCACATAATTTGTATATGTTACAACGTGTTTGTATGAGTAATTTGTATGTCACAATGTGCCCCAAGCATGTCAATACTAGCCCCGCTACTGGGCAAGTTGTGACAAATTTCAACGTTATGCAGAATTCATTTTATGGTATGAAAAACGTTAATAATATTAATGATAGTTTTATAAATATATTACACAAGGTTTAGTCTATGGGATGATATACTAAATGTTTCACTTCAGTTCAAATCTTAAAGCTAATATAAAAAATGACGAAAACATCACTACTAGCCCGGTCTCCCCTATGGATATTAATTCGATTGACTTCCTACATAAACAGAAACTTTTCCGAGGGGGCCAGTGCCCCCCTCAACACCTCTCTGTATCTCTCTTTCTATAGCTATCTGTATATATATTATATATATATATGAATGTATTCCTAAAAACTGATAGTCTTGTATTAATTCCTTGTAATTCATAAATACTTGTACCAAATTTCATGCCAAATGATTATATAACATATCGGGATTATTTTGTGTAACCCTGTAAATTATTTACGAATTCTATGTCCACACTTTTCCACAGAAAAGCTTGCTTTTAGAATTGTAATAAAATTTCATTATATTTAATGGTCTTTAACTATGTTAAAATACACTTTTAAGAAATACTGACTGAAGACCGTAATAGTACGAAATTCTTTTCTTTATCCTGGAAATGAGCCTCAGTTTTATATACGCCTATAATAAGAATAATCCTAATTAATTATACCTTTTTTATTTTTCAAACTAATTTGAGATCATTTGGAAGATAACAGTACGTCATTGGAATTATTTTGTGTTTTCCCGTAAATAAAATATTTGGTCTATACATACCCTTTTTTTAGAGCTGCCTATAGGCCGTAATGATAAGAAAATTTTGGGTTGTCCCTGTACACGAACTGCAAATGGAATACACTCTCAAAACTATACAGCTAATTCCGTGAGGCCCGTGAATATGCGTACCAAATTGCAAGTCAATATCGTGATTTTTGCGGCCTCTGTCGTGAGGCAAACAAGCAAAGAGACACGCAGACGGAACACGAAACCTTTCTAAGTCTCCACATAGAGGCCTCCACTGACGTTTCGGCAAAACTCTAAAGAGACAACTACGCAGTAATGATTTGCAATTGTTACAGGTAGTTACTATTCAAGAGACAAAAACAAAATATATGCCGGCATTTGTACAAATGTGAAACACTCTCGAAGGCAGATTGTACAGTTTTTGTGTTTGGTACAGGTGCATTGATATTCTTGCCATCTGAAATAACTAAAGTGAAAATCAGCGCCTTAATTTTTCACTTGAGGAGATGAAACTTCATAGAGATGTTCATAGATGTTCTGTTTTAATGTATGCTGGGGTTCCGTGTTGCAGGTGATGGACTGAAGAGTACTATCTGACGGCTGACGACTAGCCAGATAACAGACCAGATTTAAAATTTATCCGGTATCTGCAGTATACAGTGTTATTAAAAATGAATCATCGGATTTTGATACATTACTACATCCGAATTTGAAACGCATATGTTTCCATGACAATGCAAATGAGAGGGCAATTAACTACAGTTTCACGCTGCGTATGTGCAATGTGCGTGTGGTTGCCATGGTTGCTGTGCGAATGTCATATTCAAAATGACGACTAGACAGCAGAAAGCGTTTTATGTACTATTGTTTTCAAAGTGCTCATAACGTTCAGAGTGCATTCCGGCGGGCATACAAATGCAAACCACGAACCAAACAAAGCATTCTGCGTTGGTATCGACAGCTCAAAGAAACCGGTTGTTTATGTAAATGCGAAAGTTCCGGCCGATCAAGCGTTACTGAAGAAACAGTGAACTGACTTAGAGAGAGTTTCATCCGTAGTCCTATACATACACGAGCACATATTGAACGTCCCCTTAGAAGCGCTCAACATCACTCCAAGAGTGATGAGCGGGGGATGTTCCCTGTTAAATCCCTGTTAAATCTATACTATTGACGTCAATCGTGGATGCTTTCAGTTTATTTTCATGTATAACTCATTGTTTCAACTCAATTATAATCCAAAATAAACGCTTCGGAAACCCGATGATTCTTTTACAATAACTCTGTATATTAAAAAATAAGATCGCTTAAAAGAAACCATCGACTACTACGGCATTTCTTGAATTTATGAATCATGTCCGCAGTACAGGAGTTTTTAAAGTTCACTGCCAAACTCTTACGGATAACATGCCTAACAGGTTTGTAACAATGAATAAACGCAAAGAAGGTGTAACTGAAAAGTCAATGTTATCTAATTATGAGCTTTTATTTTATTTTTTTATTTGAGAATTTCATAAATTTTAGTATTGAATTTTCAAATCAAATGAATTATTATGTTTTTATGTTAAATAAAAATAACCTTTGTTTTAAAAAATTACAAAAACAGTACAATAATAAGAAAATTACAAATTTGTTCAAGTCTGTCAGAAAAATAAACTTTTTATTTATTTATTTATTTATTTTTTTTTCGAAAAATTAAAATTTAATATATTCCAGGTAGCTCAAAAAAATATTTTTAATTATACTTTCATAAATTCGATAGTTTGCACTAGGACCTCAAATTACAATTATGGCAAAAATTTATTTAACGTAGTTAATAGTCGAATCTAAATACAAACTCGCTTTATTTATTTATTTATTTTTTATTTTTATCTTTTTATAAAATAGCAGTTTATAGAATTTTGAACTGTGTATTAAAAACTACATTTAAATAGTTTACAATTTAAGGCATAAATATAACTTGTATGTGCATGTTATATTTGAATGCGAGGAAAAACTCTTACGTATAAAACTATTTGAGAATTATAATGGCGACATTCGGAAAGTTTAAATGACCTGCGTAACAATGCATATTATTCTTCCTGTCAGATTTTTATATCTTATTTGTCTAACAGAAAAATACTTAAGGTCTTACCAATATATGACAACAATTTTCGGCGAAAATTCCTTCTGCTATATTTCAATGTAACGTGAGAAATGAATTCAATTACCTGGAAATCAGAGAAACATCTCTCGGGTCATCAATCAAATTCTTCCCTTCCCCCATACATGATTTTCGTGTGTTAGCTTACGTATGGCTGCTGACAAGTTTCACGTAAATGTGAAAACAGGCGTAATAACGCAGAAGGGGAAAAAAATGCATCTTAGTATAAAAGGTATGGAATGCATGTGATTCATGCTTTCGTTTTCAGTTGAAAAATTTATCAGGATTTTTGACATTATATTTTTAGAGGTGCAATATGATTGAAAGTAATACGCTTTAGCTTATGACGCGGTAAATAAATTATGTAGGTTAAAAATTTTTTTTTCTTTGGAAAATTAAATTTTAATGCAAAATTAACGTACATACACCTTATATTATTAATTAACCGATCAATTTTTACGCGACATCTGAACCTCTGTTTTATTAATATGATAACATTTTATTAAACAATATGTAATTGCCATTATATATGTATAAGCTTCAAATTTTTATAAAGTTTTAATTATTTTTCTATTAAAAACTAGCAGGCTTTGCCCGCTTCACTGGACACCATATTTAACTGAATTCTCAAAATTACAAATCATTATTAATAAAATCTCAAACTGAAACAATTAGAAAAAAATTCTAATAAACATTAAAAAAAAAAAAAAAAAAAAAAAGTTTTAATAATTTTACAGAATATTTATTCTTATGTATAAAAAATAACAAAATTAAAAGCAGACGATCAGCATTTCCTACTAGTAGCTTACTAAAAATAATAATAAAGTATAAACTTTCGACCTTCTCACCCTTCCCCCCTTCCAAAAAAAAAAAAAAAAAAAAAAAAGATTTTCTTGAAATTCTTGCAAAAGCAGATTTTAGTTTAGAATGGAGGACAATTATTTATTTATTTTTATATATAAAATCGCTTTTAAATTATTCCATTATATTTTGGATAAATTTTTGATTTTGATAAATGTCCAACTACCGTAAAACTGGTATTATAAAAATTCATAGATTGAGATTAATAGTCTTCCGTACTAAAAAAAAAAAAACTTTTGAGCGTCAATTTTACAAAAAAAAAAAATCACTGAAATTAATCGGAACCTAAGTTCCCGTTGCGTTTGTTAGAGGTTTTTCCGACTCGCAATATGAGGAGTCCGGTCCCCACTTCTTTCGCCAGCGATGCACCCTCTGTTTACACTCCCTTCCCACGCGGGTAAGTTAAAAGTTTCGTGAAATCATCCCAAAATGCAAATTGCGCACACTTAAGGATCACCCACACATCAAAATTCGCCACTCTAAAGTAATTTCAAGCATATTCAAACTTGAAACCGTGTATTTTGCCCCGCTCGCCATAAGAGGAGGGTTGTAATTTTGCGTGTTGCAACGCATAACCAACCGTCACAGCAAAAAGTCCCTTTCCTGAGATCATTTAGAGCAGAATTATGTTTGAAAAAGGGTTATTACCCCCTCCGCGCTCTTAAAGTATGGGAAAGGGGGAATCTCAGAAAATTTCTTTATGTACGTGTTGGATATTTATTAAGCTATAAGTATAATTAAGATATAAGTACTTTTTAAGTGATACATAAAAAAATGCTTTTATAAAATAATTTGGAAGAAATTTAAACTTCAAAAGGTGTTTTTGCCCCTCCTTCCTACGGGATTAGAGGCTGGAAAATAATGTCGCAAAATCTCTTTTTAGTGTGTGGATTGGGTACACATAACCAATCGACATACCAAAAAACCGCTTTCCTGAGAAATGTTGTGCAAGGTTTCGCTTGAAAACGTGTTTAAAATTCCTCCGAGACCCGAAAGGGCAAATGGGGGTGGAATACCGTTATAATAGGTTTAAGATATATCAAAGCAATTTATGCTCCAAAATTCGTGACCTCAGCTCCCATAGATTTTCTAGGGCAAATTTAGCGCAGAAAAGGGGTTCTCGAACTCACCCCCTCGTAACGCCTCACCCCCTCCAACAAATCAAAAATCTCGAAAAAGAAAATGTGTTTTTGAAAATATTCTAAATAAGAAGTATGGCTCTTTTCAATACTTTTGTACCATTTTAGTAGAGCTATATTAAAAAAATCCGATTTTTCCCCCTTTTTCAAAAGTCGATAAATCGAAAATAGCAGATATATATATTTGGAACTCCTGTGTAGTCACCCCACGTGCAATTTCTTCACCGAGAAGTAATTTGGAGACGAGTAAGGGTTATAAAGTTTTTGCCTCCTGTCCCCTGGGGGGAAAGGGGAAGGGAATTTCATGAAATCCCGTAATTATATGTGTCGGATATATATAAATAATACAAGCACCAAAATTCGTGACCGCATCTTCCATACATTTCCAAGGACAAATTTCACGCTAAAAGGGGCCTCGAATTTGCCCCTTTGTTACGGCTCCTCACCCCCTCCCCCTATCGAAAAATCGCAATTTTTTTTTTTTTTTTAATATCATAAAGAAGACGCATGGCTGTTTTCATCATCTTTGTACAATTATTCAAAAATACGGAATTTGTGAAAATACCCGTTAAGGGCCCTCTTCATTTACCGCTGCCGGAAGCCGAAGCTCATGTTATTCTATAATAAATGTTTCTTTACATATAACTTATTAATTAATACATATTTTTAAATTCTGTTTTCACATTCTGAAAATTCCCAGCTGTTAAATTGACGGACCTTTTTTAAAAAGTTATTATTTTTATTTTTATATTTTATTTTGAAGCTGAAAAATACGAATTTTCAATAAGTGAAATTTTTTCATTTTTCAAATTCAAAATAAAATATTAAAAATTAAAAAAATACATTTTTAAAAAAGGTACGTCAATTTAACAGTTGGGAATTTGCTGAATGTGAAAAAAAATTTAAAAATATGTATTAGTTAATAAGTTATTTCTAAAGAAAACTTCCCTATAGAATAACATTGGATCGGACGTCTGACGACGGTAAGTGAAGAGGGCTTTTCCCCCCTGTCCATTCCTTAAAAAATCAAAAATTCCAAAATCGCATAAAATGGATTTTTGTATTCAAGTCTAGTCTCCCCTTGTGTAATTTCTGTACTCTGACGTAATTTGTAGCCCCAGTCATTCTTACAAACGTGTTTTTGCCTCCTGCCTTTCACAGAGGGGGGAGGAGGGCGAAGGAAAATTTTGCGAAAGTTGATAGACATAATTTTAAGTTGGGTACAGACCTATGTTCCAGCGAAATGCCGTTGAATTTCGTTAAATCGTTCTAACGTGATACCCGGAGAAATATAATGTTACAGACATTTATCACTAGTGTAGAGGTCACTGTGTAGAGGTCTCTGTGTAGAGGTCACTGTGTCTCTACTCAGTGACCTCCACCCCCCCCCCCTCAACACACACACAGAGAAAGTTTTCTGAAATCATTTTTTTGCTTTCACAGTGCGTGAAACGAGAAGATATCGCAAATTTACAGACAAAACTCTGCTTTTATTAATATAGATTACTAACTTATCACACATTTTTGAGGAATTTCTTGAGATAGTTTTTGTAGTTTTGTGTAGGTTGGTTTTCTTGAGATAGTTTTTGTAGTTTTGTGTAGGTTGGTAACCAAGTATAGAATAGCGGGTCCTCCGTGGGGGAGTTTTTAACCTTGCTAGTATCTGTATGAGTTACGCAGAAAACCACAGAAAAAGCAATATGACTAGGCCAACATATGCAACTTGGGTTCAAATCAGGCACCTCTCGCCTACAGGTTTCTGGATCTTCTCGAATAAGGAACTTGATAACAAAAAAATAAAACAATCATTTATAAAATTTTTATTTTAATAATTAATTTCGAATGAAGATTCAGAAATAATACCAATAAAATAGTTTTTTAATTCCCGTATAAAAAAAATGATATATAATAAAGAGATATCATGTCGAAATTACATATTTAAAAAAATATATATCTATTTAATTTAATTCTAATTTAACATTTTATGTAATAATTAAACTCGTTTATCCAATAATAGTCTTTAATTACCCGCTGAACTCTTTCTCCATCAATAAAATAAAATGAAAAGTAAGTGGAAAAGAAAATATCGCTGAAAGCAAAAATTCCATTATATTATTTCCGTTTTTAAAGAATACAACTTTTTTTTTTTTTTTTTTTTTTTTTTTTTTTTTTTTAATTCTTTCCGCATAATGCAAAGTTTAATAACTGTACTTTTGATCCGTTTCTCAAAATTATCCTTGAAAAAGAATTAATTATAAAACTTTCTTAAACATTTGCCATTTGTGATTTTTCATTTCTCATATTTAACGTTTGGCGACATACTGGGTTTAATATAACATGGCAAAACTGCTCGCAGTATTCAAAATTATTAACTTAATGAATATACAAGGGATCTAAAGAAATCGTTTTTGGGGTGCTCTTTGTTGCGAAAAATTGAATGCCTACATGATCGAGATTTTTGATTTTGGCAGAAACTTTAGACAGTCTCTCACTGATCTACGTCATGTGAACGTCTCTTAAAACAGGATTAGGATTATATAATTCTTCGTCGCTCACTCTCTGTCATTCCTCGCAGTCCCCAAACAGAATGTGTATTGGTTTTTGCATTACTATGGAGTCACTACACAGATGCTTTCTGAAATTCAACTGTTTTGTCTTCTAAATACAAACAGTTTTTATCTCTTCATTCCAAAGTTAAGATTCTTCATGGCCAATTTAGTTTGAAAACATCAAACCTGAGCGTTGTAACTATACAACCAATTTCGTCCGATTAGTTTTCAATATAACAAAACTTGGTCGTGAAGAATCTTAACTTCGGAGTGAAGAGATAAAAACAATTTTTATATCTGAATTTATGTTTATATGTAACTGTGTTCATAAAAATCAGTAGTTCTGTTAACCTTTAGAGACTGTGACAGCAGTTGTCATACTTCACTATGGGATTTTAAAAGAGCCCTTAATAATAAATCCATTGCTTCGGTGTATAAAACCTCCAGAAAGCAGATAATAATAAACAAAAATTGCTTGAAAATGCAAGCAATTTTTATTATTATTATTATTATTATTATTATTATTATTTTCTTTTTTCTTTCTTTCTTAACACTTTCTAACAAGGTTGAAAAGTGTTTATGACTTGGGTTTGACTGTCTGTCTGTCTGTCCGCGCTCTAACTCCCTTAAATACTTATGGAATTTCTTGAAACTGATATATGTTATTTAAGTTTACTATCGGATGTTCCCTATTGAAAATGGAGTTTATACATCTACTAGTTTGTGTACAGGGACCCCCAAAAATATTTCAAAGCATTGTGTTCTATGAGAGGCATTTCTATAAACCATATTTCTATACCCTTATTGCACACAAATCTTAATGTAATTGAAATATGTTATTCAAGTTCAAGTTCACTGTCGCATGTTTCCTGTATAAAATGGAGCAAATATCACCACTGATTTGAGTACAGGGACACACAAAAGTATTCCAAGGCATTGCGTTTTATGAGAGATATTTCTATAAACTAAATTTTAATAACTTTACTTTTCACGAAGATTTATGAAATTGAAAAGCACAAAAGAAAGTGCTTTGCATAGAATATAGCATGATTAGCATTAGATTTACAGGGTGACACAAAAATATTCAGTTATATAAAGAGCTATTAATAAATATTTGCTAAAAGTGTACTTTCGCTTCCATTAAGCGTTTTAACACTTTCTAACATTTTTAAAACTTCCCAACAAGGTTGAAATGTGTTAATGATTTCAGTTTGTCTGTCTGTCTGTCTCTCCGCGCTATAATTCCCGTAAATATTTGTGGGATTTCTTGAAACTGATATATGTTATTCAAGGTCACTATCGGATGTTGTTTTTTGAAAATGGAGTTTATACCTTTACTGGTTTGTATACAGGGACACCCGAAAGTAGTTCAAACCATTGTGTTCTATCAGAGGTATTTCTATAAATTGTATTTTCATACCTTTATTGTACACATATATTAATGAAACTGAAATATGTTATTCCAGTTCACTATCGGATGTTCCCTGTTGAAAATGGAGTTTATACCTCTACTGGTTTGTGTACAGGGGCACCCGAAAAATTTTCAAAGCATTGTGTTCTATGAGAGGTATTTCTATAAATCATATTTTCATACCTTTACTGTACACATATCTTAATGAAATTGAAATATGTTATTCAAGTTCACTATTGGATTTTTACTGTATAAAATGGATTAAATACTAACTCTGTTTTATATACAAGGACACTCAAATGTATTCTAAAGCATTGCGTTCTATGAGAGATATTTCTATAAATCAAATTTTAATAACTTTACTTTCCACGAAGTTTTAGGAAATTGAAATATGTTATTTATATGCACAAAAGAATGTTTTGAATAGAATATAGCATGGTTACCATTAGATTTACAGGGTGACACAAAAATATTCAGTTATATTAAGAGCTATAAATAAAAAATTGCTAGAATTGTACTTTCGTTTACATTAAGCGTTTTTGACACTTTCTAGTATTTTTTTTAGTGTAAACATAATTTCAATTTGTGTATATGTCTGACCGTTCTTCTGTCCGTCTGTTTGTCTCGCTGTCTGTTTTTCCGCGATCTAATTCCCGTAAATATTTATGGAATTTCTTTAAACCGATATATTTTATTGAAGTTCACTATCGGATGTTCCCTACAGAAAATGGAATGGATACCTCTTCTGGTTTGTGTAAAGGGACGCCCAAAAGTATTCGAAAGCATTGTGTTCTATAAGAGGAATTTCTATAAATCATATGTTAATACCTTTAATGTATAGAAACTTTAATGGAACTTTAATATGTTATTCAATTCCCTATCGGATGTTTCCTATGTAAAATAGAGTACATTTCTAACTGGTTTGTGTACAGGGTCACTTGAAAGTACTCCAAAGCATTGTGCTGTATGAGAGTTATTTTTATAAACCAAATTTTAATAATTTTATTTTCCACAAAGCTTAATGCAATTGAAATATATTATTCGTATGCACAAAAGAGTGTGCCTTCTATGCAATGCAGTATGGTTAGCATTAGATTTACAGGGCCACACAAAAATAATCAGTTACATTAAAAGGTATTAATAAAAATTTGCTGAAATTGCACTTTCGTTTATATGAGCGTTTTAACACTTTCTTATAATTTTAGTGCTTATTGATTTCAATTTGTGCATCTGTCTGTCCGATTGTCTACCTTTCTATCTGTTTGTCTCCGGCTCCTATCATCCGTGAATATTTTGAGAATTTTTTAAAAATGATACACTCAAGTTCCCTATGGAATGTTCCCTATTGAAAATGTCATTAATAGGTCCTGTACAACTAGTTTGTTTACAGGGACAACAACAAGAACAATGAAAAAAAAAGCCAATGTATTACGTTTTAGGACATAATTTTTTTAAAGTTATAATTAAAAAACTTTCTACTACAAAAATCTTAAAAACATTGACATGAATTATTAATATTCTAAAATATTGTTTTGTATAGAATATGATATGATTAACTTTCAGATTTACAGGGCTACAGTAAAATATTTAGAAAGTTTAAAATCTGTATTTATAATCTAACAGCTGCATTTTCTTTTGCGTTAAGCCTTTTTAACACTTTCCAAAATGCCTAACAGTAATTTAAAACCAATTAGTCTATCTGTATGTTTTTCAGTCCTTCTGTCTGTTGTGCGATATCGTAGCCAAAGAATATTAATAGTTATTTGATACAACAATTGCGTACAGTTGGAAAGTGTTACTAATCAATGCGTTCTGCATTATTTTTCTTTCTTGTTTTCTTTGTGATCATGCTGGGCTGGGTGAGGCCTGATTTTACGGGTTTTCTCCGTACTGGGTTGGGCACAGTCCTCAAATTTTTGGCCCAAGGAGACCTTTAGAGTTAATGCCATTGATATGACAAATGTACCTGAATTTTTACAAGATAATTTAATGTGATGTGTGTATCCAATTAAAAAAAAAAAAAATTAGAACTTAAAATTTAGAAAGGTATTGACTTTCGATATGGCAGTCGAAGTGCTTATTTCCAAATTATTTTCCATGCTGTGATGCTCATTAAAATTATTCAGCCTTTTCTGAAATTTCACAGAAATTATTAAATTTTTATAATTATAGTATGCTTGTAATAGTATGTTATAAATTATTGAATAAATAAATATAAAATTAACTCTGAAAATAAATAAAATGTTTTTTTTTTTTTTTTTTTTTTTTTTTAAATGTGTTGCCTTTAAATTTGTAGAAATCTTCAAATGAAAATGTGATGTATATACTTATACAGATTGAAAAATGTAAAAATACGAAAAATATGATCCAGAAGGTAAACAGTGAAATAAAATTTTTAACCATCTTTCCGATTATAAATAGTAAAGCAAACACTTTGACTTTTATTAAAATTTTAATCTTTTTTTAATTGAAGATTTTAGTTTCTATTTGATATTAAAAGTTTTTCAGTACAGTTTCATTTCGTACATTTACTTTTCTTAAAGAACAAAAACAATAGGATAAAGTATATATATATATATATATATATATATATATGTGTGTGTGTGTATGTATATATATATATATATATATATATATATATATATAAATCAAGTTTTTTTTTCTTTCTCTAATTCTAGTTAAGACTATTGCACTTAAAAAAAAAGTGTTTAATTAGATAATTACACCTGTAAAAAAAATGAATAAAGCCATTTTTTCTTTTTTTTTTATCAAAGACTTTTTGCTTTTTTTCAAATTTTGTAAGTAAAAAAATAATTCATGAAAGAGAGAAATTAAGCAGTAAAATTACTGTTAAATACTTTTTGTCAAATTTTTTTAATTGTACTTTATAATTCAAATTTTGTATTCCCCCTCCTCTCGAAATATATATAAACATATTAAGATCAATGCCATTAATTTATATATTTTTTATATTAACCCGTTATTATTCATAATAATAAGATTAATCACTAAAAATTAGACAGAGGTAAAAGAGTTTCTATCAGTAATAAATTTGACTGCCATCATTTTGACGGATGAAAATAAAATGAAGAATAAAAATGTATTTCATGAAATTTTTATGAAACATAATTAAATATCTGCAGTTTAGATATGTATTCTGCTAAAAAAAAAAAAAAAAAAAAAAAATCATTATATATTGTAATTGTAAATAGAGACACACCCCACATTGAATAATTAAGGTGATAAAATCATGGAAATTAACTTTTTGACTTTAAAGTTGGTATGTTCAGAAAACAATGACACTCAAAAGAATGCAAATTCAAAGCTTAAAAATTATGGCTTTGATGGAATTCACAAGATGCGGCAGCATGTATAGTGCAACCACGTATCCTACGCCTGGGCGGTGGTTGATTCCAACGGTTTAGAGAGTTGATAAATTGTCTAACAGGTTGGGATTTGGTAAATATCCAGGCATTCGGTGATCACTTATAGCTTATTTTCTCTCAACGACAGTTGTAATCATCCCTGTCTGAGCGCTGTACTCTTTGAGTCAGCGCTTGCGCAGAGGTTGCCATGGTACAAGAAACGTGGTTAACCCATATTACCAAGCATTGAAAAAGTATATTTTTCTTTGTAAAATCTTAAATATATGTTTCTTTAAGCCTATGTATACACAAATAATCAAAAAAACTTACCAGCCTTTCATTAGCTTAATCGGTACAGGCTGTCCTAAAATTAGGACAATGGTTTTAGGACAGACGGGAATATAAGGAGAACAGACAATCTATATACATATATTTTTTATATAATTGTTTTACCAGTATAAAAGTGTAGAATATTATCACAATATATGTATGTGTCCGTTATGCTTGCACGTAAAACCTTTTCAAGTAATAATGTGTTGAAAATGTAGTGAAAAAATCTTCAAGAATTGTCATTTAAAAAAATATATATATTAAACGTTAATTTAAACTAACGATAAAGACACACATGTACTCATTGGATTTTTAAATAATATATCGCCTTTAATTTGAATTAAAATATTCAAAAGAATTTATATAAATACCACTTATGCACGGTGTCCTATTTTTAGGACGATGGTGAAGTATGGGTTAAACAATATCTTCTTCTCCATGCCAAAGTAAAGGATGTAAGTGGTACAAACGATTCAGTTGTAGCATTTACCTCTTTTTCAGTATCAACGTCTCAATTATCTCGATGGGAAAAAGAAAATTAGCTAAATCATTTATTTTAAAGTAACGTGGTTTCAAATAATCTATTAATTTAGCTATAACAGGAGAGAGCTCAACAATTTTCAGTAAAAAAAAAAAAAAAAAAAAAAAAAAAACAGACCTATGTTATTGTGCTAAATATGTTTCTTGTAAACTCTGAGAAATTTAGAATTATATATTGAAAATGGTCCAAATTTTATTATATTATTTCCCAAATTTTATTCCACATAACTCGAATAAAGATCTCTTTTGCAGAGGGGCTTCACGAATATATAAATGACTAGTAAAGTATCAATGTATCCATTGACATTAACCAATTTTTATTTTGAAATTATCTACGCGTCTCTTTTACAGCAAATATTATTTTTTGCTTTGATTCTTCAGAAACAGCTGAAAAGAGCTTATATGATTTAAAGTTTTATATTTCTTTTGAAACTTTGCATAATTACACAAGATTTCAATAATACACTGGCATAGAAAATAAAAAAATAGCCCATTTTCTTTTCTTTTCTTTTTTTTTTTTTTTTTTTTTTTGCTTTTTTCTACAAAATTAAAAAAGAAAAAAAAAAAAAAAAGACTATAGGAATTTAAAACTTTTATGACATGATTCTTTATATAATCATTAAAGGAAATTATGTAACTTTAAAATAAATAATAAGTTTTAAACTGATACTAATTTAAATTTTCTCATAACTAAGCTTAAATTTTAGGAAATTAATTTAAATTTTAGAAAACAAAGCTAAAGGAGAAATAGTATTAAGTATATATTGGAGATAAGTGACGATGTCATCCATGTGTTTAATTAAAATTGAATTTCCCCTCTTGTATTCACTTTTCTAATTATTATATATATATATATATATATATATATATATATATATATATATATATACAAAGGGCATTCCATAAAAACTGAGAGTAAAATCATAAAAAAACAAGAAATATATTTACAGCAAAAAATACATCATTCTTTTTCAAAATACCTTCCGTCAGGTGATATGCAACGGTCCCATCGTTCAAACCACTTTTCAAAACAAGTAGAGAAGCCCTTTTCTGGAAGCTGCTTCAAAGAACCCCCCACTGCTGAAATAACTTCAGAATCTGTATTAAATTTTCTGCCACGGAGCTTCTCGTTCAACGTCGGAAACAGCCAGAAATCGCATGGTGCGAGATCTGGACTATAAGGGGGATGTGGCATGATTTTAATATTGCATTTACTAAGATATTGCTGAACAGAAGTAGCGACATGCAGGCGAGCATTATCGTGATATAATGTCCAATTCCCTACCAAGTCATGACGCTTTCTCGATATGTGTTTTCGCAAAATTTTTAAAACTGAAACATAATATTCACCATTCACAGTAGTATTTGGAGGCACAGCATGCTGATAGATTACACCTTTATGTTCAAAGAAAATAATCATCATGACCTTTCCAGCAGATTTGATTTGTCGGGTTTTTTTCGGAGGCGGAGAATCAGTATGTTTCCATACACTTCTTTCGGACTTGGTAAGGAGATCATAATGATGCACCCAAGTTTCATCACCTTTTATTACAGTCTTTAGGAGATTTGGATCATTTTGAAGCATCTGTTTCCATTCACAACACTGGTGAATTCTTGTTTTCATTTGTTCTTTAGTAAGGTGATGAGGGACCTATCTGGAGTAAACATAGAGAAGCTGTAAATTGTTGTGTATAATGCGAAATATCGACGTTTTCGAAATGTTTGTTGATGCCGCTATCTCCTCACATGTCATTCGCCGATTTTCTTGAAGGATTACCCCCACAGTGTTAACATTTCGATCATTCACAACTGGTTGCCCAGGCCTAGGAGCCAGTTCTGCAGGCAAACTGCCTTTCTTGAAATCACCATGCCTTCTAAAAATCGTAGACTCACCAAAACATTTGTCTTTGTAAGCTTCTTTCATTAACTTAACTGTTTCTGGAGCTGTTTTGCCCAAAAGGTAGCAGAAATTTATGGCATTTCGTTTAAAATCGTCTGCTTCGTTTAGAATTTTGTATAAACGTACAGTTAACAGTTTGAAGAAATCGCCTGCACTTCTATTTTTTAGTTTCGCGGTGTTACCACTATGTAATAAAATAACTCTCAGTTTTTATGGAATGCCCTTTTAGTCCAAGCGGCGGCTGCAAAAAATTGACTTGATAAGGTGTGAAGCTGATTTTTTTTCTATAGATAGAATTCATTGTTACAATGAAAATCTGATAGGGTTGCCTGGTCAAAGCCGTCAAGTTTAAGAGAAACAACCTCACTTCCGGTCACAATTTAAACGATTTTCGAACCTCACAAGTGTGAAGATGAAACCGGTTCTAAAATGTAGAAATTAACATGCTCTTTAAAATGGCATAGGGTTGCCTGGTCAAAACCGTAAAGTTTCAGAGGTTGCCTCGATAATAGGGGTCAAATTTAAAAGATTTTCGAACCTCACAAGTGTGAAGATGAAACCGGTGCTAAAATGTAGAGATTAATATGCTCTTTAAAATGGCATAGTGTTGCCTGGTCAAAGCCGTCAAGAAACAGTGGTTGCCACGAAAATAGGGAACGTATTTTACGATTTATTTACCCAAGGAAAAAGTGATTTACCCAAGTGTAACGATGAAACCGGTGCTAAAATGTAGAGAATAATATGGTTTTTAAAATGGCATAGGGTTGCCTGGTCAAAACCGTCAAGAAAAGAGGTTGCCACGAAAAGTGCGTGTGTGTGTGTGGGGGGGGGGTCGAATTTCAGTGGTTATCCTACCGTAACATAGTTAAAAATGAAACCGTTTATAAAATATTGAGAATAATATTCTCTTTAGAGTATCATAGGCTTGCCAGGTGAAAATTTCGAGAAATAGTGGTTGCCTCGAAAAAAAAAAAAAAAAAAAAAAAAAGCTAATTTTGAAGGGTTTTTATACAATGTGAACAAAAAATAGAAAAATGATTTAAAAAAAAAAATAAATAAATAAACTGTAATGAAACTGTTCTAAAATTTCCCATAAAAACAACGAATTAATAGTAAAAATTAAAAATGTAGCATGCTGATACAGATAAGAAAATACGCCCGCAAAAGTTATCAGAAATGAAGGTAATAATGCCCAAGAAACTCATAATAAAAAATTCTGTTAGTATATAAAACAAATAATTAAATAAAATGAAAAAAAAAAAAAACTCTTATTTCAGATTTGTAGCAAGATTTACAAATTTCAGTTTCATAAATTAATTGATGGTATTAAGAAACGCGAAAAATTTATAAATTTTTTAAAAATGTTTTTTGCTTTATTCGTACCCATAATTAAATTGTAGAAGGTATTATTGATTATTTTTAATTAGATATAAAACAATAAAGAAAAATCATGCAGTACGTATTGATTAGTAACACTTTCCAACTGTACGTAAATGTTGTATCGAATAACTTTTAATATTTTTTCCCTACGTTATCGCACAACAGATAGAAGGACTGAAAAATATACATATAGGCTAATTGATTTTAAAATTACTCTTAGGCATTTTGGAAAGTGTTAAAAAGGCTTAACGCAAAAGAAAATGCAGCCATTAGATCATAATTACACCTTTTGATCTCTCTGAATATTTTAGTGTAGCCCTGTAAATCAGAAAGTTAATCATATCATATTCTATACAAAACGTAATTTTAGAATATAAACAATACATTTCAAAATTTTTATGATTTTTTCAGTAGAAAGAATTTTAAATATAACTTTCAAAAAATTCTGTCCTAAAACGTAATGCATTCGCATTTTTTATGTTTTTGTTGTCTCTGTAAACAAACTAGTTGTACAGGACCCTATTAATGTCATTTTAAATGGGGAACATTCTATAAGGAAAATATTTATAATATTAAAACACATAGAACACAATGCTTTCGAATGATTTTGGGTGTCCCTGTACACAATCCAGAAGAGACATTCACTCCATTTTCAATATGGAACATCCGATAGAGAACTTCAATAAAATATATCAGTTTCGAGAAATTCCATAAATATTTACAGGAGTTAGAGCACGGACAGACAGATGGATGGATTCACAAACTGAAATCATATTCACATTTTAAAATGTTAGAAAGTGTTAAAAACGCTTAATTTAAACGAAAGTATAATTCTAGCAATTTTTTATTAATGGCTCTTAATATAAATGGATATTTTTATGTCATCCTGTAAATCTAATGCTAATCCTGCTATATTCTATGCAAAGCATTCTTTTGTGCATATAAATAACATATTTCAATTTCCTAAAACTTCGTGGAAAGTAAAGTTATTAAAATTTGATTTATAGAAATTTCTCTAATAGAACGCAATGCTTTGAGATACTTTTGAGTGTCCCCGTATATTAATCTATGGTGGTATTTCCTCCATTTTATACAGGACAAATTCAATAGGGAATTTGAATAACATATTTCAATTTCATTAAGATATGTCTACAGTAAAGGTATGAAAATATGGTTTATAAAAATAAATCCCATAGAACAAAATGCTTTGAAATACTTTCAGGTGTTCCTGTACACAAACCAGTATAGGTATAAACTCCATTTTCAATAGGAAATGTCCGATAGTGAACTTGAATAACATATTTCAATTTCACTAAGATATGTCTACAGTAAAGGTATGAAAATAGGGTTTATATAAACACCTCTCATAGAACACAATGCTTTGAAATACTTTCGGTTATCCCTGTACACAAACCAGTAAAGGTATAATCTCCATTTTCAATAGGGACCATCCGATAGTGAACTTGAACAACATATATCAGTTTCAAGAAATTCCATAAATATTTACGGGAGTTAGAGCGCGGACAGACAGACAGACGGACAGTTAGACAGACAGACAAAGAAACCGAAGTCATAAACACTTTTCGACCTTGTTGGAAAGTGTTAAAAATGAATTGAGAAAATTTTCTAAAATTGACAAATTTTTAATATAACAAAATCGGCACAACCCAAAATTTTCGCATTAAATTCTACAAAGCAGCCGCATACATTTCTTCAGGGAATTTATCTTCTCAATACTTTGACACAATTTGAATATTTTAAGTATTGAAAACTGGGGAAAAAACGAGCTCGTGAGCTGAAATTAGTTTTATACAGATTAGAAAGAATGGTCACGCATAATAACTTAATTTTCTTTATGCTTTAAAATATCTTACATCATTAAACAAATAAAATAAACGAATATTGAAATTCGCTTCCGTTTCTAAGCTGACCGCTATACCTTGACAGGTTTGAAGCACCAATCGTAAACAAATTGAAAAGTGTTGTATGTTCTACATTTAGCTCGAAATTTCATCTTTTAAATATTAATCATTTCGTGCGTAACCATTTTTAAATAGTCTTCAGTTGTGTTTCACTTTGTGTTAAACACCTTTAGTATTCGTTAGCTTTTTGTAGATTGACCGCTATTTCTTTACGAATTTTACCAGGCAAACATATGCCATTTTAAAATAACTTCTATGCTGTACATTCTGGAACCAGCCACACCTTTCAGATATTCATATAATTTCATCCTTATTCATTTTCTTTGTTAAGGCTATTCGTATTTTTTTACACTTCGTTAAGAAAACTTCAAAACACGCCTATTTTGTTGTGGCTGTCTGTTTTAGTTGACAGATTTGACCTATTTTCGAGGCAACCTCCGGGTCTTGACGGTTTTGAGCAGGCAATCTTATGGCATTTTAAAGAGCATATTAATCTCTGTATTTTAACACCGGTTTCATCTTTACACTTGGGCAAATAACTTTTTACTTGGGTAAATAAATCGTAAAATACTTCCCCTATTTACGTGGCAATCTCCGTTTCTTGACGGCTTTGACTAGGCAACCCTATGCCATTTTAAAGAGCATATTAATCCCTACATTTTAGCACCGGTTTCATCTTTACACTTGCGGGATTCGAAAATCGTTTAAATTTGACCCCTCTTTTTGAGGCAACCTCGTGTCTTGACGGTTTTGACCAGGCAACCTTATACCATATTAAAGAGCATATTAATCTCTACATTTTAGCACCGGATTCATCTTTACACTTGGGTAAATCACTTTTTACTTCGGTAGATAAATCGCAAAATGCATCCCCTATTTTCGTGGCAACCTCTGTTTCTTGACGGCTTTGACCAGGCAACCCTATGCCATTTTAAAGAGCATATTAATCTCTACATTTTAGCACCGGTTTTATCTTCACACTTGTGGGGTTCGAAAATCGTTTAAATTGTGACCGTTAGGTTGTTTCTCTTAAACTTGACGGCTTTGACCAGCCAACCCTATGCCAGTTTAAAAAGCGTATTAATCTCTACATTTTAGCACCGGTTTCATCTTCACACTTGTGGGGTTCGAAAATCGTTTAAATTGTGACCGGAAGTGAGGTTGTTTCTCTTAAACTTGACGGCTTTGACCAGGCAACCCTATCAGATTTTCATTGTAACAATGAATTCTATCTATAGAAAAAAAATCAGCTTCACACCTTATAAAGTCAATTTTTTGCAGTCGCCGCTTGGACTATTTGTATATACAGGGTAAGTTCACCAGTGATTCACACTTTTACTGCAATCTCTGATGTTTTTAATGTTCTAGTCATCAGAAAATATTTTTAGAAATCATATTAGTACATATGGTATGAAAGACATTCAGAAACACATATATGTTAAAAAATATGTATTTGATAACAATTATTATTTTTTATGAATTTTTATTTGACACCCACTCAATGTTCCAGTAATTAACACTGCAAGTTTTTGATTTTATCAGTAATTGGCCCCTATGTTCCAGTGTTTGGCACTGCTAGTTATTCCTTTTACCAGTTATTAGCACCCTATGCTCGAGTGTTTGACATAAAATGTTAAAATTCTTTTATGTAAAACATATGATTTTCTTATTTTTCTTATTTATTATTTATTTCGGGATAGATGTCAATTACTGGAGCATGCCAATCACTGGAGCACTGTAAATTAGATGAGATTATCATTTCAAAATTATTTATAGATAATTATACTACTCTGGTGATATTAAAAATTCACAAATTAATAATTATATTTTTTCAAAATGACCATTATGAAATAAATAAATAAATAAATAAATAAATAAAAACAATAGTAAAAGTAAAAGCAGTACCAAAAATCCTGTTTTAGTTTAACACATGAAGTGACGTGTATTTTCAATTATTTTTGTAGTGAACCCTCAACACCATTTCTCATTTAGTTTTCTTTTTTAAAATTACTTGATTTTTTCATTTGTTCTAAAACTTATATTTCAGAAAAATTGAAGGGTTATCAGTTTAATAGCTTTGTTTATTTTAAAATTATATAAAATTTAATTAACGATTTTTTAACGAACATGCAGTTTAAAATTATATATTTATGTGCTCATTTGTCTAAAAGTATGCGCAAAAGAAGACAAGTTGCTGTTTCTTTAATTTTTTATACCTTAAACCTTTTGATTTTGGAAAAATTTCGTTTGCCATTGTTAAACAAATCAATCCATATTTTCTATTTCGTGCAATTGAATTACTTCGTGAAGGTTCAGCCTTACAAATTTTCTCAAATGTCACTTTCATTTTACATATTTTCTCTTAATTTTATTTTTCCAAATACATTTACGTTTCTCTCTCTCTCTCTCTCTCTCTCTTTTTCTCTTTTTTTCTTTCTTTTTTTTTTTTTTTTCATTTTGAGTAACGAAATAAATACTTCCTTACGTTAAACGTATCACATACATTATCGATAACAAATGTTTTCTTAACTACTTTCTATGGACGAAAAGTTTCATGCACCTAAATTATTTATTTTCTTTCTAATTCATTTTCCATTAATGAGTGCAAAGAAACAGGGCTTTCTTAATCAGTAAGCATTCTACCATGAATTGTGCTCGGCTGAACGTTGGAACTACTGAAATTTTCTATTCTGTTTTATTAACGGACTTCAAAAAGGAGGATGTTCTTAATTCAAATGGTATATATATTTCATAAATTCTCATCGTTTTCTCTAATTTTGATGGTTTTTTTTTTTTAAGATCTAAAGAAAATGGAGTTTAGCCTTTAAAGTCAGTTCCAATTCTTTTAATTGCAGAACGGCTGCAGCTATACAGTCGGCAGCAAAAGTATCCAAGTACAAACAAAAATTCCTATATAAAAAAAGTACACTAATACAGTTTTGTTGAACAAGTCCTTGTCGAATCCTATTCTTAGTCAGTCCAAGAACACGATTCGACAAGGATTTCTTTAACAAAACAGTATTAAATGTACTTTTTTTATATAGGAATTTTTGCTAGTGTGCGGATACTTTTGCTGCCGACTGTAGTTATAAAAGTCATATGTTGGTATATTAAAGTGCCCACGCGTCACAAGATGCAAACACCTACAGCGCCACATTGTATATAGAAAACAGCGGACTTAGCTTTCCTATTTCGATAACAGTACAAGATAGGAAAAAGGTTAATTTACAAAGTTTCTGGTAAAAGGGGTTGTTTATGGATCTAAAACATTTTAATGGTTGTTCTAATTTCTAAACTTTCTTTTTTCTTTTTCCTACCTATAACAAATTTGTGCACATTGAGGCAATTCATACATATTTTTCAAATAGAAATTCATACTTGCAATTCTTTTTAGTTGTAGCTTTTTTTTCTTCCTGGAGTGCAATATGTGAAGCCTTTATAATAAATTTCAGCATTAGTATAAATATATTCAAAAAACACAATACGTGATTGATATATATATATATATATATATATATATATAGAAAACAATTGACAGGAAAATATATAAAAATATAAGTTTTACTTGAAATTCAAGAATAATTCAGAAAGCATAACTTCCGTAAATACCTATGACTTTGAAAATTTGTTTGGCAGTATTCCACATAACTTGGTAATTGAAGTTTTTGAAAGCATTTATGATGAATTTGGCAGCTACTTAAATTGTGATAAAAATTATTGGACTAATCTTATAAGGTTTTGTATTTTTGAAAACGTTTTGTTTAACGGGAAAGATTACTTTTTACAGCGGAGGGGGATCCCAATGGGAACGAGTTTTTCGAGTGCTTTCGCTAATTTATTTTTATATTTTTTCGAAAAAAACTTTATAAATATTACTTTCTATAGATATATAGATGATTTAATTGTTTTTAACTGTAATTGTTTCGAAAATATCTCTAAAAAAATATATCCTAAGGAATTGGTTTTGAACCGTACAGATACCGATAAAATTTCTTTCCTTGATTTAAATATAAAGAGAAATGAAGATAAATGGCTAATTGGATTATATGATAAAAGAAAGGATTTTAATTTTAAAGTTAATAGTCTTACTAATTGGTTTTCAAATATGAGTAGAAAAGTTTTAAAAAACATTATGTTCGCACAGCTTAAAAGAATTCATTCTATTTGCAATAATGAAGATGATTTAAAATATGCTCTTGAAGATCTAAAAAGTACCTTGCAAATTAACTGTTACCCGTCACAATTTTTAACTGTGACTTTTCAGAGTTTTCCTGTCTCGGTTGGTTCTACTTCCTCATTTAAGGGCGATTTTGAAGTACCAACGAGTAGCCCCGTTGGCCGAAGATAGTTTGTGTTCCAGTTGAAAGGTTGTAATTTTTATTTCTTTTAATACTTTCTTGTTTACCTTTGGTAATTCTCTTTTGTATTGTATATATTTTTAAATGAATTGATGTGGTTTTATAACTTTTACAATTTGATGGTTTTATAAAATATTTTAGTAGTTTTATACATTATATGTATGTTTGATTTCTCTTCAGTTATTGGTGGTTTTCTGTTTGGTGAGAAGTTGGGGGCTAAGGATAGTTATTAGCTTATAGCTACTGTCCTTTCAGAAACTTCTCATTCACCCCTACACTGAGGGGCCTCCCTGATGAAGATCTCAGTGTTTTTTGGGGTATAATTACATTCATTTGTGTATATATATTTCTACATTTAATTTCATTCATTCGTTTATATATTTCTGCATTTATATATTACTAAATATATATATACATATATATATATCTATAAAGTGCTAAATTTAGGCAAATTAACTCATTTTCTTACATAGGTAGATTAATATATTATCTCGAAAATGCCATTTGCTTGCTTATTTTTATTTATTTATTTATTTTAATTATTTATCAATAATTATTATTTTCATTTAAAAATTTTTTTCTTTGTTATCGTATGGTATTGTAGAATATTTGGGAGAAGTTGTTCAGCTGACGAACTGGTTTAACTTGCTCCAAAAGTACTAAGCCACAGTGGCCTTTGATCCTTCTTCTAGTTATTATTAATTATTAATTATTATTGTTATTATTATAATATTGCTGATATAATTTTTCACATTCGTTATATATAATCCCATATACACGTGTCTCAGAAATAATTCATATTAACGTTTTCAGTATCTATTGCTTTAAGTAAAGTTTTACTTTCATGTGTAATTGTTAATGATTAAAAAGGATGAATATATTTATTCATATTTATTATCACTATTCCTGAATGCACATGTTATTGATAAATTTGAAATTTATTCATATATACATATATTTATATATATAAATTAGATTAAAAAAATTCTCTTAATAAGAGAGTAAAATATTTCATATACTATTAATTCAAATTCCTCACAAGATTAGATGCATTTATCGTAGATATATAGTATTTTTTAAATTTGAAAAAAGATGTTGTGTAGATTTATATGATTTGAGTTTTTGTATACACATATATTTTTTCATTCGCTTCTATCATATAAATGTAAAATATTCATTTTTTAGTTCATAAAATTGCTGGAAGCATTGAATAAAATTTCATAGCTCTTTTGAGAAATGTAGCTTTAAATGAAATTCGTTTTTCTTTTACTCTCTTGTGAGCAAAATGATTTTTTTCTATCTTAAAAATTCACGCCGAGAAATTGGCAAATACATATTATGATAACGCTACTGCAATACCTTTACTTCTTTACCCAATGGAAAATACCGGTGTATACCCATGAGTTTTCGCGCAAGTAAAACAGCGCCACTTATTTTCAAGATAGCACTTATTGCTGTAAAATACAAAACTTGTTATCGTTTGTCACTTGAAAAATGCTATACTGTTTGCAACAAAATTCCTATGTGTATTTGTATACTGATATTAAGTTATCTTTTATATTCATAAAATTTTATGTTTAAAGTAGAGTAAACTGAAATTTAGAACATATTTTGTGTTTTGTGTATGTAAGGAAAACAGTTTTTATTATATAATCAACAGGCGCTTACTTAAATCATTTGATGAATGTTTAAAATTATTAAAATAGGACAGACGATTAATATAATATATAAATTTTTTATGAAGCTGTCTTAAGTCAAAATTATGTACTTAAATTGTTTATAGATATATCATTTGTTTCTGGTTTTGTAAAAAAATAAAGTCAAAAGATTTACCAAATAAATGTACAAAATTATTTTTTTAAAAGAAAGATAAACAAATTAAATAAAATATTACCAAATTTATAATTGTTAGAACAACATTTTATACATTCCGATTTAATTATTTTACAGTTACAAAAAGTAATAAATAAACATTTTCAGAAATGCAAGATATATTTGAACATAGTTTAAACTACATTTTATTTTAAAATTATTTTTTGTTCTACATACAATATTTATCTTTTTATTATTTTAACTATATATTCGCATACATGTTAAAAAAAAAAAAAAAAAAATCTATGTATTTTATTGCTAAACTATGGCAAGAAAAAAATGGAAAGAATAATTGATATCTGTAAACCATTTTTTTTAATAGCTTTATAAAATTTAACATAAAAGGCTATTTGTTTTGAATAGTTTTATATCATTTAGCTTAAAAAACTATTTATATGAAAATCAAACTAATTAAATTAAGCTAATTAAATTAATTTATTTAAACGGTATTACAGACATATTAACAGATACTTCTGATAACATAATACACGAGAGAAAAGAAATTTTAACTACTGTCCCGTCGCTTTTTAAAATCACATTTGTTCTGAACAAAAGTGATTTTATTAAGCGGCTGATTTTTATACCCAACGACCGTTCCTTCACATAAGGAAAAGGTACTTCTTCCCTGAATTTTTAAAGAAATTTCAAAAAGTAACGAACAATGGAATTAGTAAACAAGTTTTATAAATTTTTGATAAATAATTAGCTGTTCTTTCTATATAAATAAATTAAACGCATTCCAAATTCCTACGCGTTTTACTTTCAGAAAAAAAAATCATCATTACTTTACCAAAAGTTCAGGCTTTTCTTATAAATTTAAAATCTTTTCGTTTAAACATCTTGATTTATAGTTATTTCAAAGAAAATACTAAAAATTGACATTAAATAATTAAAAAAAAAAAAAAAAAAAAAAATCATTTTCAAATCAGATCAAATTTGTAACTAATTACGAATAATACGTTTCTTGAAATAATTTCGTAGATAAGTTATGGAGCTTATTTAATTAGTAATTATGCTGTAAATGTAAAATTTTTGACAATGAGTGATAACGGAGGTATTGTTTCGCTTTAATTTCTATTTTATTGAAAAGAGATAAAATCGCCATGTAAATAAAACATTTTTTTAGTGTGTATAAATGATATTTTTGGCTGCTGAGGAAATATTTTTGAGTTTATTAACCAACGATGCTGATTTTATTAAGCGGCGGCATTAAAGTAGTGTGTATTGATTTGATTCCAGCCCTGGCAATCTGATCAGATTAAGGGGCTGATTTTATTAATCAGTGAATTTATTAAACGGTGGTTACTGTATTAAAATTTCGGATGCATCTAACAAGGAAGGCCTCCATAGGCGCATACTCAAAAAATTCTGAAAAAGTTGCAGAATATTATCCTAACAAAGTTATGTATGTTTATCCAAAAAAAAAAAAAAAAAAAAAAAAAAATCTATGTATTTTATTGCTAAACTATGGCAAGAAAAAATGAAAAGAATAATTGATATCTGTAAACCATTTTTTTTTAATAGCTTTATAAAATTTAACATAAAAGGCTATTTGTTTTGAATAGTTTTATATCATTTAGCTTAAAAAACTATTTATATGAAAATCAAACTAATTAAATTAATTTTTTTAAACGGTATTACAGACATATTAACAGATACTTCTGATAACATAATACACGAGAGAAAAGAAATTTTAACTACTGTCCCGTCGCTTTTTAAAATCACATTTGTTCTGAACAAAAGTGATTTTATTAAGCGGCTGATTTTTATACCCAACGACCGTTCCTTCACATAAGGAAAAGGTACTTCTTCCCTGAATTTTTAAAGAAATTTCAAAAAGTAACGAACAATGGAATTAGTAAACAAGTTTTATAAATTTTTGATAAATAATTAGCTGTTCTTTCTATATAAATAAATTAAACGCATTCCAAATTCCTACGCGTTTTACTTTCAGAAAAATCATCATGACTTTACCAAAAGTTCAGGCTTTTCTTATAAATTTAAAATCTTTTCGTTTAAACATCTTGATTTATAGTTATTTCAAAGAAAATACTAAAAATTGACATTAAATTATTAAAAAAAAAAAAAAAAATCATTTTCAAATCAGATCAAATTTGTAACTAATTACGAATAATACGTTTCTTGAAATAATTTCGTAGATAAGTTATGGAGCTTATTTAATTAGTAATTATGCTGTAAGTGTGAAATTTTCGACAATGAGTGATAACGGAGGGATTGTTTCGCTTTAATTTCTTTTTTTTATTTAAAAGAGATAAAATCGCAATGTAAATAAAACATTTTTTTAGTGTGTATAAATGATATTTTTGGCTGCTGAGGAAATATTTTTGAGTTCATTAACCGACGATGCTGATTTTATTAAGCGGCGGCATTAAAGTAGTGTGTATTGATTTGATTCCAGCCCTGGCAATTTGATCAGATTAAGGGGCTGATTTTATTAATCAGTGAATTTATTAAACGGTGGTTACTGTATTAAAATTTCGGATGCATCTAACAAGGAAGACCTCCATAGGCGCATACTCAAAAAATTCTGAAAAAGTTGCATAATATTCTCCTAACAATGTTAAAAAAAAAAAAAAAAAACGGCGGAATCACTATATATTGTTCGTAAAAAATATTGAAAATGTCCAATTCTTGGCCATTTATCGCTTGCTGGCGACACAATAAAAACGGATGCAAAACGGGTTTTTTAATAAATACTCATTATAGAAAACGTTTTAAAAACTCTTCATACTAAACTAGTTCAAGAAAGTTTACTTTAATTAAATACACTTTTATAACTACAATTTTGTCAAAATATTTATAAGTAAACCTAACGACCAAATTATATAAGTTTCAGTTTAACTTAAAATACTTAAACTAAGCTTAAGTTTCACTTGAGCTTTAAATATTATAGCTTGAAAAAAAAAAAAAAAAAAAAAAAAAACGCACAGTTATTTATATTGCATAAATAATAAATTAAAAAGAATGTACATAACACTTTGGAAATGAAACAATGGTAAACGGCAATCACATATCAGTACTCTATTTTGTGTTTTTGAAGAATACCGATTTCACAATCGGTAATTTAGATTAAAATTTAAATTGCTAGAAATTATTTCAAACTTAAATTTAAATTTTAAATTTCAGTATAGATGACACATTAATATTGAAAATTTACAATTTTTTTTATTATAATTCACTTTTTATTACACTGATTAGACAAAATTTACCAAATAATGTTTTTAATCCTACGTACTCAATTAATTTAAATAAGTTGAACTTAAAAAAAAATAATACCTTTTTATAACTGAAGTTTTCGAACCGTACAACTTTTGTTAATTTATTCAAACTTTAAACTAATTTTTAAGGGAAAATTATAACGAATTGAAATTTTTAAGCTCTTAATGAATTTAAATAATAATCATAGGTTAGATGTGAGAGTAAAACCGATCTTTGGATTAGAAAAATGCATAAAACAAATTAATTTGTATGAGCATGCCTTTTATATTGAAAGATGCTTGATTAGATGATGTAATTCTACCCCTCTCCCCACCCCCAAGGTAAAGCTTTTTATTTCTTTCCTATTTTCTCTAACATTAGTTGCATTTTCTGTTGTTTCTATCGATGATACAATTTCCATATCTTTATTATTATTATTATTATTATTATTTTACGTATTTGAACTTTGTTTGGACAATTTTTAAACTGCGACATGAATTTCCGAATTCATATTATACCACTAATTTACAGCAAACATCTTGAAAATTCTATATTTTTTTAAAAAGGTTCCACGATAAATCCATGGTCAGTTTGAAGCCTTCAGAAAAGTGAAGGGTCAGAACGTTGAACACTTGTAAAAGTGAATATGGACACGTATTGTAACAAAATTTTGAACAAAGAATTCCCAATCATTAATGGCTTTTTATCTTGTATTTTTTTTTTCTGAATCCAATTTCGACTTTAGCTCATATTAGACACAAATGCATTAAGTTACATTATTTTAATATTTTAAAAATATTACTCATTTTCTAAATTTTACAATAACTATCTTTTAAAACAAATCTATCTGAGACATTTAAGAATTGTTTAATTTATGAAATTTCTTATCAATATTTAAATTTTTTTAACAAAATATAAAATCGCTAAACTTTTTATTATTATTTTTATTATAAACTTTTATGTTTTTATAAAGGTTAATAAATAAATAAATAAATAAAATAATCGCATAAATTTGCGTTATAATAAATCATTTTATTAATAAACACTAGTAAGTATTAAGTTTTTATTCACCGAAATAATTAGGACATTAAATCAAAATTAATTGCCGTGAAGAACAATGCGTGATAAACAATAGTTTATTAAACTTAAAGTATGGTTCATCATTAATTATAGCATTTCCTAAGGTTATGCAGTTGTAATATATATATAAATATATATATATATATATATATTTATTTATTTATTTATTTATTTATTTATTTATTTATTTAAAGTGATTTAATTTCCATAAAATAACAAGAAGAAAAACTCATATAGGTCGCATAGATTATTAACACTTTCCAAATTTACGTGCTCCTTTCATCATTTAACTTTCAATGTACTTCTCTTACGGGATCACACAACGAACCGAGAGAAAGACAGAAAGACAGTCAGATAGTTTAGTTAAATTTATAACCATTCTTCAACTTTGTTAAACAGTGTTGAAAACCTCAACACAAAGAGAAATATAATTTCTAATTGTAGCCTTCAATGCATCGGAATATTTTGTGTAGTCCTGCAATTTTTATCGTTAAGCATACCATAATAAATGTTAATTTCACTAGGACATGTGCAGTGCAAAGTTATTCTTGTATAATTTGTAAAAATGCCTCTGATATAATGCAATATACGGGCATCATTTTGGTTTCCTTCTACATTGAAGGTTAAATGATGAAAGGAGTACGTAAATTTGGAAAGTGTAAATAATCTATGCGACCTTTATGATTTTTTGTTCTTATTACTTTATGGAAATTAAATCACTTTTTCAAGAAAAAAAAAAGAAAGTAAAGGGAACTCGTTTTTAGATGATGAAATAAAACTATTTTTACAAGAGCCACAACTTAGTTTCTAGATGTCATTAACATTTTTTTCCCCCATTCATAATGTTCTATGCGTATTCTACACAATTTTTACTTATTTCTCTATTATGGTTGTATTATAAAATAATTCATCGAACAATCTTAAAAAAGCTTTAAATATTTCGGAAGATAGTGTTCGTTAAATGCTTTGTTCTTAAATACATTCATAAAAATTTTTAGTTTTAACTCCCGGTAAGGAAAGTGACAATAATAAGGTGCATAAAGTTCCCCAGTGTACACAAATAGCGTCACATTTATACCTCAAAAACTATCCACTTGAGAGGTAGTTGTGCCAGTTTTATTTCAATGCTAGTCAATGCTTTATCGTTATCTTTAAATTGATTTTTTCAAATACTGCATTTTTGAGTTGTGTCACTTTTCTTGCCGGGATGCGAAATGTTTATTGTTGCGTACTCGGGGGTTCGTGAGTTGTCCGAGAATGAAAGGCAAAACTTACAAAAAATCAGTAATTTATTCACAGAAAGTTCCAGAAAAATACAGGTCAATAAACCAATTATCAGCTTCAATGCAAGCAGTAAACACAGCTTAAACAACAGCTGTCAATAGCAAATCCACAGTACAAGCTGTATAGCAATAACACTTGAAGCAAGTCTCTTTCAAAGAGGCTCAAGAGCAATGCAACATTGACAGAAGTTGATCTTAGACTGAACTGAACTGACTCTGACTGCCTTGGCGAGAGAGCGCTTCTTATATACTGTTCCATGGAACCCAGATTTTTCGAGAAAACTCTAGAAAGTGGTCAACCAATCAACTTACAGCTTCCATATTTGGTATATCCCATATAAGGATTTTCTCGCCAAGGTCGCCAAAAAAATCGCCAAGGTGGGAAAAAGTCGCCAAATTTGGCGCCAAATCCATTACCTGCCTTATTGGGGCTTTTTAATGCGTTTTTAAGGGAAAATAAGGCTATTTCAACGCTATAACGACTAGAAATGCACAAAATTAGCACTTTATCAACTTACTAAGCCTCTTTGAAAGAATTTATACAAAAATAAACACAATTATTTACAATTTTGTAATAAACGCCTACACTTTACAATAGTGTCCCTGCAACAATTAAGAAAACACACCACTTAAAAACAATATAAGTAACTTTATGACCATTGTTACGAATTTAGGATTTTTTTTAACAATACTAGAAACAAAGAAAACAATGAGCAACATAAAATATATATATTAGCTGTTTCAACAATAATTTCTTTGCAGTCATTGAGCAAATTAGGAGTGCATGTAATTTGAGACTGTCTCTTTTAAAAAGCTACTTTTGAGTAATTTTATGATTTAAGTGAGTTAATTTTGTTTTGAAAATGGAGGAGTTACGAAAAAAATATCACCGAGGTAAAATAAGTAAAGAAATATACGAATTTAAACTCTCAGAACTGACTCTTATGAATCTGGAACGAATCAATTATATCTATGGCGGAAAAACAAACAATGGATTTTATAGCTTTATTATAGAACTCAAAAGTAGTGAAACACAACTGAATGTGACAATGAATGTTTTATTGAACGCCCAAAATATGAATAATAAAGTCAACTGGCCAAAAATTATCTGAGAAAAAGTAATACATTCCTTACATGGGAAAATATAATTGGCCCTCAAATAAGAACTTATTGTAAAGATAAAAATGTCACTGGAATGAAAATAATCTGGTGTGTCACTCAACTTAATACTATAAATACAGGTTGCAGATTAAGAGGTAAGATAACGAGAACTGTCATGTAAACCTATGCTAAAAAAATTCAAATTACACTTCAGACGAGTTTTATACGATAATTAGTTCTGTGTGAGGGGGGCTGCTGCCCCCCTCAACCCCCCGTTTCATTAATGCACCAACATTTATATAGAATTTAATTCGGTTATTAAAAAATAATTCTGTTTTTAAAAAATAATTTATTAAAATTATTATTTAAAAAAAATTATCTTTTATGATAATGCAGACGATTTCCATATTAGAGAAGTAGTGTAACACTAAATATCCAAAAAAAAGTCTATTTTACTCTCAATATTAAAAAAAAAAAAAAAAAAAAAAAAAAAAAAAATGATTTTTTTTTTCTAAGTTTTTTTTTCTTTTTGTTAAAAGTAAAAAAAAATCTATAACTTTGTTTTCAATTATCACAGATTTATAGTTCAACCATTCGTTTTAAAGATATTGGTGAGCTCTTTTGAATGATACCCATCATGAAAATTTACTCCCCTTGAGGGGGGACTCCCCCCCAGGGGGGGGGGAGGCGAGGCTCCTACATACACAAAATGTTTTTCTCAGTTAACTATCACTATTACAAAAAATATATATTTGTTTTATTTGGTTTAGTGCAGTCTATAGACGTTAAACTCTAATTACCTGCAATTTCCCCCATAGACGTAATGTATTAGAATTCTCTTGATTGTTCCTGTACACGAACCATTTGCTTGATCTTAACGAAAAGATTACTGTAGCATCCCTATATGAAACACATTTAGAATACCAAGTTTGAACTTTCTGCCATAATTTGATTTTGAGGTATGCTGATAACAGACAGACACACACACCTACACACACACAGACACACACACACAGACACACACACAGACACACATACAGACACACAGACATACACACAGACCATTTGCTAAAAATATGATTTTCGTATTCAGGGGACCTCAGAACATGTAAATATAACAAAATCTCGCTTTCGAAAATTTGACCCAAAAACAATAGTTTCTCTACCTTATGGGTAAGAGAATGTAAAAATTGTAAAAGGTAAAGGACTTAGTAGATTCCCAAAAGAAAGTCATAATGTTAGTAAATATGTATTTGAAGAAAACCACTTTAACAAAATACGTCAAGATAAAAGTAGTCCAATTATGAAACCATGTGACATGACCAAAGCAACCTATTTAAATGTCAATGACAATCCTCCTAAGTTTGAAAATCCAGCTGAATATAAGAATATTCACAGTTTGGTTGACTATATTATTCTTAAAAGACACGAGTAGATTAAAGCAGAAATTGCATCTGATTCGGACATGTCTGTAAGAAAAATGAGCAGAAGAGCAGAAATGAAACAGAACAAATTTGTGATGAAAAGTATTTTGAAAAAAAGACCTGTAAGGAAAACTTAAAAAAAAAAAAAAAGTTTAAAATCTATATCCAAAGCAATTCTCCTTATGAAAACAACATCAAACTGAATAAAAATGAAAATAAACCTATTCGAGAAATAGTACTTCATGAGAAGAATATTCCTTATAAGCAAAAGGTGTCATCAACTAAAAGTATAGTTCGGAATAATGCCAAAACTATTAATTTAGATTCAAACATAATGGAAAGATACGAAATTGAGCTTATATCTTATCTTGATGAAAGACATTCTCAGGAAAATTCTCATTTCTTTTGTATTTTTAATTTCCGAACATGCACTACATTCAGAGAAGAGAGTTCTGTATTCAACAAAGTTTGGTTGCTATAAAAAAATTATGTCAACAAAAATATTTTTTTTCTATTACCAAACTAACAATAGGTAATATGGAATATTACATTTAGTCAAAATTTTACTTGTCAAGTTTTCACCACATTTGCTTTAAGGGTTAAAGATCCTGCCGGAGCATTTGATTTTTTTGTCTACAAGCTACAAGTAATTAAGATAAATATATATATTTTTTTATTTTTTACATTGCATATTGAAGCGTCTATCTTCGTTGATAACTTTTTGAAAAAGCTTATAATATAAATTCCATTTTTTTTTTTTTTTTTAATTATTCAAACAAAATTATCTGTTTTTACTGCATAAGAAAACTAGTTGGCATAGGTGGACTCTGCTCAGTTCCCCATCATATTCATGTTCTCATAATTTTCTAGTGCGAGACATATTATAATCATGTTAAAAGAAATGAATTTGACCAAAGCTTGATACAGTGACAGTAGGAAATCCCCGCCTAATAGGCTATCCACCATTCACTTCGATATATTTATCTTATTCTAATCTATTAATTTATTTTATCAGGGTCAATTCCGTTGTTTAGTTTTCATGCTACTATTTCCAATGCAATAATCCTCAAAATTCATATTTATATGAAAAATTTACAATTTCGCTATGTTGATAAAATCGTAAATTAGGAATAATTTACGAAATTTTCCTATTAGAATATTTGTATTTAATCATGTTCAAAAAAATATCATAAATGTAATTTTCAAGTTGTCTAATGTATTTAGGATCCTCAAAATGGAAGTTTATCCTCAATTTTGCCTTATTCTGACATGTTAAGTAAATCGTAAATTCCAAAAAACTGACGAATTTTTTTAAATTGGAAAAATCATAGTCTTTGATATTCAAGCCAGTATCCTAAATAATATTTCGAAAGTTGTTTGACATCTTTACGATGAAAATATCCCTCAAGATTGACGTTTATGTGAAATTTTGCTCTATGCTGCCATGTTAAGAAATTCGTAAATTTCCAATAACTTACGAAATTTTTATATTGGAAAATTCATAGTCATTAATATTCATACCAGTGTCCTAAATAATATTTCAAAAGTAGTTTGACATCTTTACGATGAAAATATCTCTCAAAATTGACGTTTATGTGAAATTTTGCCCTATACTGCCATGTTAAGAAATTCGTAAATTTCCAATAACTTGCGAAATTTTCAAAATAGCATATTTACAGTTACTGATGTTCCTTTCGGCATCAAAACGGATATTTTAAAACTGGTCTGACATTTTTACAGTAAAAAGTTTCCATTTAATGCACGTTTAAGTGAATTTTTGTCATATTCTCCCATGTTAAGAAAATCGTAAATTTCTAATAACTTACGAAGTTTTTAAATTCGAATGTTGCAAATAAATAGGGTTCTTGCCAGTGTCAAAAGTAATATTTTAAAACTAATCTGACCTCTCTTCGACAATTTGTTCTTGAGATATCGTGTACACAGTCTAACAAACTAACGGACTTACACACTAACAGACTAACAGACTAACAGACACCCTATAGACAGTCACCATAGAATTTTTGTCATTTTCGGATTCCTCACACCTGAAAAAGTGTAAAAATGTCAAAAAACCGAGGTCGAAAATTTTCACGATTACCTAAGTTCCCCATACCTATAGTATGATGGAGAACTAAAAAATTTTCACTATTACCTAAGTTCCCCATACCTATAGTATGATGGGGAACTAAAAAGGGTTAAGAAAATTAATTTATAAGGATTTTGAAGTTTATTAACATCTATGTTACTCCATTAATGGCCAAGTCTCCCATTTTGGAACCATATCACATCTTCTAACAATTTCTTAAAATTATTTAAACTACATTTCATTAGAAATACACAATGAAACCAAAAACATACGGCATTTCAAAAATTTTCAGTGGGATTCATATAGCGGCGTTTAATGGGTTAAGAGCGCCTGAGTCCGATTAAGCATTTTTTTCTTTTATTATTATTGGTCGGTGTATATATGTGTGTGTAATATGTGAGGAATCTTTAAACTATGATATTGCCTAAAAAAAGAAAAAAGAAAAAAGACTGGAATTTTGTGACCACCACATGCCTTTCTTCTATATTTTCTTATGCAAATTCACTCAGTAAAAATAATTTATTAAAATTATTACTTAATAAAATTATCTTCCATAATAATGCAGTACAATATCCATATTAGAGAAGTAGTATAACACTAAATATCCAAAAAAAGTTCATTTTATTCTCGATATTACATTTTCTTAATGAAAAAAAAATCGATTACTTTATTTTTAATTACCGCAGATCGATGATTCAACCATTCATTTTAAGGGTATTGGCGAGCTCTTTTGAAAGATACCCATCATGGAAATGTATTACCCTCGAGGGGTATTTCCCCACCAGGGGGGGGAGGCGATGCTTCTACATAACATTTTTTTTTCCCAGTCGACCATCTCTCTTATAAATAATTCTTGTAAATTTCATAATGATTATTAAAAAGTAATTCTCTTTATGCACATTTATACAAAATTTTGTCCTATATCACCATGTTAAAAATTTAGAAAAAGCGGTATGGCAACGCAACCTGTTAGTATTTTTTACCAAAAGTTGATAGGCACTAATTTATGTCAAAGTGCAACAACATATCAATTTGTATGAAATTATGTGTGATAGTTCCTGAGATGCCACAAAATTTTGTCACACACATATACAGACAGACATTTTCTGAAAATGGTCAAATCGTGTTCTACTGCTCTCAGAACGTGTAAATCCATTAAAAACCCGAGGTCGAAAATTTTTACAGTTCTAATACTTTGTCCTATTGAATACAGACGAAAGCAAAAAATGTAATTTGTTGAGGATGTTTTTTCTTTATAATATTATTTGGTCATGTTACTGTGTAGGACATCGCTAACAAACGAATCCACGACTACAAGGTATTTTTTCATACGAAATCGATTGACTTCGTAATTAACTTTTTCCCTGTATTTCTTAAATCTTTTCGTGTTAGAGACGTTAACTCCGTTTTTTACACCAGAGGGAGGTGTAAACTCGGTAACAAAAGTGTCCGAACACTAGCAAAATTTCCAATGTAAAAAAAGTAAACTGACTAAAAACATGATTCGATAAGGATTTCTTTAACAAAACCGTATGAAGTGTACTTTATTTACATAGGAACTTTTGCTAGCTTCCGGACACTTTTGTTACCGACTGTACGCAGTTGCATCTAGAAACACCTAGCCACTTTAATTTTATCACTATAGACGTTTGCACCTAGAAGAGTAAGAATGGACTTTTATGACCATCCTGTATACATGTATTGTTTGAAATTTGTCTTTCTTAATGGAAGCCTGTATTTTGGATTTTTTAAACAATTCTATAAAACCAAACGTTATTCATCCTAACAGACGTCTATACGTATAATACGTCGATACGTATATATGAGTTCCTACTCATAAATTATATATATATATGCATAAATTATATATATATATATACATAAATTATATATATATTGAAGAAATAGCATTTTTTATAGAATAATATAACTAAAAGGTAAATTTTAAAAATATCTATCTATATATATATATATTACTTCATGTATTTCACTCTTAAAAAGAACAGAATCTATTTTATATAAAGATATATTCTATAATCTATCTTTTCGTTTTTAAGGGTACAGAGAAACTAACTTACTGCCGAAATCTTTATATATTTTATAAATATCACGCATATTTCTTCTTCACACTCCTACATTCTCACTAAAATCATAAACGGGTTTATGTGACAGCATCTCTTTGAAATTTTCAAATGTTCTGTGTTTAGAAATGGATAGTTTGACCGTAAGGAAGAAATGACTTTAGAAAAACATTTATTTAAATAATGGATTCATAAATTTTTATCCATATGAGTATATTTGCCCATTCTTATTTTAGACTTTTTCACGCGTACCTATGAGTTCTTTTCTCAAACAGTCATTGCTATAGAAGAAAAATGACTACATTTCAGTTTTATTCATTCGTTTTTATAAATGTAGCTTAAAGAAATTTCTGTATGTGTTTTACAATGTATAAAAATTTATATAATATATTTTTTTTCCTATTTCATGTTTCACATACATTTATTTCATAGCATGTTGTATAGCTGATATATATTTCTTTTCAGATAGACATTTTCCAAGGAAACAATTTAGCTAATAAATAAGAAAAAAAACTTTAATATAGAAAGTTACATACATTTAATTCTTTAACACACATTAAATATTACATATATACAGGGTGGGCAAAAAGTCCGTAAATACTCATAAAACGCGAAAAAATAATCAAAATAAAAAGCTGTTTGCAGTTTTAGCATTAATAGGTCATATGATTTTTTTTTTACGATAAGAAAATAATAATAATAATAATAATAATAATAATAATAATAATAATAAAACGGCCGACAGATGGCGCTGGTGCGAACGACATAGTTGGAAATATGCGAATGAGAGAGGCGATTATAAATACTTACACTCTTGATCCGGCTATGGGGATATTTATAATCCTGGGTGTATCGATTCCACCCATCCAATCTGTTGGAATTGAAAGATGCAATCCGCTGAGAGCTGTCATGTATACAACCAGACATGTTGCATTCTGCCGTTGCTGGATTTATGACACACCTGCAATGTGTTACCACCTGTGGTGGTAGACATGGGGAACACATATTGTTATAATAAATGATTTGGTAACAATTTTGTTATTTGTGTGTCTTTTCTTTAAATTATGTACGAAACGCCACCTGTCGGTTATTTTTATTTATTTATTTATTTATTTATTTTATATCTTAAAAAAAATCCCATGACTTATGGATGCTAAATCTGCAAAAAAATTTTCATTTCGGTTATTTTTTCGGGTTTTATGGATTTTTAAAATATTTACGGACTTTTTCGCACCCTGTATATAATGATGTAATGCCTAGTACATTAGACATTAATACGCAATATATTAATGGGTATTAATCAAGTCGTCAAACGTTATATGCATTACGAGAAGTTGATAAAAATGACAATTTCGTTAAATGTTTATGAAGAGAAATAATTTCGATTCAATAATTTAATATAATTTTTTTGGTGATGTTTTACTAGCGGTAAATGTCTATCAAAATATGGATTAAAACAATAACTCTATGCATGAACAATTTGTCAGCAAAACAAAATTAACTTTTTACAACTAAACATACTTAAACTTATAAATAAATCAATGGTTAACATTGCATCTTCTTTAATTTTTTTTTTTTTTTAATTAATTTAACGTAAACACACTTCCCTGGGTTTGCTTTCTTTTAAATACTTTTGAACAGGGCCCCAAAATTTCAACTTAGCTTACACTCGCTGAAACAAAAGTTACTTGCCATAAAATATGATTAACTTAGTCTATTTTGTACATTTAAGGGGACCAGAATTTTTTATTGGAAAAAGAAGAGAAATTATGCAATGTCTTTTATTTTATAAGAAAATAGAAGCCATTCAATTTTGAAAAAGAGGTCGTTCTATAGGACACACAATTAAATGAAAATGATTATGAAAATCGATTCAAAAGCTACTTTACACAAGTGGTGCAAACATTTTTATCTCAAATGAGGAATTTGGACCAGTATATCTTAATTTAAATTAATAATATACGGATACGAGAGGAAAAATCCTTAATTTTTATAGGTGTCACTGGGCATTATAGATTCATTATTATTATTATTGTTATTATTATTATTATTATTATCATTGTTAATTTTTGCTATAGACAAAAACTTTTTTTGTGATACTTTTATGCAGTTACATAAAAAAAAAAGTTTGTAGACATTGCTTTTTTTTTAATTAAAATCATAATCATAAAAGAAAAAATAAAATTGGAAAATGAAAAAATAAAATTAAAATTCGGCAGATGAAACGATTTGTTTTAACGAACAGTCATGTTTTATGAGCATTTTATAAAAATTCAAACAAGTATAACCTAAATTAGTCTTGATAGTTAATAAGTTTTTAAAGTAGGTATACAAAAGGGATTTTTTTCACAGGTCTACATTTTGTTCATTGAAGAAAACAGTCGCTTTGTGAGAGCGTTTTTGCCAGGAAGACATAAAATGAACTCAACTTTTGCCTATTTTTGTGAGGTGGTAGTAATTTTATAATTAAGGCCAATTGTCTGGGGATCTAGGCCTGAGTAGGAGAGTCATCCATGGCGTCTTTCTAAGGGGTCCTAGCCCATATTTACGTTAGTTTCGGAGAAAATCACGGAAAATTCATAGCGGCAAAGCCAACGAGCGCGACCGTGTATCGATCCCAGCGCCTCACGTATACCAGCTTCAAGGACAGAACCTCTCTGTCACTGGTGGGCCTATTTTTATGAGGAATATTATTCATGCAAAAGTGAGAACACACGTCAACCACCGCGTATTAACCGGAGCACCACCTTATTAACGATTTCATAACAATTTCAATAGTGATTCCGTGTTCTGGATCAAAGAACCGTACAAATATAGGGAATACTTTTATTTCTTCGTGATTCGAAGAATCTGAACAGACATAAACCATAATATGCTTTGGCATGTTTTTTAAAAAGTTGTTCTTTAACGAACCTAACGCAGAAAAAAGTTTACCGTTCGATACAGCCAACAGCCGATTGAGCTTTCCAGTTTTGCAAAAATTTTGACATTAAGGACTAAATCCTTTTCATTTGAAAAAGGGGACAGAGGACGAAAAATATAAGAAAAAAGAATTTTTAGTTCTGCAATGTTTTTTTCTTTTTTTTTTCGTTAAAGAGGGCAGAGCGTTGAAAAAGATGACTGTCCTCTTAAAAATAGAATGTCTGGTCACATTACCTAAGATTGGCATGATTTTACGTTTTTAAATGGATATATGATTTTTTTTTTTTTTTTTTTTTTTTTTTTGTAGCACCATATACTGTAAGAATTCTATCTATATTTAGACCGGAATTTTACTCGCCACAGTAAAATTTTCACTCGCCAATGGCGAGCAGGCGAGCGGAAATTTCACGCCCTGCTTTAGAATGCTGAAAAAAAAAACCTATGAACATTTTGAATATTTTGTAGTATCGTTCGTTACTCTTTTAGGTTGATTTCTTTAGAAATCGACCTATTGCAATCACTTCGTTTATCTCTATATATATCAGGGATGGAACACGGGCGCAGAATTCATACCACTATCAATGTAAGAAAATTTTCTACTTCTTAAATCAACGATATTATATGTAGAGAAATTTCGTAAACGGATTCCGGTATGAATTCTGCGCCCGTGTTCCATCCCTGATATATCTATATATCTATCTATCTATCTATAATGAAAATTTTGTCATCACGATAACTCCCGAAATAATACTCGAAATCAAACCAAATTTGGACAGTAAACTAATCTTATAAATATCTTGGATGAGTTCGTTAACCAAGTTGCTCCGACTTTTTGTTTTCAAGTGACAGCAACTTGAAAATTTCAAACCAACATTGTAAAAAGCATATTTAAAGCAAGATTTGCTTGAATTTTGATGTAAATACAGGCCACATAAGGGTCTCAATGAAGTTTATTAATGAAGTTTATCCGCCATTTTTAATAAAGTGGCAGATATTTTAAGTTAAGCGAGACCACTTGAAATCAGGCTACCACTTGAAAATTTAAAATCGCTATAACTTCCGAAATAATACTCCAAATCGAACCAAATTTGGACAGTGTCTTAACTTATCTTATAAATATCTTAGATGTGTTTATTAACCAAGTTGCTCCGCCATTTTGTTTTAAAGTGGAGACCACGTGAAAATTTCAAATTCAAATTGTAAAAATCGTATTCCGAATTTGTTTGAAATTTGATGTAAATATAGACCACATAAGGGTCTCAATGATGTTTATTAATGAAATTTATCCGTCATTTTTAATAAAGTGGTAGATATCTTAAGTTAAGCGGGGCCACTTGAAATCACGCTACCACTTGAAAATTTAAAATCACAATAAATTCTGAAATAATACTCCAAATCGAACCAAATTTGGACAGTGTCTTAACTTATCTTATAAATAACTTAGAGGAATTTGTTAACCAAGTTGCTCCACCATTTTGTTTTCAAGTGGAGTCCACTTGAAAATTTCAAATTCAAATTGTAAAAAGCGCATTCCGAATTTTTTTTAATTTTGATGTATACATAGATTATACAAGTGTTTCAAATAACTTTATTAATGAAGTTTATCCGCCATTTTTAATAAAGTGGCGGTTATCTTAAGTTAAGCGGGACCACTTGAAATCAGGCCACCACTTGAAAATTTAAAACCATGATAACTTCCGAAATAATACTCCAAATGGAATCAAATTTGAACAGTGTCTTAACTTATCATATAAATATCCTAGATGAGTTTGTTAACCAAGTTGAACCGCCATTTTGTTTTCAAGTGGAGACAACTTGAAAATTGCAAATTTAAATTGTAAAAAGCGTATTCCGAAATTGTTTGAATTGTGATGTAAATACCACGTAGGGATCTCAATGAAGTTTATTAATAAACTATATCCGCCATTTTTAATAAAGTGGCAGATATCTTAAGTTAAGCGGGGCCACTTGAAATCAGGCTCCACTTGAAAATTTAAAATCACGATAACTTCTCAAATAATAATCCAAATCCAACCAAATTTGGCAGTGATATTATCATATAATTATCTTGAATGTTTTCACTAGACAACTTGTCCCGACATCTTGTTTTTAAGTTCCAGCCACTTGAAATCACACTGCCACTTGAAGATATGCCACACGATAACTTGTAAAATACTAAACTGATTCAAATAAAAGTTGGATAGTGAACTTATGGTTCAAATATCTAGGATAAGTTCACTTGGTGACTTGATCCGCAATTTTATTTCCAAGTGGCGGCCACTTGAAAATTTGTCATTATGGTAACTTTATTAATACAGAATCAATTCGCATCAAATTTGGGTAGTGAATTTATCATTCAAATATCTCATTTAAGTTCGCTGGGCATCTCACTCCAGTTTTTATACAAGTGGTGCCACCTGAAAATTTCTTATGACGATAATTTTTGAAATACTGATTTAATTTAAACTAGAACTGGACAATGAACTTATCATAGAAATATACTGGATGATTTCGATGGGCAAGTTGTTTTGCCATTTGTTTCCAAGTTGCAGCCACTTAGACTGCCACTTGAAAATTTGCTATAATAATAACTTTTGAAACACGGCACTGATTTAAACCACAGTTGGACAGTGAACCTATGCTTCAATTATTTATATTATGGATGTGTTTGCTGAGCAACTTGTTCCACTGTATTGTTTCCAAGTGGCCGCCACTTGAAAATTTGTTATCACGGTAACGTTAGAAATACTTAATCAATTCAAATCAAAGTTGAAAATTGGATTTATAATTCAAACAACAAAAATCTAGAAAATTCACGTAACTCGTGAACCAATCACGTTATTGCGTCCATCTTTGGTATATCGATAATAAATATTTTCTCGCCAAAAGTCGCCAAAAAAGTCGCCATAGAGGAAAAGTCGCCAAATTTGGCGCCAAATCTATTACCTGCGTTACTGGATCTTTTTAATGCGTTTTTAAGGAAAAATTAGGCTATTTTAATGCTAAAACAAACTAGATATGCAGAAAACTAACATTTTTATCATCTTACTAAGCCTCTTTGAAAGAATTTCTATCAAAAAAAACTATTTTCAAATTTGCAACGATATCTTAGATGAGCAACTTTGTCTGCCATTTTGATCGAAGTGGCAGTCACTTAATTTTTCAACACAATGACTTTTGAAATTTTGAATTAATTCGAACTATATGTGTACAGTAGACTTATCTTCCAAATACTTTTCATATGTTTGTCAACTTAACCCACCATTTTGTTTCCAAGCGCTGGCCACTTGAAAATTTTAAATTCACATAAAAGTGTATTTTTGAACCGACTTGCTTAAAACTCCATATGTGCGTAGCCTACATCAATATACCAAGTGCATTAGTAATTTGTAGCCGCCATTTTGAAACAAAATAACGGCTACTTGATAAGGAAAAAGAAATCAACCTACCCTTCCGAATAAACCGGAAGGACTTGTTTAAAATTTAATTAGTTTTAAGCGTTTTAAATAATTTTGCAATCTATCTTTATTTGTAACATTATGTTTAAATCTCTCTATATAATTTGAAAGATTGAATAATATAGATGAAGTAGAATTAAAAAAATATATATAGGTTAATCTATTTCATTTAAATGTGTTAATTTATTTAGACACACAGGGCCTACTCCTGGAGTTATGGTTTGGGGAGCAATTTCGTATGACAACAGGAGCACTCTCGTGGTTATCCCACGCACCCTGACTGCAAATTTATACGTCAGTCTAGTGATACAGCCTGTTGTGCTGCCATTCATGAACAGCATTCAAGGGGGTGTTTTCCAACAGGATAACGCTCGCCCTCATACCGCTATTGTAACCCAACATGCTCTACAGAGTATCGACATGTTGCCTTGGCCTGCTAGATCACCAGATCTTTCTCCAATCGAGCACGTATGGGACATCATTGGACGACAACTCCAGCGCCATCCACAACCAGCATTAACCGTCCCTGCATTGACCGCCCAAGTGCAACAGGCATGGAACTCCATCCCACAAACTGATATCCGACACCTGTTCCTTTACGGCACAATGCATGCACGTTTGCATGCTTGCATTCAAAATTCTGGCGGTTACACCGGTATCTGTTATCTCTGTAAATAAAAAAAGCAAAAATGCGCTATTTATTTTTTTTTTTAGGATGGAGTTTCTATTAGTATCAATCTACGGATTTTTACGATACCAGTTTTACGATAGTTGGATATTTATCGAAAATATAATTGAATAATTTGAAAGCGATGTAAGAATTTGGGGAAAAAAAGTGATAGTCCTCTGTACTAAACTAAATTCTGCTTTTGCCAGAATTTCAACAAAAAAGTTTTTTTTTTTTTTTTTTTTTTTTTTTTTTTAAGAAAATAAAAGAAAATTAATAATTATCAGTATCGAAACGGTCAGTATAAAAAAAAAAAATTCCCCCTATTATGTACAAATTTTATTACATAGTATTTTCATTTATATATTTAATTACTCGTCAACCTTCAGCTGCCTCCCCCCTCCTCTTTTTCCGTTTTTTTTCTTTTCTTTTTTTTTTTTTTTTTTTTTAACTTTTGGAGATCATATGAAGTTGCTACTTGAAATTTTGATAAAGTTTGATAAGTTTCAAGGAGTGGTGTGGGTGAAATTGCCTGAATAATTTTCAATAAACATTTATATTTTATAACAACCTTGAAGTCTATGCAAAAGTAGATATGGTATTCTTATGGGGTGTTAAATATAGATATAGTAATATATATAGATCTATAATATCCATGTTATCGTGCAACGATTTTTGATGCTGAAAGAAAAAGAAAAAAAAAAAAAAAAAAAACTTTTGGAATCAGTCATTAAGTGGTATTGAAAAAAAGAAAAAAAAAAAAGAATTTGAAACTGTATCTGGAGATTTTCATTCACCTTTAGTAAATAAATTATTCATAAATTTTATTTACTAAAATATTCGTGTGTATTTCCGAGTGTATTCACTCGGGGAAAGACGTCCATACATCGGTAAAATCGCCGTCTTTTTTCCGAAGTGGAAAGAAATCACTTTTTTCTCCAAAATGATCAATCTATATATTATTACTATATCTATGGTGTTAAATGAAAGCTTCTTTCAGAAAGAATCTTTGCTAAATGAAACAATTCTTAAACCTAGTTTTATTTTTTTAAACTTAGGTTCATATACAGTACTTGTTACTTTACGCATTAATGTACAAAAACACTTTATAACATTGAAATGGAGGGTAAGAGAAAGACATGTGAGCGACGCACCGATTATTTTTATTTATTTATTTATTTATTTATTTATTTTAGCACGTGTTTTGATTACGAAGCATCATACTAAAATTTAATTTCATGTTTAAGGGGGTCCGGGACACCAAATTTTTCTTTTTATTATTTATTGATTAATTGCTGCAATTATTTTTTCTGAAATTGGAGCTTTTCTTTACGATGAAGTTGAGCAAGAAAAAATCTTTAAAAACTTTAAATAAAAATTTAAGTAAAATTTAAAAAATCAAAAATCAAAAATTTTGATAAATTTAAAATTTGTTATATCTTATCAACTAATGTTTCAATTTACAAACTTTTTTCACTCTTATATACAGAAAAGATTTATCTTCAATTTGTCTTCGGGATTTTTAATTAGGAGCAAAATTTTTTGGTAATCCAAGAATTATGCATGAAATAAGTACTTTTTTCAAATTAAAATTAATATTTAAAATTTTATTATTATAATCAAAAATCCTGAAGACAAATTGAAGATAAATTCTTTTTGTATATAAAGATGAAAAATGTTTGTAAATTGAACCATTAGTTCATGAGATATAATAAATTTTAAATTTATCAAACATTTAAAATTTTTAAAATTTTACTTTAATTAAAAAAATAACATAAAAAAATTCCCAAAAATTAATCTGGAACCAAACGAACCCGACTGGCGTTCACAAGGCCCATGATAATAACCTCAAATGAACTTTAAATTTGTATGATTTTACATCTTTAACTCGATTATGTTTGAATTTCTATTTTTAATAAAAAACATAGCATCGCAAAAAAATAAATAAATAAATAAATAAAATAAAAATTATACAGACACGACATTATTTTATTATTTAAAACATGAAAATCTGACATTGACAGATTTTAATTTAGTGCCAGAGGCCTAATGCTAAACTTGTTAAAATCGACAAATTCTTCTTTAAGTAATTCGTGACGATCTAAATTCCATGATAAAGTTTTCATTAAATCAAACCAATGTGTTTCAGCTGCAGATATTGTAACAAATAACGTTGGAAGTCCAAACTGTCTTATAGCGGCAAAACAACGTTTTTTCTCTTTTTCCCAATGAGGGGGAGGTGTGCCTTGGGGGGGGACTCATGTCAAAGGTGTGCCTTGGGGGGGGACTCATGTCAAAGTTGTACCTTGGGGGGGACTCATGTCAAAGTTGGGCCTTGGGGGGACTCATGTCAAAGTTGGGCCTGGGGGGGACTCACGTCAAATTTGGGCCTTGGGGGGACTCATGTCAAAGTTGTACCTTGGGGGGGACTCATGTCAAAGTTGGGCCTGGGGGGGACTCATGTCAAAGTTGTGCCTTGGGGGACTCATGTCAAAGTTGTACCTTGGGGGGGACTCATGTCAAAGTTGGGCCTTGGGGGGACTCATGTCAAAGTTGGGCCTGGGGGGGACTCATGTCAAAGTTGGGCCTTGGGGGGACTCATGTCAAAGTTGTACCTTGGGGGGACTCATGTCAAAGTTGGGCCTGGGGGGGACTCATGTCAAAGTTGTGCCTTGGGGGGACTTCTTTCAATAAATCCCCATTCAATAAACCGACTGAAATAGGCCCTTAGCACTATTAAGAGTGTATTATAAAAATTCGACAACGCTGTACCGACTGAAATAGGGGTACCTTGGGGGGGACTCATGTCAAATTTGGGCCTGGGGGGGGGACTCATGTCAAAGTTGTGCCTTGGGGAGACTTCATTCAATAAATCCCCATTCAATAAACCGACTGAAATAGGCCCTTAGCACTATTAAGAGTGTATAATAAAAATTCGACAACGCTGTACCGACTGAAATAGGGGTACCTTGGGGGGGGGGCTTATGTCAAAGTTGTGCCTGGGGAGGACTCATGTCAAAGTTGTGCCTTGGGGGGACTTCATTCAATAAATCCCCATTCAATAAACCGACTGAAATAGGCCTCTAGCACTAATTAAGAGTGACCTATAAAAATTCGACAACTGTACCGACTGAAATAGGCCTCTAGCACAAAAAAAAAAAAAAAAGGATTCTTTTTCGTTGAGCTTCATCGTCAAAAAAGCTTCAATTTAAGTAAAAATAATTACAGCAATTCATCAATAAATAATAAAAACAATAATTTGGTGTCCTAGACCAACTTAATTGGTTAATTATAATTTTATGAATTGAGCGAGTAAAAATATAATTGTAAAAGAAGTAATTCGCGCAAAATTTTATTTGTCATACGATAATTTTTATAAAAAATACACTTTGTAAAGTATGTAATGCAATCATGAATTTGTGTGACAAAATTATAAACATGTAACGTTGATAGTAACATGTAGAAACATATGAGCCAATATCAAAAACATGCGTATTTTGAAAACAAAACCTTTTTTAAAAGTGCACTTTTGATGTTTGGTAACATATTCTTAATTCACTTATTAACTCGACGTTAATAAATACGTTGCTATAGAAAATACCTGTTATTTATTTATTATAATATATATATATATATATATATATATATATTCCTTGAATCAGCCTAGAAATAGCTTTCTCTTACATGAATTACATTACACTACGTTCACATATTTCAAATATTAAAAAAGAATGTGTCATGAATTATTACTTTAAAGCACCAATCTTAAAATAGAGGCAGCATGATATATAACACGTGTCTCAAATACGACGTAAATTTGTCCGAACCATTACTTGATGGAAGCAGATATAAATCTTTCACGAGAAATTAGTTTTATTCCGCTCTCTTGAAAACAGGTAAAAAGTGATTTTAAAAATTTCTTTAGAGATCTACTTCCTTTTGATGTATTTACGATTAACGCAGAAAGGCATAGGATAGGAGATAAAGAAAAATAAAAACATGTTTAAATAAATTTATGACATGTTTTATATCATTTGTAGAGGCAAAAAGATAAAATAAGAATATTCATATTTTGTATTTTTTTTCTTAATGTTTGTATACCTGTGCAAATGTTTATTTTCAGCTTTATTTTTATTTTGTATAATTTTCTTGAAAATCGATATAAACGACACATGTTTATATATATATGCATTATTTTTTCTATACATAAATTAATTTAATATTATAATTGCGTCAATGAGTTTACAGAAATATCATATAATCCTATTAATTACATTCAAAATAATTACCATTTCGTTTGAAAACCTTTACATATCAATAAGTTAAAGAAAATAAAACATCTGGGGTGTCACTCACACGACTTTCTCTTACCCTGAAATTTAATACTATAAATACAGGTTGGAGATTAAGAGGTAAGATAACGAGTACTGTTATGTAAACCTATGTTAAACAATTCAAATTAGGCTTCGGAAGAGTTTTATATGATAATTAGTTCTGTGTGAGGGGGGGGGGGGTACAGCCCCCCTCAACCCTCCGTTTCATTAATGGATCTGCATTTATATAGAATTGAATTCGGTTATTAAAAAATAATTCTGTTTTTAAAAAACAATTTATTAAAATTATTATTTAAGCAAATTATCTTTTATGATAATACAGACAATTTCCATATTAGAGAAGTAATATAACGCTAAATATCCAAATAAAAGTTGAATTTATTCTCAATATTATATATATATATATTCTTTTTCTGGTAAAAATGAAAAAAAAAATCGATAAATTTATTTTAAATTATCGCAGATCGATAGTTCAGCCATTCGTTTTAAAGGTATTGGCGAGATCTTTTGAAATTTACCCATTATGAAAATTTACTCCCCTTGGGGGGAGACTTCCCCCCAGGGGGGAGGCGAGGCTCCTATATACACAATTATTTTCCCAGTTGACTATCTCTATTACAAAAAAATATATATTCGTTTCACTTGGTTTAGTGCAGTCTATAGATGTTAAACTCTACTTACCTGCAATTTCCCCCATAGACGTAATGCATTTGAATAATTTGAGTGTCCCTGTACACGAACCATTTGCTTCATCTCAACGAAAAGCTTACTGTAGGATCCCTATATGATACACAATTAAAATACCGAGTTTGGAATTTCTGCTACTATTTGTTCTTGAGATATGCTGATAACAGACACACAGACACACAGATCATTCGCTAAAAACATGATTTTCGTATTCAGGGGACCTCAGAACATGTAAATATAACAAAAACCCGCGTTCGAAAATTTGACCCTAAAACAATACTTTCTCGACTCTATTGATAAAAATCGAAAATTTCTGAATTATTCTGAAAAATCGTAGCATGAAAATTTTAACTATAATTCATGGATGTCACAGCTTGTATATTAATATAAATGCAATAATAAATTTTGAATAGTGTGTTAGTGCTTCATCAAATTAATTGCAAAACTAGACATAAATCATTTAAGAAGATTACATTACGTTTTGAAAAAAGAAAATGAGACCATAATTTTTTAAAAGAAACTAAAGAATATTGTTCATTTAATTATAAAATTTTTAAAGAAATAGTTGACGTTAAAAGTCTTATTTGTTAATCATTGTCTTAGAGTTACGCAAATTTGCATACATATGCATTAAAATGTAAAAAAAATAAATTAATTAAAATTTCTCTGGAATTATTTGAATTTATAAAAATATATTTCAAATTTTTAAATTAAAAGAAAATGCTGCTTATGAACTAATTTTTATATTATTTTTTTTTCAATCGAATTTATATTTTTATGGTTTAACAATACATTCTAAGCATATTTAAAGCATTATATTTGCGAACTTTGTGTTATGTTATTAATTTTTAATATTTTTCATTTGTAAAAGGTGGTATTTAATCCAAATTTTAAACATTTAAATGCAACATCTTAAAATATTAATCTATGAATGAATAGTTAAATTATTACCCAAGTGTGAAAAAAAAAAAGTACTTCTGTAAAGTCGAGGGAAAATAATTTAACAGGAATACATTAAAAATTTTAATAAACTAAATTTTAATTTATATATATATTATATTAAAAATGTTTGAGAAATTTTAATATAATGATATACTTACCTTCATATGTATATGCAGTGTAGTTTAAAAATTTATGTAGTTCTGAAAAAGTAATTTAAGAATATTTACAACGTCCGCTACCTAATCTATAGAAATTTAAAGTAATAAAGTTACTTTTTTTTTCTGGTAACTTGCGCTTTGCTCTCAAATAACTCCCCCCCCCAAAAAAAAAAATAAATAAATAAAATAAAAATAAAATAAAATAAAAAAATAAAATAAAATAAAATAAAATAAAATAAAAATAAAATAAAATAAAATAAATCATAGTAAAAGTAAAAATAAAAATAAAAAGAAAGAAAGAAAGAAAGAAAGAAAGAAAGAAAGAAATACTAATAAAAATATTTAAATACACTAAAAATTGTTCATTGAAATTTAACAGAACGGTTGTTATCTTTATAAAGATTAATTCTTACTAGTAACCTACTTTGGACAGCCCCTGCCTGCCTGGATTAGTTTATATATATATATATATATATATATATATATATATATATATATATAAATAAATATAAGCCAGCTATCTACATAAATGTCTTTTTAATGACAGGTCTTTAAAAAAAAGTGTTAGATGTTTAATTAAATTTAAGATTGCAATGAAATAATTCAGGACTTATTTTAATCAATAATTTTCTATTTAAGTTTCTACTTATTTCTCTTTAAAGTTACTTTTAAACTAGTGACATATTTTTATATAATAACTATTTCATTCCGTTTTTAACTAGAATTATTATTTTAAGGAAAAAAATCCCATATCAGATAAAAAATTATTGGCACGAATGCCGTGTCAAGACAACAACGTAAAAAGCAGAAGTATTTGATTGCATTCAATAGCAAAAAAAAAAAAAAAAAAAAAAAAAAAGTAAATACTGATGTAACACGAAAAACAATGCGGTTGAAATAAATGTAGTTCGGTTTATTGCGTTACTTCTGTACTCTTTCTCCATTTTTCTCCAGATGATTGATCGTATTTTTTTTTTTTTTTTTTTAAATATATTTTTTGTTATATATATATATATATATATATACGTGGCGTTTTGCTTACAAGTTTTTTCTTTATTATTATTAAACATGCTAGTTTTATCCAAGAAATGAACGAGAACTATTATTCTTAAGTTCAAATTTTTCTTACATTGTGAAACGTTACGTTATTATTTCATGTTGTTTACATCTAAACGTTCTTACACCTAAACGTTACGTTATTATTTCATGAAATATTTCTTGTATATTTTTTCAATTTAATGTGTTTTGTTTATTTCATTTCGGTCTACTTTTAATTATCTTTTAACCCAAATTTTTTATCCTTTTTATTGCTAGTAATTTTCTACACTAGGGCTCTTCTTCATAAAATGATTCATTACAAAACTGAATTAACTTTGCCTGCAACGTATTAAAATATTTCCTTCTTTTCTGTTTCCTGAAAATCACGTTACTTGACCATACTGATAAGTGATGGAAATTTCCGAGCAATTTAGAGCAACTATATTTCGAAGCACATTAATTTTTCCAGACATTCAAAATATTATTCAAGCGTAGTATGACAAATCTGAAACGTAACCTTCATATAAATATTTCAGTTCGCTTCATTACTGTTATCTAATCGAACTAAGACACTGCCGATATGAAAACTGTAAAAATTATATTTCGAAATGTGGAAAGAATTTTACTATTTTGTTTTACGATTTCTCTATATCTGTTGCAGATCTTTACTTCTAGTAACGAGTGTCAAATTTCTTTCTTTTTTAAAAATATTCTTATCTCTTACAAAACAGATATATATTGAATTAATTTTACTTTTATGGTTGACAGACTTGCTGTATTTATCTAAATTTTCAACAGTGCCATAATATTGTGAAATATGAGTTAGTGTAAGTGCTTATAAATAATTCAATATTATATCTAATGTGATGAATAATGCGTAACGCAATTTTCGTCTTTTGGTTTTTATAGTACACTAGCAGGCAACGCCCGCTTCGCTGGTCCCTATTTTTAAATGAATCACTATAATGAATTCTCAAAATTGCATTAATTTTTATCACATGAAAAAAAAGAGAAACAAAATCTGAGTAGGAAAAATGTCGCACCGGGTTCTCACTGCCTTCGGAAAAAATTCCCAAAATGCTCTAACTCTTATTTCTATTATTTTCCCACTTCGCCCCCCCCCCTCCTGTCTATCCTAATAATTTTACAAATTTGAAATATCCGCAATCGATTTGTAAGTATCAAAAACCTCTATGCACCAGTTTTGAACGATATATCTCTATTTTTATTTTTTTACCGCTCTACTCCCTCCCCCCCCCCTTCCCGCCCTCCCAATAATTTTAAAAATTCGAAAATATCCGCAATCGAATTGTAGGTATTGGAAACCTCTATGTACCAATTTTGAATGATCTAACTCTATTTTCTTTTTTTTTGCCCCTCTGCCCCCCCTTCCCGGCCCTCCTAATAACTTTATACTTTCAAAAAAATCCCCATTCAACTTGCAGGCCTCTAAAACCTATCTGTACCGATTTTGAACGGCCTAACTGTATTTCTATTTGTTTTTTACCATAGCCCCCCCCCCTTACCGCCCCCCCTTCCCGCCCCACCTAATAATTTTAAAAATTCGAAAGTATCCGCAATCGATTTGTAAGTATCGAAAACATCTATATACCAATTTTGAGCGATCTAACTCCATTTTTATTTTTTTGCCCCCTCCTCCCCCTCCCCTCCTCCCCCTCCCCTCCCCCTTTCCCGGCCCTCCTAATAACTTTACACTTTCGAAAATATCCCCATTCGACTTGCAGGCATCTAAAACCTAACTGTACCAATTTTGAACGGCCTAACTGTATTTCTATTTGTTTTTGACCATAGCCCCCCCCCTTACCGCCCCCCCTTCCCGCCCCACCTAATAATTTTAAAAATTCGAAAGTATCCGCAATCGATTTGTAAGTATCGAAAACATCTATATACCAGTTTTGAACGATCTAACTCTATTTTTATTTTTTTGCCCCCCTCCCCCCCTCTCCCCTCCCCCTTTCCCGGCCCTCCTAATAACTTTACACTTTCGAAAATATCCCCATTCGACTTGCAGGCATCTAAAACCTAACTGTACCAATTTTGAACGGCCTACCTGTATTTCTATTTGTTTTTGCCCCATAGCCCCCCCTTGCCGCCCCCCCCCCCTTCCCGCACCTCCTAATAATTTTATAAATTCGAAAATATCCGAAATCGATTTGCAGGTATCGAAAACCTCTATATACCAATTTTGAACGATCTAACTCTCTTTTTATTTTTTGCCCCCCCCCTCTCCCCCCCCCTCTCCCCCCCCCTGCTGCCCCACCTCGGGGCTGAATTTCTAAAATTCCAGAAATTGGTTTTTAGATATTTGCATTAGCTATATTTTAGAGCAAAAATTTCACGCATATCTATTTTTTTGTTTGAGATATATAGGATTATGCGAAATCACGTTTTTACGCATGTGAAATCACGTTTTGCCCCCCCGCCCCCCTTGGGGACCGAATTTTGAAAATTCCAGAAATTGGTTTTTAGACATTTGTGTTAGCTATATTTTAAAGCAAAAATTTTACGGATATCTGTTTTTTTTGTTTGAGATATGAAGGATTTTGTGAAATCACGTTTTTCCCCCCCTCCCCCCCTTGGGGGGCGAATTTTGTAAAATCGCTTCTTAGTGGATGCCTACGTCATGGAAAGAACATTGTCACAAAATTTCATGCTTCTAGGTCCAGGGGTTTGGTCTGGGCGTTGATAGATCACCCCCTCACTCAGGAAGTCTTCTTTTATATATATAGATTAATGTTATAAAAATATTCAAAATGCAATAATGATAATTAATGATCAATACATTAGCATGATTATAATGACTTTTACACAATTCCATGAAACTAATTTAATTTTCTTATTAATTATAATATATATATATATATTCTTTAAGTTAATCAAATTATTCGGCTGCAGCGACCGCATGTTTCGCGACCGCTGAAAATTCTGACTACTTCATAAGCGCCAACTTGTACGGTTTCTTAACACCATTATTCCTTTGCAAAAAATTTCATCATGCCAAACTTATTAAAAATCTCCTGTATAAAAAAAGAGTATACAAGTTGGTAGCTATGCTACTTCGCTAAAGTCAGGATTTCAGGGATCGCGAACCGGGTGGTCTCACTCGGTGATGTTTGTAGAACCATTAATTTGTTGCTTAAATCTCTCACCATTGTAAATATGTTCATATTGTTAGACAGATTAGGTTTAATATTATTTTTTTCTTTTGTTTTCTTTTGACAGAGCTTTTATAGTTTTTTTCTTTTTTCTTTTACTTTTAAAATCATGCCTTTTAATGCTACATGCGCACATGGTGATTAGAACACAAAAATGTTTAGGCACATTATCAGAAAAAAAAAAAGGCATCGATTTAAATAATAAAAATAGTGAACAGTTTCCTCAAAGTGAAGATACTACTAAAGAAAAAAAAAATGTTCGCGTTAAATATATCTATACACACACGCGCACACACACATATCTATATGTTTAATATCATTCATGTTAATATCAATTTACGTGAAATTCTTCTTGGTTTTATCTTGAACGTTCGATCAATTTCAAAAAGTATTCATAAAATGTCTTTCCATACATTTATATATATATATATTAAAAAAAAAAAAAAGATTTTCTATCAAGGGAAAAAAAAAATCCTCATTCAGATGCTATTTTCCTAAAATTCTTATGTACTCGCTGTCATCTGGAACGGTAGGTAGGTAGGTAAATTTGTTTGTAAATATAACGCTAGAAAACAGGGGAAAATAAATTAGAATTATAAGGCGTATTGTTAAAAATAAGGTATCAAATAAAAGGGGCAATTTTTCTGAATCCAACGGATTAAACAGCTTATCGATCGGACAATTTTATTTTTTAAAATTAACTAAAGTATTAAAATTAGGTGGCAACAGCAGAAGATGATATGGAAACCGTTTGGAGAGAAAAGAAAACATCTGCTACTCTTTAAGTCACATATTTTTGAAGTGGGATTAAAAATAGCAGTTTTCGTTTTTTTTTTTTTTTTTTTTTTTTTAATTTTCTCTCACGAACAGAAAAATTAATATACAGCCTGTACAACACAAGACTAACTTGCAGTTTAAATTTCATCAATTTTGGTTATAAACAAAAAAGTAATTTTTTCTTTTTTTTCAAATTAAATTTTATTCTAACTTCGTAAAAAAAAAATATGTGATACGATATAAAAGAATTTGGGTTTTAAAAGTTTTTTTTAAATAGCTTGTTAAGATTTTCTACTAATAAAATTGAAAGTGTATTAATAACATTCTTCTATGTATAACTTGCATGCTTATCACTAAAAATAAATTATAATCACAGAGAAACTTTCATAGCAGTGTTCAGAAATTAGCTGTGTCATACATAAAACGTATAAAGACTTCGAAAATCTTTTAATTTTACTATTTAGGAAGAAGTAAATAATAATGTGAAAATAATTGTTTATCTAAGTTCTTGTTCTTGTTCTTTTTTTTTTCTGAGCCTTATAGTTTTGGTATGGTAGTATAAAAAATTATTAATTAATTTCATAATTTATAATATTATCGATTAATTGTGAATCATACATGATTTAATTTTCTCATGATATTTTTACACGTATATAATACTGCTCATAAATTTTGTAAAAACATGCGCATCCAAATTTCTAAGAACGAACTAAAACCCTTGCGTGACTTCTCTATGAAATATTCCATAATTGCTTTTTAATAATTTATATGGAAATTTTCGGAAATAAAAACGCAATACTACTTTTTGGATTCGTGATTCAATATCATTTTTATATATTACGCAAAAATGTTTTTTTTTTTTTTTTTTTTTTTTCTTTTTTTTTTAAGATAAGAAGTTTTTTTTTTTTTTTTTTTTTCTGCTGCTACGTATAGTAATATATTTAAAAGAATGTGGAATAAAAATGTGATTCTTGCTTTGGGGAAAGTAATTAAAGATTCACGAGTGTCTCAAATTACGTCTTAATGGATTTTCAATATTATTAGTAAATATCCCGATGTTTTTGGTAAAAAAAAGTATTTTTTAGGAATACTCTTTTTTTTTTTTATTTTTTTATTTAGTCCTTGATCCCGATTTTAATCGTTGATATATATAGTTATTTTCTACATCATATAAATAAATAAGGAAGAAATAAAATGTTTATATAATAAGAGAGTAATGTAATATATTTAACAAGCGTTACAAGCTTTAGGTTATATTTCCAGTTTTGTCATTTAACGTTCATCGCACCCATAATAGAAACAGTAAAATAATGACTCACTTATACTTATTACTTTATTAGGTTATTTTCTTCACTTAATCAAAAGCGATAATTTAGAATGATTTCTGTAGAAATCATCCCGTTTTGTGTATTTGTGTATGCAACGGAAAATTCGCCATTACGTTAAATTCTGTAATACTGAATCAATTCAAAAATTAAACGGAGAGTGGACTTATCATAGATATATCTTAGATAATTAAATAAATTAGAAAAACCTTAACATTACTTATTTATTTGTCGTTAACATTTTCAGCTGGAGGTCCAGCTCTCTTCAGACGACGACTTCTGTAGTGGAGGTCTTGAATGACGTCCCATAAGTTTTTGCCATAAGATGGCGCCACACTCTGTCTGGTGCCACTGCACCGCTGTTGTTACATGCTTCGTGATTGGTAGCTTTTTCTATAGCTTCGCGGTACATTGCGTAATTATAATCTTCATATTCCGCGATTTTACTAGTTTTTTCAAAATTAATTATAATATCCTGATTATTAAACGTTTTAGCTAAAGCTGTATTGAACTTGTCGGTTTTTATGTTGTTTTATGCTCATTTACTCTTGTTTTAATTTTTCTCTTTGTAACTCCGATGTATGAACCAAGTCTATTATTTTGATCGATGAAAGGCATTTTACATATTCCTGCCGTTTCTAAAGGGGGATGGGGGGCTTCATCCCTTCGTATTAATTGAAAATTATTTCTGTTGGGATTATAGGGATATTAAAGCCGTATTTATTTGCTACATTTTTTATTTTATTCGAGGCTCCGCGATTAAAAGGAATATAAGAGGTAAATTTTGAGAAGGATTTTTGAAAGTTAGGTATATTATCTAAAATTTTTATTCTATTTCTGATCAGTTTGTTGACAATTTTGTCCGGGTAACCTGCTTTTCTAGTGAAAACCTTAATTAAATTTAATTCGTTATTAAGATCGCCTGATTCATTACATATTAAAAAAGCGCGATTGATATAAGAACGTATTGGATTAATTTTCTAACGGTAAGTTGTTTTATTAATTTAGTGGATGATTTCGTTACTATTAGTTTGTTTTCGATAAAGATTTTTCTAATTTGACTATCGATACGGGTAAATTTAATATCTAGGAAATTAATTTGTTGGTTAGTTTCTTCTTCGTACTTAAACTCGATATCGGAGTCATAGCTATTTATTTCTTTTAAAATTTGGTTAACATAATATTTTTTATAGATAACGGCGAAAACGTGACCGACATATCTAACCAAAAGTAATTTTTTTTTCAAGGATTTCTTTTTCTATTAACCTTAATTTAAATTCGGCAATAAAGACCAAAATGGGTGATCCCATTGGGACACCTTTTCTTTTGTTCGTATATTTTTTTGCTAAACTTAAAATAGTTGTCATTAAGTAAAACGTTCATTGTTGCAGTAAGTGTTTGCGCTATTTTGGGGTCGAGGTAATTTTCATTTATTGTTTTGTTAACGATTTGACTAGCTTCTCCAAGGTATCGTTAGAAAATTAATGCAATACGCTCTTATATCAATCGCGCTTTTTTAATACGTAATGAATCAGACGATCTTAATAACGGATTAAATTTAATTAAAGTTTTCATTAGAAAAGCAGGTTACCCGGACAAAATTGTGAACAAACTGATCAAAAATAGAATAAAAACTTTAGATAATATACCAAACTTTCAAAAACCCCTATCAAAATTTACCTCTTCTATTACTTTTGATCGCGGAGCCTCTAATAAAATAAAAAGTGCAGCAAATAAATACGGCCTTACCTATTAAACCCAACAGAAATATTTTTCAATTAATACGAAGCTATAAAGACCCCATCCCCCTTCAGAAATGGAAGGAATATGTAAAATACCTTCATCGATCAAAATAATAGACCAGGTTCATACATCGGAGTTACAAAGAGAAAAATTAAAACGAGAGCAAATGAGCTTAAAAACGACTTAAAAACCGGCAAATTTAATACAATTTTAGCTAAAACGCTTAATAATCAGCATATTATAATTAATTTTGAAAAACTAGTAAAATATCGGAATATGAAGATTATAATTACGCAATGTACCGGAAAACTATAAATATAGCTACCAATCACGAAGTATGTAACGACAGCGATGCAGTGGCACCAGACAGAGTGTGGCGCCACCTTATGGCAAAAACTACCCAAGACCGTCATTCAAAACCTCCACTACAGAAGTCATCGCCTGAAGAGAGCTGGGCGCCCAGCTGAAAATGTTAACGACAAAGCACAAAGTAATGTTAAGGTTTTTCTAATTTATTTAATTAACAGTTTATACTTCGTTTCATTATATTTTCGTTTATTATATTTTAGAAAAGTTCGTTTGTTCTATTTTAAAACATGATCATTCGTTGCGTTTTAAAATGACAGTCATTTAAAAAATTCCAAACCTATACAAAAAACTTATTTATAACAGATTTTCTTAAGAGTCTAAATGTATAGCCGGTATGAAGGTCTCAAAAAACTTCAATAATCAACTCGTTTAAGTTCAGCAAGTTCAATAATTCGCCATCTTGTTTCGAAATGGTACCCACTTCAATATTCCAAACTCGATAAATACTTGCATGTTCGGATCGATTTGATTGAAATTCAGTATCCAAATAGCACATTTCAAAGTCTTAATCAAATTTGTTACTACGCATCATTTGAAAATAAAGATCACTTAAAATATTCGAACTTTCTTTTTTTACTTGCAAATAAACTAAATTTTCAGAACGTGTATAAAATAACAACAGAAAATTGGTCGAGACCTTTAACCTTTTACATAAACACATTTTAAATATATTTTGAACAACAAATAAATAGGTGGGCCCTCCGTGGTCATCACACTGCTAATCGCGTTCGAGTGTAGGAGAGCGGATTCGATTCCCGTGCTGTCCCTGGGTGTTTTTCCAATTCTTCGTACTGTAATTCTGTCATGTGCTGTCTTTATCAAGTCTTATCAATCAAGTCTTTATTAATGTCTTTATCAATGTCTTATTGATTTACAAGCTTGCTTCGAGAGTCAAGCATACAAATCTGAGGTATATGTTATCAATAAATAAATAAATAGGTAAATAATAGCAGTTAAGTGGATTATTTTCTGTTTGTTGTTTGTTTCCCTCATAAAGAAGCGTTTGTGCATAAGTGCGATTTGTTGCATTCTTCCAATAATGCAATATAAAACATATACCATTTAGGATAACTTCTAAGATGTCTAAGGTGTCTAATGATATGATGCGATAGTTTCATATAAAATAACACGTGATATTTGAAAAGCAACGAACGTAAAACATAAAATAACAAGAACGAAAAATCATAAAGTACGCACTGATTATCAACACTTTCCAAATGCACATAATTGTTGTATCGTATAACTTTCAATGATCTTTGCCTGCGTAGTCACACAAATGACAGACAGTAGTTCTGAAAGGCATACAAATAGACTAATTGAAGTCCAAATCAATCTTAAACATTATTAGAAAGTGTTAAAAATGCTTAACACAAAAGAAAACGTAGCCCATTTTTTCTAATTGCACTCGCTAATGTATCTGAATATTTGAATGTAGACCTGTAAATCTGAAAGTAAACAAAATCATATTCTATACAAAATATTATTTTAACATATTAACAAAAAGAAAAAATGTTTTCTACAGTACAAAGTTCTTTAAATGTAATTTATAAAAATGTCTGTTCTAAAATGCAAAGCATTGGCATTTTTGCGGTGACCCTGTACACAAACCAGTTGCACAGGACCTATTAATGTCATTTAAAACAGGGAAAATTCCATAGTGAATTTCAATAACATATATAATTTGTTAAAAATTCCGAAAAAAATTACGGCCACTGGGGGAGGGTAGACGGACGAATGGACGAAACAGATGGACAGTCGGAAAGATAGATACACAAATTGAAATCATATACACACTTAAAAAAAAAAAAAAAAAAAGTGTTAAATCGCTTAATGTAAAAGAAAATTCAATTCCAGCAAATTTCCAATAATAGCTCTCAATGTAACTGAATATTTTTGTGTGGCCCTGTAAATCTAATTTTAATCATACTACATTCTGCAGAAAGCATTCTTTTATGCTTATGAATAAAATATTTCAATTTTATTCAGATTTGTTCAAAGTAAAGTTATTAAAATTTTGTTTATAAAAATACCTCTCATAGAGCGATGCATTTGAAATACTTTCGGGTGTCCCTGTATACAAACCCGAGGTAATATTTACTCCATTTCTACAGTAAACACCTGAGATTAAACTTGAATAACGTATTTCGATTTCATTGAAATTTGTGTAAAATACAAGAAATAAAACGTAGTTTATAAAAATACCTCTCATAAAACACAATACTTTTGAATACTTTTGGGCGTCCCTGTACACAAGCCAGAAGAAGTATTCCCTCAATTTTCAATAGGGAACAACCGATTGGGAATTTGAATATCATATATCAGTTTCAAGAAATTCCATGAATATTTACGGGAGTTAGAGCGTGGATAGATAAGACAGACGGACATGCGGACAGACAGAAAAACCAAAGTCATTAACAATTTTATACCTTGTTGGAAAATGTTAAAAACATTTAGAAAGGTATAAAAGCTATTAATAAAAACGAAAATGCAATTCCAGTAAATTTCCAATAACACTCTTTAATGTAACTAAATATTTTTTCTGTGGTCCTGTAAATCTAATGCTAAACACACTGTATTCTATGGAAAGCATTTTTTTGTGTATATGAATAACACATTTGAATTATATTAAGATTTGTGTAAAGTAAGTTTCTAAAATTTGGTTTATAAAAATACCTCTCATACGTCGCAGTGCTTTTTAATAATTTCGGGTGCCCCTGTATACAAAAGAGTGATGGTATTTACTCCATTTTCAATGGAGAACATCCGATAGTGTACTTAAATAACATATATCAATTTCATTGAGATTTGTGTAAAGTAACGGCATTGGAATGGCATTGGATTACAGCATTGCATAACTTGAGTAACATATATCAGTTTAAAATTTTTTTATGAATATTTACGGACGTTAGAGCGCAGGTAGACAGACAAACAGACAAACAGACAAATTGAAGTCATTAACACTCTTCAACCTTGTTGGAAAGTGTTAAAACGAAAGTTTTGATAAAATATTAAGCATGTATTGATATTTGAAAGAATGGCGATTTCATAGTAAGTTATTTAGTATTTTTAGTCATTTAAATATTTTTTTTTCATGAAAGCATCCCGATATCAACTCTTAAAAAAAAAAAAAAAAAATACTTTGAAAAATATGTTTTATATATTTTAAAAAAGTTATGCATATTGCGTCTTTAAGTTGTGTTCAAAACTTTTTTGTTTATGTATCACTGTAAAAAATATCTGTTAAAAGTACAGGAAAAATCTGGCAGCTGTGATGCCAGTATTTCTCCGTCAAATATACAGAACAAAACTGTACTTTCAGCAAAAACCTGTTTGATTTACAGGATTTCTGCGTAAAATATATGTCAGTGATACAATTTTGCGGTTTTAAACTTCATATTTGACGGAGAAATACTGGCACCCCAGCTACCAAATTTTTCCTGTACTTTTACAGGTTTATTTTTTACAGTGTATATATATGTATATATGTATGTATTGTTTCCGATTTATTAACTAAATTACATTTATATAGATATACCTTTCATAAAATACTATGTACTAGAAAAAGAACCTGCTGTTAAATAATTTTTCTAAATATTTATATTGATTTATACAGGTTTATTGGAAAGTATACATAACAGCAAAAACGCGTAAAACATTTAAGATATAAAAGCAGAATTTGATTGATGGTCAATGAGATATATCTTTGATTTCCAGGTAATTGAATGCATTTTTCACAGAGCATTAAAATGTGACAAGCGAAATATTGTGAAACGTTCTGGAATTGTTTCTTTAAAAATTGCATGAATACGTAAAAATAAAACCTAATAATCTGACATTTTGTATATGAGTTACGGCATACAGCGATACATTTTATTAAATTCAATTTATTTATTGTTATTTATTCTTAAAAATGTTTAAATAAAAATAATATTTATCTAATTTCTAATGTAATATTTTTTTATTGAAGCATATTTTATATAATTAGAGTATACGTCTTGACTGAAACTGAATGAGCTGTTTTCAGTTAAATAGCAACTTAGGACAATTTATACTATATAGAGGTGCTTCATAAAATTTCTCTACATTGTGCAGACATTTTTATTGTTAGTATAAATGATATTAGTTTACATATATATATATATATTTTTTTATTGAAGACAATTTGAAATTCTTTTTGTTTTTACATCTTTTCTTTTGGCATTGACGTGTACCAGAATAAAATGTTCTGCGCGGCTCTCAGAGTTATTTTTAGTTTAACTAGCTGTAGTGCACCCGGCTAAGTGGTCGGAGATTTTGGGGCCCTGCTACATTCTCAGTGTTAACGAAAATGATTACAATTTGTTTGTGTATTTATACCAAGTCCGTATGTTTTTAAAATGAGTCATATTTTCAGATATTTTTTTTGTGCGTCCCTTTAAAAAGAAGTATAAATTATAAGTATGCAATTTTTTGTAACCACCATGCTAGAGCAAAATTCAAAAGCGTATATCATTCACAAAAAAAAAAAAAAAAAGAACTTAATCATACTTAATCATACTTAGTCCCCATCACAAAGAAATATAACATTGGTCTGTTCTGTTCTGTTTTAAACGATTTCTGAAATATGTGATACTATTTACGGAAACTAACAAAGGATCATTCCATGGTATACGTAGGATCAGTCATTCACAGGAATATTTTGCCAAAAATTAACAAAGGGTTATTATATAGTATATATTGTGTAAGTCACAAACAAGAATATTTTCGCTTCCGCTACTATACATGAACTATAATCGCTATATTTACGTTTTTAAATGGATATATGATTTTTTTTTTTTTTTTTTTTTTTTTTGTAGCACCATATACTGTAAGAATTCTATCTATATTTAGACCGGAATTTTACTCGCCACAGTAAAATTTTCACTCGCCAATGGCGAGCAGGCGAGCGGAAATTTCACGCCCTGCTTTAGAATGCTGAAAAAAAAAACCTATGAACATTTTGAATATTTTGTAGTATCGTTCGTTACTCTTTTAGGTTGATTTCTTTAGAAATCGACCTAATGCAATCACTTCGTTTATCTCTATATATATCAGGGATGGAACACGGGCGCAGAATTCATACCACTATCAATGTAAGAAAATTTTCTACTTCTTAAATCAACGATATTATATGTAGAGAAATTTCGTAAACGGATTCCGGTATGAATTCTGCGCCCGTGTTCCATCCCTGATATATCTATATATCTATCTATCTATCTATAATGAAAATTTTGTCATCACGATAACTCCCGAAATAATACTCGAAATCAAACCAAATTTGGACAGTAAACTAATCTTATAAATATCTTGGATGAGTTCGTTAACCAAGTTGCTCCGACTTTTTGTTTTCAAGTGACAGCAACTTGAAAATTTCAAACCAACATTGTAAAAAGCATATTTAAAGCAAGATTTGCTTGAATTTTGATGTAAATACAGGCCACATAAGGGTCTCAATGAAGTTTATTAATGAAGTTTATCCGCCATTTTTAATAAAGTGGCAGATATTTTAAGTTAAGCGAGACCACTTGAAATCAGGCTACCACTTGAAAATTTAAAATCGCTATAACTTCCGAAATAATACTCCAAATCGAACCAAATTTGGACAGTGTCTTAACTTATCTTATAAATATCTTAGATGTGTTTATTAACCAAGTTGCTCCGCCATTTTGTTTTAAAGTGGAGACCACGTGAAAATTTCAAATTCAAATTGTAAAAATCGTATTCCGAATTTGTTTGAAATTTGATGTAAATATAGACCACATAAGGGTCTCAATGATGTTTATTAATGAAATTTATCCGTCATTTTTAATAAAGTGGTAGATATCTTAAGTTAAGCGGGGCCACTTGAAATCACGCTACCACTTGAAAATTTAAAATCACAATAAATTCTGAAATAATACTCCAAATCGAACCAAATTTGGACAGTGTCTTAACTTATCTTATAAATAACTTAGAGGAATTTGTTAACCAAGTTGCTCCACCATTTTGTTTTCAAGTGGAGTCCACTTGAAAATTTCAAATTCAAATTGTAAAAAGCGCATTCCGAATTTTTTTTAATTTTGATGTATACATAGATTATACAAGTGTTTCAAATAACTTTATTAATGAAGTTTATCCGCCATTTTTAATAAAGTGGCGGTTATCTTAAGTTAAGCGGGACCACTTGAAATCAGGCCACCACTTGAAAATTTAAAACCATGATAACTTCCGAAATAATACTCCAAATGGAATCAAATTTGAACAGTGTCTTAACTTATCATATAAATATCCTAGATGAGTTTGTTAACCAAGTTGAACCGCCATTTTGATTTCAAGTGGAGACAACTTGAAAATTGCAAATTAAAATTGTAAAAAGCGTATTCCGAAATTGTTTGAATTGTGATGTAAATACCACGTAGGGATCTCAATGAAGTTTATTAATAAACTATATCCGCCATTTTTAATAAAGTGGCAGATATCTTAAGTTAAGCGGGGCCACTTGAAATCAGGCTCCACTTGAAAATTTAAAATCACGATAACTTCTCAAATAATAATCCAAATCCAACCAAATTTGGCAGTGATATTATCATATAATTATCTTGAATGTTTTCACTAGACAACTTGTCCCGACATCTTGTTTTTAAGTTCCAGCCACTTGAAATCACACTGCCACTTGAAGATATGCCACACGATAACTTGTAAAATACTAAACTGATTCAAATAAAAGTTGGATAGTGAACTTATGGTTCAAATATCTAGGATAAGTTCACTTGGTGACTTGATCCGCAATTTTATTTCCAAGTGGCGGCCACTTGAAAATTTGTCATTATGGTAACTTTATTAATACAGAATCAATTCGCATCAAATTTGGGTAGTGAATTTATCATTCAAATATCTCATTTAAGTTCGCTGGGCATCTCACTCCAGTTTTTATACAAGTGGTGCCACCTGAAAATTTCTTATGACGATAATTTTTGAAATACTGATTTAATTTAAACTAGAACTGGACAATGAACTTATCATAGAAATATACTGGATGATTTCGATGGGCAAGTTGTTTTGCCATTTGTTTCCAAGTTGCAGCCACTTAGACTGCCACTTGAAAATTTGCTATAATAATAACTTTTGAAACACGGCACTGATTTAAACCACAGTTGGACAGTGAACCTATGCTTCAATTATTTATATTATGGATGTGTTTGCTGAGCAACTTATTCCACTGTATTGTTTCCAAGTGGCCGCCACTTGAAAATTTGTTATCACGGTAACGTTAGAAATACTTAATCAATTCAAATCAAAGTTGAAAATTGGATTTATCATTCAAACAACAAAAATCTAGAAAATTCACGTAACTCGTGAACCAATCACGTTATTGCGTCCATCTTTGGTATATCGATAATAAATATTTTCTCGCCAAAAGTCGCCAAAAAAGTCGCCATAGAGGAAAAGTCGCCAAATTTGGCGCCAAATCTATTACCTGCGTTACTGGATCTTTTTAATGCGTTTTTAAGGAAAAATTAGGCTATTTTAATGCTAAAACAAACTAGATATGCAGAAAACTAACATTTTTATCATCTTACTAAGCCTCTTTGAAAGAATTTCTATCAAAAAAAACTATTTTCAAATTTGCAACGATATCTTAGATGAGCAACTTTGTCTGCCATTTTGATCGAAGTGGCAGTCACTTAATTTTTCAACACAATGACTTTTGAAATTTTGAATTAATTCGAACTATATGTGTACAGTAGACTTATCTTCCAAATACTTTTCATATGTTTGTCAACTTAACCCACCATTTTGTTTCCAAGCGCTGGCCACTTGAAAATTTTAAATTCACATAAATGTGTATTTTTGAACCGACTTGCTTAAAACTCCATATGTGCGTAGCCTACATCAATATACCAAGTGCATTAGTAATTTGTAGCCGCCATTTTGAAACAAAATAACGGCTACTTGATAAGGAAAAAGAAATCAACCTACCCTTCCGAATAAACCGGAAGGACTTGTTTAAAATTTAATTAGTTTTAAGCGTTTTAAATAATTTTGCAATCTATCTTTATTTGTAACATTATGTTTAAATCTCTCTATATAATTTGAAAGATTGAATAATATAGATGAAGTAGAATTAAAAAAATATATATAGGTTAATCTATTTCATTTAAATGTGTTAATTTATTTAGACACACAGGGCCTACTCCTGGAGTTATGGTTTGGGGAGCAATTTCGTATGACAACAGGAGCACTCTCGTGGTTATCCCACGCACCCTGACTGCAAATTTATACGTCAGTCTAGTGATACAGCCTGTTGTGCTGCCATTCATGAACAGCATTCAAGGGGGTGTTTTCCAACAGGATAACGCTCGCCCTCATACCGCTATTGTAACCCAACATGCTCTACAGAGTATCGACATGTTGCCTTGGCCTGCTAGATCACCAGATCTTTCTCCAATCGAGCACGTATGGGACATCATTGGACGACAACTCCAGCGCCATCCACAACCAGCATTAACCGTCCCTGCATTGACCGCCCAAGTGCAACAGGCATGGAACTCCATCCCACAAACTGATATCCGACACCTGTTCCTTTACGGCACAATGCATGCACGTTTGCATGCTTGCATTCAAAATTCTGGCGGTTACACCGGTATCTGTTATCTCTGTAAATAAAAAAAGCAAAAATGCGCTATTTATTTTTTTTTTTTAGGATGGAGTTTCTATTAGTATCAATCTACGGATTTTTACGATACCAGTTTTACGATAGTTGGATATTTATCGAAAATATAATTGAATAATTTGAAAGCGATGTAAGAATTTGGGGAAAAAAAGTGATAGTCCTCTGTACTAAACTAAATTCTGCTTTTGCCAGAATTTCAACAAAAAAGTTTTTTTTTTTTTTTTTTTTTTTTTTTTTTAAGAAAATAAAAGAAAATTAATAATTATCAGTATCGAAACGGTCAGTATAAAAAAAAAAAATTCCCCCTATTATGTACAAATTTTATTACATAGTATTTTCATTTATATATTTAATTACTCGTCAACCTTCAGCTGCCTCCCCCCTCCTCTTTTTCCGTTTTTTTTCTTTTCTTTTTTTTTTTTTTTTTTTTTTTTTAACTTTTGGAGATCATATGAAGTTGCTACTTGAAATTTTGATAAAGTTTGATAAGTTTCAAGGAGTGGTGTGGGTGAAATTGCCTGAATAATTTTCAATAAACATTTATATTTTATAACAACCTTGAAGTCTATGCAAAAGTAGATATGGTATTCTTATGGGGTGTTAAATATAGATATAGTAATATATATAGATCTATAATATCCATGTTATCGTGCAACGATTTTTGATGCTGAAAGAAAAAGAAAAAAAAAAAAAAAAAAAACTTTTGGAATCAGTCATTAAGTGGTATTGAAAAAAAGAAAAAAAAAAAGAATTTGAAACTGTATCTGGAGATTTTCATTCACCTTTAGTAAATAAATTATTCATAAATTTTATTTACTAAAATATTCGTGTGTATTTCCGAGTGTATTCACTCGGGGAAAGACGTCCATACATCGGTAAAATCGCCGTCTTTTTTCCGAAGTGGAAAGAAATCACTTTTTTCTCCAAAATGATCAATCTATATATTACTATATCTATGGTGTTAAATGAAAGCTTCTTTCAGAAAGAATCTTTGCTAAATGAAACAATTCTTAAACCTAGTTTTATTTTTTTTAACTTAGGTTCATATACAGTACTTGTTACTTTACGCATTAATGTACAAAAACACTTTATAACATTGAAATGGAGGGTAAGAGAAAGACATGTGAGCGACGCACCGATTATTTTTATTTATTTATTTATTTATTTATTTATTTTAGCACGTGTTTTGATTACGAAGCATCATACTAAAATTTAATTTCATGTTTAAGGGGGTCCGGGACACCAAATTTTTCTTTTTATTATTTATTGATTAATTGCTGCAATTATTTTTTCTGAAATTGGAGCTTTTCTTTACGATGAAGTTGAGCAAGAAAGAATCTTTAAAAACTTTAAATAAAAATTTAAGTAAAATTTAAAAAATCAAAAATCAAAAATTTTGATAAATTTAAAATTTGTTATATCTTATCAACTAATGTTTCAATTTACAAACTTTTTTCACTCTTATATACAGAAAAGATTTATCTTCAATTTGTCTTCGGGATTTTTAATTAGGAGCAAAATTTTTTGGTAATCCAAGAATTATGCATGAAATAAGTACTTTTTTCAAATTAAAATTAATATTTAAAATTTTATTATTATAATCAAAAATCCTGAAGACAAATTGAAGATAAATTCTTTTTGTATATAAAGATGAAAAATGTTTGTAAATTGAACCATTAGTTCATGAGATATAATAAATTTTAAATTTATCAAACATTTAAAATTTTTAAAATTTTACTTTAATTAAAAAAATAACATAAAAAAATTCCCAAAAATTAATCTGGAACCAAACGAACCCGACTGGCGTTCACAAGGCCCATGATAATAACCTCAAATGAACTTTAAATTTGTATGATTTTACATCTTTAACTCGATTATGTTTGAATTTCTATTTTTAATAAAAAACATAGCATCGCAAAAAAATAAATAAATAAATAAATAAAATAAAAATTATACAGACACGACATTATTTTATTATTTAAAACATGAAAATCTGACATTGACAGATTTTAATTTAGTGCCAGAGGCCTAATGCTAAACTTGTTAAAATCGACAAATTCTTCTTTAAGTAATTCGTGACGATCTAAATTCCATGATAAAGTTTTCATTAAATCAAACCAATGTGTTTCAGCTGCAGATATTGTAACAAATAACGTTGGAAGTCCAAACTGTCTTATAGCGGCAAAACAACGTTTTTTCTCTTTTTCCCAATGAGGGGGAGGTGTGCCTTGGGGGGGACTCATGTCAAAGGTGTGCCTTGGGGGGGGACTCATGTCAAAGTTGTACCTTGGGGGGGACTCATGTCAAAGTTGGGCCTTGGGGGGACTCATGTCAAATTTGGGCCTGGGGGGGACTCATGTCAAAGTTGTACCTTGGGGGGGACTCATGTCAAAGTTGGGCCTGGGGGGGACTCATGTCAAAGTTGTGCCTTGGGGGACTCATGTCAAAGTTGTACCTTGGGGGGGACTCATGTCAAAGTTGGGCCTTGGGGGGACTCATGTCAAAGTTGGGCCTGGGGGGGGACTCATGTCAAAGTTGGGCCTTGGGGGGACTCATGTCAAAGTTGTACCTTGGGGGGACTCATGTCAAAGTTGGGCCTGGGGGGGACTCATGTCAAAGTTGTGCCTTGGGGGGACTTCTTTCAATAAATCCCCATTCAATAAACCGACTGAAATAGGCCCTTAGCACTATTAAGAGTGTATTATAAAAATTCGACAACGCTGTACCGACTGAAATAGGGGTACCTTGGGGGGGACTCATGTCAAATTTGGGCCTGGGGGGGGGACTCATGTCAAAGTTGTGCCTTGGGGAGACTTCATTCAATAAATCCCCATTCAATAAACCGACTGAAATAGGCCCTTAGCACTATTAAGAGTGTATAATAAAAATTCGACAACGCTGTACCGACTGAAATAGGGGTACCTTGGGGGGGGGCTTATGTCAAAGTTGTGCCTGGGGAGGACTCATGTCAAAGTTGTGCCTTGGGGGGACTTCATTCAATAAATCCCCATTCAATAAACCGACTGAAATAGGCCTCTAGCACTAATTAAGAGTGACCTATAAAAATTCGACAACTGTACCGACTGAAATAGGCCTCTAGCACAAAAAAAAAAAAAAAAGGATTCTTTTTCGTTGAGCTTCATCGTCAAAAAAGCTTCAATTTAAGTAAAAATAATTACAGCAATTCATCAATAAATAATAAAAACAATAATTTGGTGTCCTAGACCAACTTAATTGGTTAATTATAATTTTGTGAATTGAGCGAGTAAAAATATAATTGTAAAAGAAGTAATTCGCGCAAAATTTTATTTGTCATACGATAATTTTTATAAAAAATACACTTTGTAAAGTATGTAATGCAATCATGAATTTGTGTGACAAAATTATAAACATGTAACGTTGATAGTAACATGTAGAAACATATGAGCCAATATCAAAAACATGCGTATTTTGAAAACAAAACCTTTTTTAAAAGTGCACTTTTGATGTTTGGTAACATATTCTTAATTCACTTATTAACTCGACGTTAATAAATACGTTGCTATAGAAAATACCTGTTATTTATTTATTATAATATATATATATATATATATATATATATTCCTTGAATCAGCCTAGAAATAGCTTTCTCTTACATGAATTACATTACACTACGTTCACATATTTCAAATATTAAAAAAGAATGTGTCATGAATTATTACTTTAAAGCACCAATCTTAAAATAGAGGCAGCATGATATATAACACGTGTCTCAAATACGACGTAAATTTGTCCGAACCATTACTTGATGGAAGCAGATATAAATCTTTCACGAGAAATTAGTTTTATTCCGCTCTCTTGAAAACAGGTAAAAAGTGATTTTAAAAATTTCTTTAGAGATCTACTTCCTTTTGATGTATTTACGATTAACGCAGAAAGGCATAGGATAGGAGATAAAGAAAAATAAAAACATGTTTAAATAAATTTATGACATGTTTTATATCATTTGTAGAGGCAAAAAGATAAAATAAGAATATTCATATTTTGTATTTTTTTTCTTAATGTTTGTATACCTGTGCAAATGTTTATTTTCAGCTTTATTTTTATTTTGTATAATTTTCTTGAAAATCGATATAAACGACACATGTTTATATATATATGCATTATTTTTTCTATACATAAATTAATTTAATATTATAATTGCGTCAATGAGTTTACAGAAATATCATATAATCCTATTAATTACATTCAAAATAATTACCATTTCGTTTGAAAACCTTTACATATCTATAAGTTAAAGAAAATAAAACATCTGGGGTGTCACTCACACGACTTTCTCTTACCCTGAAATTTAATACTATAAATACAGGTTGGAGATTAAGAGGTAAGATAACGAGTACTGTTATGTAAACCTATGTTAAACAATTCAAATTAGGCTTCGGAAGAGTTTTATATGATAATTAGTTCTGTGTGAGGGGGGGGGGTACAGCCCCCCTCAACCCTCCGTTTCATTAATGGATCTGCATTTATATAGAATTGAATTCGGTTATTAAAAAATAATTCTGTTTTTAAAAAACAATTTATTAAAATTATTATTTAAGCAAATTATCTTTTATGATAATACAGACAATTTCCATATTAGAGAAGTAATATAACGCTAAATATCCAAATAAAAGTTGAATTTATTCTCAATATTATATATATATATATTCTTTTTCTGGTAAAAATGAAAAAAAAAATCGATAAATTTATTTTAAATTATCGCAGATCGATAGTTCAGCCATTCGTTTTAAAGGTATTGGCGAGATCTTTTGAAATTTACCCATTATGAAAATTTACTCCCCTTGGGGGGAGACTTCCCCCCAGGGGGGAGGCGAGGCTCCTATATACACAATTATTTTCCCAGTTGACTATCTCTATTACAAAAAAATATATATTCGTTTCACTTGGTTTAGTGCAGTCTATAGATGTTAAACTCTACTTACCTGCAATTTCCCCCATAGACGTAATGCATTTGAATAATTTGAGTGTCCCTGTACACGAACCATTTGCTTCATCTCAACGAAAAGCTTACTGTAGGATCCCTATATGATACACAATTAAAATACCGAGTTTGGAATTTCTGCTACTATTTGTTCTTGAGATATGCTGATAACAGACACACAGACACACAGATCATTCGCTAAAAACATGATTTTCGTATTCAGGGGACCTCAGAACATGTAAATATAACAAAAACCCGCGTTCGAAAATTTGACCCTAAAACAATACTTTCTCGACTCTATTGATAAAAATCGAAAATTTCTGAATTATTCTGAAAAATCGTAGCATGAAAATTTTAACTATAATTCATGGATGTCACAGCTTGTATATTAATATAAATGCAATAATAAATTTTGAATAGTGTGTTAGTGCTTCATCAAATTAATTGCAAAACTAGACATAAATCATTTAAGAAGATTACATTACGTTTTGAAAAAAGAAAATGAGACCATAATTTTTTAAAAGAAACTAAAGAATATTGTTCATTTAATTATAAAATTTTTAAAGAAATAGTTGACGTTAAAAGTCTTATTTGTTAATCATTGTCTTAGAGTTACGCAAATTTGCATACATATGCATTAAAATGTAAAAAAAATAAATTAATTAAAATTTCTCTGGAATTATTTGAATTTATAAAAATATATTTCAAATTTTTAAATTAAAAGAAAATGCTGCTTATGAACTAATTTTTATATTATTTTTTTTTCAATCGAATTTATATTTTTATGGTTTAACAATACATTCTAAGCATATTTAAAGCATTATATTTGCGAACTTTGTGTTATGTTATTAATTTTTAATATTTTTCATTTGTAAAAGGTGGTATTTAATCCAAATTTTAAACATTTAAATGCAACATCTTAAAATATTAATCTATGAATGAATAGTTAAATTATTACCCAAGTGTGAAAAAAAAAAAGTACTTCTGTAAAGTCGAGGGAAAATAATTTAACAGGAATACATTAAAAATTTTAATAAACTAAATTTTAATTTATATATATATTATATTAAAAATGTTTGAGAAATTTTAATATAATGATATACTTACCTTCATATGTATATGCAGTGTAGTTTAAAAATTTATGTAGTTCTGAAAAAGTAATTTAAGAATATTTACAACGTCCGCTACCTAATCTATAGAAATTTAAAGTAATAAAGTTACTTTTTTTTTCTGGTAACTTGCGCTTTGCTCTCAAATAACTCCCCCCCCCCCAAAAAAAAAATAAATAAATAAAATAAAAATAAAATAAAATAAAAAAATAAAATAAAATAAAATAAAATAAAATAAAAATAAAATAAAATAAAATAAATCATAGTAAAAGTAAAAATAAAAATAAAAAGAAAGAAAGAAAGAAAGAAAGAAATACTAATAAAAATATTTAAATACACTAAAAATTGTTCATTGAAATTTAACAGAACGGTTGTTATCTTTATAAAGATTAATTCTTACTAGTAACCTACTTTGGACAGCCCCTGCCTGCCTGGATTAGTTTATATATATATATATATATATATATATATATATATATATATATATATATATATATATAAATAAATATAAGACAGCTATCTACATAAATGTCTTTTTAATGACAGGTCTTTAAAAAAAAGTGTTAGATGTTTAATTAAATTTAAGATTGCAATGAAATAATTCAGGACTTATTTTAATCAATAATTTTCTATTTAAGTTTCTACTTATTTCTCTTTAAAGTTACTTTTAAACTAGTGACATATTTTTATATAATAACTATTTCATTCCGTTTTTAACTAGAATTATTATTTTAAGGAAAAAAATCCCATATCAGATAAAAAATTATTGGCACGAATGCAGTGTCAAGACAACAACGTAAAAAGCAGAAGTATTTGATTGCATTCAATAGCAAAAAAAAAAAAAAAAAAAAAAAAAAGTAAATACTGATGTAACACGAAAAACAATGCGGTTGAAATAAATGTAGTTCGGTTTATTGCGTTACTTCTGTACTCTTTCTCCATTTTTCTCCAGATGATTGATCGTATTTTTTTTTTTTTTTTTTAAATATATTTTTTGTTATATATATATATATATATATACGTGGCGTTTTGCTTACAAGTTTTTTCTTTATTATTATTAAACATGCTAGTTTTATCCAAGAAATGAACGAGAACTATTATTCTTAAGTTCAAATTTTTCTTACATTGTGAAACGTTACGTTATTATTTCATGTTGTTTACATCTAAACGTTCTTACACCTAAACGTTACGTTATTATTTCATGAAATATTTCTTGTATATTTTTTCAATTTAATGTGTTTTGTTTATTTCATTTCGGTCTACTTTTAATTATCTTTTAACCCAAATTTTTTATCCTTTTTATTGCTAGTAATTTTCTACACTAGGGCTCTTCTTCATAAAATGATTCATTACAAAACTGAATTAACTTTGCCTGCAACGTATTAAAATATTTCCTTCTTTTCTGTTTCCTGAAAATCACGTTACTTGACCATACTGATAAGTGATGGAAATTTCCGAGCAATTTAGAGCAACTATATTTCGAAGCACATTAATTTTTCCAGACATTCAAAATATTATTCAAGCGTAGTATGACAAATCTGAAACGTAACCTTCATATAAATATTTCAGTTCGCTTCATTACTGTTATCTAATCGAACTAAGACACTGCCGATATGAAAACTGTAAAAATTATATTTCGAAATGTGGAAAGAATTTTACTATTTTGTTTTACGATTTCTCTATATCTGTTGCAGATCTTTACTTCTAGTAACGAGTGTCAAATTTCTTTCTTTTTTAAAAATATTCTTATCTCTTACAAAACAGATATATATTGAATTAATTTTACTTTTATGGTTGACAGACTTGCTGTATTTATCTAAATTTTCAACAGTGCCATAATATTGTGAAATATGAGTTAGTGTAAGTGCTTATAAATAATTCAATATTATATCTAATGTGATGAATAATGCGTAACGCAATTTTCGTCTTTTGGTTTTTATAGTACACTAGCAGGCAACGCCCGCTTCGCTGGTCCCTATTTTTAAATGAATCACTATAATGAATTCTCAAAATTGCATTAATTTTTATCACATGAAAAAAAAGAGAAACAAAATCTGAGTAGGAAAAATGTCGCACCGGGTTCTCACTGCCTTCGGAAAAAATTCCCAAAATGCTCTAACTCTTATTTCTATTATTTTCCCACTTCGCCCCCCCCCCTCCTGTCTATCCTAATAATTTTACAAATTTGAAATATCCGCAATCGATTTGTAAGTATCAAAAACCTCTATGCACCAGTTTTGAACGATATATCTCTATTTTTATTTTTTTAACGCTCTACTCCCTCCCCCCCCCCTTCCCGCCCTCCCAATAATTTTAAAAATTCGAAAATATCCGCAATCGAATTGTAGGTATTGGAAACCTCTATGTACCAATTTTGAATGATCTAACTCTATTTTCTTTTTTTTTGCCCCTCTGCCCCCCCTTCCCGGCCCTCCTAATAACTTTATACTTTCAAAAAAATCCCCATTCGACTTGCAGGCCTCTAAAACCTATCTGTACCGATTTTGAACGGCCTAACTGTATTTCTATTTGTTTTTTACCATAGCCCCCCCCCCTTACCGCCCCCCCTTCCCGCCCCACCTAATAATTTTAAAAATTCGAAAGTATCCGCAATCGATTTGTAAGTATCGAAAACATCTATATACCAATTTTGAGCGATCTAACTCCATTTTTATTTTTTTGCCCCCTCCTCCCCCTCCCCTCCTCCCCCTCCCCTCCCCCTTTCCCGGCCCTCCTAATAACTTTACACTTTCGAAAATATCCCCATTCGACTTGCAGGCATCTAAAACCTAACTGTACCAATTTTGAACGGCCTAACTGTATTTCTATTTGTTTTTGACCATAGCCCCCCCCCTTACCGCCCCCCCTTCCCGCCCCACCTAATAATTTTAAAAATTCGAAAGTATCCGCAATCGATTTGTAAGTATCGAAAACATCTATATACCAGTTTTGAACGATCTAACTCTATTTTTATTTTTTTGCCCCCCTCCCCCCCTCTCCCCTCCCCCTTTCCCGGCCCTCCTAATAACTTTACACTTTCGAAAATATCCCCATTCGACTTGCAGGCATCTAAAACCTAACTGTACCAATTTTGAACGGCCTACCTGTATTTCTATTTGTTTTTGCCCCATAGCCCCCCCTTGCCGCCCCCCCCCTTCCCGCACCTCCTAATAATTTTATAAATTCGAAAATATCCGAAATCGATTTGCAGGTATCGAAAACCTCTATATACCAATTTTGAACGATCTAACTCTCTTTTTATTTTTTGCCCCCCCCCCCTCTCCCCCCCCCTGCTGCCCCACCTCGGGGCTGAATTTCTAAAATTCCAGAAATTGGTTTTTAGATATTTGCATTAGCTATATTTTAGAGCAAAAATTTCACGCATATCTATTTTTTTGTTTGAGATATATAGGATTATGCGAAATCACGTTTTTACGCATGTGAAATCACGTTTTGCCCCCCCGCCCCCCTTGGGGACCGAATTTTGAAAATTCCAGAAATTGGTTTTTAGACATTTGTGTTAGCTATATTTTAAAGCAAAAATTTTACGGATATCTGTTTTTTTTGTTTGAGATATGAAGGATTTTGTGAAATCACGTTTTTCCCCCCCTCCCCCCCTTGGGGGGCGAATTTTGTAAAATCGCTTCTTAGTGGATGCCTACGTCATGGAAAGAACATTGTCACAAAATTTCATGCTTCTAGGTCCAGGGGTTTGGTCTGGGCGTTGATAGATCACCCCCTCACTCAGGAAGTCTTCTTTTATATATATAGATTAATGTTATAAAAATATTCAAAATGCAATAATGATAATTAATGATCAATACATTAGCATGATTATAATGACTTTTACACAATTCCATGAAACTAATTTAATTTTCTTATTAATTATAATATATATATATATATTCTTTAAGTTAATCAAATTATTCGGCTGCAGCGACCGCATGTTTCGCGACCGCTGAAAATTCTGACTACTTCATAAGCGCCAACTTGTACGGTTTCTTAACACCATTATTCCTTTGCAAAAAATTTCATCATGCCAAACTTATTAAAAATCTCCTGTATAAAAAAAGAGTATACAAGTTGGTAGCTATGCTACTTCGCTAAAGTCAGGATTTCAGGGATCGCGAACCGGGTGGTCTCACTCGGTGATGTTTGTAGAACCATTAATTTGTTGCTTAAATCTCTCACCATTGTAAATATGTTCATATTGTTAGACAGATTAGGTTTAATATTATTTTTTTCTTTTGTTTTCTTTTGACAGAGCTTTTATAGTTTTTTTCTTTTTTCTTTTACTTTTAAAATCATGCCTTTTAATGCTACATGCGCACATGGTGATTAGAACACAAAAATGTTTAGGCACATTATCAGAAAAAAAAAAGGCATCGATTTAAATAATAAAAATAGTGAACAGTTTCCTCAAAGTGAAGATACTACTAAAGAAAAAAAAAATGTTCGCGTTAAATATATCTATACACACACGCGCACACACACATATCTATATGTTTAATATCATTCATGTTAATATCAATTTACGTGAAATTCTTCTTGGTTTTATCTTGAACGTTCGATCAATTTCAAAAAGTATTCATAAAATGTCTTTCCATACATTTATATATATATATATTAAAAAAAAAAAAAAGATTTTCTATCAAGGGAAAAAAAAAATCCTCATTCAGATGCTATTTTCCTAAAATTCTTATGTACTCGCTGTCATCTGGAACGGTAGGTAGGTAGGTAAATTTGTTTGTAAATGTAACGCTAGAAAACAGGGGAAAATAAATTAGAATTATAAGGCGTATTGTTAAAAATAAGGTATCAAATAAAAGGGGCAATTTTTCTGAATCCAACGGATTAAACAGCTTATCGATCGGACAATTTTATTTTTTAAAATTAACTAAAGTATTAAAATTAGGTGGCAACAGCAGAAGATGATATGGAAACCGTTTGGAGAGAAAAGAAAACATCTGCTACTCTTTAAGTCACATATTTTTGAAGTGGGATTAAAAATAGCAGTTTTCGTTTTTTTTTTTTTTTTTTTAATTTTCTCTCACGAACAGAAAAATTAATATACAGCCTGTACAACACAAGACTAACTTGCAGTTTAAATTTCATCAATTTTGGTTATAAACAAAAAAGTAATTTTTTCTTTTTTTTCAAATTAAATTTTATTCTAACTTCGTAAAAAAAAAATATGTGATACGATATAAAAGAATTTGGGTTTTAAAAGTTTTTTTTAAATAGCTTGTTAAGATTTTCTACTAATAAAATTGAAAGTGTATTAATAACATTCTTCTATGTATAACTTGCATGCTTATCACTAAAAATAAATTATAATCACAGAGAAACTTTCATAGCAGTGTTCAGAAATTAGCTGTGTCATACATAAAACGTATAAAGACTTCGAAAATCTTTTAATTTTACTATGTAGGAAGAAGTAAATAATAATGTGAAAATAATTGTTTATCTAAGTTCTTGTTCTTGTTCTTTTTTTTTTCTGAGCCTTATAGTTTTGGTATGGTAGTATAAAAAATTATTAATTAATTTCATAATTTATAATATTATCGATTAATTGTGAATCATACATGATTTAATTTTCTCATGATATTTTTACACGTATATAATACTGCTCATAAATTTTGTAAAAACATGCGCATCCAAATTTCTAAGAACGAACTAAAACCCTTGCGTGACTTCTCTATGAAATATTCCATAATTGCTTTTTAATAATTTATATGGAAATTTTCGGAAATAAAAACGCAATACTACTTTTTGGATTCGTGATTCAATATCATTTTTATATATTACGCAAAAATGTTTTTTTTTTTTTTTTTTTTTTTTCTTTTTTTTTTAAGATAAGAAGTTTTTTTTTTTTTTTTTTTTTTTTTTTTTTTCTGCTGCTACGTATAGTAATATATTTAAAAGAATGTGGAATAAAAATGTGATTCTTGCTTTGGGGAAAGTAATTAAAGATTCACGAGTGTCTCAAATTACGTCTTAATGGATTTTCAATATTATTAGTAAATATCCCGATGTTTTTGGTAAAAAAAAGTATTTTTTAGGAATACTCTTTTTTTTTTTTATTTTTTTATTTAGTCCTTGATCCCGATTTTAATCGTTGATATATATAGTTATTTTCTACATCATATAAATAAATAAGGAAGAAATAAAATGTTTATATAATAAGAGAGTAATGTAATATATTTAACAAGCGTTACAAGCTTTAGGTTATATTTCCAGTTTTGTCATTTAACGTTCATCGCACCCATAATAGAAACAGTAAAATAATGACTCACTTATACTTATTACTTTATTAGGTTATTTTCTTCACTTAATCAAAAGCGATAATTTAGAATGATTTCTGTAGAAATCATCCCGTTTTGTGTATTTGTGTATGCAACGGAAAATTCGCCATTACGTTAAATTCTGTAATACTGAATCAATTCAAAAATTAAACGGAGAGTGGACTTATCATAGATATATCTTAGATAATTAAATAAATTAGAAAAACCTTAACATTACTTATTTATTTGTCGTTAACATTTTCAGCTGGAGGTCCAGCTCTCTTCAGACGACGACTTCTGTAGTGGAGGTCTTGAATGACGTCCCATAAGTTTTTGCCATAAGATGGCGCCACACTCTGTCTGGTGCCACTGCACCGCTGTTGTTACATGCTTCGTGATTGGTAGCTTTTTCTATAGCTTCGCGGTACATTGCGTAATTATAATCTTCATATTCCGCGATTTTACTAGTTTTTTCAAAATTAATTATAATATCCTGATTATTAAACGTTTTAGCTAAAGCTGTATTGAACTTGTCGGTTTTTATGTTGTTTTATGCTCATTTACTCTTGTTTTAATTTTTCTCTTTGTAACTCCGATGTATGAACCAAGTCTATTATTTTGATCGATGAAAGGCATTTTACATATTCCTGCCGTTTCTAAAGGGGGATGGGGGGCTTCATCCCTTCGTATTAATTGAAAATTATTTCTGTTGGGATTATAGGGATATTAAAGCCGTATTTATTTGCTACATTTTTTATTTTATTCGAGGCTCCGCGATTAAAAGGAATATAAGAGGTGAATTTTGAGAAGGATTTTTGAAAGTTAGGTATATTATCTAAAATTTTTATTCTATTTCTGATCAGTTTGTTGACAATTTTGTCCGGGTAACCTGCTTTTCTAGTGAAAACCTTAATTAAATTTAATTCGTTATTAAGATCGCCTGATTCATTACATATTAAAAAAGCGCGATTGATATAAGAACGTATTGGATTAATTTTCTAACGGTAAGTTGTTTTATTAATTTAGTGGATGATTTCGTTACTATTAGTTTGTTTTCGATAAAGATTTTTCTAATTTGACTATCGATACGGGTAAATTTAATATCTAGGAAATTAATTTGTTGGTTAGTTTCTTCTTCGTACTTAAACTCGATATCGGAGTCATAGCTATTTATTTCTTTTAAAATTTGGTTAACATAATATTTTTTATAGATAACGGCGAAAACGTGACCGACATATCTAACCAAAAGTAATTTTTTTTTCAAGGATTTCTTTTTCTATTAACCTTAATTTAAATTCGGCAATAAAGACCAAAATGGGTGATCCCATTGGGACACCTTTTCTTTTGTTCGTATATTTTTTTGCTAAACTTAAAATAGTTGTCATTAAGTAAAACGTTCATTGTTGCAGTAAGTGTTTGCGCTATTTTGGGGTCGAGGTAATTTTCATTTATTGTTTTGTTAACGATTTGACTAGCTTCTCCAAGGTATCGTTAGAAAATTAATGCAATACGCTCTTATATCAATCGCGCTTTTTTAATACGTAATGAATCAGACGATCTTAATAACGGATTAAATTTAATTAAAGTTTTCATTAGAAAAGCAGGTTACCCGGACAAAATTGTGAACAAACTGATCAAAAATAGAATAAAAACTTTAGATAATATACCAAACTTTCAAAAACCCCTATCAAAATTTACCTCTTCTATTACTTTTGATCGCGGAGCCTCTAATAAAATAAAAAGTGCAGCAAATAAATACGGCCTTACCTATTAAACCCAACAGAAATATTTTTCAATTAATACGAAGCTATAAAGACCCCATCCCCCTTCAGAAATGGAAGGAATATGTAAAATACCTTCATCGATCAAAATAATAGACCAGGTTCATACATCGGAGTTACAAAGAGAAAAATTAAAACGAGAGCAAATGAGCTTAAAAACGACTTAAAAACCGGCAAATTTAATACAATTTTAGCTAAAACGCTTAATAATCAGCATATTATAATTAATTTTGAAAAACTAGTAAAATATCGGAATATGAAGATTATAATTACGCAATGTACCGGAAAACTATAAATATAGCTACCAATCACGAAGTATGTAACGACAGCGATGCAGTGGCACCAGACAGAGTGTGGCGCCACCTTATGGCAAAAACTACCCAAGACCGTCATTCAAAACCTCCACTACAGAAGTCATCGCCTGAAGAGAGCTGGGCGCCCAGCTGAAAATGTTAACGACAAAGCACAAAGTAATGTTAAGGTTTTTCTAATTTATTTAATTAACAGTTTATACTTCGTTTCATTATATTTTCGTTTATTATATTTTAGAAAAGTTCGTTTGTTCTATTTTAAAACATGATCATTCGTTGCGTTTTAAAATGACAGTCATTTAAAAAATTCCAAACCTATACAAAAAACTTATTTATAACAGATTTTCTTAAGAGTCTAAATGTATAGCCGGTATGAAGGTCTCAAAAAACTTCAATAATCAACTCGTTTAAGTTCAGCAAGTTCAATAATTCGCCATCTTGTTTCGAAATGGTACCCACTTCAATATTCCAAACTCGATAAATACTTGCATGTTCGGATCGATTTGATTGAAATTCAGTATCCAAATAGCACATTTCAAAGTCTTAATCAAATTTGTTACTACGCATCATTTGAAAATAAAGATCACTTAAAATATTCGAACTTTCTTTTTTTACTTGCAAATAAACTAAATTTTCAGAACGTGTATAAAATAACAACAGAAAATTGGTCGAGACCTTTAACCTTTTACATAAACACATTTTAAATATATTTTGAACAACAAATAAATAGGTGGGCCCTCCGTGGTCATCACACTGCTAATCGCGTTCGAGTGTAGGAGAGCGGATTCGATTCCCGTGCTGTCCCTGGGTGTTTTTCCAATTCTTCGTACTGTAATTCTGTCATGTGCTGTCTTTATCAAGTCTTATCAATCAAGTCTTTATTAATGTCTTTATCAATGTCTTATTGATTTACAAGCTTGCTTCGAGAGTCAAGCATACAAATCTGAGGTATATGTTATCAATAAATAAATAAATAGGTAAATAATAGCAGTTAAGTGGATTATTTTCTGTTTGTTGTTTGTTTCCCTCATAAAGAAGCGTTTGTGCATAAGTGCGATTTGTTGCATTCTTCCAATAATGCAATATAAAACATATACCATTTAGGATAACTTCTAAGATGTCTAAGGTGTCTAATGATATGATGCGATAGTTTCATATAAAATAACACGTGATATTTGAAAAGCAACGAACGTAAAACATAAAATAACAAGAACGAAAAATCATAAAGTACGCACTGATTATCAACACTTTCCAAATGCACATAATTGTTGTATCGTATAACTTTCAATGATCTTTGCCTGCGTAGTCACACAAATGACAGACAGTAGTTCTGAAAGGCATACAAATAGACTAATTGAAGTCCAAATCAATCTTAAACATTATTAGAAAGTGTTAAAAATGCTTAACACAAAAGAAAACGTAGCCCATTTTTTCTAATTGCACTCGCTAATGTATCTGAATATTTGAATGTAGACCTGTAAATCTGAAAGTAAACAAAATCATATTCTATACAAAATATTATTTTAACATATTAACAAAAAGAAAAAATGTTTTCTACAGTACAAAGTTCTTTAAATGTAATTTATAAAAATGTCTGTTCTAAAATGCAAAGCATTGGCATTTTTGCGGTGACCCTGTACACAAACCAGTTGCACAGGACCTATTAATGTCATTTAAAACAGGGAAAATTCCATAGTGAATTTCAATAACATATATAATTTGTTAAAAATTCCGAAAAAAATTACGGCCACTGGGGGAGGGTAGACGGACGAATGGACGAAACAGATGGACAGTCGGAAAGATAGATACACAAATTGAAATCATATACACACTTAAAAAAAAAAAAAAAAAGTGTTAAATCGCTTAATGTAAAAGAAAATTCAATTCCAGCAAATTTCCAATAATAGCTCTCAATGTAACTGAATATTTTTGTGTGGCCCTGTAAATCTAATTTTAATCATACTACATTCTGCAGAAAGCATTCTTTTATGCTTATGAATAAAATATTTCAAGTTTATTCAGATTTGTTCAAAGTAAAGTTATTAAAATTTTGTTTATAAAAATACCTCTCATAGAGCGATGCATTTGAAATACTTTCGGGTGTCCCTGTATACAAACCCGAGGTAATATTTACTCCATTTCTACAGTAAACACCTGAGATTAAACTTGAATAACGTATTTCGATTTCATTGAAATTTGTGTAAAATACAAGAAATAAAACGTAGTTTATAAAAATACCTCTCATAAAACACAATACTTTTGAATACTTTTGGGCGTCCCTGTACACAAGCCAGAAGAAGTATTCCCTCAATTTTCAATAGGGAACAACCGATTGGGAATTTGAATATCATATATCAGTTTCAAGAAATTCCATGAATATTTACGGGAGTTAGAGCGTGGATAGATAAGACAGACGGACATGCGGACAGACAGAAAAACCAAAGTCATTAACAATTTTATACCTTGTTGGAAAATGTTAAAAACATTTAGAAAGGTATAAAAGCTATTAATAAAAACGAAAATGCAATTCCAGTAAATTTCCAATAACACTCTTTAATGTAACTAAATATTTTTTCTGTGGTCCTGTAAATCTAATGCTAAACACACTGTATTCTATGGAAAGCATTTTTTTGTGTATATGAATAACACATTTGAATTATATTAAGATTTGTGTAAAGTAAGTTTCTAAAATTTGGTTTATAAAAATACCTCTCATACGTCGCAGTGCTTTTTAATAATTTCGGGTGCCCCTGTATACAAAAGAGTGATGGTATTTACTCCATTTTCAATGGAGAACATCCGATAGTGTACTTAAATAACATATATCAATTTCATTGAGATTTGTGTAAAGTAACGGCATTGGAATGGCATTGGATTACAGCATTGCATAACTTGAGTAACATATATCAGTTTAAAATTTTTTTATGAATATTTACGGACGTTAGAGCGCAGGTAGACAGACAAACAGACAAACAGACAAATTGAAGTCATTAACACTCTTCAACCTTGTTGGAAAGTGTTAAAACGAAAGTTTTGATAAAATATTAAGCATGTATTGATATTTGAAAGAATGGCGATTTCATAGTAAGTTATTTAGTATTTTTAGTCATTTAAATATTTTTTTTTCATGAAAGCATCCCGATATCAACTCTTAAAAAAAAAAAAAAAAAAAATACTTTGAAAAATATGTTTTATATATTTTAAAAAAGTTATGCATATTGCGTCTTTAAGTTGTGTTCAAAACTTTTTTGTTTATGTATCACTGTAAAAAATATCTGTTAAAAGTACAGGAAAAATCTGGCAGCTGTGATGCCAGTATTTCTCCGTCAAATATACAGAACAAAACTGTACTTTCAGCAAAAACCTGTTTGATTTACAGGATTTCTGCGTAAAATATATGTCAGTGATACAATTTTGCGGTTTTAAACTTCATATTTGACGGAGAAATACTGGCACCCCAGCTACCAAATTTTTCCTGTACTTTTACAGGTTTATTTTTTACAGTGTATATATATGTATATATGTATGTATTGTTTCCGATTTATTAACTAAATTACATTTATATAGATATACCTTTCATAAAATACTATGTACTAGAAAAAGAACCTGCTGTTAAATAATTTTTCTAAATATTTATATTGATTTATACAGGTTTATTGGAAAGTATACATAACAGCAAAAACGCGTAAAACATTTAAGATATAAAAGCAGAATTTGATTGATGGTCAATGAGATATATCTTTGATTTCCAGGTAATTGAATGCATTTTTCACAGAGCATTAAAATGTGACAAGCGAAATATTGTGAAACGTTCTGGAATTGTTTCTTTAAAAATTGCATGAATACGTAAAAATAAAACCTAATAATCTGACATTTTGTATATGAGTTACGGCATACAGCGATACATTTTATTAAATTCAATTTATTTATTGTTATTTATTCTTAAAAATGTTTAAATAAAAATAATATTTATCTAATTTCTAATGTAATATTTTTTTATTGAAGCATATTTTATATAATTAGAGTATACGTCTTGACTGAAACTGAATGAGCTGTTTTCAGTTAAATAGCAACTTAGGACAATTTATACTATATAGAGGTGCTTCATAAAATTTCTCTACATTGTGCAGACATTTTTATTGTTAGTATAAATGATATTAGTTTACATATATATATATATTTTTTTATTGAAGACAATTTGAAATTCTTTTTGTTTTTACATCTTTTCTTTTGGCATTGACGTGTACCAGAATAAAATGTTCTGCGCGGCTCTCAGAGTTATTTTTAGTTTAACTAGCTGCAGTGCACCCGGCTAAGTGGTCGGAGATTTTGGGGCCCTGCTACATTCTCAGTGTTAACGAAAATGATTACAATTTGTTTGTGTATTTATACCAAGTCCGTATGTTTTTAAAATGAGTCATATTTTCAGATATTTTTTTTGTGCGTCCCTTTAAAAAGAAGTATAAATTATAAGTATGCAATTTTTTGTAACCACCATGCTAGAGCAAAATTCAAAAGCGTATATCATTCACAAAAAAAAAAAAAAAAGAACTTAATCATACTTAATCATACTTAGTCCCCATCACAAAGAAATATAACATTGGTCTGTTCTGTTCTGTTTTAAACGATTTCTGAAATATGTGATACTATTTACGGAAACTAACAAAGGATCATTCCATGGTATACGTAGGATCAGTCATTCACAGGAATATTTTGCCAAAAATTAACAAAGGGTTATTATATAGTATATATTGTGTAAGTCACAAACAAGAATATTTTCGCTTCCGCTACTATACATGAACTATAATCGCTATATTTACGTTTTTAAATGGATATATGAATTTTTTTTTTTTTTTTTTTTTTTTTTTTGTAGCACCATATACTGTAAGAATTCTATCTATATTTAGACCGGAATTTTACTCGCCACAGTAAAATTTTCACTCGCCAATGGCGAGCAGGCGAGCGGAAATTTCACGCCCTGCTTTAGAATGCTGAAAAAAAAAACCTATGAACATTTTGAATATTTTGTAGTATCGTTCGTTACTCTTTTAGGTTGATTTCTTTAGAAATCGACCTATTGCAATCACTTCGTTTATCTCTATATATATCAGGGATGGAACACGGGCGCAGAATTCATACCACTATCAATGTAAGAAAATTTTCTACTTCTTAAATCAACGATATTATATGTAGAGAAATTTCGTAAACGGATTCCGGTATGAATTCTGCGCCCGTGTTCCATCCCTGATATATCTATATATCTATCTATCTATCTATAATGAAAATTTTGTCATCACGATAACTCCCGAAATAATACTCGAAATCAAACCAAATTTGGACAGTAAACTAATCTTATAAATATCTTGGATGAGTTCGTTAACCAAGTTGCTCCGACTTTTTGTTTTCAAGTGACAGCAACTTGAAAATTTCAAACCAACATTGTAAAAAGCATATTTAAAGCAAGATTTGCTTGAATTTTGATGTAAATACAGGCCACATAAGGGTCTCAATGAAGTTTATTAATGAAGTTTATCCGCCATTTTTAATAAAGTGGCAGATATTTTAAGTTAAGCGAGACCACTTGAAATCAGGCTACCACTTGAAAATTTAAAATCGCTATAACTTCCGAAATAATACTCCAAATCGAACCAAATTTGGACAGTGTCTTAACTTATCTTATAAATATCTTAGATGTGTTTATTAACCAAGTTGCTCCGCCATTTTGTTTTAAAGTGGAGACCACGAAAATTTCAAATTCAAATTGTAAAAATCGTATTCCGAATTTGTTTGAAATTTGATGTAAATATAGACCACATAAGGGTCTCAATGATGTTTATTAATGAAATTTATCCGTCATTTTTAATAAAGTGGTAGATATCTTAAGTTAAGCGGGGCCACTTGAAATCACGCTACCACTTGAAAATTTAAAATCACAATAAATTCTGAAATAATACTCCAAATCGAACCAAATTTGGACAGTGTCTTAACTTATCTTATAAATAACTTAGAGGAATTTGTTAACCAAGTTGCTCCACCATTTTGTTTTCAAGTGGAGTCCACTTGAAAATTTCAAATTCAAATTGTAAAAAGCGCATTCCGAATTTTTTTTAATTTTGATGTATACATAGATTATACAAGTGTTTCAAATAACTTTATTAATGAAGTTTATCCGCCATTTTTAATAAAGTGGCGGTTATCTTAAGTTAAGCGGGACCACTTGAAATCAGGCCACCACTTGAAAATTTAAAACCATGATAACTTCCGAAATAATACTCCAAATGGAATCAAATTTGAACAGTGTCTTAACTTATCATATAAATATCCTAGATGAGTTTGTTAACCAAGTTGAACCGCCATTTTGATTTCAAGTGGAGACAACTTGAAAATTGCAAATTAAAATTGTAAAAAGCGTATTCCGAAATTGTTTGAATTGTGATGTAAATACCACGTAGGGATCTCAATGAAGTTTATTAATAAACTATATCCGCCATTTTTAATAAAGTGGCAGATATCTTAAGTTAAGCGGGGCCACTTGAAATCAGGCTCCACTTGAAAATTTAAAATCACGATAACTTCTCAAATAATAATCCAAATCCAACCAAATTTGGCAGTGATATTATCATATAATTATCTTGAATGTTTTCACTAGACAACTTGTCCCGACATCTTGTTTTTAAGTTCCAGCCACTTGAAATCACACTGCCACTTGAAGATATGCCACACGATAACTTGTAAAATACTAAACTGATTCAAATAAAAGTTGGATAGTGAACTTATGGTTCAAATATCTAGGATAAGTTCACTTGGTGACTTGATCCGCAATTTTATTTCCAAGTGGCGGCCACTTGAAAATTTGTCATTATGGTAACTTTATTAATACAGAATCAATTCGCATCAAATTTGGGTAGTGAATTTATCATTCAAATATCTCATTTAAGTTCGCTGGGCATCTCACTCCAGTTTTTATACAAGTGGTGCCACCTGAAAATTTCTTATGACGATAATTTTTGAAATACTGATTTAATTTAAACTAGAACTGGACAATGAACTTATCATAGAAATATACTGGATGATTTCGATGGGCAAGTTGTTTTGCCATTTGTTTCCAAGTTGCAGCCACTTAGACTGCCACTTGAAAATTTGCTATAATAATAACTTTTGAAACACGGCACTGATTTAAACCACAGTTGGACAGTGAACCTATGCTTCAATTATTTATATTATGGATGTGTTTGCTGAGCAACTTGTTCCACTGTATTGTTTCCAAGTGGCCGCCACTTGAAAATTTGTTATCACGGTAACGTTAGAAATACTTAATCAATTCAAATCAAAGTTGAAAATTGGATTTATCATTCAAACAACAAAAATCTAGAAAATTCACGTAACTCGTGAACCAATCACGTTATTGCGTCCATCTTTGGTATATCGATAATAAATATTTTCTCGCCAAAAGTCGCCAAAAAAGTCGCCATAGAGGAAAAGTCGCCAAATTTGGCGCCAAATCTATTACCTGCGTTACTGGATCTTTTTAATGCGTTTTTAAGGAAAAATTAGGCTATTTTAATGCTAAAACAAACTAGATATGCAGAAAACTAACATTTTTATCATCTTACTAAGCCTCTTTGAAAGAATTTCTATCAAAAAAAACTATTTTCAAATTTGCAACGATATCTTAGATGAGCAACTTTGTCTGCCATTTTGATCGAAGTGGCAGTCACTTAATTTTTCAACACAATGACTTTTGAAATTTTGAATTAATTCGAACTATATGTGTACAGTAGACTTATCTTCCAAATACTTTTCATATGTTTGTCAACTTAACCCACCATTTTGTTTCCAAGCGCTGGCCACTTGAAAATTTTAAATTCACATAAAAGTGTATTTTTGAACCGACTTGCTTAAAACTCCATATGTGCGTAGCCTACATCAATATACCAAGTGCATTAGTAATTTGTAGCCGCCATTTTGAAACAAAATAACGGCTACTTGATAAGGAAAAAGAAATCAACCTACCCTTCCGAATAAACCGGAAGGACTTGTTTAAAATTTAATTAGTTTTAAGCGTTTTAAATAATTTTGCAATCTATCTTTATTTGTAACATTATGTTTAAATCTCTCTATATAATTTGAAAGATTGAATAATATAGATGAAGTAGAATTAAAAAAATATATATAGGTTAATCTATTTCATTTAAATGTGTTAATTTATTTAGACACACAGGGCCTACTCCTGGAGTTATGGTTTGGGGAGCAATTTCGTATGACAACAGGAGCACTCTCGTGGTTATCCCACGCACCCTGACTGCAAATTTATACGTCAGTCTAGTGATACAGCCTGCTGTGCTGCCATTCATGAACAGCATTCAAGGGGGTGTTTTCCAACAGGATAACGCTCGCCCTCATACCGCTATTGTAACCCAACATGCTCTACAGAGTATCGACATGTTGCCTTGGCCTGCTAGATCACCAGATCTTTCTCCAATCGAGCACGTATGGGACGTCATTGGACGACAACTCCAGCGCCATCCACAACCAGCATTAACCGTCCCTGCATTGACCGCCCAAGTGCAACAGGCATGGAACTCCATCCCACAAACTGATATCCGACACCTGTTCCTTTACAGCACAATGCATGCACGTTTGCATGCTTGCATTCAAAATTCTGGCGGTTACACCGGTATCTGTTATCTCTGTAAATAAAAAAAGCAAAAATGCGCTATTTATTTTTTTTTTTAGGATGGAGTTTCTATTAGTATCAATCTACGGATTTTTACGATACCAGTTTTACGATAGTTGGATATTTATCGAAAATATAATTGAATAATTTGAAAGCGATGTAAGAATTTGGGGAAAAAAAGTGATAGTCCTCTGTACTAAACTAAATTCTGCTTTTGCCAGAATTTCAACAAAAAAGTTTTTTTTTTTTTTTTTTTTTTTTTTTTAAGAAAATAAAAGAAAATTAATAATTATCAGTATCGAAACGGTCAGTATAAAAAAAAAAAAATTCCCCCTATTATGTACAAATTTTATTACATAGTATTTTCATTTATATATTTAATTACTCGTCAACCTTCAGCTGCCTCCCCCCTCCTCTTTTTCCGTTTTTTTTCTTTTCTTTTTTTTTTTTTTTTTTTTTTAACTTTTGGAGATCATATGAAGTTGCTACTTGAAATTTTGATAAAGTTTGATAAGTTTCAAGGAGTGGTGTGGGTGAAATTGCCTGAATAATTTTCAATAAACATTTATATTTTATAACAACCTTGAAGTCTATGCAAAAGTAGATATGGTATTCTTATGGGGTGTTAAATATAGATATAGTAATATATATAGATCTATAATATCCATGTTATCGTGCAACGATTTTTGATGCTGAAAGAAAAAGAAAAAAAAAAAAAAAAAAAAACTTTTGGAATCAGTCATTAAGTGGTATTGAAAAAAAGAAAAAAAAAAAGAATTTGAAACTGTATCTGGAGATTTTCATTCACCTTTAGTAAATAAATTATTCATAAATTTTATTTACTAAAATATTCGTGTGTATTTCCGAGTGTATTCACTCGGGGAAAGACGTCCATACATCGGTAAAATCGCCGTCTTTTTTCCGAAGTGGAAAGAAATCACTTTTTTCTCCAAAATGATCAATCTATATATTACTATATCTATGGTGTTAAATGAAAGCTTCTTTCAGAAAGAATCTTTGCTAAATGAAACAATTCTTAAACCTAGTTTTATTTTTTTTAACTTAGGTTCATATACAGTACTTGTTACTTTACGCATTAATGTACAAAAACACTTTATAACATTGAAATGGAGGGTAAGAGAAAGACATGTGAGCGACGCACCGATTATTTTTATTTATTTATTTATTTATTTATTTATTTTAGCACGTGTTTTGATTACGAAGCATCATACTAAAATTTAATTTCATGTTTAAGGGGGTCCGGGACACCAAATTTTTCTTTTTATTATTTATTGATTAATTGCTGCAATTATTTTTTCTGAAATTGGAGCTTTTCTTTACGATGAAGTTGAGCAAGAAAGAATCTTTAAAAACTTTAAATAAAAATTTAAGTAAAATTTAAAAAATCAAAAATCAAAAATTTTGATAAATTTAAAATTTGTTATATCTTATCAACTAATGTTTCAATTTACAAACTTTTTTCACTCTTATATACAGAAAAGATTTATCTTCAATTTGTCTTCGGGATTTTTAATTAGGAGCAAAATTTTTTGGTAATCCAAGAATTATGCATGAAATAAGTACTTTTTTCAAATTAAAATTAATATTTAAAATTTTATTATTATAATCAAAAATCCTGAAGACAAATTGAAGATAAATTCTTTTTGTATATAAAGATGAAAAATGTTTGTAAATTGAACCATTAGTTCATGAGATATAATAAATTTTAAATTTATCAAACATTTAAAATTTTTAAAATTTTACTTTAATTAAAAAAATAACATAAAAAAATTCCCAAAAATTAATCTGGAACCAAACGAACCCGACTGGCGTTCACAAGGCCCATGATAATAACCTCAAATGAACTTTAAATTTGTATGATTTTACATCTTTAACTCGATTATGTTTGAATTTCTATTTTTAATAAAAAACATAGCATCGCAAAAAAATAAATAAATAAATAAATAAAATAAAAATTATACAGACACGACATTATTTTATTATTTAAAACATGAAAATCTGACATTGACAGATTTTAATTTAGTGCCAGAGGCCTAATGCTAAACTTGTTAAAATCGACAAATTCTTCTTTAAGTAATTCGTGACGATCTAAATTCCATGATAAAGTTTTCATTAAATCAAACCAATGTGTTTCAGCTGCAGATATTGTAACAAATAACGTTGGAAGTCCAAACTGTCTTATAGCGGCAAAACAACGTTTTTTCTCTTTTTCCCAATGAGGGGGAGGTGTGCCTTGGGGGGGACTCATGTCAAAGGTGTGCCTTGGGGGGGGACTCATGTCAAAGTTGTACCTTGGGGGGGACTCATGTCAAAGTTGGGCCTTGGGGGGACTCATGTCAAATTTGGGCCTGGGGGGACTCATGTCAAAGTTGTACCTTGGGGGGGACTCATGTCAAAGTTGGGCCTGGGGGGGACTCATGTCAAAGTTGTGCCTTGGGGGACTCATGTCAAAGTTGTACCTTGAGGGGGACTCATGTCAAAGTTGGGCCTTGGGGGGACTCATGTCAAAGTTGGGCCTGGGGGGGGACTCATGTCAAAGTTGGGCCTTGGGGGGACTCATGTCAAAGTTGTACCTTGGGGGGACTCATGTCAAAGTTGGGCCTGGGGGGGACTCATGTCAAAGTTGTGCCTTGGGGGGACTTCTTTCAATAAATCCCCATTCAATAAACCGACTGAAATAGGCCCTTAGCACTATTAAGAGTGTATTATAAAAATTCGACAACGCTGTACCGACTGAAATAGGGGTACCTTGGGGGGGACTCATGTCAAATTTGGGCCTGGGGGGGGGACTCATGTCAAAGTTGTGCCTTGGGGAGACTTCATTCAATAAATCCCCATTCAATAAACCGACTGAAATAGGCCCTTAGCACTATTAAGAGTGTATAATAAAAATTCGACAACGCTGTACCGACTGAAATAGGGGTACCTTGGGGGGGGGCTTATGTCAAAGTTGTGCCTGGGGAGGACTCATGTCAAAGTTGTGCCTTGGGGGGACTTCATTCAATAAATCCCCATTCAATAAACCGACTGAAATAGGCCTCTAGCACTAATTAAGAGTGACCTATAAAAATTCGACAACTGTACCGACTGAAATAGGCCTCTAGCACAAAAAAAAAAAAAAAAGGATTCTTTTTCGTTGAGCTTCATCGTCAAAAAAGCTTCAATTTAAGTAAAAATAATTACAGCAATTCATCAATAAATAATAAAAACAATAATTTGGTGTCCTAGACCAACTTAATTGGTTAATTATAATTTTATGAATTGAGCGAGTAAAAATATAATTGTAAAAGAAGTAATTCGCGCAAAATTTTATTTGTCATACGATAATTTTTATAAAAAATACACTTTGTAAAGTATGTAATGCAATCATGAATTTGTGTGACAAAATTATAAACATGTAACGTTGATAGTAACATGTAGAAACATATGAGCCAATATCAAAAACATGCGTATTTTGAAAACAAAACCTTTTTTAAAAGTGCACTTTTGATGTTTGGTAACATATTCTTAATTCACTTATTAACTCGACGTTAATAAATACGTTGCTATAGAAAATACCTGTTATTTATTTATTATAATATATATATATATATATATATATATATTCCTTGAATCAGCCTAGAAATAGCTTTCTCTTACATGAATTACATTACACTACGTTCACATATTTCAAATATTAAAAAAGAATGTGTCATGAATTATTACTTTAAAGCACCAATCTTAAAATAGAGGCAGCATGATATATAACACGTGTCTCAAATACGACGTAAATTTGTCCGAACCATTACTTGATGGAAGCAGATATAAATCTTTCACGAGAAATTAGTTTTATTCCGCTCTCTTGAAAACAGGTAAAAAGTGATTTTAAAAATTTCTTTAGAGATCTACTTCCTTTTGATGTATTTACGATTAACGCAGAAAGGCATAGGATAGGAGATAAAGAAAAATAAAAACATGTTTAAATAAATTTATGACATGTTTTATATCATTTGTAGAGGCAAAAAGATAAAATAAGAATATTCATATTTTGTATTTTTTTTCTTAATGTTTGTATACCTGTGCAAATGTTTATTTTCAGCTTTATTTTTATTTTGTATAATTTTCTTGAAAATCGATATAAACGACACATGTTTATATATATATGCATTATTTTTTCTATACATAAATTAATTTAATATTATAATTGCGTCAATGAGTTTACAGAAATATCATATAATCCTATTAATTACATTCAAAATAATTACCATTTCGTTTGAAAACCTTTACATATCAATAAGTTAAAGAAAATAAAACATCTGGGGTGTCACTCACACGACTTTCTCTTACCCTGAAATTTAATACTATAAATACAGGTTGGAGATTAAGAGGTAAGATAACGAGTACTGTTATGTAAACCTATGTTAAACAATTCAAATTAGGCTTCGGAAGAGTTTTATATGATAATTAGTTCTGTGTGAGGGGGGGGGGGTACAGCCCCCCTCAACCCTCCGTTTCATTAATGGATCTGCATTTATATAGAATTGAATTCGGTTATTAAAAAATAATTCTGTTTTTAAAAAACAATTTATTAAAATTATTATTTAAGCAAATTATCTTTTATGATAATACAGACAATTTCCATATTAGAGAAGTAATATAACGCTAAATATCCAAATAAAAGTTGAATTTATTCTCAATATTATATATATATATATTCTTTTTCTGGTAAAAATGAAAAAAAAAATCGATAAATTTATTTTAAATTATCGCAGATCGATAGTTCAGCCATTCGTTTTAAAGGTATTGGCGAGATCTTTTGAAATTTACCCATTATGAAAATTTACTCCCCTTGGGGGGAGACTTCCCCCCAGGGGGGAGGCGAGGCTCCTATATACACAATTATTTTCCCAGTTGACTATCTCTATTACAAAAAAATATATATTCGTTTCACTTGGTTTAGTGCAGTCTATAGATGTTAAACTCTACTTACCTGCAATTTCCCCCATAGACGTAATGCATTTGAATAATTTGAGTGTCCCTGTACACGAACCATTTGCTTCATCTCAACGAAAAGCTTACTGTAGGATCCCTATATGATACACAATTAAAATACCGAGTTTGGAATTTCTGCTACTATTTGTTCTTGAGATATGCTGATAACAGACACACAGACACACAGATCATTCGCTAAAAACATGATTTTCGTATTCAGGGGACCTCAGAACATGTAAATATAACAAAAACCCGCGTTCGAAAATTTGACCCTAAAACAATACTTTCTCGACTCTATTGATAAAAATCGAAAATTTCTGAATTATTCTGAAAAATCGTAGCATGAAAATTTTAACTATAATTCATGGATGTCACAGCTTGTATATTAATATAAATGCAATAATAAATTTTGAATAGTGTGTTAGTGCTTCATCAAATTAATTGCAAAACTAGACATAAATCATTTAAGAAGATTACATTACGTTTTGAAAAAAGAAAATGAGACCATAATTTTTTAAAAGAAACTAAAGAATATTGTTCATTTAATTATAAAATTTTTAAAGAAATAGTTGACGTTAAAAGTCTTATTTGTTAATCATTGTCTTAGAGTTACGCAAATTTGCATACATATGCATTAAAATGTAAAAAAAATAAATTAATTAAAATTTCTCTGGAATTATTTGAATTTATAAAAATATATTTCAAATTTTTAAATTAAAAGAAAATGCTGCTTATGAACTAATTTTTATATTATTTTTTTTTCAATCGAATTTATATTTTTATGGTTTAACAATACATTCTAAGCATATTTAAAGCATTATATTTGCGAACTTTGTGTTATGTTATTAATTTTTAATATTTTTCATTTGTAAAAGGTGGTATTTAATCCAAATTTTAAACATTTAAATGCAACATCTTAAAATATTAATCTATGAATGAATAGTTAAATTATTACCCAAGTGTGAAAAAAAAAAAGTACTTCTGTAAAGTCGAGGGAAAATAATTTAACAGGAATACATTAAAAATTTTAATAAACTAAATTTTAATTTATATATATATTATATTAAAAATGTTTGAGAAATTTTAATATAATGATATACTTAACTTCATATGTATATGCAGTGTAGTTTAAAAATTTATGTAGTTCTGAAAAAGTAATTTAAGAATATTTACAACGTCCGCTACCTAATCTATAGAAATTTAAAGTAATAAAGTTACTTTTTTTTTTCTGGTAACTTGCGCTTTGCTCTCAAATAACTCCCCCCCCCCCAAAAAAAAAAATAAATAAAATAAAAATAAAATAAAATAAAAAAATAAAATAAAATAAAATAAAATAAAATAAAAATAAAATAAAATAAAATAAATCATAGTAAAAGTAAAAATAAAAATAAAAAGAAAGAAAGAAAGAAAGAAAGAAAGAAAGAAAGAAATACTAATAAAAATATTTAAATACACTAAAAATTGTTCATTGAAATTTAACAGAACGGTTGTTATCTTTATAAAGATTAATTCTTACTAGTAACCTACTTTGGACAGCCCCTGCCTGCCTGGATTAGTTTATATATATATATATATATATATATATATATATATATATATAAATAAATATAAGACAGCTATCTACATAAATGTCTTTTTAATGACAGGTCTTTAAAAAAAAGTGTTAGATGTTTAATTAAATTTAAGATTGCAATGAAATAATTCAGGACTTATTTTAATCAATAATTTTCTATTTAAGTTTCTACTTATTTCTCTTTAAATTTACTTTTAAACTAGTGACATTTTTTTATATAATAACTATTTCATTCCGTTTTTAACTAGAATTATTATTTTAAGGAAAAAAATCCCATATCAGATAAAAAATTATTGGCACGAATGCAGTGTCAAGACAACAACGTAAAAAGCAGAAGTATTTGATTGCATTCAATAGCAAAAAAAAAAAAAAAAAAAAAAAAAAAGTAAATACTGATGTAACACGAAAAACAATGCGGTTGAAATAAATGTAGTTCGGTTTATTGCGTTACTTCTGTACTCTTTCTCCATTTTTCTCCAGATGATTGATCGTATTTTTTTTTTTTTTTTTTTAAATATATTTTTTGTTATATATATATATATATATATACGTGGCGTTTTGCTTACAAGTTTTTTCTTTATTATTATTAAACATGCTAGTTTTATCCAAGAAATGAACGAGAACTATTATTCTTAAGTTCAAATTTTTCTTACATTGTGAAACGTTACGTTATTATTTCATGTTGTTTACATCTAAACGTTCTTACACCTAAACGTTACGTTATTATTTCATGAAATATTTCTTGTATATTTTTTCAATTTAATGTGTTTTGTTTATTTCATTTCGGTCTACTTTTAATTATCTTTTAACCCAAATTTTTTATCCTTTTTATTGCTAGTAATTTTCTACACTAGGGCTCTTCTTCATAAAATGATTCATTACAAAACTGAATTAACTTTGCCTGCAACGTATTAAAATATTTCCTTCTTTTCTGTTTCCTGAAAATCACGTTACTTGACCATACTGATAAGTGATGGAAATTTCCGAGCAATTTAGAGCAACTATATTTCGAAGCACATTAATTTTTCCAGACATTCAAAATATTATTCAAGCGTAGTATGACAAATCTGAAACGTAACCTTCATATAAATATTTCAGTTCGCTTCATTACTGTTATCTAATCGAACTAAGACACTGCCGATATGAAAACTGTAAAAATTATATTTCGAAATGTGGAAAGAATTTTACTATTTTGTTTTACGATTTCTCTATATCTGTTGCAGATCTTTACTTCTAGTAACGAGTGTCAAATTTCTTTCTTTTTTAAAAATATTCTTATCTCTTACAAAACAGATATATATTGAATTAATTTTACTTTTATGGTTGACAGACTTGCTGTATTTATCTAAATTTTCAACAGTGCCATAATATTGTGAAATATGAGTTAGTGTAAGTGCTTATAAATAATTCAATATTATATCTAATGTGATGAATAATGCGTAACGCAATTTTCGTCTTTTGGTTTTTATAGTACACTAGCAGGCAACGCCCGCTTCGCTGGTCCCTATTTTTAAATGAATCACTATAATGAATTCTCAAAATTGCATTAATTTTTATCACATGAAAAAAAAGAGAAACAAAATCTGAGTAGGAAAAATGTCGCACCGGGTTCTCACTGCCTTCGGAAAAAATTCCCAAAATGCTCTAACTCTTATTTCTATTATTTTCCCACTTCGCCCCCCCCCTCCTGTCTATCCTAATAATTTTACAAATTTGAAATATCCGCAATCGATTTGTAAGTATCAAAAACCTCTATGCACCAGTTTTGAACGATATATCTCTATTTTTATTTTTTTACCGCTCTACTCCCTCCCCCCCCCCTTCCCGCCCTCCCAATAATTTTAAAAATTCGAAAATATCCGCAATCGAATTGTAGGTATTGGAAACCTCTATGTACCAATTTTGAATGATCTAACTCTATTTTCTTTTTTTTTGCCCCTCTGCCCCCCCTTCCCGGCCCTCCTAATAACTTTATACTTTCAAAAAAATCCCCATTCGACTTGCAGGCCTCTAAAACCTATCTGTACCGATTTTGAACGGCCTAACTGTATTTCTATTTGTTTTTTACCATAGCCCCCCCCCCTTACCGCCCCCCCTTCCCGCCCCACCTAATAATTTTAAAAATTCGAAAGTATCCGCAATCGATTTGTAAGTATCGAAAACATCTATATACCAATTTTGAGCGATCTAACTCCATTTTTATTTTTTTGCCCCCTCCTCCCCCTCCCCTCCTCCCCCTCCCCTCCCCCTTTCCCGGCCCTCCTAATAACTTTACACTTTCGAAAATATCCCCATTCGACTTGCAGGCATCTAAAACCTAACTGTACCAATTTTGAACGGCCTAACTGTATTTCTATTTGTTTTTGACCATAGCCCCCCCCTTACCGCCCCCCCTTCCCGCCCCACCTAATAATTTTAAAAATTCGAAAGTATCCGCAATCGATTTGTAAGTATCGAAAACATCTATATACCAGTTTTGAACGATCTAACTCTATTTTTATTTTTTTGCCCCCCTCCCCCCCTCTCCCCTCCCCCTTTCCCGGCCCTCCTAATAACTTTACACTTTCGAAAATATCCCCATTCGACTTGCAGGCATCTAAAACCTAACTGTACCAATTTTGAACGGCCTACCTGTATTTCTATTTGTTTTTGCCCCATAGCCCCCCCTTGCCGCCCCCCCCCCCCCTTCCCGCACCTCCTAATAATTTTATAAATTCGAAAATATCCGAAATCGATTTGCAGGTATCGAAAACCTCTATATACCAATTTTGAACGATCTAACTCTCTTTTTATTTTTTGCCCCCCCCCCCCTCTCCCCCCCCCTGCTGCCCCACCTCGGGGCTGAATTTCTAAAATTCCAGAAATTGGTTTTTAGATATTTGCATTAGCTATATTTTAGAGCAAAAATTTCACGCATATCTATTTTTTTGTTTGAGATATATAGGATTATGCGAAATCACGTTTTTACGCATGTGAAATCACGTTTTGCCCCCCCGCCCCCCTTGGGGACCGAATTTTGAAAATTCCAGAAATTGGTTTTTAGACATTTGTGTTAGCTATATTTTAAAGCAAAAATTTTACGGATATCTGTTTTTTTTGTTTGAGATATGAAGGATTTTGTGAAATCACGTTTTTCCCCCCCTCCCCCCCTTGGGGGGCGAATTTTGTAAAATCGCTTCTTAGTGGATGCCTACGTCATGGAAAGAACATTGTCACAAAATTTCATGCTTCTAGGTCCAGGGGTTTGGTCTGGGCGTTGATAGATCACCCCCTCACTCAGGAAGTCTTCTTTTATATATATAGATTAATGTTATAAAAATATTCAAAATGCAATAATGATAATTAATGATCAATACATTAGCATGATTATAATGACTTTTACACAATTCCATGAAACTAATTTAATTTTCTTATTAATTATAATATATATATATATATTCTTTAAGTTAATCAAATTATTCGGCTGCAGCGACCGCATGTTTCGCGACCGCTGAAAATTCTGACTACTTCATAAGCGCCAACTTGTACGGTTTCTTAACACCATTATTCCTTTGCAAAAAATTTCATCATGCCAAACTTATTAAAAATCTCCTGTATAAAAAAAGAGTATACAAGTTGGTAGCTATGCTACTTCGCTAAAGTCAGGATTTCAGGGATCGCGAACCGGGTGGTCTCACTCGGTGATGTTTGTAGAACCATTAATTTGTTGCTTAAATCTCTCACCATTGTAAATATGTTCATATTGTTAGACAGATTAGGTTTAATATTATTTTTTTCTTTTGTTTTCTTTTGACAGAGCTTTTATAGTTTTTTTCTTTTTTCTTTTACTTTTAAAATCATGCCTTTTAATGCTACATGCGCACATGGTGATTAGAACACAAAAATGTTTAGGCACATTATCAGAAAAAAAAAAGGCATCGATTTAAATAATAAAAATAGTGAACAGTTTCCTCAAAGTGAAGATACTACTAAAGAAAAAAAAAAATGTTCGCGTTAAATATATCTATACACACACGCGCACACACACATATCTATATGTTTAATATCATTCATGTTAATATCAATTTACGTGAAATTCTTCTTGGTTTTATCTTGAACGTTCGATCAATTTCAAAAAGTATTCATAAAATGTCTTTCCATACATTTATATATATATATATTAAAAAAAAAAAAAAAGATTTTCTATCAAGGGAAAAAAAAAATCCTCATTCAGATGCTATTTTCCTAAAATTCTTATGTACTCGCTGTCATCTGGAACGGTAGGTAGGTAGGTAAATTTGTTTGTAAATGTAACGCTAGAAAACAGGGGAAAATAAATTAGAATTATAAGGCGTATTGTTAAAAATAAGGTATCAAATAAAAGGGGCAATTTTTCTGAATCCAACGGATTAAACAGCTTATCGATCGGACAATTTTATTTTTTAAAATTAACTAAAGTATTAAAATTAGGTGGCAACAGCAGAAGATGATATGGAAACCGTTTGGAGAGAAAAGAAAACATCTGCTACTCTTTAAGTCACATATTTTTGAAGTGGGATTAAAAATAGCAGTTTTCGTTTTTTTTTTTTTTTTTTTTTTTAATTTTCTCTCACGAACAGAAAAATTAATATACAGCCTGTACAACACAAGACTAACTTGCAGTTTAAATTTCATCAATTTTGGTTATAAACAAAAAAGTAATTTTTTCTTTTTTTTCAAATTAAATTTTATTCTAACTTCGTAAAAAAAAAATATGTGATACGATATAAAAGAATTTGGGTTTTAAAAGTTTTTTTTAAATAGCTTGTTAAGATTTTCTACTAATAAAATTGAAAGTGTATTAATAACATTCTTCTATGTATAACTTGCATGCTTATCACTAAAAATAAACTAGTGGATCTGCAGATCAGGAGCCTCAACGTCCTAATTACATCAGACATTATTCAATAGGTCATTTTTATTTATTCCTTATTATATAATCGTATATATTGATTCGATCGACTTGTTACCATAATCAGATACATTCCTGAGGGGGGCTGCCGCCCCCTCAACCCCCCGCTATGTCTCTATTTGCATATCTTATAAAGTGTTACGGAATTGTAAATAATTGCATTTATTTTTGTATCAATTCTTTCAAAGAAGTTTAGTAAAGTTAATAAAATGCTAACTTTGTGCATTTTTAGTCGTTTTAGCGTTAAAATAGCCTAATTTTACCTTAAAAACATTTAAAAAAGTTCCAATAAGGGAAGAAATGTATTTGGCGCCAAATTTGGCGACTGTTTCCCTCCTTGGCGATTTTTTTTGGCGACCTTTGCGAGAAAATCCTTATTAGGGATATACCAAATATGGAAGCTCTAATCTCATTATGAGATACGAGAATTTTCCAGAACAGTCTGTGTTCGATAAAAAAGTATAAAAGCAACATTTTTTTGCGAAGGCAGTCAGTCTCAGATCTGTGTCAGTTTCGTGAAATTCTTGCTTTGCTTTGAGCCTCTTTAGATGAGACTTTCTTTATGTGTTATTGCTAAATAGTTTGTACCGTTGTTTTGCTGTTAACGGCTGTTGTTTAAGCTGTGTTTACTGGTTGAATTGAAGCTGATACTTGGTTTATAGACCTGTATTTTTCTGGAACTTCCTGTGAATACATCACTGAATTTTTGCAAGTTTTGCCTTTCATTCTCGGACAACTTACGGACTCCCAAGTACGCAACAATATGTATTCTTAATGAACGACGGTCTTGTATTATTTCCCTGAAATTCATAAATACCAAATTTCATAACTACCAAATTTCATACAAAAAAAAAATTACATAGCATATCGGAAATATTTTGCGTAACCTTTAAACTAATTTTCAATTCTATGCCCACAATTATCAACAAGAAAACATGCTTTTAAAATTCTAACATAAATTCATTATATTTGATGGGGTGTAACCATGTTAAAATAAACTTTTAAGAAATATCGACTATAGACCGTAATAGTACGAAATTATTTTATATATCCCGGAAAAGTAGCCACAGTCATTATAAACGCCTATAATAAGAATAAACTTAATTAATTATAACTCATTAATTTTTCAAACTAATTTGACATCATTCGGATGATTACAGTACATACTCGGAATTATTTTGTGTGGTCCCATAAATTATTTAGTCTATACATAACCTTTTTTAAGAGTAAACATAATTTTAAGCATCTTTATAATGTATGATAATTTTATTAAGTTCAATGCAGCATAAACGCATTAAAGTGTGCTCTTAAATAAAAGTTTGTCCATAGGCTCTAATGCTACGAAATTCTTTTGCGTGTCTCTGTAAGCAAACCATAAACATTCTATACACCTGTAAAAACTATTCAGCTTACTTTTGCGTTTAAAATTAATAATTGTTCCAAATTTAACATCGTTTGGATGACTACGTGACATTGTCAGAACAATTTTGTAAGGTCCTGTACATTAATTAGAAAGCTTAAGAGCACGTATTTTCTTCAAACAACATAAGTTAAACATCTTACTCATGTACGCTAGTTTAATTTTCTTGATTGCAAAGTAAAGATGTTAAAATGCGTTTAAACGCAATTCACCTCATACGCCGTAATGTGAAGCATTTTAGCGTGTTCCTGTCTACAATCCATACAATCCATAAAAAGTATAGGCCTAAAAAAATAAATAGCTATTTCTATACCGAGCCTGAATATATGTGTCAATTTACAAATCAATCGAGAATTTTTGCGGCCGCTATTGCGGTACATACAAATTCTTCCCATAGGCCGTAATGATAAAAAAAATTTGGCGTGTCCCTGTACACGAACTGCAAATGGAATGCACACCCAAAACTATACAGCTAATTTCGTGGGGCTCATGAACATGTGTACCAAATTTCAAGTCAATAGCGTGATATTTGCGGCCGCTATCGCACAACAGACAGACAGACAGACGGAACACAAAATCCTTTTGAGTCTCAACAGAGGCCCTCCACTGACGTTTCGGTAAAAATTCGAAGTCAATAGCTTGATTTTTGTGGTGGCTATCGCGGTACATACAGATTCTTCCCATAGGCCGTAATAATAGAATGACTTTGGCGTGTCCCTGTACACGAACTACAAATGGAATACACACCTAAAACAATACAGCTAATTCCGTTGGGCTCATGAATATGTGTACCAAATTGCAAGTCAATAGCGTGATTTTTGTGGCCGCTATCGCGATACATACAAATTCCTCACATAAGCCGTAATGATAAGAAAAACTTTGGCGTGTCCCTGTACACGAACTACAAATGAAATATACACCTAAAACTATACAGCTAATCCCGTTGGGCTCATGAATATGTGTACCAAATTGCAAGTCAATAGCGTGATTTTTGTGGCCGCTATCGCGATACATACAAATTCCTCCCTTAGGCAGTAATGATAAGAAAAACTTTGGCGTGTCCCTGTATACGAACTACAAATGGAATACATACCAAAAACTATGCAGCTAATTTTGTGGGGATCATGAACATGTGTACCAAATTTCAAGTCAATAGCGTGATATTTGCGGCCGCTATCACACGACAGACAGACAGACAGACGGACGGACAGACGGAACACAAAATCCTGTTGAGTCTCAACAGAGGCCTTCCACTGACGTTTCTGCAAATATTGGAAGTCAATAGCTTGATTTTTGCGGTGGCTATCGCGGTACATACAGATTCTTCCCATAGGCCGTAATGATAGAATGACTTTGGCATGTCCCTGTACACGAACTACAAATGGAATACACACCTAAAACTATACAGCTAATTTCGTTGGGCTCATGAATATTTGTACCAAATTGCAAGTCAATAGCGTGATTTTTGTGGCCGCTATCGCAATACATACAAATTCCTCCCTTAGGCAGTAATGATAAGAAAAACTTTGGCGTGTCCCTGTATACGAACTACAAATGGAATATATACCAAAAACTATACAGCTGATTTCGTGGAGCTCATGAACATGTGTACCAAATTTCAAGTCAATAGCGCTATTTTTGCGGCCACTACCGCGATACATACAAATTCCTCCCATAAGCCGTAATAATAAGAAAAACTTTGGCGTGTCCCTGTATACGAACTACAAATGGAATACATACCAAAAACTATACAGCTAATTTCGTGGGGCACATGAACATGTGTACCAAATTTCAAGTCAATAGCGCTATTTTTGCGGCCGCTATCGCGATACGTACAAATTCCTCCCATAGGCCGTAATGATAAGAAAAACTTTGGCGTGTCCCTGTATACGATCTACAAATGGAATACATACCAAAAACTATACAGCTAATTTCGTGGGGCTCATGCACATCTGTACCAAATTTCAAGTCAATAGCGCTAATTTTGCGGCCGCTATCGCGCGACAGACAGACAGACAGACGGACAGACAGACACAGCCCAAAACCGTTTTGAGTCTCAATGTAGGGCCTCCACTGACGTTTCGGCAATTATAATCACAGAGAAACTTTCATAGCAGTGTTCAGAAGTTAGCTGTGTCATACATAAAACGTATAAAGACTTCGAAAATCTTTTAATTTTACTATGTAGGAAGAAGTAAATAATAATGTGAAAATAATTGTTTATCTAAGTTCTTGTTCTTGTTCTTTTTTTTTTCTGAGCCTTATAGTTTTGGTATGGTAGTATAAAAAATTATTAATTAATTTCATAATTTATAATATTATCGATTAATTGTGAATCATACATGATTTAATTTTCTCATGATATTTTTACACGTATATAATACTGCTCATAAATTTTGTAAAAACATGCGCATCCAAATTTCTAAGAACGAACTAAAACCCTTGCGTGACTTCTCTATGAAATATTCCATAATTGCTTTTTAATAATTTATATGGAAATTTTCGGAAATAAAAACGCAATACTACTTTTTGGATTCGTGATTCAATATCATTTTTATATATTACGCAAAAATGTTTTTTTTTTTTTTTCTTTTTTTTTTAAGATAAGAAGTTTTTTTTTTTTTTTTTTTTTTTTTTTTTTTTCTGCTGCTACGTATAGTAATATATTTAAAAGAATGTGGAATAAAAATGTGATTCTTGCTTTGGGGAAAGTAATTAAAGATTCACGAGTGTCTCAAATTACGTCTTAATGGATTTTCAATATTATTAGTAAATATCCCGATGTTTTTGGTAAAAAAAAGTATTTTTTAGGAATACTCTTTTTTTTTTTTTATTTTTTTATTTAGTCCTTGATCCCGATTTTAATCGTTGATATATATAGTTATTTTCTACATCATATAAATAAATAAGGAAGAAATAAAATGTTTATATAATAAGAGAGTAATGTAATATATTTAACAAGCGTTACAAGCTTTAGGTTATATTTCCAGTTTTGTCATTTAACGTTCATCGCACCCATAATAGAAACAGTAAAATAATGACTCACTTATACTTATTACTTTATTAGGTTATTTTCTTCACTTAATCAAAAGCGATAATTTAGAATGATTTCTGTAGAAATCATCCCGTTTTGTGTATTTGTGTATGCAACGGAAAATTCGCCATTACGTTAAATTCTGTAATACTGAATCAATTCAAAAATTAAACGGAGAGTGGACTTATCATAGATATATCTTAGATAATTAAATAAATTAGAAAAACCTTAACATTACTTATTTATTTGTCGTTAACATTTTCAGCTGGAGGTCCAGCTCTCTTCAGACGACGACTTCTGTAGTGGAGGTCTTGAATGACGTCCCATAAGTTTTTGCCATAAGATGGCGCCACACTCTGTCTGGTGCCACTGCACCGCTGTTGTTACATGCTTCGTGATTGGTAGCTTTTTCTATAGCTTCGCGGTACATTGCGTAATTATAATCTTCATATTCCGCGATTTTACTAGTTTTTTCAAAATTAATTATAATATCCTGATTATTAAACGTTTTAGCTAAAGCTGTATTGAACTTGTCGGTTTTTATGTTGTTTTATGCTCATTTACTCTTGTTTTAATTTTTCTCTTTGTAACTCCGATGTATGAACCAAGTCTATTATTTTGATCGATGAAAGGCATTTTACATATTCCTGCCGTTTCTAAAGGGGGATGGGGGGCTTCATCCCTTCGTATTAATTGAAAATTATTTCTGTTGGGATTATAGGGATATTAAAGCCGTATTTATTTGCTACATTTTTTATTTTATTCGAGGCTCCGCGATTAAAAGGAATATAAGAGGTAAATTTTGAGAAGGATTTTTGAAAGTTAGGTATATTATCTAAAATTTTTATTCTATTTCTGATCAGTTTGTTGACAATTTTGTCCGGGTAACCTGCTTTTCTAGTGAAAACCTTAATTAAATGTAATTCGTTATTAAGATCGCCTGATTCATTACATATTAAAAAAGCGCGATTGATATAAGAACGTATTGGATTAATTTTCTAACGGTAAGTTGTTTTATTAATTTAGTGGATGATTTCGTTACTATTAGTTTGTTTTCGATAAAGATTTTTCTAATTTGACTATCGATACGGGTAAATTTAATATCTAGGAAATTAATTTGTTGGTTAGTTTCTTCTTCGTACTTAAACTCGATATCGGAGTCATAGCTATTTATTTCTTTTAAAATTTGGTTAACATAATATTTTTTATAGATAACGGCGAAAACGTGACCGACATATCTAACCAAAAGTAATTTTTTTTTCAAGGATTTCTTTTTCTATTAACCTTAATTTAAATTCGGCAATAAAGACCAAAATGGGTGATCCCATTGGGACACCTTTTCTTTTGTTCGTATATTTTTTTGCTAAACTTAAAATAGTTGTCATTAAGTAAAACGTTCATTGTTGCAGTAAGTGTTTGCGCTATTTTGGGGTCGAGGTAATTTTCATTTATTGTTTTGTTAACGATTTGACTAGCTTCTCCAAGGTATCGTTAGAAAATTAATGCAATACGCTCTTATATCAATCGCGCTTTTTTAATACGTAATGAATCAGACGATCTTAATAACGGATTAAATTTAATTAAAGTTTTCATTAGAAAAGCAGGTTACCCGGACAAAATTGTGAACAAACTGATCAAAAATAGAATAAAAACTTTAGATAATATACCAAACTTTCAAAAACCCCTATCAAAATTTACCTCTTCTATTACTTTTGATCGCGGAGCCTCTAATAAAATAAAAAGTGCAGCAAATAAATACGGCCTTACCTATTAAACCCAACAGAAATATTTTTCAATTAATACGAAGCTATAAACACCCCATCCCCCTTCAGAAATGGAAGGAATATGTAAAATACCTTCATCGATCAAAATAATAGACCAGGTTCATACATCGGAGTTACAAAGAGAAAAATTAAAACGAGAGCAAATGAGCTTAAAAACGACTTAAAAACCGGCAAATTTAATACAATTTTAGCTAAAACGCTTAATAATCAGCATATTATAATTAATTTTGAAAAACTAGTAAAATATCGGAATATGAAGATTATAATTACGCAATGTACCGGAAAACTATAAATATAGCTACCAATCACGAAGTATGTAACGACAGCGATGCAGTGGCACCAGACAGAGTGTGGCGCCACCTTATGGCAAAAACTACCCAAGACCGTCATTCAAAACCTCCACTACAGAAGTCATCGCCTGAAGAGAGCTGGGCGCCCAGCTGAAAATGTTAACGACAAAGCACAAAGTAATGTTAAGGTTTTTCTAATTTATTTAATTAACAGTTTATACTTCGTTTCATTATATTTTCGTTTATTATATTTTAGAAAAGTTCGTTTGTTCTATTTTAAAACATGATCATTCGTTGCGTTTTAAAATGACAGTCATTTAAAAAATTCCAAACCTATACAAAAAACTTATTTATAACAGATTTTCTTAAGAGTCTAAATGTATAGCCGGTATGAAGGTCTCAAAAAACTTCAATAATCAACTCGTTTAAGTTCAGCAAGTTCAATAATTCGCCATCTTGTTTCGAAATGGTACCCACTTCAATATTCCAAACTCGATAAATACTTGCATGTTCGGATCGATTTGATTGAAATTCAGTATCCAAATAGCACATTTCAAAGTCTTAATCAAATTTGTTACTACGCATCATTTGAAAATAAAGATCACTTAAAATATTCGAACTTTCTTTTTTTACTTGCAAATAAACTAAATTTTCAGAACGTGTATAAAATAACAACAGAAAATTGGTCGAGACCTTTAACCTTTTACATAAACACATTTTAAATATATTTTGAACAACAAATAAATAGGTGGGCCCTCCGTGGTCATCACACTGCTAATCGCGTTCGAGTGTAGGAGAGCGGATTCGATTCCCGTGCTGTCCCTGGGTGTTTTTCCAATTCTTCGTACTGTAATTCTGTCATGTGCTGTCTTTATCAAGTCTTATCAATCAAGTCTTTATTAATGTCTTTATCAATGTCTTATTGATTTACAAGCTTGCTTCGAGAGTCAAGCATACAAATCTGAGGTATATGTTATCAATAAATAAATAAATAGGTAAATAATAGCAGTTAAGTGGATTATTTTCTGTTTGTTGTTTGTTTCCCTCATAAAGAAGCGTTTGTGCATAAGTGCGATTTGTTGCATTCTTCCAATAATGCAATATAAAACATATACCATTTAGGATAACTTCTAAGATGTCTAAGGTGTCTAATGATATGATGCGATAGTTTCATATAAAATAACACGTGATATTTGAAAAGCAACGAACGTAAAACATAAAATAACAAGAACGAAAAATCATAAAGTACGCACTGATTATCAACACTTTCCAAATGCACATAATTGTTGTATCGTATAACTTTCAATGATCTTTGCCTGCGTAGTCACACAAATGACAGACAGTAGTTCTGAAAGGCATACAAATAGACTAATTGAAGTCCAAATCAATCTTAAACATTATTAGAAAGTGTTAAAAATGCTTAACACAAAAGAAAACGTAGCCCATTTTTTCTAATTGCACTCGCTAATGTATCTGAATATTTGAATGTAGACCTGTAAATCTGAAAGTAAACAAAATCATATTCTATACAAAATATTATTTTAACATATTAACAAAAAGAAAAAATGTTTTCTACAGTACAAAGTTCTTTAAATGTAATTTATAAAAATGTCTGTTCTAAAATGCAAAGCATTGGCATTTTTGCGGTGACCCTGTACACAAACCAGTTGCACAGGACCTATTAATGTCATTTAAAACAGGGAAAATTCCATAGTGAATTTCAATAACATATATAATTTGTTAAAAATTCCGAAAAAAATTACGGCCACTGGGGGAGGGTAGACGGACGAATGGACGAAACAGATGGACAGTCGGAAAGATAGATACACAAATTGAAATCATATACACACTTAAAAAAAAAAAAAAAAAAAGTGTTAAATCGCTTAATGTAAAAGAAAATTCAATTCCAGCAAATTTCCAATAATAGCTCTCAATGTAACTGAATATTTTTGTGTGGCCCTGTAAATCTAATTTTAATCATACTACATTCTGCAGAAAGCATTCTTTTATGCTTATGAATAAAATATTTCAATTTTATTCAGATTTGTTCAAAGTAAAGTTATTAAAATTTTGTTTATAAAAATACCTCTCATAGAGCGATGCATTTGAAATACTTTCGGGTGTCCCTGTATACAAACCCGAGGTAATATTTACTCCATTTCTACAGTAAACACCTGAGATTAAACTTGAATAACGTATTTCGATTTCATTGAAATTTGTGTAAAATACAAGAAATAAAACGTAGTTTATAAAAATACCTCTCATAAAACACAATACTTTTGAATACTTTTGGGCGTCCCTGTACACAAGCCAGAAGAAGTATTCCCTCAATTTTCAATAGGGAACAACCGATTGGGAATTTGAATATCATATATCAGTTTCAAGAAATTCCATGAATATTTACGGGAGTTAGAGCGTGGATAGATAAGACAGACGGACATGCGGACAGACAGAAAAACCAAAGTCATTAACAATTTTATACCTTGTTGGAAAATGTTAAAAACATTTAGAAAGGTATAAAAGCTATTAATAAAAACGAAAATGCAATTCCAGTAAATTTCCAATAACACTCTTTAATGTAACTAAATATTTTTTCTGTGGTCCTGTAAATCTAATGCTAAACACACTGTATTCTATGGAAAGCATTTTTTTGTGTATATGAATAACACATTTGAATTATATTAAGATTTGTGTAAAGTAAGTTTCTAAAATTTGGTTTATAAAAATACCTCTCATACGTCGCAGTGCTTTTTAATAATTTCGGGTGCCCCTGTATACAAAAGAGTGATGGTATTTACTCCATTTTCAATGGAGAACATCCGATAGTGTACTTAAATAACATATATCAATTTCATTGAGATTTGTGTAAAGTAACGGCATTGGAATGGCATTGGATTACAGCATTGCATAACTTGAGTAACATATATCAGTTTAAAATTTTTTTATGAATATTTACGGACGTTAGAGCGCAGGTAGACAGACAAACAGACAAACAGACAAATTGAAGTCATTAACACTCTTCAACCTTGTTGGAAAGTGTTAAAACGAAAGTTTTGATAAAATATTAAGCATGTATTGATATTTGAAAGAATGGCGATTTCATAGTAAGTTATTTAGTATTTTTAGTCATTTAAATATTTTTTTTTCATGAAAGCATCCCGATATCAACTCTTAAAAAAAAAAAAAAAAATACTTTGAAAAATATGTTTTATATATTTTAAAAAAGTTATGCATATTGCGTCTTTAAGTTGTGTTCAAAACTTTTTTGTTTATGTATCACTGTAAAAAATATCTGTTAAAAGTACAGGAAAAATCTGGCAGCTGTGATGCCAGTATTTCTCCGTCAAATATACAGAACAAAACTGTACTTTCAGCAAAAACCTGTTTGATTTACAGGATTTCTGCGTAAAATATATGTCAGTGATACAATTTTGCGGTTTTAAACTTCATATTTGACGGAGAAATACTGGCACCCCAGCTACCAAATTTTTCCTGTACTTTTACAGGTTTATTTTTTACAGTGTATATATATGTATATATGTATGTATTGTTTCCGATTTATTAACTAAATTACATTTATATAGATATACCTTTCATAAAATACTATGTACTAGAAAAAGAACCTGCTGTTAAATAATTTTTCTAAATATTTATATTGATTTATACAGGTTTATTGGAAAGTATACATAACAGCAAAAACGCGTAAAACATTTAAGATATAAAAGCAGAATTTGATTGATGGTCAATGAGATATATCTTTGATTTCCAGGTAATTGAATGCATTTTTCACAGAGCATTAAAATGTGACAAGCGAAATATTGTGAAACGTTCTGGAATTGTTTCTTTAAAAATTGCATGAATACGTAAAAATAAAACCTAATAATCTGACATTTTGTATATGAGTTACGGCATACAGCGATACATTTTATTAAATTCAATTTATTTATTGTTATTTATTCTTAAAAATGTTTAAATAAAAATAATATTTATCTAATTTCTAATGTAATATTTTTTTATTGAAGCATATTTTATATAATTAGAGTATACGTCTTGACTGAAACTGAATGAGCTGTTTTCAGTTAAATAGCAACTTAGGACAATTTATACTATATAGAGGTGCTTCATAAAATTTCTCTACATTGTGCAGACATTTTTATTGTTAGTATAAATGATATTAGTTTACATATATATATATATTTTTTTATTGAAGACAATTTGAAATTCTTTTTGTTTTTACATCTTTTCTTTTGGCATTGACGTGTACCAGAATAAAATGTTCTGCGCGGCTCTCAGAGTTATTTTTAGTTTAACTAGCTGTAGTGCACCCGGCTAAGTGGTCGGAGATTTTGGGGCCCTGCTACATTCTCAGTGTTAACGAAAATGATTACAATTTGTTTGTGTATTTATACCAAGTCCGTATGTTTTTAAAATGAGTCATATTTTCAGATATTTTTTTTGTGCGTCCCTTTAAAAAGAAGTATAAATTATAAGTATGCAATTTTTTGTAACCACCATGCTAGAGCAAAATTCAAAAGCGTATATCATTCACAAAAAAAAAAAAAAAGAACTTAATCATACTTAATCATACTTAGTCCCCATCACAAAGAAATATAACATTGGTCTGTTCTGTTCTGTTTTAAACGATTTCTGAAATATGTGATACTATTTACGGAAACTAACAAAGGATCATTCCATGGTATACGTAGGATCAGTCATTCACAGGAATATTTTGCCAAAAATTAACAAAGGGTTATTATATAGTATATATTGTGTAAGTCACAAACAAGAATATTTTCGCTTCCGCTACTATACATGAACTATAATCGCTATATTTACGTTTTTAAATGGATATACGATTTTTTTTTTTTTTTTTTTTTTTTTTTTTTTGTAGCACCATATACTGTAAGAATTCTATCTATATTTAGACCGGAATTTTACTCGCCACAGTAAAATTTTCACTCGCCAATGGCGAGCAGGCGAGCGGAAATTTCACGCCCTGCTTTAGAATGCTGAAAAAAAAACCTATGAACATTTTGAATATTTTGTAGTATCGTTCGTTACTCTTTTAGGTTGATTTCTTTAGAAATCGACCTATTGCAATCACTTCGTTTATCTCTATATATATCAGGGATGGAACACGGGCGCAGAATTCATACCACTATCAATGTAAGAAAATTTTCTACTTCTTAAATCAACGATATTATATGTAGAGAAATTTCGTAAACGGATTCCGGTATGAATTCTGCGCCCGTGTTCCATCCCTGATATATCTATATATCTATCTATCTATCTATAATGAAAATTTTGTCATCACGATAACTCCCGAAATAATACTCGAAATCAAACCAAATTTGGACAGTAAACTAATCTTATAAATATCTTGGATGAGTTCGTTAACCAAGTTGCTCCGACTTTTTGTTTTCAAGTGACAGCAACTTGAAAATTTCAAACCAACATTGTAAAAAGCATATTTAAAGCAAGATTTGCTTGAATTTTGATGTAAATACAGGCCACATAAGGGTCTCAATGAAGTTTATTAATGAAGTTTATCCGCCATTTTTAATAAAGTGGCAGATATTTTAAGTTAAGCGAGACCACTTGAAATCAGGCTACCACTTGAAAATTTAAAATCGCTATAACTTCCGAAATAATACTCCAAATCGAACCAAATTTGGACAGTGTCTTAACTTATCTTATAAATATCTTAGATGTGTTTATTAACCAAGTTGCTCCGCCATTTTGTTTTAAAGTGGAGACCACGTGAAAATTTCAAATTCAAATTGTAAAAATCGTATTCCGAATTTGTTTGAAATTTGATGTAAATATAGACCACATAAGGGTCTCAATGATGTTTATTAATGAAATTTATCCGTCATTTTTAATAAAGTGGTAGATATCTTAAGTTAAGCGGGGCCACTTGAAATCACGCTACCACTTGAAAATTTAAAATCACAATAAATTCTGAAATAATACTCCAAATCGAACCAAATTTGGACAGTGTCTTAACTTATCTTATAAATAACTTAGAGGAATTTGTTAACCAAGTTGCTCCACCATTTTGTTTTCAAGTGGAGTCCACTTGAAAATTTCAAATTCAAATTGTAAAAAGCGCATTCCGAATTTTTTTTAATTTTGATGTATACATAGATTATACAAGTGTTTCAAATAACTTTATTAATGAAGTTTATCCGCCATTTTTAATAAAGTGGCGGTTATCTTAAGTTAAGCGGGACCACTTGAAATCAGGCCACCACTTGAAAATTTAAAACCATGATAACTTCCGAAATAATACTCCAAATGGAATCAAATTTGAACAGTGTCTTAACTTATCATATAAATATCCTAGATGAGTTTGTTAACCAAGTTGAACCGCCATTTTGATTTCAAGTGGAGACAACTTGAAAATTGCAAATTAAAATTGTAAAAAGCGTATTCCGAAATTGTTTGAATTGTGATGTAAATACCACGTAGGGATCTCAATGAAGTTTATTAATAAACTATATCCGCCATTTTTAATAAAGTGGCAGATATCTTAAGTTAAGCGGGGCCACTTGAAATCAGGCTCCACTTGAAAATTTAAAATCACGATAACTTCTCAAATAATAATCCAAATCCAACCAAATTTGGCAGTGATATTATCATATAATTATCTTGAATGTTTTCACTAGACAACTTGTCCCGACATCTTGTTTTTAAGTTCCAGCCACTTGAAATCACACTGCCACTTGAAGATATGCCACACGATAACTTGTAAAATACTAAACTGATTCAAATAAAAGTTGGATAGTGAACTTATGGTTCAAATATCTAGGATAAGTTCACTTGGTGACTTGATCCGCAATTTTATTTCCAAGTGGCGGCCACTTGAAAATTTGTCATTATGGTAACTTTATTAATACAGAATCAATTCGCATCAAATTTGGGTAGTGAATTTATCATTCAAATATCTCATTTAAGTTCGCTGGGCATCTCACTCCAGTTTTTATACAAGTGGTGCCACCTGAAAATTTCTTATGACGATAATTTTTGAAATACTGATTTAATTTAAACTAGAACTGGACAATGAACTTATCATAGAAATATACTGGATGATTTCGATGGGCAAGTTGTTTTGCCATTTGTTTCCAAGTTGCAGCCACTTAGACTGCCACTTGAAAATTTGCTATAATAATAACTTTTGAAACACGGCACTGATTTAAACCACAGTTGGACAGTGAACCTATGCTTCAATTATTTATATTATGGATGTGTTTGCTGAGCAACTTGTTCCACTGTATTGTTTCCAAGTGGCCGCCACTTGAAAATTTGTTATCACGGTAACGTTAGAAATACTTAATCAATTCAAATCAAAGTTGAAAATTGGATTTATCATTCAAACAACAAAAATCTAGAAAATTCACGTAACTCGTGAACCAATCACGTTATTGCGTCCATCTTTGGTATATCGATAATAAATATTTTCTCGCCAAAAGTCGCCAAAAAAGTCGCCATAGAGGAAAAGTCGCCAAATTTGGCGCCAAATCTATTACCTGCGTTACTGGATCTTTTTAATGCGTTTTTAAGGAAAAATTAGGCTATTTTAATGCTAAAACAAACTAGATATGCAGAAAACTAACATTTTTATCATCTTACTAAGCCTCTTTGAAAGAATTTCTATCAAAAAAAACTATTTTCAAATTTGCAACGATATCTTAGATGAGCAACTTTGTCTGCCATTTTGATCGAAGTGGCAGTCACTTAATTTTTCAACACAATGACTTTTGAAATTTTGAATTAATTCGAACTATATGTGTACAGTAGACTTATCTTCCAAATACTTTTCATATGTTTGTCAACTTAACCCACCATTTTGTTTCCAAGCGCTGGCCACTTGAAAATTTTAAATTCACATAAAAGTGTATTTTTGAACCGACTTGCTTAAAACTCCATATGTGCGTAGCCTACATCAATATACCAAGTGCATTAGTAATTTGTAGCCGCCATTTTGAAACAAAATAACGGCTACTTGATAAGGAAAAAGAAATCAACCTACCCTTCCGAATAAACCGGAAGGACTTGTTTAAAATTTAATTAGTTTTAAGCGTTTTAAATAATTTTGCAATCTATCTTTATTTGTAACATTATGTTTAAATCTCTCTATATAATTTGAAAGATTGAATAATATAGATGAAGTAGAATTAAAAAAATATATATAGGTTAATCTATTTCATTTAAATGTGTTAATTTATTTAGACACACAGGGCCTACTCCTGGAGTTATGGTTTGGGGAGCAATTTCGTATGACAACAGGAGCACTCTCGTGGTTATCCCACGCACCCTGACTGCAAATTTATACGTCAGTCTAGTGATACAGCCTGTTGTGCTGCCATTCATGAACAGCATTCAAGGGGGTGTTTTCCAACAGGATAACGCTCGCCCTCATACCGCTATTGTAACCCAACATGCTCTACAGAGTATCGACATGTTGCCTTGGCCTGCTAGATCACCAGATCTTTCTCCAATCGAGCACGTATGGGACATCATTGGACGACAACTCCAGCGCCATCCACAACCAGCATTAACCGTCCCTGCATTGACCGCCCAAGTGCAACAGGCATGGAACTCCATCCCACAAACTGATATCCGACACCTGTTCCTTTACGGCACAATGCATGCACGTTTGCATGCTTGCATTCAAAATTCTGGCGGTTACACCGGTATCTGTTATCTCTGTAAATAAAAAAAGCAAAAATGCGCTATTTATTTTTTTTTTTAGGATGGAGTTTCTATTAGTATCAATCTACGGATTTTTACGATACCAGTTTTACGATAGTTGGATATTTATCGAAAATATAATTGAATAATTTGAAAGCGATGTAAGAATTTGGGGAAAAAAAGTGATAGTCCTCTGTACTAAACTAAATTCTGCTTTTGCCAGAATTTCAACAAAAAAGTTTTTTTTTTTTTTTTTTTTTTTTTTTTTTTTAAGAAAATAAAAGAAAATTAATAATTATCAGTATCGAAACGGTCAGTATAAAAAAAAAAAATTCCCCCTATTATGTACAAATTTTATTACATAGTATTTTCATTTATATATTTAATTACTCGTCAACCTTCAGCTGCCTCCCCCCTCCTCTTTTTCCGTTTTTTTTCTTTTCTTTTTTTTTTTTTTTTTTTTTTAACTTTTGGAGATCATATGAAGTTGCTACTTGAAATTTTGATAAAGTTTGATAAGTTTCAAGGAGTGGTGTGGGTGAAATTGCCTGAATAATTTTCAATAAACATTTATATTTTATAACAACCTTGAAGTCTATGCAAAAGTAGATATGGTATTCTTATGGGGTGTTAAATATAGATATAGTAATATATATAGATCTATAATATCCATGTTATCGTGCAACGATTTTTGATGCTGAAAGAAAAAGAAAAAAAAAAAAAAAAAAAACTTTTGGAATCAGTCATTAAGTGGTATTGAAAAAAAGAAAAAAAAAAAGAATTTGAAACTGTATCTGGAGATTTTCATTCACCTTTAGTAAATAAATTATTCATAAATTTTATTTACTAAAATATTCGTGTGTATTTCCGAGTGTATTCACTCGGGGAAAGACGTCCATACATCGGTAAAATCGCCGTCTTTTTTCCGAAGTGGAAAGAAATCACTTTTTTCTCCAAAATGATCAATCTATATATTACTATATCTATGGTGTTAAATGAAAGCTTCTTTCAGAAAGAATCTTTGCTAAATGAAACAATTCTTAAACCTAGTTTTATTTTTTTTAACTTAGGTTCATATACAGTACTTGTTACTTTACGCATTAATGTACAAAAACACTTTATAACATTGAAATGGAGGGTAAGAGAAAGACATGTGAGCGACGCACCGATTATTTTTATTTATTTATTTATTTATTTATTTATTTTAGCACGTGTTTTGATTACGAAGCATCATACTAAAATTTAATTTCATGTTTAAGGGGGTCCGGGACACCAAATTTTTCTTTTTATTATTTATTGATTAATTGCTGCAATTATTTTTTCTGAAATTGGAGCTTTTCTTTACGATGAAGTTGAGCAAGAAAGAATCTTTAAAAACTTTAAATAAAAATTTAAGTAAAATTTAAAAAATCAAAAATCAAAAATTTTGATAAATTTAAAATTTGTTATATCTTATCAACTAATGTTTCAATTTACAAACTTTTTTCACTCTTATATACAGAAAAGATTTATCTTCAATTTGTCTTCGGGATTTTTAATTAGGAGCAAAATTTTTTGGTAATCCAAGAATTATGCATGAAATAAGTACTTTTTTCAAATTAAAATTAATATTTAAAATTTTATTATTATAATCAAAAATCCTGAAGACAAATTGAAGATAAATTCTTTTTGTATATAAAGATGAAAAATGTTTGTAAATTGAACCATTAGTTCATGAGATATAATAAATTTTAAATTTATCAAACATTTAAAATTTTTAAAATTTTACTTTAATTAAAAAAATAACATAAAAAAATTCCCAAAAATTAATCTGGAACCAAACGAACCCGACTGGCGTTCACAAGGCCCATGATAATAACCTCAAATGAACTTTAAATTTGTATGATTTTACATCTTTAACTCGATTATGTTTGAATTTCTATTTTTAATAAAAAACATAGCATCGCAAAAAAATAAATAAATAAATAAATAAAATAAAAATTATACAGACACGACATTATTTTATTATTTAAAACATGAAAATCTGACATTGACAGATTTTAATTTAGTGCCAGAGGCCTAATGCTAAACTTGTTAAAATCGACAAATTCTTCTTTAAGTAATTCGTGACGATCTAAATTCCATGATAAAGTTTTCATTAAATCAAACCAATGTGTTTCAGCTGCAGATATTGTAACAAATAACGTTGGAAGTCCAAACTGTCTTATAGCGGCAAAACAACGTTTTTTCTCTTTTTCCCAATGAGGGGGAGGTGTGCCTTGGGGGGGACTCATGTCAAAGGTGTGCCTTGGGGGGGGACTCATGTCAAAGTTGTACCTTGGGGGGGACTCATGTCAAAGTTGGGCCTTGGGGGGACTCATGTCAAATTTGGGCCTGGGGGGGACTCATGTCAAAGTTGTACCTTGGGGGGGACTCATGTCAAAGTTGGGCCTGGGGGGGACTCATGTCAAAGTTGTGCCTTGGGGGACTCATGTCAAAGTTGTACCTTGGGGGGGACTCATGTCAAAGTTGGGCCTTGGGGGGACTCATGTCAAAGTTGGGCCTGGGGGGGGACTCATGTCAAAGTTGGGCCTTGGGGGGACTCATGTCAAAGTTGTACCTTGGGGGGACTCATGTCAAAGTTGGGCCTGGGGGGGACTCATGTCAAAGTTGTGCCTTGGGGGGACTTCTTTCAATAAATCCCCATTCAATAAACCGACTGAAATAGGCCCTTAGCACTATTAAGAGTGTATTATAAAAATTCGACAACGCTGTACCGACTGAAATAGGGGTACCTTGGGGGGGACTCATGTCAAATTTGGGCCTGGGGGGGGGACTCATGTCAAAGTTGTGCCTTGGGGAGACTTCATTCAATAAATCCCCATTCAATAAACCGACTGAAATAGGCCCTTAGCACTATTAAGAGTGTATAATAAAAATTCGACAACGCTGTACCGACTGAAATAGGGGTACCTTGGGGGGGGGCTTATGTCAAAGTTGTGCCTGGGGAGGACTCATGTCAAAGTTGTGCCTTGGGGGGACTTCATTCAATAAATCCCCATTCAATAAACCGACTGAAATAGGCCTCTAGCACTAATTAAGAGTGACCTATAAAAATTCGACAACTGTACCGACTGAAATAGGCCTCTAGCACAAAAAAAAAAAAAAAGGATTCTTTTTCGTTGAGCTTCATCGTCAAAAAAGCTTCAATTTAAGTAAAAATAATTACAGCAATTCATCAATAAATAATAAAAACAATAATTTGGTGTCCTAGACCAACTTAATTGGTTAATTATAATTTTATGAATTGAGCGAGTAAAAATATAATTGTAAAAGAAGTAATTCGCGCAAAATTTTATTTGTCATACGATAATTTTTATAAAAAATACACTTTGTAAAGTATGTAATGCAATCATGAATTTGTGTGACAAAATTATAAACATGTAACGTTGATAGTAACATGTAGAAACATATGAGCCAATATCAAAAACATGCGTATTTTGAAAACAAAACCTTTTTTAAAAGTGCACTTTTGATGTTTGGTAACATATTCTTAATTCACTTATTAACTCGACGTTAATAAATACGTTGCTATAGAAAATACCTGTTATTTATTTATTATAATATATATATATATATATATATATATATATTCCTTGAATCAGCCTAGAAATAGCTTTCTCTTACATGAATTACATTACACTACGTTCACATATTTCAAATATTAAAAAAGAATGTGTCATGAATTATTACTTTAAAGCACCAATCTTAAAATAGAGGCAGCATGATATATAACACGTGTCTCAAATACGACGTAAATTTGTCCGAACCATTACTTGATGGAAGCAGATATAAATCTTTCACGAGAAATTAGTTTTATTCCGCTCTCTTGAAAACAGGTAAAAAGTGATTTTAAAAATTTCTTTAGAGATCTACTTCCTTTTGATGTATTTACGATTAACGCAGAAAGGCATAGGATAGGAGATAAAGAAAAATAAAAACATGTTTAAATAAATTTATGACATGTTTTATATCATTTGTAGAGGCAAAAAGATAAAATAAGAATATTCATATTTTGTATTTTTTTTCTTAATGTTTGTATACCTGTGCAAATGTTTATTTTCAGCTTTATTTTTATTTTGTATAATTTTCTTGAAAATCGATATAAACGACACATGTTTATATATATATGCATTATTTTTTCTATACATAAATTAATTTAATATTATAATTGCGTCAATGAGTTTACAGAAATATCATATAATCCTATTAATTACATTCAAAATAATTACCATTTCGTTTGAAAACCTTTACATATCAATAAGTTAAAGAAAATAAAACATCTGGGGTGTCACTCACACGACTTTCTCTTACCCTGAAATTTAATACTATAAATACAGGTTGGAGATTAAGAGGTAAGATAACGAGTACTGTTATGTAAACCTATGTTAAACAATTCAAATTAGGCTTCGGAAGAGTTTTATATGATAATTAGTTCTGTGTGAGGGGGGGGGGGGGTACAGCCCCCCTCAACCCTCCGTTTCATTAATGGATCTGCATTTATATAGAATTGAATTCGGTTATTAAAAAATAATTCTGTTTTTAAAAAACAATTTATTAAAATTATTATTTAAGCAAATTATCTTTTATGATAATACAGACAATTTCCATATTAGAGAAGTAATATAACGCTAAATATCCAAATAAAAGTTGAATTTATTCTCAATATTATATATATATATATTCTTTTTCTGGTAAAAATGAAAAAAAAAATCGATAAATTTATTTTAAATTATCGCAGATCGATAGTTCAGCCATTCGTTTTAAAGGTATTGGCGAGATCTTTTGAAATTTACCCATTATGAAAATTTACTCCCCTTGGGGGGAGACTTCCCCCCAGGGGGGAGGCGAGGCTCCTATATACACAATTATTTTCCCAGTTGACTATCTCTATTACAAAAAAATATATATTCGTTTCACTTGGTTTAGTGCAGTCTATAGATGTTAAACTCTACTTACCTGCAATTTCCCCCATAGACGTAATGCATTTGAATAATTTGAGTGTCCCTGTACACGAACCATTTGCTTCATCTCAACGAAAAGCTTACTGTAGGATCCCTATATGATACACAATTAAAATACCGAGTTTGGAATTTCTGCTACTATTTGTTCTTGAGATATGCTGATAACAGACACACAGACACACAGATCATTCGCTAAAAACATGATTTTCGTATTCAGGGGACCTCAGAACATGTAAATATAACAAAAACCCGCGTTCGAAAATTTGACCCTAAAACAATACTTTCTCGACTCTATTGATAAAAATCGAAAATTTCTGAATTATTCTGAAAAATCGTTGCATGAAAATTTTAACTATAATTCATGGATGTCACAGCTTGTATATTAATATAAATGCAATAATAAATTTTGAATAGTGTGTTAGTGCTTCATCAAATTAATTGCAAAACTAGACATAAATCATTTAAGAAGATTACATTACGTTTTGAAAAAAGAAAATGAGACCATAATTTTTTAAAAGAAACTAAAGAATATTGTTCATTTAATTATAAAATTTTTAAAGAAATAGTTGACGTTAAAAGTCTTATTTGTTAATCATTGTCTTAGAGTTACGCAAATTTGCATACATATGCATTAAAATGTAAAAAAAATAAATTAATTAAAATTTCTCTGGAATTATTTGAATTTATAAAAATATATTTCAAATTTTTAAATTAAAAGAAAATGCTGCTTATGAACTAATTTTTATATTATTTTTTTTTCAATCGAATTTATATTTTTATGGTTTAACAATACATTCTAAGCATATTTAAAGCATTATATTTGCGAACTTTGCGTTATGTTATTAATTTTTAATATTTTTCATTTGTAAAAGGTGGTATTTAATCCAAATTTTAAACATTTAAATGCAACATCTTAAAATATTAATCTATGAATGAATAGTTAAATTATTACCCAAGTGTGAAAAAAAAAAAGTACTTCTGTAAAGTCGAGGGAAAATAATTTAACAGGAATACATTAAAAATTTTAATAAACTAAATTTTAATTTATATATATATTATATTAAAAATGTTTGAGAAATTTTAATATAATGATATACTTACCTTCATATGTATATGCAGTGTAGTTTAAAAATTTATGTAGTTCTGAAAAAGTAATTTAAGAATATTTACAACGTCCGCTACCTAATCTATAGAAATTTAAAGTAATAAAGTTACTTTTTTTTTTTCTGGTAACTTGCGCTTTGCTCTCAAATAACTCCCCCCCCCCCCAAAAAAAAAAAAATAAAATAAAATAAAAATAAAATAAAATAAAAAAATAAAATAAAATAAAATAAAATAAAATAAAAATAAAATAAAATAAAATAAATCATAGTAAAAGTAAAAATAAAAATAAAAAGAAAGAAAGAAAGAAAGAAAGAAAGAAATACTAATAAAAATATTTAAATACACTAAAAATTGTTCATTGAAATTTAACAGAACGGTTGTTATCTTTATAAAGATTAATTCTTACTAGTAACCTACTTTGGACAGCCCCTGCCTGCCTGGATTAGTTTATATATATATATATATATATATAAATAAATATAAGACAGCTATCTACATAAATGTCTTTTTCATGACAGGTCTTTAAAAAAAAGTGTTAGATGTTTAATTAAATTTAAGATTGCAATGAAATAATTCAGGACTTATTTTAATCAATAATTTTCTATTTAAGTTTCTACTTATTTCTCTTTAAAATTACTTTTAAACTAGTGACATATTTTTATATAATAACTATTTCATTCCGTTTTTAACTAGAATTATTATTTTAAGGAAAAAAATCCCATATCAGATAAAAAATTATTGGCACGAATGCAGTGTCAAGACAACAACGTAAAAAGCAGAAGTATTTGATTGCATTCAATAGCAAAAAAAAAAAAAAAAAAAAAAAAGTAAATACTGATGTAACACGAAAAACAATGCGGTTGAAATAAATGTAGTTCGGTTTATTGCGTTACTTCTGTACTCTTTCTCCATTTTTCTCCAGATGATTGATCGTATTTTTTTTTTTTTTTTTTAAATATATTTTTTGTTATATATATATATATATATATATACGTGGCGTTTTGCTTACAAGTTTTTTCTTTATTATTATTAAACATGCTAGTTTTATCCAAGAAATGAACGAGAACTATTATTCTTAAGTTCAAATTTTTCTTACATTGTGAAACGTTACGTTATTATTTCATGTTGTTTACATCTAAACGTTCTTACACCTAAACGTTACGTTATTATTTCATGAAATATTTCTTGTATATTTTTTCAATTTAATGTGTTTTGTTTATTTCATTTCGGTCTACTTTTAATTATCTTTTAACCCAAATTTTTTATCCTTTTTATTGCTAGTAATTTTCTACACTAGGGCTCTTCTTCATAAAATGATTCATTACAAAACTGAATTAACTTTGCCTGCAACGTATTAAAATATTTCCTTCTTTTCTGTTTCCTGAAAATCACGTTACTTGACCATACTGATAAGTGATGGAAATTTCCGAGCAATTTAGAGCAACTATATTTCGAAGCACATTAATTTTTCCAGACATTCAAAATATTATTCAAGCGTAGTATGACAAATCTGAAACGTAACCTTCATATAAATATTTCAGTTCGCTTCATTACTGTTATCTAATCGAACTAAGACACTGCCGATATGAAAACTGTAAAAATTATATTTCGAAATGTGGAAAGAATTTTACTATTTTGTTTTACGATTTCTCTATATCTGTTGCAGATCTTTACTTCTAGTAACGAGTGTCAAATTTCTTTCTTTTTTAAAAATATTCTTATCTCTTACAAAACAGATATATATTGAATTAATTTTACTTTTATGGTTGACAGACTTGCTGTATTTATCTAAATTTTCAACAGTGCCATAATATTGTGAAATATGAGTTAGTGTAAGTGCTTATAAATAATTCAATATTATATCTAATGTGATGAATAATGCGTAACGCAATTTTCGTCTTTTGGTTTTTATAGTACACTAGCAGGCAACGCCCGCTTCGCTGGTCCCTATTTTTAAATGAATCACTATAATGAATTCTCAAAATTGCATTAATTTTTATCACATGAAAAAAAAGAGAAACAAAATCTGAGTTGGAAAAATGTCGCACCGGGTTCTCACTGCCTTCGGAAAAAATTCCCAAAATGCTCTAACTCTTATTTCTATTATTTTCCCACTTCGCCCCCCCCTCCTGTCTATCCTAATAATTTTACAAATTTGAAATATCCGCAATCGATTTGTAAGTATCAAAAACCTCTATGCACCAGTTTTGAACGATATATCTCTATTTTTATTTTTTTACCGCTCTACTCCCTCCCCCCCCCTTCCCGCCCTCCCAATAATTTTAAAAATTCGAAAATATCCGCAATCGAATTGTAGGTATTGGAAACCTCTATGTACCAATTTTGAATGATCTAACTCTATTTTCTTTTTTTTTGCCCCTCTGCCCCCCCTTCCCGGCCCTCCTAATAACTTTATACTTTCAAAAAAATCCCCATTCGACTTGCAGGCCTCTAAAACCTATCTGTACCGATTTTGAACGGCCTAACTGTATTTCTATTTGTTTTTTACCATAGCCCCCCCCCTTCCCGCCCCCCCTTCCCGCCCCACCTAATAATTTTAAAAATTCGAAAGTATCCGCAATCGATTTGTAAGTATCGAAAACATCTATATACCAATTTTGAGCGATCTAACTCCATTTTTATTTTTTTGCCCCCTCCTCCCCCTCCCCTCCTCCCCCTCCCCTCCTCCCCCTCCCCTCCCTCTTTCCCGGCCCTCCTAATAACTTTACACTTTCGAAAATATCCCCATTCGACTTGCAGGCATCTAAAACCTAACTGTACCAATTTTGAACGGCCTAACTGTATTTCTATTTGTTTTTGACCATAGCCCCCCCCCCCTTCCCGCCCCCCCTTCCCGCCCCACCTAATAATTTTAAAAATTCGAAAGTATCCGCAATCGATTTGTAAGTATCGAAAACATCTATATACCAGTTTTGAACGATCTAACTCTATTTTTATTTTTTTGCCCCCCTCCCCCCCTCTCCCCTCCCCCTTTCCCGGCCCTCCTAATAACTTTACACTTTCGAAAATATCCCCATTCGACTTGCAGGCATCTAAAACCTAACTGTACCAATTTTGAACGGCCTACCTGTATTTCTATTTGTTTTTGCCCCATAGCCCCCCCTTGCCGCCCCCCCCTTCCCGCACCTCCTAATAATTTTATAAATTCGAAAATATCCGAAATCGATTTGCAGGTATCGAAAACCTCTATATACCAATTTTGAACGATCTAACTCTCTTTTTATTTTTTGCCCCCCACTCTCCCCCCCCCTGCTGCCCCACCTCGGGGCTGAATTTCTAAAATTCCAGAAATTGGTTTTTAGATATTTGCATTAGCTATATTTTAGAGCAAAAATTTCACGCATATCTATTTTTTTGTTTGAGATATATAGGATTATGCGAAATCACGTTTTTACGCATGTGAAATCACGTTTTGCCCCCCCGCCCCCCTTGGGGACCGAATTTTGAAAATTCCAGAAATTGGTTTTTAGACATTTGTGTTAGCTATATTTTAAAGCAAAAATTTTACGGATATCTGTTTTTTTGTTTAAGATATGAAGGATTTTGTGAAATCACGTTTTTCCCCCCTCCCCCCCTTGGGGGGCGAATTTTGTAAAATCGCTTCTTAGTGGATGCCTACGTCATGGAAAGAACATTGTCACAAAATTTCATGCTTCTAGGTCCAGGGGTTTGGTCTGGGCGTTGATAGATCACCCCCTCACTCAGGAAGTCTTCTTTTATATATATAGACTAGCAGGCAACGCCCGCTTCGCTGGTCCCTATTTTTAAATGAATCACTATAATGAATTCTCAAAAATGCATTAATTTTTATTACGTGAAAAAAAAGAGAAACAAAATCTGATTAGGAAAAATGTCGCACCGGGTTCTCACTGCCTTCGGAAAAAATTCTCAATCTAACTCTTATTTCTATTATTTTTCCCCTTCGCCCCCCCTCCCGTCTATCCCACTAATTTTAAAATTCGAAAATATCCGCAATCGATTTGTAAGTATCAAAAACCTCTAAGAACCAGTTTTGAACGATCCATCTCTATTTTTAATTTTTTTGCCCCACCGCTCCCCACCTTCCCGCCCCTCCCAATAATTTTAAAATTTCGAAAATATCCGCAATCGATTTATAGGTATCGAAAACCCCTATGTACTGATTTTGAATGGTCTAACTCTATTTTATTTTTTTTTTTTTGCCCCTCCACCCCCTCCCTTCCCGGCCCTCCTAAAAACTTTACACTTTCGAAAATATCCCCATTCGACTTGCAGGCCTCTAAAACCTATCTGTACCAATTTTGAACGGCCTAACTGTATTTCTATTTGTTTTTGCCCCATAGCCCCCCTCCTAACGGCCCCACCCCCTTTCCGCCCCTCCTAATAATTTTACAAATTCGAAAATATCCGAAATCGATTTGTAGGTATCGAAAACCTATATATATCAATTTTGAACGATCTAACTCTATTTTTATTTTTTGCCCATCTCTCCCCTCCCCCCCCTTCCTGCCCCTCCTAATAACTTTACACAATCGAAAATATCCTCATTCGACTTGCAGGCCTCTAAAACCTATCTGTATCAATTTTGAACGCCGTAACTCTATTTCTATTTGTTTTTGCCCCTTAGCCCCCTCCCCCCCCTTGTTGCCCCACCTGGGGGCTGAATTTCTAAAATTCCAGAAATATGTTTTTAGATATTTGCATTAGCTATATTTTAGAGCAAAAATTTCATGCATATCTATTTTTTTGTTTGAGATATATAGGATTATGCGAAATCACGTTTTACGCGTGTGAAATCACGTTTTGCCCCCCCCCGCCCCCCTTGGGGACCGAATTTTGAGAATTCCAGAAATTAATTTTTAGACATTTGTGTTAGCTATATTTTAAAGCAAAAATTTTACGGATATCTGTTTTTTTGTTTGAGATATGAAGGATTTTGTGAAATCACGTTTTTCCCCCCCCTCCCCCCTTGGGGGGCGAATTTTGTAAAATCGCTTCTTAGTGGATGCCTACGTCATAGAACGAACATTGTCAGAAAATTTCATGCTTCTAGGTCCAGGGGTTTTGTCTGGGCGTTGATAGATCACCCCCTCAGGAAGTGTTCTTTTATATATATAGATTAATGTTATAAAAATATTCAAAATGCAATAATGATAATTAATGATCAATACATTAGCATGATTATAATGACTTTTACACAATTCCATGAAACTAATTTAATTTTCTTATTAATTATAATATATATATATATATTCTTTAAGTTAATCAAATTATTCGGCTGCAGCGACCGCATGTTTCGCGACCGCTGAAAATTCTGACTACTTCATAAGCGCCAACTTGTACGGTTTCTTAACACCATTATTCCTTTGCAAAAAATTTCATCATGCCAAACTTATTAAAAATCTCCTGTATAAAAAAAGAGTATACAAGTTGGTAGCTATGCTACTTCGCTAAAGTCAGGATTTCAGGGATCGCGAACCGGGTGGTCTCACTCGGTGATGTTTGTAGAACCATTAATTTGTTGCTTAAATCTCTCACCATTGTAAATATGTTCATATTGTTAGACAGATTAGGTTTAATATTATTTTTTTCTTTTGTTTTCTTTTGACAGAGCTTTTATAGTTTTTTTCTTTTTTCTTTTACTTTTAAAATCATGCCTTTTAATGCTACATGCGCACATGGTGATTAGAACACAAAAATGTTTAGGCACATTATCAGAAAAAAAAAAGGCATCGATTTAAATAATAAAAATAGTGAACAGTTTCCTCAAAGTGAAGATACTACTAAAGAAAAAAAAATGTTCGCGTTAAATATATCTATACACACACGCGCACACACACATATCTATATGTTTAATATCATTCATGTTAATATCAATTTACGTGAAATTCTTCTTGGTTTTATCTTGAACGTTCGATCAATTTCAAAAAGTATTCATAAAATGTCTTTCCATACATTTATATATATATATATTAAAAAAAAAAAAAAGATTTTCTATCAAGGGAAAAAAAAAATCCTCATTCAGATGCTATTTTCCTAAAATTCTTATGTACTCGCTGTCATCTGGAACGGTAGGTAGGTAGGTAAATTTGTTTGTAAATGTAACGCTAGAAAACAGGGGAAAATAAATTAGAATTATAAGGCGTATTGTTAAAAATAAGGTATCAAATAAAAGGGGCAATTTTTCTGAATCCAACGGATTAAACAGCTTATCGATCGGACAATTTTATTTTTTAAAATTAACTAAAGTATTAAAATTAGGTGGCAACAGCAGAAGATGATATGGAAACCGTTTGGAGAGAAAAGAAAACATCTGCTACTCTTTAAGTCACATATTTTTGAAGTGGGATTAAAAATAGCAGTTTTCGTTTTTTTTTTTTTTTTTTTTTTTTTTTTAATTTTCTCTCACGAACAGAAAAATTAATATACAGCCTGTACAACACAAGACTAACTTGCAGTTTAAATTTCATCAATTTTGGTTATAAACAAAAAAGTAATTTTTTCTTTTTTTTCAAATTAAATTTTATTCTAACTTCGTAAAAAAAAAAATATGTGATACGATATAAAAGAATTTGGGTTTTAAAAGTTTTTTTTAAATAGCTTGTTAAGATTTTCTACTAATAAAATTGAAAGTGTATTAATAACATTCTTCTATGTATAACTTGCATGCTTATCACTAAAAATAAATTATAATCACAGAGAAACTTTCATAGCAGTGTTCAGAAATTAGCTGTGTCATACATAAAACGTATAAAGACTTCGAAAATCTTTTAATTTTACTATGTAGGAAGAAGTAAATAATAATGTGAAAATAATTGTTTATCTAAGTTCTTGTTCTTGTTCTTTTTTTTTTCTGAGCCTTATAGTTTTGGTATGGTAGTATAAAAAATTATTAATTAATTTCATAATTTATAATATTATCGATTAATTGTGAATCATACATGATTTAATTTTCTCATGATATTTTTACACGTATATAATACTGCTCATAAATTTTGTAAAAACATGCGCATCCAAATTTCTAAGAACGAACTAAAACCCTTGCGTGACTTCTCTATGAAATATTCCATAATTGCTTTTTAATAATTTATATGGAAATTTTCGGAAATAAAAACGCAATACTACTTTTTGGATTCGTGATTCAATATCATTTTTATATATTACGCAAAAATGTTTTTTTTTTTTTTTTTTTTTTTCTTTTTTTTTTAAGATAAGAAGTTTTTTTTTTTTTTTTTTTCTGCTGCTACGTATAGTAATATATTTAAAAGAATGTGGAATAAAAATGTGATTCTTGCTTTGGGGAAAGTAATTAAAGATTCACGAGTGTCTCAAATTACGTCTTAATGGATTTTCAATATTATTAGTAAATATCCCGATGTTTTTGGTAAAAAAAAGTATTTTTTAGGAATACTCTTTTTTTTTTTTTTATTTTTTTATTTAGTCCTTGATCCCGATTTTAATCGTTGATATATATAGTTATTTTCTACATCATATAAAGAAATAAGGAAGAAATAAAATGTTTATATAATAAGAGAGTAATGTAATATATTTAACAAGCGTTACAAGCTTTAGGTTATATTTCCAGTTTTGTCATTTAACGTTCATCGCACCCATAATAGAAACAGTAAAATAATGACTCACTTATACTTATTACTTTATTAGGTTATTTTCTTCACTTAATCAAAAGCGATAATTTAGAATGATTTCTGTAGAAATCATCCCGTTTTGTGTATTTGTGTATGCAACGGAAAATTCGCCATTACGTTAAATTCTGTAATACTGAATCAATTCAAAAATTAAACGGAGAGTGGACTTATCATAGATATATCTTAGATAATTAAATAAATTAGAAAAACCTTAACATTACTTATTTATTTGTCGTTAACATTTTCAGCTGGAGGTCCAGCTCTCTTCAGACGACGACTTCTGTAGTGGAGGTCTTGAATGACGTCCCATAAGTTTTTGCCATAAGATGGCGCCACACTCTGTCTGGTGCCACTGCACCGCTGTTGTTACATGCTTCGTGATTGGTAGCTTTTTCTATAGCTTCGCGGTACATTGCGTAATTATAATCTTCATATTCCGCGATTTTACTAGTTTTTTCAAAATTAATTATAATATCCTGATTATTAAACGTTTTAGCTAAAGCTGTATTGAACTTGTCGGTTTTTATGTTGTTTTATGCTCATTTACTCTTGTTTTAATTTTTCTCTTTGTAACTCCGATGTATGAACCAAGTCTATTATTTTGATCGATGAAAGGCATTTTACATATTCCTGCCGTTTCTAAAGGGGGATGGGGGGCTTCATCCCTTCGTATTAATTGAAAATTATTTCTGTTGGGATTATAGGGATATTAAAGCCGTATTTATTTGCTACATTTTTTATTTTATTCGAGGCTCCGCGATTAAAAGGAATATAAGAGGTAAATTTTGAGAAGGATTTTTGAAAGTTAGGTATATTATCTAAAATTTTTATTCTATTTCTGATCAGTTTGTTGACAATTTTGTCCGGGTAACCTGCTTTTCTAGTGAAAACCTTAATTAAATTTAATTCGTTATTAAGATCGCCTGATTCATTACATATTAAAAAAGCGCGATTGATATAAGAACGTATTGGATTAATTTTCTAACGGTAAGTTGTTTTATTAATTTAGTGGATGATTTCGTTACTATTAGTTTGTTTTCGATAAAGATTTTTCTAATTTGACTATCGATACGGGTAAATTTAATATCTAGGAAATTAATTTGTTGGTTAGTTTCTTCTTCGTACTTAAACTCGATATCGGAGTCATAGCTATTTATTTCTTTTAAAATTTGGTTAACATAATATTTTTTATAGATAACGGCGAAAACGTGACCGACATATCTAACCAAAAGTAATTTTTTTTTCAAGGATTTCTTTTTCTATTAACCTTAATTTAAATTCGGCAATAAAGACCAAAATGGGTGATCCCATTGGGACACCTTTTCTTTTGTTCGTATATTTTTTTGCTAAACTTAAAATAGTTGTCATTAAGTAAAACGTTCATTGTTGCAGTAAGTGTTTGCGCTATTTTGGGGTCGAGGTAATTTTCATTTATTGTTTTGTTAACGATTTGACTAGCTTCTCCAAGGTATCGTTAGAAAATTAATGCAATACGCTCTTATATCAATCGCGCTTTTTTAATACGTAATGAATCAGACGATCTTAATAACGGATTAAATTTAATTAAAGTTTTCATTAGAAAAGCAGGTTACCCGGACAAAATTGTGAACAAACTGATCAAAAATAGAATAAAAACTTTAGATAATATACCAAACTTTCAAAAACCCCTATCAAAATTTACCTCTTCTATTACTTTTGATCGCGGAGCCTCTAATAAAATAAAAAGTGCAGCAAATAAATACGGCCTTACCTATTAAACCCAACAGAAATATTTTTCAATTAATACGAAGCTATAAAGACCCCATCCCCCTTCAGAAATGGAAGGAATATGTAAAATACCTTCATCGATCAAAATAATAGACCAGGTTCATACATCGGAGTTACAAAGAGAAAAATTAAAACGAGAGCAAATGAGCTTAAAAACGACTTAAAAACCGGCAAATTTAATACAATTTTAGCTAAAACGCTTAATAATCAGCATATTATAATTAATTTTGAAAAACTAGTAAAATATCGGAATATGAAGATTATAATTACGCAATGTACCGGAAAACTATAAATATAGCTACCAATCACGAAGTATGTAACGACAGCGATGCAGTGGCACCAGACAGAGTGTGGCGCCACCTTATGGCAAAAACTACCCAAGACCGTCATTCAAAACCTCCACTACAGAAGTCATCGCCTGAAGAGAGCTGGGCGCCCAGCTGAAAATGTTAACGACAAAGCACAAAGTAATGTTAAGGTTTTTCTAATTTATTTAATTAACAGTTTATACTTCGTTTCATTATATTTTCGTTTATTATATTTTAGAAAAGTTCGTTTGTTCTATTTTAAAACATGATCATTCGTTGCGTTTTAAAATGACAGTCATTTAAAAAATTCCAAACCTATACAAAAAACTTATTTATAACAGATTTTCTTAAGAGTCTAAATGTATAGCCGGTATGAAGGTCTCAAAAAACTTCAATAATCAACTCGTTTAAGTTCAGCAAGTTCAATAATTCGCCATCTTGTTTCGAAATGGTACCCACTTCAATATTCCAAACTCGATAAATACTTGCATGTTCGGATCGATTTGATTGAAATTCAGTATCCAAATAGCACATTTCAAAGTCTTAATCAAATTTGTTACTACGCATCATTTGAAAATAAAGATCACTTAAAATATTCGAACTTTCTTTTTTTACTTGCAAATAAACTAAATTTTCAGAACGTGTATAAAATAACAACAGAAAATTGGTCGAGACCTTTAACCTTTTACATAAACACATTTTAAATATATTTTGAACAACAAATAAATAGGTGGGCCCTCCGTGGTCATCACACTGCTAATCGCGTTCGAGTGTAGGAGAGCGGATTCGATTCCCGTGCTGTCCCTGGGTGTTTTTCCAATTCTTCGTACTGTAATTCTGTCATGTGCTGTCTTTATCAAGTCTTATCAATCAAGTCTTTATTAATGTCTTTATCAATGTCTTATTGATTTACAAGCTTGCTTCGAGAGTCAAGCATACAAATCTGAGGTATATGTTATCAATAAATAAATAAATAGGTAAATAATAGCAGTTAAGTGGATTATTTTCTGTTTGTTGTTTGTTTCCCTCATAAAGAAGCGTTTGTGCATAAGTGCGATTTGTTGCATTCTTCCAATAATGCAATATAAAACATATACCATTTAGGATAACTTCTAAGATGTCTAAGGTGTCTAATGATATGATGCGATAGTTTCATATAAAATAACACGTGATATTTGAAAAGCAACGAACGTAAAACATAAAATAACAAGAACGAAAAATCATAAAGTACGCACTGATTATCAACACTTTCCAAATGCACATAATTGTTGTATCGTATAACTTTCAATGATCTTTGCCTGCGTAGTCACACAAATGACAGACAGTAGTTCTGAAAGGCATACAAATAGACTAATTGAAGTCCAAATCAATCTTAAACATTATTAGAAAGTGTTAAAAATGCTTAACACAAAAGAAAACGTAGCCCATTTTTTCTAATTGCACTCGCTAATGTATCTGAATATTTGAATGTAGACCTGTAAATCTGAAAGTAAACAAAATCATATTCTATACAAAATATTATTTTAACATATTAACAAAAAGAAAAAATGTTTTCTACAGTACAAAGTTCTTTAAATGTAATTTATAAAAATGTCTGTTCTAAAATGCAAAGCATTGGCATTTTTGCGGTGACCCTGTACACAAACCAGTTGCACAGGACCTATTAATGTCATTTAAAACAGGGAAAATTCCATAGTGAATTTCAATAACATATATAATTTGTTAAAAATTCCGAAAAAAATTACGGCCACTGGGGGAGGGTAGACGGACGAATGGACGAAACAGATGGACAGTCGGAAAGATAGATACACAAATTGAAATCATATACACACTTAAAAAAAAAAAAAAAAAAAGTGTTAAATCGCTTAATGTAAAAGAAAATTCAATTCCAGCAAATTTCCAATAATAGCTCTCAATGTAACTGAATATTTTTGTGTGGCCCTGTAAATCTAATTTTAATCATACTACATTCTGCAGAAAGCATTCTTTTATGCTTATGAATAAAATATTTCAATTTTATTCAGATTTGTTCAAAGTAAAGTTATTAAAATTTTGCTTATAAAAATACCTCTCATAGAGCGATGCTTTTGAAATACTTTCGGGTGTCCCTGTATACAAACCCGAGGTAATATTTACTCCATTTCTACAGTAAACACCTGAGATTAAACTTGAATAACGTATTTCGATTTCATTGAAATTTGTGTAAAATACAAGAAATAAAACGTAGTTTATAAAAATACCTCTCATAAAACACAATACTTTTGAATATTTTGGGCGTCCCTGTACACAAGCCAGAAGAAGAATTCCCTCAATTTTCAATAGGGAACAACCGATTGGGAATTTGAATATCATATATCAGTTTCAAGAAATTCCATGAATATTTACGGGAGTTAGAGCGTGGATAGATAAGACGGACGGACATGCGGACAGACAGAAAAACCAAAGTCATTAACAATTTTATACCTTGTTGGAAAATGTTAAAAACATTTAGAAAGGTATAAAAGCTATTAATAAAAACGAAAATGCAATTCCAGTAAATTTCCAATAACACTCTTTAATGTAACTAAATATTTTTTCTGTGGTCCTGTAAATCTAATGCTAAACACACTGTATTCTATGGAAAGCATTTTTTTGTGTATATGAATAACACATTTGAATTATATTAAGATTTGTGTAAAGTAAGTTTCTAAAATTTGGTTTATAAAAATACCTCTCATACGTCGCAGTGCTTTTTAATAATTTCGGGTGCCCCTGTATACAAAAGAGTGATGGTATTTACTCCATTTTCAATGGAGAACATCCGATAGTGTACTTAAATAACATATATCAATTTCATTGAGATTTGTGTAAAGTAACGGCATTGGAATGGCATTGGATTACAGCATTGCATAACTTGAGTAACATATATCAGTTTAAAATTTTTTTATGAATATTTACGGACGTTAGAGCGCAGGTAGACAGACAAACAGACAAACAGACAAATTGAAGTCATTAACACTCTTCAACCTTGTTGGAAAGTGTTAAAACGAAAGTTTTGATAAAATATTAAGCATGTATTGATATTTGAAAGAATGGCGATTTCATAGTAAGTTATTTAGTATTTTTAGTCATTTAAATATTTTTTTTTCATGAAAGCATCCCGATATCAACTCTTAAAAAAAAAAAAAAAATACTTTGAAAAATATGTTTTATATATTTTAAAAAAGTTATGCATATTGCGTCTTTAAGTTGTGTTCAAAACTTTTTTGTTTATGTATCACTGTAAAAAATATCTGTTAAAAGTACAGGAAAAATCTGGCAGCTGTGATGCCAGTATTTCTCCGTCAAATATACAGAACAAAACTGTACTTTCAGCAAAAACCTGTTTGATTTACAGGATTTCTGCGTAAAATATATGTCAGTGATACAATTTTGCGGTTTTAAACTTCATATTTGACGGAGAAATACTGGCACCCCAGCTACCAAATTTTTCCTGTGCTTTTACAGGTTTATTTTTTACAGTGTATATATATGTATATATGTATGTATTGTTTCCGATTTATTAACTAAATTACATTTATATAGATATACCTTTCATAAAATACTATGTACTAGAAAAAGAACCTGCTGTTAAATAATTTTTCTAAATATTTATATTGATTTATACAGGTTTATTGGAAAGTATACATAACAGCAAAAACGCGTAAAACATTTAAGATATAAAAGCAGAATTTGATTGATGGTCAATGAGATATATCTTTGATTTCCAGGTAATTGAATGCATTTTTCACAGAGCATTAAAATGTGACAAGCGAAATATTGTGAAACGTTCTGGAATTGTTTCTTTAAAAATTGCATGAATACGTAAAAATAAAACCTAATAATCTGACATTTTGTATATGAGTTACGGCATACAGCGATACATTTTATTAAATTCAATTTATTTATTGTTATTTATTCTTAAAAATGTTTAAATAAAAATAATATTTATCTAATTTCTAATGTAATATTTTTTTATTGAAGCATATTTTATATAATTAGAGTATACGTCTTGACTGAAACTGAATGAGCTGTTTTCAGTTAAATAGCAACTTAGGACAATTTATACTATATAGAGGTGCTTCATAAAATTTCTGTACATTGTGCAGACATTTTTATTGTTAGTATAAATGATATTAGTTTACATATATATATATATTTTTTTATTGAAGACAATTTGAAATTCTTTTTGTTTTTACATCTTTTCTTTTGGCATTGACGTGTACCAGAATAAAATGTTCTGCGCGGCTCTCAGAGTTATTTTTAGTTTAACTAGCTGTAGTGCACCCGGCTAAGTGGTCGGAGATTTTGGGGCCCTGCTACATTCTCAGTGTTAACGAAAATGATTACAATTTGTTTGTGTATTTATACCAAGTCCGTATGTTTTTAAAATGAGTCATATTTTCAGATATTTTTTTTGTGCGTCCCTTTAAAAAGAAGTATAAATTATAAGTATGCAATTTTTTGTAACCACCATGCTAGAGCAAAATTCAAAAGCGTATATCATTCACAAAAAAAAAAAAAAGAACTTAATCATACTTAATCATACTTAGTCCCCATCACAAAGAAATATAACATTGGTCTGTTCTGTTCTGTTTTAAACGATTTCTGAAATATGTGATACTATTTACGGAAACTAACAAAGGATCATTCCATGGTATACGTAGGATCAGTCATTCACAGGAATATTTTGCCAAAAATTAACAAAGGGTTATTATATAGTATATATTGTGTAAGTCACAAACAAGAATATTTTCGCTTCCGCTACTATACATGAACTATAATCGCTATCCTAAAAAATGAACATGAGATTTTAGTGTATAACATACTTTTCGAGGCCATCTGGAAATTTCTATAAGTCATTAACGCGCAATTTCCATATATTTTTGTTGAATGTAGAATTTATAATTCTTTTACACTGAGAAAAAATTCTTTAACTGATATCGAGTTCGAGAATCTAAATTGTGGCTCTAGAAAAAATAGTTCCGTGTCATCCTTATAAATTCTAGTCCCCTTCGAAAGCGAGTTCTAGAATCCCCTATCAGAATTCTATTGCGTTTGCCTATATTCTCGAGGGCAAAGTTATTTAAAAATCTCTTCAAATAAATAAGAGTACAAGAGGCGGGATTATAATCTTGGTTTATTTCCAAATTCTAGTAAATCAAGCGAGAATCTCTCGCAATATAAATGATTCAGAATATTTAGATTGTTCAGAATATTGTTTCACCATCTAGAAATGTGTACACTACAAATTCTTGATAATTTCGTCTATTCAGTTTATTGGCGTGCCTTATGCGCATAGCTCGGAAATCTATATTTCTAGTTAAGGGATTTAGAAAAAGGCCACTTATTCATTCTAAAGAAAGGCGGTATATAATTTTTTAGGCACATGGCCTAAAAAATAAAAAAAATAAAAAAGTCTTCATCATTTTACCTATAAAACCAAATTATTTAAGAGCGTCTAAACGAATTGTTCAATTCAGCTAAAATTTTTTGATATGTTTTATCTCCCTATAGCACGAATTATACAGAATTTCATGAGTGAAGAACATATAGTTTTCTACAGGGACAAAATTAAGAATAATTTATCATTATGGAGTAATCACTCGAATCATTTCTAGTGTTCAAACGTCAAATCTATACATTAGATTAAGACAAAAAAATTGGTAATCAAGTTAAATGCTACCATCGCAAGAACCGTACACATTTATAGGAGTGTAGGATGTATATATTTTTAAAAAACTTGGATTATTTATATAGGGTGGTCATAATTAAACTTGGCCTATTCAGGGCACTCTGTAGCTGTAACTAAGATGTGTATTGAGTCAAAAATTCGTATAAAAACTTCAAAGGATTCGCTCAAAGGTTCTGCAAAAAAGAAAAAAAAAGGAAAAATAAAATAAAATAAATTTCCGCTCTGAGTGGACATACATCAAAACACAATCAAGCTACAAATTTCAATACAAACAATTTTATTCATTACAGATTTAATTGTTATTTGCTACAAATTACAGACGGTTTATCGATGAAGATCACATTGTTCAAGGTGAGCCCCATCATTAATTTGTAAAATCTGCCACCGATGAACAGTGAGATCAACAGCTGATCGCATCTGGTAGGCAGTGATCCTCCGCACATGCAACGTTAGACGGACCTTCAAGTCAGCTAAAGTTTCAACATTTCTTTTAAAAACTAAATTATTTAAATGGCCCTATAATAAAAAATCTCACAGATTAAGATCAGGGAAACGTGCCGGACAAGGAGTGGAAAATGAAATGGTAATCTTTCTGTCATCTGTACAATTTTGCAACAAAAACCTTTTAAAAATGTAAGAATAACAGTTTTAAATGTGATATGGTTTCAAAATGTTATAATAGATCACACTTATTTATTATATAACATTTTAAGCATTTTAAATTAAATGTTTGTTTGTATTTTGATACATGTACCAGAGAGAGGAAAATTTTAAAACTTTATTTTAAAATATTTTTTCTTGCAGAACCTTTCAGCGTATCCTTTGAATTGTCTACATACAAATTTTGGATTCAATCCGTTTTTTAGTTACAGGTAGAGTGCTCTGAATAGGCTAATTTTGATTATGGTCATCATGTAAATTGTGGTCTACGAGTCAAACTGTTTAAAACGAACTTTAATAATTCACGTTGTTTAGAACATAGCAAATTGACTAAATGCCGGATATGGCAGATGGATATTACAGATATGGAGATTACAGATTATAGATTTCTAACGCTCAAATAAATTTTGATACATTACAATCAATTAAACGACATACAACTTTGGAAGTGATACTCAGAAACCCTGTTAAGATCACCACTTTTATATATTTAATGACTTCTTTAAGTAAATTTTCTTCAATCAACTATTAATTAAGAAGTGTTCGAAAAACTACTTAAAAATAATAATTATTGATATATATATATAATATATATTAGCAGGCTTTGCCCGCTTCGCTGGTCACTAAATTTAGGAAACTCTTTTCTATATAGCTTTATAAAAAATAAATAAATAAATAAATTACTGAAATTGTTCAAAAGCTCGCTTCAGGTCCCTACTGCCTTCGGCAGCGATGTGATCATCCACTGCAACTCGGGAGCTTGTCCCTATTACCTGCGACAATGGTTTACCAATGAGCTTCCATTTAGGTGCTTATTATATAACAGTTTCGAAATAGATAGTATCGAAAAAATTGGAGTTTCCCTTTTATATTTAAATCCCAGTTACATGTGAACAACACTATACGTGGTGCACATAATATTTGCTTTTACGTTATTTCCTATGTTTATTTTGTTTATCCAATCAACCATAAAATGACAGCAATTTCACGCCAAATATTACTATATGCTGTGACCGGCCATGTCTGTCGCATGACACAATTAATTTTTTGTGTTTATATATAATTCAAGGTTTGTAAACCTGATAGTACAACCTTAATATTGTTCTCTTTGGCGACTTTTGAATTTTTGTCACCATTTTAGACTTTTAATCCATTGTAACAATAAGACTTAATCCCTTGTAACAATATGGCTATGAGCGCTGTTTCTGCCGTATTTTAGATAACTGATCTTTTTATTTTTATATTTATTTCTCATTAAACATATTTTTATTTTTATTTATTTATTTAAATATTAACTTGAATTATTCAAATATTTCTGTTCGACAGCGTGCAAATGCAGTAACACACAGAGGCTCATTTGTTTGTATGATAAACTAGCATAGTGATTATATAAAAAAATAAATAAATAGGTAAACATTATCGTGCTACACAACTTTATTATGTCGCTCCATTGGCAGCTTTTGAATTTTTGTCGCCATATTAGCGATGGATTTTTTTTTTTTTTTTTTTTTTTTGTATGAAAAGGGGAAGACTGTTTTGCTAATAGTTTTATCAGACTCTTTTTTGTTTATACATAAGAATCCTTCCTATTCTGCTTATATTTTTAATGGTTTTTAGGTTTAAAATAGTGCTTGTTGAGATAAATTTCCTATGTTTAAAACTGCATTTTTTCTGTAAATTTTGTGTAAAAATAAATCATTTATGTTTTTATATATTTGATGCGCTACTTAGATTAAAATGGCTGTTGCTATATTAAACTTCATGTCGAAAAACTTTCGGTGTACTTCAACACCAAAATTTAAAAAATCGCCCAGCAGGATCTGTTAATGAAACTGATAAAATAAAAATATGGTTCATAGAGTTTAAATAATCTATTTGAAAAAACTTTTAAAACCCAAATTCCTAATGTATCGTATCACATACATAGATATAGTAATAATATATAGATTGATCATTGGGAAGAAACAAGGGATTACTTTTCATTCGGGAAAAGACGGCGATTTTACCAAAATATGGCAGTCTTTCCCCGAATGAATACACACGGGAGTACACACGAATATTTTAGCAAATAAAATTCATGAATAATTTATTTACTAAAGGTGAATGAAAAACTCCAGATATAGTTTCAAATTCATTTTTCTTCTTTTCCTTCTTTTTTTCAATACCACTTAATGGCTGATTCCAAAGCTTTCTTTTCGGCATCAAAAATCTTTGCACGATAATATGGGGATGATAGATCTATATATATTATTATATCTAGGATCACATAAATCTTTTCGAAGTTAGAATAAAACTTAATTTGAAAAAAAAAAAGTAACTTTTTTGTTTATTAACCAAAAAAATTGATGAAACTTGAAATGCAAGTTGGTCTTGTAGGGTACAGGCTGTATATTATATTTTTGTGTTCGTGGGAGAAAATTTAAAAGAATTTGAAAACTGCAATTTTTAATCCCACTTCAAAAACATGTGACTTAATGTGAAGCAGATTTTTTTTTCTCCTAACGGTTTCCATACAATCTTCTGTTGTTGCCACCTAAAATTCATACTTTAGTTAATTTTAAAAAATCTAATTGTCCGATTGATAAGCTGTTTAATGCATCGGATTCACAAAAATTTTCCCTTTCATTTGGTATTTTATTTGTAACGATACGACTGATATTTCTAATTTATTTTCTAATCTTTCTGATTTTTTTCCCCTTATTTTAAGAAAATGTACGTTTTTTTTTTTTTTATATATATATATTATTATTATTCTGTCGAAAAAAAAATTGGCAACAATTAAATTATGGATAAAATTTAAATGGCTTATTTATCAGAAATTAGAAGTTTATTATTTTCACATTTTAATTAATTAAGATTAAACTAATAAAAAATTTGAAAATCACTTCGATGTGCACAATGATCCTTCGGGACACCTTTGTTTTAAATCTCGTGACTGTCCGAGCTACCGTTTTCGAGAACAGTGAAATATATATACAAATATTGCTCACTTAATAGTATAAGATATATATATATATATATATATATATATATATATATTGTACTCTTGGTTTCATTTAATTAGGTTTCGTCCATTCATATAGATTTATGGAAAAAAATTGAACAGAAATAAAAATTAGCAAGTTGAAAGAGCTAAAAATAAAAAAATGCCTATTTAATACTTTCAACATTGTAGAGTTAGACATTGTGACCTCAAGACATACAGAATATTATGAAAGCCGATATCTATTCATGTGCGTTTACACTGCTGTAGGTAATTGAGTTTGGATAATATGAAACCTGAATGAGGAGGGGTTAGCCAGATATTAGGTATTCAAAGAATAAATAAATAAAAAAAGCGTCACCTAACGTCATAGTATGGAAGCTGATTTGTTTATATGTTGAACTTCATAACATTCCAAACTCCAATCAACCTTTCCTAGACACTTGCGCCTGGGGGTTAGTTTAGTCGGATATTAGGCATTCAAAGTACAAATAAATAAAAATAGCGTCCAATAACGTCATAGTATGGAAGCTGATTTGTTTATATGTTGAACTGCATAACATTCCAAACTCCAATCAACTTTTGCTAGAAACTTGCAACTGGGGGTTAGTTCAGCCAGATATATTTTAGGTCACAAAATTTGGGTCGAAGTTATGTTATGGTATGAAAGTTAATTTTTTTTATATGTTCAAATAGATTACATTCCTAACTCCGATCAACTGTTGTCAGATGTGTGCGGCAGAAGAATTAAAACAGCCAGGCATTTTTTAGGTCATAAAATAACTATTGGTATATTAGTGTATTTATTGGTATTATATTCCCGTTCCTTTTTTTTTTTTTATTAAGCCAGTAAAAAATGCATTATTAAAATATATCTTAACTAAAATAATAACAATAACAATAATAATAATAATTACTTAATGATAAATTTATTGAAGAATTTAACATAAATATTGTATACATATTGTTTCGTTTTTATTTTCTATTTTTCACAAAATAACAAAATTGTACATAAAAATAAGTTTAATTATCATCATTATTATCTTTGTTACTACATATCCACTTGCTATTTATGTACTTAATTTCTATTATACTTCGGAGTACTTTACATTTGATTGTTGTTTTGGAATCTATAAAAAATAAAGACTATTATCTAAGTTTTTTTTACGAATTTTTATTATTTTCTTATATTGTTCAAAATTTGTTACATTTAATCTACAAAGCAGTCAGAACATTAAAGAATATTCATTTCAATAAAGCAAAGGAATACAGTTTCTATTAGAGTCTTGAACTGCTCGGGTTGTCAATAAGCCGAACCCGAATATTCTTTATATAGTCAATCTGAAATCACAAACAAACAAACAAACAAAAAAAATCTGTGTGACAAAATCCGTCCCGAAAATGTCAAATTTTTCATTGATCCGCGATGAAAAATTAAAAAAAAAAAAAAAAAAAAAAAAAAAAGGAACTATTATTTTATCCAATTAAGAAGAAATACATATTAATATCATATCTGTTCTATGAATCATAACTTTTATGTAAAAAATTACGCACACAAATAGTCGTATTCAAATATACGGTGACAATAATTATTTAGGCACTGAATGTAAGAACTTTTTTTTCCGAATTTCTAAAGAAATATTTGCTGAATTTTCCTTCTTGAAAAGCATGTCTTAAGAGGTGTACTTCTGGTGAAATCTTTAGGGATGTAAAGAAAATATTATACTTCTTACATTTCAAATTCACTCCCAAATACAAAAGCGGGCTAAAAAATCTTAGTGATCACATTTAAAGTATAATTCTTGAAAGGTATTGTAGTTTAAGCATTGTATTACGATGAATTTTTATAATAATAATATATATATATATATATATATATATATATATATATATATAATTTTTCATGCGATTTTTGTTTAAAACTTCCGGAATTTATATACTAGAGTAATGTTTTCATTAAAAATATGAAACTATAGGAAAGACAAAATATATATTGCAATCATAATAAAGAAATAATAACTACATAATGAAATAACAGCAGTTTTATTGAATAATTTTTATCTGCATATTTTACTTCATAATATTTCGTAGTCAAGTCCAGTTCAAGTTTTAAATAATTTGGTGAGTCACTCACACGAGTTTCTCTTACCCAGAAGTTTAATACTATAAATATTGGTTCGAGATTAAGAGGTAAGATAACGGGAACTGATATGTAAACCAATCAATTCAAATTAGGCTTCGGAAGAGTTTTATATGATAATTAGTTATGCGTGAGGTGGGCTACCGCCCTCCTCAAACCCCCGTCTTATTACTGCACCAACACTTATATAAAATTTAAAACTGTTTTTAAAATTAAAAGTTCACTTTAAATTATTCAAACAACTTTTACTCGCAACATTCCTTGAAACGTATCATTCTTGATCAAACTTTTCCAGTAACAAATTTAAATTAATTTGAAAATACAACTTTTGGATCTCCTGAAATTATTCGTTTTTAATTAAGTTACTCTAACAGACACAGACAAAGATCAAATGTTAAAAATTTGACTTCGGTAATCAAGAAGCATCAAACATGTAAATATAGAAAAAAACAAGCGATGAATATTTAACTCTAAAACATATATTATTCACCGTAAGCTTAAAAGGAATTCTTTTTAATTCCTCAGCAGCTTTCCAGGATATGATAAAATATTATAGTAAAGCACTTCCACTAACAATAAAAAGCAATGTTATCTCTTAAATATTTGCAGACATGTATATATATTTTGAGCACCTAGATATGATAATACAGTAATAACACACGGCACGACCTGAAATACACTTCCACCAATTTTCAGCTGTTGTCGCATTATAATCTAGTTGTTTTGTGTAGCCCTGTAAATGAAATGTGAATGATATACAAACCATCTTCTACATGAGGCATGTTTTTACGCATATAAAATATATATATTTATTTCATTTATTTTAGTGCGGTCTATCGCTATTAAAATCTACGTACCTGCAATTTAACCCATAGACGTATTTGAATTATCTTGGGCTTAACTGTACACGAACCATTTGCTCCATCTCAACGAAAAGATTAGTGTACCATCCCTATATCATACATATTTAGAATACTAAGTTTGGAATTTCTGATACCATTTGTTCTTGAGATATGCTGATAACAGACAGACTCACAGGTCAACCGCTAAAAACACGGTTTTCGGATTCAGGGGACCTCAAAACATGTAAAAATAACAAAAACTCGTTTTCGAAAATTTGACCCATAAACAATACTTTCTCTACCTTATGGGTAAGAGAAAGTAAATAATCTGGTGTGTCACTCACACGACTTTCTTTTACCCTGAAATTTAATACTATAAATACAGGTTGGAGATAAGAGGTAAGATAACGACTACTGTTATGTAAAACTGTGTTAAACAATTCAAATTAGGCTTCGGAAGAGTTTTATATGATAATTCGTTCTGTGTGAGGGGGACTACCGTCCCCTAATCCCCCGTTTCATTAAAGCAAATACATTTATGTAAGGCCCTGGAAAAAGTATAAGGTCGCAAAATATATTACATATAATATATAATACATAGTAAAAGTCGAAGATTTTAATATTAGTCTTTCTTAGAAATGAAATGAAAAACATAAACATAGGTTATGAACTTATGTAATATATAATCAAAGCATTAAATGGCAGTTTAAAAATCTGATGACATTTTATCTTGGAAATAATTATAAGGTCGAGGAGTTGTGAATGAAAATATAAAATCAATATCTAACAAGTTGACTTTTTTTTTTTTTCAATGACATTTATCAGTCGATCAGTCATTGTTGATTCAGGTCGAGATGAAGCTTCTTTTTTGATATTCTCCCTTGTATATCTGAGTTTGCCTATTGATGAGTCTGCCTTTCCCTCGATGGTGTCCTTATAAACAGACTGCGCAATTATGCTCCAAATATTTCCCAATGGGTTTAAGTGCGGAATGCAGGATGGCCAATCAAGCAGACGGACTCATTTGCTTCAAATCAAGTTTTTGACGAAGAAGCATCATGCATACTGGCATTAACCTGGCTGAAATATCCAATCTCCTGATATAACAAGAGTGACATTGGGAAGCAAATCATATATATATATATAAAAGAGAGAAAAATAAATTAAATTTAGTTTCTAGAAATATCTTCTTTCGTAATTAAAAAGAAAAAAATATTTCTAAGCTGTCATTATATAGGCCAGACACATTGGATGTTAAACGATACAGCGGATACATATATCATTTATTATGTGCCTGACGCACTGCGATACAGAATATATGATAGTTTTTCACCCATATATATATATATATATATATACATTTAAGTTTGTTACAATTTCATCTCCAAATTATTCTCTGATATTATAGTATATATATATATATATTAATTATTATATTGAAGGAACATATTACTCTACAGTTATTGTAACCTACATTAAACACAGTTATATATATATATATATAAAGGAATATAATTTCTTTCCAAATTACTTTATCTAACTCAGACAGCGGCTAAAGTAAGAAAGTGAAAGCTTCTAGGAAGTTAAAGGTGAATACAAAACATTGATCATTTAAAGTGCAATAACAAAGTTAAAAAAAAAAAAAAAAAAAAAATCCCTTAACATTTATTTAATGATATCCAAGTGAAAAAAAAATTTTTTTTTCGCTAAACAGAAGAGATTGATTATATTCCGAAGAATTAAATGACAAAACTTTTTTGGAAGGACAAAAGAATACGATTGATGACTTTCATAGTACCTGGCTGTAATCGGGAATAGTGTAAATGTTTTGGTCATGTTTAATCTAAATAATGAAAGATCACTTTCTCTACAATATTTGAAAGGTTGTTTAGGAATATCTCTCTTAATTATTATTTAAAAAAAATCATTAGGCTTAAAAACGCAGATATTCTTTTTTTTTTCTTCTTAGAGACTGGGATTACATATTTCTTTATTTTGTACTTTGTTTTCAAAAAATTGTGTTTTCAATTATTTTTACCGATTGAAAGATATGTAAAGTTATTTGTCTTCTCTTACTTCAGTTAAGTTTCATGTTATTTTAATTTTTAGAATATTTTTAGTGAATAAAAATTAAAATCGATAAACCAATTTATAGGTTAAATTAGGCAGAGAAAATGAGACATTTCATCATTGTAATGTTTAATGAGAATCAGCAATCACTTTTAATCAGTAATGGTAAATTATTAGGTTTTTTCATACGATTGTCTTTGAGTAATTTTCATCAGTAATTTTTAAAAGATTTTATTAAAGAATACTGGTGGACAAAAATCGTATTGCATAGCAGCCGTGATAGTACACTGCATAAAGGGGAAAAGAGACAAAAATTATCAAATTCGATGCAATTAAAAATATCTAAGTCCCTGAAAAAAATTATAAGGTCGATTAAACAGCCAATTAAACTAGGATTTATGCAACTTTGTTGGATGGGACAGCAACAAAAATTCAAATTATGCAGATTATTTGTTAATTACAATACACTTTAATTGAAATCTTATTTAAATTAATCGAAATTAATCGAAATAATTACCATATTAGATATTAATCTTATTTGCAGATTTAAAAAAGTATAAGTTTGTCGAATTTTTTGGAGGGATATACAAATTTTCTGCGGTCTGAGAAAACACGAATTATACAAGGCAACCTAACAACGCATTTAGGGTTACTTCAATATTTCCCTGTGCTAATCACATCGATGACGAGGCAAAAACAACTGTCCGATGTAGAACGCGGGAAAATCATTGTAATGAAAGCGAGTGGAATGGGTTGTGCAGCTCTTTTCAAGTCCATCGAGTACGCCTAAAACGATAGTCAATAATTTATTAAAAAATCCTTCAAAATATGGTCAATGTCAGCACCCAGGAAGACCAAGTGCCCTTTCAAGGCGCCAAAACTCTATTGGTTTTCGATCGGCGTGAGACAAAAAAGAATGTCTTCTTCTGAAATAGTTCGTGTGTTAAGCCTACCATGTACAGGCCGAACTTTCCGCAATGTTTTAAGTTCTAACCTGAGGACACAGTTCGTAAAATTGCAACCTTGACCACCCTTGACAAGGAAGCATAAATTAGCTTGCTTACAATTCGCTAAAAATATGTTTCACTTCGAGATAAAAGGAAAGATATAGTTTTTTCGGATGAGAAAAAAATTAATTTTGATTGGTCAGATATCTTTAAAAAATACCAACATGATATATATAATAATAATAATAATAATAATAATAATAATAATACATCACTTTTCTGTGCAGTAATATGAGGGTGGATCAGTAATGGTATAGGGAACGTTTGCTGCTAATGACATGTTACCAATTGTGGTAATTGATACCTGTATGCAAAATATTATCAAGATATGCTGGGCGATACTTTGCTTCCAAATGCTCCACTAGCTACATCAGCAGATTGAACCTTTCAGCAGGGTAGTGCCAGCATCTCTGTTTCTCATTCATCAAAAGCTTGGCTCCAAGCAAATGAGGTCTGCTGCTTGATTGACCATCCTGGAGTCCGAATTTAAACTCAAAGAAAAATATTTGAGGCGTACTTGTGTAATTTTGACACGCGACAATATCTAGGGAATAGCGAACTCATTAATGCAATCAGGAATGCTTGGGAAAATATCAAAAAAGAAACTTTATCTCGATTTGCAGCAACTATGACAGATCGACTGATGAAAGTCATTAAAACAAACGGTAAATTTATAGGATATCGACTTTATATTTCCATTCACAACTCCTCGACTTTATACTAATTTCCAAAATTAAGTGCCATCAGGTTTCAAAATTTTATTTAATGCTTTGATTATTATTTTTTTTTTTTTTTTTTCATGTGTTCATAACCTGCATTTTTTATCCTTTTCTACTTCATTTCTAAGGAAGAGTGGTATTAAATTTTCCGTGTTTAACTAAGTTTTATACTTTTTTTGTTAATATATTTTGCGACCTTATACTTTTTTCCAGAGCTTTAGGTAGTCATTATAGAATGAATTAAGCTATGTAATACATTTTAAATAATATCATTCATTCTACAGCTAATCAAACATTATTATTTTTTTTTTAAACTTTAAATTTGTTTTTCTTGGGTTCCAAGCTTCGTAAATAAATAATATCTTATTTACTTGCTCCTTGCTAATTTGTTTCCATACAATCCTCTTAAAAATTTGTGTGAATGTTAATGAGTGCATTTGCTAAAAAAAAAAAAAAAAAAAAAAAAAAAATGGGCATTCAACTTTGAAATCTAGAATTTATTTTTATTACCTAGACCCACATATGATACTAAAGACCTGTTCATTCAGCGGTTTTCCTTTGAAAAAAAAAACGTGTTATGCTATGCCTGAAAACGGCTGCAGATGGCGCCACAGTTCCGAACAAATATTCGGATTTTTCCCTTTAATTACACTAGTAATGTGTTATGATTTTACCTATTTTTACTCTAGACCCAGATGTAATACGAAAAATTAATAAATATTCTATCATCATATCAACGGCATGTTATTCCACATAACGCATTCTGAAAATATCGGTTTGTTTGTTCTACTCACAAGCACGTGGGATAGAAAACGTCTTCTGAAAATTTACACGATTAAATTCGATGAATGAACAGGTCTTTAGTATCACATGTGGGTCTAGCCATTGCTACGAACGAACTCTTAAATTCAGTCGCATGACAAAAAATCACGAAGATTTCAAGTATAAAACTTTTTTTTTTTTTTTGCTTATAACTGTTGCTGTATTCGAGATACAAAAAATGCAATGCCCAAATGTGATCAGTTACATACAAAAAACAAACAGTGAAAAAAAATATTTTTTTAAATAATTTAGAATTATCTCAGAGCATTTTGTAATTAGGCATTTCTTTTTACATTATTTTCCCCAAATAAGAGGTCTTTTCATCTAAAAAAAATCTGTTGTGTCACTCACACGACTTGCTCTTACCCTGAAATTTAATATTATAAATACAGGTTGCAGATTACGAAGCAGATTAAGTACCGTTATATAAACCTGTGTTAAACAATTCAAATTAGGCTTCGGGAGAGTTTTATGTGATAATTAAACCTGTGTGAGGGGGGCTACAGCTAAAAATAGGATTTGCTAAAAATAGGATTTCCGTATTCAGGGGACCTCAGAACATGTAAATATAACAAAAACTCACGTTCGAAAATTTGACCCTAAAACAATACTTTCTCGACCCTATGGGTAAGAGAAAGCAATAACTGTTTATCATTTAAAGCACCATTTATGTTAAAAAATGATAGATTTTATGTCAGAGTGTTTGATTTCAGAAGTAATAGAATGCAAGACAAAAATAATAATTTTCAACGCCCCTTGTTCCCTTAAAACAAATGCTTAAAATTTTATAAAAATATTACTGTAAAATTAAAGATATGTCACAAAACCTGATTTTGTGAATAATACAGAACTTGTTTAGGATTCAATAATAAAGCAGAAAAACTGTACTGGATTGATAAAAAATTCGATTTTCGTTTTTCTATAAATTTACACGTTTTGAGATTTCCTGAACACTTATTTGATAATTTATTAAGGATAGCCCACTTGCATGCGTGTCATAAAATATTTTAGCGGATTTATATCAAGGATACGCAGAATGACATAAATATGTATAGAGAGATCCATTTTGACAAAAAATAGCCCCTAATAACTTTTGGCTGATGTCAGTTGGCGCTCCTATGCAGCGAATTCTCCCACGCCTCTTTACAATAACGCTATTAGCTTCTAAACTTAAAACAACAAAAAAATATGATACGTAAGATCGCTATTATGGAAAACTATGTAGATTCAACATGGATGATATCAAGCAGATAATGGTGCTGATATGCCTCATTCTTTTACGACATGCGGGCATGCTATATATAAGCTTCTGCGGTGTATAAATGCACTGAACAAAATATCTAGAATGACCATTATAAAAAAGAATGCTGGCATGATTTAGGAGATATCGTATAACAAATGTCACTGAAACTTACTCAACTTCTGCAATTTTTTATATGATTTCACTTCACTATCTATTAATTCATATTTCATCAAACTTAAAGATCTTTATTGTGGTATGTTATGAATAAATTTTGAGCATGTTAACCAGTAGGTTTGGCTTTTATGTAGACTGATATAGAAGAAAGTTTTCTGATGGCTCTAAGATAACAGATCTGGTGTACAGAAGATTTTTACTACTTTTGGTAATGGAAGTCGTGTGGTTGTTACACACCATATTTTTTATCTGTCACTTTGAATGAACATGCAAACATTTTTGCTATCATCTAAATATATAAAGATAAATGTTTGTCATTGTATCTGTCCGGATTTTAATTACGTATTATTAGATTTCATCAAAAACTAGTACATATATTTATCAAAATATAGCTAATGCTGTAGGGGCATTCCATGTTATACCAACAAATGAGTTATGCTGCTCCATTTTTGATTTTGATGAAATTTGATAAGAAATATAAACCTATCTTCTGTACCCCAAAACAGTTACTTTTATTTCTTGAAAAAAAAATCTTCTTGAGATATAGCCATTTGTTTATTGCACAGATGAGTAAAAAATTCCATTTTAAACTTATTTTCTAAACGCTGTAGAACTTTTATTCGAATTTGCTAGAAGAGCAGTTAGGGCTTAGGAGAAAGCTTAAAGAAGGAACTTTCATTTGTGCATAGTCATAGTAAAATATATTTACGTCAGTAATAAATAGAGTTTTTTGGACATCAAATAGTCGTTCACAGACTAATGTTTTATTTTTTCTTTGTCCCTTTAATCATAAAAAAAAAAAAAAAAAAAAAAAAAAAAAAATATGAAGGAGTGTTGCTGTAATAAACCGTTTTTTTTTTCTTTTGCACTTACGTATCAATACTATATGCAGAAAAAAAACATTAGCTGTTACTGGTTGTCCTTCATCCTGAAAAAATTGCTTAAACTTTAAAAAAATTGAAAACTGTGTTTTTAACCCCCCCCCCCCCGAAAAAAAATCTCAAAATCTTATAATAAAAAGTCCTTATACTATTCTTTAAAACAAAACAAAAATTATGTTATTATTTCAAAGAAAAGAAAAGATTCGCGTTTTTAAAGAAACACAAAAAAACACTCATGATTGTTATTGAAAATAGGTTAAGTAGACATGGAATTATTAAATAAAACACTTTGTTTAATTAAATTTGATTGGAATACATCTACAAAATTTAATGTGACCTAAAATAATAATAATAATAATAATACTTTTTATTAGTTTTTTTATTATTATTATTATTTTACCCTTTTCTCCTTCGACAAACTTGACAGGTGCTCATTCATGTATGGAGGTATGTTTTAACTTCGCCATGTAGCTGTCAAGTACACTTCAGAGGTATGATAATCTTAAATTTTTTTTTTCTTCTGGATCCATGAATCAGAGTCGCTGGCTGACTTCTTAGAATGTGCCACGACCTCTAGAATGGAAATAGTGATCCTAAATTCTTGATTATTGTTGTAAATTTTCACTTCCATAATCTCATCTAACCGCCTATCATTATCAATACATAACAAACACAATTGTTTATTTTGGCTGCAGTTCAGCCTGGGGTTGAATTGGATTTTTTTTTATTTACAGTAACAACCTTGAATTCCTCTGAAACAGATGTTATACGGACATCAAAAACACTGTCGCTGTTAGGAATAAAACTGCAATGTTCATGTTTGGGGTACGTGGATTACAAGTGAGTATCTTGTTTGCAATTTTTGCTTAATCTTTTCAAAATTTTGCCTTGAAAAAAAATATAAATCTTCTTTACGTTTTCTGTGCAAATGTCTACTGTTTTTTGAAGACTAGTTTTTCTCATAATTTTTTAACTGTCCCATCAATACTGCCACATGGTTCTTTCTCATGGCACATAGGAAAAAAGACAATCAGCTTCCACTTCACTTCGATGGCTGACTTCTCAAAACATGGGTCATCGATCTAGTATAAGAACAGCGAAAATTTCAAAAATTTGTGTTATCAGGACAAGATTTTGAAATGGAAGCTGAGCGGAACTTTTTTGCCATGTTCCATGGGAAAGGTCAAATGTCTGTATTAGTGGTACAGTTAAAAGAATTGCGAGAAAGGCTAGTCTTGAAAAAAATTGTAGGCAATTGCACAAAATCATAAAGAATATGGATAGTTTATTTTGTTCAAGGCAAAATGATATCGAAAAATTGAACAACAACTGAACACATGATACTTTGTAATTCGCAAACCTCAAACATGAACATTACACAATTTTGTTCCTGTCAGCCTCAGTGTCCTTAATGTTCGTATAACATCTGTTTCAGAGGAATTCAAGGTCGTTACTGTCAGTAAAGAAAATCTGGCTCAACTGCAAGCTGAACTACAGCCAAAAGTAAACGATTATGTTAACTGTGTATATGATAATGATTGGCGGCTTAGGGAAAATATGGTAGTGAAAATTTACGACAATAATGAAGAATTTAGAATCCTTATCTCCATCTTAAAAGCAATGGCACGTGTTCTAAGAAATCAGCCAGCAATTGTCATTCGTGGGTCCAGAAGGAAAACATTTTGAAGATTCTAACACCCTCTAAATTGTACTTGACAGCTACAGAGAAAACTTACGGGGTTACGGCATAACTTCATACATGAATGAGCACCCGTGAACTTTGCCGAAAATGAAAATGGCAAAATAATAAAGAAAAATCTAATACGAAATGTTGATTTTTTTTCTTTTAGGTCACATTACATTTTTAAATGTATTTCAATTAAAGTATTTTATTTGATAATTTCTGTCGATTTAACGTGTTTTCAATAGCCGTCATGAGTGGCTTTTTGTGTTACTTTAAAAATTTTTATTTTTTCTTTCCATTTGAATAACAAGATAATTTTTGCTTTATTTTAAAGTATAGTATAGTAGCCTTTTACCAAGTTATTTTGAGATTTTTATCTCCTGTCCCACACGACTTTTTCAGGGGGTGCAAAAGCACATTTTTCAAATTTTTTAAAGTTGAAGCCATTTTTCAGGATAAAAGACCACTAGTAACAGCTTTATTTTTTTTCATATATTATTGATATGTAAGTGCAACAAGAAAAATGGTTTATTACTGCAACTCCTCCACTGTTTTTTAAATGCTTAAAATGACAAAAAACATTAGTTTGTGAACGACAATTTGATGTCCAAAAGCTCAATTTAGGCTTCATGTGGATCTATTCTACTATGCACAAATAAAAGACATTTCTTTAAGCTTTCTAACAAACCCTATCTGATGTTCTTGCTAATTCAAATAAAAATTCTACAGCTTTCAGAAAATGATTCTAGAATGGTTACTCTTCCATGGAACAAACAAATGGCTGTATGTGAATAATAATTTTTTTTCAAGAAAAAAAAAATCTTTAGGGATACAAAAGATATGTACGTATTACCTACAAAATTTAATGACAATCAAAAATGGTTCGGCACAAAATTTCTTAAAATTTGTCGATTTTATATGGTATGACCCCGTATAAAAAAGTTAAATCGGATAATTGGTTGAAAAGATATTGCAGAAAAATCCCATTTTAAGTTTAAATTATTAAAAAGAAGAAGAAAAAATTGATGCTAAAGATAAATACATGAATAAATAAATAATACACTACTGGACATTAAAATTGCTACACAAGGAAGGAATGATAATAACGGAATGAAATTTGTTCGACCCATACATTATTGTAGGAAGAACAATTGATTAAAATGTCAGGAAATTTGGAGTAATATGTACTGAGAAAATAGTACATAAAGCAGCGACCTCTGTGAGCAATAACAGCACTTATCTGCCTAGGCATTGAATCGAACAGCGATTGGATGACATGTACGGGTGAACACTTCATGAAGTTTTAACACGATGCCACAATTCATCGATCGAAGTTGCTGGTGAGTGGTGGGGGAGGGGGCAGTCGCTTTTCAACGATTAAACTGTCATTTTCATTGGTGCGAGATCAGGAGAACACTCTGGCCAGAGCAACAGTCGAACATATACGGCATCAATGAAGGTCCAGACAATATAGACTACTTGCGGTCGTGCATTGTCCTGCTTGAATGTTTCGCTTCGGAGGCCTTGAATAAGGGCAGAGCGATGGGCCTTAACTCGTCAGAAATGTAATGGCTGGTATTCAGAGTGGCGGGAATGAAAACAAGAGGTGATCGGGACGTGTATCGAATGATACTACGTACCATCAATCCAGGTGGTGACTCAGTATGCGGCTTCCAAAATTCTAATTACTCTCAAAACTGTATCACTGATATGAGCGCCATTAATGTGTGATCAACGATGAACCTGGACGCAGGAATGGCGTGAAGTCACTTTTCAGACAAATCACAATCCTGTTTACAGCCCCAAGATTGCCTTATTCGTATTTAACAGTATTATGAATAATGCATATTACCAGATGGGATTCGACATCATCATACTGACCATCATTTACAATGATGTTATAGGTTCCCATTGGATACACGTCTCGATTACTTCTTGTTCGTATTCCTGGCACTCTGGACAGCGGCCATTAAATTTCTGTTGAGTTAAGGCCCGCCCCTCTGCCCTGTATTGGAGGCCTCCGTAGCGCAAACTTTAAGCAAGATAATGCACGACCGCAAGTTGTTTGTATTGTCCGGACCTTCTTTGATACTGAATGTGTTCGACTGTTGCTCTGACCAGCACGTTCTCCTGATCTGGCACCAATGAAAATGACTGTTTAATTGTTAAAAGCGACTGGCCCCCACCACTCATCAGTAACTTCGATCCATGAATTGTGGCATCGTGTTAAAACTTCATGAAATGCTCTACCCGTACATGTCATCCAATCGCTGTTCAATTCAATGCCTAGGCAGATAAGTGCCGTTATTGCTGACAGAGGTCGCTGCTTTATGTACTGTTTTCTCAGTACATATTACTCCAAATTTCCTGAAATTTTAATCAATTGTTCTTCCTACTATAATGTATGTGTCCAACAAATTTCATTCCATTATTATCATTCCTACTTGGTGTAGCAATTTTAAAGGGCAGTACTGTACATTTTTTTTAATGTCGAAAAATAAATGAACTTGTATATATATATTACATAAATAAAGTAAAATTGAGAAAATTCGTGCTAAAGTAACAGCTTCAGTATAGACAACATTAACGAAATTTGAAATTTTTGCACCAAAGTAGCTCGGACCATTTTAGCCAGGATCTGTACTTAGAGAATTGCGATAGACATTTTAATATATTGCCAAAATGACAGCAAAAATTTAAAAGCCGTCAAGAGCTAATTACTCTGTTATTGGTGAAGAATTGTGTCATGGGTTATTGGCCTGTCCGTTGAACACAGATATTGGTCAATATTACCGTACCATTGGAATATTCGTATAGATATAAAAGGAAGCGAAAAATTGGACCGTTATACTTGTGCTGATTGAAAAGTCTAACATAATGCTGGGAATTTGATTAGATTTTACTTATCTGGGTTATAAAGTCGTACTTGATTATTTAAACTAAAAGAAGGAAAAAGTGGTGTGTTTCTTGCAATTTATTCTCAAACATTTTTATCTGGTCAAAACAGTCAAATAACTGTATAATGAAATATAGGCAGAAAAATACAAGCGTGCACTTTTTAAGCTAATGTACAACATTTTATCAAAATAAATGACATAAATTCAGGTCAATTTAGCTGAAACCATAATGATTAGAAGTTTGGTGCCAAGGTACTCAATTTTATTAAAAAACACTGAAAAGAAGGTGAACCTTATTCCCAAATTTCTAAAAAAAAATGTTAGAAATAAATTAGCTTAAACTGCTTGACCTGTAAGTGAAATTAGCCGTTTTTCTAACAAGAGTTGTTGCAATTCAAAATTAAAGGAAAAAAAAAATTAATTACTATAATATGTACATATATTTCTATATAATTTTTTTGCAAAGAATATTTTAGAAAGCGCTATGTTTTTCTAGTTTACAAAATAATTTAAAATAAAATATAATATCTCTCTTAAATTGTTCAAAATAAATATAGCTATAAATATATATATACAAGAAAATTTCAATTTTGTAAACAAATATATTGATTTTATTCTCAAATAATAAATATTTATTTACATAAAAATATTTATATCTTACGAATAATTTATTCAACGCAAGCATTTAATAAATAATTGCTATTTAACATGATATGTGATATTTTTCTTTCAGTAAAAGCTTAAACTTTAATTGGAAATAAAAGTATTTTTCATCAACTTGTTTATCCGTATACTTAAAAAAAACTATTGTTCTAGTTTTAATTTTTGATTTGCCAATAAACTTTATTATATCTCAAAAATTAATATTTTCTGAAAAAAAAAAAAAAAAAAAAAAAAAAAAAACATTTATTTTAAAAAGTATCTAATGTTTTTATAAATTTTTGAATTGAATAAATAATTAACTTCATAACGACAGTAGTTTTATTAATTTCACCTAGAAAAAAAAAATTAAAATAAAATAAATAAATTGTTGTTATGAATTTAAGGCAATATATCTTACCTAATTAAAAAAAATTCTTTAATTATGATTCATGAAGTAAAAAATAATAATAAAATAATTTATAATTAAATTTGTATAATTCTTAAGGTTTTTTTTTTTTTTTTTTTTTTTTTTTTTTTTTTCAAGTTGCGATTTCTCTTTAATAAAATTTTTCATTTTCGTTACTTGAATTTTTATTTTAATTTTTATTATTTAATACGTTTTTCTTTAAAAATTATCACGTTCATTAGAAATAATTCGCTTGAATTCACAAATTTTATATTATTTAAAATTTTGTTTCAAAAATTCAAAAAAAAAATGATAATAATATTAACGAATATTTTGACTTTTGCAATAAAAATGAAGGTGCAAAGAGAAAACTAAGAATTTTTCAAATTTGATATTACAAGGTTTTATCCACGCAATATTATGCAGACTACTCTTATATAATAGGTTAAAAAAAAAAAAAAAAATCTACAATTAATGTTAATTTTTTTTAAATTAGTATATAATTTCGATATTTTCATAAGTTATTATTCATATCACACTTTAATTATCTTGTTTTTAAATCAAATTAAAAGGAAAAAAATAATAATCCACACTGTTAAAACATTGCTACCAGAAATTCTCTGTAATTACAGAAAACGTTCTGTCAACGTAATTTTTCCGTAATTTAAGACCTTTTTTTCTCAAATTACAGAGAATTTCTGGCAGCAAAGTTGCATTTTTTTAACAGTGCATGCATATGTCAAAGATTTCCTAAAGTTTAAAATATACGTTGGTTCTTTTACTTGAAAATATGGTATAATTTTTAATAAAATTGTGTTATTCAAAATACTTAAACACTCTTTTCATATAATTTAAAAATAATATTACTAAATTTTAAGTTTTTTTTTTTTTTTTTGCTTGATACAGAATGTTTGATTAAAGGAGTATATTTTTCTTTAAACATCTTTATTGAAAACATGTATATATATACATATATGTGTGTGTGTTTGTGTGTGTGTGTATGCATATATATTTTCTCAGGTTTGAAATCTCAGGTTTGAAGCCAAATAGCTACTTAATACAGTATTTTTCCTTTTGTTAGAAATGTTAGAGACATATTCAATATTATTTATCATAAATTATCGCTATCTTTTAATATTTTAAAACATATCCATTCTAAGCCGACGACCTGGTGTGACTAGCTGAAATAATCATATGCGACTATATTCAGAGCTATTTTGGAATTGATATGTTTAAGTAATATATTTGAATTGCATGTACGTATAATAAAAACTGAAATTCAATCGTTATTTTTATTAATTTATTAAACCTTCCCTAATGTATTACATAGTTAAACATAATGAAAATCATGTTTAAATCTTGATACATGAGTGGTTCATTATAAAACACTATGCTAATTTAATTTGGATGTATATCGGTCGACAGGAGGCTGCCGTGTGGCAATTTATCCCATGAATACTAAGCCTTATCTCAGATTTTATTGCAAATAATTGCACAAAACCTGGTAAATTTAGGTTGAAGAGAGGTAATATGAAACATTGTTTTGATTTAATTCGTGTATATATCGACCAACAGGTGGCCCTACTTCTACAGATCTTTTGTAATTTTCGACGTGGCTAAATCTCAGTATTTGTTGATTAAAGTTGCACTAAACTCTACATGTAAAATCTTTAGAGTAAGAAGCTATGATTAAACTTTTGTGCATGTTAAGCAATAATACGTGCTGTTATATGGTATGATACAGAAGGAAGTTTTGGAATAGCCACAACATACTAGTTTTTTAATGGAACTCACAACGTGTACAATTTCCGAAGTTAGTTATCTTAACATATCTGCCAACTTTATGATTTATGACCACCAGTAATATTTTACAGCAATCTTTTATATATTACAGCATAAGTGTTTACTGATTTAAAAAAAATTCGCCTTAGTTAAAGCAGCATAAAAGTCGTAAATTGTAATAGCTATACAAACTATTATACCCGTACAATATATAAAATCCCTTTTCAATCAACAAACCATGGTGTGGCTTAATAGCAGACTTTATCGTTAATGCACTTTGTTATAACAAATACTCAAACTAAAAATATAGCATTAAGAAACAAATATTCAACGATATTCTACCTAAATATCTTATTTCATATTTGTAATAAATCCAATATCTACATCATAATACTTTCATATAAGATGCAACAAAATCATACATATGCTTTCCGTAATCCACAGCACGTACTGCCATTTTATCTTAAGTTCATATTTTTAGTTGCATGAACACTTTGTTTTACAGACAAAATCTCTAGTAATTTGATTATTTGTTATGCTATTCTGTGTCTAACTTGCTAGAGCTCCAAATATGACTGACTTACATGTGAACATAGTCGTGATAAACTGTAAGCTCTCCTGTTGTATTACTAATTATCTGTAATGTATTGTGTTCGTTTGCAGATAATATCGACTACAAAATGTAACATGTAGTACACGAGGATGTAGTTCATATTGATAATTGCACATGCTAAATAAATTTAAAACTTGCAATTTATTTGTTCTGTACACACACATATATATATATTCTTTTCTTTTCTCAGTGTCTAAATAATATTGGCTATTATTCTAATAATTTTAAAAAAATTGCATGATCATTCTTGTGCGTAGTCTGATCAGACTATATTTAAATGGCATTTTTTTTTCTTATTTTTTTTTTTTTTTTTTTTTTTTTTTTTGGTGCATATTTTAAATAAACTGACATTATTTTTCATAAAGAAAATATTCATTTAGAATTATCATAAAATAATGAGCTGAATTGTTCATTTTACTTTTACAATGTAACAAGTTTAACTTGAGATTAGTTAAATTAACAAAAATAATTATCGATCGGGAGAAAAAAAAAAAAAAAAAAAAAAAAAAAAAAACTGGATTTGATATTTTGAAATATGTTTCACTAAAAGCCTAGTTCAAGTTTAAAACTTATGGTCAAGAGTTTAAGTTAGATAGATAACTTTTAAGTTACATAGATAGCTTACATTATTAATTAAAAGATCAAATTAATAAGATAATTAGTTATATAAAGAACTTTTAATTAATATATTTAACAATCCATTTTCTTTTTCAAAACTCTGTTTTGCGAAGTAACTTCAGTTCTTTTTTCTTATTTTATTTTAAGGTTCTTTTTCCAATACAATATGATAACGAAAAAAAATGAAAAGAATTTTATCAGAAATTGCATCCTCCAAAATAATAGAAGAAAATTATCCTTCTTCACTTATTAGTTTTTACAATAAATCTTCAGACGTTTAAAAATAAGGATTTAATTATTTCAACTAGTTATCTTTAATAACTAGATAAAATATGCTTTTGAAAAAAATAATGAAAGTATTTATAATTATACAGTGGGTAGACACAGAATAATAAAGTAAGTGAAAACTTTAAGAGAAGTTTGTCAACGTGTTTTTAACATAATCAAAGTTTTCAAACAATTTATTATAAACAAAGCAATTAAAAATTTCAAAAGAAGTTTAGATATTTATGCTATTATCGATATTTGTTTTCATTTCAAGAACATGACACATATTAAAAATCCAATTAACTGAACAATTAAATCTTTGTATGCTGTTAAAAGATATTAATTAAAACTAACGGATTTTTTTTTTTTTATGTCAGATAAAAGTGCAAAGATATGATATGAGTTTTCGTAGACAAAATAGAAGATAAAATATTTAGTATTAAATAGCATAGAAAACAAATAAGAAAAAGAAGTGAGACCTTTTGTTTTGTGAATAATATTAATTAAAACTATCTTATTATTTTTTTTTTACTTCCTTCTCTAAGTAAAAGAACAAAATATTCGTTAAGTGAAAACTTTTGACCTTCAGTTTTCAGCAGATATATGCGTTGTGTAATGTACTGGACAAGATTTGACCATTTTATTAGAAAATGCCTGTGTTTGTGTGTGTGTATATAAAATTTTTTGGACGCTTTATGTCATGAAATGCAGCTAAATTTGGGGATATTTTTATTTCATATCCACCACTAAATTTTAATTGTAACGGTTACCTAATCACTTCAGAAATTAAACGCCTATTACGTATACTAGTTAGTTGCAGGGCGACTAAGGCGCCCATTAAAAAATGATCATTTCATTTTATTTATTTCTCACTTCAAATTAATCATTTGCTTGCAAGCCAATGCAAAATTTTCGCACTTTATTTATCTCTAATTTACCTTGAAAATTTAAAATTATTATTATTATTATATAGACGTCACTTTTCAGATCAGCACGACATCATATATACAAAAATTTAATATTTTATTTATTTATTTAATTAATTTTTATTTATTTATTTATTTATTTTTTTTTTTACGTAAAATCATATTTCCTTTTATGCTGAAAACAAAAAAGCAACAATTAAAATTTAAAATGTCTATTTTAAAGCTATGTATATTTTTATATTTTAATTTATTAAAAAAAAAATCTAATCAAAAATTCGTTACAAATAAAGTAACCAATGAAAGGGGAGATTTTTTTGAATTCGTCGGATTAAACAACTTATCGGTCAGACAATTGGATTTTTAGAAAATAACTAAAGTATGAAAATTAGGTGGCAGCAACTTGCGTTCACACACAGAGCCCAAGGAAATCTATTAGCCATTTCAAGCGTGACAAAGTCAGTCAGTCAGTGATGAGCGTAACTATATATGCTGAATCAAATAGCTCATCTAAAAATTATTGGCGACTATTAAATAAAAAGTCCTAAGTCTGATAATACTGATCTCACGAACCGGTGTTCTACATTTAACCGAACTTCATCATTTCTTAGATTTTGACAAAAGTTGGTGCTGAATAAATTTGGGGATTAACCAGCCAATAAGTGACGCTGTCATTCGAAATTTGCATAATTTTGTAATGACACAACATAGCATAAACTTTCACATAAATTTACATAATGGGTCATATTTGTAACTTTTTAATGTAAAATTTAAAAATCATAAATTTATTACATTGAAAGGCAACTATGAATTTCTTTTTATATTTCTTAAGGCAACGCTACCCTCATCCTAGGTGAAATTTTCAATATAGATATCTTTTAAAATAATTAGTTAATACCATCGAAACGAATGGTTGAATCATAGATATATGATAAATCAAAACAAATTGTTTTATATCATTTTCTCCCTTAAAAAAAAAAAAAAAAAAAAAAAAAAAAAAAACTTAGAAAAGAAAAGAAAATTTTTCTGATATGTTGCCATTTTTTTTTTTTTTTTTTTTTTTTTTTCACTATTTAGTGTTATATATCTCTGAAGTGAAAATTGTTTGCGTATATAAAGAAAAATCATTTTAATAAATATTTCGCACTGCGTGAATTTTCGTAACAGTCACCACGAACTAGTTTAAATCAAATTGATGTATTAATTTTGTATTAATATGTATTAATTTTGTTATATGTTATGTCAATTATTTAAAGTTATCGTGCTTGTACTGAAAAGCAGAAATTTAAAAACAATTAAAAACAAAAAATAACTTTAAAAATTAATCACTTAAGCTCTCTTAAATACCTTTTCTCATTTAAAAACTTGAAAACTGTTGAAACTAAATAAAATTTTGAGGTTTTTCTATAATAATAGTTAATACAAATTCATTAAAAATTAATGATTAAAGGCGATATCATGGAATTTTATTTTTCCTAATGTGTAACTTATACACGACCTAAATGTCTTTCATTAGTTTTTCTTTAATAAATGCTTATATTTTTCAAATATTACTGATGATGTTATATAAAAGTTAAAATTTTACTGGTGCATTGTGAAAATTTAAAAACCTTGCAACTTCATAAGCAATATCGGCAGCCATACTTTGACGATTTTATACGACTTAACTCTTTGCTTTAACTACTAATAGCATTATGGCATAGAAAGCATACCACAAATTCTAGCTTTTCCTAAGTTATTACATGCTTTTTTTTTCTACCTGTTATTTTTTAAATTCAAATTATTCTATTTTTTAAGTATGGATGGTGATAGTTATTCATTACTACAGATGATTTTATGAATTATTTGCAGATTTTAGTATTGTTTCCCACATGTACACTTGTCTCAACGAATCAATGTATTTTTTTACACTTTATTGTTACGCTGACATATTTTTATTTTTATTATATCAAGATAAGTTGGCAATAAGGTACGTACATTTGATTTGTTATCTTAATTGCAATAATAATTACTTTATGTTCTAAACATGAGGTGGTAAAAAAACCATACCACTGCGCCTTTATGCAAGTATATATTCAAGAACACAAAATTTATGACATCTTTTTTTTTTCATTTGCTTTATTTTTCTGTAGCAAATGGCTATGCAATTCTAAAAGCGCTGAAAAATATAAACAAAGTGGATGTTAAAAGTTTTCAAAGACGTATTTTAACATCGTTGTTGTTTCAGGTATTACTGTCGACAATGTCCACAGTTCGATCTTCTAAATCACAAATTCAACGCATATAGCATAAACCTTTTGTTACGATGTAGGCAATGCTCACAAAGTTCAAAGCATCATTCAAAACAATATACAGCTTTACAATGCGCTAAGTGTAGTATTACAGGTAATCATTTTTGAACGATGTGGATTTATTCCATTTTCAAATACCCTTATGGTTAGCTATATCTAAAACCTGTTTCCAAGAATTTCCACTTTAAATTTTACTTTAAATATGTAAAGTTAAAGGCGAAAAATAATGAGTCAATATAATATGTATGTGTATGTTCATTTGAATTTGTATATACAGGGTGACAATTATTGAAGTATGTGAAATAAAATCATCATAACTTCTGAACGGTTTGCGTTAGGACGTTCAAACTGCACGGTTGGCCGCAGCGCATGATGAGAATTAGTATGTGCTTGCGCACGCACCTTGTTTTTGTCGGCCATTTGTCGACAAATTTGGCGCATTTGGGGGACTAAGAATCCACATTTCGTGATCTAAAAGTATCTCCACCCTCAACAGGTGACTGTGTGGTGTGCAATGTCTAGGCACGGAGTAATCGGTGCGATATTAGTTGAGGGCACGGTGAATACTGAACGGTATGTGGAGATTTTGGAAAATGGTTTCATACCCATTACCCAAAGTGACAAGGTGTGGTTCATGCAAGCAGGAGAATAGTTTGATGCAGGAAGTTTCATAGTTTGATATTCTGGCGGAGCACATTGGGGACCGCATACTGGCTCTGGGGTACCCAGAGGGCACTGGCATGGGCCTCGATTTGCTGCCATATTATCCGGATCGGAACCATGCGACTTCTTTTTGAGGGCTATATTAAAAACAAGCCCTTCAACAAACCCAAAACCATTGCTGAGCTAGAAACAGCCATTCAGGAGATCATCGACAGTATCGATATTCCAGCACTTTAGCGGGTCATGCAGAATTTTGCTATTAGCCAGCGCCACATCATCGCTAATGATGGCAGGCATATTAAACATGTCATAACCTAAATCTGAATATCTGTGACGTTCACATGTCAAATAAAGTGTGCGCACGCCGTAGTTTGTAAGTAATTTACGTTTTATTTCATATAGTTCAATAACTGTCACCCTGTACATTAATAGCATAGCGTTATAATGTATGTACCACACTACCAATCTAACAGTAATAATAAAAAAATAATATATTGCTTCAATTTTAACCCTTTTACGGTTTATCCTGAGCTGAGCTCGGGATAAAGATAATGCAGAAAGGTAATTTTTACTTGTGTTTTAAAGTATATATATATATATATATATATATATATATATATACTTTTTTTTTATTTTGGGAAATGCATAGGCGAATGGTATCATTATTGCGTTACTTTATTAAAAAAGGTATTTTGTATATGCTAAAAATATAGATAATTTTCATAAATGATTATTTAGTATACATATATTAAATTTTACATGAAAAATATATTTCTTGTAGACTATGATGCATAGCAAATTATGTTATTAAAAAAGGTATTTTATATATGCTAAAAATATAGATAATTTTCATAAATGATTATTTAGTATACATATATTAAATTTTACATGAAAAATATCTTTCTTGTAGACTATGATGCATAGCAAATTATGTGTGAATCCCTGTAATTAAATAAGCTGTGCCATTTGTAAGAATTTCAATAGATAATATGTAATAGGGACCTTTAAAATATAAATTAATTTCAAGGGCTTCTTTTGACATTAATGGAAATTTCAAAGCAGACATACAGACGGACACAAATACAGATTGTCTAATCATTTTACACATGGTGATGTTAAAATATATAACACAAAAGGAAATATAATTGCAAACATTTACATTGACTTGATGTATCAGAGTATACTGTGACGGTGTAAGCCGTAATGTTCAGCTTCCATATTGAAATAAAAAAGATTTTTTTGTGCATGCGTAATAATTGTAGATTAAACATAAATTATATAACGCAAATGAAAATACAATTGCAAAAATTTACATTGACTTGATGTATCAGAATATACTGTAACCGTGTAAGCCGTAATGCTCAGCTTTCCATATCGTAAAATAAATAAATAAATAAATAAATAAAGATTTTTTTTGTGCGTGTGAAATAAATGTAGATACCTCAAGATTTCTGGAGTAGAAATGTATTCAAATATGATATATAAAGTGCCCTTCAGAGAACACAATGCAATGGTACTCTTTTGAATGCTCGATACTGAAACCAGTTGTGCTAAACTGTTAAAAATTTTGTGTTAGTTTGAAACAATACTTGGTACTGAAGTAGCTGATACCACCCAATGGTTTAATCTTTTATCATGATTTGGTAAATTTTCATTGAACCAAAAATTGGTACTATGTTTAAAAAAAAAAAAAAAAATCAACTGAGACGGGGATTGAACTGAAGTTCTTCTTGTTTCCAGTTAAACACTCTGGGCACTGTGTCACGCTTTCTTGCTTGATAATTTTCGCTGATTTTGATAAAAAAGACTAGGGTCTTATCCTATTTCTAGGGTCTTATCCTATGAGTGAATTTTGCACAAATTTGCACTTTACTCTATATTTTAGACCACTCTCTCTACTTTAAGCTTGGTTTGGCTTCAATAAGAATTTCACTAATTCATACTTCCCTTGTGAGTGAATGTATGGTAGCTCCAAGTTTTGATGCAACTCGAATTCAATCGCAAAAAGTAGAAAATTTAAAGTGAGGTTGAAACATATTATGGTATTGCTTATAACTTTACTCCATATAGTGATTCAAGTTTGAACTGAAATATTTAACAGTGTGTTTTTCCATTTCAAAAGGGAACATATCATAGTGAACTTGAATAACATATGAGAGTTTGAAGAAATTGTGAAAATATTTACGGCATTTAGAGCGAGGGTAGATAAAAAGCCGGACAAACAGTAACACATAAATCATAAGCACTTTTCAAAATTGTTTAAAAAAAATCGTCAGAAAAAAAGAAAAGATTGTAATGATAATAAACTGTCAACTATTGGTAGCACACATGTTGCTAAGATTTATTTAAAAAAATAATATTTTAACCTACAAAAGTAATCTATCCAGTTTATTATTATAAGGAAAATTCAGATCTTATGAAAAAGCTATTTAATTTTAATTTTTTGTATTAAAAAAAAAAAAAAAGCTTACATTTTTGGAAGGCATTTTTGATCACGTAATATATGTACGCAAAAAAAAAAAAAAAATCATTAAAATAAATATACATAATTTAATTTTCCCAAATAACATTTATTTTTATATCTAAATAATGTCTTATACTTTAAGTGCTATTATAATCCGTTTTTGTTGTGTAATGACACAGAATAACTAAATCTAGATCTTATTACGCTTGAATGCTTTTCTGCTTTTAGATAATGATAATTAGGTCAATATCATTTATTTTCACATAGTATTATGAATGCTAAATAAATTTACTCTGGATTCTGTTTGTTCCTTAAGATGGAATGAATAAAGCAGGAAATTAAAGAACGATTACAGAGGACTTAAAAAATTAAAACGTAAGTAACGAAAAGTTACATATACATATTATTTGAAAATAATATGTCTTACTCTCATCTATCTATCTCTTCACTCTCTCTTTCTGTATGTATAATATATATATATATATGTGTGTGTTATACATATATCTATTTACACACACACACACACACACATATATATATATTTACACACACTATTCTGAAAATATATACGTATATAGATTATGAAAACATTTCAAACATTGCGGAGAAAGAAATGTATGTTATATTTCAACTATTAAATATAATATTTTGCATACTATATTATATTTTATATGCCATTATTTGGCTAATCCTTAATTTGTTAATTAATAATTATATAGATCGATCTATCTGTTTATCTATCTATCTATCTATCTATCCATCTATCTACACATATATATATATATATTCGTGTGTGTGTATTTGATTACCAATAATTGTGTGCGATTTGTTTATAAAAGTTCACTAAAATTAGTATTTTGGAAAACGGAAATCACGTGGGCTGTTTCAATGCATTTTTAACAGTTTCCAACAAGGTTAAAAAATGTTAATGACCTCGGTTTGTTTGTCTGTCAGCCCGTTTGTCTCTCTGTCTGTCCGCGTTCTAACTCCCGTAAATATTCATAGAATTTCTTGAAACTGATATGCGTTATTCAAGCTCACTATCGGATGTCCCCTGTTGAAAATGAAGTGAATACCTTTTCTGGTTTATCTACAGGGATAACTGAAGGGTTTCCAAAGCGTGTGTTCTATGAAATGTACTTCTATAACTCATATTTGAATAACGTTACTTAACACAAATCTTAAGGAAATTGAAATACTTTATTCAAGCCCATTATCGTTTGTTCACCATTGAAAGTGGAGTAAATACCATCACTGGTTTGTATACAGGGTCACCCAAAAGTATTCCAAAGCATTCCTTTCTGTGAGAGATATTTATATAAATCAAATTTTAAGAATCTTATTTTGCATAAATCTAAATAAAATTAAAATATATTATTCGTATGCAAAAAAGAATGCTTTCCATAAAATATAGTGTGCATTAGATGTACACGGCCCTACAAAAATACTCAGTTAATTTAATGCGTATTATTGAAAAATTCCTGGAATTACATTCTCGTTTATATTAATCATTTTAATAAATTTCTAAATGTTTTTAACACTTTCCAATAAGGTTGAAAAGTGTTATTGATTTTGGTTTGTCTGTCTGTCCATCCGCGCTCTGACTCCCGTAAATATTCATAGAGTTTCTTGAAACTGATGTATCCATGTTCACTATTGGATATTCCCTATTGAAAATAGAGTGAATGTCTCTACTGGCTTTGTACAGGGACACCCGAAAGTATTTAAAAGCAATCGTTCTATGAGTGGTATTTCTATAAACAACAAGTATGTTGTGGCCACCACATGACTTTCTTCTACATTTTCTTATACAAATTCATTCAGTAAAAATAACTTATTAAAATTATTATTTAAAAAAATATCTACCATGATAATGCAGACGATTTCCATACTAGAGAAATAGTATAACACTAAATGTAAAAAAAAAAAAAAAAAAAAAAAAAAAAAAAAGATAACTTTATTTTAAATTATCGCAGATTGATGGTTCAACCATCCGTTTTAAAGGTATTGTCGAGCTGTTTTGAATATTACCCATCATGAAATTTACTCCCCTGGAGGGGGACTTCACCCCTGGAATGAGGCAAGGCTCCAACATACACAATTTGTTTTTCCCAGTTGACTATCTCTATTACAAATAATTCTTTTAAATCCCATAAAGATTATTAAAAAATAATTATCTTTATGCACATTTATACAAAATTTTATCTTATAACACCATGTTAAAAATTTAGAAAAAGCGGGATGGCAACGATTGGACGATTTTTACCAAAAGTTGATTGGCACTAACTTATGTGAATGTGTAACTACATACCAATTTGTATGAAATTCTGTGCAGTAGTGCCTGCGATACAGTTTCTACAAAATTTTGTCTCTCTCTCACACACACAGGCATACAGACTGACATACATTTTCTAAAAATTGTCAAATCGTGTTCTACAGCTCTCAGAACGTGTAAATCCATCAAAACCCGATGTCTAAAATTTTTACGAATACAATACTTTTTCCTTTTTAATACAGAATAAAGTAAAAAGCATTCGTTCTATGTGAGGTGTTTCTATAAACAAAAGTTTATTAAATTTATTTTGAACAAAATTTATTAAAATTGAAGTATGTTATTCATATGCATAAAAGAATGCTTTCTACCCAATGTAATGCGATTAGTATTATATTTACAGGACCACTCAAAAATATTCAGTTACTTTTAGGGCTTTAATTGAAAATTTGATGGAAGTGTATTTTCGTTTACATTAAGCAATTTAACAATTTTTAACATATTTTAAGTATGAATATGATTTCAATTTGTTTATCAATTTGTCCGTCGGCCTGGCCCAGCGTCCGTAAATATTTTTAGATTTTTTAACAAATTATAAGTGTTGTGTACAAGGATAATCCCCCCCCCCCAAAAAAAAAAAAAAAAAAAAAAAAAAGGTAGTGATCTTTTTAGGATAGACATTTTTACAAATTACATTTAAAGAACTTTTATTGTAAAAATCATAAAGAAACTGACATTTATTGTTAATATGCTAAAATCATCTTTTGTATAAGATATGGTTTTGTTAACTTTCAGATTCACAGGGCTACACTGAAATATTTAGATACATTAAGGGCTGCAATTAGAATCTAATGGCTACGTTTTCTTTTGTATTAATTTCTAACATGTTTAAGAATGATTAGGACTTCAATTAGTCTATTTGTATGCCTTTCAGAACTACTGTTTGTCTGTTGTGTGATTACGTAGGCAATGAGCTTTGAAAGTTATACGATACAACAATTACCTACATTTGGAATGTGTTAATAATCAATGAATACCACATGATTTTTTGTTCTTGTACTCACTAATACAGTCTCAAGACCATGCTCATATTTCTTAAACGCTTATACAAAGTTTAATGTTTACTTGTTTTGAACCTATTTATATTTACTGATGTATATGGTGAGCGGATGTATGTTGTAAGTTTAATTAACTGTTTGTTCGAGAAGTCAAGACATGGATGGTATGTCTACAATAGGGGACTGAACAGATCATAGCAGATAATCTTAATAGTTTCGAAAGACAAGAAAAAAAAAAAAATCCGAATGACCGACCTGCAGCTCCTCCTTACCGACTTCGAGGGCAGAAACAACTAGATATTCGTAGGGATCAAATTATCAGTATATTCAATTTGAAGAATTACATAATTAAAATTTTTATACGGGACGCACATAAATGATGTATACATTTTCAGCATTGTAACACAACAAAACAAACAATACACTGTATCGAAAAATTTATACACTGTCGAATCTAGACGCCTTGTCCAGTATATAAAAAATACATGAAGGATCATTATGGAAGTTCAATTGTTTGAATAATATGTTACGTCTCACACGTTTCAGTAAAGATTCCAAAGGCAAAAGGTGGAACAGTTGCAAACGAAATAAAAAATTAATGTTTGTTAAAACTCTCAAAAATATAATTGCGGTAGCATTTGATTATGTATATTTATTTGCAAGAGCTCTTTTATTTGTATCGCTGATATATACAAGGTGCTGTTAAGTGCTATAAAGACTTCTGTATTTTTATTTTTTTTTTCGGTTCATAAAGAGACAAGATTTTCAAAACAATACAAGGTGCTTTTTAAAAAACTTATCACCATACAGTAGAGACAATTTATTGCAATTATACTAATAATGGGGCCCACATTCCGGCGAGTGGTTCTGGACAAAAATCTGATAGACGTGAGATGCCGGGTTTGATTCCAGGTCACGCTCGTCGTTCTAGCTGTACGGAGTTTTCCGTGGTTTTCTCCAAAACTTGCGTAAATTAGTCCGTATTTACTGAAGGTTCTCTTAATAAAACCCCACGGAGGGCACTCTTCCCCAGGCGTGGGACAGTAGTGCAGCCTAAATCTCCACAACCTAATAATAATAATAATAAAAATAATAACTAAATATCAGATAAAATATGAGCATTTTTACTATTTTAACAGTGCATGCGCAAGAGTTAACAAGACTAGTTTTGCTTACATAATTGACAAAATACACACATTTTAAGTATAGTATCGTAAAAGTTTGGATAAAATATATAAGCTCCTAATTTGACAAATTTTATAAGCAAAATAAATTTCGCTAATGCTTTTGCATGCACTGCTAAACCATATTTCGTAAAAACGATCCTATTTCATCATATTTAGTGTTTTAATTTCTGATTGTATTTGTTGTGCCTACCGTAATATGTTAAGTTTTCCATACAGGATATTGCGTTGGTTTTAAAATTTAGCATGTTATATAAAAATGAGTGCGAAAAGTTGTTGATATTCTCAATTAAAACAATATCTCAATAAATGTACGTATTTTTCTTATACAGATGGTTATATACACACTGCAATTAAAGGCGCGTTAGACAAGAAAAGCGACTAAAAAGGGATTTAAGACACGTAAATGTTTGAGTATAGATCTTAGATATAATAGATATCTTGTATCTATATTTTTAATGGTTGGTTCCAATATATTACTGTATTCCTTAAGCTGTTAAAAAACATCACGTAAGATTACAGGAAAAGGCCAGTAGCAGAGATTCCAGACAAAGTACTTAAAAAAGAAAATAAAAGTTTTTTACGGGCATAATTTTTTTTTTTTTTACGGGCATACAACATAATTTAAGGTCAATATACTTAATTTACGATATCTTTTTACCGGCTGTGTCTGGAATCTCTGCTGCCGAGCTTTTCCCGTAACCTTACATGTCATTTTTTGTACAGTGTAAGTTGATGTTTCTACAAAAATTAACCTTCCGGAAAAAACTTTTGCCGAAAAATGTAAGTTACAACATGTCATTTATGTTATTGTTGTTCTAAACAATCTATAAAATATTTCTTTAGAAATCCGACGGGGAGTCTAAATTCAAATTCGTCGACATATTTCTTTATTGTCCGTGTATATGTTTTGCTAAATTATATATATGTCTCTCATCTCTCTCTCTATTTGTGTGTGTATATATATATATATATATATATATATATATATATATATATATATACATATATATACATATGTGTGTGTATAAAAGTTAAATGCTAAATTTTTACTTAAAATCCAAAATAGTTACGTGAAAAAAAGTTTTAAAAATATGAATTAATTATAGATAATTATATAATATATAACTAGCAGACCCGGCCACGCGTTGCTGTGACTAAGTTATACGTTGAATTATACGGCTGTAAACTAATTAGTACAGTCAAATTATTATTTACGAACAAAGAAGAAAACGTTGTAGCCGATGTAAAAACCCACAGGGTTGAGATTTGAAACTTAGGTCAAAATTTGGAAGCGATTGATAAAAATTTTCGTAGTATTGATATTAAGCACAAATTAATTTTATTGTAGGGTCCTATAAATTTTAATGGAGAAGTGATATATATTATTTCTAATGCTACTTTGGATAAAATTGCTAAAATGACTAATATATAAATTAAATTCTATTAAAATTCTATTAAAATAAAAGTATAAAAGAAACAGACGATTTTAAAATGAATTTTTATGGAGGAGTGAAATATAATATATGCTATAATGGATAATTTTACTATAAAATGACCTCATCATTTTAAATATTTTAAAGAGGGCAACAGCTGTAGTTATAAAAAGGAAAACAATAAGGCTAAACCAGAAAAATAAGTAAATTTGATAAATATTTTAAAACTTTAAAATTGGAAATCTTATGAAATATTGGACATTTAAAGTAAATACATGTATCATTTAATATAGAAAAAGATATTGGAAAAGTTTAGTGTATTTTAACGAAGTGATGAGAAGTTTTTGAGTACGTTAAAATTTTAATAGTAAATTCAAGTTAATAAAGATGGGAAACATTGAGGATTAAGATAAGAATAATTATAAGATAAAAAAAAAAAAAAACTTTTTATATACCATGCTTTTAAATTTTAATATACTAATAATATACTAATTAAAAGGAAAAAGATAAATATTCTATCATAGTTTGAAGTCAAATTTGTTTTCAAATGTCTAAATAAAATATCTGATGCAAGATACTAATAATTTGCAGCGGAATAGATTTCATTTCTGTCGTCATTGGCGAAAAAAAAAGAATATCGCCAAATAATCTGGCGAAAATATTTAATTCCTTTCAAAAATCATGGTTATTTTAACAACTTATATTAAAAGAGTAATGAATAATATGAAACAATATTTCGTACAATACATATTACATGTCATACATACGTACAATGAATAATACATATTACATTTCATACAATGCATACATCAGGCATGTATATTTTCGTGTTACGCTTTTGATCGCCAAATAATAATAATAATAATAATAAAAGCCAAGGGCGACAGAGTTTTGAAATTTAAAATTAAAATTTTGTCAATTTGACAGCAAAATAATTCAATCTAACACCCGCGATAACTAATACATATCTATACCCAAATATAAGGATTAAAATCGGGAAATAAATTTCCTCGATTTTTAATAATTTCTTACAAAAAATCCAGTGGGCAATTAACATAGGAAATCTTTTTCTTGGCTGCACAGACGGTCAGTGAGTCACACTTCGCTTGCGTATAGAACTCATAGATATAGTATAGCATATATAGAATAGAGTGATCATTGGGGAGAAAAAAGTTATTCCTTTTCATTTGGGAAAAGACGACGTTTTTACCAAAATATGGCCGTCTTTCCCCGAGTGAATACACACGGGAATACATACTAATATTTTAGAAAATAAAATTTATGAATAATTTATTTGCTAAAGGGGAATGGAAGACTCCAGGTACAGTTTCAAATTCATATTTCTTTCTTTCTTTTCTTTTCTTTTTTTTTTTCAATACCACTTAATGGCTGCTTCCAAAGCTTTTTTTTTTTTTTTTTCGGCATCAAAAATCTTTGTACGATAACATGGGGATGAGAGATCTATATATATTACTATATCTATGATAGAACTACATTAGCACTTTATCAATGTGTATAAAAGCTTTAAATTGATTATGACGTCAATTTTCGTGAGATGCATAATTTAACATTTATTAATTATTTGAACGTTCACGTTTGATTAAATGTATTTATTTTTATGTCGAAAGAAAATGAACTCGTATTTTTTTTTTTTTTTTTTTTTTTGGCAACAATTAAATTAATGGAACTCACAGATATTTTGGAGCAACTTTAATAAAGGTCTATAATTAACAAATAATTGCAATAAAACAATATTGTGACAATAAATTGAGATAAAAACTATCCTATCTCTCAAGTTGGACCAAACTGCACACAGTGTGCAAAATTTCATTAAAATCGGTTCCTTAGTTTAGGAGTTTACCCCGGACAAACATCGTGACACGTAATTTATATATATATACAGATAGTAACATGTATAAAAATGGAATATAATACACTTTCACTGTACATTGCTAGAGACTGGTAAATAATTTAATAATAAAAAAAATCAAAAAAAGAAAAATTAATACTACATAATATACTGAAGTTAGTATTCTCGCAGAAAGTTTTACCGAGTTTTTTATTTAGTATAAAAACTTTAAACTGTAATTAATTTTATATTAAAATAAACTTACATAAATACAAGTAGTGAGTATTATATGAAAGGGAAGTACATTTCTAAAGTATTCATGTACTTTAACTATAAAGTACATGTTCCCTTAATAATATTTCTATATATGAGTATTATACATAAAAAAAAAAAAAAAAAAAAAATCTAAATTTAAAACTCACTCAGAACTTAAAACTCAATTTGAAAGCAATTTAAAATGATGAAATCAGTTATCGTGTTTGTTAATTTATTTTTGAAGTCATTCAAAATACATACTTGTCAACAAAATATTTATTTTCTGATTCAAATCTAAAAATTTCTGATAAAAATATTTTCATAAAATACAAAATAAATAATTTTTTAAAAGGCTGATGTTTACTTGCTCCTTAAGATCTCCTGAAAATAATTTTTACAAAAATTTTTGCTCTTGTGCAGGCGCTAATTGGTGTGTAAATATTTGTGTTACTCTTCAGTTCTTATTATTAACTTCATTAAGATATTTTTAGTTTTTCTTTCTTTTTATTAATTAATGCTGTTTAGCAAATATTTGTCAAGTTATTAATAAATATAAATGTGTAAAAGCAAAATTTCACGTTATTTTATTTTTTTTTTTTTTTTTTAAATTTTTATGTATTTATTTATTTATTATTATTATTTTTTTTCAGAAGAGATAAAAAATATGTTTGTACTTTTTTGCCTCAAAAGTTTTATTTCCTTAAGACTTATAATGTTTTTTGAAGAACAGGTTAAATCTTGAAAGATACTGTATTTGTTTGTATACAAATTTAACACTTTATTTACCATATTGTGAAAGGAAAAAAAAGAAAACTTATATTTTAAAATATATATTTTAGTTACTTAAGATGAATTTATAAAAGTAAACAATTAAACTATTATATATCATCTTACTAAAATACTTAAAGAGGATTTACTGTAGTAGTACTTTAGTTTACTAATCATACGTAGAGATCTAAAAATAATCAGGACGTCAAATATATATATATATAATCTTTATATTCTTTATATTCTTTCTCAGATTAATGGCAAAATGTTGCAGTAACACAAAAATTTGATAACATATTGATAAAAATCTTGAAAAAAGTATGGGATAGAGACAACAAGCGATCGAGGAGCATATTTATGTCACAGAAATAATTATTTCTTTTAAATTATATTTTAATATTTTTCATTTCCATAGAAGATACATGACCTAATCACAGCCTCATTTGCCTCATTCACTTTAAATTATAATAAACATTTTTTACTGTCTAATTTAACGGAAAAATTTCCATTTCTTTTTTTTTTTTTCGCTCTATTTTATGGCCTCCTTAATGAACACAATTTTTGAGTGTATAATAACATACAAATTTATTGATAAGGTTGTTAGAGTAATATTATGTTTCATACATAGTATCAGATAGAATGGATTACAGAAATATATAAATTGCTTAATTTCGCAAACGAATTCGCATGCTATTATGTACTAAAATGTTGCGATCTTTATGAGACACAATCTGTAATATTATATTTAGAATGATTGTTCCCAACTGAAAAATTTCAAAAGTCTCAAAATTGTCTCATTTTCATTTAACTGTAATTGTAAAATTACAGGCACCAAGACCATGCAATTAATAAATATTATCTCATTTTTTTTAAAAATCAACTTTTAAGTCATTTTTTGATTTATTCATTTTCTAAGTTATTTTTTTTTTCATTTTTATGAATTTAAGATATTGGCTTTAATGATTTAGTAATAAGATTTTAAGTGATAAAATTTTAAGATATATTATGCAGAATGCAAAGAGTTATATGACTATTTTTAAAATTTTACAAAAATGTAATGTCTATTAAAAATTAATCAACAGAAGGATATATATATATTTTTTTTTTGTAAAATTTGTTGCTTTTGGTAAAATTATGTAAGGTGGTTTTGTGGAAGATGATGAGACATGATCAGGGCTCTCCAGGGGAATTTAGATACTACAAATTTCACGCATTAAATTTTTGATACAGATATCAGCGGATAATAACGATTACTCAAGTCTAAAGATACTATATAAAATTAGTGGTATTCGCGAAAACATCAGTGGAGGCCGCCATGTGGAGACTGAAAACCATTTTGGGTTCTATCTGTTTCTCTGTGTGTCTGTGAGTCTGTCTCTTGAATAGTGGCTATAAAGTCACCCTATTGACCTACATATTGTTATACATGTTCATGAGATACTCGGAATCAGCTGTACAGTTTTGAGTGTATATTTTGTTTGTTGTTCGCGTATAGGAACACACCAAAGATTTTCTTATAATTACGGTCTATAGTCAGAATTTCTCTGTACCACAACAGAGGCTGTAATAGGCCTGCGATTGACTTGCAAATTATAACACATGTTCAGGTGCTGTACAGAAATGGCTATAAAATTTTTGGTGTCTATATTGTTTATGATTTGTATACAGGGCCACACAATATTTATTAATTATTACTGCCTATGCGCAGAATATCATATAAACGCATTTTTACATGGTTACAATGCTTTTAAGAAAGCGAAATAAACATGCATTATTTAGATGCTTAAAAGCATGCTTTCTGTAGAAAAATATGTGATTGGACTCACTATACAGGGCCTTACAAAAGTTTTTCGACAACATCACGTAATCATCAAATTTCTGTCAAATTTTGAACAATTATTAATGTGATACATATGATAAGTTGAATAGTTTTTACTGTTGTATATAATATTTACTGCTCCTTTACAGGGACACACAAAAAAATTTCATGACATTAAAACCTATGACATAGAATCTATTTTTTAAGTGCATTTATATGCGTTTATATTTTATTCAAAATGAAAGTAACATACATTATTGAGATGTTTAAAAGCATGTTTTCTGTTGAAAAAAAAATATTTTCCCTAATCTAAATATACAATCCCTTACAAACAGCTGGAATATCCATCCGGCAAAGGATGATGCATCTTCTCTCACCAACTGTAACATTAATAGCTTTTCACCCCTAGCTCCTGTGGCGATCTTTACATATGGCTCCAAGATTGAACACGGAGTAGCGGCTGCACTCTGTGTCCTTAACAACAATGAAACAATCTTCCAGTGGTCCTGCAGGCTCAAAAACCACAATTCAGTCTTTCAGGCGGAATTATTTGCCATCCTTAAGGCTGTCGAATGGGCTGAGGAAAATGCTCACTCTTACTCAAGTATTAACATCTTTAGAGACAGCCTTTCGAGCCTGCAAGCCATTGCCCACTATAGGAGCAGGCACCCCATAATATTGAAAATAAAACTTAAACTCTATAACCTAAAATCCATCATCTCCCTGGCACACGTTTCTGCCCACAGGGGTGTCGTCGGGAACGAAATGGCCGATCATTTAGCAGAAACTGCCACAGAACATGCAACGATTGATTTTAACTTACCCGCCCCCCTTCCTATGTAAAATGTAGACTCAAGGACAAATAAAACAAAATTGGCAATCCTTATGGGATAACTCCATGAAAGGCAGACATACTTATAACCTGATCCCAAATCCCACTTCAAACACTTGGATCCTTACTCCACCTATCACGGCCTTTCTCACGGGTCATGGCCCATTTCAAGCATACCTTTATAGATTCCACCGACGACGCTCACCCCTGTGCCCTTGTGGTGAGGAAGGCACTGCTTCCCATTGCTACTTCAACTGTCCACTTACCTCCAGTTTTCACCTACGAAACCCATCCCCAAGACCAGTAAACTGGTTAGATAATATATTCACTAGGCCCTCCCTAATCCAAAAACTAAATAAAATCTACGCACTTTCAAAATATATTACTAATTTAACAGATTAACCTCCAAGCTTCTTCCTACTGGCTCAAGTTGCAACCTACAATTCTGATCATCCCAAGCCACTGAGTTCTGCAGCACCACTCGAAACTTGTACAGCAACGTTACCAAATTAGCCACTGTTGCTCCTTGTCGCGTGGGGCGAAAGCCCGGCAACAACATGCAAATGTCAAAAAGACTTTTATCAATGCTCCTAAACCAACTCAAAGACTAAAACAAATGAACTGAAATATTTAATTATGGACTTAGCTAATTAAATCATAGACTAAACTTCTCATTGCAAAATCTTAACAAAGCTATTTATTCCTCCTTGTGCCCTCTGTCGCGTGGGGTTTAATCCCGGCACGCCTGCTATAAATAAATTATCGCCCTCTGTCGGTTGAGGCTCAATGCCTGGTGAATTATGTAAATGCTTGTTGAATTCTCAATAAACGTTCGGAGCAGTTCCCTCTGTCTCGGACACTTGTTGCCCGGGACACTGAAGCGCTCAAGAGCGATGAGTGGGGACTGTCCCCTGTTCAGTCTACATATTTTATTTACAGGTTACCAGATCACTAAATTCACCAGATTCCCTTATAAATTTATTCACACATTCAGGAGTAACGCGTAATTAGCTGTATAGTTTTAGTGTGTATGTTCATGATTCGTATGCAAGGACACACAAAAGTTTTTTTTTTATCATTATGGCTATCGAAAAAAAATTCTCGGTACAGTGATAGTGGTCTCAAAAATCTCCCTATTGAAATACAAAACAGGTATGTGCATCATACAGATATAAATATGCATTTTTTGGCGTGTACATTGCTTATGGTTCTTATACACGGTCACACCAAAGTATTTCTTATCCTTTTGGCTTATGGACAGAATCCTTTTAAACTCATCTTATGAAGATTACACTGCATTCATCAAAATAAAATAAATGCACATTATTGAGATGCATAAAAGATTATTATCTGTAGAAAAATGTGTGCTTAGACTAAATAAATAATGTACCATAAACTTCTAGAAAAAAAAATATCACGTAATCACCTAAATTGTGTGAAATTTCAAAAAATTATACATGAGCTACATAGATTAAGTTGTACAGTTATTACTGGTATATATGATATTTATGGCTCGTTTACAAGGACACACCAAAGAATTTTGTAACACTAGAGCTTATGGACAGATTTCTGCTTAACGCATTTTAACATGTTTATGCTGTATCTAATATTATAGAATTAACATACATTATTAAGATCTTAAAAGCATATTTTTTCTAGAAAAAAAAGTTGTATATTAACTAAATAATTTATTTACATGAATACACAAAAATTCCGATGACATTCTGTAATCATCCAAATGTTCTCAAATTTGGTTAAAATATTATTGAGTTACAATGAATTAGCTGTATACATTATCAATACAAAAAACCCTTAACGGGTTAAAAGTTTGTGACGCAGCACTGCACTTTATGGCTATAAGAATTAGAAATACGGGTCTTAAAAATAATGATATAAAATTTTCAGTGACGCTTTGCTATTAATTAAAGAATACAGAGATTTTCTTATTTGAATTTGTTTTTATCTTCTATTTATTTTTACAGTGTAAACGTTATTTTCAACATAAAATAATATATAATATTTACTTACCGATGCCTTTTAATTCAAATCTCTTATAATATCAAAATATGTGTTTTAAAAGAAATGATATGAAATTCCAGCAACGCAGTGTTGTTACACTAAATGATTTGTTTTTAAATTCCACTGCAATTATTTTGTTTTGCATATTAAAGTATATTTGCACATTGAAATATTGCTTTTAATTTTCAAATACGCAGTCAAATATATCACTTTCATTAAGTTTATATTATGTACTGAAATGTATTAATTTCAATGAATTATTTTATCTTTTGCGTCACGCCATCCAAAACTACAACTAAAAATTTCGCAATTTTTTTTTTCAGCGCACTATCTACTTGCATGCTTTTTCAATTAATTTCGATAAGATGGCACAAAATAAACATTTTCATAAATTTTACTTACAGTTTTGGATAGCGTGACGCAAAAGATAAAATAATTCATTGAAATAAATACAGTTCAGTACATAATATAAACTTAATGAAAGTGATATATTTGACTGCGTATTTGAAAATTAAAAGCAATATTTCAATGTGCAAATATACTTTAATATGCAAAACAAAATAATTGCAGTGGAATTTAAAAACAAATCATTTAGTGTAACAACACTGCGTTGTTGGAATTTCATATCATTTCTTTTAAAACACATATTTTGATATTATAAGAGATGTGAATGAAAAGGTATCGGTAAGTAAATGTTATATATTATTTTATGTTGAAAATAACGTTTACACTGTAAAAATAAATAGAAGATAATAACAAATTCAAATAAGAAAATCTCTGTATTCTTTAATTAATAGCAAAGCGTCACTGAAAATTTGATATCATTATTTTTAAGACCCGTATTTCTAATTCTTATAGCCATAAAGTGCAGTGCTGCGTCACAAACTTTTAACCCGTTAAGGGTTTTTTGTATTGATATCATTACTTTTTAGGGGTTAATGATTAAAATGTAAAACTAAAGGAGCATTTTAATGAAGAGCTGGGATGGAGATATCTAAAATATGAAGCGGCCATGACGTACAGCGTAGCAGGTTCACTCAGCTCCGTAAAATGTAGCATGAAGTCATTTTCCATTTAGAAAAATTACATTTCTTTATTACTCTTATAAGATATATATAATGCATTTTGGAACAAAAACGAATGAGTAGATTCGCAAACATTCATGATGAAGAATTTCAGTTTATTAATCAGAGAGACATCGAATGGAGAATGGAAGCCATTTTTATATACTTTTCTAAACAGAAAGCATTTCGACATTTTTGACTCAAAGATAAAAAAAATAACATCTTTACAGAAAGACAGACAGCAAGCTAATTAATTTATTTCGCCAAATCTCATTGGCATCAAAAATCAAGTTGGCTGAACACATTTTAAATTTTATATCTGGTAAACCTAAATAATAGTTAAAGGATTGGCTAAAAATTAAATTACGTCATAGGATGTGATTAAATTTTGTCAGTCATCCAGAATTTGGCTAACAGTGCGAAATCAATTGATAAAAAATATTAGAAATTATTTTCAGCTATAATGATTCAACGGAATCTATAAACGTTTGATTGGAGACAGGAAGCTACAATAAAAAAAATCGTCTGCGGTTTTAAAGCATAAAATGAATGGGTTTCTCTTTCTTTGATATTTTATTTAAATATTACTTGATGAGATTTAGAGCAGGAAAAAGAACAATAAATTATATGAAATTACAGATTAATGAAATAGAAATAAAAATAAAATAGCATAAGCGAAATAAACAAAATTGTATTAAATTCTTTTAGGATAAGAAATATAATGTTTGCTTGTATTATAAATAAATAAAAAAAATGTAATTTATATTATTATTATTATTTTATTTTAAAAAGGGATATGTGATGTTTTTCAACATCACATATTTCTCCCCGTCGACCGAAAAAAAAAATGGGTTCAGCCATTACATCGTCTATATGACAGCTCAGCAAAAATTAAAATTAAATCAAATTATTTCCAATCTTGTAAAATAGATTGATTACAAAACAAAAACAAAAACGAATGGCTTCCAATACAAATAAAATACGTACATTGTTATATTATTAATAGAAAATCTTGTATGCATACTTAAAAAAAAATATTATTATGCAATAATAAAATACAAATACAGAAAATAAAGATATTATACGGTGATGTAATATAATGTTGTATGGCCATACGTCTGTGTACACAAGTCGTTAGAATATATATCCACAAACAAAATGAGCTCCAGTCCTTTGTTTTAAAATCATAATAATTCAGTCATCATATATTTTATCAGTTCGTGGTAAGATGCTGAAATCAGTAAATTTCTATGTTACCATGCATGGCGAGAAACTTTAACGAGTCCATTTCAGTTCAGAGAGGACAAGAATTCGTTGTAATAAATGCATAGTTCAAATGTATAAGCAATCTGAATATGAAAGTTTGACAAAATAAAAATCAAGTATATTTATATGCTATCAAATATATATAGTGAGCCTTTTATATTCATTAAAAGGTTTAAAGAAATAATACATGTTGAAAGAAAGTAATAATAAAACATGTTTCTATTTATTCATTTTTTTTTATAGGTAATTGTAATTGGAATATATGAGACATATGCATATGTGTATGACAAAAATATTACCTGCACCAAAAGTATATGTAAACATTTTTTTTTTCTTAAATTCCATTAGCACTTTTTTTTTAAATAAACAATATTATTCTAGCATGTTAACTGTTGTTAAAATTCAATTATAAATAACACGTAAGTTAAAGAAAAATATTAAAAGTGATATACACTGCTGTTGTAAGACAATGCAGCTTTGAATATAATTTCCTGGACCAGCCATTGATTATCCAAGCTGCGAAATTTCACAACAAATAAAAATCACAACAGGTTGATCAGGTCTGTTGCGATGTAAGTATACATCAAATTTATTTAATTTATCTTTAATCATTATAAATATTTAAAAATTTATACTGCGTAACTTTTAACCTCAGAAAAAAATTAATGAAAAATTACTTTCTGTTTCGTAAATTATATTGATGTGTATCATTGGAAATAATAATATTCTTATTAAAATTAGAATTATTATAAATGTCAAATAAGTGATTATTACGTGGAGGTGCCAATAAAATTCTATCTATATGCACACGAAATGCCTTATCATCACTAGCGTGTAACCGTTTAATTGAAAATGAAACAGGGGAATGTTTAACTGTGACAATGAAAGGACCTGTATATTTAGGTTTAAATTTATCCATAGACTTCAGATACACAATATCTTTTGTGCAGATGCTTCTTAGTTTAGCTTTTCTTTGAAAATATTTATTTCTTTTTGATTGGGAATCTTGAATGTTATTGTACGCTTTTTTATAAATTTCCTGAAGGTCTTGCATTAATTTATAGATGTTTGCATTAGAGTCCAGGTAAGTGTAATTATAATTTGAATTATAAGTGTCAAAAATTAGTGCCAGTTCTCTACCAAAATGTAGAAGATTAGGCGAGAATTGAGTGGAAGAATGCGTAGATCCATTGTAGAGAGATTTGTGTATATATAGTGCATTTTGAAATGAATGACCTTCTTCTAATAATATATTAATTGAATACTTAATTGATGTGTTTACACGTTCGCTAATAGAGTTCGATTGAGGATGAAAAGCAGACGAATGTATTATTTTTATGCCTAGAGTGTCATTAAATGTATTGTAAACTTGAGATGTATATTGTCGACCTAAATCTGATAGAATACATGCAGGGCGACCAAAGGTTGTAATGTATGAAAACAAACATTGAACTATTTTTGGAGAAGTAATATTAGATAACGGGTAAAGTTCTAAGTGTCTACTGAAATGATCAATTATTGTCAAGACGTATTGACCATTACTAAAAGGACCCACCAAGTCTGTGGAGATTGTATGATTTGGATGAGTGGGTGTATATGTTTTCTGTAATGGAGCAGGAGGTGTTTTGTGATGTTTCGCTTGTAAGCATTTAGTGCATGAAGAGACGAAATTGAGGGTATCAGTATAAATACCCCTCCAAAAATATCTTTTAGAAAGAAATTCATAGGTTTTAGCCAAACCGAAGTGAGATAAATGCGCGATGGACAATGCTTTCGCTTTTAAAGAATTTGGGACAATAATTAAATAACTGAATGAATTGTTATGAATATTCTCTTTCTTGAGCATTAATACTTTAGAATCAGGATTTATAAAATAATTGGGAAATTTTTCTGACTTTCCGTTTTTTAAGATTTCTTCGTAAATTGTTTTTAATTCAGAATCCTTAATTTGTTCGGACACAAATGTTTGTTCTGAAATTTCTAGTAAGGGGTCTTTAGAGTTTGAATTTCCTGAAATCATATAATTAACATATTCTGAGTATTTGTTTTGATTATCATTACTAATATTATCATTACTGTTAATTTTGAGTCTGTTTTCATTTTCATCAACATCAACAATTGGTAGTGGTTGTATGTCATGAATTAAGTTTGGATTATCTTTGCGATCCCCTTGATTATTTTCAAAATTGCAACGTGATAAATAATCCGCTAAGATGTTCAAATTTCCAGGAATGTGTTTGAAAACGTATGTATATTCAGATAAGTCCATTAACCATCGGGTGGTAACGTCAGCGGGATTGGTAGTTTTCTTATATTTTTCAAGGGGAGCACTATCTGACAAAATTACGAACTCACGATTATATAAATAGTATTTGAAGGCGGTGACAGTTTTATGAATTGCCATAAGTTCCAATTTTAACGCAGGATATTTCTTTTCAGAAGGTTTTAAAGATTTGGAAAAGTATGCTATAGGAAGTAATTTACCATTAAATTTTTGCATAAGTGCTCCTGAAATGGCTGTTTTTGATGCATCGGTGTTGACATAGAATGTTTTCTCCCAATCTGGAAGTCGAACCATTGGGGGAAGAAAGAATAATTTTTGAATTTTTTGAAAAATACTCTGATGTTTTTCTGTCCATTTGAATGTTGTTTTGGGTTTTGTGAGTTCCACAAGGGGTTGCGCAAGTTCTGAGAAAGATGGTAAAATCCATTTGTAAAAATTAGCAAGTCCAAGAATTTTTTTTAATTGTCGTTTGGTCGTTGGTGGTGGAAAAGAATTGATCTTTACGATGTTAGCGGTGATGGGTGAAATAGTATGGTTTTCAATATGGAAACCTAAATAATTAACTGCTGATTTATGGAATTCACACTTAGATGGAGATAATGTTAAATTATATTTGACAAGAATTTCTAAAACTTTATTTACTTTTTCACAAGTCTCTTCAAATGAATTTGATCCAATAATAAGATCGTCTTGATAAGCATATATGCCATTAATATTTATCTCGTCGAGTATTGTGTCCATTAGAGACTGAAATATAGAACTGGCGTTCTTTAAACCAAAACAAACACGTTTGTATCGATAACTGCCAAAAATAGATGTAAATGTTAACATATCTTGATATTTTTTAGGAAGGTCAATTTGGTGGTACGCTTGCATGAAATCTAACGAAGTAAAGTATTTGAATGACGAAAGATTTGAAATAATATTTTGAATCTTAGGAAGTGGATATGAGGAACCTTGTATGACTGTATTGACCATTCTAAGGTCTAAAGCAAGTCTGTAACGTTGTTTCTTTGAACCATCAGATTTTTTCTTTACCAGCAATATGGGACAAGCCCACTCGGAACAATTACGCTCAATTATGCCGGCGTTTACTAACTCATTGATCTGCTCTTGGGCTTCTTTTTGTAAAGCTTGTGGAATCGGAAATGGAAGTGTTTTAATAGGGAAATCATTAATTAACTTAAGATTAGGAATTATTTTATCAGTATGTCCTAGAGTACTGAGAGATTTGGAAAAAGCAGCAAATTTGCTTAAAAATAAATTTTCAAGTGTGTTACGTTGATCAAGGGTTAAATGATTCAAACAAAAATCTTTACTTGATAAATCATTTTTACGTTTTAGTAATATATCCTCTGAAGCTTGAATTAAGTGGATATGGTCCTCAATATTTTGTATATTATTACTAGAGCAAGAGTCTTCAATTTTATCTAAATGTGGTTCTTTAATTTCATCAACTAAAAATAATTTACCAATATGCGTATTTTTATTGAGATGGATTGAATTTTTACCCTTATTTGAGATAAGTAACGTAAAAAGAGAATTATTATTTTCAGAATTAATTTCATTCTTGTAATTCGGTGATACAATAGAATCTAAAATTTCTATATCAGGATCCTTTAAGTCAGTACAAAATATGTAATTCGTTTCTTGTAACTTATTATTTGTTTTTGCAGTAATGTAGATATTTTCACCAGTTTGTATTATAACTTTCTTTAGAAGGTAAACATTCATATTATTATCGTCAGAGTTAACATTATATACATCTAATTTTTCATTTCCCGAATCAAATAAGGAACAAGTAAAGTCTAATTTTCCAATTCTCATGGAATTTTTCGAAAAGTCAATAGTGACATGATTTTCTTTAATGAAATCCATACCAAGTATTCCATGAAAATTAGAGTTATGTGGTATGTCAATAATATAGAAATTGTGTTGGAAAAACTTTTTTTTAATTTTGAAAGTTGCACGAATACATGAAGAAAATTCAACGTAAGAATTGACCGTTTTAAGAGTAATAGACGACCCTAGTCTTTTATATTTCAAATTTGCTTTTAGATTATCAAATGTTGACTGAGCTAAAAGTGAACAACTACTTCCTGTATCGATAAGAAACTTTATATCATTATTGGCTAATTTAGCTTTTATTATAGGAAGTGTATGTGAATTTTTGTTTACATTAAATAAAATATGATCTTCAATATTATCTGTGCAACTCTCATTGCTGTCACTTGGAATATACCCTGTATTAGAAATATGACTAAAGTTTTGAAATGTTTGGGTAGCTTTGTTATCTGCTACAGTAATATTAGCAACAGTTTGAGATCCAACTGAATTTACAAGTCTAGTATGTGAAATTTTCGGAAGAGAATTTGAAGATGACACATTTGTGAATTTATGTTCATTCGCTGATGAGACCCTTAGTTTTCGAGATATGGCAGCATCAGCATCTCCATACCTCTTTTCTAGTTTAAATTACGGTTTTCATAATTACGTGTTTTATAAGTTAAATTATCTCGATTTCTCCATTTATAACAATTTAAAGCAACGTGACCATGTTTGGAACAAAGTTGACAAATCAAATTATTTCTAGAAAAGTTTCTTCTAGGGGAAGAACGAAAATTGGTCTGTCTAGTTTTGTAATTATTTCTATAGTTTCTTTGATCAAATTTGGGTCTGCTTGACTGAACTACGTGCAAAGATTCATTATGGGGGGTGGATTGTTGTTTGTAAGTGAAATGCTATTAATTTTCTCAGATAAATCTTTCAATGTGTTTAATATTACAGAGTCATTTTTATTATCACAAGAAAGAACAGTCTTAGTATTAGTAGTGTTGTTGAATGAATCATATATTTCGGATAATGTTTGAGCACGTTCAACTGCCTTATTGTAGTCTCTTATGTTTTCCTCCATTAATTTAATTTTAATATTTGATGGTACACACTCTAAAAATTTCGGAAGTTTAATGTTATCAAGGGATTGTTTGTCTTTAAGGTCAGGGAAAGCCTTAGGTACAGCAACATTTACACGATGGGCGAAATTTTTAATAGACTCTCCTGGCAAAATTTTTAAATTATGAAATTCTGATATTCCAGTATTATATGACGATTCCCTGAAAAACTTACAGAAATTTTCCTCGATATATTCAAGATCTGTCGACTTGTACAAAGTTTCATTTTCAATAAAGTATGCCAACGCGGCATCACGAAGTTTTTCTTTCATTACATGTAACGTCGCGTCATTTGTTAGTTTATTTAACATGGCAAAGGATCTTAATTGATCAAAGAAAAATTTGACAAATCTCGCGTCCCCATCGAAATTAGGAACGGAGCAAAACGCGTTTCGATTCTGTGCCATGTTTTTCAAAAATAAAAATGTTAACTAAGTTAAATAAAAATAATATGCATACGAATTCAATTAATTATCATATGATAAATAAAATTACCAAGACACTTAAAAAATGAAAAAAAATTGTTAAATATATTTGTTCTAATTAAGCATGATAAAGTTTCAAAATTAATAAAAATATGTAAAAATTATTTGTAATATTTTCCTGTATAACATTATGCCTTGCAACCATGAAATTGGTTTATATACGTCTTGTTGTATATATATATTATAGATATATTTAAAAATATATAATGAATAATACTAAAAATGGATATATATGCAAATGAAAATAATTGTCAAGATATATTAAATATTGTAAACACAAAGATCAAAATATGAAAAAAATTAAAAAAAAATTATGCAGTATGATGAAAAGAAAAAAAATATCACTACGATCTGGTATTTAATTTCACAAATGAAATAAATCTTTACTTGAATATCCAAAAAACTAGATATTTCAAAAATAATATAAGCAAATTTTGATCATTTATATAACTTTTTAACTGTTCTTAAAAATTGAAATGAAAAGTTAAAGTAGAATATAATACTCATATGAAGAATAAAAGACTTTACCTATGAGTAAAAATTTATATATAAAGTTTAAATAAATGTCAATATTTAAGAAAAATGTACGAAAAGTTCTTATTGTCAATATTTAAGAAAAAATATGTGAGAAATGTTTCTTTTTATTGGCACAATAAAATGATTCCAAAGGAAACTTACCCCTTTTCCGAATCTTCTTTTAGCTAAAACAAAAATATATATAGATATAAATTTATTTATTTACGGTATTTTATTTATTCTTTTATTTAAAACTGTAAGGCTCTTCTCCTGTATGAGTGCGCGAGAAAAAAAAATCAACTAGAAATTTAACTGCACATATTCTAGAAAGACGACCTATATTTGGCAATTCTCCTTGCACCGATGAATCAACGATCATTTAATACCGAACGGTAAATGCATAAGACGGTCACAAATTGCGAACATTGCAGACTGTAGAGAGGATGTTATTCAATGAAACCGTAGAAAGTCCACCGGCATGGCATCACACAATATCGGCGATAAGAATCGGTACCGTAGACACCAAGTAATCTCTTTTTTAAAAAAATCACAGATGACATCCCGCAGCATACTAGCCTTTAGTAAAGATGAACAACAATCAACAAATCGGTACATTCGGTGCTGTTCACCGTAACGTAGTTAATTTCTTTTTGGATCATCACTGGGGCAGCTGTTTTTAAAACATAACAACAACGTAAAACGTCACATTCACGATATTTGTTAATAATAATTTAATTTCGATGCACAAATTTTTCAAGACGAAAAAAAATTTTTTGGATATCCGGATATATTATCCGGCCTGAGTCTGGCACCACATATATTTAATGAAGAGCTGGGATGGAGATATCTAAAATATGAAGCGGCCATGACGTACAGCGTAGCAGGTTCACTCAGCTCCGTAAAATGTAGCATGAAGTCATTTTCCATTTAGAAAAATTACATTTCTTTATTACTCTTATAAGATATATATAATGCATTTTGGAACAAAAACGAATGAGTAGATTCGCAAACATTCATGATGAAGAATTTCAGTTTATTAATCAGAGAGACATCGAATGGAGAATGGAAGCCATTTTTATATACTTTTCTAAACAGAAAGCATTTCGACATTTTTGACTCAAAGATAAAAAAAATAACATCTTTACAGAAAGACAGACAGCAAGCTAATTAATTTATTTCGCCAAATCTCATTGGCATCAAAAATCAAGTTGGCTGAACACATTTTAAATTTTATATCTGGTAAACCTAAATAATAGTTAAAGGATTGGCTAAAAATTAAATTACGTCATAGGATGTGATTAAATTTTGTCAGTCATCCAGAATTTGGCTAACAGTGCGAAATCAATTGATAAAAAATATTAGAAATTATTTTCAGCTATAATGATTCAACGGAATCTATAAACGTTTGATTGGAGACAGGAAGCTACAATAAAAAAAATCGTCTGCGGTTTTAAAGCATAAAATGAATGGGTTTCTCTTTCTTTGATATTTTATTTAAATATTACTTGATGAGATTTAGAGCAGGAAAAAGAACAATAAATTATATGAAATTACAGATTAATGAAATAGAAATAAAAATAAAATAGCATAAGCGAAATAAACAAAATTGTATTAAATTCTTTTAGGATAAGAAATATAATGTTTGCTTGTATTATAAATAAATAAATAAAATGTAATTTATATTATTATTATTATTTTATTTTAAAAAGGGATATGTGATGTTTTTCAACATCACAAGCATGGCAATGAGTTTGTAGCCCTTAAAAAGTGCAGTTTCATAGTTCATACCACATTAAATTTTACCTCGAACAAAATAACAAACTAAATGAAATTTTAAAAATTTATGAAAAGTGATAAATAAAAAACTTTAAGAAAGAATATTTGTTGTGTGATGGAAACACGCAACATTACAAAGGCATAATATAGTATATTTAAAAAATAACAAACAATTTCTACAAAAAAAAAAAAAAAAAAAAAAAAAAGACAGAGAGAGAGAGAGAGATTTATTTTATTTTATATAATATTCAATTTCTTTGGTTTAACGGTTCATCTGTTTCTTAAATAGTTCAACAGAATACTTAAAATAAATGTTCAAAAAATAATTTGTGTAGGAAAGTTTTTGTAAAAAAGTGTTATGAATAAGTTTTTAAAGAGCTCCGTTCACCGTATAGATTTTGGTTAGATAATAAAAATTAAACACAAGTTTTTAAATGGTCCAATTGAATGAACAAAAGATTAATATTTTGTTATATTTTTAATTGGAGATGTTTAAAGTAAAATGTTCTAAGGATTTGGCAGTAATTTTCCAAAATACTTGACACCATGGGGGTGGGGATCAGATCCTCCTTTGAAAACTCTGATAATTCTAAAAAAGATGCTTAATCAATCTGAGGGAGATTTTGTTTGGTTTAAAATTAATTCAGATGGGGAAAATAGGAGGGGGGCAATCAGTTAGACCACTTTGAAATTTTAATCGGGAAAACGTTTTTCAGAAAATGTTTTGTTGAATGTAGTTTTATTCCTATCTGGTTAAATATACTGTACATAGTTCCCACATTCTTCTTGGCTAGAATTCCTGAAAATTTTCTAAAACGTGGTGAAGGGATTTTGGACATTGCCTCATTTTCTGAAATTGGGTTATGGGGGCAAAAAGTATACTAAGAGATCTAACATTAAAATTTTAAATGATAAGGATTTTTTAGCACTTCGAGAAATCTTCTAGATGCAATCACTTCAACGATACTTTTTTAAGGTTGGTTGGTAGTAGGTTTTAAGGCCAACTGACTACGCTAGGGTCCTAGGCATATAGGTAGAATGGCCTCCATGAGGTCTTTCTAAGGGGTCGAGGCCCGTATTTAAGCGAGTTTCGGATAAATACACGGAAGGAACGGCTAAGTCAAAGAGTGCGGGATGGGATCGAATTCGGCACCTCTCATCCACCGCTCGGCCGCTGGTGGGGCATTTTTAAGGAACTTATATATATATATTTTTTTCTAAAAGTCCCATCATCCTCCCCAAATCTATCGGAAACGACTCGAAATTTTTGAAAATTGTAAGAAACGTGCAAATTGAATATGAGTCTGTAAGTAAGAACTTTGAACGAGCTCTTAACCTATCCTAATTCCCCTCCAAATTTTACTGTTTGCTTTCTAAGCCCCCCCCCCTATCGTAGTACAGCTTCAATTTCTTCTTCTTTTTTTCTTTTTTTCTTTTTTTTTTAAGTTGTTTATGTTTATAGAAGACATTTTCGACAAACTGAAAAAAGCAATGCATTTGTTTAAAATTTCAAAGATGCGCTTTTCGCTGGTCCCTGTTTTCGAAATTTCCAAAATTTCCAAACAAAACAATGATCCTTCAAACTGATTAAGCCCCCCCCCCCTTTTTTTTTAGGTTTTTAGAATTCCCAAGGTGTTTTCGAGACCCAGGGGGAAGACTTTAAACGAAAAATTTTCTTTCATATTTTTCTAACTAATAATTATAGAGAAAAACATTTTTTGTTAGAATGTTGTTTTGAAAAGGTCTTTCCATCAAAGTAACAGATTTCCCCCTTCCCCCAATTTTCACATTTACAAAATTGAAATTTGTCCATGTCTGACACCTTGTGCCACCCCCACCCCCTTACCCCACCATACATATTTGCTTTTTTCTTAACTAAACAAAATCCCGTAAAATTGTCGAAGACGTATTTTACAGTTTTTAGAAATTCCGAAAATTACTGGATGTAGAAAAAAAAATTGAATAATTCGTATTCGACACTGTTTTTCAAGATTTTGTATGAACTTCAGAAACACACTTTTCTAAAATCGATTAACCAGGGAAGTCCTAGCGGTACCGTTTGGTACCAGCAATCACTATTTCAAAAATACCCATTTTGTGGGGGAAAAAACCTGATGTTCTGAAGGCAATAAACTGCAATATCTGAATAAAGGCAATAAACAAAATTTGCAAAATAATACAAAATTTGAAATGTATTATTAATTTTTAGTTTAAAGGTTGCAGATGCATGGTAATTTCATTTTATATCAATATTATATGTAAGAAATAAGTCTGTACAAGTGAAGGAGGATTTTGTTTTTCTTTTTTTCTAGAGTAGCTTTTATTGTTATATTCATGCCTGATCCCTACTGTTAAATTTAAGAAAGAAATAATTAGTATTTTTGAAGTATAGATTTGATTTAAAAGAGAAGAATAAATAAAAATAGAAAAATCTTTAAAATGTGAAACTTTTATACTGGTAAATATTTAAGTAGTATAGTTTTTTACTGAAAATTTAATGAACAAAGTAATTTATAAAATAATACACTGTATAATTCTTAACTATTTTAACAGTATGCTTTGCAGAAATGTATTATTTAGTAAAATTAAGTATCACAATGCGAAAAACAAAATTAATTAATTAATATTTAAAAAGTTATAGTATGGGTTTAAATTAAAGTCAAATAAAGATGTACTTTACTTCATTTTATTTTATTACTTATTTTACTAATTTTAATTCTGTTTTCAGAGTTTTTCCAATGCATTTAAGTGTTTGGTAACAGAGTTTTTTTTTTTTTTTTTTTTTTTTTTTTTTTTTTAATATTTTAATTTCATTACAATATTATTTTATAAAATTAAAAAAATAATAATAATAACAGAAAACATGAAATTTTAGATTTGGATTTGATATATTATAATTATTACAATCTTTGTAAAATATTTCATTTCATACTATATTATAGAAATTTAATGAGCAAACTAATCAATTAATTATTATTATTATTATTATTATTATTATTCAGGATTTTTTCTATCCATAGTTTAAGTGATTTATCACTTAGTTTAAAAAAAAAATTACAAATATTTGCATATGATTATGATATTATCTATCATTTTTATGAAAGTAAAGAAAAAGGTTTTTGTTGTTGCAATCACTTTTTAAAATAAAACCAATTTTGAAAGTTAACAACGTATCAACTTGAAAACAATGGAATTAAATGAATATTTTTGATAAAAAAAAAAAAAAATGTATTATATAAAATACAAATCTCTAAATAAATAACTCATTTAATATATATAATATAATATAATAATATAATAATAATAATTAATATATTATTATTAATTAATATTTAATATATATAATATAATATAATAATATAATAATAATAATTAATATATTATTATTAATTAATATTTAATATATATAATATAATAATAATCATTAATTGATTAATTTGCTCATTAAATTTCTATAATATAGTATGAAATGAAATATTTTACAAAGATTGTAATAATTATAATATATCAAATCCAAATCTAATATATTAAAGAAAGAAAAATATTTTATTTTGTAAGTTTGTTTTTGACACTAATTGCCGATAGATGGAGCCAAATTACCTATCTGAGATTGAATATTTCAAATGGAAACGAAGATTGTATACGTCCGCGAACATTCCAAACCGGATTACATAAAATATATTTAAATGAAATTTTATTTCGTATATATACAATAAATATTTAAAAGAAACAATAAAGTTTCTTTCTTGCATTAAAAAACAAAATCTAAATTTTTTATTGACTGCATTCAGATTGAACCAACCAACCAACTACAAGACCAAACCGAATTACACCTATTGAGAATTCTGAGAATTAGCAATAGAAATCTTTGCATCGCGGAGTAAAAATAGTTCGATTTTTAAACTGAGTTATAAAAAAAACAAGAGTTTTCCTAGGGAAAAGGGAGATGTCAGGCACATCAGATAAAAGAGATTAATATCATATACAAATTAAACCACATTCTTTCGAGCCATATTCGAGAAAAAATTGTACTACGTATAGTCCGTCCATTTATAACTTAAATGAGCCAATTCATATCTCGAGAAATATATTGCACGCAGAAATGTAGCGATTTCAGGGTAGGATCAGACTGAAGGTGAAAGACTATTTTGAAAATATCAGAACATAACCTCCCATATTTCCTGAGATATTAAGTGTCGGCTTTCAGCGTTTTCTTTGATCTCAAATTAGCCGTATATATAAGTGTCGCAGTTTTCGTTCGTTTTTCCGTTTCCGCTGAGTGTCGTGGCGTTCGTTTGTTTTTGCGCTTGCGTCACTTGAGACTCTGCGGAGTCTCTTGATATTATTGTATATAATTACTGTCGGCCATGTACAGGGACATACAAAATAACTTCTTACAATTACTGTCTGTAGATGGTATTTCTTATAAATACATTTTAAAATGTTTACACTCCATTAAACATAATGAAATAAACATATGTTATTGGGATGTTTAAAAGCAGGTTTTCTGTGAAAAGGTGAATGCATAGAATTGGTAATTAGTTTACAGGGCTACACAAAATAGTTCCGATAAATTAAACAATCTTTTCGCATGAATTTGCGTACAAGTTTTAAGGAGTTATAAGGGAATATATATATACATGCACACACATACAAATAGCTATAGACAGACATATATAACTGGGACTTGAGGGAGGCGGTACCCCCCCCCCCTCAGAAACATATGTAGTTATGTTGCGAGTTAAATAAAAATTATCTGATGATTAATGAGGGATTCAAATAGGACTTCGAGGCTCCTGATCTGCAGACCAACTAGTTAATTTTCCTTTTGTGTGAACTCTGGATATGATGCAAGTTTTTAAAGAATGTTTTTTGACTTTCTTTTTACAACGGAATGGAATTAATGTTAACTTGGCTTTAAAAAGTTTGTATGCAATATTATTCTATTAAAATTTTTCCCGCATTTCGGATTGAAGGGATCAATGATATTTTGGCAATTAATATGATAGTTTTGCTTCATTCAATCTGTATTTCAAACTGACATTAATATCAAAACTAACACGTGCTTGCCTCCAAGGCAGTAGCACGTGTTTTTTGCACCTGATGAAGGAAGGCTACGTCCTTTCGAAACCGGTTGTGCTGGCTTAAAACTTATGGTGTGTGAAGAAGTCTTATTGTCTATTTGACATTAATATCGTCTTGATATAATACTAAAGTTAATAAATTCTTTATTTTAACCTTGATTTCAGGTAGATTTTTTTTTTTTTTTTTTTTTTTTTTTTAATCTTTTAAGAAAAGAAATAAATTAATAATACAAGATAATAGTTATTTTTTATTGCTTACACTTTTGATAAAATTATATTTAAAGGGATATTTCTTAATTTTCCTGTTATTAATAATAAACAGGAAAATCAATTAAAAAATGATAAAGTGCATTACTCTACATTTAAAAAGAAAATTGCTGTTTAAGTAGTAGTAAATATGAATCTAAAATAACGGGAAAAAAATCCATGTATCTTATTTGTTGTATTTTAGTAATTAATGAGTATTTCTTTATAACTTAAATTATACAAGTTATACAGTTACAAAAAGAGTGAATTACGCAATAATGAACAATCTACAATCTGTTATATATTTTTTCTGATCTGGTAAATCCCGTGAGAGTCATTAGGAATTTAGACACGCCTTAAATATGTAGGTACTGACACTATTATTGCCGGTACATATATTATATGCCAGAAAGCCCCTAAAAAAATTTCACTTATTGCTTTTAGTTTTTTTTTTTTTTTTTTCCTGTACTAAATAATGCATTGTAAGGTGAGGGATAAATCTACCGGAAATATGAATGTTTTTGTGAGAAATTGATCTTTTGCTCTATCTATTTCTTCTTCTTCTTCTTTTTTTTTTTCTATATAAAAATTGCACAAAAAATGTTTTTTTAATAACTTTTTTAACATTTCCGGTAAAATGTAATACTAAAATAGTGGATTTAGAAAGTTCTTTTTTTTTTGTGATAATTTATAAGTTTAAAAATTTTGTGAATTACAATCCGGCAATGAAATAATAAGTTAACAAAATATTAAATAAATGTGTTGTAAAAGCTGGAAAGTTTTACTATTTTAGTGATTAACCATTGTTGTAATTCATGAAGAGTGGAAAGATTCGCATAAAAAGAAACTTATAGTGTTATGTTTTACCATTATAAATAAAAGTATTAATGAGCCTTATGTTAAAAATATAGTTTATTTAAAAAAGTAAAAAATTGTAGTTCGAAAAAGGATATTGAATTTAAAAAAAAAATTATGTTCTATGTGAGTAATTACAAATGTGTAAAGAATGTATTTATCGTAAATAAATCTGTAACTTGCTAAACGAAATATTTTCTTTGTGAAGCACAACAAAAAGAAAACTCTCTTAATAAGGTATTCTAGTCTTAGAATTTTGAAAAAAAAAAGTTGAAAATTTTTAATGATATTACAAGTTATATTTTAATAATTTACTTCAATTTTTGTTTTACTAGTGTTCAATATATAAACCTGTGTCGTCTCTAACACTTTTATTGATACACTTTTAATCTAATATTGTACTATACACTTTTATATATCATACACTTTCTAATCTAACATTTTCCCCCCTTCGCTATTAAAAAAAAGAAAGAAGTTGAAAAAAACTTTTTGTATTTCAGATATCTTTTGCGATTTTTTTTTTTTTTTTTTTTTTTGTTTCCTCTTACGTAGGGAACATAACGACATTCTTAAAAATTTAGAAATTTTTTTTCGTTAATTTTGTATCAGATGACCAGAAGAGTTGCATTCGCGTGAACCGGAGAGTCGGTCTGTTTTATCATCGCTTTTCCAAACTATATATATATTTATTATTATTATTATTATTATTTGCTTAAGTAAGATATATTATCGAGCTTGACAAAACGCTGAAAATTTATGCTTCTAGATCAGAGTACCCTTTTAAATTTTATAAATAAATAATTACTGTTGTTATGAGTTCAGATATCCAAATCCCTCTAACTATTTTTACTTTCCGAACATTATAGTGAGGAAAGTATTGTAATCATGACAAAAATCCGAATTTGAGATTTTGATGTTTCTATACGTTTTGAGGTCCCCTGAGTCCGTTTTTACTATTTTTACGATGATGTATGTATGTGTGTGTGTGTGCATGTGTGTATGTATGTGTGTATGTTTGTGTGTATGTCTGTGAATGAACACGCTAGCGTCTAAACGCTTTGTTCGAATAAGCTGAAAGTTGGAACGTATATTGTAAGTCACCATAGTACGAACCCTATTGATTTTGGTGAATCTAGCACTTATAGTTTTTTTACAGGGACACAAAGAAAAATTCTTTATCATTATGGACTATGGGACCAAATTTTTAAAAGTGTAATAGTGTCCTAACGCCTTATTAATCTGAGAAAAAAATTTGTACACATGTTACAGGTCACAGTTGCATGAACTGTATAGATTTTAGTGAATTTAGCACTTACAGGCTTTTTACAGGGGCACAAAAAAAAATCTTTTATCATTATGGCCTATGGGGCCAAATTTTTAAAAGGCTGATAGCGTCTAAACGCCTTATTATTCTGAGCAAAAAAATTGTACACATGTTATAGATCACATTTTCACCAACTGTATAGATTTTGGTGAATTTAGAACTTACAGTGTTTTTACAGGGACACAAAGAAAAATTGTTTATCATTATGGCGTATGGGACCAAATTTTTAAAAGTGAGATAGCCTCTAAACGCCTTATTCAGTTGAGCTGAAAATTTATATGAATATTATAAATCACTGTTGCACTAACTATAAGCATTTTAGTGCATCTATCATTTATAGGTTTTTACAGGGATACAACGAAAAATTCTTTATCATTATGATCATGGGCTCAAAGTTCAGTAGCGTTAAATAAAACATCGTGTAATATATGGAGAAAAATACTCAAACATTCTATTATCGTTTTCTCTCTTTTGTTTGTTTAACAACTCCTCTTTCTTTACTTTATCTACAAAACTGTTAATTACTCAATGTTCGGAAAGTCGAGTGGAGTCACTCCAGATATTTTTCTTTAGTTAATTAGAACTGCTATTAGTAAATTTTTGCTCCTTTTCGAAATCTCTTAGAATATTAGTTATTCGTTGTCCTCTATTTACGCTAAAAATTTATGTTTAAATGAATTTTGTCTTTAAAATTGCAATTAAATGTACAGGATTTTCCTCTTAATTTATTATGAGATACTTTATCTATTTCTTCAAAGCGATTTATTTTTCTTGAGATATATGTAGTTTATTTTAAAAGCTTAACAATAATATTCTTGTTAAGGTAGAAACTTGAATATATGTGGAAACAGGTGAAACATGCAGCATGTTTCATTTCTTGTGCGGGCCTATTTTTTTAAATGATTGGGTAATGCCTTTAATAGTTAAAAATGACAAAACAGTAATTATCATCTCACTAATTTATGTAACGCATATTTTGATATCATTTCAGGTGAAGCTGTTAACTGAAACATATTTTTACGCTTTGTTATATAACAATGAATTCTTTTAATTCATCTCCTAAAATGTATTACACAAAAAATGTCCAGTTACTATAATATTTATTTTAAAAAAGACGATGCAGATACTGATAAAATATGCGCTATATTTCACATTTGTTCACACACTATTTAATTTCTATATTTGTTAAACGTGCTCGTTCGAAAATTTTATTTAATAATTTCATTTTAAATTTTAAACAACATATTTATTTATGCCATTAAAATCTTCAAAAGTAAATATTCTTTTTCAATAAATATTTAGATCATATATATACATATACATAAATGCACACATTTTCATCTATCTATCTATCTATCTATCTCTATATATATACATATATATATATTGAAAACATTTTCAAACATTGAATAGATGAAAACAAGAAACATTGAAAAAGATAAAACAGAAAAATTCAAAAAGAGATTGCGACTATAAAACATCCATAAATGGAAACATGCAAATTCATTACGTTTTCAAGGGAGCAGAATGAATGTTGCATGTAAACCAATATAGATATATTTCGTATGGCAGTTAATGCAATTTTGAATAGATGACATTAAAACAATGCAACAAGTTCTCAGAAGTTAATATACAATGGAAGAAAAGGAAAATCAATTCAACATAATGTAGGTATTTTTAGAACTAACAATAATACTAACAAGTAAACCTTCTCTCCTTTGATACCGGTTTTCCGTAAACCAATATATTTTCTGAAAACTTATGTTACAAGAAGAAAAACTGTGAAATCTTAGGGGCAGAGGGATAAGCGTTTAGGGGCTGTAGGATATACAAAGTATCAGTAAAGTGTTGAAAACATGACACCAAAAGTCGCTAAAATGCTCGTTTCCCGTATTTATATGAACTAATAATATGGTAAAAAGGTGGAGGCCACAGTTTAAAGGAAGAAACAACTCGTTGAACAGAAACAATATGCGTTGGGATGTTGAAATTGTGACTTGTAATTGACTTCAAACAAAATCTATTTCAAGAGACAATCAATGTGCAATTCATCAATTAAACAGTTAGAAGAGCAGAAAGACGGTACACAATGGGCACATTTTACAAAAGCGATAGCCGAACACTTTGCACACTCATCATTTGTCAATGATTCAAAGCAGTAATCCATTGACGCAATCCACATTCCAGGTTCGTCGTCCAAGTATCCGCCCTTATAAAAAGCATACTTAATCAAGTTAATGAAACGTGAAGTGTTGAACTGATATAGGAAAAAAGGACTGCTAGGCCAGAAAACTATCGCGATGCCAGATGGTCTCCTGTGTTTCGATAATGATTGTATCTGTTATGTAACGAACAAAAATCTGTAGTGTCCGAAAAAATGAATATCCAGAGGCTGGATCTTTCCCGTACATCCCTCAGGTACCAGTTCTTTTTGTAGGACTTTACCATCAGGTACTTCGGAAGCAAATGATGCAGGATCTTTGTTAGAACACCATGAATCCACTAAAATTTAGAATTTTCTTCCTGTCATCAGGCATACTTGGCCAAAATACGTCACGATAGAAAGGGAGGATGGCGACTGTTGCGACGAGCCTTGCTGTTCCTTATCGACAGCATCATCTTCGAAGTTCATTTTCTCCTCCCATTCTTCTCCATGGCCTCCAGCAAATTCTAATATCCCTTCTTTCCACAATCTCCATATCATTTTCCAGGAGAGTAGTTGTGTGTTTTATCATCTCCGATTCTTGGATGTCTGGAGACCGGTTGCTTGTCGGGAGACCAAGGCAGCCACAACGACTTTGGAATCTATGGAAAATGTAAGAAAAAGCACACAATACGTTAATACTTGACAGCAACATACGGAAACATACAAGAATTAGAGAAATCATTGCAGGAATATGTCCGTCTATACACACTTTACTGATTTTTTGTGGGCCCTACAGCTCCTAAACGCTTGTCCCTCTGTCCCTAAGATTTAACGGTTTTACTACTTGTGACATAAGCTTTCAGAAAATATATGGGTTTCCGGAAAACCGGTATCAAAGGAGAGAAGGTTTACTTGTAAGATTGTTGCGCAATTGCAGCATAACAAATCATGTATTAGTGAACTAAGTTTATTAAATAGATTTTGCCAAACATGGGCAATACTAAAATAACAGATATTGCAATATTTTTATATATATATATATATATAAAGAAAATGAATATATAATACCATTTCTATTTAAATACACCATGATAAACTGAAGTATTCTGAAACATTGCATATTCGATTATTGCACACTGAGAAAAAAAAAAAAGAATACACCGCCTTCATCTAGAATGAATAAGGGGCCATTTTCTAAATCCTAACTAGAAATACAGATTTCTGAACTATGGGCATAAGGCATGCCAATAAACGGAATACACGAATTGATAGAGAATTTCTAGTCTACACATTTCTTGACGGTGAAACAATATTCTGAATCTTTTTTTATTGTGAAAAATTGTCGCTTGATTTTCTAGAATTGGAAAATAAACTAAGATTACAGTTGAGAAAACACGCCTGTCGTATTCGCATTTATTTTTTGAGATTTTTAAATAACTTTGCCCTCGAAAATATAAGCAAACGCACTATAATTCTAATAGGTTTTCTAGAACTTGCTTTCAAAGGATACTAGAATTTATAAGGATGACATAGAACTATTTATTCTAGATCCACAACTTAGATTCTAGATGTCAGTTACAGGAATTTTTCTCAACGCAAACTTTCAAATAATGTTTATATGTTTTGATGGTTTTATGTTGTAAAAAATAATTTGCATGCAATATTTTTAGTTAAGGGAATATATATATTAATTTAAATAATTAATGAATTTATTTATTTATTATTTTTTTGGTGGGTAGTATAATAGGGACCAACTGGGTAATATGGAATATAGAAAATTGCTTCAAACTAGTAATTATATTTTTGTATCTTATTACATTAAATGCAAGAAAAATTAGGTAAATATAAATGATAATGCAAAAAAATAATAACATTATTTCTATAAAATGCCTTAAATTATCGCAAAATACGTTTTTTTCTTCAAATTAAATTGACATATGTGTAATATTTCAATATTTTATTTCAAAAATTGACTTTTGAGAAAGAAATATTAAAGCACTATATTATTATTTCCCTTCGTTATTTCACAATGCATGTTTCAGTCTTTTTAAAATAACGACATTCGAAACTCAAGTTGTTTAACGACCTTTTTCTTGGATAAAATTTATTTAATGATACAACTTTTACAAAAGTGAATATGTCAAAGAAATATTATGAAGAGCATCCTAGTTTCATTATAAAAAGTAACTGTAGCTTGCAAGCAGGAAAAATTCTTACTTTGAATGTTGAAAATATATTCTTTCTACGAAAAATACCGCAACAAAAAACATAGAAAAAACTTTACAAGGTTAATTTATCTAGGAATATTACGCAATTTCATTAATTTTGTTAATAGAAAAATAATTTAATAGAAGAAAATATTTTTAGTCTTTCTTAATCAGTATGTTTTTATTCCTATTTTAGTAAAAAAGAAAAAACATATAAAGCTTATTAAAAAGTTACTATATAAAGAAAACAACTGTTTCCTTTGGAAATAATTGCACAACTTTTCATCAAGCGAAAAAGTAGTCACCAGTGTGGCACCAGTGTGGCATCGCTCAAAATAATCCAAGTAGCTGATATGATTAAATAAATGAAACAGAAATTTATAATAAAAACTGGTATGACAAAAACTATACAAAACAGAGAGATAAATAAAATTAGTAATAGTTAATCGGAAGTAAAATAACAAATGAAAATAAATGAAAATAAATGAAAATAAAATAAAATAAATAAATAAATAAAATAAACAAATAAAAATTAATTAATTAATTAATTAATTTGATTAAATCAACGACCAAGAGAAAATTATAAGGGTAATTTCGAAACTTCAGGCAGAAAAGGTGTTAAAAAACACCATCAAAATATTAACTCTTTTTTTCTTTCATTTTGAAAGCTCTAAAACTCTTGTTAATGATATATTTTCAACACCTACCATGTGTAATACTTGATAATTAGTCTGATATATATATATATATATTATCGCTGTTTTTAATTTCTTATTTTATTCTTACAAATATTTAACTTTACATTATTTTTATTATCAGTAATTTTTATTTTTATTTAATTTTCTTTTTTATTCTATAAAAAATTTCGAGTTCTTCAAAAAATTAAATACAATTTATTAGTTGTCACATATTCTAAAATTCGCAAACGCAAATTTAGCATTACATCTCTTTTCAGTTCTCAGAGTAAGATTTATATATATATATATATATATATATACTTTTTTAATATCTAGATATTCATAATTTTTATGTTCACGATTTTCTTTTTTCTTAAGCGTTTGCAAACATTCTGAAAACAATTTACAAATTATTAAACATTACGAAAAAAACACCGATTTTTTTTTTTTTATAAATATTTCTGGCAGATTATGAAAACAGTCAACAGTTTTAAAAATTGTATATATCTGCACAAATAGACAGATTTTTAAAATGGAAGTAATTAGACTTTTTTATCATGCATATAAGGTTTGCTTAAAGATATATTAATATTAACACTCTCAAGTAAAATCTATTTAAAAAAAGTGATATATTTTTTATTTACAATAAATGTAAAATCTTGTTAGAACTTATAAAAAATAGCAGAGTAAACTATAAAAAGTATATAATTTACCACTGCTACTGATTTAAAGGAAGATAACAAGTCTAAAATTTGCATAATCTAAAATCGAGAAATTTTGTATTCTAATTAATTATCGGTAAACTGTTTTGTCAAAAGTAGTATTAATTTGCGTCCTTCACAAATCTTTCTTCTATGTACAGTCGGCTGCAAAATTATTCGAGCACTAGCAATAATCCTTGCCAAAAAAAAGTACACTTAATACAGCTTTGTTAAATAAATCCTTGTCGAGTCATGTTCTTAATCAGTCTAAGAACATGATTCGACAAGGATTTACTTAGCAAAACAGTCTTAAGTGTACTTTTTAAATATAGGAATTATTGGCTAGTGCTCGAATAATTTTGCAGCCGACTGTAAATCTACAGTCGGTAACAAAAGTATCCGAACATTAGCAAATTTCCTATATAAAAAAAGTAAAGTTAATACTGTTTTGTTAAATAAATCCTTGTCGAATCATGTTCTTAGACTGAGTAAAAACATGATTCGATAAGGATTTATTTAACAAAACAGTATTAACTCTACTTTTTTTATATAGGAATTTTTGCTAGTGTTCGGATACTTTTGTTACCGACTGCGCGGAACGGTGTCACAGACTCGTCTACATGTACAAAAATGTAAATATGGCTTCTCACAAAAAAAATTTCTGTATATGTTGTTGGATGCAATTTCAACCAATAAATTTCGAGATATAGCGATCTGGAAAATTTGAAAAAGTGAAAAATAATTCACTCTAAAATACATCTGTAGAAGATAGAAAATATATTCAGAGTAAAATATATTCAAAGAGTTGTCTATTGAATTCTACAACGAACTCTCTTCTTCGAGAAAAATGTCTAGTACCCGTATTTGTAGCACATTTCTGTGAAATTTGGAGTGTTGAACATTTACTGACATTTCCTCTTTTCAAAGAAATAATGACAAATTTACGGAAAAACTTTATTTTATTTTATTTATTTATTTATTTATTTATTTTTGGTTAGTGACTGGGACATCTTTTGCCCGATACTAATTGTTATCATGTGTGCAATTTTTTTTTTCAGTGTGGCATCTTTTTTCGCTCTATATATAGACAATTAGTTTTATAAGAATTTAATATAAAATGCATTTTGCATATCATATTTGGTGTTGCATTATATTGTAGAATCTTTCCATAAACGGAGTAAATTGCAGTATAGCAACGCCATCAGTCGGCTGATATGCACCCTAATTGAATCAGCATTTTTTTTTTTTTTTTTTTTTTTTTTTATGATCTTTTACAGAACAAGACTTGAATACTTATAGACTACTTATAAGATGTAGTCTTCCCGTACATGAAGTAAATGGTAGCATAAACGCACCACACTTTAGTGAAATATCACAAGTCTGAACAGCACTAAATCATGTAAACTCCGACAGAATCAAAAAGTTTTGTAAAAAATTGTCAAATTTTATTGACACATACGCATATATAAACATACAGACACACAGGGAAACATTTTTAATGGGGAAATCGTAATCAGAACATTCCAAACTTCTCAAATCTATCCAAAAGTTTTAGGATTATTAAAAGATTAAAAATATTGGAAGCAAATGTATAATGAAGATGCCAATATTTCTTCATTTGTATGGTGCAAAACAATGTAAAATAATAATAAGAAGAAGATTAGTAATAATAATTTTCAGAAATGTATAGAAATGAGTTTCAAGATATTTTATTATATTTAATATAATGATGTTTATTTTATTACAAAAAAAAAGTTTTAATTTTAAAAATGGATTTCAAACTTGAAACACATTTCAAGTTAAAAGTCTAGAAAATCTTCATATTTGAATGAGTTTACATAACTTGTAAAAAAACAATTTTCGTAATAAAATAATTACTTTTGTAGTTATGTACTGTTTATTCTGTTTTATGCTCTCTCAAGAAAATTTCCGTAAACATTTATTTGTATTAGTTCTATACTCCTATTCCGCTGAAGTTGTACAAATACCGCACCTTGTATTTAGTAAGATAAGACTAATTTTAATAATTGTATTTTAAATTATTGTTATATATGTTCAAAATAATGAGTATTACTGTTTATATTTAGAGAAAAAAATCATTATTTCGAGTTTTGGCTGTTAATGGGTTAATATCTGATTTTAAAACGAACAAAATCTTAAAGCTTCACTCATATAATACATCTTATAATACATAGATAAGTCATATATTTCACATATATAAAATATTTTTATATAAATAATAAATAATTTTAAATTAGAAAATTCATTCAATCAGAATTTGAATTTATGGCTTATTACAAATTCGATTTCTACGCAATGCTATTTTCGAAAACTCATTATTTTCAAAAAGGTAAATTACCGAAATGTGTTTTATGTTGATGTAGCTACCTAGAAGATAAATATTAACGTACTAAAATTATAGCCATGTTGACCAGAGACTATAATTTCACTGACCACACCCATTCAATGTAGCTCATAAATTTCTTTTGAAATATATTGCCAAGGCACTCCAAAAATTGTGCTTTCAGTTGATGAACTTCAATTTTCTCTTTTGTTGAGTAAATGACTGTTTCTATTTCTACAGAAGTCATTATTTTCCAAAAAAAATTTTTTGCATATTCTGACAGACTATTTTTTCAAATTTGATTCTGAGAGTAGATATAGAAAATGTTATTTCCTGAATATTATTTAGAAATTATATATTATATAAGTTTTCAGAATTTTAATGAGATTAATGTACATATGTTAATGTTATGTTCCATTATAATGTATTTTTAGCAATCAGTAGTACTATAATAAAAATAATAATTATAAAATTTAAATAAATAAATAAATAGGCAAAACAATGTATTAAAATACGGGTTTTATTAGTGCAAAAAATTAAGAGTTTTATGAATGATTTAATTAATGTGAATTTAATGAAACTTTTTATAAATATATATATATATATAAAAAAAAGGAACAAAAAGAGATTTCAAAAAACAAATACAAATATAACATTTAAAAAAATCTTGAACGAGGAATTTTTTCCAATTAAAATAATAAAACAAAAAAACTTACATAGGGGAAAGGGGGATGAATGGGACATTTTTCATGTTTTTATTGATAACGTCGGCCATATGTAATTAAGAATTTTGCAACATTGCTCATAAATACACTTCAGTAATCAGTTACATATAAACATACTAACTTTAATAAAAAGTTATCATTTTTAGTTATATATATATATATATATATATATATGCAAAATAATCAAAATCAGATGAAAAATTAATCCCAAAACACACGCGAGCTTTCATCAGGGGAGATCCCTCATGTAGGGAAAGGAATATGAGAAGTTTCTGACGAAAAGCTGGTAATTTAACCACGTTTCTAGCCCTCAACTTCTCACAGATGGAAGCAAGACCATACAGCAAAAGAATTTTAATTAATACAAAGCATAAAAAGCAATTTAATTTAGAAATCAAGCACAAAATATGATACATCAATATAAAACACAAGAATATAAATAATACAAGAATATATAAATACATACATGGACAAACTGGAATAGTCATTAGAAAATGGAAAATTGAAAACCACCCCCCATTATAAACACAGAACACGTTTCAGCTAATAGGGTCACTTACCAGCACTTAAATGTCGACCAAAATGGTACAACAAACCTTAAGTGGGATTGTCATCAAGAATACTGAAATGTTTATTGATTAAAATAACAGGATAGCGGTTAACAAATAGTATGCTTTTGAGATTTTTCATAGCCAGATTCAGGTCTAAATTGTTATTGCAAATCATCTTAATTCTGTTTATTTCGGTGAACATAATATTTTTTAAAATTTTATGACTAATACAGGAGAACCAATTTGTTAAATTACAAACTTTAAAGTTAAAACCTTGACTTTTATCATAAATCCCAATAAACCAGTTATTATCTATTTTTAACAAGTTTTTATTAGCTTCATCTGCATGTATGTTTGTTTGTATGTTTGTATGTATAATGCATGTTTGTAACCGCTCTGGGAGAAAAAAAAAAAAAAAAAAAATCCATAATATAAAAAAAAGACTTTCCGTTCGTGAACGCTGTGGCTGTGAGGTAAAGCTTCGCGCTACGAACCTAAAGGTCTAGTGTTCGAGCCCAGTCAGTGGAGATTTTTTAAAAATATTTTTTGTTTAATTCGAAATTATTTTAATTAAATATTTAAATGTATGCAAATATTATGGTGTGTCACTCACACGATTTTCTCTTACCCTGCATTTTAATACTAAGATAGATATTTTGTGCTTTTTAGTTCACATTTCTATAAAAGCGTGTTCTTTAATTTTTTAAAACTATAATATTATTTAATTTTTAAATCCAGAAAAGAAGTGTTGTCTTCAGAGTCAGTACGGTTTAAGACAAGATCGCAGGGATAGCTTTCAGCTGCAAATTTTGCAAAATCTTCACAGTTTATTGCAATTGCGTCATCAATATACCTATAAAACTTAATATCTTTGAATTTTCTTTCCAACATTAAAAAAAAAAAAAAAATTGTTGGCGAAGGCTCTCAAGTAACTGGTTCCCATCGGGATACCGAGAATTTGTAAAAAATAATTAACACCGCTAAACAAACATTTTCGAAGATGCAAAATTGAATAAGGTTAATCCAGTACACTTTTTCGCAGTCTACTACATGATAAAATTCTTCGTAATTTCTTCAAAAATTTCTAGAACTAAGTAATGTGGGAAAAGGTTTTCAAAAACAAAAGTATTAATTGTAAAAATATTTTCTGAATTTTCTTTAAAATATTTTAAAATTGGGTAATTATTTTTAATGATACTGCAATTATCGTCTGACTATAAAGCGTTTAAGATATTATTGAGTAAATAAAAAAAGTTTTTTACCGTCCTTGTGATTATAAGCAAAATTACCACAAGTAACGTAACGAAATTTAATGGGATTTTTATGAAATTTAACATAAATAAATAGGTATGGAAACTGTTTCTATTTATATTAAGTTTTTTATCAAAAGCCAATATCCTTTTTCTTATAATAGAGGGGGAGTCATTTAATTTTTTGTAAGAACAATTACCGAAATATTCTTTGGTAAGTAACATCTTGTAAAAAACTTTACAAAAAATAGCAAAATTATTTCCAGCTTTATCAACTGTGGCTATAATAATTTTTTTCTTTAAGTTTTCAATATTTTCTTTTAAGTCTGTATTGTAATCTTCATGAATTTTCTTACCAAAGTAACTCCTATAAAATGTAAATCCCTTTCAAAATACTCTACAATTCTGTTTTTCCATAATTTAAAATGTTCTCTCTCTCTCTCTCTCTCTCTCCATATATATATATATATATATATTTATTTATTTACATGCATGTACATTGTCCCATTCATCCCCACCTATGGGGTTGAATGGGACAGGACTAGAGTTAACAAAGAAAAGAGTAAATAATTTTTTAAAGTTAAATAGGTTTATGTGATTTTATTACATACTATGAATTCACTGAAATTAATATAAACTGATGTATTGACTCAAATTAACACCAAAAGACAAAAGTCCATTGATTCGTGCAGTTCCTAGTGCTCTAGGCTTTGACAATATAATCTAATAAGACCTAATCTAAAAATAAATAAATAAATAAGGCACTAGAAAGAGATAAATCATTATAATAGAGTACAAATTATCCAGATAAATTTTTGTGTCCGACTAATCGGGAAAACCAACATTCTATTCTGTATTACATTAATAATTACCAGAATTTATTTAATTAGCTTGATTGAAATTGGGATTTTAATCAAATTATTATTTGTTTATTTATTTATTTATTTATTTTAATTATTGATTTAATTTGCATAGAATATTCTAACTTATAATTTTTCTGATCAGGATTATTATAAACAATAATCAGAACAATAAATTTCATTTTTTTTTTCCTAAGTCCACAAAATTAAGAATCCTGATAATCAATCTGGCTAATTTACGCTTTAATATAATTCTTGTGTAAAATTTTCAATTAGTACCTATTGAGGAATGTCCCATTCATCCCCATTTTAACTGTCCCATTCTTCCCAACCATCACATCATATAAAACAGGAAATAGGCTTAATGAACAATTGACAATATTCTTCTTGAATATCATAAACACAATAAAATATTATGCCTTTTCACAATATAAGATTTATATTAACGTTAAGCAAATAGTTAATATCTTAACTACTACCTAACTGAATCAGTAAAAACTTACTTTGGCAGCTGAAAAAGACACTTTAATTTTTTTCTGTCTTTCTATGAATAGCACAATTCTTGATGAATGAGCTCAGTGCTGCCATATATCAGAAAAATTGTCATGTTTCCGGTGCTTGCAAAACATAAAAATTTTGCTATTGTCCCATTCATCATGCGTCTCATTCAACCCCACTCTCCCCTATAAGCAAAATGTAGTTTTCTTTTATTTTATTAATGATATATAATACTTATACATTACTATGTATATTAACCTCTTGCACACCGCATTCAGATCCAGGTGTAATTTAAATTAGTTTTTTACATATTTTGCCTTCTAATGCTTTAGTTTAAAGAACTCTATCCTTAAAATGTGTATTATATATATATATATATATATATATATATATATATATATATATATATATATATATATATATATAATTTAAGATTATTATATTTAATATTATTAATTTAATTTTATTATATTTTAATATTAATATATTTTATTATATTTTAATAATGTAAGCTATTTTAACATGCCAGCCCATTTTTAGAATCATTTGCTTATTTTTCTAAATTATGTGAAATTTTAAACTGTGGAGTAAAAGGGTAAAAGGGAAAATGGTAAAATAGGTCATTTTTATAATTTTCTGTACATATCCCTTTTTATGATTGAACTGTAATTTCTATTTCAAAAAATCAAGTCATCTTTCTATTATATCTGATATTTTTTTTCAATTTAGTATTCATGATATTTAATTTTTAAATGAATTTTTAATTCCATGTTCCATTTTTAGTACATTGGCGTGTAAAAGGTAAATCTGATGTGTAACAACACCACTATCATAACCCACCACTATGCATATCCTATACTCTTTTTGGAGATAGTAATGTCAGAAGACATAAAATCGATTTAACAAATTAGGCACCTAACAATTTTCTTACAAGAGCAGACTGATACATACAAAAAATTATTTACGTAGCGAGATTAAAATCATGCTAAAGAATACCTAAAAAGAGGTTTATGTACAGAAAATGAAGAAAATCCTTAGAGACATTTTTGAGATATAGACTTTCATTCCCTATGCCTACTTTCACCATATAAGGCAAACTTGACTGAACTATTGATACAGGGCGTTTATCGATTTTAAGGAACTAATCAAGTCATACACACGAAAAACGACATATAAAAGAACTATATATAGCAACTTTGTAAAACTCATTAAGACCGTTTTTGAGGCACATATTTATCGTCAAACTTTCAGTTTTCAGTGTCCCATTTTCGGTTTTCTAGTTTTCACCAAAAGTTGGAAAAATAATTTGTACATTACACCTGATTTAATTCAGATGTTTTGTAGCTCTGTTTATTTATTAATTTTGGAGATACAATAGTCCTAAGATTCTTCATTCGCATGCACACTGACCAATTGCCCAAAACTACGTTTTCGGATTCAGGAGACTTTGACACATATAAATTAGGTAAAAACTCTATATCAAAGTTTTTTACTAAATACATTACTTCCATTATCTACAGTAGTCGTGTAATGTGAGTTATAAGTAATTAGATAACGGAATAATGTGTCGGTTTGTGAGTTAGACAGCTCTAAACTGTTTTCAAATACATCAGTACTTACCAAAAACTAGTGTGTATATTGCTTTATTACAAATTATCAGATAATAGTTTTATATATGTGTAGTTGTATATATGTGTAGCATTTTAAATTGGTGACTGCATTCGAAGAATGTGTACTTAAACAGGAAGTATTAACGGGTGTGGAACAAGTGTGCATCACTATCAACATGAAACAAAGTGGGTGTCAATTTCATTGAAGCACCTCTATTAGTCGTTAATAAAACAAATTTAAACATATGCCGTAAACACATAATGTTTTCATGACAGTGATAAGGGATTTTGAAGTACAAATTTGTTTGTCAAGTTTTTGAAAAGAGATAGAAACAGTAACTGGTACCTTACAACTGATATATTCCATCAAAATTCCTGAATTGAACTCCAAAATCTATCACTCCTATTGATTATAGAAATTTATTTTCATAACGACAACGATAATTTTTAACAGCTCGATTAATGTATGAGAAACATAAACAATCAAGGCTGCACATTAGTTAGATTCCCTGCTTCTTCTTTCTCATGTAATCTTATGAAATTTTTGATGTTCTTTTATTTGTAAGGATATCTCGTTAGGGAAATAAGGTTTCGCGTATTCTGTTGTTTGAATTGCTATCTTTGAACGTGCCGAATTCCATGTTAGTGCGAAACTGAAACAAAATATTTTGTTTCATTAATGGGATATGGGACGTTGAAAATAATTATTTTATTTTTTATTTCATTGCTTCTCAAATCTAGTACTGCTATGAAATATAAAATTATGCATATAGCGTGTTTCAAATGATAAAAAGTAAATTTTTGAGATAAAAAGGCCTCTTTTATGGAAAAATTAATACAAAATAAGGCCAATTTACATTTTCCATGCTAATTGTCAGTTATTCTAAAGCTCCAATGTTTTACTGTGTGTTTTTTGCGTGTAACAGAACGCATCTATGCATCTATGCATTGAATTTTTAACATATCAATTACAGCATTTGTTACAAAAAAAAAAAAAAAAAAAAAAAAAACTTTAAAATGTGATATCATCGTGAATTTTTATCCTGAGAATGAATCTGAGAGTAGGTATTGAATGCAATATTTTTTTTTTTTTTTTTTTTTTTTTTTTCAAAATGAATGTTCAATTTTGTCAGAATTGTATTGATTAACATTCACAGAAATTTTAAAGAGGATTGGATGAAAAAAAATTAGTAATTTATTATTTTAATTAAATTATTTATAAATAGCTAATTATTAGGAATTGTAAACCCTCCCATCCCTTCCCATAAAAAAAAATAAAGTTTAAATTTTATAAATAAATAAATAAATAATGTTTGAGCAGCTGAGTTAAAGAAAGTAAAAGTATTTAAGACTTTAAAGATTTTAAAAGTATGAAATAGCTTAGTACAATCTATAATAAGTACCTAGATATTTTTAATCGTTTCATGATTGATGCAGACGTTAAACGTGAGGTATAAAATTGATTAAAACAATATTCGAAATATCTTCATGCAGTAAGTATTTAAAATCTCATAAAGACATGGAATGAGCAGTATTGCCAGATCTGGCGGATTTTTTAATTAATAATCACCAATAATTTTTAATTGTAACGTTTACCTAATAACTTCGAAGATTGGTAGTCTGCTATGTGTAGCAAATATCACTTTTCAAAATTTTTGTTGATTATTGAATAAAAAGTCCGCCAGATCTGGCAACACTGGGAATGAGTATCTCTATATAAATAGTTACGATGTAGTTAAGTAAATTTATTTTTAACTAAATTTCTTTGATTCGATTATCAATATTGGCTACTGCAACTTATTTAATAAAGTGATCTCCTCGATCAACACCAAGAACTTTTCATAATTTAGTATAAACTTACTTTGTTTGATAACTTGAATTAATTATTTTGTATAAAAAATGTTTAAACATACAGAATTTTTTTTTTTTTTTTTTTTTTTTTTTTTTTTTTTGTAATTTTCACAAATAGAAAGATTAAAAAATAACTTTGAACTGTAAAACTATTACGTCCTTTTTACAAAACATGGAGCACATGTTCTTAGCACAACAAAATTAAGTAATAAATAAATTGATGTAATTACATTTTATTTAAATGTAATAACGTTTGGAAAAAAAAAAATACTATTTTACAGCTTATGTTGAACATGATTTTAGCAATATACGGGATTATTCTAAAATCATTGAACAAAAAAATTAACAGTTGGTATAGATCAATACAACCAATTTTAGTACAAGAAAATACAGACTGAAATGTTGTATAGAGCCTTAGACACACAAAATAAGTCATGAAATGGTAAAACAATGCTTTCTTTTTTTGACAGTGATTTTACAAGCTATGTTTAAAATTACGAGTACCAATGGTAATACAGGCAATGTCGTGAGAGTGATTGGCTGACAATTTTCAAAATGCCAAATATATTCCCCACGCGTGATGCTGTAACGGATAATCAAGAGGTCAATTAAACGCTTTGAGAAACCTTATAAGCAAAAACTGTTTCTGTCATTAATACTTCAGGTTAGTGAAACATTATGTACAAAAAAATGACCACAGAAATATACCAAATTGGGGTGGTACCAATTGGGTTGGTACCAAAAGGGTTTGGACCAAATCCAAACCCTTTTATATTTCCCTTTATGTGCTTGTTTCGCTATACGTTCTCTCTCGAATAAGGAATAAATAAAACTGGTATGCTGTGACCATCACAAACTTTCTATTATATTTTTCTATACAAAGTGACGCAGTTTAAATTACTTATTAAATTTATTATTTACTAAAATTAGTTTCAGTGCTGAGTGCAAAGAGCTTTGTTCTCTGCAAATTGTATCACAAATATCAAAAAATATCATAAAATATCGAAATAAAGTCTATATTGCGCCTTAAAGCCGACATCTTATAAAATGCATTTTTTAAGGTTTAAAAAAAGAAAAAAAATCTATATTTTTTCTTTCATTTGGTTTTAAAGGTATTGAAGACTTCTTTTGAAAACTACTCATATTGTTAATATATATACAAATGGAGGAAAGGAACCCTCAATTCGTGCATATATTAAGTATGCGCAAAGGAATCCTCCCCAATCATACACAGAAAAAAAATATTCTCGTTAACTATTACTATTATTATTATTAATCTTATTATTATTAATTTAACAAAGGTTGTTTATAAACAACACTGTTAAAAATGGTTTCATAAAAATGAGCTAAATTATCGCAAAATAGCTCATATTATATACTTAAATTTGAAATCCCATGTATTCATTTTTGGGTATATTGACATGTCAAATTTGGGGATGTTAGGATTCTTATTGTTAAACCCTATTTTTGAGCATGTTAGTGTACTAAAAAATGAGTACGCGAGTTTTCAAATTTAAGTACATATTGTTTCGGAGCTATTTTGAGACAATTTAGGTCATTTTTAAGAAACCATTTTTTACAGTGAACCATTGTATGAAACATCTTGGTGTACATTATACTAAATTTTGTCCTATGATGCTATAATAAAAATTGTCGTTAATTGGACGAAAGTGCCTCCTATTAAAACACATGCATAAAAATTCATAGGAATCAATTTATGTCCAGCTCAACTAAATGTAACTTTTAATCAAATTCTATGAATAAGTTCTCAAGATAGAGTTGGATACAAACTTTTGTACACACACACAGACACAGATGTTTTCTAAAAGTGGTCAAATCATATTCAAGCCATCTCAAAACCTGTTAAACCAACAAAAATAAGAAGTAAACATTTTTAAGAATCCAGCACATCCTTCTGCTGAAAATAGAGGGAAATAAAAATACCATTCATGAGTGTTTACTGTTGGTAGTTTTGACCATTTTGGTATATTACGAAATTCTCGTATGTCAAACAACAACCAAATTAATTACATTGTGTTTCTTTTTATTTTACACCAACAAGATAAATATTTGGAAAGATGTATAAAATGCTTCCATACGATTTTTTATAAATAATGACCATATCATGTATTTTCCTAAATGAGATGAATGCATTATATATATATATATATATATATATATATATATATATATATATATATATATATATTCATATATATATAAATAAATAAATATATATATATATAATTTTAATTACATGCATCATATACCCTATACCCGTAAAATCATACTCGACACATTTCTGTATATATATTTTTATTTTATGCATATTCCAAACATGCATTTTCTCTTCAAAAGTCGTATTTAATATTTTAGTAATCTTTATGACCAGCATACGACATTATCTATTACAAATAACCGAAGAAAAAAAACGATAAAAATTACAAAGAATATAAATAAAGAAAATGGTCCATTAATATGATATGTTATGAAAATGCTTTTGTGCTCCCCTTTAATACGTTATCTAGATTGAAACTCCATTACAAACTCCATTACCTATATCTTATATTACGCTACAATCAATGGATTATTCATTGGAAAAGTAGCCTATCAAATATGCTTGACACATTACTCTAATGTCATCATATAATCGCCAAAGTTCTATAATGTGTTTTTTTTTTCTATCTCTTTTTTTTTTAAACTGGCTTATATTCTATGTTGCTGTATACGTGACTTTTTAGCAAATTAAACACTTGAAAGCAAAATTATCGACAGGCAGAAATCCTTCTGTTCGGATGTATTTTATTACAGTAATTTTTCGAATATTGATGGTATTTTTATAAAAGATTTTAGGCTTCCTGCATTTGTTTTTAAAGAAAACCTTTAGCTGTGCAATTTATGCTCAATATCATGAAAGTTATCTTAATGTTACCAAGTATTGGAAACTGTTTCCGTAACATCGCTTCCTTTAAAATTATTAGAACGAGAAAACTAATAAAGCAATGTTATATTTAAGAAAAAAACGAAGGAATGATTTAATATTGTTGTTAAGGATGAAATATTTAATATAATCTAACTTTGAAACAGAAATAACACATAGTGTTTTCTTGTAAGATTTATATGTTTATGTTATAATTACAAAATTTAAACAACAAATTACTACAGATAATATTTTCGTTATACGTAAAATAAAATTTACTATTTCGCAATAAATGTTTTACTTGTAAAAAGTTTTTAGCAAAAATTATAACTTTAATAAATTTAAAACAGATTTGAAATTTTATAACATTTGTTTAAATAATAATATGTTTTAAATTTAACGCATATTTATAAAATTTAAAAACTGATGTATATTACAAGTTAATAATTTTGAGCTTTCATTATTTTATTATGCATTTATATTTAATCAGTATTATATAAAAAATATTATTTTTATAATAAAAGAAACTTATTGAATACAAATACAAACTTTTATTCGTTAAAAAAATAAGGTAGTATTAAAACTTTAACAAAGTTTTGTTCTTTCATGTGAATGGTTAAGAATTAAAATGTTAAGTGATACACACACACACACACCAAAAAAAAAAAAAAATGTACCATATCATATGATATATGCATATAAACATCAAGATTTGTGTAAACTGATTTAAAAGTTTTTTTTTTCTTTTTAAAATATATTATTACACATAAAAACATTAAGATTATACACATTATAAATTAATAACACATTAAAACACATTATAAATTATACTTAAAAAACTATTTTTTTTCTTTTTCTTTTACGAGACATCTAAATTTCAGACATTTGATTTCAGTGATTAAATACTATAGGTAATAATGATGAATTCTGATGCACCAGCAAATTTGCAGGATAAATCCATTGTTGCCTTATTTTACCAACATCGGAATAACTATGATTAAAAATGAGTTTTAATTCTGTTGTCGAATGGCATTTAGATCTTAAAATTATAAATGTGTTTAAGTAATTTTATGTGAGTTGAAAATGTTGCTGTAATTTACTTACATTATTTATTGTGCTATCATTTAATTTAAAATATTATAATGATAAAATTCATTTTATATAATCAAAATTCAAACTAAGGGAAAAAAGAGAAAATAAATCATTTTAATAAATGAATTACAATTCTTGGTCTGAAACAAGTGATATGGGTAATAAATTTTAGAGGTATATCTAAAAAATACTGAAAAGAAAATATTAATAAATATGAAACAATAACAAATTGTGTATGACAGACTTTATTTTGGCACAAGAAGTAGAGTGGTGATCTTATAATTGGATTTTTTATACTTTTTCCCTAGCTCTTAATAAAATGCGGGATTAAATGGCGTTGACATCCAGACTTGCAAAGAAAAGAACATTCTTAGGCTCACACTTTACAGCATATGCTGAGTCAAGAAATCTACAACACGCTGAAGAAAAATAAAAATACTTTGGGTTACCTTATGTGATAATAAACTGTAAATAAATGCTTGCATTTAATTTTCGATTAAATAGAGCATTTGCAAAAAAAAAAAAAAAAAAAAAACCAACTTATGTTAAATAATATTTTTATTACATGGTATTGTGACATTTTATTGATATAAACTATTCAGCATATACAATTTTTTTTAAATTAAAATCACAATCATCTGATTGGAAGAAAATCATATTTAATGAAATGACTGACATATGCTGAATATTTAATGAAATTTTATTTTTCCGACTGAGTGAAAATAATGCCTGGACCGGGAGTCGAACCCCGGATCATTGACTTACAAGGTCAAGGCTCAACCAATTGAGCTATCCATGCCGACAACCGGTCAGCATTACTCACACAGAGTAATGCTGCACTCAGTGCGGCTTATTTCTGTCGAGCTATCAAAATGATAGACCAGGTGTTTCTGCCTAAAGTTTGTCTGAGTGAGTAATGCTGACCGGTTGTCGGCCTTAATAGCTCAATTGGTTGAGCCTTGACCTTGTAAGTCAATGATCCGGGGTTCGACTCCCGATCCAGGCATTATTTTCACTCAGTCGGAAAAATAAAATTTCATTAAATATTCAGCATATGTCAGGACGCAAAGAGGACCTCAAATTATGTAGAAGGGCATTAATTGTCACCAATTATTATAGAGGATGAATTATTAAATAAATGAAGATACTCGTATACTCATATACTCATATAACAATCCGCAAGTTTTATTATTCTCCTTGAAGAATAAAATTAGCATGATGAGCAATTTGATGTTCACATTCAGTTTGAATAAATAACAGTCGGTGACTCCAAGAGTCACATTTACCCTCCAAATTGTTCTTTTGGATAAAAAGTCTTTTTAAAAGATTTATAACTAAGCAAGGAAGCAAGCAAAAACTTTCAATCATATATACTTATATACGAATAATGAAAGTAGATTTCTTTTTTTAGAGTTCATATTTACAAAGTTTCACGATTTGCACCAAAAATAAGAATATTAATTAAATATCATACAGACGGTAAAGAAATACTTATAAAACAAAAGCTTGTACATCTCGAAGAACAGAAAATTTGCAATTGCTACGCTTTGTCTATAAAAATATTAAGAGCGCCAAATAAATAAATAAATAAATAAATCCTTTGGGATGTGTTTGTCCGTGCCAATCAGACTACCTAAAGCTCGAACTCGCCTGAATTGACAATCTGAAAATAATAATATAATTTAAATTTTGTAATTTATTTCTATTGAAGGGTTGGTGAAATATTTATTGACAAGAAGAGTATTTCAAAATATTTTATGAGATGATAGGGTTGTTTTAGAAAATAAATCCGTTGAACATTATTAAACTTCTTTCTTGATTTCATCATCCCAAGTACATCGAGAATAAATAAAATAATTAAAATGAAATGAGTCTATTCTTTTCCATTTATTATTATTATTATTATTATTATTATTATTATTATTTTTTTTTTTTTAATGAGCAAATGATTGTATAATAGAAACAATTAAATTATTTTTGATTACAGGAAATGGGCTAGATTTAACTTAAAGAATTAGAATTAAATGATATATTTTTATTTTTAAACAAAAAGTGAAAATAAACGTTAATATTTGATGTGGCATTGATAACTTTACCTATGTTTTAGTTCTGCCTGACACATAGGTTTAAAAATCAATCCATACGGCAGTTTATGTCGAAAGCTCATTTAAAGTGGATAAAAATTAAGAAAAGTATTGCAACAAGAATGAGCTGAGTTTTATGTTCTTTAAACGTGGCGAGCTCATAAGGATATTTTTTCATAACAATGATTTTACAAAATATTGGTGACATAATTGGATCATAAAATTAGATGCGCTAAAAATGAAAAAGCACTTGTGGGTCTAACTCTAACATTATTTTATTTCATTAATAAATTTGTATTGCTGACGTATTGCTGACGACTTAAATAAAAATACAAATTTAAATTATGGGCGTACTCTTTCTTCTAAATGTTAAATAATAATTATAATAATAATAACTCTTAAGCGAATATGAAATATTTTAGTGGTAATTACAAAAAAAAAAAAAAGTCTTAGTACGCAAAATTATGTATCTTTAAAATTTCAAAAGTATAAGATAAAAATTTAGGATATATATTTTTCTTTTTTGAAATAAATTAGCAGAATTACACAAGAAAAAAAAATCTTCTTTAAAATGTAGATTTTAAAAGTTATACAAAAATGCATTTAATTAAAATTGTGGTGAATTTTGACTTTTTCGCAATTCTATGAATAAATGTTTATTTATAATATTCTAGATATTTAATAATATAAAAATATAAAACTGCAATCTCTTTTTAAAAATTTACATTTCAGATAATGCTGATTTAATCATCTTTTATATAAAGGTAATTCAGGTTAATTATTTGCTTATTCTGTTACTTTTTTGCATAGACTCTTGGGGAAAAAGACGAAAGTCCTCTTTTATTTCTAATCAAATTTATATGTTTTTTTCAACGTATCATATTTTCTGTATAAAACATTCTTGTTCATTCTTATTTACAAATGTAAAAAGAAACATTCGAAGAACTGTTTGCTAATGAATACGAATTAACTTATTTAAATACTTCTGTATTTGTATTTTTCGAACAGTATTTTTTCGTCTTCAGATAACTTAATCAGTGAATGAATATTAGATTATAAAGAACATGTGTTAATTTACTTTTGAGGAAAGGGATTAGAGCAGATGATATTAGTATTTTTTTTTTTCAGTTAACTTGATTTATTTTGCGACAAAGAGTTATACAGGTTTTTTTTTCTTTTTGTTAAGAAAAGTTAACTGATTTTTTTGCTATTTCTTTCATTAATAATTACGAAATATGAGCGTAAAATATAATTTCTAATACAAATTTTAATTTTTATCTAATAAAAATAATCTCTAAAAAACGAGTTAAACTGAACACGTGTCATTTGTTAAATATATTAAAAACACTTTAAACACACGCAAATTTAAATTTTATTTAAAAGATGTTAAAAAAAAAATTATCCAAAGCTTTTCTCTTTAATAGTAAAGCTTCATCAGGGATTTTTTTTTTCCTGATAATGCTTTACTATTAAAACGAAAAGCTTTGGATAATTTTTTTTAAACATATTTTAAATAAAATTTTAATTTACGTGTGTTTAAAATGTTTTTAATATATTTTATCTAATAGTATATATACATGAAAAATGGTAGATACGATGATAATATACTTAAAATGTATCATAATTACTTATATTAATTGTGCTCTAGATTGTTTTGTTAATGTTTCAGTAATTAATGAAAGTAACTAACTTTACAATCTGTAGTTCTGTTGTATGATGCGTACACAAAGAGCTAACACAAAGTTTAAAGAATTAATTTAATCGTAAAGAATTAAAAAAAGTTACAAGATTTTACCTTCAACTTTATTTAAATATTCCTTTTATCAAATAGCCATTTTCTCTTCTGAAAAGTGTGGATAATAATGAAAATGGTTTTATATTTTCCCATTTTGGAGGGAAAAGAATCTAGAACGATTTTTATGTTGAAAGATTTTGTGAGAACGAAAAGTAGGGTAAAATTTTGATAGTTTTAAAGTTAAACTAGGCTTGCATGTTTGGAGTTACAAATTGAAATCCTTTAAAGAAGAAAAGCGTGCATAGAATTGATTTGTAAATGTTTTTTGCAATTGAACTAAAATCACAGTTTTAACTATGATGTGGCATTTTACACAATTTTAGTGTACTTTGTGAAAATTAAGAGAAGTTAGAAAATGCTAATTTATTTCTGAAGTACATAAGGAACAATGTATTTATAGAACTATGATTTAAACAGTTAAAAAAGGTAACTGTCATTGCTTTGTAAACAGTTAGACTGACTTTAATGTAGTATAAGTTTTGATACAGAAATTTATTTACATAATCAGTTTGAGCTGTGCCCAGTTATTAGTATCCAACCACCAGCGAGTAAAAGGACACATTTTGAAATTAAATTACATTTTTAAAATTAAAATGTTAATATTATTTAGTCTCTTGTGTTCTATTTTTAATTGTAAGAACAAACATGATTTTAGTTGAGGATACCACAGTAAATGGCAACTGACAGACACTCTTCATGCTACATACATGAGATATATAGCAAGGATATAGAAGTATACACGGGCCTGCAGTTTCAGGCCCAGCCTAGCCATACGTTAACAATCTTGGCTCAGTCCGGCTCGAAGTAAAGGTAAAAATAGAGGCACAATTCAAAGTAAAAGTAACAAAATGGGACTGATTGCAGCCCATCCCAGTGTGAAAAAAAAAATTAGTATTCAAATTAACTTAAAATGTAATAAAAAGAGTAAGATGTGCATTCTTAAAACTTTACATATAATTTCATTATTTGAATTTACCTTCTCAAATATGTCAATTTTTTCATTAAAGTAAATTTGCATCTTTGAAATTTTGAAAATGCAAAAACTATTCTCATGATACTTTATTGTCAGTTTATGATAGGATATATATAAAAAAAAATTAAATAAAAAAAAAAAAATAATAATAAATGTGAATTAGCCTGATTGGAATTGTAACAACTTATAATCAGACAATATTGAAGAGCACTAAGTGGTCTTATGATTGCCATTTCATGCTGATTTTATTATGTTATAAATGATTTTAAATTTTAACTTGTCAAATATCTTGACATCAAAGCATGGATAGTTTTTCCCATTATTACGAATCGTTCGTAAACCTCATAGCGAAATTTTAGATAGTGTTTCGTTTTTCTACATTTAAATAGGATGAAGATTGCTGTCTCTAAGTTGTGGTATGAAATTGACTTTTCTTTCGTAGTAACTTGATACTCTGGTCTTGCCTCATTAAATATACTATTTATGAATGGTGACTCTAGTAAGCAATATATATAACACAATAAAAATAATTATTTAAAACTTTGAAAATGTTAATTAAAATCAGTATCCATATCATAATATTTCAAGAGAGTAAGAGTTTCTATCTCAAGCGGGACTCTTGCACTTTTATATCTTTTTTAGAAGTAATTTTTCTCATGCTTATTCAGTAACTTTTAAAGATAAAAAATAGTAATGTAAGAGTTACGTCTTGAAACGGAAACTCTTGCACTTTGTTTATTTAAATCACATTTAAAACAGGGTGTTTACCATAGCTATAGTAATAAGACATAGATTGATCACCGAGAGGGAAAAAGTGATTCCTTTTTTCTCGGAAAATGTCATTCTAATAGCTGTCTTTCCCCTAGTAAATTACACACAGGAATACACACGGATAATTTAGTAAATAAAATGAATGAATAATTTATTTACTAAAGGTGAATGAAAAACTCCAGATACAGTTTCAAATTCATTTTTCTTCTATTTTTTCTTTTTTCAATACTAATAATGGCTGATTTTTGAACTTTTTTTCGGCATCAAAAATCTTTGCTCGATAATATGGGGATGATAGATCTATATATATTACTATATCTATGTTGTTTACTGACACAATTGTTTTCGTAATTGTTCCACCAATATAGTACAGTACATTTCTATAATGTGTTTCCACGATTATTTAAGGGAAAAACATTAACATTTATTTACTGGTAGGAGAATAAGGAAAAAAAAAGTAGGCGGGTCAGTAAACTTTCTGTAAAACAATATTTTTTCTACTTTTTTTTTATTACTTATTGGCAAAACACAAATCTAATATTTTGAGGAAAACAAAAAACATAAAAGGTAATAGGAAAAGTTAATAGATCTTTGTTTATAATTCTGTAATGAAACTTTCACGAAAGCTTAATTTTATTTATTTATTTTTACACTTACAAAAAATAAAATTGAAAACAGCACGTAACTGGATTTGAGGCTATATTCAATCAAAACATAAACATTCAAAGTTTATCTTAAGCATTAATCAAAAGGATAAAAAACTACAAAGACAAAAAGGGAAGAAAATATTTGAAGCAGATGTTCTTGCGTTAGATTTATTATCTTTTTCAATGTTAGCAAACTAGATATGGTCAGTCTGAGACATTTATATACATATATATTTTTAATTTGGCCCTGTAATTCTTTACTGGAAGTGTTAGGAAACTTCATTATTGTTAAAACATTTTATTTCCGTTTTAATTGAGCAACCCGGCACGTGTAAAAACTGATTTTTATTGGACAAGCCTGTCCTTTTTAAAATTTAATTATGTTTCAACCGTCCGACCCGGGCCGCTTCAAAAGTTATCCCTGTTTTGCCAGCCTGGTCCGGCCCGGCACGTTTGAACATTTAAGTTTGTCGGCCCATCACGGCCCGCTTAAAATTTTACCCTTGGGATGTAGGCCTGAACGGACCAGCTTGAAAATTCATTCTTGAGTTCCCGGTGCATGCAGACCTCTACAAGGAATATATACACTCATGTTTGTGAAAATTGCAACATCAAGGAGGAATACGAATATACGAATGATATTTATTGGGCACATACATTATAGTAGGATGAGCAATTGATTCAATTTTCAGGAATTTTTGAGTAATATATCCTGAGAAAACAGTACATAAAGCAGCGACCTCTAGAAGCAATAACTACAGTTATCTGCCAAGGCATTGAATCGAACAGCAATTGGATGATATATTCAGGAGATCAGGAAAGCGTACTGGCCAGAGCAACGGTTGAATACATTCTCTATCAAGGAAGGTTCGGACAATACAGACAACTTGCGGTCGTGCATTATCCTACTTAAATGTTGTGCTACGGAGCCTAGAATATAGGGCAGAGGGGCGGGCCTTAATTCACCAGAAATTTAATGGCCGCTACTCAGATTGCCGGAAATGCGAACAAGAAGTATTTGAGACGTGTATCCAATGGGACCACATACCATCACTGCAGGTGATGGACAGTTTGACGATGTCAAATCCCAGCTGGTAATGTGCTTTATTCACAATGCTGTTAAATACGGATGAGGCAATCTTGAAGCTGTAAACAGGATTGTGATTTGTCTGAAAAGCGACTTCACGCCATTATTTTATCAACTCCTCTAAACTACACTCTTAAAACTGTGCCTCTTATTTCAGAGGCACATTTTTCATTTTTGTGCCTCTGAAAAATAAGAGGCACACGTGCCTCTGAAAATTAAAAGGCACACGTGCCTCTGAAAATTAAAAGGCACGAACAGTGCCTTTGAAATTCAGAGGCACATTTTTCATTTTTGTGCCTCTGAAAATTAAAGGGCACGAGAGGTGCCTTTGAAATTAAGAGGCACATTTTTAATTTTCGTGCCTTTGAAAATTAAAAGGCACAAATGATGCTTTTGAAATTAAGAGGCACATTTATGATTTTTGTGCCTTTGAAATTAAGAGGTGCAACATTATATTATGCACTTACTCTCTGAAGAGACATAATGTGCTTTTAAATAAAAAATCTTATTTTAAATTAATTTCCATGACTTTTATTAAGAGCCAGTGTTTCACAGTGTGTTAAATGTCGTAAACATGAAGAAACAATCATTATTCGTTCTTTTTAAAACTTTGTTTTCACATTCACACACATTTTTATTTTTAAATAAATTTCTGTTTTCAAACAAAACTAAAAAAAGAAGAAAAAGTATCTTTTCGATTTTTTAAATTTATTTTAAGGTGGTAAAAATCCAAAATTTTACATTTTACAGTTTTGAAATAAAATATTAAAAAATTAGTTTTTGGAAAACAAAGGATTAAAACTGGTGGATACTTTTGAATGGGAAAATGGAGATACAATATTTAATGAATAACAAGTGATTATTTTCCATATATTAATATGTGATTTGGTTGGCTGACGAGTCTTCTTGAGAATGGGGTACATTACTCAATTTTTTTTATGGAAAAAATGACCAACATTTATACATGAATGAGAGAAAGAAAGATTTGCAACATAAAAAGCAGCAACCTGATGCTGCATCTTTCATGCTGCATTGGTGCCTTTCTGCCCCTCATATATTTCCACAATTTTTGAGGCTAAGTTTAAGTGTTAGTTTGCATGGATCAGATACAAAAAATACATGCTTAAGAGAGGGCAATACTGTTCCCACCAACAGCCAAGCCCATGTTATTTTAGGTTGTTTCTTAATTTACTCATTATCTAATATATTTTTTTAAAATTCAATTTTTACATTAAGAAAATTAATTACCATTAAAAATTAGCTCTCAATTTTGAAAAATTGATTTTTCAAAAATAATAATGATAATAATAATAATTTTAAGTTAATGTTATTTAAAAAAAAAAAAAAAAAAAAAAAAAAACTATGGGCATTTTTTTTTTTAAGCTACCAAATCAAAATATTAAAAATGTGAAAAATTAATTTATTTAAAAATACTATACTAATTTAGTGATTTTGAATTTTCTCAATTTAAAAAATATATTAGGTAATGAGTAATGAAAACAAGCTTTCCCATAGAACAACATGGGTTACAGCTGTTAGCAAGATGATATTGTTTATTCACTCTTCACCTAAAAGTTGACCAGAAACGTAACAAATCTAACTTCATTTTATTCTAAAGAAAAATTTGATTTATAAATTATACATTATTTATATAGTGTATATTTTTTTAATTCTGTTTTCACATTTGGATAATTCACAATCATTATAATGTTTCTGTTTAAAAAATATAAATAAATAAAAATATTTTTTAATATTTTGTTTTAAAATTGTAAAGTGAAAAAAAGAATTTTTATAAAACAAGAAGTAGCTAAACATTTATGAATTTTCTAAATATGAAAATAGAATTTTGAAATATATACACTTGGTAATGTGTAATTTACAAAACAAATTTCTTCACAGAATAATAAAAATATGCTTAGACTGCTTAAGGAAAAAAAAAAAGTAAGTGCAGCATGCAAGCTACAACATGTGCTGTAGCTTTCATGCCGTATAAAAATTATACTTCTTGAAACAATCCAGCCAACACAATTTTCCTCTTTTTGGAGGGGGAGGGGGAGGTGTGGGAGGCTGATAATAGATAACGTTTAATAATTTTGATCTAAAACAATACTTGTGTCTTTGCCATTTATTGCATTTATTTATGAGTTTTTTTATTTAATAAAGTCAAACCTCATTTATGTGAATTTCTTTTAGTATGAACTGTTTCCATAATCCCTGTCAAAATGAAGATTAGTTTAGTTATATAAAGTTAGTGACAGCATGAACAATTTTTTTATTTTCTTTGAGATTCATATTAATGAGCTGCACAATATATATTATATATCGTGTGTGTGTGTGTGTTGCTTTACTTTGTATTCAGTTTATCTGACAGATTAAAGATTAAAATAAAGACAACATACTCTAAAATCTGAAAGCAAATTATTCTCAGATGCAGGCAAAGGATGAAATCAAGAAGTGGTTTACTCAACAAAAAACAAGCATTTATTTTTATTTATTAATTTTTTTACGGAGACAAAAAAATAACAAAGAAATATACAGCTTGTTTCATTTTTTGTAATTTAGTATAATACACTGTTAGACATGGCAACATTTTAATTTGTTCTGGTTAAGTACCTTCTTTCTTTTTTACCATGTTTTTATTAACTTCTATTCTTGTTTGTTTGTCTGATACAAATTTGCAATCTTATTTTTAACTAACTTCCCTACTAGCTAGACATTTGAAACTTTCACAGTAGCTCAGAACACAGTGACAACACAATACTTCAAAGTCAGATTTTCGAAAAGTTTTCTTTTAATTAATTAAAATATGAAAATAATAAGCTCCTAATCCTTATAAAAAGCCATTAAAATATTAGCTATAATTGTTGCCAAAAAAAATTTACGGGTTCATTTTCTTTCGACAAAAAATAAATACATTTAAATGTGAACCTTAAAAAATTAGCCTTTTTTTTTCCATTATTATTATTAGTTTACTAAACTGAGTTCATGTGCTTAAATATTATTTTTTATTCTTGCATATTTTATTAATGATTCATCAGAAAATTTAAGAACATGGTACAGAAAGTTTTTTTTTTTATCTTATAATGATTACACCTCTCTTCCTAAAGGGTATATTACTTTTCTTATTTAATTGTAATTACATTTTGGAGAAAATTTCACTACATAATGGTATGAAGAAATTGCAAGAATTTACAATACTGCGAAATAAATTAAAATGTTGGCATGGCTGTGATAAACTTAGTTAGTGGTTAATCAATGCATTAATTATTTTACAGATTGTACCTCGGCTTCATCGTGTACACTTTTGTGTACATATTTTTTAGTATCCTAGAATATATAAAAATTTATATTGTTTGTATTGCATTTTATATACAATGCAATTGTGTTTTAGAGCTAGGATTTTTTTTTTTAAATCTCATTTACCTTGGAAACCTCATGCCAATTCTGCAAATAAGTAGATTGTATAAATAAATAAAATTTAAGTCTAATTTCTCACTATTATTTGGATAAAAAAAAAAAAAAAAAAAAAAAAAACTCAATATTATCATCTTTATGAAATTGGTTATCATTAAATTAAAAATATTTGCAAATGACTGTAAAAGCAATACTTTAAAAACACCTTCAATTGTACAACCCTTTTCTTTATTACTGATGGAAAATGGAAGATGGGTCGTGTTGTTTGGCTGGATTGGAATGTGAAATTAAATATTTTTTTTTAAAAAAAAAGCAGGCCTGTTGCAGTAGTATAAATATGCATTATTTCTTATTCCTTTAAATGTTCAATTTCTTCATTTGAGTAGTTAACTATTCTTAAAATTCATATTGCTATAAAGTTTCATTATTCTTTATCAGTTATGAACCACTAAACCTTGAATTTTGCTTGTTTTACTCCATAAAGAAATAAACTCCTGACTTAATATACATTTTTCATCCATGTGACTCCAAATGTATCATCTTCTGAGTATTGTCTGTTTATTAAGGTTGTTTTCTGTTAAATTCTTTGTTAATTTGTATTTAATAGCCTGTTCCATTTTAAATTTCACTTCAATTAATTTCATGTACAATAGGGGGTCCCACAATGTGATTTGCTATTATAGCCACTGAACAAAATCGTACATTGGTGCTTAAGGGTGAAAAAGGTCTCCCCTGATGAATTTTTTTCACCTTTTTTGTGCTTCTCCTACTTGAAAAAACCGCATTCTTATTGGTCTATGTTGTTTCAGTGATATTGTATCTGTTGCTTGGCTTTTACCATATGTATAACTCATTATTATATCTATATAGTATATTTATCTAAGGCTATTTTATATTACTGTTTATTTTTATTATTTTAAACCTAAAAAAGAAAATTATATCCTGTTTCAAATTAAACAAAACAATGTAAGAGTTTACATTAGTTTTGGTGACAGTTATATAAATATGAGTTGGGGGACACAGAAGGGTTGATCATACCACAGGCATTATACTTGCTAGGGATAAATTAATATTACCCAATTTCATTCTCTGTATTTTGTACTCCAGAGGTAAAAGATACCATGTCATTTTGTCAAAAGTTAATACCACTATGTCTGATGTGTTACAATGAAATAAGTTGTCACGAATAAAGAAAACTAACACAGTTTTACTTTTCATTGTTTTTTCTCCTATCCTCTATAATTAAAAAAATAAGTAAATAAATAAAATACATTTAAAGAACATACTTTTAACCCTTTTCACAAAATAGACATTGTGTCACCTCTGGGGTACAGGTTGCTGCTACAGGTTTGATAGATATTGCTACAGGTTTTTAGGGTTGGGGAGACATTAAAAAGGTATCACATCCCAGGTGCCAGTTATGCTCACTAGACCACTGTTTATTATCCATATAAGCATTAAGAATACACAATAGAAATAAAATACAAACCAATCAAATGCACTTATATTTTATTTACTTTCACATTAACATTTTTGTTCTAGTGCCAGTTCTAGTGTACAATTGTCTAAACTTTGTTATTTCGCCACACAGTATAATGTTTTTTTTTACTGATAAAGAAAATACTTGGCCCCGGTCGTTTACTTTCTTCAGAATAGTCACCCTAAAAAGAAAATTAAGATCTTTAAATATTTTATATTTATTTATAACAAACTGAAATATGTAATATATATATATATATTTAAATATAATAACTATTTTGACTATTAAATGACTGTTTTCACTAATATCAACATGTAAACCTTAAATTTAATAAGATGATGCAACAAAAATACACATAAGAAAATAAAAATTTTAATTTATAAAGCACGAAAATTGTTAGACTTACACCATTATAAGAATATTAAAAATAAATCTGTAGTGTATAAACATTGAATTCTCCAGAGAAGCTGAAAAATCTCAAGTCCCTGAATTCTAAAATTAAATTTATATATTAAAAAAATAATAATAATTTAGAATAAACATGGATAATAAATAAGAGAATTTTCTTTTTATGGATCTAATATTTTTTAAAGGGAGCTAGACGATGATAAATTAGACCGATATTTTTAACTTATTGGGGCATCTAATGCTGCTTAATGTCAGAATTGACTCATTTATTAATTGACATAGGTTAACGTAATTGACTCCATGACTAATTAAAATTTTTAAATTCTGTTTTCAAGGGCCCCCTTGGGAAGACTCCTGGGCATCCATATGTCAATTTTTGTACTTCTATGTTCAATAAAGGCTGAACGTATAGAAAGACAGGCAGACAAACCTTTCCTTTTATTATTATATATTAAATATTTATTCAAACTATAAAATTCAATGCATAAAGATGAATTTTTTCATTGTAAAAACACATGCTAAATTGTGACAAGAGATTATAATAGTCGCTAGAGTAAATATTTCATCATTCAAAGCAAATATATAATAAAAACAGTAAATATATAATACAGTCGAACCTCGTTAACGTGAATTACTTTTAACATGAACTGTTTCCAGAATCCCCGTCAAAATGAAGATTAGTTTAGTTATATGAAGATTAGTTACTGATAGTATGAACTATTGATAACTTGAACAAATTTTTTTCCCCTTGAGATTCACGTTAACAAGGTTCGACTGTGCTTTACTTAAAATTATATTTAAAAAAAAAAAAAAAAAAAAAAAAATTAACACTCATTTCTGAAAATGTTTATAAAATTTTATGTCATAATTTCTCTTTTCCATGCTTATTATTTATTATTCAATATTTTATTCTGAAATTATTTCTTCACACATCCAATAGTTAAGATAATGTTCTTGTAAGAAAGTTTTATAATAAACAACTTGATTAAAACACACTTTACAGATAATTACAATTTTACTTCTTTAACATTGCAAAACAAATTTCCTCAACAAAAAGTATTATGATGCATTCTAAAGAGCAGCAACTTACGTAAATTGGAGTGTTTTCTTTTCGAACATTCTTCTGTCGTTTACAGGTAAATCCCAAATCATTTTGTGATTTCTTTAGCAAGGGATTGTCCTAGATTCTGATATTCCCATCTTAAGGCACAAGCATTCCCATTACAAATAAGGTTCTCCTGACTAAAAAAAGAAATTCAAATATTTATACATATATATGAATTTAAAAATTGCATTAATCAGGCATGAGAGTGCAGAAAATTTAAAAAAGAGGAAACACGCATGTTCATAAAATTAATTTCAAATGAAAAATAATGCGCGCGGGGAAAAACTATACAAAATATTTTTAAAGTGACAAATTAAACTAAAAGAATAATTGCACATTAACACAATAAAACTTGCGTGTTAAAAAAAAAAAAATTAGCTAGCAATCAACATTTAATCACTGATTGGTGATAGGAAAAAAAAAAGGGGGGGGGGGTAAAAAGTAGTTCATGAGTGAGAAATATTGAACACAATTCTACTTCTTTATGGGTTCTAGAATATCATAAAGAAAGCTTAAAATTAATATTGATATTTTTATTGTGGATGGATAAATATTCTAAAATAAAAGGTTTCCTGCAGAATGTTTGATCTGATCGGTGATGGTTAAAGATGGAGAAAAAAAGGGGGGAGGGAGCAGGACAAAACAAAAAAAAAATTACATGAGTGAGAAATACTGAATAATTCTGTTCTTTTATAAGTTATAGAATCTGATAAAGCACGTTTAAAATGAATACTGACATTTATATTTTGGATGGAGAAAGATTGAGAATCTAAAGTCTTTCGTGGAGCGTTTGAACAATGATCGTTATTCAAGGATGAAAGTGGGAAATGGACAAAAAGTCTGAAGATATGTGCAATACTCAAAGATAACTTAAATTTTTTTAATAAAAGAAGAAACAGAGACAATAAATCATACTTTCCATAAGCAAATATGAGAATAAATTAAAACTAACTGCTCAAGAACATGTTAAAATAAAGAATATTAAACAAAAATAAGAATGTTTTGAAATAAAAAAGTCTGAAAATTACTTTTAAAAAATTAAAAAAGTCTGAAATTCCTACTAAAGTCTGAAGAATCTCATCTCTGGTTATTGGAGTTTGATTAAAAAAAAAAAAAACTGAATTAATGGAAATCACATAAAAGCAGAAAATCGCTTATCCGCAGAAAAATCTCATGCCTGATAATGTACAATGGAATGTGATCTTTAATAAAAAGGAAAATACTTACTTCAGATATGAAATTAGTTCGTCTTTTAATAACGAACTCAGCATGGCGTGGTTTTTGGATATTAAAATATCGCCATTCAATATGGGCATCAAAACCAATAGATGTTGCACCAAGCTGCAGTTTTATTCCTGAAAGTCCAGTGCAAAATGCTGATAACACCCAGGTAGAAAAACTAATTCATAAATGTCACTCTTGCTCTTTTGAAACTAAGTACTTTAATGCATTCATATAGCATTTTAATAAATTCCATAAAGGAAAATACTTTTTGCAGTGCTCAAACTACAAAAAAATTTATATTCGAAAGGAGCTTATAAATTGCACATTAATAAATGCAAAAAAGAAGTAACAAATGTCCTTCCGCAAATGAAAGCTTCATTAAATACTGCATTAGACATTTTGCCACCAACAAAAAAATTGTTTCCGAAAACAGGTCAGTTAGTATAATGACTGATCTGTGTGTGGAGTTAGAGGGAAAGCACAAAATATTAATTGATGCTGTAGTATCAAAAGTTCAATATCTTCTGGAGTCCTGTGGATCAGAATTAGTTCTTGACCAAATATCCAGAAACTTTAAACATAAAAGATATTTCTCCTCTTTGGGTATTTACATAAAACCAGAAGAATGTTCTTTTAAAGGTTGTGGAACAAAAGGATATTATATTCCTTTGAAAAAATTGATTACAAATTTGCTAGAAAGTCCTGGATATAGCAAATATTTTTATAATCCATATAAAGGTGCAGAAAATGTTAAAAATGGGCTCTTATTTGATTACTTTAGTGGCATCAAATATAATAATCATCCTGTATTATTAGAGCACCCAAAAAATGTTTTTATTATGATGCTTTATCATGATGATATTGAAATAGCAAACCCACTGGGAATGAAACGATCCCGAAAGGGTAAGTTGACTATGTTTTATATTGTATTCTTAAACATACCAATTTACCTACGTTCACAATTGCCACACATTCATCTTCTATGACTGTGGCACATGCCAGTTCAGTCAAAACAGCTGAATCAAAATCTATTCTGTTGAAGGATTTTTTTTAAACTCTCATCATCTTGCTGTTGAGGGTATATTTCTGAACACAAAAGATGGAATTTGTAATTTTCATGGTTGTCTTTTATCGTGCACTGGTGACTCATTAGCTTGTCACAACATAGGCGGTTTGTTGGCACAATTCCCGCCGGCTTGGAGGCGTGATTTATTTTCCAAGATGGTGGCTGTTGACGTTCTTAACAATCGTTTTTCCCTGCAAATGAAATTGAAAAAATTTGATCGTTAATGGAATTTTAAATACAAAATACATCAACAAACGGCATTTTTAAATGTAAATCACATCAACGAGCTGACGTGGATCGCACCAACAAAAGTGGCAATCAATATAATAAAAATAGTACTACAATATATATTATTAAAAAAAAAATATTTAAATTAAGACTTTTTTTTTTTTTTTTTCATTCTGTATACATTGCAGGGGTCGGTATCCCTCTGAACTGCCGCGGTCAGTTTAATTGCTGCTGTTTGCTAAAAAAAAAAAACATCACTGGGCACCCCTAGTTCATCAGGCATGAATCAGTAAAAGCATGAAAATTGATGGAGCCGTGGTCACTATGTTTTCTGCTGTTTGCTCGCGTCACGAGCATTAAAAGCAGGGTGTGAAAAAATCATGATTTTTTTTTTTCTTAAATAAAAGAAAACAGATTTTTTTGTTTTATTTACATTATTCGACTAAAAATAAATGTTAATAAATTAAGCATGAAACTTTTTTTAAATTTAAATTTGAATACATATAAGTAGTGTTGACTCTAGGCCGATTTAGCTGGGCGCAGCGCTCGGCGGCCCTTTACTAACACATTTTTGCGCCCCACGGCCCTTATTAACTTATTTCTAGCGCCCCGCGGCCGTTACTAACTCATTTTTAGCTCCCAGCGGCCCTCATTTGTATTTTTCACAGGGTTGCCAACTGCTCCGATTTCTGCAGAGTTCCTCCGAAAAAATTTAAAAACTCCGCGAGTTATTTTTTATGCTCCGCAAATTCAGTCTTGACCACCTAGCCAAATATATTTAATTAAATTCATAAAACTGAATAGTCGCAGACACTGAAAAAAAATATATACTATTCTTTTTTCTTTCTTTTTGCCTTGCACACATCTAGACAGAAATCGCGATCCAATCTTTATCAACTTTTGATTTTGCATTTTCAACAGTTGCCGCATAAAACAACATTATTCTTTGAATTTTATTTTTAGTGCTAGAGGCCTATTTCAGTCGGTACAGTTGTCGAATTTTTATAGGTCACTCTTAATTAGTGCTAGAGGCCTATTTCAGTCGGTTTATTGAATGGGGATTTATTGAATGAGGTCCCCCCAAGGCCCAACTTCGACATGAGTCCCCCCTAAGGTGCCCCTATTTCAGTCGGTACAGCGTTGTCGAATTTTTATAATACACTCTTAATAGTGCTAAGGGCCTATTTCAGTCGGTTTATTGTGGGGATTTATTGAATGAAGTCCCCCCAAGGCCCAACTTTGAGATGAGTCCCCCCCCCCCAAGGTACAACTTTGACATGAGTCCCCCCCCCCCAAGGCAGTAGGCCTCTGGCACTAAATTAAAATCTGTCAATGTCAGATTTTCATGTTTTAAATAATAATGAAATAATGTCGTGTCTGTATAATTTTTATTTATCTATAAAAGCGCTTCAACGCCTCTTGAAAATCACAAAATAACAAAACTAACTTTTACATTCTAGCTGAAGAACCACACGCTTCATCGTACAATATTCATAAATAAAAAGTAAAGAAAAAAAAAATCTAGTGCTAGGCATTGTGTAATCGAAATATTGCTGACTCAGAATGGGAACAAATATTTGTTTACATTAGCTATGAGTGTGTTTAATTAAAACCACAAGCTGAAAGGGGGGAAGAAAGAAACCGAATGCTATGATTATGCGGTATTTTGATTTTCATTTAAACTATATCAATGTTTCAGTTAGAATCTTAATGCTTAATACGTTGCTAAAAAATAATACTTTCTAACGAAATAATTTTTTATTTTAATTATTTATCGATAAAAATAATGGATTCAAAGCTACTGAACTTTAAGTACAATTGACAACGCAAGGAATCTAAGACCAGGAAGAGGTATCTTCCGTGAGAGACTTTCTAAAGTGTTTTAGGCCGTAATCACGCGAGTTTTGGAGAAAACAATATAAAGCCAGACTTTAACGGAGGAATTGTCCTCTGTAATAGGAAACTTTCTTAAGTGTTTTAATATACAAGTTTCTGAGAAAATCATGGAAAATTTCAAACTTTATCGTACCAAATATCTACCTTGTTTGGAGAAAGAAAAAGAATATTTTCTGTGCTTTTTGTTGGGATAACTGAATACGCGATAACTTAGTTTTTACAGTGCATGGGTGATTCTAAGAAATTTTCATATCTGAAAATGGGACTTTCACAAAAATCATCGAATTTAAAATGGATTTGTCACAAAAATAGCACAAGAAAATTGCGTATTTTATAAATCAGCCGCAAAAAAATGACATTTCAGTAATTAAAAAAAAAGAAGCTGATTTATGACTAGATAATTACACATTTTTAGAAAAATAACACCTATTTTAGCAATTAGTTTACGATTACGTAATTTTAAAAATTAGCTGTAAAATAATTCCGTATTTCTATAAAAAGCCACAAAATTATACGTATAATGCAAATCATGATTGAAAAAAGCAAGAAATTCATCGATTAGTATCAAAAGCCTTTTTCAGCGATTAATTGTGATTAAACATAAATTTTGTTAATTAGCGGCAAAATGATTGCGTGTTTCCGTTATCGGCTACAAATGTATCGTGATTTACTGAAATCAACTGGGGAAAAAAAAAAAAACCCCTTTACTGGCTAGCAGCTAAATGATAGCATATAATAAGTAAATTTTTATTAGTGGGTAAGCGATCCCATATTTGCGAAATCTACTTCAAAATTATTCCAGATTTCGACATTCCGCTTTGAAAAAAAAAAAAAAAAAAAAATGCAAATTTCATTGATTAGTGGCAAAATAGTTGAGTATTTAAGATTCAGCTTTCAGAAGAACGCATATTTAATAGATTAGTAGCTAAATAACAGCGTGTTTCGGCAATCGGCCGCATAATAATTGCGTATTTCAGAAAAGTTTGGTATTTGGGAGATGTAGCTTTAAAAAGGGCTCAAATTTCATCGATTAGCAGCCAGATAATTGTATATTTCGTTAATAATTAACCCTATTTTCTATATAATTAACCGCAAAAATATCACGAATTTTAGGAAATCAGCTTTGAAAGAAGAGTGAATTTTACCAATCAGTTTCAAAACTATAGTATATATTATTAGCAATTATTTGCTATTAAACGTAGATTTTGTAAATTTGCAGTGAAATAATTACGAATTTCGGCAATCGGTCGTAAATTCTGTCAAATACGGGAAAAACAGCATATTTATTTAATTAACGGTAAAAACATAATTCTACCTCCCCCCCTCCCCTTACATTTTGTAAATGATATATTTCATTCAAAAATGTAAAAATTTTCAAAATTGTTTCTCATAAAAATCTGATTTTGTCTTGGCACATTCTATGATATAATATTATCTATACAAGCTTTTTTTTTTTTATATCTGATTTTTCTTTTCTTTTAAAATTTCATTATTTTGTTTATTTATTTATACCTTGGATACATTGCTGCTATAAAAAAAATTAGTAAGTTTTTTTTTTTTTGGGGGGGGGGGGAGGGGGGGGGCTACATTTTGTAAGTGATATATTATGAAGATGTTATAGTGCCCTTTTTGAATTATTGAGAATATTATAGTGCCCCTTTTCAGAATATTAAAGTACCCTTTTATCGAGTTCCCGCCAGCGGCCCTTTTGTTCTAGAGTCAACACTAATAAGAAGCAATAAATATAAATAAACTAAATTTAAAAAATATATATGAGGATATATAAAAGTAAATAAATAAATAAAAAATTAATATTAGCCAACATAGGTACATTCAACCCCCCCCCCCCTTTTCAAAAAGAAAAATAAATAATGATATAATATAGAGTAATAAAAATAAAATAAATAAATGATTAAGTGTAAATAGCTTAAAAGCATATAAGATAATTTTTTTTTAAATGTTTTTATTATTATTGTCATTAAAATATACATATTAAAACATCTTGAATATCACATTAACAAATTTTTGTAAGAGAAACTTTTTAGAGAATAATTATTCAATTAAAGGAAATTCAATGTGTATATTATAATATATATATAATACACACACCCAGTGGCAGAAAGTTTTGTAGCTGTCTGTGACAGGCTTTTAAAATTTCATAATCTGTCTGCAAAATTTGCGTGTAATCAGGGGTGAAATTGGCTTACACTCAAAAAGCCTGAAAGCTGATTTGGGACGGGAAGGGGGGGGTGTCCTGGCTTAACATCAGTGCTGATCTCGTGCAACAATACACGAACACAATTTTACTACAGAACAATATAGTATAAACAATTGTGTGTATTCATTCAATTCATCTCATTCAATTAAATATTTTATAGCAATGTTTCACACAACACAATATAAATAATTATAAATAATAAAAGTATTAGTTTTAGTTTTGATACAGAAATTTTTTTTTAAGTGAATTGTTATTCAAAAGTTGCAGACAAATTTTTTTATCAGTAGTGCAGACAAAAACTGTCTGCAAGCCGTTTTTCTGTGTCCGCGACTATGTCGCCGTGTTTCTGCCACTGGGTACACACATTAGTATTTGCAATTTATTACCAATAAAATACATATAAATTCTAAGATTTTTTCAAAAGATTAAAGTTTTAAAAAATTAAGAAAACTGAAACAACTAGCCAGGCCATTACCATTTCATTTCTAATTTTATAAAAGCTAAGTAAAAAGGGAAAAATTGCTTAAGAATGTCTTGGCCAGTTAAAAAACATAGTAATCAGAATTAGATATAAGAAAAGTTAAACATGAACGACAGAGTGACAGACAAATCAAATGCTTCAGTTCAGATGATACAATATTTATTATCCTTAAAAAAAAAAAAAAAAAACACTCAGGGCAGAGAATTTAAGGCTTTGTATAAAAAAATTTGGCTGCAAATGAACGTAGTTAGCTTCAAAATAAGAATAGAAGATAAAAATAGAGTTGTAAAAAATTAAAAGAATCATTTTAAAAATTAATAAACACAGATATTTTATTTATTTTTTGGGGGGAGGGGGTATTTGATGTAAATAACAAGTAAGTTCAAGTTTTCTTATGTTCTAAGACTATATAAAACTACATATTGACCCAAAATTGTAAAATTTTATTTTTGATTTAAATCAATGATTTTTGTTTTTTTTTTAATCAAAGTGATTTTAATCAAGTTGATTTAAATTGGCGTACCCTGATTAAAACAACAACAACAACAAAAAAAAAACATCACTGGACACCCCTAATTCATGGGGCATGAAACAGTAAAAGCATGAAAATTGATGGAGCCACAGTTTCAATGTTTTCTGCTGTTTGCTCGCCATGCGAGCATTAAAACCAAAAATAAATCACTGGATACCCCTAATTAGCGATTCATAAGACAGTAAATGCATGAAAATTTGTATAGGCTGCGATCAGTACACTAGCTGCTGTATGCTTGCTTCGCAAGCATTAAAACAAACAAACAAAAAAACAGGGTTGGCAAGTTTCTTCCAAAGCGGAAAAAACCGGCCAGAAGAAATAGGTTTCTTCCAAGTGGAAGAAATGGAAGAAACTGTTTTTCTTAAAAATTTATTCTATAAATTGCAGATTCGTAAGATACAATGGATGCATTGATCTTATAAAGAACTTTAAGTAACTTTAAATATACCTATACAAATTTAATAACATATTTAGTTAATAATTATGAGTTTTTTTTTTTATCAAAATGAGCTAATTAGCCTCGGTATCTGATGATCACATTCCAAAATACTCAAAATCCAGTAAAAAAAAAATCAATTTCAATTTAAACAGTATAAAGTTTTATAATTTAGACAATTTTGTTTCTTTAACTGGTAATAAATAATAATTTGGATCACTTGCTTATACTTTCTGATAAGACAGCTCTTAACGTAATCCAGTTAATTAAAAGAACCAGTATGCAATAATTACTATTTACTGTATTACAAAATGTCATAAAAACTTTATTTTCCTTATAGTCACATACAGTACAGTCAACTCCCTCTAATCTGCAAATCCTTCCTTTTTTAATCTAAAAGAAATTTGCATCTCATATTTCAAAAAAATTCACATTTCTCACATTTTTACTTTTTATTACCATGTTTTTATTAACTTCAATTCTTGTTTGTTTGTTTGTCCGGTACAAATCTTGCAATCTATTTTTAACTAATTTCCCTACTAGCTAGACATTTGAAACTTTCACAGTAACTCAGAACCTGGTGACAACACAATACTTCAAAGTCAGATTTTTGAATAGTTTTCTTTTAATTAATTAAAATATGAAAATAATAAGCTCTTAATAGCAATAAATAGCCATTAAAAAAATTAGCTATAGTTTAATTGTTGCCGGCAAAAAAATTACAAGTTCATTTTCTTTCGACATAAAAATAAATACATTTAATTCAATGTGAATGTGAAAAAATTATAAAAAGTTAAATTATGCATTTCACAAAAATTGACGTCATTATCAATTTAAAAATTTTATACACATTGATAAGTGCTAATGCACGATGCTAATATACATTGTTCTAAAAGGAGTAATATTTTTAAAACCAACTTTTTTTCCACTATTATTATTATTTCACTGAACTGATTCCATGTGCTTAAATATTATTTTTTAGCCTCACGTATTTTATTAATGACTCATCAGAAAATTTAAAAACATGGTATATAAGAAGTTTTTTTTTTTTTTTTAAATCTTATATAATTATTTTTTTTATCAAACTTTTAGCATAATCCTTACTTTGAAACATAAATGGAGGAGGGTGGTTGGGGGAGAGTAACAGTCTTATATTTATTATCCTGCAATTCATACAGACTAACGCTGAAAATAAACCACTATTACATGAATGTTTAACAAAATTAATCAGCGATGAATATTATTTCCAGACTTTCAAAAATATTTTGTTTCGTATTTTTGAAATATGTTTGTTTACATTTTATAGGTACCAATTATTTGAATATGCTTAAATTATTTACCATCATATATGAATGTGATAGATTAGTTTTATTAATATTGAAGAAATATTTATTCTAAAATTTATTAAAAATCCTCTTTCCGTTTTGATGTCTGTCTAATTAATAATAACTGACTTTGTATCTGCAAAAGAAAACTGTAAACAGAGGCAATGATCTCTAATTTGAAAATTCCTATTATTTGCACAACCTCTGGACAAAACTTTTGAGAGTTAGAGGGAGTTGACTGTAAAACAAATGAAAAGTTTTTTCAGTTCAATACTGCACTTTATTTTTCAACTTAAAATAAATACAAAGTATGGATTTTTTTTTTTTTTTTTTTAATCTTAGAGAGCTTCCATTCCATTTTAATTGAAATAAATACACATTACTTACAAATGTATATGTAAGTATGCAATTCAAATTTCGTTGCGATATTTCTTTGAAATTCCATGTTGTTTACGTTTTCCCATTATATTTATTTTGTGAAAAATAAGGGAAATACTCGTCAACCATAATTTTTTTTTTTGTATAAATTTGATAGATATTTTGAAATTTTCATAAAATGGAAGTTTGAACTCATTTGAGCATAAAGTGCAGGATATCCTGAGTTTCAAATTTTTAATAATTTCAACCAATTTTTTTTTTTTTTTTAATCCTTAATTTACAAAATGTCTGCAGAAAGTCAAAAGGTAGTTCGAAAAAGGTGTACAATTTCACACTTGAAACTAAAGTATAAATTTTGAACCGACTAAAGAAAGGACAAAAATTATCAGTTGTTGCAAAGGTAGAGAACTTGAATGAGGCTAGTATTTGTACAATAAAAAAGAACGAAGAAATAATAAGAGAATATGCGTCACTACATATAAGATATCTTAGAAGTGCTTACCAATATGAATTCAAAACTGAATCCTTTTTTTTTTTTCCCGTCTCGAACAACACAGTTTTAAAGAACACTGAACCAATTCATCATGTTCTTCGGGGTTACATTCATATAAACTACATTTTGTTGCTTGCACAGGTTTATTTTTATTTCAAGATTTCTCTTCTATTCATTTCACATATACTACATATTTTTTATCTTCTAATTATCACAATATAATCTACTCAACAATTCTAAGCATTATTTTAATTAGGGAATGTATAATAGGCATGGAGGAGATTTTGGAAATTTAGTTCACAAATTATTTTTATTTTTAAAAAATAAAGAGATAATGTAATATTTATATTTTTTCAAATAAGAAGATATGTTTTAAAGTGATTTTTCATATTAAAAAAAAAAAAAAAAAAAAAAAAAAAAAAATGAATAAATCCATTCTTAATCCAACTAAAGCTTTAAAATTTTCAAATCTAAATTAAATCTGTTTTTATTTTCACTACAGAAGTTTTGATTTAATCTAAATTTTTCTTATATAAAATAAACTAAAAGAAATTGTTCCTGTCTGTAAAGTCTAAATCAAAACTCTTTTCCAGTGTGTTATCATTAGCTGATGAAGACAGGAATAAACAAAATAAAGTATCTGTCTGAGATTTCATTATGTGCCTGAAAATAAGAGAGATGTAGCTAAGTAATTGTTCTACTTCTTCCTTACTAAAGACACTTTTAATGCATCATACTAGCACATATGGTGACTTATCTACCACATCTAAAATATTAAGGTGCAAAAGCTCACAAATGCTGAAGAAAAGCTAGCTTTACAATGGCAATAGTGTATTGACAATGGTTATGTGATATCATTAATGACTTTGCAGATATCGGATAATGATTATTATCCGAAATAAATGTTTCTTGCAAATTCTGCTGAAGTATTAAGCCCATCTAAATGGGGGAATATAATGGTCAGAAAAGCTAAATTATTATTTTATTTATTTTTATTGTACAAAGGTGGATAATTAACTATTTAGTGGATCAAACATTTAAAATTTCTATTAGAAAACCTGTTTTTAATAATGTTAATCGTAAGCTCTCTGATTAAAAACTCAATACTGATATGCTTATTACGTATTAGGGGAAGGAGTTGCTTCGATTTCTGAGCACACAAAATTTCAAATAATAAATAGTGGATACCCGGAAATTTTATATCTTTATTCTATTACTCTAATATAAAATGTAGTGCAATATAACTATTTTTGATTTTATTTTTTTAACATACATCTACAAAATAAATTAAGATTAATTGATTTAATGTACTTACTTATTTCACTTGTAGAATTCACACACAATTCTTGTTCAATAATTGTTCACACAATTCATGTTGTACCTCATGCTCAACAGGAGGAGGACGATTACTTCAGTCTTAAAAAAAAAAATTTGTAGAAAATAAAAACAATAAAAAATAACACAATAATCATAATAAACCGAAGCGAACGACCGTACGAGACACAAGAAAATAATGGCTGCCTTCTCGACTAAAATATCCCGATGCATGATGGTTACATGGAAGTTGCGCATGCGCGACTTGGATTCTGTACCTCTGAAACTCGAAAGAATTGTTTTCAAAGGCACAAATGAAGTTTTGTGCCTTTGATATAATTCGTTGCGTTGACTGTGCCTTTCACTTCGTCGTGCCTTTAACGTTTCCCTTTAAAATCAGAGGCACATTGGTAATGTGCCTTTTATATTATAATAATAGAAGGCACAGTGCGCTCGTGCCTTATATATAAGAGGTACAGTTTTAAGAGTGTAAAGACATAAATTCCCAGTAGAGCCACGGTTATCTGAACTCCGATTAACCAAATTCCGTGTTAACCGAGATAGTCCCGAAAACGGCACACCCTGAATGAAGAACGGCGAATACAGCCTTGTATATGCAACTAACTATACGCAGCTAACAACTTTCAAAATTTCCTTATATACAGTACTGCATTTTATAGTTTATATATGTATATGTATATATTGTATGGTATTTTTATCTGACTATATTTAAATATGTAAGAGATGTATTGCTTTAATTCATTGACTGCGTTTTCATTCATTTTAAACTTTATCGTACATTTCCCTCTGAATTTACGCCGGAGTTCGTAGTATCCGAATTTCCGATTATCCAAGGTACACTCAACCAACAATACCTCGGATGAGCGAGGTTCTACTGTATTTACTTTATTTAAAAATATTTTTGTAGTTATGATGTTAATTTCGAGTGTTACCCTCGGGAAATTTGGGATTTAATTATAAAGAAGAATTTATCCTTTCGACTAAATCAAGGATAAAAATTTATTTTCTTTATTTTAACACATTTTTATAGCCGTGACGTTTCAAGCGCTACCCCCCCCCCCAAAAAAAAAAAAAAAATTCGGATTTTTTTATGAGAAAATATTTAATTCAATAATTATTTAAACAGGAATATTCAATGCTTTTATATACTCCTCAACAGTTTCATGTTTCTCAGAAACAAAACTTAAAAATCAATATTTATATACATATTAAATACATATATATAATAAACATGCTTGGTTACGTAGTTAATTTTCATATTTCGAATAAAGGAAAATTTTAAATGTGAATCAGTAAATGTATTACTTCCTTTTAAAATATTTGCTTCTTTATTATGCACATACTTTTTAAAATACATAGCTTATTTTTTATAATATTCTTTAATAAATAGTGTAATATTTTACTTAATCTATGATAATTTGTAATATAATTCATGCAGTTTATAGAAACTTCTTCATTTAAAGGCGGACATAAACCAAAAGAGGAAAAAAAATAATGAGCTACAAATTTTGAATGTTTTATCAATATTTACAAGCATGTGATATTCAATATTAAAAGATTTAGAAATTTCCATAATCATTTTATTATAATTCTTACAAGAAATAATATAAGTTTAAATATATAATAGATCAAATTAAATAGGTTTAAAAATTGGAGTTATTAATAAACCTCTTTACAAAATTAATAACATGCTTGAAAAACATTGCTCGTAATACCTGTAAAATAAAATTAAATATAAAAACATATATAAAAAATACTGTAAATTTGATTAAGAATTCTTAGATACTCATTAGATATACTATTCATTTCATTCTATGCTGAATAATATTAACTCTCTAACATGTTGTACTTAGATAATACCCTAAATACCTTTGTGATAATCTATTTACCTTAATGCAGATGAAGTGCATTTTTTTTTTATGCTACACCATTGTCAGAGACAAAGAAAGAATAATGTGCAAATGGAAGATAGAAGTTACCGAATTTCATTAAACAATATGATTACTTTGAGAAAGAAAAAAGATTGTCTTTTGAAGCATTTTTTAGCTTCTTAAAAATTTCCATTATTATTTTTTTGTTTAATTGTCAATGAAGGTTACTTAGAATTATTAAGTTTGGGGGAAAATGTAATAATCCGAATATAAGAAATAAGAAAAATAGCTATGCTATCCATAAAGAAACTATTGTATTACGGTCATCACAAAAGTTTCTTCTACATCATTCTACATATCAGCATCAATTACAGTTTTATATGATTAAAAGTTTAATCATATTTTCTCACAATACAAAACTTATTAATGCAGTTTGGTGCAATTTTAATCAATAGATATTGAGATATAGCCATGTGGAAAATCACAGAAGAAGAGTTATAGCAGCGCTTATCTTATTTATCAAGTTTTATGTGTATATGCCATAGAAAATATTTAGTCTTCCTATTCACGTGGTATCTTACAGCGCAACAGCTTTACATGCCGACCTATATGCACCCAAAAAAAACCAAAATATTTTCAATAATCACTCTCTTACGTATCAAGTTTTGTGCAATCAAATGCAAAAGATTCTGAGACACAGCCTTCTCATTCATGGGAAAATTTCAGCATAACAGCGCCACGTACTGTGTGATATGCACCAAAATTGAATCAGTATAAGGTTTCATAATGCCTTTCTTACATACAAAGTTTTTCGATTATACTTAATAGAACATGAGATATATACTTCCCTGAAATGGTAGAAATCACAGTACAAGAGCGTCAAATGTTGAGTGGTTTGCAACAAAAATTGATAGACACTAATTTATATCAAGTTGAAATAACATAAAAATTCAAATGAAGTTTGGTGCAGTAGTTCGTGAGATACAATTTCCACAAGATTTTGCCACTCACATATAAATACACAAGCAGACAGGCGGATAGACAGACATTTTATAAAAATGGTCAAATCGTATTCTAGACCACACAAAACGTGTAAATCCAGTCAAAATATTTTTACAAATCCAATACTTTCTTCTATTGAATAAAGAATAAAGTAAAAATATATGCATATTATCAAAAGAAAATTTATTTTTTAAGTGAAATCTACCAAATTATTATTATGAAATTATGTATCATTTTTTAATAGCACTACCTACTCGATAATATGGACAGAATATTAATCAACATATCTTCTGAAATTTAACAATTTAGTTATACACTCAGGTATACACTCAGTTAGGCACTCACTAGTTATACACTCAGTGTTATATTTTACTTAAAATGTAACGCTGATATAATTTTTGCTATTTTTGGTTATTAAAAACAATAAGGCAGGCATTTATTTTCCAAATATGGTAAAATCTTATAACCGACACAAGTCAGATGAGCGATATTTCAAAACTGGCACCATTCGTGTACCAGCTTCGAGAGCAGGAACTTTCGGCAACTAATTTTCGAAATAACCACTTATTTATGAAACTTTATTAGATAAGATATAAATAATATGTAAATTTAGAAAATATTGTGCAGATATGGTTACCGCGCCAACTCTACTGTTTTAAATCAGATCACAATCGAAAGAGAATACCTTCAAATATCAATATCTAATTTTCGTTTCGATTGATTCAATGGTAATTATACAAGTTGCATACATGAAGTTTGAGGTTGTAGTTGACGTTGAGAGGTTAGAACCTTTTGTTAATAAAAAGATATTTATAACAAAAAAGATAATATAAAAGATATTTATATTTTACATTTTGTTGCACAGTCAGAAAACGTTTGTTTGAACCAAAAATTTGGTTCGCACAAGAAAATATTTTATTTAAATGTGTTTCAATGGAAAGTTTACTTAGATTATCAAAATAATTTTGTGTAATTCTGGTTATATTTAAAGTCACCCTGTTTTTATTTACGTAGATCCGTTCTAGTCAATGTATGTCGTTAAATCTTGATATATACGTTGTATGGAACAAGAAAAATTCAAATTTCGATTCGTTGAAGGACTTTTCAAGTGATGTAATAAAAACGTGTAAATTAGAAAAAAAAAAAAAAAAAAAAAAAAAATGTGTCAATATTCTAAAACAAATCTTCACCATGCATTTATAGGACAACAGAAAGATCGATTCTTACGGACCAACAGTAGTAGTTTTCAACTGCCTTAAGTCAACACCAATGCTTGAAAGTCTTATGAAAAAAGCCTCTGTCGAGACGGCTTGTGAAAGATAAATATTCGATTCCAAGAGACTAAACAGTTGGATATGTTTAAAAGAAGATAAAAAAAATCTCGTTTAAAAAAGAAACTGTGCAAGAAATCGTACTTCCGAGGTCGAACGATGCTTTGTAAGCGGCTAATATGTTGAAAAAAGGCGATTGAAAAATAATCATTTTTCAAGCTCCACAGCGGTGATCTTGTATAGATACCACATTACAATGCATAAGATAATCTTTTATTGTGTAAATAAAGAGAGAGAAAAATCCCTCGAACGATATCACACTGCACTTGTTAAAGATTGTTATAAACTTAACGCTCTCACGACTACGGAAAAGACTTCATCCAAAGTTTCACATAGGATCAATTTCTACATCTTCTTTGCAGCATACATAGCACTCCCGTCTCTACAAATTTAATAATAATCTTCCTAAACCCATGTCGTCACATATTTTTTTTTTTTTTTTTTGTATACTTTTCAAGGCTCAATGCTTTTACCATGTTGTTGAATAACAGCACCGTTTTTTAAAACATCATCAATAAGGATATCGACATTTCTTCTTTAAAGGCGTAGTAAGGAATGGTTTTACGGCATTTACTACTATTTCTTTTAAAATTTCATTATTCCTTTCTTAAAGGGATGCTAATTTTTTAACACATATTTATAATTTTTATTCTTCTTAAAAGATCTCTCCCATTTCATCTCTCTTTAACAAACGAGTTGAAGTGATTGCGCTTAAATTTTACTCACAAATGTATTTTTGTATATGTGTGGTTACAATTCTAAGAAAAATATTTCAGAACAAAAACAATTTTAATTTAATTTCTTTTTAATTATATAGTACCTAAAAAAAAACTAAAAATGGAAACTAAAAAAAAAAAATTAATCAATATTTTAAGAAGTATCTCTCATTCAGTCTTGTGACATTCAATCAAACAATCGTCAAAAAAGATTCTGATTCTTTTACATAAATTTTAAAGGACGAGTATTGTATAATGACCTAATAGAAATAAAATGCATACTTCACATGAAAAGTAATCGGGAATGTAAAACCTCTGATGAATAGAAATACTTTATCTGAAAGACTTGAAAGAGTCTCACATAGTCATCATTTTACTTTGATGAGACTCGGGGCTTCTTTGAATGAAATAACGAATCTAAAATGCAGACTTTTCGGTATTTAAAATTTTGCTGAGAAATACCAGATTACTATAAAATTTACCTTAAAATATCCACACCAGTTTTTACTTTTATTGCTTTGAAATTTAAAAGAAATTTTCAATTTAAAAAATGGGTAAAAAAAGCATTTTGATAAGTAAATACATACATAAAGATTATTGCTGTTTTTCATGAGAAAAAAAAGTATAGATTTTGGCGTTTCTAAAAAAAAAAAAAGATATATTGAATTATCTTAAAAGAATTTTACTGTATGATCATCTTAATATCACGGCTTCTTTAAGTGAAATAATTTATGCAAGTTAGAATAATTCGTATATGTAAAACTTTGATATGAAATAAGGCATAATTAGAAGACTTACTTTAAAATATCCTTTTCTTTTTCTTTTTTTCTACTAATTTAAAATAAAAGAAAATATGTATGGTTTGTGTTAATAAAGGTTCATAAAGTACTTGGATAACTAAATTAATCTTTTCTAATGCCTTTTTATTTTTTTTTATATATAAATAATAAAAGATAGATTTTAGCGATTATGAAAGAAAAAGGACATTCGTGTATCTCAAAATAACTGTACTATATCATCACCTTTATTTATTTATTTATTTTTTTTTTTGAAACTCGCTGTTTTATTGAATTAAAAAACGAATATAAGATGCAGGCATTTCTATATTTAAAAGTTTGCAAGAAATATCAGATTAGAGTAAAATTTTCTTTATCGACTGTACTTGTTTTTACAATTCCAATGCTTTGAAAAAATAAATAAATAAATAAATAAAAATTCTGTGAAAGAATTGATAAAAATGAATAAATGAATTTCGTCTATTATTTCTTTTTATAAAACGTAAATTTTGCAGCTCGTGGTTAAAAAAAGCCAAAAAAAAAAAAAAAAAAAAAAAAAAACATTAATTTTTATTAATACGACTTATATATCATTAAATTACCGGGATTAATCTAAAGGCTTCTTAGAGTATTCTAACAAATCAAAGATGAAGAAATTTCAGCATTTAAAATTTAGATAATACCAGATAATTACAAAATTTACTTTAAATTATTCACAAGATTTTTCCGATTCAATACTTTGAAATTTAAAATAAAATTTCATCTCAGAGTTTGTGTAAAAACTGCCTTTAAAAATATATAGTAAAATACTATTTATTGCTCTCTTTTCTAGAAAGAAAAATCATAAATTTGAGAAATTGCGGAAAAAAAATTATATTGATCTATTTCAAAATGACTTTAATGTCCGATTTACGTTAAAAATTGCAAACTGGCATCTAAATATTCATTTTGAATAATGAATATTACAGACTTAATAGAAATATTATGCATACCTTACGTGAAAACTAAAGTGCAGTTTAAAGCTTGTGATAAATAGAAGCACTTTACGAGAAAACTTGAAAGCGTCTCATTTAGTCTTATAGCCTCATCATTTTACTTTGATGAGTTTCGGAACTTCGTACCTTTTTGAATGAAATATTCATTAGTAAATGAGGCTGAGTGCAGGCTATTCTGCTTTTAAAATTTAGAGCAAAAAACTAAAATAACTACTAAATTTATTACAGGGCTTTGGGTCGTAATTTACGTATTGTTAAATTTGTTAGATTTGAAAAAGAAACTAGCAAATTTTGATAGATTCATACGAACAAAATTAATCGTATAAGGATAAAAGTGTTCTTCAATAAATTACATTTTTTTTTTTTTTTTTTTTTTTGAGTGTTAATGCTTAAAATAATAATAAATGGATTATAGTTAATAATAATAATAATTAATAATAGTAACATAAATAATAATATAATGATAATATAACATAAATAATTAATAATAATAATAATATAGTTAATAATAATAATAATAATAATAATAATAACAAATACGTTAAAGTATTTCAGAACAATTTGAATTCCATTTCTTACACTCTTAGCTTTACGAACATTATATATAAGAAAGTAATGTAATCATGATATGCGAAATGTATTTTGTATCTTTCATAGCTCAAAAACGAATGGTCGTAGAATGTTTCAAACTTATATTTGTGATTGTCATGAGGTCTAGCTGTACACCTCCCACTTTCGGTCTCGATACGAGCTCACCTTTTAGGAATATCTAGGATTTTACACCTTTTTTTCATGATGTATGTATGCTTATGAGTGAACAAGATAGTGTCTAAATGCACTGGTTTAATGAACTGAAAGTTCCCACTTATGTTAAAAATCACCGTAGCACGAACATCATAGATTTTAGTAAATCTAGCGCTTATATATTATACACACATACTCAAATATATATATATATATATATATATATATATATATATATATATATATATATATATATATATATATATTATATATATATATGTATGTATGTATATACGCCTTATTCGAATGAACTGAATTTTCATACGCATGTTATGGGTCACCGTCGCACGAACTACATTGATTTTGATGGATATAGCATTTATATATTTTTACAGGAATACAACAAAGAAATCTTTATAAATTATCCCTAAAAAGGGGGTTAAATTGAGCACTTGCCATTTGTTAATTATATTAAAAACACGCAGAATTAAATTTTATTTAAAAGATGTTAAAAATTTTATTAAAAGAGCATCATCAAGGATTAAAAACTGCTCATTGGAAAAGAGTACTAAAAATCCCTGATGATGCTTTACTATTTAAAAGCGTAAAACTTCGGATAAAATTTTTAACATATTTTAAATAAAATTTAATTTTACGTTTTTTCAAAGTGTTTTTAACATGATTAATAAATAAAGAATTCTTTATCATTATAATCTATAGACTCAAATTATTTGAAGTGCAGTATCGCCTTAAACACATTATTCGTTTGAGTGCATTGATTTAAGATCTCTTTTACTTTCATTTATTTAAACAACCATAATTTAGAAATATTTATTCATGAATTCCTGCAGTGCAAAGGTTGATATTTTTATTTACCAACTATGTGAAAAATACCAGAGCCGGGAATCGAACCCGGGTACCACCGCTTAACGCACGGATGCTCTACCACGGGTGCTCTAGCATCCGTGCGTTAAGCGGAGGTGCCCGGGTTCGATTCCCGGCTCTGGTATTTTTCACATAGTTGGTAAATAAAAATATCAATCTTTACACTCCAATTTACTTAAAATGAACCATAATTTATTTAGTGTTCGGAAAATCGAGTGGAGGCATATGGAAATTTTGAGAGGAGTCACACTAGGTTATTATTATTATTATTATTATTATTATTATTATTATTATTACTACTATTATTATTAAAATTAAATTAAAAAGAGAGGTTGTGCACAATACAGCAGAATGACATAAAAAATCATGTATTAATTTCTTGCTGATAAATGTTGCTGAATAATTTTTTTGAATTCATTCGTATTTTAAGTATTTCCCATGTATATTGTTATTATGCTATGCATTACAGCAACAGCTGCAATAAAACAGAGAGAGCTGTTTTGTGCAGCCTCTCCTTAAAGGGCAACAGAGATTACGCACGTGAATAGGAGAATTTGAGCTTAATTATAACTACAATTAAATTGTTAACAATAATAATTGCACTTAAATGACATTCTTGTAAGGTTTTTTTTTTTTTTTTTTTTTTTTTTAACAAATACAAATATTTTTGTATTCGGAGTTCTATTTTTTATAATTATTGAGTTTATTTTTTATAATTAAACAATTAGAAAATATACGTAATAAAAAGTAAACAAAATAAATAATTATGGAGTAATTTCCCAAAAGTGCGTCATCTTATACGTGTTAAAATTAGTACATTTCCTTTTCATATTTTTTTTTTTTGTTTGCTGACTACTTTGTCCACAATCGTTGCACTTATTGTTGTAAATGGTGGAGCTTTCGTGCAACCACCTGCCACGAGCAACATATATGAACTAGTCTATGCGAAATAGTTTAATTAAAAAATATTTTGTAATGCTAACTTTCTACTGAAATTCCTACGAAGAGTTATGAAAATTCAAGAAACAATTTTTTAAAACGAGAAAAAATATAACCACGTTTATATTAGACACTGTAAGCAACCAATATGCATATTTAAGTGGGCATTCCACTATTGATGCTGTAAAACTTTCTGGAACTCTACTTTTTGAAGCCGACCTGCTATCTCTCCTAGCTTCACGTTGTAGTGTTTTCTTTTTCTGTTTAAAAAAATTCCTATAAAGTCAAATTAATTGCATGTAAAATAAAATGTTAATTAAAGACTATGTGATAAAGTCAATATAAAGTATTTCTCTAACAAGTTTTATAATTAAACTGTATTAACAAAAACAAAAAAAAATGGTGTCATAATTTTATGTTTGGAAATAAATTAATCATGCAGTCTGGATTTAAATTTGATTATTAAAAATGAGATCGTTAAAAAAAAAAAGATTGAAAAAAAAAAATTATTTATTTATTTATTATTATTATTATTATTATTATTATTATTATTATTATTTTGTTAAAATTTTAGATTTGCTTTACCTTCTAAATTAGATGAAATGTGCTATACTTTATGAGATATATTTAATAGGACTGAGGACTATTAGTCTCAATCTACGGATTTTTACGATACCAGTTTTACGATAGATGGACATTTATCGAAATCGAAAATTTATCGAAAATATAATAGAATAGTTTAAAAGCGATGTTATCATTTGGGGAAAAAAAACTGATAGTCCTCCGTACTAAACTAAATTCTGCTTTTGCCAGAATTTCATCAAAATCTTTTTTTTTTTTTTTTTTTTTTTTTTAAGAAAAAGAAAAGAAAATTAATAATAATCAGTTTCTAAACAGACAGTATCAAAAAAGTTTTTTAATAATTTTGAATTGGGAAATAAAAAGCGTGCGTGAAAAATGAAATATAAAAAATGAATAAATAAATAATATAAGATTTATAAATGGACAATATTTAGCTCGTGGACTTATTTCAATGATATAATATGAAAAAATGATGATATTATTCTAATGAGATTAACTTTATATTTAATTTTATGTTTTATTTTATTTATTTATTTTTTTCCATAGACAATATCCAATAACAAATTATTATTATTTTTTTTTACATTTTTATTACTGTATGTTGTGTCCAATATAGTATATCAAGCTTTCTAAATTTGACATTGTATTATGTACCGTAAATATACTAAGCAATTCCCAGCTTTTTATTTTTATTTATTTATTTATATATGAAACACCTTTATTTTTTATAAATGTATGCGATATTCTGATAGAAATGAACACATAGAATTAAAATAATCCTCTCAATCAATATCTACAACAACAATACGTTTCAAGCATTAAATTTTACCCAGCGTTCCTAGATATCCTGTTTTTGTTTTCTTTAAATTGATGCTCGCGAACGTTGTTCCTTCGGTATGAATCTTTCACATGAATGTATGAGGCATGATATGTTTATCCCTCATAAATTTGGCATACATGATTTTGTCCACATCTCTGAAAATTATTCAAGTATTTTTCTAAAATTTTGTGAAAACGCCTGAAGCGTAAGTATCTAGTTATGTATGTCAATGTAGTATATGTTTTTTTCTAAATCTGAAGTATAATCAACTAGAAGAAAAAATAAAGAAAGGAAAAATTTAGTTTAACTATACACATCTACACTACAATAAAAGATGTGGAATTTCAAAAAACTTTATAAAAAGATATGAAATTTCATTTAAACAAGTAAATTTTTCTGTTACACAATAGTATTATGAAACTAATGTTTCTTTTTAAAATGTTACAATAATATTTACAGTTTGTTATTCATTATTTTAGATGTTTAAAGAATAAAATAAAGTCTCATGTAAAAATGTAAAAAATAAAGATTAAAATCATAAGATAATGTTGTGAAACAAATATGATTAAATTTGTTTTTTGTTCTGTTTAAAGGTGCATAATCTCTAGCAAGAAAAGTTTTTTTTTTTTTTTTTTTTTTCTTTTGAGCTTAATTTTTAATGCGCAATAATCCGCTACAATGCGATTATTTCCATAAATACATTATGCTATTATTCAGCATTTTTGACCAATTTTTTGAAAAAAGATAAAAATCTCAGTTAATATTGCTACTTAGGCGCGTAACTAAAATGTTTGGGAGATATAAAATAATTTAACCGAAAAATAAGCATCTAAATTTTATTTAGTTAATACAATAAAAGTTTAAGATTAGCAACATAAAGAAGAAACGTACATCTTAATCGGAAATATATATACGAGTATATATAATTTTTTAATATATTTAATATATTACCTAGTATTAGCCTCAGACAACAATTGCTGAAATAATCTTCTACCAATTAATCAAATTAAATTATATTATGTTACCTGATGGTATACGATAATTTAAAAAAAAAAAAAAAAAAATGTTTTAAGATTTAATTAAAAATTAAAAGCTTGTAAAATATTTTTTTTTTTTTTTTTTTTTTTTTGAGACAGTACATTTAGTTTTTACATTTTTACAAAAATTCTGTAAAACCTTACTATATATTTATTTTTTGTTGTAATACACTTATATTTTGATTTCATACGGTTATAATTATTTTCTTGATTATTGCTTCACTTTTTTAACTGCTATTTGAAAAAATCAACTTTCTGTATACTTATGAGACGCATTGTATATATACACTCATTTGTGTGAAAATTGCACTCCCATGAAGTAATTTTCAGAAATTCATGATATTTAATACGAGTGGTATAGCTACAAATAAATGATTAAATTTTCAAAATAAAAAACAATATTAAGTGTCCGAAATCTGTATTTTGTACTGCCATCACGCGCTGCAGTAAGGGCTGCTATACGTAATGGTATACAAAAAAACAGATTTTGAATGTCTGCCTGTGGAAGAATATTCCATATTGTTTGTAAGCGTACGCAAAGTTCATCTGCAGAAGCTGTAGGAGGAACATTATGAGCAAGACGCTGAACTATGAGATTCCCCACATTTTCAGTGGGTGAAATGTCCGGCAAATATACAGGCCAAGGAAGAAGCTTAATATTTTATACTGAAAAGAAGTCTGGAACCTTCCTTGCAACATATGGGCGCGCATCATCTTGTTGAACGGTTGCTCTAGGAAAGACTTGAAGGAAAGGTGGCAACTTCAGTCTTCAGCACTTCCCTGGTGTACCTGTTGCTCTTGAGATTATCCACATTTCGTAATAGCTAAGATAGTCCACAGTACGCAGTCGCAACCGAGACCATAATACCAGATGTTCGTCAACTATGATGTTCGATGTTGTATACCTGAAGATAGCGTATACCCGCACAGCGTCTAACACGTATTCGGCCATTATGGTACAGCAAATTAAAGTGAAATTCTTCAGAAGAACTACTTGTTGTCAATCTGTATGCAAGTCTTTATGTCCATGAGCTCATCATCCGCAGGCTTCTATGGTTTTGCGTGAGGGGAATCCCCTATAAAGGAGTTCTTGCACGCAGCCCATGGTGCAGGAGACGTCAGCGAATTGATGAAGCGGACATTTGTACAAATGTAGCAGTGCACAGAATTGCTGCCAGCTGTCTATATGAAAATGTACTACGGTCCATCAGCACTATGCAGACTAAGTGCTTATCATCTCGTCTTGACTTCATCCTACGGATTTCCGAATTGTGTGATTCCCAGCGGCCCCCCTCTTTCAAACTCGCATCATTGTACTGTTTTTACTCTGCACGCGAGCCGCTATTTCGTGATAGGAAAATCACCTTTCACTAAGGCCAATGTTTCTTCATTGTCAAAACTCCGTAAATTGATGAAATGTTACCTCTTTCGTCGGAGAAGTATTGTCACGTCTCACCTAACATTTACCACTATCAGATAACCATGGATTATTTTCAACGTCCCGCTTCAGCTGTCTTTTTACGCAGTTCTAGCAGCAGTTCAGAGGGCTCTGCAATATCGTCAGGTGAAATTGATTTAGTATACTGAATTTTGACTTGCTATTTTTATCTGATTTTTTTTTTCTCATAACCGACATATAGGCATAGAAACAGAAACGCAGATAGACAAAAATGTATTAAAAAAAAGAGAGATCAGAAAAAATAATTAGTAAAAATGAATATAGCAAGAAAGCTTCCGAGTAACATGATTATGATAATTGGGAATTTTGATGAAAAGTCGTACATAATTATTTCGACTTTAGAATTTTTTTCCTTTTTTTTCTTTCTTTCTTTTTTTTAATATATGATGTTTGCTTACACAGTTTTCATTTTTCGTAAAAAAATATTTGTCCTCCTTTTCTAATTGATTAAAGTTGCTAATCTACTTTACATATCCAAGAGTAAACAATTGCATTTTTATAGATTGCATACTTATTTGTAACATGATAACTTCTATGCTTTTCTATTAAAAAATATTGTGTGGTCTTTAAATAAATATAGATTTAGATATAGATATAGATATAGATATTTTAACACTAAATAACTCCAGTAGTTTTTTTTTTTTTGTATTGCTTCGGTAATTAAAAATAATATTTCTATGTTTTACCAGAAGAATGATGCTACTTAAGCATTTTTAGCTGTAACCAATGTTTTGATTCTAAGTTTCACCAATTATAGTGGTGATTACTACTGAAATAACACCACTAAAATGGTGAAACATTGCATCAAAATATTGGTTGCAGCTGACTGGAACCATTTTTCTGTTGAATAGGCGTATTTTAGTTTTAACAGTATATTTACCACAATAAAATTTCGTTGTTCTTTAATTTTAGCACGCGTTTAATATAACAAAAATAAAAAAATTCTATTCATCTTAACCCTCTCAATCTCACTGGGACATACATGCACAGGAATTTTTTTTATTTACCCAATGGATAAATAAGAGTGAAATTTATTGGAGTGCATGTACCACTGGCTTTCATTGGTTACATCAATATGTTAGTTTAATATTTGATATTTGCACGCGTATTTTTTTAAAATGTTGTAAAATTAATTTGAATTAGGGAACTGAACTTTTCACTCTATTTTATATCTTCACCTCAACTCCACCGGGACACACCTGTGTCATTTAGAAAGACCAGCGTAACATATGTGCCCCATTTCCACAGTTACACCTACAGTTAATTTTTGTAATGATATTGGCTGAATATTGCTATTTCTATTTTATTTGACCTACTAAAGACTCAATTAATTTTATTTTTTGAAAAGAAAAAACTGGCAGTGAAAGGGTTAATAAGATAAAATATATTAATGTTATTGTAATATAAATTTCTTAAAACTATATTTAATTAATACATATTTTGATCAAATGTGTTTTGTCAGTGTTATTGAACAAATCTTTTTGTTAATACCTTTAATATAGGATGATTCTTACTACCTTAACTGTCAGTCTATTAGGGTTGTAATATAATCTGTACTCCGCATCACGCGCAACACAAAGGTTCTCAGATAGTGTTTATGTACTTGAGAAAAACTTGACAAACGTGTGAATTATATCAACTATTTTGTTTGTGCGAAAACACTTTTCATATTGATTATATATATATTTTAACTTTCAGCTGTTTAAATTTGGAAATCTTTCTTTAACATATTTAGAGAGCCAAGATAAAAAATTCTGCAGAAATACTATTAAGAAAATGCAGGTAACGAGAAGGTTTCTGAACATAGAATCTGTAGAAACACTAGTTTGAAATTCTAATCTTTAAAAAAAAAAAAAAAAAAAAAAAAAAAAAAATGCTGTTAAAAAGCTACTATTATCTGCAATTTTTCTTTCTTCAAAATACGTCCAGATTACCTGTAGTTCATTTTAAAGTATAGGAAACAAATAAAAATTGCAGGTAATAATATCTTATCTTTTATAGAATTTTTTTTTTTTTTTTTTTTTTTTTTTTAATTCCAAACTGCAGTTTTTCTAAAAATTCTATGTCACAAATATTTTTAGATTATCTGCTGATTTTGGTTTAGCTGAGACCTTCAATTAAATTAACTTTGGAAACAAACCGTTATTTCGTTTATTAAAACTACTTCATACGAGTAATGAAATTTAACAGAAATGACATAAATAAACGAAAAATACATTAAAATTCGTCAATAATATATCTTAAATGTATTAAAATATTGTTTAAAGCAACATCATAAACATAAAAAAAAAAAAATTCTATTTAAAAAATAACTTTCATGAGTAAAATAAACTTGCGTTATGGTAAAAGTTTCAAATTTTCTTTCTTCGCACTTAAAGCTCAACATTATACTCTTCGCAAAGAAAATATATTCTTAAGTAAAATCACAGTATAAGCATTATCATTTTCTTGATTACTATCACTTGAAGGCACAAAAGCTCTTAAAGGAAATAAGCATTAAGCAAAGTATTGTTATTCTGTGTCATTACACTCACCACAAACGAACACAAGAACACTTATAGGAAAAACATTATCAAGGAGCGAAAATGTAAATGGCAATCACAATTACATCAAAGACTGTATTCTAGTTATTTAGTTCGTCGAATAAGCATCTGATTCAAGTGGGGAAACAGTATTCTGTAACATTATGTTTCTTAAGGGAAGTGGGATATGAATCCTTAAAGTGCAAAATATTTGTTTCAAAATCTGTATAATTAGTTTCAAAATATTTTTAAACAATCATATCTTTTAAAATAATATTAAAATACAGATATTATTATAAATTGAAATTAAGAAATATTAAATAGAAATTTAATAATAAAATATACCGGACTTTTTTTTTTTTTGTTCTACATAGTAGTTGTGTAATGAGATTTATAAAAAATAACTAAATTGAAATTTTTACTTGCTTTTTTTTTTACTTACTTTTTTTTTTTTTTTTACAGTATTAATATTAGTGTCTAAGTTTTTATTTAAAATAGTAGAATTTGAAATTTAGTACAGTTCTGCAATTCCTGTCGATGAATAAAAGCTTAACCCTTTGATGCCAAAAGTAACTATACTCATTTAATGTCAGCAGACTTCAAAAATCTTTCTGAAAATCGGATTTTGGACACCATCCAAATATCCAAGTTTTCTGTCATTTAAAAAAATGTTATATGAACTTTACAAGCACGAAGTTCAGGATAATTCGTCAGCAGTTTTCCTAGATGTTTAACAAAACTTCTGAAATCGAAGATGTCCGGGCTTTTATGAAAGTGGTGTATCAAAAGTAGCAAATAAACTTTAACAAAATAGAACTTTTTTAGAAGAAAACACAAAAATTTTACAATAAGTAAATATAAAACATTACAAGTATTTATATTCTTCAAATATTATAATCTTAATAAATGAGAATGATTCCATAATTGCCCATAAATACAAATGAGGTCTAATTGTTAAAATGTATAATGTTTGATAATAACAGGAGACTTGGCGTTGGAATATTAAAACCCGAATAAACTACTACGTCAGAAACGCCAAAGAAAAATATTGGAAATGCATACAGCTGTTTCGGTAGCCTTAAGCGTACCGTCTTCAGTGCAAAAAGGATCCCTTTGCATCGTCGTTTTTGTACTGAAGACGGTACGCTTAAAGCTACCGAAACAGCTGTATGCATTTCCAGTATTTTTATTTGGCGTTTCTGACGTAGTAGTTTATTCGGGTTTTAATATATAATGTTTGGTTTAACTAATACAATTTTTAAAAGAAATTGGATCAATAAAAGCGTCCGTTTCTTTCTTCTTTTTTTTTTTTTTTTTTTTTTTAATTGCCGTTTCTTTATAAGACCATTTTTTTTTTTAAATCAATTATGTTTGTTTCGAGCGAGTGTCATGTTAAGGTAACACATATTAAAGAATAAAGCTGATAAATTGGAACACGGAAAATTAGTGGCGCTTGTTCTTCATGAACTGCTTTCAAAAACACTGTCATTACCTGAAGTATTTTTTAAAAATAATATTTTCAATTTTAAGAATATATTACGGTTGAAAAATCCGTACAATAATATTTAGATAATTTATCATTCCTTTTATTTATAGTTGTTTTGCATTGTATTTCTATATCTGAATTTATACATTTTACTACATAAATGTCTTAAAATAAAATATTTATGAAAAATTTAAGCTCTCAAAATACTAGAAAAATGTTTAAAAATAAATCTTCATTTAAAATATATCGTTACTTTTATTACTTAAATAATAGAAATTAAATTGGTGGAATAAAAAAAAAAAGTTATAAATTACATTTTACATAATGAAAACCTTCAAGAAATGTAAATCGATTACATTGAGGAAATGATTCAAATATCTTCCTCGTTGCCATGATTACATATCTAAATCAATATTATTTATCTCTATGTCAGATATTGTTTACTATATCAAATAAAATATTGGAATATGTAAATCTCCCCCACTTGTGTCAAGACCTATGAACAACATTTCTTTAACGCAACGCCCGCAGTGCTGAATAAAGAAATATATTCAATTACCAGGAGGTAAGAAAACATATCACAGGTCATCAATCAAAAATTCTCCGTTTCCTTATAATATGTTTCCTTATTTTGAATTTCACTTGACCGGAAAAAAGATTTACGCAAACTAAAAAAAGATATATGTATATGATGGCAACGGAAAATAAAGAAATTATATAATCTATATATTATATATATAATATATATATAAGAAGTATATATAAGTTTCTTATATATATATATATATATATATATAAGAAACTTTAAAAACAAGTATTTATATATATGAAATTAAAATAAAAATTTTGAAGATTAGAAAACCCAACAGGAGATTTACAAACCAATGCGCAAAATTGCTGCAAAAGGAAATGTAAAACTTGAATATAGGAATAATTTAAAAAATGAAATGAAATAAAACCCCAAAACACACAGAAGTCTTTATCAGGGAGGCCCTTCCGTGTAGGAGTTAAAGAGAAGTTTCTGAAAGAATAGTAGCAATTATCCAATAACCATCCTTAGCCCCCAACTTCTCACCAAATAGAAAACCATCTTTAACAGAATAGAAATCTAACAGATCTGAAATAGATCGAAAAAGGAAAACATTGAAACATTCGGTTATATCTTAAGACATGACAGTTAATTTGCAAGGATTTTAAGAGCTATTTTTAAATCGCAATCATTATTGCATAAAATGCGAATTCTTTTAAACTGTGTGAACATATGAAAGGTACAAAATATTTGTTAAGAAATCTTACAGTCATGGTCGTTAACTAAAAGGTTTAAAGCCATTTAAAAAAGGGTGGGGGGGGGGGAAACAAATTAAAAATTTATTATAATAATACGTAAAACAGAGAAAGCTAGCGCTAAAAGCTGCTTAGCTAAATAATATTTTTTTAAATAAGAAATTTTTTAAAAGCGAATATGTGTACGATATTAAATGAAATAAAATTAAAGATTATTATAATATAACGTAAAACAGAGAAAGCTAGCGCTAAAAGCTGCTTATCCAAACAATGTTTTTATTAAATAAGAAACTTTTAAAACAAGTATATATATATATATGAAATTAAAATAAAAATTTTGAAGATTAGAAAACCCAACAGGAGATTTACAAACCAATGCGCAAAATTGCTGCAAAAGGAAATGTAAAACTTGAATATAGGAATAATTTAAAAAATGAAATGAAATAAAACCCCAAAACACACAGAAGTCTTCATCAGGGAAGCCCTTCCGTGTAGGAGTTAAAGATAAGTTTCTGAAAGGAAAGTAGCAATTAGCCAATAACTATCCTTAGCCCGCAACTTCTCACCAAACAGAAAACCACCTTTAACAGAATAGAAATCTAACAGATCTGAAATAGATCGAAAAAGGAAAACATTGAAACATTCGGTTACAAAATGGCTTTAAACCTTTTAGTTAACGACCTTGACTGTAAGATTTCTTTACAAATATTTTGTACCTTTCATATGTTCACACAGTTTAAAAGAATTCGCATTTTATGCAATAATGATTGTGATTTAAAAATAGCTCTTAAAATCCTTGCAAATTAACTGTCATGTCTTAAGATATAACAGAATGTTTCAATGTTTTCCTTTTTCGATCTATTTCAGATCTGTTAGATTTCTATTCTGCTAAAGGTGGTTTTTGTGTTTGGTGAGAAGTTGGGGGCTAAGGATGATTATTGGATAATTGCTACTATCCTTTCAGAAACTTCTCTTTAACTCCTACACGGAAGGGCCTCCCTGATAAAGACTTCTGTGTATTTTGGGGGTTTATTTCATTTCATTTTTTAAATTATTCATATATATATATATATATATATATATATATATATATATATATATATGTGTGTGTGTGTGTGTGTGTGTGTGTGTGTGTGTGTGTGTGTGTGTGTGTGTTTTAGAAATAACCTACGTGTAATATAATGTAAAATTTTACTTAACAGTATATTGTTATTAATGCTTATAATTTTTAAATATTTTCTTTAATTAATCTGAATATTTGTTTAAAACTAAATTAAGTAACTAATTCAAGTATAACTGATCAGTTAAACATATTTATATTAAATAACTAATTAAAGCATTATTGTTCTATTTTATTCATTCATAATGAGTATCTGAATGAAATATATACTGTCACCTATTACAAAAGTTTTTTTTTTTTTTTTTTTTTTTTTTAATCTTGCAAATAAGAAATTTATTTACAATAAATTTTTATTTATTTATTTAATTTAATCTATCCTAAAGTTTTGACACAGGAAATGACTATTTTATAAAAAAAATGTTATCCATATAGATAAAGAGAAATGCGAGTGTGTGTGTATGCGTTCTGGTGTTTAAACCACTAATCGCAGATCTATGAAATTGTCAAATGAGTAGTCGGGGCCCTGCACGGATACGCCTCATCTAGATTTTTTTTTCATTTCAATTTATTTTTATTTATTTTTATTTTTTTCAATATCGTCCATTTTCTTTTTGTTTCCTTTTATAAAATATATTCTTTCATTTCAAACGTTAGCGCATCATAGCAATGGCTATTACGGTATTTATTTATTTATTTATTTTTTATATAATTCATTCATTTAAAGGCAATTTGTTTTTCTTTCCTTTCTTTCTTTTTTTTTTCAGTAGAAAAATTAAACATATTAAATTTCAGAAGAAAAAAGATATTAATAAATTTATGTTTATGCGTACTGTTTATGGTATAAAAACTTTTATTTTTCATTCATTTAATTTCTTTAAAAGGGAAATGTTTTTATTTTTATTTTTATTTTATTTGTTCTATTTTTTGGAAAAGACGGTAATACAGTGCAAAGGATTGACTCTGCTCAGTTCCCCATCATATTTATGTTCTCATAAATTTCTAGTGTGAGACATATTATAATCATGTTAAAAAAAAAAGAATTTGACCAAAGCTTGATACAGTGACAGAATGAAATCCCCGCCTAATAGGCTATCCCCCGTTCACTTCGGTATATTGATCTTATTCTAATCTATTAATTTATTTTATCAGGGTCATTTCCGTTGTTTAGTTTTCATGCTACTATTTCCAATGCAATAATCCTCTAAATTCATATTTATATGAAAAATTTACAATTTCGCTATGTTGATAAAATCGTAAATTACGAATAATTTACGAAATTTTCCTATTAGAATGTTTGTATTCAATAATGTTCAAACAAATATCATAAATATAATTTTGAAGTTGTCTAATGTATTTATGATCCTCTAAATGGAAGTTTATGCTCAATTTTGCCTTATTCTGACATGTTAAGTAAATCGTAAATTCCGAATAACTTACGAATTTTTTTAAACTGGAAAAATCATAGCCTATTATATTCATGCCAGTATCCTAAATAATATTTCGAAAGTGGTTTGACATCTTTACGACGAAAATATCCCTTAAGATTGACGTTTATGTGAAATTGTGCTCTATTATGCCATGTTTAGAAATTCGTAAAATTCCAATAACTTACGAAAGTTTCATATTGGAAAATTCATAATCATTACTATTCATGCCAGTGTCCTAAATAATATTTCAAAAGTAGTCTGACATCTTTACGATGAAAATATCTCTATAAATTGGCGTTTATGTGAAATTTTGCCCTATATTGCCATGTTAAGAAATTCGTAAATTTCCAATAACTTGCGAAATTTTCAAAGTAGCATATTTATAGTTACTGATGTTCATTCCGGCATCAAAACTGATATTTTAAAACTGGTCTGATATTTTTACAATAAAAAGTTTCCATTTAATGCACCTTTAAGTGAAGTTTTGTTCTATTCTCACATGTTAAGAAAATAGTAATTTTCTAATAACTTACGAAGTTTTTTAAGTCGAATGTTGCAAATGAATAGGGTTCTTGCCAGTATCGAAAGTAATATTTTAGAACTGATCTGACCTGTCTGCGATCATTTTTTCGTGAGATATCGTGTACACAGAGTAACAAACTAACACACTAACACACTATAACAGACACCCTACAGACAGACACCATACAAATTTTATCATTTTCGGATTCCTCACACCTGAAAACGTGTAAAAAAGTAAAAAAAACCGAGGGCGAAATTTTCACGATTACCAAAGTTCCCCATATGTATAGTATGATGGGGAACTAAAAAAATCTACTTTTCTGTTATTTATTATATTGGTCGGAGTTAAAAAGTAATTTAGTGAGAAATGCGAGGGAAATAAATGTATCGTGCAAAAAGTAAAATATTTAATAATTGCTGAGATACAGCCATCTTTATAATCATAGTCCTTGAATAACAAATTGGAATGTCTTGGTAAGACGTTTCTGCAGGTAATAGGATCTGGACCCAATACAGCGCGTATGGGAAAAGCATTGCCGTTGCAGCGACTACGTGAGGCGAGGTTCAGAGCGATTTCAATTTAATTTTATTACTTTTTTTGATAAGAGGGTTTAAAAAATAGTGATTTTTTTTTTTTTTTATTATTATTATTATTCATTTAAATATAGTGACTAGCAAAGCTAGCAAAGTTAACGAACTCTGCTTGTGTATGAGTATTTTTAAAGTTTGCATATTTCAAGCATCAGAAAATCCAAAAATACTAATATAGTTTAATGTGAAATGCGAATTTATAAAATAAACTGCATTTACTGTTAAAAGTTTTATTACATGTGTCCAATAATGTATATATATATTTTCATCTTTCTTTAATTTGCTGAGTGTTGGAAAGGAATTAAATTATTCATTATACATATATATATATATATATATATATATATATATATATATATTTATTTATTTAATGTGAAATAATTTATTTAAAAACATTGCGCTGTTGAAAATCGTGTTTACACCTGTAAATATTGATTGTATTTAAAACGAAAATCTAACTTAATGATAAAAATATTTTGAGTAAGACCGTAAGTTGATTTAGTCGAATACATGTATGATAAAGATGCAACCCACTCCCCCTCCCTCTCCCCCAAAAAATATTATAGCAAGTATATAATTATTCATAATCGCTAATTAGCCTCTGGAAATACAAATAAATTAAAAAATAGTTTGATCGCATATTGTATAAAAGTTAAACATTCGGTTTAGTGGCGGAAATGGGCAAATTTATTAGGCAATAAAGTATCTAATTTTACTTTTGGAAAATCGAAACTTTTAAGGCTGATGTAAAAAAGCACTTTTTACTGTTTTCAAAAACAGAAGGAGGAAAAATATATGAATTACTTCTATTTATTCGAACCTTACAAAATCGTTTTTAGAATAATGCTTTTTCGCATTTGCTAAAACCACACACTATCCGTGGGTTGATAATAAAAGCCTTTTAAAATTATAAAATTTATCACTCAGCACATTTTTTAAAATTCTTTGATAAAGTCTACCATAAATTACTTATCTAAAGATGATATTTGTCATCAGATGTTCGAGAATATATGTTTTATGAAATGAAAAATAAAAATAATAGTATTATTTATTTATTTATGTGTTTAAGTATTTGATAGTATATTTTTACAAAACAGAAACACAATATAAAGGAAATATGCGTATCCATAAATTTTATTATCAAAGAAAAATGGCAAAATCTGTAATGATACAATGAGTAGTATCAAACATATTTTAGGAACTTTATAAAACAATTACTTTTAAAAAAGAATTATATCTCTCCCCAATTATTAGTATTATTCACATCTTATACTATTAAGTGAGCAATATTTGTATGTATATTTCACTGATCTCGAAAACGGTAGCTCGGACAGTCACGAGATTTAACACAAAGGTGCATCCCGAAGGGTCATTGTGCACATCGAAGTCAGAATTTCGAATTTTTGATTAGTTTTTACTTAATTAATTAAAATGTGAGAATCATAACCTTCTAATTTCTGATAAAAAAAGCCATTTAAATTTTAACATTTTATCCATAATTTAATTGTTGCCAATTTTTTTGTCGACAAAATAATAATAACATTTAAAAAAAAAAAAAAAAAAAAAAACGTACATTTATTTAAAATGAGGAAAATAAATCAGAAAGATTAGAAAATAAATTAGAAATATCACTCGCATCTTTACAAATAAGACACCAAATGAAAGGGAAAATTTTTGTAAATCCGATGCATTAAACAGCTTATCAATCGGATGATTAGTTTTTTCTTAATTAATTAAAATGTGAAAATAAAAACTTTCTAATTTCTGATAAATAAGACATTTAAATTTTAAAATTTTATCCATAATTTAATTGTTGATATTTTTCTTCGACAAGATAATAATAATTTAAAAAAAAAAAAAAAAAAAACGTACACTTATTTAAAATGAGGAAAATAAATCAGAAAGATTAGAAAATAAATTAGAAATATCAGTCGCATCGTTACAAATAAGATAGCAAATGAAAGGGAAATTTTTTTTAAATCCGACGCATTAAAGAGCTTATCAATCGGACAATTAGATTTTTTAAAATTAACTAAAGTATGAATTTTAGGTGGCAACAGCAGAAGATTGTATGGAAACCGTTAGGAGAAAAATAAAATGAAAAATCTGCTTCACATTAAGTCACATGATTTTTAAAAGGGATTAAAAATTGCAGTTTTCAAATTCTTTTAAATTTTCTCTCACGAACACAAAAATATAATATACAGCCTGTACCCCACAAGAAGAACTTGCATTTCAAATTTCATCAATTATTTTGGTTAATAAACAAAAGTTATTATTTTTTTTTTTTCAAATTAAGTTTTATTCTATTTTCGAAAAGATTTATGTGATCATAGATATAATAATATATATAGATCTATCATCCCCATATTATCATGCAAAGATTTTTGATGCCGAAAAAAAAGCTTTGGAATCAGCCATTAAGTGGTATTGAAGGAAAAAAAAAAAAAAAAAAAGAAGAAGAAGAAGAATGAATTTGAAACTATATCTGGGGCTTTTCATTCACCTTTAGTAAATAAATTATTCATGAATTTTATTTGCTAAAACATTCGTGCATATTCCCGTGTGTATTCACTCGGGGAAAGACTGCCATATTTTGATAAAATCGCCGTCTTTTCCCGAGTGAAAAGGAATCACTTTTTTGTCCCCAATGATCAATCTATATATTATTACTATATCTATGTATGTGATACGTTAGATTAATAATTTGGGTTTTAAAATTTTTTTTAAATAGATTATTTAAACTCTATGAACCATATTTTTATTTTATCAGCTTCATTAACAGATCCTGCTGGGCGATTTTTTAAATTTTGGTGTTGAAGTACACTGAATGTTTTTCGACAAGAAGTTTAATATAGCAACAGCCATTTTAATCTAAGTAGCGCATCAAATATATAAAAACATAAATGATTTATTTTTACACAAAATTTACAGAACAAATGCAGTTTTAAAGATAGGAAATTTATTTCAACAAGCACTATTTTAAACCTAAAAAGCATTAAAAATATAAGCAGAATATAAAGGATTCTTATGTATAAACAAAAAAGAGTCTGATAAAATTATTAGCAAAATAGTCTTCCCCTTTTCATACAAAAAAAAAAAAAAAAAAATCTATCGCTAATATGGCGACAAAAATTCAAAAGCCGCCAATGGAGCGACATAATAAAGTTGTGTAACACGATAATGTTTGCCTATTTATTTGTTTTTTTATATAATAATCACTATGCTAATTTATCATACAAACAAATGAACCTCTGTGTGTTACTGCACTCTCACGCTGTCGAACAGAAATATTTGAAAAATTCAAATTAATATTTAAATAAATAAATAAAAATATGTTTAATGGGAAATATATATAGCCATAAAAAGATTAGTTGTCTAAAATACGGCAGAAATAGAGCTCATAGCATATTGTTACAAGGGATTAAGTCTTATTGTTACAATGGATTAAGTCCAAAATGGTGACAAAAATTCAAAAGCCGCCAAAGAGAACTATATTAAGGCTGTACTATCAGGTTTACAACCCATGAATTATATATAAACACAAAAAATTAATTGTCTCATGCGACAGACGTAGCCGGTCACAGCATATTGTAATATTTGGCGTGACATTGCTGTCATTTAATGGTTGATTGGATAAACAAAAAAACATATGAAATAGCGTAAAAGCAAATATTATGTTGTCTAAACCCAGTTACGTTTGAGTCCAGTCCGAGTTACATGTGAACAGCACGTATAGTGTTGCTCACATGTAACTGGGATTCAAATATAAAAGGGAAACTCCAATTTTTTCGATACTATCTATTTCGAAACTGTTATATAATAAGCACCTAAATGGAAGCTCATTGGTAAACTATTGTCGCAGGTAATAGGGACAAGCGCCCGAGTTGCAGTGGATGACCAAATCGCTGCTGGATGCAGCAGGGACCTGGAGCGAGCTTTTGAACAATTTCAGTAATTTATTTTATTTTATTTTTATAAAGCTATATAGAAACGAGTTTCCTTTAAATTTAGTGGCCAGCGAAGCGGGCAAAGCCTGCTAGTACAAATAAATGCAGATAAGTCTCATAATGAATTCCACAACTACAAAGCATTTTAACACGTTCGCTGCCGGTTTCACGTGACTAAAATTTGAAATGACGTTTTTTTTCCTTTAACCCGCCGAATATGTTTGACGTGTTGCACAAGAGCGCTACATCGCCAGATGTTATAGGCTTTGTGTTTACCTTTGCTTGTTTGCGTCATGTGTTACATCAATACGCTGTATTACGTCAAACGTGTAAAAATTAATCTGCTAGTTACAAGCAAACTCTGGAGTTAATGAGTAATAAGTTAAATTTCCATAGCAAATAGTTTCGTTTGTACTGAGCAGATAAAATATCTCGCTGACGCCATCACTTCGGTTGCATATTGATGATACGTGTTTTATTAGAGAGAAAGTATTTTATTTTGAAATACCCTTCCATGGAGGATCAAATTTTTGATCGCATGTTTCCGGACCTTTTCTAGGGCTGAGTCCCCGACCGTTGCCAATCGCCCATTGCGCAGCACTAGTGTGACGTAAAACCCAACCAATCATCTATTTTGAAATATGAATATTTGTGATGTTTGCGTTAGTACTGTTTGACTGGTTGAATAGAGTTGGAATTTAAGAGGTACTTTTGAATTTAAGAGGTTGATTTGTTGATTGTGTTTTACGTCACACTAGTGCTGCGCAATGGACAATTGGCGATGGTCTGGGTCTCACCCCTAGAGTTGCCCAGGGACATGCCATCACAATTTTGATCCTCCACGGAAGGGATGACTCTCTCGCTTCGTAGACCCCCAGAGGTATAATTAATATGGGAACATGGAAAACATTGCGGGCACGACAGATTTTATGAGCACCAGCCACCATTAGTATACACAATGGTTTTTGGCAGGCTCGAGTACCGAACCCGCAATCTTCCAATTACGAGCCCGGCGCTCTACCGACTGGGCAACCACGGTCCTGATTTTTAGAGGCATGTTTTTGAATTTTATGCCAATACTGGTTGCTACAGTACAAAATTTTGTATACTTTTTAATTTCATGCATTTTGAGATAGGGGTATATAGTGAACAGATCAGAGTACCATTATAATACAGAATCGTTAAAATTTGCTATAATTATCCAGTTGCGGATTTATTTTTTCATTCCTAATGAATGAGGACTATAAATAAAATATTAATGATAAATAATTTACTTTATACAACTTTTGAAAACTTTAAAATTTAAAATTCCTAAGTAAAAAAGTATACTTCATACATTTTTGTTAAATAAATCCTTGTCGAATCCTGTTCTTTGTCAGTGTAAGAACATGATTCTATAAGGATTTATTTAACAAAACCTTATGAAGTGTACTTTTTTTACATAGGAATTTTTGCTAGTGTTCGGACACTTTTGTTACCGACTGTACTTATAGCTGTTAAATTATTGGAAATAAAAAAACTATCATCTAAACACTTATCATCAATTACTAAAGCAATACACTTTTCAGGGACATTTGGTGTGATTGTATAATCTAAGTTTTATTTTTGTATTTGTGATTAGTTACAATTCGTAATTATTTTTTTTTTCTTTTAATTCTACTTTATGAAAATTTTCCTTTTGTCCTATGTATTATTATTATTCGGATTTTTTTTTTTTCAAGACGCGTTTTCTTTTGAGGTTAGATCGCCGAAAAGCTCGCTTTCGTATGCCGCCGGTGTAAGGTTGCTATTCGGAACACGATACGAAATGGCGCCGTCTTGGCGATTTTCGAAATTTCGCCAAGCGGCAGCCTAAAGTAAACTTTCACCTGTAAAGTGATACGTCACATCCCGCGCTGGCGCGGGATCGGCAGCGAACGTGTTAAGCATTAAGATTTATAAAGAAATCATTCTTTTCTAATTTAACATTGATCCTGCTTTTGCCTTAGGAACAAAAGCTTTGCTGGAATATATGTGGTAAATGATGCTCCCTACGTCCACGAATTTTCAAGAAACTTCATCAAGAATTTCCTTTTATATTCCATAAAACGTTACATATCGAAATTGTCCAATGGCTTTTCTACAATTTTGATTTTACAAAAAATAGTAAAATCGATTTTGAAACCATTTGCTTAGCGCTTATCTTCACAGGTTAACTTTAACTTAGAATCAAACTTAACACTAATGATAAAAAACTGGTCATTCTAACAACAAATCACAGAAATGTTCAATTAACATTATTTGATTTAGAATTAATATAACTATTGAGCATCAATCATTATCACAAAAATATCTATTAGCATGGTTAATAGAGCACTTATTAAAAATAAGTCATATATTTTTCTTAAAGTAAAAATGATTTATAATTGATATTCTTTTAAATGCTTATTTAATAATTTTACTAATGTAAATAATAAATTTATAAAAAAAAAAAAAAAAAAAAAAAAAAAAAAAAACTCTTAAACACCTATAAATTTTCTTGTTGTTATATCTTAATCTTGATGATATATCTTAATCTATAGCCATATGGATGTGCAAACTTCATTTTTATCTACTGGTATATTCCTTATTATTATTATTATTTAATATTATTATTCACAAAACATAAATAACCAAAGAAAAATAAAGCAAAAAGTTCTTAAAAAGCTACATAAAACACGTCAAAATTTATTCATATAGTTAAATTAGTGCGCATAAATTATCTAACCGCATTTTTCATTTATCGATGATTAATTCTTTTTCGAGTAGTGACCACATCCTCTGTGTATTTTTCTCTTAATATTTTATAGTACAAAAATGCACCAGACAGCACCGAACTACATATTATGTATTTCGAATTATGTACTGAATAAATTCATATATTATTCGTATATTTATTTTCAAACTATTTTCTTTAAATAAACAAAATTTTGAATGCTATGGGCGTGTCTTAGAAATATATGCATGAATTACGGATGAATGAGAGATGAATTACGGATAATAAGAGATGAATTACGGAAACACAAATTAAAGTATTTTGTTATGTAAGCGACGTGATAGGCTCTATGAAGAATATTTTGCATTAGTTTCATGTCACGAAAATTATATAATTTCATATAATGAATTTTAGGTTTGGTAACAAATGAGCAAAATTAAAAAAGTAGATGCTTTTACAACCAGTACAAATTATTTATTTTTTAATTACACTGGTTAAAAATGACTATTTTCCTTTTTAATATAATTTTTAAAAATCCCGAAAAAGCATAACGAACATAAAGGAATCACATAATTCCTTGTCTATAAATTTTTCTTGTTAAAACCCGCTAATATTATTTAATTGCTTCTATAAATAAATAAATAATAATAATTTTTAAAAAAGGAAAAAAGCTTTAATATGTGCTTTTGATGTGTATCATTTCTCAAGGGGTGTAACCCGAAGTTGAAATTTTATCTCACAATTTTTAATTAGAAAATTTGTTTGCACCATCTGTCATGCTCATGATTAATGTAGGTTTTACTAAACTTAAGTCTTCATTTATCATTCATTTAGAGAAGCATTTTAATGAATTCTAGCTCTTTAATTAACCTTGTTGAGTGAATTTCCGAGCTTTTTAGGAAATTGCGTTACAAATTGTTTCAACTTTATTCTCTAAACTATAGCTAATTAATCTGTATTCTTAAGAATGCTGGCTTACGTAACAGGAAATTTTCAATGCAAATTCGAAAAGAGAAAATATATTTTTTTAATGATTTCATTAAATAAAATTGTTTTAAAACCATTTAAAATGTATGTTGTTAAACAAAATGCTTAAAAAAAGGACAAAGTTACTTTTCTTGTTTGTGTTTGTTCGTTCGTTCGATTCTAGAAAAAAAGTTGTAATGTAAAATCATATTTATTTTGAGTTATCGTACACAATTGTGTAAATGTATTCACATTAAATATAAAGTGAAAAACTTATATTAAATATAAAGTGATTGTACTGTTAATAACTACTTTTATGTCATAAACTTTAATCTTACATCTGTAACATTATAAATAATAAATATCACGTTAGATAATGTGTGTAATTAGAGTAATTATTATTATTATTATTATCATTATTATTATTTTTTTTTATCAGCAGTATATATATTTTAAATATACTCTTAACTTTGTTATTTCTTTCAGTTAAATTGTTTTACTATTGAATACTATTTACATCTAACAAATACTAATTTATTTTTTAACTAGCAGCCTTTGCCCGCTTAGCTGGTCATTATATTGAAATGAATTCTCAAAATACCATATCATAATAATATTAATAAAAAAATCATTGAAATCAGCCAAAATCTAAGTTAAAATTCTCGCTGCCTTCGGTATCGGTTTTCTCACTCGCCACACTTCGAGTCTGGAGCAACAATACCTTCGGCATCGCCTTGATTGCATTTTACTCCCCCTCCCTCGCAAGTAAAGTGGAAAGATCTGCAAAATCACATCAAAGAGCGTATTACGTACATTTAATCAACACCCACACACCAAAATTCGCCATTCTAAGGTAATTTGAAACAGATTTAAGCTTGAAAACTTGTTTTCTGCTCAACCCACCCCAAAGGAAGGGGGGTGGGTAATATTTTGTGGTATAGATAGGAAAAAATAATTTTCCTTTTTGAGTGCTGTTCCTCGACCTTGTAAAACGCAGCAAAGCACTTCAATCAATTGCATTCAATTGAAAAGAATATTTGGCTCACATTTGCATAGCCCTGTATATCGTTTATAAACAATATGCACTTCAAAATATATTGTGTTCTGAACCTTAGTCTTACATGAAAAATATCTTACACAAAATGAATTAGAATTCCAGAAATTTTCATGTACAGCCCCCAATGTATCCAAATACTTTGGGGTAGCCCTATAAAAGATTGATGAATGATTTCCATATCACAATCTACACAAAACATGCTGTTATGCATATGAAAATTTTGTTCATTCCGTCTTCTTTAAGGCAGCCTATACATCTTAAAGTGTACTTACTTGCAATTTCCTCCATCGATGTAATGTATTTATGTTATCCTTAGTAGCCCTGTACACGAACTTTTTGCTTCATCTCAAAGGAAAAGCTAGTGCAGCATCCCTATATGACATAAATTTAGAATACCGAGTTTGTACTTTCTACTGCTATTTGTTCTTGAGATATGCTGATGACAGACAAACACACATACACACACACAGACACACAGACTAACCGCTAACATGTTCTCATATTTAGCTCAAAACGTGTAAATATAACAACCCCACTCCCCTCTCTTTCGAAGATTTGATCCAAACATAATACTTTCTCTACCATATATATGGATAAGAGAAATTAAAAATTTATGCAATATAGATTACATAAATTATGTAAACACTTTATAAAACGTAAGTAATTGAAAAGTTATATATATGGCGGGAGATTTTGTGAGATAAATCTACGGTACAAATTTAGTTCGAATTAACCCACTAGCACTCGCGCGGGCTGACTGAGTCACCCCACCGGGGAGAATTTAATTGAAAAGTTTGCCTGCTTTTAAAAAATCACTAACATGGCGCTTTTCGTATTGTGTCGGATATCGCAACCGTACACTGCCTATGTAAGAGAGTGCCAGTTTCAGTGAAGAAAATAAAATGGCAAATACGCGTGGATTGGGTTAGTAGGGTTCATTAATGTTGCACTAGAACTACATAGTGTGCTATTGGAGACTGTCTGAGACATACTCCTTAAGGATAGATTTTTTAGTGAATTTACAAATTAATATACATATACGACTGAGTCGCAAGGCAGTTGTTAATTCGCACTAGTGGTACGCTATGGGCAATTCAAAATGTCAAACACACTTTTATGTGTGGTCAGGAGCCATGCCATCTCAATAAGAAAAGGCCATCTCTATTGGTGAAAATACCAATGTTTTGTAACTTTATCCATAATTTGACTGTGAGTGACGTCACCTGCCCTTTCCTTATTTTGATCCTCCGCAGAGGGGATAGATCATACCGAAGAATCATTTTGAATGATCCTCATGATAGAACTTCAGGTAAATTACATTCCAACCAAACTACGACAAAGTCATAACTCCGATAAAACTTGTAACTCTATTAAAAGTCATAATTCCGTTCGGATCTTTCTTCGCAATTCTCCAATTCCATATAATAACTTGCTTTAACGAACAAGACAACTTAAACTAAGTAAACCTTCGTATGCAAATTTCGTATGGCAGACGTTCATTTCAAAATATACTTTCAGTACTATTTTCATAAATATAAGGGCCGCAATAGCCAGGTCGGTAGAGTGCGGAGCTCGCAACTGGAAGATTGCTGGTTTGATACTCGAGTCAGCCAAAGACCATCGTGAACGCTAATGCAGGCTGGTACAAGTAGAATCCATCGTGGCTGCAGTGTCCTCCATAATTCCATCAAAATTATACCTCTGGGGAGTCAGCAAATCGGGGATCAAAATTGTGATGGCGTGTCTTCGGACCATCCTTAGGGGTGAGTCCCAGATCGTCACCAGTTACCCATAGCTCAGTACTAGTGCGAAGCTAAATACAACCAACCAACATTAACAAATATGATGCATGTGCTAAATCTGTTTACTCTATGTACTGCCAGGAAAACGGGGACGCAGACAGAACAGAAGTAACAACAGGAGAGTTTGCTATCTCCGGCGAATTAGCACACGAATGGCATGAGGCAGCCTCAACTGAATTCCAACTATTCTAGGGTTAGCGTGCGCCTTCCACCGGGTTAATTAAGAATCGCAAAAGTCATTGTGTTGAAAAAATAAGTGGCCGCCACTTGGATCAAAATGGCAGAGACAGCTTCTCAGTAAACTAATCCAAAATATTTGTAAGATAAGTTCACTATCCAAATTTACTTCGAATAAATTCAGTATTTCAAAAGTTATCGCTGTAACAAAGTTTCAAGTGGCAGCGTTGAAGTGGACGCATCTTGGAAACAAAATTGCACAGAAACTTGCTCACCGAAATCATAGTTGTTTGAATGACAAATCCAATTTTCAACTTTGTTTAGAATTGATTAAATATTTCAAAAGTTACCTTGATAACAAATTTTCAAGTGGCCGCCACTGGGAAACAATATAATGGAACAAGTTGCTTAGCAAACTCATCCTTGATATTTGAAGTATAAGTTCACTGTCCAAGTTTGGTTCGTATCAGTGCAGTGTTTCAAAGTTATTTTTATGACAAATTTTCAAGTGGCAGTCTAATTGGCTGCAACTTGAAAACGAAATGGCGTTGCAAATTGTCCAGCGAAAACATCCAATATATTTGTATGATAAATCCATTGTCCAACTTTAGTTCAATATAAATCAGTATTTTAAAAATTATCATGATAAGAAAATTTCAAGTGGCACCATAATTTCAAGTGGCCACCACTTGGAAAAAAAAGCAGAATGAGATGCTCAGCGAACATATCTGAGATATTTGAATGATAAATGCACTACGCAAATTTGATGCTAATTGATTCAGTATTACACAAGAAATGAAACATTTGCACGTGGCCGCCACTTGGAAATAAAATTACGGATCAAGTTACCAAGTAAACTTATTCAAGATATTTGAACCATAATTTCACTAACCAACTTTTGTTTGAATCATTTTAGTATTTTAAAACTTATCGTGATGGCACATTTTCAAATGACATCGGGATTTCAAGTGGCCGCAACTTGGAAATAAGATGTCGGAACCAACAAACACATTCAAGATAATTATATGATAAATTCACTGTCTAACTTTGATTCGAATTGAATCAGAATTTAAAAACTTATCATGTTTATAAATTTTAAAGCGTTAGCCTAAATTCAAGTTGTCTCGCTTAGTTTATAACATCCGAACTTTGTTAAAATGGTGGATAAAGTTCATTGATAAACTAGGTTGCGACCACTGTACAGTCTATGTATGCATCAAAATTCTAGAAAACCTGGTCTTAAATACGTTTTTCTACAGTGAGTAATTGAAATTTTCAAGTGATCTCAACTTGAAAACAAAATGGCGGAGCAACTTGGCTAACAAGCTCACCCAAGACATTTATATGATTTCACTGTGCAAATTTGGTTCGATCTGGAGTATTATTTAGTAAGTTATCGTGATTTTTAAATTATCAAGTGGTAGACTGATTTTAAATGACCCCGCTTAAATTAAGATATCCGCAACTTTGTTAAAAATGGCGGATAAAGTTCATTATAAAACTTGATTGAGGCACTTATATGGTTTATGTATATATCAATATTCAGACAAATTAATATACGCTCATTACAATTTAAATTCGAAATTTTCAAGTGGTCTCCACTTAAAAAGAAAATGGTGGAGCAACTTGGTTAAAACACACATTCAAGATTTTTATAAGATAAGTTCACTGTCCAAATTTGGCTCGATTTGTAGTATTGTTTCGGAAGTTATCGGGATTTTAAATTTTCAAGTGGTAGCATGGTTTCAAGTGGTCCCTTTTAACTTAAGATATCCTCCACTTTGTTAAAAATGGCGGATAAAGTTCAATAATAAACTTGATTGAGACACTTATATGATCTATGTATACATCAAAATTCAAACAAATTCGGAATAGCTGTTTTAGAATTTAAATTTGAAATTTTCAAGTGGCCTCCCCTTAAAATCAGAATGGCAGAGTAACTTGGTTAACAAACATATCCAATATATATTTATATAAGTTCTCTATCCAAATTTGGTTCGAATTGGAGTATTATTTCAGAAGTTATCGTGATTTTGAATATTCAAGTGGTTGCCTGTTTTCATGTGGCCCTGCTTAATTTAAGATATCCGCCACTTTGTTAAAAATGGCCGAAAAAGTGCATTAGTAAACTTGATTGACACACTTATATTGCCTAAATAAATTCGGAATACCTGTTTTAGAATTTAAATTTGAAAATTTCAAGTGCCTTCACCTTAAAAACAGAATGGCAGAACATCTTGGTTAACAAACACATCCAAGGTATTTATAAGACCAGTTAATTGTCCAAATTTGCTTCGATGCGGAGTATTATTTTAGAAGTTTTATAGTGATTTTAAATATTCAAGTGGTAGCCTGATTTAATGTAGCCCTGCTTAATTTAAGATATCCGCCACTTTGTTAAAAATGGCGGATAAAGTTCATTAGTAAACATAAATGACACACTTATATTGTCTATGTATACATCAAAATTAGAACAAATTCGGAATACGCTTTTTGCAATGTAAATTTGAAATTTTCAAGTGGTCTCCACTTGAAAACAGAATGGCAGAGCAACTTGATTAACAAACTCATCCAAGATAAGTTCTCTGTCCGAATTTGGTTCGATAAGGAATATTGTTTCGGATGTTATTGTGATTTTAAATTTCCAAGTGGTAGTCTGATTTCAAGTGGTTCCGCTTAACTTAAGATATCAGCCACTTTGTTAAAAATTAAATCAAAATTCAAGTCAATTTGGCGTTAAATACGCTTTTTACAATGTCGATTTGAATTTTTCAAATGGCAGCCACATGAAAACACAAAAAAAAAAAAAAAAAAAAAAAAAACAGAGCAACTTGATTAACGAACTCATCCAAGATATTTATAAGATAAATTTGTTTCAATTTGGAGTATTATTTTGGGAGTTATCGGGGCGACAAAATTTTCATTATATATATATATAGATAGATAAACGAAATGATTGCAGTAGGTCGATTTCTAACGAAATCAACCTAATAAAATAAATAAATTATTTATTTTCATTAAAATTAAAATTTTACATTGAAGCATTTGCCAATACTGTTAGTTTTACAACAAAGAAATTTAAATATATCAGGATTTTCATAAATTTTGGAGTCATATATAATAAAATATTTGTTGATTTGTTTGAAGATAATACTTCCAAACAATGAGAAAACAAAATCATATGTTTGGCATAAGCAGTCAAATAATTATTTAATGTTCTTACATTCAGTTTTAATTTTGTATATTAAGTATCATTATTTGATTCTTCCAAAGATACATATAGTTTGTTTTGTTTTGGCTTTTAATAATTTGTATAACACTTCATATAATGTTTTTTTTATTATTTAGTTTTTATTTTTGCTTAATAAAATCTTACAAAATGTTAAGAAATTTTCAGCACGTTTTTAATTAAATTTTTATCTAATCAATATTAATTTTTAGCTGCAGCTTAGAGAGACAGTTAATGAGATATTTAAAATTCCTAAACTCATTGTTTAATTAAGAGTTATTTACTTTACCGTAATTTTTAAACGATTTTCATCAATTTAGTCATTTTAAATGCATACTATCTATTCTCTTTAATGTTCTCCGGAGAAAATAATTAATTTTAATTAGGTTAAAATATAAGCAAAAATACTTATTCTTTCATATTTTAATTGCTGATATTCATTAACTCTTAATTAAGAACTTCTTAAATTTTAGTAAATAAGGGAATAATTTAATTTTTTCTTAGGTGTATTGCAATTTTAAAATTCCGACGGAAAAGAGATTTTGTTTTTCTGAGAATTTTAACCCCGTACTGTTTTAATTTTTAAATAATTAGGAATTTATTTTGATTATTTTTTTTTCTCATGTTATTTTAAAAGCACAAATTTTAAAAACATAAGGTGACATGAGAAAAAGGGGAAATTGAAATTATTATTATTGACTAGCCGGTATGCTGATAAGTGTATTTAAATGAATAAGTTTGTTGAATGAATATTAAAAAATATAGTCTTTGAAAAAATTTCTATTTCGATTGGTAAATCAGTTTTTGATAAACAACAAATTTGTAAGCGAACCTTCATTCGAGTTCATATTGCTTGCTTTCTACAGCGTCTCAAAAAATCTCGCTTGAGGTCAGTACTATGTTTTGCCAATTAGTTCTAGAAAAGAAACAGATTTGTAGAAAAAAAAAAAAAAAAAAAAAAAATAGGAAGAACATTTTAAATGAGCCAAGAATTGTGTTCTCACTGCTTTCAGCACCGTCTTTTCAGGGCACTTCACGCGCACTACTTTTTTAACAACCTTTAAAGAGATATATAGCTTGCCAGAAAGGATCCTCGCTGCTTGTAGCAGTGTTATGCCGGGGTGTAATGAGGATACTTAATTTCTTTCTCAAAATCCCCCTATCCTCGGCTCGGTTTTAAACTGCATTTTGCATTCTCTTTCCCGGGAGAGGTTTGCGCACTCTGTTTTTGTTTTAGGATCTCTCGATACGTTAAAGGGTATGCCAGATCTGATTCTTCATTATATGTTTAAGAGTCTCACCTAAGTGCACTGATAGGCGCAATTTGTTTAAATCTATAAAATTATACACAACATGTCTAAATTGGCAATTATATTTTTGAAAGTTTATTCCAGTTTTATTTTTCATTCGCGTACAGATATCCTTATTTTAAAAAATAGAGGTGGGGGGGGGACTTGTAAAAAAGTTGTTTTATTTATTTATTCCAAACGGATAGGCCTTTGAACACAATATGTTATTGAACCTAGTACTTTTCGTCTACTAACTAGAAAAGCAGAACTACTCAAACTACAAGAAATTTTGGGATTCTCGTTAACTATTACTTGTAACGCCCTGAGAGAAATACAAAACCAACAACATAAAAAATTAAATCTGTAGAAAATAAGAAATAAATATTTTGCATTTATCATAGATTATAAAACATTTCGGATTAATATTTTTTCCGTTACATAGTTTAAATTTAATGGATTTTACTGCGTAGTGAAATCATAATACACTTTTTGTTTCTAATTGGGATATGACAAATATCCAGTAAAACATTTTCTTTAATTGGTTCTCAGAAAGAAAGCATAAAAACGATTGCTTTTACTGTCCTTGTACATTATATAAAAATTCATATGCATTGTATGGTGTATGGACAATATAATATAATTTAAAAAAATCCTCATAACAAAACTGAAAAAGAACTTCGATTAATTTCAACTTATATCCCCCAACATATATGGATATTTTTGTGTAGCACTGTAAGCCAATCATTGATGCTAATATCGCTACATCCCAACCCTAATATCTAGTATGCCAAAGAAATATGCTACAATGAATTTAAACAACAGGGTTCAGTTTCAAGTAATTCAGATTTATACATTGTACTCGTAATTATACTTGGTCTATTCAGAGTTTTCTGTATCTAGAACTAAAATGCGTATTGAGTCTAAAATTTGTATATAGACAATTCAAAGATTTAAAAAAACAAAACAAAAAAAAAAAAAAACAATAAGGGTACAATACATCAAAATATAAAAAAGTTTCAATTTTTAATACAAACAACTTTAATCATAGACATTTTTGTTATTTGTTAGAGACTGTTTAGCAATGTAAATCATATTGTTCAATGCCGGACCCCTTCATTTATCTTTAGGCAACCAATGGACAGTGACAGTTCAACAGCCGTCCATTGTTCTTCACGTCAGCGAAGTTTCGTAAAACAGTTTCTAGATAACCGCTCTTTCTGATAAACTAACAGCCAACGTAACTGGGAGAAGGCTACTCACTCGATTTCCTCGTTTTATACCCAGAAATTACGTTGAATCCATCTGCTTATGCAAAACCAGATTGTTTGTTTCTTCACTTGCAGTGCCACAATTATCATTATTTGCACTGTTTTAATGCTTGAAAATGTTAAAATAAAAGTTTTAAGTGTTGTAATGTTTGAAAATGTTAAAAAAATCCAAAGTTAATTTACTACATATCATTTCAAGTATTTTGCTTGTAATGCGCCACATAGCTTTTTTTTTTTTTTTTCTTCTTCCAGATTCTTTCAGAGTATCCTTTGAATGTCGATCTAAAACGTTTATATTCAATCTGCATTTTATTTACATATACAGACTGCTCTAAATAGGCAAAGTTAAATTACGATCAACCTGTATAAGAATATACAGCTGAGAAAACAAACAGGTAGACTAACTGAACATTTCTCAACGTTGTCTCACATAGCATATTTAGTTTACAGCAAAATTACAGAAGTCTTGTTTTGCAAGTCTGTAAACTTTCAAAATGTTTAGAATGATAAGCTTCTAGGTTCATATGAAGACTGCAGCATGATAACCCAAACTCCGAAGTCACTATACACCAAATTTGCAACAAACTTGTCGTCCGAGTTCAAATCTTGCTGTATGAAATTTGCTGAAAATTCATTGCAAACTAGTAGAAAATTTAGCTTTGTTGTATCAAGAGTACTGAAAATCTCTTGTAAATAATAATTTTGTCACCTCACTCTATTGTTCAAATTCCTTGCATCTTATCACACTATCTGTAAATATGCATAGAACTGTATTTCTCAGCATATATTTCACAGAAATCTTGTCTGTAGTTGACATGAAATATTTTGGAGCTTGACAGCCCTGTGGTCAATGGCAGCTTTCTTCTTCCGCATGAGAAAGACAAACTTCACAATTTGAAATTTATGTACTCACATAGAAATTTGTATTTACAGGAAAAGTATAAAATATGTATTTAAGAAGTATATTTATGTGTTAAGACGGATATTTATTTCTAGATTATTTCTATGTTCTTTTTTTGTGGGCGTCATTTATTTATTTCTCCTAGTGATTTACATAGACCATAATGCATCTGATTTCTTCTACAAGCTTTTATACAGAAACAAAAAGTACAATTTATACATTTTTCTATCGAAAATATTCCACAGTGAACCTGAAAAACATGTATAATATTTAATTGATTCACAAAATATTCACGTAAATAAGATTGTGGACAGACAGGTGAATATAAATGAAGAAAAAATAAGTTTCCACTTCGTCAGAAAGTATTAAACATTGGATAAGTTATTATTTTTCGCAGCATTATTTTTCGCTGATATCATATGTAAATGTAAAACAGCATTTTTACATTACAAAAAAATGTGTTACATTATTCTATATTAATCCTAACACTCAGTTTAATATAATTTAAATAACATAATGAGTTGTAAAAACAAACTGTGTCGTATACAGTAATAAAAAAAAGTAATTATTATTACATTGCATTTAAATTATAATATTACACTTAAAATATTAATCAACTGATTCTTAAAAAAAAAAAAAAAAAAAAAAAAAAAGTTGTAAAAAAGCAAGAAATGAAATAATTAAATTCGTTTTTGAAAGCATTCAAAATATGTTCACATAAATAAGATTATAGACATACGAATCTTTAAAAAAAGAAGAAAAAAACTTTTTTTGGAAAGTGCTAAAAATAAAATAAAAAGCATTATTTTTTGCTGATATAAATTGTAAATGTCAAAAAGGATTTTTGCATTAGACACAAACAGACACACACACACACACAAAAAAAAAAAAAAAAAAAAAAAAAAAAGGGTTACATTGTTCTATATTAATACTAACGCTAATATTAAAATAATTTAATGGCATAATTTTCAAAAAGAAAATCATTATTTTATTTTAATTACTGTGGTGAATAAAGTAATAAGAATTATCTATTATTATATTGCATTTAAATTTTAATATTCCTTACAAAATAGACATTCAGCAAATTTTTTTCAGGGATTAAAAAATAAATAAACTGCTTTTATATAAACAAAATAAGAAATGAAATAGTAAAATTCATTTTTTTTATAAGAAATTTCCCTATAAATAAATGTAACATAAAATTTTAACATCCTTAATATATTCCTCTGTAATATAATTTCCTCTATATTCTTCTTTAAAGCAGTGCACGCAAAAATACTTACTTTGTCAGTGACAAATGAACTTCCTACCATGAACAACTTTTCTATTATAAATCTGAAGTCACATATTCAAAATGTCTCAAATCTTATATCTAAAAGTTACTTTCTCTCGAGATTAGTCTCCTTTTATGTTATTTTTGCACGCCAAGATGCAGTTTTGGCCATTTATAAAACTCCCTTCAGATGTTATCTTCATATGCAAATTCCCCATTTGCTTAAAAATAAAGAATATGTTTATTATATATATTTTAAACATATGCAGCACATGAAGAATGAGAAATAATTTTCTTGCATTTATATTATTTATTATAATTAAGATTCTCTTTTTTCTAAATTTTGCAGGTAGAAATATTTGTTTTAATTAATCATAAAATATATCTAATCTTGACATATTTCCTGTTTGTTTATTTAAATATATATATATATATATATATATATATATATACATTTTTTTTATGCTTAATAATTTAATGAAAAAAAAAAATGATTTTGAATTTTTTATTGGTTGTATTTTTAACTATGTATTTTATATTATTTAATCTTATTAAACATCATAACGATTAATTAATTATAAACTAATGATTATAATCATTTATATAGATGTGATTAGGAGAAGTAAATTTATGTCTTAAAGGTGATGTGTAAGTGATTCACAACAAGTTGTGTGGAGCTGAGAATGAAGTCATGCTGAACATAAAGAACAGTTTATTCTACGTTTTCATGCATAATGCACCACAGCAAGCAGAAAAAATGCTTTTTATCTAGAAACAAAATTTAATGATAGATTTTGTAACATGCATATTTGAGTAGGATTCTTAATTTAAATCAGTATAAAGCAAGAGCAATCCTTTATAAAAATAAAGTTTTTGAGCAATTTCTTTTAGCGCTTGCATGAAGGTACTTTTGTGTCATTCAAACCAATGAACTTTTTTTTTCTAAAAATCTGTCTATTTTATTATTATTTTTTAATAAATAGAAATTTAAATAGTTTACTTTTTAACATTTATTCTTTTTTAACAAAAATAAAAATTATATTATAAGATACCACCAGAGTGGTGAATTACTTTGGATAATAAACATTTTAATGAATAAGTACAGATGAGGTAATGAAATATATTTCCTCTTACTCATTGTCACCAATTAAATAAATTTAGGATATATTCGTTGTATTAATGGGTTTCAAACATATTTCAGAGAAATTAATAAGTAACTTAGTCCTGATAACGGTATCTCTATTCACCAAAACATTTTCCATCAGTATCTGACACCTTCCGCTATCGATCGGCCAATTGATGGATGCCAGCAGTTCCGAACGATTCGTCTTTTGACAAAATGAAGTCGTCAACTTATTTTCGCACTTGATTCACTGTTCGGAAATGTAAATAAAACAAGTTATTGTGCATCGACCGAAAAAGTAAGAGTCTTAAAATGGCAGTGTCAGGTCTATTCTCATGGTGTACCCAGAAACGTCTTACTAACGCATTCTTGATCCATTTCACAACATCACACCTTGCGTTATCGTAAAGCAATTTTACATGACGCAAATATTTGTTTGTAAACGGACGCTTTTGGATGATTTGTCAGTCAATAGCAGCAATTATAGCTTATAGCGTTGAACAATTACGCTCACTGGCCTCCCTCAGATCGTAATGAAACACTTCTTATTTTACTACATGCATAAAAGAACTTCTTTCGAGTAAATGGTTGTTTTCGGCGTATATTTTGTTTTGATAGGATTCATGAAATATTTTTTGCGTTCCGAATTGTTATAACACATCCATTTTTTTTTTCCTCCCGCCCCGATTTCTCTACAAGAAAGATTTTTTGTGTTAATTGTTGAGCTAATTCATACATTTCAAACACACTCAATCTTGTACCTCTGGCTCAAAGCATATGACATCCATCTTCTTGTTGTTGTTGTTTTTTAATCTTTCCGATTCTATGAAAATGATTAGAAGACGTTTATCGCTTTTGTGTTACTCCTGAATCGTTCCGCAATTTTTTTTTCCCTTTGAAATGCATTTTCTTCGAGCGAATTTCGCAAAGTATCATGTCTAGCCTATAGTGAACACCATGTTCTTAATGGGCATGATTAAAATTGCTATCATAAAACCGTCTAAGGAAAAACTCACCTGCTATTTTTAATACAATTTCCTCCGCGAGAGCCGAATAGATTGATTAGCAGGCAGCACTTTTTCCTCTGATGAAATTCGTAACGAATGTAGTTTCGAATAAAACACTTGACGTATGAAATCCATTACCTTCCAGATTTCAAGTTTACTTTCACTTTCTTCCTAACTTATAACTGCCCGTAACGCAGCACTAGTGCAACGTTAAACACAACCAACAATCAATCAACCTTCCAAATTCTGTGTCAATTTGATAACTTTGAAAAGTTCTCATCACATGACGCCAAAGCAGTGTACTGATTGGAATGTTATTTCGTAGTAGATATCATGCATGACTTTACAACTTATTGCGACATGCAAGAAACTTTTTTTTTTTTTTTTTTTTCTGGTATCAAAAACTTACTAGATTCTTTTCCTTCTGGTGCAAAAAATAGCTATACGTTTTATTTTTGCAAGCCAGATAAATGAAAAAATCACTTGTGCTATGCACCCTCCGGCTTCATTTACAGGCAATGCATTAAGCAAAATAAAAATACAGATTTTAAAGAATGAATGTAATTTTGAAGCAAACATTTAATGTTGGATAAAATACTTTTGTTGATAAACATATAGTTTGCTTTGATATCGAATAATCCATTAATACAATTATTAACTGCAAGAAAACTACGCGCTTTTATTTTCTTGGATAATATTAAGATAACTTAACAATTTGTTAGAAAGAACTTAATTTATTTTAATTTAAAATTTTCAGATATTTTTGTTTGATATTTAATAAAATGTAAAGTCTACGTAATTTACGGGAAAATGAAAATCTTAGTGCGTTTGAAGTTTTTGTGCATATCAAGAAATGTATGGATGAGATATGCTTTTTACATAAAGGAAACTGTTCTCTTTTACATGAATTTCGACGAAATTCCTCCAGTAAAAGAGTGAACATGTATTTAGTTTAACAATAAATTATAATTAAGAATAATAAGCAAGCTATTACAGTTGTGTGCTACGAAACACATAAGGTTAACTAACAAAATTAACCATACTTTATTTTATAAAAATTAACTCATTTTTTTATTTTTTAAATAGAAATAAAAGAGTATTTCTCATAATTCTTTTACTTGTTTTGACTTATTATTTTATACTTATTTCTTTACATGCCATAATATATTGTGTGCAAAGCCACTATGTTTGTTTAACTATAGTATTTTAATTAAAATAGAATTTATTTAGAATTGATAACTGTATAACCTTTTTTAAATTTCTAAAGAAATGCTGACGTTCCATTACCCGTTTTTTTTTTTTTTAACTAAATTATATATGTACTTAATTTGCATTACAATTTATTCGGAGATATTTCTCACTCAACATTGTTACAATTTTTAAACAAAATTATATTTGTTTAGTGACATTATTAAAAATTACTAAGAATGTAATCAATTTTTGTTTTATTTGCGATAGTTACTAATTGAAGAATAATGACAGAATAGTATTGCATACTAATAAAAAAAAAAATATATATATATATATATTTTTTGATTGTGTGTGTGTCTGAAAAAACATTTCATAAACTATATTTAATTGGTTAATATTAGTGGATTAAAAAAAAAAAAGATTTAAAAGTTAGCGATTGATAAATAGTACAGTTAAAAGCAATTTTAATTATTGATTTAAATGAGATCTTAAAATATTTTCTATTTGACGTTAAAAAAAAAAATCGATTTTTTTTTTATTTATTTACTTTTCCTTAAATATTAACAAAACTGACCACAGAAATAATAATTTATATCTTAATATAATACAACATAAAATATTTAATATATAATGCCATTTTTTTTTTCACTATTAGTGAAGGATGCATGATAGTCATATGTAAGCAAACATATGAAAAACATTCAAGATAAAGAGCGAGAATATGATTGATGATCAATGAAATGTTTCCAGATTTCTCGGTAATTGAACACATTTTTCACGTACCGTTTTCGTATGTCAAAATGAATATTTTGTAAAAACTCCATATATATATATATATATATCTATGTGTGTGTGTATGTGTGTGTGTGTGTATAAGTATATACACATTTCTTTTCTTTTTTTTTATAAAAAGAAACAATGGAATATAATAAAAGAATTATTAACAAACATATAACCTTTCATATATATATATATATATATATATGTTTTGAATAAAACCTTTTAAAATTTGAAGTGTGAAAATAAATCAAATACATCATTTTTTGAAGGCAAATTTTTAATAATAGTAATTTCTAAGTTTTAAATTGGATTGTGGATATCAAATTTGATAGATCAGTTTGTTATATATATATATATATTTGGATAAATATATTTATTGGTGACTTTTAAAAGAAACTTTTTATAAAGGTTTTAATGTGTGAATTAAAAAAAAATCTCTTGCGAAACAAGGGTTAAAAAATATTCATAAATATAGCATTTTCATTAATAGCATTTTCTTTAACTGACATTTTACATTTGATATTTTAATTAATACAGTATTTTTATATAATTAAAGAGGAGGTATCCAAACTGATGACACCAAATTTTGTGATCATATGTTTCAGCTTAACGAGATTTCTTTCCGATAAAAATCTTTCTCTCTCTCATCTTCCCTCTGTGCACGTATATGTATGTGTGTGTTTGTGTGTGTGTGTGTGTGTGCACATGTACTGAATTCCCAAAGTGCAGACTAAAGGTAAGTGGGTGCTGCACGTACATTTACATTTAGTTTGTAATAGAAACAAACGACTGCAACTGATAACAAATTTGTTAAGTCTAATTTACATGTAGGTATGATATTTAGACTTATTTTTTAACGTAATTTCAACAAATACGTGGTTCTAATTTAATTGACTTTATGTTTTTGAACGCTGTTGTTCCCATAGACATTCGGTAGTTTTAAAAAGTAAAATCATTTTTATTAAATTGTCGTCGCATATTTATTTCTTACAGTTTACTTTATTTTATTTTATAAATTAATCGAAAAGCATTATCTAAGCAGTATTGTTAATTTGAAAAGTAAATTTATCAAGGATAGCTCAATCTCATACAACCGAATGTTTCGTAAATAAAGAAAGAACTACGATATAGATCTTGCAGTGATTCGTCAACTTTTTTTATCACCTTATATCGATGTAATGGGTGACATCATGTGACTAAAATTTCCAGATTTTCGCCTCAGTGTGAGAATATTCCAAAATCATACGATATCCAATGCTAGTTTTTTCCAGTGTTCATTCTAGAAACTAAAATCTATTATTAAATTATTGTAGTCTGAAACATACATTAACCAAATATTTTGCCTTTAACTGAAGTAGGTTTCCAGTAATCGAACTCCACACCCCCATCTCAACCTTTAATTACTATCTCCCAATAAAGCCCCTGTAAATAATTTACATATAACGCAAATTTTCGAGCTCTCTTACAAGTTCAAATTCGTAAATCTTTTTTATTTCAGTTGTATGATGCGAAATTGTATTTTTAATATAACTATTAGAAAGCTAATGTTTTGTAATTTATGTTTCATATAGAAAATTATATGTTACTGCTTTACTATAAAATATTCTGATCATAATTCACGTAAAATGAATATGTTTTAATATATATATATATATATTATGTAAAGCCCATAAAACATCATTGTAAATATTTTCTGTTCCTTTATAACATTTAAAAATTTCAGAAATGCTTAGATGCATGTATCCGACTATTTCAAGTTCCTGTAAAATATAATTTACAATACAACATTAGTTTCTAAACATCCATTGTTTTGAAATCCGAAATAATAATAATAATAATAATAGACATAATAGTAATATTAATATTAATATCTTACCTTTGTATATTTTATGTGATGATGTTTGTTTTGAAGGGAATTTCTGCTAATAAATATTTTATTCAAGGGATTTCAGTTTCGGAAAATCATTAAAGTGAAATGATGCGGCTATGAATGTGAATGAAATGCTTTCAAGTAGTGCGTCTCTATTTATCACTGGCTTGAAAATACGCTTTAGGTTTCACCCAAGGTATGCATAATATTCCGATTAAGTCTGCATTATTTATTATTAAACAGTCGATTTTGTGTTTTATTTCGTCACCAGAGAAATTTGGTTTAATGAGATTTAAAAAAAAAAATATGCATAATATTACTTTCGTGTAAGCTTAAAATTAATCTAAGGTACATTGGGAGAAGATGCCGTAGTTTTTTGTGAAATTGCTCTGTAAAATAAAGTGTTGAGATTACATTTATTACTTTTTGATCTCATGTAATTTTTTTTTTCATTAATAATGAAAATATATTTAATTTCACACATACAGCCGGTAACAAAAGTGTCCGAACACTAGCAAAAATTCCTATGCAAAAAAACTACACTTCATACTGTTTTGTTAAGTAAATCCTTATCACAATATGTCCTTAGACTGACTAAGAACATGATTCGACAAGGATTTATTTAATAAAACCGTATGAAGTGCACTTTTTTCACATAGGAATTTTCGCTAGTGTTCGGACACTTTTGTTACCAACTGTACAGTCGGAAAAAAAAAAATCGAGCGCTAGCAATAAATTCCTATGTAAAAAGAGATACACGGCATTTTATTCAAATTAAGATGAGATAATGATATTTGAATGTAAAACACGTATTTTTATCAAACATTATGTATTTATTTAAAAGCACATGATCAGAAAAAAAATTATCAAATAACTTATTTAATACTTTGCTAAAATTAATTCGAAGATGTAACTTGAAACAATAAAGAATATAACCAGACATCTTTCCTCAATGTGAAACAACTAACATCGTACCCCAAAAAATTTTCTTCACCTTACCCCGAAACATTCAACAAGACGCTTATTAACTTACAAAAGGACTGATGGTGTAAAGATTAAATGCCGACTGACTGCACTGGATCCTAAGCCACTTACAAAAATTAAAATCACCGCAATTACAGATTTATCGGGAAGGCCAGACACTGTATTTTAAGAATTTATCCGATATCTAATTCTTCTTCTTCATATTTTTTTTTTTTTCGTTTAAACTAATGTTTACGTGATTAACCAAACAAGGAACAAAACAAATTTTTTAATACTTAACAGATGAAGAGAGATGATTATTGATCTTAACTGATATAAGGATTTTTGAAAAATTCTCAGAAATATACATGCGTTTCGTTCGTGATGCACAGCGTTGACCAAATTATGAGGGATTTTCCCTTACTTCTTATATATATATATATATATACTTTCTATTGAAAAAAAAAAGACTTCTTGAACTTTAGACATACATAGAGCATTTATAAACTCGTATTTTCAACTATCAATTTAGCCACAAATACAATTTGGGGATCAACCACAAATTACGGAAAAACACAAGTACTTTGAATCACTTTGTATCATTAAACCCTACACATGACTTACAAATTTAACGCGTAATTGTGCACACAATGTGCAATATTCTTATGCATTTTTGTGAGAATTTCATGATTATTTAAGCGGATATAAAATATACATTTTTTTTCTCTTTTTTTCATATAACAGGAAAAAAAAAAAGGATTTCAATAAAATTTTACAAAACTTCCAGAAAACTTGACAAATTACTGGAGAATCATTATTCCGAAGTATAAAGATCATGCGTGTGATTTTCACTGAGATATGAGTATTTGTATTAAATTTTATTTGTTTTACTGCGCATGCATGAAAAACAAAACTACTTCTATTGCATATGTGGAAAGCTTGACATATTGGGCAAAACATATCAAAAGTTCACTTCAATGGAATAAAAATTAGTGAAATAATCGGTAAAAAAATGATCATGATTTTAGATTTTTATCAGAGTTGAAATTTCATAAGGGGTTCAACAAGTGTATTAAAAATTTTTCTCTCTTTCGCGCATAAGCAGTAAAAAACATTTATTACAAATACTCATATCTCAGAGAACATTACACGTGCGCATTGAATGTTCCGGAATAAACATTGTCTAATATTGTGTCAAGTTTTCTGAAAGATTTGTAAAATTATGTTTAAATTCCTTCTTGTTGTAAGCAAAAACTTACCAAAAAACTTAATAATTAATATATATATATATATATACATACAACTGTCAAAATAATCGTCCGATTCCTATAAAAATGTGCAAAAATGTTGAACATACTACGTGAAATTATACATTAAAGTTAAAAGTCATTTGTAGTATTTTACGATACAACCTGATCCAAAATTTTACTTCAAACTGTGGTTGGTCCCCTAATTATACTGGTGATTGATAGTGGAAAGTATGAGATTGCTGTATTTTTGTATCTGTAAAAATATAGCCAAAACATTTTACAGATATAACTGCCCAATTTAAGCATACATAACTAGCCATTTAAACAAAAATGTAAGATAACAACTTTATATAAAAAAGAAATTGGATTTTGAAAACTTCCTATGTCCAGCTATCCAATTTACAACGAAACTGAAGATATTGTAACAATAATTTTCCCACTCTTGATATGCTTATCATGTATAGGACTATCGATAAAATGTTTTACATTTTACTCTCGTTTATAGAAAATCCACTTTTTCGGGGTAATACTTGGGTAATACATACTTCGGGGTAATTTCAACTCAGCTAAACTTCTCCCTAAAAACTTGCTGTTATTCGCACCCTTTTATATCGTGTTAAACACTATTCCAGAAATTCTGAATTGTTAGAAGATGAACTATCAACACTTTTTACTGAGTTATAAAAAAATAAAAAATAAAAAAGATTCCTCGTTAGAGTAAAAAGAATTTATAATGAAGAGGTTTTTCCGATGCTTAAAAAAAACCCTCCTAAATTTAAAATTCCCTTTGCAATACTACCATTCCTTATTTTAAAGGTATATGAGAAAGCATTGCTAAATTACTAAAACTGTCAGTATATCTACTAGCTTTAAACCCCAACTACGTAAACTATTTACTTTCAAACTTTAAACCTTCTACTTTCCCAATTAAACGTATAGGTTTTATTTACTGTAACCCATGTAAAATTTTTAATTATATTGGTGAAACGCGCATAATTGGTGATATAATAGTTAACGAGCAGAAATATTCATATAAATCCGGCGATATAGAATCTAAAATTGTAATTCATTCCCTTGATACTGATCATATTCCGGATTTCGACAAGGCTAAAACCTTAGCTTCCAATTTAAACATTTATGACTCACGAATTTTCCTAGAGGGCGTGTTTATCAGAATGGAACCTTCTCCTTTGAACGAGGCTAAAGTAATTCTTCTTGAATATTTAATTTTGTTATGATGTTATACAATTTACTTTTAACTGTTGTGCACTGAATATTTTTTCACACTGAAAAGTGCTAACTTTTAGCCGAAATGTTTGTCGTGTGTTCTGTGTTTTTAATTAAAATGTGCTTTTTAAAATTTTTAACACATTTTATTATCTCATTTTGATGGTTCGAATTTTTTAGAACAAGGCATATTGATAATATTCATTGGCCGTATGATAATGTTCAATTATATTAAATGTAAGATAATTTTAATACAAAACTTAAAAGGAAGGTGAAATAAAACTATACATATCTGTTTTTCTTCAACATCAATTTTGTTAAACATTAATCATTTAATTAAACTGATTTTGTTAACTTAAGCTCATTTTTATTAAAAAGAAAAATGTGATTTAAGGTTTTGAAGTTAAATAATATTTTAAATATTATGGATAAACTAGATTAATATTAACAAAAGTAGAAAAACAAAATTAAGAATTTGAGCCCGGTACCCTACTAAAATACAAGTAATTTGTAGTCAATTTTATTATATATATATATATATATATATATATTTAATAGCATTCGTTGATATTTAAAAACGAGAAATTGTGTGGAACATACACTTTATTGTAATTTAGAGATGGACTATTAGGCGAGTGATATTTTTCTTTTAGACAAAATTGAATAAATAAGAATTATTTTTTAATAGTTTATGTAAGAGTCTATGAATCCTTTATTTGAGTGCATTTGAGATGGATTTGGTATTCTATTTTTGATCAAAAAATTTTCATTATCAATTATTATATGGTCACTGCTTTCACCGTAGAAACACCCTTTTGAAGGATGCGGTAAGGTGGCATAAATCTGTATCATAATTCAGATGGGTTTAAAGATATAGGTATGTTTCATTTATATATAAAATAGTCCTTATTGGATGGAAAAAAAAAATTTAATAGACTGAATGTTTCTACAGGATTTGTTTAAAAAAAAAAAAAGGGAACATTTTGAAAATAATGGAAAGAAAATTTTATTAACACTTTAATCGCCACGATAATATCAGAAAAATTTTCACTTGGGCCATGGTAACTTTATTAGATAATTCAGTTAAAAATGTATCAAGGAAACTTAATGTATCACAGAATTTTTTTTTTTTTTGCCAAAAATTCCCGGAAAAACACTATTTTTTATGTCACACATATATGACTGACATGGCCCTATATTAAAACTTTTTTTTTGACAAGCCGTGTCAGTCTTATATGTCTGACGCATCCAAACAACATACAACAAGTATTAAAACACGTTAATCGCCATGTCAGTCATATGTGCCTGACGCTAAGAAGTTCTACATGAGCCATGTCAGACATATATGTCTGACATGGCTCATGTAGAACTTCTTAGCGTCAGGCACATTTGACTGACATGGCGATTAACGTGTTAACGTAATCTTATTTCTTATCTTATTTTGAAAAATTTTGCAATTTAGATTGCCTACTTATTTTAATAGGTAAAGAAAAAAATAGCGTTTAGGTTTTTTTAGAGCACCCAATATGTATATATATATATATATATATATATACATGCAAAATTGGTTGACCCTGTAGTATTTTGCTTTAAATAGCGTGAAACAGAGTAAAACCTTGTCTTTGTTGATCACTGAAGAGATTGAACATTTGCGTTTTCCACTGTTTAAACATCTAATAAAATTTTATTATTCCACTTTCGTTAAAGATTGAACATCATAGACACTCTTGATTATTATTTTTTTCTAATTTAAAATTCTCTATTTCTAAATAAACTTCTTCTTGTTAAAGTACGATATAGATGGATATCATTAAATGTTTTGTGGGATTTTGGGATTTTGGGAAGTATATTTTAGTAAGTATTGTGATTGTTTTTATATAAATATTAAAATTATTACAGGTAAAAAAATTTATATCCATTTTTTAAAATTATTGATTATTATTTTGATTTTAATTGTTTATTTATTTGGGTTCATAAAGATTATAGTATAATTTTTTCATCTGCCCTTTTTCATTCTACTACTTTGTTGTAATATGTATAACAGATAGGTAGGTAATGGGTATTTATATAAAAGTAAACTGACAGGCCGGAAATATTTTGATAGGGAAGTAATTTCACTAAAAACATAAATTTAGAAAGTTTCTTTGTTTCATATAGTCCATTCGAAAAACGAAGACGTCGGATCCCGAGCCCCGAGTAAATTTCCTTTTTTTGTTTTTCCTCCTGAGTCTACGACCAGTTTCTAAATGTAAACGTTAGTAAAAAATGGACAGTATGAAAACGAAATTCCATAATTCAATATGTTCACAATCCCTTCGATGATAGAACAGACTCAACAAACATGCATAATAGTTGTTGTTCTTAAATTTGGTAATTCAAATTATTATTTTTTTTTTTCGATACAAAACAAAATTAATTTTTTTTTGTTTTGTGTATAAGAAATAAACATAATTCGATATTACCATATTTTAAATAAGCATGTTAGCATAAAAATATGGTTTTCTCTTCAACTTTAACTCTTATGCATTTCTGTTACAATTTTTCTTTCATAAAAAAAAAAAAAAGAACATAGAAAATATTTTTATATTTTGTATTCTTTAAGATTTATTGATCATTTGTAAATATGTGAGGTATCACAAGATCAAATACTTAAAATCGCTCTTAGATGTTAAACGCTGAATGTCCTTGAAAGATTTGTTCATAGTCCGGTCAATTTGGACAATTGAAATAAAGAAAATTCCGACAGAGCCAAATTTCCGTAGAGACCTTAGGTTCACCACAAAGAATAAGGTGTCAAAAGTCCCCATCGGTCCCATGTGTGCTAAGGGACTTATTCGGGCCCCAAGGTCAAAATTTTGGGTTTTTTGGATTTTTCTCGAAAACGGTAAGTTTTACCGAAAAAGTACCTCAGAGTAAAGTTGTAGATCTCAAAATTCTCTATAAAAATGGTCCTTATGATTTTTTCTCTAAGACCCACCATTTCTACATGTGTGCTAAGGGACTTATTCGGGCCCCAAGGTCAAAGTTTTGGGTTTTTTGGATTTTTCTCGAAAACGGTAAGTTTTATCGAAAAAGTACCTCAGAGTAAAGTTATAGATCTCAAAATTCTCTATAAAAATGGTCCTTATGATTTTTTCCGTAAGACCCACCATTTCCCAGATATTGCGCTTGTAAGAATCACGTTCTACATAATATGCACACATTTTCACACCACCTGTGAGGTAGTGTACTCGGCGCGTTTTTTTTTTAACGTGGTTTCCCCGGTAGGCCTATTCCACGAACCTGTATGACGTTATTTTCAGGAAAAATAGTTATTTAATAGTATGGAGATTATTGATATTGGTTATTGAGTTTAACTGTCGTCCGAATGTTTTTTTGTTACTTTAATCTGACTCATACTCTTCATACTCAACTTCAACAATCATGTTTTCTTCTTCTTCTTCTTTTTCTTCTTCTTCCTGTTGCTGTATGTTCAAAAATTGTTCAAATGAAGATGAATCAGTTGTCTCTTCATCAAAATCACATGAATCTTCCTCTCTTGTATTTAATTGAACATTCGAACACGATAGACCTTGGCAATTGGTACACGCTGGAGAACACTGCAACCGTATTTTTTTACAGCCACATTTGGCATTACAACCTTTCTTGCACTTGCAAAAAATAGAGTTAAGAAGTTTTTCTGGAGCAGAGGACAGTAAAGTTTTAATCGGTTCCAAAGTATTATTTATCAATTTCCAACCCCAGTCTTCAGGGTTCAGTTGATTGCCTTTCCATGTCTGAACTTGATAGTATACTCGAAACAAATGTTGAATAGCAGATGCCGATGTTGGAGGAAGACAAGATAGTTGTACTTGCTTTTTGTTTCGTGTATTTTTTACAAATGTTAAATATCTGTACTTATCTATGCAATCAATTTTTTTTGGAGCTCCATAAACCTCAAGAAGAAACCGAATTCCTTCAGTAATTAGTATTTGAGGTGGAGAATTAATTTCTGTAAATACTTTTGCGCAGTCAATCAAATCTTTTTTTTTCAAATGATTTTAATACTGAATTTTTGCCCCTTCTGAACATTGCTGACGTAGTATCGCAGCCGGTTATCGCATGTAAAAATAAAATATAGTTTTGGCATTTTGGATAAGCTGATAAACTTTTAGAAGAATATATTTCTGTGCGTTGTTGCGCCTTCCCAGGTTTCAGAAAGTAGATAATTTTATCAGATGGAGTCCTTGCAGTGAGTAGTACTAACAAATCAACATCTTCGCCCACTACAATAGTTGTGTTTCTTGCATTAAATATTTCTATTGCTGTTTCAATTATGAGGACATCGGCGTCATTCGGAGCTTGTTTCACGGCAATATTTTCAGCAGTTAATTTGTTACTCAACATAGAAATAAATCGAGATTTATTATTAATGTTTGCAAAAAAATTGTTGTTGGTTTACTGGAACTGTCATAAAATCATCAAACATTATGTCGGAACCTGAGGATGTTTTTGTAGTACGACGACGTTGTTCTGCAGCTTTTATGTTCTTTATTGTGTCACTATAGCCATCAAATACTACTTGTAATAAATACGTATATTCACTCGAACTGCACGTTTAACACTAAAAGAAACAGGTACGTGAACGACACCACACGGACAAAAGAATAGCCAGATGTTATTCAAGGCCATACAAGTAGAGGGGATACTGTAAGGGACTGGCGGTCTTTTGAGAGTATATTTTCTTAGAATAGTATAATGTATACATGAAAGAGGCACAAGTAGGCATTTTTACTTGCTTGAGTACCTGAATATGTATATACGTGGCATATGTGTGCATATTATGTAGAACGTGATTCTTACAAGCGCAATATCTGGGAAATAGTGGGTCTTAGAGAAAAAATCATAAGGACCATTTTTATAGAGAATTTTGAAATCTACAACTTTACTCTGAGGTATGTTTTCGATAAAACTTACCGTTTTCGAGAAAAATCCAAAAACCCCAAAATTTTGACCTTGGGGCCCGAATAAGTCCCTTAGCACACATGTAGAAATGGTGGGTCTTAGAGAAAAAATCATAAGGACCATTTTTATAGAGAATTTTGAGATCTACAACTTTACTCTGAGGTACTTTTTCGATAAAACTTACCGTTTTCGAGAAAAGTCCAAAAAACCCAAAATTTTGACCTTGGGGCCCGAATAAGTCCCTTAGCACACATGTAGAAATGGTGGGTCTTAGAGAAAAAATCATAAGCACCATTTTTATAGAGAATTTTGAGATCTACAACTTTACTCTGAGGTACTTTTTCGATAAAACTTACCGTTTTCGAGAAAAATCCAAAACCCCCAAAATTTTGACCTTGGGGCTCGAATAAGTCCCTTAGCACACATGTAGAAATGGTGGGTCTTAGAGAAAAAATCATAAGGACCATTTTTATAGAGAATTTTGAGATCTACAACTTTACTCTGAGGAACTTTTTCGATAAAACTTACCGTTTTCGAGAAAATCTAAAAAACCCAAAATTTTGACCTTGGAGGCCGAATAAGTCCCTTAGCACACATGGGACCGATGGGGACTTTTGACACCTTATTCTTTGTGGTGAACCTAAGGTCTCTACGGAAATTTGGCTCTGTCGGAATTTTCTTTATTTGATCACTATTTTTATGTCTAAATTGACCGGACTATCAGATGGCAATGGTTTCGGCGAATAGTAAAAAATACTAGTTAGAATGTTTTGGAAGTTTTGAAATTCGGGTGTTTCAGTTGGATTCGTTAGAAGTTTTCTAAAAATTGTTTTAAGGTAAGAGGTTTAAAGGGATTCTACAGTCCAAACAGTAGTGCGCTTTTAATGCCTCAATGTGCATATTCTTATATGTGACCGGTTCCAATGAGATTAAGTGAGATTCTAATGTGTTTCGTAGATGTCTACTTGGACGTTTACTCAAGAGATTCATTTTGTATATGCATGAGATTTAGGATATGCATGAGGGATATAATACATGAGATGGTGCCAAATGCGTGAGATTTCGTTTTGTATCACGTATAATAAAGTATTCACCATTAGTTTTTTATATAACACTAAAAATTAACGTTTACGAAAAAAAAATATATATTTGTTTATTTATTTATTTTATCATCAGTATGTTTTAGCTAATTCTCAATTTGAGCACTAGTTGGAAACAGGGATTAATACTGTATAATTATTTTAAATCCAATATTATCACGAAATGTTTCAAAACATAGATTTAATTTTTTAGAGATATTTTTCTATTATAACAAGTCTTTTTTTTCCTATTTTATATACAAATGGATATGTATATTTATATGACAAGATAAAACTTGTAAATTATTTTCTGTTTATTGATTTAAATAAAAATATAAATTGCATTAACGAATTAATTTTGTAATTGGTTTTATGTATTTCCAGTACTCATATGTATGCAACAATGTAATAAAAACGATCAAATGAATAAGTTTATCACATTAAGGGAAAAGAAATGCATTACTGGTAAACCGGATTCCTTTTCTATATCAAACAAGTATTCTTTTCTGAATAAAAGTCACTGCATTATAAAAGATTATGATATTTTAAATGCAAATACCTATTCAAAGCAACACAATGGAAAAGAATTTTAAAAATAAATATTTTTCTTAACAATGAAATTTTTGACTCCGTGTCCCGACTGTATATTTTATTGGAAAAGCATCTAGAGGCCGGATATAAAGATTGTATTATTTAAATCTTTTGACATCGTGTTTCGTTTAGAGATTTCCGTTTAAATAAAAATTTTAAAGAAAGCCTATCAAAATGAGCAACAAAACATATCTTTAATGTAATATTCAAAGTAAGAATATACTTCTTATATTTCTAGATATTTCAATTTATGTAAATGCATTTTTTACAAATAAGATGCATGGGATTAACTTAGGGAAGGTAAGTTGAAGAACATTAATCAGTGGATAGTAAAATATTATTAAATAGCAAAATCTGTTAGAAGAATAAAATTAAGAAAAGGTTGAAAAATATTGTCTTACATTAGGATATTTTATATTGATTTTTGGTTCAGTTTATACAAGAAAATATATTTATCCATTAAAATTAAACAAACATTTTCTAATTAGAACAGTGAAGCTGTTGGAAAGAAAGCTTAAAACAGCATTGAAACCTATTTACATCGTAAAGAATCGACAATTACACATTGCATCTCTCTAGTCATATTTTAAACCTACTCAACAACAATCTAAACAGTCATGATGTGTCTTGAGTTTTGCAGACATTACAATGAATGTCTATGGCCACTCGTTCAGCCTGCTGGCGAAGTATTAGGTGTAAGGGAAAGTTCTGTCATTTTTGAACACGTGCTCTTATATGCGTTGTCGATTATCACTGAAACCGGTTTCAACAGTTAGGTTAGAGTATGATAGATGATTTACACACTAATTTCGTAATTTAGTCTGTTTTTTCAAACTTGTAGATCTCTCACCATGGGTGAAGAAAAAGTGCACTAAGACATTGTATATTGTACTAATTTCAAAAAAGAAATAACGCAATGGAGGCAACAAAAAACTTGTGTGGCGTGTTTGAAGACGACGCAGTAACAGCTCGAGCATGCCAAAGATGGTTTGCAAAATTTCGCTTTGGTGATTTTTCTTTGAGAGATGAACCCAGATATGGAAGGCCATCAGGTGTCAATGTGCTACAGTACGATCAGGACAAATCCCACGTTAACTTCCACAGAAATGGACTTCAAGCTTGGAATTCATGAGACTACTGCTTTGGATCGCATTAAAAGGCTTGGTTTCGTATCCAAACTCTCTGTTTGGGCGCCACACAGCGACAGAGCTTTCCCTTACACCTAATACTATTCATTCAGATAATTTTCTGTTCATGAAGGGCAAAAAGCTCAGTTAGCGGCCTTCCTCATTTCATTACTTTAAAATGAAAATATATAGTAAATGCTATGGTCTACCCATTTCTTTCATTTTAAAACATTAAAACATGTCTAGGATATACTGAAACATATCCTGCAGATTTCTGTTAACCGTGATACTCCTTTCCAAGATTGAAATTGCCCTCCTCGAGTCATGTAAATATTTCGTTATGCATTTTATCGAATTATTTAGAAATAAATGTATGTGGGGATATAAGAATTTTTAATATACCGCAATAATCAAGAGCTTTCTTTTTTCCTTTTTTTTTTTTTTTTTTTTTTACCATTATGCTTTTGTAAAGATTTAAAATTGCATAAAGATCTTCTTTTCCCAAATGCTTGACTATAAATAATAATAAATTTACTCTCGTACCGAAATAATTGTTTATTACATTACTTTATTACATCGCTGTCTCTCTCTCTCTCTTTTTTTTGGTAGATGTAGGTTTTATATATAATATAAACTGCAGTAATGCTCATGTTTTGTATGCCAATGTAAAATATGACAACTAAAGGTCTAGTCCAGTCAATAGGTATGTAAAAAAGGGCTTACCTAGCAAAAGGTGGGGTAGAAGATTTTTCTTTTTAAATTTGTACATATGAGTGTCAATATGAAAAAAACGAGTTATCCAACATGATAGACCCCGGGAGAATTTTTGTCGGCTGAAAAACCTCGAAAATTTACTACTTTTTTGGCTTTTTTTGAAATATCTCAGAAAGGGCTTAATTTAGCGATATTTTTCTATTATAAAGTTTAAAGGAGATTAAATTTCCTACAATTTTCTTCCTTACAACTTTTTTGTAGTACTAATAGCAAGCGTGTTACAGCCTCTTGAAAGTCGGCATTTTTTCTCAAGCTAATAAAATACAACTCAAAGAAATCGGTCGGTGCATGAACGTTTATTAGAAAACGGGAAGAAAGGAAGGGACATATTCAGCTGTCTGACCTTAGGAAATGACATCTGCTTCGTAGCAAAGAAGGTATTAAAACAAAAACCTGCCTCCCCCCCCCCTTCAATTAAAAAGCTCTCCCTTTCCTCCCGCCTCTTCTCATCCTGTAGTACGCTGCCTCGACTGAACATCTATCTATATTATTCAGTTCAGTTCGAACGTGCGAACGTACTGTTTCAACCCGTGAGCGCTTTCTATTACAATAACCGGAGCGTTTGTTTTATTTTCGAAATCAGTTTGAATAAAGGTGAAGTAAAGATTCTGAAGGAAAAAGGTATACAAAAAATTTGTAAAAGTGCAATGCAAAACGTCAGAATGAAGAACATTAGTGTTTTTTTGAAGAACCTAAAACAAGTAAGAATTCGCAATGCCTGTCACAAAAGATACATCAATGAGCGAATGATTACAGCATATGTACGGCATCATACAACTGCTGATGGAGCTGTTCCAAACAGTGCGGCTCCATACCATCCATCAAGAACTGAAGGTTTCAGTTTTAAAGATCAGTGTTTCTTGTGTAGAGAGGGGATCCTTGAAGATTTCTTTGAAAAATAGGAACGACTTCCTGAGCATGAAAGAAATTTTATCCACCATGCTATGAAACTGAGTGTGAAAGAAACAATTGTAAATGGTGCCGAAAATCGTGGGGATGAGAGAAGAAAAAAAGTACTGGAATGCATCGGATATGTAAAAGGTTTAGTTGCTATAAATGCTGGGTATCACGGGTTTTGTCATCAAAAACTGCACTGGTGGCCTAAAAGTGAGATGAAACGAGGATACTACCCTGCAAGTAACATTGATGAGGCAATGGAATCAATTTACTCCTACTTTGAAAACGACTCGGAGGAGTTCTAGTCTCATAAAGTATTTGATGAATAAAAGAGAGGGTGATTTTCGTCCTGGCATCAGAACGGTTATATCACGTCTTAGCAAAAAATATGGTGAAGATGTTTTAATAGCTGAAACTGCCAACAAGAAAGCAGTTTGCTTCCAAAATGTTGGCTATAAAATACTTAGTGAAACTAGTATAGTAACAAGGACTCTGATCCTCAACAAGAAAATGTGGTACTAATTTCATCATTGGACGAGGCTGAAGAAGATGATAAGCTATTCTAAGAGCTTATATAATAATTACTGCAAGTCGGAGAGGAACGATTTGTGGACGACACACCTTCCTTCTACTTCTGATGACTATTAAAATTTAAGAACCCGGGCTTTCAAAACAACCACGAAGAAAATTAACATGTATATTATACATTAATGTGCGTTTCTTTATTTGTTTCAAGGCTAAATGAATCTCCCTATAATTTACATATAAAGTTAAAACTTTAAAATTTACTTTTGTAATTATTTGCTATTGTTCTTCAAACAAGTTTGCCTGTTTATGAAGTTCATTTAAAATTAAGATTATATATTGTTATTATCATCAATATTAATACAGCAGTAATTAATGTTTATTACAATATTATGTATTATATCTAAATATCATTAATGTTTTATAATTTAATAAATAGTAGAATTAAAATATTTATGTATCAATGCATTGAGTTTTTGCTAATAAGCACCCTAATATTTATTCATTTACATTTATATAAAAATATTTTTTATTTTATTTATTTTTCTTTGTATGTGTTTGAGTGTGTATTATGTGTTGCAGGGATAAAATTCTATACATCGGCAGTTATTGGAGTCTGATGATGACTACTGTTGTTAGGCCAGAATTGTCAGTGCGTGGCCATAGGGGGTTGTAAAATGGGGAATCGAAAAATAAAAGGAAGCAAATTTCTTATATGACGTCCTTAGTGAAAAAAAAAAGAAATGATCGCCAATTTATCTGGCGAACATATTTAATTCCTTTCAAAAATCACGATTATTTTAACAAGGTATGTGTTAAGAGAACAATCAAGAATATAAAACAGTATTTCTTACAATATATATTGTAAAAAAATACATCTGGAGTGTGCATTTCCGTATTACGTTTTTGATCACCAAATCCAAAAATCCCAAAGACGACAGCTATCAGATCTGTACTAAAAGTTGTTAAGCTTTCTGTAAATAAAGCCTCTAATTCTAATAATTACTATACATTATTTATAAGGAGTAATGCGCTTTTTTTACGAAGGTGAGAAAACTGTTTATTTTCAAGAAGCTGTCACGCGCTTGCTATTAGTACTACAAAAAAGGTGTAATGAAGGAAATTGTAGGAAATTTAATCCTCTTTAAACATTACAATAGAAAAATATCGCTAAATTCAGCCATTTCTGAGATATTTCGAAAAAAGCCAAAAAACTAGTAAATTTTCGAAGTTTTTCAGCCGACAAAAATTCTCCCGGGGCCGACCATGTTGGATAACTCGTTTTTTGCATTTTAGTACTAATATGTACAAATTAAAAAAATAAAATCTTCTACCCCACCTTTTGCAAAGTAAAATGTATTTATTGACTGGACTAGTCTGTTTATTCAATTTTTTTTTTTTTTTTTTTTTTTTTTTTTTTTTTTTTAAGAAAGAAAAAATAAATATTCCTTTGTGATTATATTTTAAATTTAAGATTTATGAAAATATCGATTTAAAATTATAAACAGATTCAGTAAGATTGAAGTATTCTTTAAAGTGTTTTAATATATACATAATTTTGAAAGTTTCATAAGATACTAACCATAGGATAAAAACGCAATTAGTGAGAATTTTATTTTAGCAATATTAAAAAATTTGGAATCAGAAAATTTGCTTCTAGGTGCAGGAATTGTATTATAATATTGTGCTAATTGACATAATTTTATATACTGGGTGTAAGTTGCGATTTCAAAACTATATAACTGTAAAACTATCGGTCAGAATAAATTGATATTTTTTACAGAAAAATTGTAAGGCAACAAAGTCTTGTTTGGCCACAGAAAAAAAAAAATCTTCAAAATCTGATGTCGTCAAATGTGTAGGTGGCACTTTCAGGGTAATGTGACGGAAAAGGCCTAAATGGATTCGTTAAACACACGAATGTTATTAAGAGAAAAGAAACAGTAGACTGCAAAAGTTTACGACAAATTTGTTAACCAGAAGACAGGAATATGTGTTTACAGCGAAAACGGTGAAAGTGTCAAACGGAAAAGAGGAGTTTCATTGTGCAAGACCCTTACAGATGATTAACAGTACATTTTGGAACTATATTTTTCTTTCTTATTAAAAAAAAAAAAAAAAGAAATCCATTACCTTAAGATTGTTCTGGAAAATATTAAGTAATTCTGAGCGGGAGTGTTAAATTTAGAGAGTTTTGAAATCACAAATTTAGTTATAATAATTCCATATATCAGTTGTCCGTCAATATCTGTTAGAAACTTTTTACTGTAGGTTTACTTTACTGTAAATTTGTACTTTATCATATGTATATATATGTACATGTGGGGGAAAAAAGCAGGCGGTGTGCATGGTGATTATATAATTCAGAAAAAATTGCAAATGTACTCTTTTTATATTTTTGTTTGATTATATATTATTTGTGAAGATAAAATCTATTAAATCTTATCACAAATATTTTACGAAAGGAATTTATATGCAAAAACTATATAAAATAAAATATTGTTTAGATGACTAGAATAAAATTTAAAATTTTTGAAAATTGAGCATTTTTTGCAGCAATTTATATTCTTTATTTACATAATATGTTTTTATAAACACATAATGATTAAGGACAAATTAATAAAAAGAGAAAATTATTAGCCATTTATGTAAAAAAAAAAAAAAAAAAAAGAAAGAAAAAGAAAAAGACGAAAGAAAGAAAGAAAAACTTACAATGCATAGATGATATGCTCGTTAATCAAAGTCGAAATACAGTAAAATCAAATCTCTCCCTGCTAAAAGGGAAAAAAGTTGTTTTATGTAAATTATTTTAATAATTTAATAAGGTAAATAACTATAATAAAATATTTAAAATAAATAAAATTATTCGTAACATATTTATAATTAACTAACAAGAAGAACTGTAAAAAAAAAAAAAATAATAATAATAATAATAATAATAATAATAGTATACGTTACAGATAGTTCTTTTAAGTTCCTTTATTTTAAATATTAGCTATAATTTAATTAAGAGCCTTAACATAGGAACCAGGGAAAATTTCTTTCAAGAGAAAATATGAATGCGTTTTTCAAATTCAGAAGTAAAAACAAATTAGTTGTTTTGAACAACAATTTATAAAAAAGCGTCAGAAGAAATGTTTAATTGAATTAACCTCTATTTATCTGAAGTTAATTAAGGATATTTAATTACTTATCCCATGAGGCGAATAGAATTCTGTAAAAAGATATGCAGATTTTTTTCTCGGTTAATACTATTTACTTTTTGAATATGTAACATTCTTTTATAAAGGAGTTTGATAAAGAAGTACAAAAGCTATGTGAAACTTTTTGTAAGTTGAACAAATTATCTTATTTAAAGAATATATATATTTCTGGCAAGATTTTTTTCTTTATTTCTTTTTTTTAAAGAAAACTTTAAATGTATTAATGAAGAAAAATTGATTAAGAAATAAGAATTAATGTCACTGAATAAAAAAAGGCATCGAGATTTAAATAATAATGAATATAAATTTGCTTGAATTATAAATAGTATACCGTTTGAAAAGTAATATGAATTATAATTTTCTAATTTAACATTTCAAGTAAAATTTTGTAAAAAAAAAAAAAAGGGAAGAAAGAAAATCAACTGTTCTTTTAAAATGTGTTTCAAAACAAAATTAACAAGTTATCTTATAATGGTAATATGTGTTTCTACATTTGTAATATTCCTACCAGTAATGTTAAAATATGTGAATTTTATTAATTATTTGTAGGTCAGGACCAGAACCTATACTTGAAATTGTGGTAACATATTGTTATACGAGACCTACCATTCATTTTTACAAAAAAGAGACACTTAAAAAATAAAATAATTCAAATTGTATTCAATGCTGGCGAATGGAAATTTTAACTTGCTCTTGCATTCTCCTACAATCTATAGTTCTATAGTCCAATCGTTCCATATATATATATAGATTTTTATTCAGCTTTCAGAGGTTCGAAACTTTTTAAGCGGACGTACTATTATCTATTAGGCGATATATGTCAAAAATACGTTTTATTTTTCCTTAAAAATATACCTTTACATCCCTAGTACATCCTTCCACAGTATTGTATAAATCAGAGGCTTTTGAATATATATATGTGACAATTTAAATACCTTAAAATATTGTTCCCTAACCGCGTAAACGACATTTGAAAATTCTTACTGTATGCGCGATGATTGAAATATATAACTTTAGCAAATATTTCATACATTTATAACGGCCTGAACGCTCACCATGAAAAGTAACGTTGAAAATTTTGTCTGTAGTGAAGTTCCATAATTTTGAAGCATCGAAAATATAAGTGTTCGATTCCTTAATAATACGGTTATTGTAGTTCTGTACCTGCCAATATTCTAATAATTATTCCGTAATATTGTTAATGCCCACCATTTTTTCATATCAGTATATTTTTAACCGATTTCAAAAAAGAAGGAAGATTCTCAATTCAAACTGTTTTTTTTTTTTTTTGTTAACCGACTTCAAAAAGGAAGGAAGGTTCTCAATTCAAACCGTATGTTTTTTTTTTTTTTTTTTTTTTTTTTTTTTTGTTAGCTCATAACGTCTGAACGGATGCTTCGATTTTTGATACTTTTTGTTTTGTTAAGAAAGTCTTGGTTTGAAATAGGTCCCATTGTAATATCTTTCCAATCTAAAGAAAATACAGGGTGCCCAAAAAAAAATCAGTCCCAACTCTTTCAACTGCTAAACGGCTGCAGCTATAGTGATAAAAATGGTATGTAAGTATAGCAAAAGGGCCATGCAGTACAAGGTTAAGCCGCTTGCAGTGCCACCTGGGGGAAAATAGAGGAGTTAGTGTTCCTATCTCCAAAACGGTTCTAGGGGAAAAAAGTGAATTACGAAGTTGAAGAGTATCATCGATTTAGTACAAAAAGATTGTTTAGACATTCATGCTAGCGTTCCTATCTCGGAAACGGTTCAACACAGGGGGAAAAAGTGAATTATAAAATTGCAGAGCATCATCGATTTAGTACGAAAAGATAGTTTAGACATTGATGCTAAAAATACAATGCTAAAAACGAGCATTTGTTTGTTCGCAATTTCTTACACTATGCACACTTGAGCTACATTGCACACGTCGTAGCGTAGCTGGTGAGACATACGCTATATAGTTCAAAATACTGCTACTTGATATTTTTTATTTTGTTGTAAAGATCTTGGTCTGAAGTACGTCCCATTGTAATAGCTTTACAATCTAAAGAAAATAAAGCGCCATCTAGTGAAAAACAGAGGAATTGGCGCTCCTATCTCAAAAACGGTTCAAGATGGGAGGAAAGTTAATTACTAAGTTATAGAGCATTATGAATTACTACGAAAAGACTGTTTTAGACGTTATTGCTAAAAATAGAAAGCTTAAAACGTGCAGTTGTGTGTTCGTAATTTCCTACACTGTGCACACTTGAGCTACGTTGCACACTTTGCAGCGTAGCGGATGACACGTATACTCTGTGGTTCAAAGTACTGTTACTGTAAGCAGTCACATCGATTAGCGCAAAGTCGTTTTCAACCAACTTCAGAAAGGAGGGTGTTCTTAATTCGAGCTATGTGTTGTTGTTGGTGTTTGTAAGCTTATAACTTCGTAAGAGATGCTCTAATTAACCAACTTCAAAAAGGAGGAGGTTCTCAATACAAAGCGCATGTTTTTTTGTTTTTGCTTTTGTTTGTTAGCTCATAACTTCTGAGCATATGATCCGATTTTGATACTTTTTGTTTTACTGTAAAGGTCTTGGTCTGAAATAGGTCCCATTGTAATATCTTTACGATCAAAAGAAAATACAGGGTGCCAAAAAAGTCAGTCCCAACTCTTTTAACTGCTGAACAGCTGCAGCTATAGTCATAAAAGTGGTACGTAGGTATAGTAAAGGGGATATGTGCAACGCGATTCAACCGCCTACAGCGCCACCTGATGGAAAACGGTGGAGTTCACTTTTCTACCTCGGAAACGGTTCAAGACAGGAGAAAAAGTGAATTATAAAATTGCAGAGCATCATCGATTTAGTACAAAAATATAGTTTAGAAATTGATGCTAAAAACAGAGTGCTTAAGACATGCATTTGTTTGTTCACAATTTCCTATTTTGTGCACACTTGAATGACGTTGCATATGTTGTTGCGTAGCGGGTGACGTTTATGCTTTGTAAAATTCATAGTATGGTTATTGTAAGCGGTTACATCGATTAAAGCATAGACATTTTAAACCGACTTTATAAATGAATAGGTTCTCAATACAAACCATGTTTCTCATTGTTGTTGTTGTTGTTCAAATTTGTTAGCTTATATCTTCGTAAGAGATTATTTAATTTTAATGCGTTTTTTGTTGTCGTAATGATCTTGGCCTGAAATAGGTTTCATTATGATTTCATTAAGATATAAAAAAATTACAGGATACTCACAAAAGTCTGTTCTCACTGTAACTGCTGAACGCATGCAGCTACACTTGTAAAAGCAGTATGTAAGTATCGATGTTGAAACTTCTGTCCGTCAGCTGCAATGCATATTTTGCTCTTTGTTTGAACTTTACGCTTCGCAATTTCCAGCGCAGCGGGTGACACGTATTCACTGTGCAATTCAATATGTATGCCTAACAGAATTTTGGTTACGAATACAGTGTATCCGTTCTTTATATTTCTAAAGACATTTTGATTTAACGTATGTTCATTCAATAGATAGTTTTTTGCTCATATCCGATAAAGGCAAGAAAAGTCACACAACTTAAAAATGCAGCATTTGAGAAAAATCAACTTAAAAATAACTTGACTAGAATAAAACTGGCAGAACTGTCTCTCGAGTGGATAACTTTGTAGATGGAGATGTAACTTTTTGTTCACATTGGGTGAATTTCATGTATTTTTCAGTGACATAAACCATTTTTTGAGTTATGTCACTTTTCTCGGAAGTTGTGATTTGTGAAACTGCCGTCGAACGTCTTCTGATCTTCTGCTATATGAATAAGTCTTCACTGAAAAGAGTAAAAAATAAAATCGTTTTGTAAAAAAATAGACCCGACTCCAAAAAGCAACTACTATTCAAACAACTAAGAAAAAAAAATGGTAAGAAATGAAACTGTAAATTGCGCCTAAAAGTATAAAATAATTTCCTTCGACAAACAACTTTTAAAACTACAATTAATCTTAACTTTTGAAGTCGGCGCAAAATTAAATAAAAATTGATACCTATATTCAATACAAAAATCAAATCCTATTCAAAATACACATCTCACATTGTCACTTGCAATATGCAGCCGAAAACTACTCTGATTCAAGAAAACAAATAAGATTTCGTAAGCAGCAAAAGTTGGCGAAGATGCCGATATCTGACGTCCTTGGTGAAAGAAAAATCGCAAAATTATCTGGCAAACATATTTAATTTCTTTGGGATATCATGATTATTTTGATAAGGTATATAAAGAGAATAATCAAGAATATGAAACAATACATATGAAAATATACATCTTGCGTGTATATTTTTGCATTACGTTCTGATCGCCAAATCCAAAAGCCACCAAGGATGATAGTTATCAAAGTTATACCGAATTTGCAAAGGAAACTCTAACTTTGTGGAAACATAAATACCGCATTGTGAAGAATGTCCACTATTCTATGTAGATGCTACTAATGGACCAATTGTATACAGTGATAAAATAATAATGAAAATGGATAATTCGAGACAACAGAATTTGTTGCTACCGATCTAAAAAAAAAACTTTAAAAACTAAATTTTATTTAATTTTGCACCGACTTCAAAAGTTAAGATTAATTGTAGTGTTATAGGTTATTTAGCGAAGGAAATTATTTTATACATTTAGGCGCAATTTATGGTTTCCTTTTGTATCATTTTTTTTTTTTTTTTTTTAGTTGTTTGAATAGTAGTTTCTTTTTGGAGTCGGTTCTATTTTTTTACAAAAAAGATTTAATTTTAGAGTATTTTTCTTCTTAATTTATCATAATTACATTTTGGAGAAAGTTTCTCTACAGAAAGAACGGTGTGGAAAAAAGAGCGTCTACGAACAATACTACGGAATATTAATTAGAATGTTGTAGGTATGTAGTTCCAAGCTTCATTAAAATAATGATAATAATAATAATAATAATAATAATTCAATACCTGCCTCTTTTCCCTCACTTTCCACACATTCTACCGCTTTGAAAGTACGCACAAGTAATTATTTACTCAATAAACTATGTAGCGAAGATTTTAAAACCTGTAGCTGTATTTAAAGATCTAGTGTGAAACAACCACGCGACTTCTATTACCCAGTATTACGCGTATTATATGCATTTTTTGGAGATAATATGATGAGAAGGCATAAAAATGACCTAACGAATTACACACCTAAAAATTTCACGGTAAGAGAAATTTGATACACGTCTAAAGACATATAAAACAGAGTTTACATAGCAAGTAAAAGAAAGAAAAGAAACGAAAAAAAAAAAGAAAAAGAAAATGGTAGAATTATTTTTTGAAACACCAATTTCTAAAATTTAAAACTGACCTACACAATCAGGATGACTGTTAATTTTGCTGTATTAACCACAAAATATATGAGAAAGCATATCTAAAATGGATTTATGTAACAATTATCAAGAAAATCGATAGAGCCGTTTCTGAGATACCAACTTTCACCAAAACTTGGCATACACAATTATTAAACTGAAAACAATAATTACATATAAAGGATATTTAAAAGAGAGTTAATATAACGAGTTTGAACAAAATTCGCTCATCCTTTTTAAAAAAAACGCACTAGCGATACCTGTAATTGAGCTATCTATATAGAGAGCCTATTAGTTTTCCTAAACTAATAAACTAAATCATTAGAAAGGACATCTAACAGAGTGTTTTTATAGAAATTTTGAAGAAAATCGTTTTAGCCGTTTTGGAGATACGGACTTACGGTCCAATTTCAGGTTTCTGATGTTCCCCTTACGGTTTCCAAATTTCTACCCAGAAGATTCCCCACAAACATACTCAAACACACACACACACACACACACTGACCAAATGCTACATTTTTGGACGCAGCAGACCTTAAAACATGTAAATCAGGTGAAAACTCAATATCGAATTTTTGGACAGAATACAATACTCCCATTACCTACGGTAGTAGGGTAATGAGAGTAAAAAATTTAAATATCTCTTCCAGATTTTTCCCACCTAGCAATTTCAAATTTGAAAGCATATGGAAGCAATTCCTCACCTTCAAAAACATAAAATCACTGTTTTTCAAGGTCCTAGCTCAAAAAAAATTTCCAGCAAGAAATTGTATTCCCGATAGATGTTTAAAAATAAGATTTCTTTGAATTCAAACCATGAATATTCCGCGGCATTAACTGCGTTATCCAAGCACTTGTTGACAATATACAGGGTGAGTTAGACATAATCTGCCAAACGAAAGGAGGTAATAGAATAGTCAATGGTGAACATAAAACTCCATAGAAACACTGTCCTATCTCTAACCGTTTCCGAGTTATGGTAGATAGCAGAAAAATCTGTGTTTTTTTCATCCCGTTTGAAAAAACCCAAATTTGTAAGCTTTCTGAAAGACTTAACGCAAAATAAGCACATATTAGGAAAGAGCAGAAAACATCCTATCAGGTGACACCATTTACATCAGGATATCTGAATTTGACGGCGAGCTACAAGCACTAAAACATTGGCAAAGTTTAAAATCGAGTTGTCACCAAATTCTTTAACCGGCAATACTGCAAACACCGTTCAAGCTACAAACGGTCAAATTTACCAAGAACTTCTCCATTCTACAAGCTTTAGAATGAGCCCACAATAAACCATATCGGCGTTCTAGTTAAGGAGAAATTTGGCCTTTTGTTTGAAATACATCACTGAAAACGACGTTCGTCGAAATTCGGCAAACGAAACGATGGTGAGTAAATGGAACGTATGCATATTAGTGGCTATCTACATATGGACTCTTACTGATATGCAGATGTATTCCAACCTTCCTGTGCGCGCATGCCACTCGCGGGTACAAAAGGCGAGCCAATCTGTAACATCCAATTAGCTCGTCAGCTTCTTTTTCGTTTTATGCTGCTTATTGCTTTAGCAGTTTACAGAAATTTTCTGAGCTTGGCCAATTCCTTTCACGCTGCTCTCATGTCTACTTGATCTCTCTTAGTTCATACTTAGTATGTTTTCCTACATTGATATGAATTAACCAAGTTGGTTCTTATTCCATAGCGCTTTTTTCTTCTTGTAAATTAATTTTGAAATTTTATCCCTTTTTATTTAACCTTCTGAATTTTATTTTCAATTGAAGTCATCACAGGGATCAAATTGTCATACTTTCCAACCTGTAAACAGATATGCCGAGTTTTGAAGGGCACACGGAAATGAAGGGCACGCGGATATGCATTTTGTGTATGAATTTTGCGATGGTAACTCTCGAAGAAGAGTACCGTCTACGTTATGCCCATTCTCGTACGCCCAACCGTGCTGTATATGACGCAATTCATCGAAGACTTAGGGAGAGTGGGTTGTTCGGTAGGGTGTACGAAAGGGGCAATGGTCACCGCTCCGCCACCGCTGAAGAGGCCGTACTCGACCGAGTGCAGGAAAATCCAAATATGAGTTCACGCATACTTGCGAGAGAAGGTGGAATCTCCCAAAGTAAAGTGATGAATGTTTTGCACAAAAACCAGTATCATTCATACCGATTCACACTGGTAGAAGAATTACGCTGCTCAGATTTCCAAAAGCGGGTATCATTCTGCCGCTGGCTTTTAGAGCAAGATAATGAGGAACACCATTTCGTTACAACGATACTGTGGACAGATGAGTCAAATATCACTCGGGATGGCGTGTTAAATTTACATAACTGGAATCATTACGCTCAACAAAATCCATTTGTAACACGAAACTCATCGTTCCAGATGCGATTCAGCTTAAATGTTTGGCTTGGAGTTGTTGGCGATCGCTTGATAGGTCCACATGTGTTCCCAGGTCATCTGACAAGCAATACGTATTTGGAGTTTCTGGAACATCATCTACCAGAATTACTTGATGTCATTCCTGTACCCCAACGAGCGGAAATCAGTTTCCAACACGATGAGGCCCCTGCACATTCTTCCAATGTCGTTTGGGACTTCTTGAATCAGCAGTAACCGTGATGGATTGGTCGTAATGGACCAAATTCCTTGGCCACCTGGATCGCCAGATCTCACTCCATTGGACTTCCATGTTTGGGGTTTCCTGAAGCAGAAAGTTTACCGCACAGAAGTTGCCAGTTTGCAAAATTTAAGCAGCTGGCTCGATGATGCAATAATAAAACTGAAGGATGAGCTGTCGCTATTAGCTACTTTGGTTTCCTTTCGTAAGCGGGCAAAGGTATGTATCAGGTGTGGGGTTGTCTAATTTCAGCACCGGCACTAAATTTAACACATCCTTTCGAATGCATATGTGCTTTAATCATAAACATGAGATACTTCTTTTTTTTTTCCATATTCCTTTGTGAAAGTCATGAGAAACGTCATACTTCTTTTGTTTCCATTCCATTGTGTTTGAAAACTTAATACAACTGCTACATTTCTTGTTTGTCTTTAAAATTTTCTTTTTTGCATCTGACAAAATAGCGGGCTGAAGGCGGACATGAAAACAGGAACGACCATGGCACTCCGTGAGTCTCCTTCTTCACGAACGTCGAGTTCAGTGATGAATGTATTTCAAGCAAAAGGCTAAATTTCTCCTGAACTAGAACACCGATATTGTTTATTGTAGGCTCATTCTAAATCTTGTGGAATGGAGAAGGTTTTGGTAAATTTGAATGATTGTAGCTTGAACGGTGTTTGCAGAATTGCCGGTTAAAGAATTTGGTGACAACTTGATTTTAAACTTCGCCAATGTTTTAGCACTTCTAGCTCGCCGTCAAATTAAGGTATTGTGATGTAAATGGTGTCACCCGATAGGATTTTTTCTGCTCTTTCAAAATATGTGCATTTTTTGCGTGTAAGTCTTTCAGAAAGCTCACAAATGTGGGTTTTTTTGGACGGGATGAAAAAAAACAGATTTTTCGTCTATCTACCATAACTCGGAAACGGTTAGAGATAGGAGAGGGTTTCTATCGTGTTCTATGCTCCCCATGGGCAGTTTTATCATCTCCTTTCGTTTGGCAGATTATGCCAAACTCACCCTGTATATACATGGTGTTATAATTAAACTTCCCCTATAAACATCCTTCTACAACGCAAACGGTGAGCAGAATACAACGAAATTTGGTATGTAGACTATACACGCGATGCGCTCACGGAATTTTGAAAAAAAAAAAAAAAAATTCCAAATTGTCTACCAGAGGGCGCCTTTTCCGGAAAAACATTAAATTTAAAATAATAAACGACCAAAACGGAATACAGAAGCAAAATTAACAATTCAGGACAAGAATTATGCGTAATAAAATTTAAAACCGGAAAAAACTGTCAGTTCTAGGAAAAAAGTGTCGGGATTTGCATGCTTGCGAAGACGAGAAAGCTTTATGCAAAACAGGTTAGGGTATAAAACGTTTGCAGATGACAAACGTTTGCGATGACAAGGTGATCAGAACCCTAGTCAATAAATGTTAATATTTTTTCTATCCCTAGTAGCACACTTGACCACAGAACATTCTGAGGAGGCCCACAGGATTTCTTGTTTTCGACAGGACTTCCTTGGGATACTTTTTGGAGAAGATGTGCTGATGGGGATGTTCAGTTTTGACCGTTTATTGTGTTAAATTTAATGTTTTTCCAGAAAAAGCGCAATCTGGTGGACACTTTGGAACTTTTTTTTTTTCGAAATCCCGTTAGCGCTTCTCGTGTATAGGTTATATACCGAATTCCGTTGCCTCAAATCACCCGTTTGCGCTATAAGATGCTGTTGACAGAGGAAGTTTAATTATAATCACCCTGTATATGTATATATATATATATATATATATATAAGGGAAATCTGGACAATACAAATTGTTGCCATTTTAATCCATATGTTACATGATTGGAACATATGATATGATTCCCACAATATTCTTCTAAAATTATGATGTGGCTTCATAACTGATTTGCTTTTAATTTTATGGTGAACCATCGTTTCTGTTTCATAAATTGTTTATGAATTGTATTCTACCATACGTGGGAACCTTTGATCATTTAACTCTAGTAATGGGGTTCTCTTGTTTGATTTTGATGATCATCATGTATAATAGTCAGACGTGGACCTCTAGATCTATTTTTTCTTTACATTTGAAACATTTAATGAATTTTTTTAAATATATTTCTTAGATCTATTATTAACAGCCGTTATTTCCAAAACCAGCTTGCCTGCAAATTTTAACTGCCAATCCATTCTAACCTCATCTGTTTAAATTTATTTAGTCAGCGGTATTTTGGTTCCGAGGTGTTTTCGTTTGCAGACCTTAAATATTCAAGATTCGTAATATCATATCTTTTAAAACTACACATGCAAACAAAAATTCACAAAAACTGATAATCGTTTCTAAAATTTTGCAAGAAGCAAATTTCTGAAAGTTAGAATTACAGCAAATTTAAGAATTGTGTTTTAATTATAACGTTTCTTTAAAGTGTATCAATATGTTTACATCTATTGTAATTTTACTATCACAAATCCAAATTTTAAAGCTGAATGACGTCATTGTCATTCTTTTGCGCCACAGTGAATTATTAGAGATTTATTTCATGCGATTTTACCCTTGAATATAAGGACCTTCATCTGATGGTGGACTCATCTCAACTCGATTTAAAATTAAATATGAAAATTGTAATCCAATGTAAAAGCACACCGTTGTATTCTACATTCAATAGTTAATGAATATACCAAAGATTAATAAAAGTCTTATTACGGATGAATTTTATTTCTGTACAAATTAATAGTTTTAAATTTTGTTCGGAAATTTGGTTAATGAACATGAAATTATTTAAAATGTAAAAATGTCTAATTTAGAACTAAACTGCCTTCTTGTTATTTCCATGCTATTTCTAAATCATTAACGGATGCCTGATCACTGATGAAAAAATCAGAGTAGAAACATGAGTAAAAGAAGAATGTTTAGTAAACTTATGGACCACAAAGCCGAAATACGTGCATAGAATCAAGCATACATACACATACGTATGCTTGTTTTTGTAAACTTAAAAAACCTATGAAGACAAAAAAAAAAAAAAAAAAAAAAAAAAATTGTATATATTGTTTTCTTAAATGCATATGAATTTTAGTAATGATTCAGTGAAAGTGCCTGCCAACCTTCGGAGGTGATTTTTTTTCATAATTGAAAAATTACCTATTTATGTGCATTATATGATATAATATAGTAAAAAAACAGTGAATAATCTGAAAAAAATATGCAAATTTTAAATTATTTTGAAATTTAGGCTCAAAATACGCATAAAATTTGCAAAAAAAAAAACTTTTACAAAACATCATAAGTCAAATTTAAATAGAGATATTTTTATTCCGTAAATTTTATTTAGATTATTGAAATATTCTCAAGGGAGTGAAATACTCTCAAAACTATAACTATGTTATTTAATATTTTAGAGATGATAACATTTTTACATGCTGAAAAAATCATGAATTTACATGTCAGTTCATAATTTCTATCGACAAAAAAGCAAAAAAAAAAAAAAAAAAAAAAATAGCTAGATTCATAATCGTAGTTCAATCCCTAAAACAACTCCTCTAGAGTATTTTGTCAAAATTTCATAACGTTTTAATTATAACTTTTGGAGTTATGATGTTTTGGGATAAAGCAAAATGCTAAAAATCTCATTTTGAGAAAAAGCAGAAAACAGTTATGAAATAGTAATAAAATATAATGAAATATCTTTCAGCATATCATATAATTTTCTTAATTTAAGAAAATTCAATATTGGCCTGGTCTTCATGAAGGAGTTTCTAAATTATTTAATAATAAAAAAGTTCATCTTGTTGCTAAAGCTCCCCTAAAATTAAATTCATTAATTTCTAAAAAAAATAGATGTCCCTCCTTCCAAATTAAAATCTGGTGTTTATGAAATCCCATACAAAATTGATAATAAAACTAACTATTATATAGGAATGACCAATAGACCTTTTTTTGATAGAATGAAGGAACATATAGCAGATTTAAAATATAACAGAAACAACACTGCTTTTTCACGAACTTATAATACTAATCCCATCGAACCCGATTTTGAAAATGCCAGGGTAATTTACAATACTGACAATAGAAACCAAGCTGTTCTATATGAATCATTTGAAATTATTAAAAGAAAATCAGAAATTTGTAACGATTCATCATCCACAATCCCTCTCAATTTGGCTTCATTTCTTAGGCTTGAAATAATTTATGGTTACAATGCTATTGTTTTCATTCTGGCAACCCCGCTGTATGATACTTTTTGCTCCGTTTTCTTTAAGTGGTTGTCTTTTTCTTGTAATGGTCATGGTTCAAATTTATTTAAGTGTTTTTAGCTCATTTTTTTAAATATGTATATCGTATGTTTTTATAATTTATGTAATCATCTATTAATTTCCTTGAAATTGTATTTGTGGTATCATGGACTGACTAAAATTGTCTGTGTTTATGGTTTTTGAACGTCATTTTTCCCTGAGGATGGTTAAAGATGAAATTTAACCGAAACGTTGGATATAAAGTTTATTAAAGTTATTAAAATTATATGATATGCTGAAAAATATTTTATTATATTTTATTACTATTTCATAACTATTAAACAGCATATATAAAAGTGGAATAAATATTTCTGAAGCAGAAAACAGATTTAAAACAAAATTTTTACCTATTAAACAAAAAATTATTTTAATAAGTTACTGATTTATTTCAAAGCTTTTTATTTTCTTTTTTAAATTCATTTTATATTTAGGAATAAATTTTGATGCTTATATTGAGTAAAACATTTATGTAAACAAACATTTACGGGTCATTTCCGGTCACTTCCGGTTTCAAAAACTGGCAAGTGACTAATATTAAAATGCCTGTATCTCAAGATAGAAACAAAATTCAAACTGATTTAGAAAGCTAAAATGTCAGGCTTTAGTACTAACCCAAAAATAGAAAATCGAAGTTTTGACCGAAAATTGCATTTTAAAGGTAGGCAGGCACCTTAAAAGAATCTAAATATTATGCAAATATATATATATCAAACTCATGATGAATAATATATACAGAAATATTCTATTTGTTTACAGTTTTGTACTTAGCCCTTTTCAAATCATTAGCATTTTATTATTATTATTATTATTATTATAAGAAAGTAAGAGTAACAACAGTAATTTTTAATGCATGTAAAAATTTAATGAAGAGTGTTGTTATGGGTTTTTCAGCTACAAATGCATAATGACTCTAATGAAGTCATTAGGTAAATGAATTTAAAAGCTTCATTTGCATTATGGAAGAGGTAAATTTAATTAAACTTACTAAGCATAAAAATGACTTCATTATTTATTCGGTTTATTAAAATCTTAAAAATACATGAACAACTTCACCGTGTAAACATTTTCATAAAATAATTGGAATCTTTTTATTGATGATGGAAAATTTACTTAGATATTTATTTTTATGTTTTATTTTGTTGATATTTCACAATCAAGTATTTAATTATTCTTTATTACTACGGTAATTTTTACTATAAGAAATTGTATAGAATAAGACATTTTGAGATATATAATTTAAATGGGTTAAATATTTGAGTGTGTGTTTTTAGAAAATAGATAATGTGTTGTGTATAGTTTTATAACACCATGTGTATAGATGGAATGTATTATGGGCTGTAATTCTACTGTTATTTATTTGTTTATTTAATTGTTTAGCACGGAAGTAAATTATCATTATTTTTAATTCATATAAATGCATTTTCTAAAAAAAATATTTTTCAGTTCTTATAAAAATTATATGAAGTTTAGTTTTATATTTCAGATAAATTTATTATTGGCATGGTCGTTTTATTTCATCATATTTTTTTTTTATTTTACTAATTGCATTGTCTGGGTTTTTCTAAGCTAGAGGAAGAGTACATACGGAAAAGCTGGCTAAACCTCACAATATAGTCTCAACTCAACATGTCTTGCTAATTTTTGAAAACTAAGAATTCATTCATCCTTTTTAATGTCAAAATGTTTTATGATAATTTATCATTAAATAAATCATTAAATATTTATATAAATTTAATATATATGTATATAATATATGTATATATAATGTTAAGAGCCAATAATGTAATTATAAAAATGCGATTGCTGAAAATTATTATTATTATTATTATTTTATTTATTTATTTATTTATTTCACATTCTATAGAATTTACATTTTCATCAAAATAGACCACACTATAGTGACGAAAGGCATTTTGACTCATTTTTAGGAATTAGTTTTTTTTTTTTTTTTTTTTTTTTTGACTTAATATACCAATCATTCTTTGAAAAATGTGCAATATTTCGGCTTACGACCTCATACTCTGAAACAATACCAAAATAATTCTATTTAATTTTTTAAAACTATTTTGTTTTTAACAATTTCGAACAAGGTTGAAAAGTGCTAATTACTTCCATTTGTCTGTCTTTCTGACAGTGCTCTAACTCCCTTAAATATTCATGGAATTTCTTGAAACTCATGTATGTCATTCTAGTTCTCTATTGGCTGTTCCGTATTTAAAATGCAGTGAATATTACTATTGGTTTGTACACAAGTACACCCGAAAGTATTCCAAAGCATTGTGTTCTATTAGAATTATTTTATAACTTAATTTTATAACTTTAAATTACACAAATCTTAATGAAAATGAAATATGTCATTTAAGTTTACTACCGGGTGTTCTATATTGAAAATGGAGCAAATACCACCCCTGGTTTGTGTACATGGACTCCCGAAGTATTCAAAAGTATTGCGTACTACGAGAGCTATACAAAAATAATAATAATAATAATAATAATAATAACTTTGCACAAATCTTAATGAAATTGAAATATCTTATTCATATGCACACACACACACACACACACACACAAGTTTTTTATACACTATGATTATTATTAAGATTTACAGGATCATACAAAAATATACAGTTATAAAAAAGGCTATTATTGGGATTTTTCAGGAGTTGCATTTTCGTTTAATTAAACATTTTTTTTTTTTTTCATTTTATAACATTTTTTAGTGTAAATATGTTTTGAATTAGTGTATCTGTCTGTCAGATTGTCTATCTGCTTATCTGCCCGCCTCAGTGTCTGTAAATATTTTAAAAAATTCTCAATAATGATATATGTTGTTCAAGTTCACTACGGAATTTCCCCTATTTAAAATGGTACTGATAGGCCCTGTGCGGATAGTTTGTGTACACAGAGACTCGAAAAATGCAAAAGGATTGCATTTTAGGGGGGACATTTTTATAAGTCCCATTTAAATAACTTTCTACTGCAAAAGTCATTAAGAACTTGACATTTATTGTTAATATGATAAAATAAGGTTTTGTGTAGAATAAGATGTGCTTCAGATAACCTTCAGATTTACAGCGTTACAGTAAAGTATTTCTATACATTAAGTGCTGCATTTCTGGGATTATATTAAGCATTTTTAACGCTTTCTAACAACGTTTAAGAGTGATTATGAGTTAATTTAGGCTATATATATCTGCCTTTCTGTCCTTCTGTCTATCCATTGTGTTATAACGTAAGCAAAGGACAATGAATGTTATATAATACAACGAGTACTTAGAGTTGGAAAATGTCATTAATCAATGCGTATAGCAAAAGCTTTCGTTCTTGTATAATTTTGGGACTGGTGTAGCCTTTTCGGGACATGAGTTTTTCACAGCATCTATATTTCTTTCAAATTGCATAAATTTTACAGTGATGCTAAATTCTTTTTTATTATTTTCATTATTATTATTAAAACAGATTATTTTGAGGAAAATAACAGTACTTTTAAAATGAATTTCTGTTATTATAATAGAATAAATTAATAAAATGTTGTATAACACATGTGATCGAAGTTTTAATGCTTGTGACATCATATGATTTTTTTTCTAGTTTGATAATGCAGTGATATAATATTCAATATCTGCTATTTGTAACTTTGTGAAATAATAAAAGAATATAATCATTATTAATATCCTATAACTTTTAAGAGACTAGTTGGCTACAGATCAATTTTTCCTATTATATGTTATCTTTCCCCTTCTAGTCAATTATAAGAGGAACATATATGCATTTATTTTACAGTAACAGAATGTTTGAATGTTTTTTTTTTTTTTTTTTTTTTTTTTTTTTTTTTAATTCTTTTTTCATATTAAGAGTCCATTATTTTTATTGTGTTATTTAAAAAATAAATAAATAAACAAATAAATGTGTGTAGAATTAGTTTTAATGCAATACATAATATATCAAGAAATTATGAGACAAATAAAGAAAAATCTCTCTTCCATGTCAAGTTTTATGTGGAATATATTTTATATGGAATACTTTTTTATCATATGCATTGATAGCTTTTTGAATTAAAAGTTGAATTCTAAAGAAACATTTGCGGTACAACACATGAAATGCAATTCTTTATAAAGTATGGATTAGAAAATAAAAAACTCAATGTAAAAATGAGAAAAATAAATAAATATATATATGCATTTTAAAACTCTATGCAACAATCTACCAGTTCGTAACTGAGCCTCTGATATTCACTGGTATTTCAACTGTATTCAAATCGAAAATAAAATGTAATATTTTTATTCATGAAAACAATTTATAATTTTAAATAGATATTTCATTTAAATAGATATTTGGGGAAAAAAGGACAATGTTTAAAGGTGTCGGAAGATTTTTTTTTTTTTTTTTTTTGTGTGTGTGTGAGTTTCAGTTCCATGCTATGAATTGTTGACTCTTTCCTCCACCCCCCTCCCGTTATTTACATTTTAAAGTGCGGTGGCCTTATTCACTTAAAACCTTGTCAGTTTCCATTTACAAATATATAAGGGCTGATTAATTGCAGTTCTTCAATTATTCCCATTCTTTTGTAAGAGTCTAAATTTAATAAGAACCAGTTTCATAAAAAAAATATTTTATAAAAGTCTTACATCAAACTGTTTATATAAAACTCTTATTAGAGGTCTAAAGAGGGAGAGATTTATCTACAAATGCTGTCAATGTGTGTACATATTGAAGGACACTCACCAGAAATGTTATTTGCTTTGATTAATTTGTCGACTGGAATAATTCACACCAGCCACTCACATATATTTAAAAAAAAAAAAAAAAAAGCATATTCTCTCTCTTCTCACTTGCTCTTCAAAAGCACACTCGAGCATTCAGCACTGTTTACTCAAGTATCTTAACTGGAAAAATACATTGTTTCCTCCACCTTAAAACATCTTAACTGAAAACACTGGCATGCAAGTGAACTCTAAATCTTTCCAACTTCCATCACCTTGATCCAAATTCTTGTCACATTCCTTCCGAAACCAACGGAAACTGAATGAAACACGAGTGGGCATCTCACGTTCAATTAATCAAACTCTCTACGGACAATTTGCACTTCCTCCAAACAACTTCATCTACACAAAACTCGAATAAACATCTTACCCTCAACTGACAAAACTCTCTGTGGACTACTTACGCTTACAAATCAGTGCGATTACGAGCGATTGATGCCTTACTACGTTATAAATATACGTCAAAAGTATCTTCTCTTCAACAAAATAAATAAATAAATAAATAAATAAATAAATAAAAATAAAAAACTTCCTTTAGTTATAGTAAAATAATCTTTAATGATATTTTGGCTTTTTAAGAAAATATGTAAAATATATAATAAAATACTTAAATGCATGAGAACAAGTGGCTTTTACGTCGCACTAAATATGTGCATTTGGCTACAGCGTCGAAATATTGTACGCGAAAGACCTGGTGCTTAGACTTCACGCACTTCTGACTTTCAGCTTCGTTCAGATATTTTTTTAGACTGAGCAATAACCTACGTGGCCGCAACTTCGAACAATTCCTATAAAAAATTCTCGTCGTCTCCTTATACATTGTCTCTATTGTAATTATGTCAAAAAAAAAAAATGTGTTTGTACTTATAACAGGACCTTAAGTTGTATTTACACCATCGGTGCGGCAAATATCGTAAATTATTCGTTACAGAAAGGGATTCTAAATGTTTGTACGTGTGGGCGGAAATTTACAATAAATAGCATTATTTTTGTTGTTACATGAAGAATTTTACGAAAGAAATTTCGACTGACGCATCAGATCTGAATCAAGCTCTACAGTTCTACACGACACCACACCATCCATAGTTCCTTTTGTTTATCTTCCCCCACTAAGGTTAACTCGTACTATAGGGTTTGTGATGAACTATAATACGATAGTACGATAGTATTAGTATAGGGTTTTGAGTTTTTGGTAAGTTCAAATTCATTATGTGTAATATATATATATATATATATATATATATATATATATATCGGGCGTCCATAAATCTGTAGACATTTTAAAAAATTATAAAACTTGGAGGAATTTATGGAAGTAAACATCGTGTGCGAAAAAAATATCTAGTAAGTAGGGATTTATATTATTTATTTTATTTTTATTATTATTTTTGTTTTTTGTGGTCGGGAGGGGGGGGGGGGAATTCATTTATAGAAAGGCGATGCACGGATGCTTAATGAGAAATATGCAAATAAGAGTTCTGTAAATTGCGTGGATTTACGATTGACATATCTTATTTCTCATTTTGCCTCCTACTTACGCACACGGGCACACATGAAGTTTTAATTGCGATGCTGACTTGGTTGATAAAGCGTCATTGGTGAAAATGTTTTACCTCAGGTGAAAACCGTACACTGACGCCGCATTAAACAGTTTTGTAACTCGTTTGCAAACAATAATTTGTAATTATGATGTACACATGGAATCGGATTTATATTCCTGTAAACACTTGCATGCAAGGAAGTATAGTTTTTCATAAAAATATGTGATTTACTCACGGACAGCTCTCTCTATCGACGAAAATTTTAACGATTACTTTTTCTTTACCAAAAAAAATCCCCTTTCACGAGAATAATTTTTTTTGCAAGCCACGTTAAATTCTATCAATTCCTCCAACTTTTATTAATTTGGAAAACGACTACAGACTTATGGGACACCCGGTATATATATAATATATATTTACATATCGTCTCTAATTTATAGATTTCAGATCTTCTTAAGTTATTTAAAAATACTTTTTATATATTTTTTAATCGAAAAAAATCTTCAATGTTGATTTTTTTTTTCTTTTTACGGAAAAAAAAAAACTTTTATTCTTTTACTATGCTGTATTTTATCCTTTAAATAGTACTTTTCAAATTCTTTCCAAACGGATAGGCAATCATTTTTTACAAAAGTAAATGAAGCGTGAAACAAGGAAATAGAAATCTTCTTTAAGAGCATTTGAAAGTAGCGCAATTTAAAGGAAGTTTTAGAAAATATGTTACTCTTATGTCCTTTTACGTTCGGAAATGTATTCAAATGACCTAAAATTTTCTTTTCTCAAGTTTTAAGAATAAAATATACTTTCGGAAAATTCAATAAATTGCATGAGTCTATATATTTTTAAAAAAAGATTTCTAAAACTAAAAATCGCATTCAAATGTCAATTATAAAGCATTTATTTTACATTGAAAATTAATAACAAAATATTTATTTTTGCTTTAAATTCCTTAAATTTCTTGAAATCATTTTAATTGTTTTATTAATATTTTATTAAATCCATTTTGCTGGAAAATAAATAAAATTATATTCTTTTTGACTTGATAAATTCATTTAAAATTGAGACATTAATTTATTACTAATAAACTACACAGATTAATTAAATTAAATTATTTAATACTTTATAAGAAAACTTTTCTAGTTTATTTTAATTTTTTTTTTTTAAATAAACAATTTCAAATGCTATAAAAATGATAATTATGCATTATTAATGTAAAGAATAAACACGTTAGAACTACTTATACAGTTTTTGGAATTTTCATAATAATAATATCCTTCAAAATACCTCTGAATTAAGAAAAGAAAAAGAAAGAAAGAAAGAAAAGGCCAAATAAAAGTAAAAAACCTTAATTAACGTCTAGACTTAATGAAACTTATCCACGTTTCAGACTAAATGCATTTATAATATGCGCCAACTAAAAGTACAAAATCTTATGCATTTTCGAGTGATTGGATCAAAATTATAAATATTTAATCAAAATTCCAGAGTTATTCTCAAAGTGAGAAAGTCGCGGCACTTCACTGATTAGATTTCACATAGAATTTTCGTATTAAATATAAAAATTAAAACTGATTTAAAATTTGCTGCATAAAAAAAAAGAAAAAAAATCCTTTTGAATGATAAACACATTTCTCTGCTTTATAATACAGTAAATAAACTTTGATTATAAATACAGAACATAAAATTTAAAGCATAATTAATAATTCGAATGTGTTTAAAAATATAATATAATAAATATCTGTATGCAAATTTTTATCTACCTTTTTTTAAAAGTGCACTCTCATTTAATATTCGAATAAAAATTATAATTACGAGTGAACATATTTTTAAACTGAAAAATAAAATTATTTAATAAGAAATTTTTATCTTTATTGTGAATGATGATAAAATATAAAGCTTTGGTTTTGTGTTTTTATTCGTACAAGCTCTAAAATCAGAATTTCATAATAAGCTTTGTTAATTAGGTTTCCTACGTTAGAATGATTTTTTATTTATTTATTATTATTTTTTTTTAACTGTTATCTTTCATCTTAGTTTTTTCATCTACTTAGAAAATATTTTAAATAAATTGATGTGTCATTCACAAAAAATAATCTTGTCCCGGATTTGAATACTATCAATACAGACTATATATGAAAAACTAAGGTAAGAGGTAAATAAGGGTAAGTTTAAGAAACTGTATCTCTTTGTGAGGAGATTCTTCCGTCGAAATAGATATCCTACATTAATAAAAATAAATAAATAAATAAAAATAAAAATAAAATAAGGCTGTTTTTAAATTCAAAAGCCTGATTCAAATTATTCAGATAATTTTCATACACACTTCTTGAATTTTACAAATCTTCGTCAGATTTTTCAATTCGCATCCAAATTTGATCTTAAAAATACCAAACTTAAATTTTCTGAAATTATTTCTTTTTCAGTTACACTGAGAAAAGATGTACAAATATCATCTATTAAAAGCTGAAATTTCACGTTTAAGGGACCTCAAAAGGCATTATTAAAGCAAAAAATCAGTATTGAAAATTAAAATTGAAAGAATACTTAATCTGTCTACATTATAGGTATGAGAAAGTAGTTATATAATTTTAAGCTGTTTTACTAGAATATAAAAATTTACTAAATAAATCCCTATTTAGATGACCTTTCGTATGTATGCATTAGTTTCTAGAGGAAAATTGATTGGCGTCTTGATTAGATAGGTCAGTATTAGATTTCAAAAATCATTATTTTAAGAAACAGCTCTATTTTAATTTCTCTTACACATAATGGTAGAGAAAGTATTGTTTTTAGGTCAAATTTTCGAAACCGAGTTATTTATATTTTCACGTTTTGAGGTCCCTTGAATCTGAAAAATAGGTTTTTTGCGGTTGGTCTGTGCGTCTGTGTGTTTGTGTCGGGGTGGGTCTGCGTGACTGCGTGTTCGTGTCTTTCTGTTATCAACATACCTCAAGAACAGATAATAGCAGAATTTCTAAACTTGTATGCTAAATGTGTATCATATAGCGATGCAACACTAAACTTTTCGTTGAGATCAAGCAAATGTTTCGTGTAGAAGGACATCTAAGATTAATCTATTAAAATACATTATGTCTACGGGGAAATTTCCGGTAATTACACAGCAACACATACAGACTGACTTAAACCAAGCTGAATGAACAAAATGTATTCTATACATAAAAGCATGTTTTGTGTAAATTGCTGTATGAAAAACTTTCATCATTTATTTACAGGGCTATCCAAAGTATTTGGATATATTGCGGCTATACTCTCGAATTGCTGTAATTATAATTTCTTTTGTATTAGATGATGTTCTTCAAGTAAGACTAAATTTAAGTACAGAATATTGCTTATAGTGCATGTTAATTATAGACAATAAACAGGGCTACTCAAAATTAAACTAAACTTTTTTTTTCTATTGAATGTCGTTAAGTGAAGTGCTTTGCTACAATTTACTAAGTCGACGATCACTGCTCAGGAAGCAAAATTAATTTTTCACACGCATACTGTAAACAAAGTATTTTTTCAACAGTACTTTTTTGTATAATATCAAGTTTTGAGGTGACCTGATTATGAAAGTCCAATTTCTAGCTGTCGATCTGTATGTATAGCTGTTATTAGCATAATTTAAAAAAAATAACTGCAGAAAATTCAAATTTGATATTTTAAAGTCCGTATTAGGTTGCCACATAAAATTTTGATCAAGATTAGTAAGTTTGGAGGCAAATTAATAAAATATTTGATTTTTTTTATTAATTGTACGTACTATATTTGAAAGGGGAGTTGTGGGGGCCGCAGCCTTCGTCAATTACATATAATATAAAACTGTTACTAAACCTATTTTAGATTATTTTAAAAGTAAGTTGAACTTTATTACCTTACGCTATTTATTTTAAGACTTAATATGCAATCTATCTTTTAGTATTGAAATGCAGGGTAAGAGAAAGTCGTGTGAGTGGCACACCAGATTATTTTTTTCGTAAGTCGCTATATAAGTTCTATTCAAAATGTCTTTATGATGTATATATAGTTACCAAGAGATCTTTCTGACTAAAGGAAAATTCATGTGCGTCTTGCCTAAATTTCATGTGTTCTGATCATGCAATCTCCAAAAAAAAAAGTTTTTACAACGTGTAGTAATGAGTAATTAAATTTCTAAGATTGTTATACACCATAGGTTTTATATGTTTAGTACATATCTGTACATGCTTCTTACTAACTAAATATTTTTCCCAAATTGAAGCAAGGTATTTTTAACAAATGCGCTTTCTATTTTTATACAACAAGGACAAACTTGTTTGAAAGAATCTCTAAAACTATACAAAAATATATATCAAACCATCTGCACATACTTCTCGTAGTTCGATGGTAAGATACACTCCTACTCAAAAGTTTAGTAAGATTTGCAAACGATGAGTTTTTCTCGATTTAGAAACTTATATCTCGAGAAATGTTTTCAATCATTGGGTATATAAATAATTGGATCTTTATCATGTTTTTCAGTGAAGATTCCTTTAAGACAGCATTCAGGGAACCGGTAACAAATTGAGAAAAATCAATAATATTTGTGATCACCCTGTATTGTTAAGTGATCAAAATGATCTGTAACTTTAGGATATGTTAACATAGACACTGTACAATTTGTTGATGAATTTGTGTGACGATAGCATTTTAAATAACGGAGATATAAGCATTTATTTTAAAACTAAAAAAACAAACAACAACAACAGCAATAACAACAACAACAAAAAAGCATGTTTTTTTTTATGTATAATTGTGGAAAATGCTTTCGGTTTCCAAAAAGAACATCTGCTAGTTTGGTGCGAGAAGCGCATGCGCTGGCTACGAGAAAAAGAATAAGTTTAGTGTTTACTCTGACTTCGGCGGGATGAGCTGAATTACGCTTGTATCTGGAATAATATTACGAAAAGAAGATGCCTTCAATTAATTATATTTTATTGATAATACGTAATAATGTATATATGTACATAGAATATGTGTATATAGAATATGTATATAAAGGATTCGTTAAAGTAAGATAGAGCCCTGTTTATTCGAGTTCCTGGATCCTGAATTTTTGGTTATTTTTATTTTATTTAAGTATATTAAGAATTATTTTATATTTGAAGCAACAATAATATACAGAGTTTTAATCGAAAGTTCTTTCCACTTTCAGATAATTTGAAAAAACACTTTTGAAACAATATACTGCTATCGGCTTACAATTAACTTAAATATAGCATGAAATATGAGCATTTTTATGAAAAATATTTTCACTGCGCATGTGGGAAAGATAGAAAAAAAAATATTGCATAGTTTGAAAGTTAGATATATTAGCTAGATATATTAGGCAACATTTATCAAAAGTTCATTTGAATAGAGTAAAAGTTCAGCAAATTATCAGGAAAAGAACGAGCTAGATTTTAGGTATTTTAATAGAGTTGAAATTTCATTAAGGGTTTTTCACATGCCGTGTAATTAATTTGTAGATCCAATTATTTCAACTACGCTCTGAAAGTGCTTTTTGGGGAAGAACCGCTTGTAACTGTAACATATTTTTGTTTATTTACTCAGATTTGTGAGATTATAAGTGGTTTATCACCAAAGAAAAAAAAAAATTGCAAGGTGGTACAAGTTTGCGAGATATTGAAACTACTTCAAAATAACAATAATAATAATAAATAAATAAATTAATTAATTAATTAATTAATTAATTAATTAAAATAAAATAGTATATTATTAGTTACTTATAAATGACAGTCGTGAAGAAAATTAATATCGTCAACGATAATCATAAGATTTTAATCCTTTTATCTATTTTATCCACGAAAGAAAATCCAAATATCTGTATATTCTGAAAAATGTCTTATTGAATGTTCTAAGTGACGTTTATTTTTATAAAAATAGATTTTTAAAACCTCCTAATTGAAAATATGGGTACTTAAATATCCACAGTAATCAAGCAAATTTTCTTGCAATAACCAAATTAAACATGAAAATTTAATTTTTAGTTCATTTAATAATGCGTAACTACATCCCTACCGATCTTGTTAACTGCACCGTTAATAATAAAAAAAAAAAAATGGACAAATGATATAATCTTTTATTTATTCGTCAAAATATCATCATATTCATATATGCCTTCCATAATTTTCTAATTAATGCAAGGGGAAAAAAAGTTTAATTGCATTATTTCTATTTAGTTAATAGAAAAATAATACTGTTTCAGGAATCATCAATAACATGTTCAAATTCGCCACGTAACAAATTTATATAAATTAATATTTTGAATAATTTAATTTCCCAGTGAGATCAATATCTAAAATAAAGACGCGATGAATTTCTTTATTGTATCTAGTTCTTATATATATATACTGGTTCTCATAATTAGATGGACACTCGTTTTTCTATATTAACTAAACTAAACACTGAACACTATTATTTAAACAAATATATTTTTTATTAATTTGAATTTCATTAATAGACGATATTTAAAAAGGTTTATTGTTTTTCTATCTTAAAAACTTTAAATACAGCAAAAAAAAAAAAAAAAAAAAATGATTTTTTAGGTGTTCACAATTATAAAGGCAGCTCGAATCTTAGTAATTTTTTTTCAGTTATGCTTTAAATTAATATTTTATGGGGTCTCTATTTAGGGTGAAACAGTCAGACTTTCTCTCTAGTATATATATATATATATATATATTGCTTCTTTCTTTAAACTATTTCCTATTGTTCTAGAGGTAGAGCAAAATGTAAAGTCTTGTTGAAAAAATATTATTACCCCCCCCCCCCCCCCAAATCTAACAAAAATCTGATAATTCCACGTTTAAAATTTGCGGATATTCTCTTCATGTTCATAATAATAGAAAAAATTACTAAATTCATTCTGCCTTCAGTTGAAACAGCTCCCCAGAGCACCATAGGTCCACCTTTAAAATGCCCGATTCATATCTGCCTTTAAAAAATCTGCTCTGTCTTTCGCTATCTTCAGATCGTGCCAGTAACTGTTAAAACCATTTGGTTAATCAATAGAAAAAAATCAATAAAAATGTTAATCAAGGTTAATCAATAAAAATGTTTTTCATCCGAAAATGCAACATTTTACCATTTCATATTGTCTTTATTCAACTTTAACACAGGCGTTCTTTCCTCCATTAAATGCTTATTGATTATTACAGGTTTTTTATTCATTTTAACATATTATTAATTATTTTAAACATGCATAAATGTGCACAGAAACTTTTTATTAAAAATTACGAGTAAATCCAGCAGCAGTTATTTTGAGTAGAACAGTAAGAGGAATTACGAGTCTTCGATCTCTGTAAAACAACTCTGATTTTGCATCAGATCTCTCCCCTATTGAACCAGCAGTTCAACGTTTGATCACATTTCCTTCAGCAATTTTAGATCTTCGAATTTCATTAGAAATACGGCAGATTGAAATTATCCCTCCACTTAAAAAACACATTTATCATATTTCACTACATGAACGTTCTTTTTTTTTTTTCGAGGAATTATCAGTAATGTTTATCCAAGAAAAAATGAAGGCTATACATGAATTAATCTGGCCCAGTAGTTAACAAATTCGCATGTCAACTGTAATTTATCCTCTAGTAAGTTAAATAAAGCGAAAAAATATTGATTGTCCTTATAATTATGAGCATCTAAAAACGTGGAGAAAAAAAATATTTTGGACTATTTTTTATTAATTTTGTTTCATATTAAAACAATTATAGCAATTTTGGTTTTTAGAATGCTAGATATATTAAGTGCACTCAGTATAATCTTGTTCACAATTATTTTTACATTAGTTATTTCAAAACATAAATTGTCCTTATAAATATGAGAAGGAGTGCATATATATATATATATTTATTTTTCTTTTAAAAAAACAAAACAAAACAAAAAAAAAAAATTACGATCTTGATACATACTGAGAAACAAACTTTTGTTTAATTGAAATTCTTAACTATGCTTATTGTATTATTATTTTTGAATAGGAAATTTAAAACAATGCACAATCAGTAATTATGCATGAAAGTGATATTTAATTTTCAAATATAAAAATAAATCTTAAAAAAAAAAATAATGTAATTAATATTTAAGCAGCAAAAAAAAAAAAAAAAAAAAAAAAAAAAACACATATGCATTCTTTAAAAAAAATGTAAAATAATTTTATTGTGAAGCTTTCTGAAAATGCAATAAATAACAAGTCTGTAAGATTTTTGTAAAAAGAAGTTTTAAATTTAATTAACTTCTTCATGTCTCTTTTAACTAAATAATGATAATTACTTACTTTGTAAAGAGTAATAAATAATGATGGAAACATGAGCTTACTTTTAAACTTTACTACATTATTATTTTTAACAGTGAATGAAATTTCTATAAGGGCATATACAAGAGAAATATAAAGCTAAATTTAGTTAAGTAAGTTTTTATTAAGAATCAAACGTATTCTCAAATATATTCGATCATTCCGGAATTTCTAGACATGATTCTGTAAATTTAGTAAATTTAATTGCAATGCTTACAACTTTTTTTTAAAAACTTATTTGACAGTATAATATATATATATATATATATATATATATATATATATTTGTATTTCGCCAAAAGCATTTTAAAATTTAATTATATATTTCGTCATGCGTATTTGTTTTTAATCTGTTAGAAACTGCGTCTTAATTTTGTCTGATTATTGCAAATATCCTAATAAGCAAGATAAAACCTGATAGGTAGGAAACACGAGATTCGGGACTAATTGAAAAACAAATTCCAAAGATAAATTTAAACACATTATTTAACTTTCATCAGATCCTGATAAAAGAAGATCCAGCGTGTAATTGCAAGCCGTATCATAATTAAATAGTGCACAAACTTTCGGGATAAACAATGCCAGAAACATCTCTAAGACAAGTCGTTGACGGACGAAACAAAAAATTAAATATAAAAGCGTTTAATTCTGTACTGATAAGTATAAAGGATTTATTTCCAAAAATGTCGATTTTCAGTTAAGTAAATAGTCAGATTCAGAAAAAAATTCTCTATCGATTGGTATAAAGGATTTAAATCCATATCATTTAGTCTTTGAGAAAATCCATTGGTAAAAAAAAGATTCAAGTTAGAAATTAAGCATTAATCTTTAGTATAAAATATTTAATTCAATTTTTCCCTTTATTAAATGAAGATTGACAATCACTGAATGGTATAAAGGGTATAAATCAACCTAATCCCTCTTTCCTAATCGATTCTTCTGATTATTTTTTAGTTAGCTTAACTTCATTTTTCGTCTCCTGAAAAATGAAGAATATGGATTTAAATCCTTTATACTTATCAGTAGGGTAAGGTGGGGTAAGTGGGCCACCCCCCCCCCCCGGCATTTCCCCAGTTATTGTCTCAAAAAAAATCCGTTATAATAATTTTATGTACCTACCCCAATAGATGTAGAAAACATTATGGCACCGTTTTCATTTATGTGTGTGATAAGTTACAAGCCTTTTTGTGACGATTTTTAAATTTGCAGTCCTGTCGTAATTCGCGCCATCGTACTAATTATTTTTTTTTCTTCCAAACCGTTCATGATACAAACCAAAACTTTATATATTTTGAAAGTGTATAAAACACAGAATCTTTTTGTAGTATCGTGTACTCATGATGTTAATAAGGTTGAAAAAAAATTGGGGGGCCCACTTGCCCCGTGTTTGGGGTAAGTGGGCCACCACAATGGCGGGGTAAGTGGGCAACCCACCCAAACTGTTTAATATAGTTAAAAAATAGTCATATGCACTGATTTATAGGGTTTACCTCTGGATGACTCCACCAGTAGTGATTCAAGTTCCGAAGATGAACTATCAGCTATTACCTAGTACCACAGTACTTAAAAATGGGGATTATGCCTTTGTCCAGTTTGAAGGCAAAAAAAAAAAAAAGAAATAGTATGTTGGCTCGGTATTAAATGACAGTCAAAACGATGAAGATACAGTTGTCATGTAATACATGCACAAAGACACAACTATGCGTAATAACTTTTTTCCCCCCTGAAGCTAATGATATTCATGATGTATTCCTAGAAGATGTTGTGCTGAAACTAAATGAACCAACACTTTCCAAGAGACTTTCAAAATACATGTTTACCAACGATTTATCAAGATATAATATTCACTAGCATGTAATACTGCCATAGGCTAGTTTAAACTTTGTAAAGTAAAAAGTTGAAAATTTGACATTTTTTTCTTTTAGCAGGCTTGTGTGCAGAAAAAGTTGCTATGGGTGAACTTATGGAGATATTTCAGTGATTTTTTTTTCAAAGATTCAGAAAACCATGTAGATTGTCCCACTTGCCCCACCATATCTCTACCAGTTATGTGTAAAAAAAAAATTCAGGGGGGGGGGTCCCACTTACCCCACCTTGCGGGGCAAGTGGGCCATCCCGATGACTACCCAAAATATACTTTTTTTTTAATTCATCATTTGCCAATTTGGTTAGAGGTTGCCATGGGTACAGTAACAACATATGAGAGAATGAACCACAAGAAAATTAAGTTGTTAGGCCTGTTGCATCCGGTGCTATGTTGAGCTAAAGTCGAATTATGCCGAAAAGTGGTCCCACTTACCCCACCTTACCCTACAGAATTTCATACTGTCATTGTTTTCGCCCTCTATTGTCTTTCTTTCTTTCTTTTTTTTTTTTTTTTTTTTAACTTAAAAACGCGATCTTTCAGTATTGTTTTGGTCAGTTTAGCTTTTTTATAATACAAATTTGGAATTTTTGTATTCGTAATTAGAGTATGGTGCAATTTTTTTAATGCATATTTTCGAAGCGCATGAAAATTAAAGTCTTGAATTTATATTATCTAAATATTTTAGTAAATTTTATATTATTCTCATGTATCATTGTAATTTACATTGTAAAGTATTCTATAATGTACGTTTTAAAGTATATTTATACATCATAATGTATATTATATAGTATAAATTTGTGTAAAAATATATACTATATATGTGAGATAAAATGTATACTATATATGTAATATTCAAGGTATAAAAGCGAAAGCAAGCTTTTTCAGTTTAAATGAAGTTTGAGGTAATTAAAAAGACATTTTTATGTCTAAAAGTTATTGAACAATTTTATTATTATTATTATTATTATTATTATGACAGACCGAAAAATGAAAATTTATTTACTTAATTTTATGATTAACACAGTTTTATTTGCACCATGGAATCTTAAAATTTCTGTTTAGTTGTAGAATTTTTTATAATCATTTTTAAAATATCCAAAAATTGCATTGAAGAATAATCTGTAATTTTTTAAAAATCGCAACATGTTTGAAAATGTTATGTTGGGTAAGATACTTTCAAATATTATTTTTCTTCTAAACTGCACTTCTAAACTACACTTCTAACGCTTCTAAACTGCAAATACAATAGATTTACAATCTTTCGAAATTTCACTTGACTGGAAGAAAAATACTTGAAATTGAATGCTGAATACTGTTCTCATAGTTTATAAAACCGAATTCACATTCATGTTTTTTTTTTTTTTTTTTTTTTTTTTTTTACTTTAGAATAAAGATTTGGCAACATTACTAAAAGTCTTCTGCTATTGTTCTATTACTTTTTTATGATTTATTTTTAAAATATTTCCTAAATTTTACAGATAGATTAAAGGTTATATAAATGTTCTTTAAAAAAAAAAAAAAAAAAAAAAAGTGTCTAAAAAAGTGAAAATAAAATTTTAAAATTTATATTACATTTCAAAAATATTTTCTAGAGTATAAAAAATTTGCAAGGAAAAAATGTGTATTTGAAAGTAAATTATTACAAGAGTACTTCAAAGTTGGTAGATGTCATGAAATTTTTGCAACTGGTCGGTAAGAATTATCTGGAGTTACTGTGTTCGAACTTTTCAATATTTAACAGTTACCAGGTGTTTACAAACTTTCAGTCAATGAATATGTCAGTAATTTAGTGAGTCAGTGAATAATTTAATATATACATAAATAAAAAAATAATAGGATTATTGAATATTTCTTCCCAATTTCGCATCTTTCAACAATGGGCCATAATGTGTACGATGGTTTTTGATCGTACATGTGAATGAACTATAAATATAATAAGCCCACAATTTCCAGTAACACGCATGCTGCGGAAAATTTCTAAAATTATTTCCAATTTCCTTTTCTTTAAATAATTCAATTTATTTCAGATAGTTACCCCTCTAAGAAAAAATGGACAACATGTGTGTGTCTCCTTTGGATAAAGAACTATAAATATTATTCACGTCACTTCGAATAATGTTGGCAATACTTACATTATCATAAAAAATGACTTTTGAATCGTTTTCAACATTTATGAACAACTTTTACTGTATTTTTAATAATTTTAAGGTTAATTAGGGTTAAGGTTAAGATTAATTTTATTTTTAAGCTTTTTGCAACATAACACCAGCAAACTTATTTCACTCAATATCTTACTCAGTATAATAATTCTTGACATCGAGGGAATTCTGTGTTTAAGCAAATGACATCAGAAACATACCATTAATGTTTATGATAACTACCCTATCATTATTCTAAAAATGTTTAATGTGGCAATTAACCCTTTCACTACCACTGGGACATATACGTCCCAAGCAGTACTGCCAGATTGGGGTAATTTTTTATTGAATATCCATCAATAAATTTCAATTGCAACGGTTGTATAATCATTCCGGAAAACATCTAACGAAGAAGTCTTCGAAGTTATTAGGCAATTAAAATTTAGTGGTAGATATCAAATACAAAGAATTCCCTCAATCTGGCAACACTGGTCCCAAGGGCACTTTATATTGGTAGTGAAAGGGTTAATACAATAACTAATGCGTTTAATACGATAATTCGAATCGGGATTATCATTTAAGTAAAATGTATGCAGGTTCCGGTAAAGTATTTTACAAATTCGTGTAAATCATCATATCAGCACTAATATATACTGAAATTAGAATGTTTGAAATCCATTTAATTTCTTTTGGTCTTTTAAAAATAATGAGATGAGAGTGTGGCGTTTACTGTTTTTTAGATCTAAGTAATATACATAATTCTCGTAAATTTCAGTCTTTAGAAATCCACTGAAGAATGGCGGCCTCACCTAGGTGAAGTTTTCTGAAAATTTTCTGCATACTGTTCCTTCAAAATTCATCTCGTCTTCCATGGTTATTTCCCATCTCTCGGAATCCAAAATATAACTTTGGCGTAGCATCTCTCATCGTTTCTTTTATCAAGATGACCAGCCAAGGTCCATTTTAACTTCTTTACTCTGCAAATGACATCCGTAACTTTGGTTTTTCTCTCTAATCCATATATTTCGCTTTCTGTCTCTTCGGCTGAATTTTAAAATGCATCTATTCATGCTTCTATTCTGTTGTGATACATAAAAAAAAAAAAGAAAAAAGAAAAATGTATTTTTAGAAATTATTTTTTCCATCATTCTACAAAGTATTATTTAAATATATTTAGAAAATATTGTTAAACAATAATAATGTAAAATCTAGGAAAATAATAGTTAGCAGGGAGTATTTTAAACATGTAAATAAAATTAACTTTTTTAAGTAAAAAAAATAAAAAATAAAAATAAAATAAAATAAAATGAAAAAAATAAAAAATAAATTTAAATGCTTTTCGAGAAAATTTAATAAATTTATGTGAATATAATATAGATATATATTGGGAATATGTATGTAATATTCCAGTAAGTTACAAAAAAAAAAAAAAAAAAAAAAAAAGAAAAAGAAAAAAAAGAAAAAGGAAAGGAAAAAAAAAAATGAAAAAAAAAAAAATGAAAGAAAGAAAGAAAGAAAGAAAAAAGTATCTTCAAATATCCATTAATGATGAGTATCAGAATTTGTTTAAAACAGGGATTAATACTAAATAGTTGTTTTAAGTCTACTACTACAGTGATATTTTTAAATGAACAGTTTAAATATTTATAATTTCATTTTTATACAAATTTTTCGTTATTTTTATATTTTACATGCAAATGTGTGTGACAAGATAAAACGTTTATAATTCGTTTATTTATTGATTTTTACTTTAACGAAATTAGTACTAAAAACTTAATTTTGTATTTGGTTTATGTATTTCTCTCATACACATAACATGTAACTCACTGATAAAAATACAATCGAATGAACAACCGTAACACGTTAGAGTGAAATATATATATATATATATATATATATATATATAAACGTCTTTAATGATAAACAAGATTTCTTTTCAATATCAAATGAATATTTTTGTTGAATAAAAGTCACTGCATTATAAAAGATTGTGATATTCTAAATGCAAATACCTATTCAGAGCATCACAATAGAAAAGAATTGTAAAAATAAATATTTTTCCTAACAATGAGATTTTTGACTCCGTGTCCCAACTGCATATTTTATTGGAAAAGAATATAGAGGCCGGATATAAAGATTGTATTATTTAAATATCTTGACATCGTGTTTCGTTAAGAGATTTCCGTTTAAATAAAAAAAAAAAAAAATTAGAAGGCTTTATAAAATGAGCAACACAAACATATCTTTAATATATTATTATTATTTTTTTTATATATATATTTATATTTCTCCATATGTAGTTTCTAAAAATATTATTTATGAGAATAATTTGAATAAAATAATTTAAAAACTGCTGATTAGTATATGGTAAAACACTTTTAAATACCAAAAACTAGTAAAAATTAAAACTGTTTGTATTTTCTAAACAAAAAAAAAAAAAAAAAAAAAAAAAAAAAAATGCGTGATACATTATAATATTTTAGGTAACTTTTGTTCCAATTTCTGCAAGAATACAACATTTTCGATTTAAATTAAACAAACATTTTTTAATCAAAACACTAACACTGTTGCAAATAACCTGGTGTGTCACTGGTACGATGTTCTCTTATCCCCCTTTTCAATACTGTAAAAACATATTGAAGATTCAGGGATAATAACAATAAGGTAAGAAATTATAGAGTTCGATTTACTGTTAAAATAATCTAAAATAGGTTTAGAAACAGTTTTATTTGACATATAATTCAGTGGGAATGAGATACTGCCATTTTCAACTCCCTTTCAATTAAAATATCTCTATCTCTATCTATATATATTTAATATATATTTAATAGCAATACGCGTTGAAATATGCCGATTTCAATATATATATATATATATATATATATATATATGTGTGTGTGTGTGTGTATATTTACTGGTAACATCATACGAACTTCAAAATATAATATTTTAATTCTCTGTATTTATTTGTTTTTAAGTCAGTTTAATAATAAACATACATACAGATCAACTAAACGAAATTTGACTTTCGTATTTATGTACCACAAAACGTAATATTATACAAAAGACCTGTGCTGAAAATTGAACCTCTTAAATACTTTGTTTACAATATGAATATAATAAATTAATTTCCCTTCCCGTGATGAGTGTTCGTCCACATAGTAAAATGTAACAAAGCATTTCCATACGTTACATTCAATAGTAAAGAACGTTTAGCTTAATTTAAGATATTTTCAAATTCTATCTATAAACTATATACACATCACACTGTATTCTTAAATTTAGTACTATAAGAAAAAACTCGTAACACATCCTGAAATACACTTCCATAAATTTCTCAATACAGTCCCAATATATAATAATAATTTGGATAGCTATATATACTAATGGTCTATGATTTCCGTACCATAATCTACACAAAACGTGCTTTTATACATATAAAAGTGTGTTCATTAAATATTTGTAAGGCAGCCTATAAATGTTACACTCTACGTTCCAGAAATTTCTCCCATAAACGCCATGCATTTGAATTCTCTTGAATGACCCTGTACACGCACCATTTGCATGATCTCAGTGAAATATTTAGTGTAGAATCACTGTATGTATTATATGTATGACGACGATTTTTTTTTTTTTTCGTTAAGTGGGGTGAGTATCAACAGTCGTCGGGACACAAAGAGGCCACCAAATTATTTCTTTCAAAAATTCGGCATTCGCATTTTATCAAGTTATTTAAAATGGAGAAAGGTGCATTAAATAAAAACTTATATTCATCCGTATTCGTAGAAGTTTGCGTATTACGAATAGAACATTTAGCACTGATTTCTTCAAAAACTTAAAAATAGAAACAAGGATCTCTGCAGAAATGAAGAAATATCCATGTTCATTGTAGAACTTTTATAAATCATATATATAACAAAAATCGAAAAAATAAGATATCTTGCTATTGGCATTCACAAATTCACATGCATGAAGTTTCGTACTTCACTATCAAAAACTATACAGATACTAGTTAATCATTAAGTGATTCCCAATACACAGCAATATTGATAAACCATAAATTTATACATCTCGAATAATAGAATACGAAAATGCAGCTGCTGTTTCTATTAAGGCAGCACCATTAATAATTCGAATTCAAAAACCATTAGATATTATTCCCGTGCCAAGGATTACGCAATCGAATGGAAATCGCCCACATTAGCGGTTTGAAAATAACATTGTAATTAAAATTTTATACGTTATTCCTGTTGAAGTATGGCGAGACTATTTAAAATAATAAGGAGAGTATTTAAAAAATGTAAAGGATAGTTTTATAAAAAGAATTTGCTGAAAGCATGATGAAATTTTGTTCGTTGATTGCATAATCTACGAAGACCATTGGACAAATAAAGACTAAAAATCGAAATGAAATAAATGTATTTTCTTTTACTTTTTCTACTGAGTAGAGGATTAAATTATTTACAGGATATGTGTTAGACTTAATATACTAATGTATTAGAATTAGAGGATATACCTCTATTATTATTAAATTTATTTACTCATTTATTTAACAAAAGTGTAAATTAAATATTAATATTTGTTATGGAATTCAGAATTTTACCTAAATTTTAACTCTGCAGTACATACTCTCCCACATGATACGAAAAAAAAATGCATAAAATGAAGAAAAATATATATAGATATACAGGGTGAGTTTGACATAATCTGCCAAACGAAAGGAGGTGATCGAACAGTCCATGGGGAGCATAAAACACCATAGAAACCCTGTCGTATCTCTAACCGTTTCCGAGTTATGGTAGTTAGAAGAAAAATCTGTTTTTTGCTATTCCGTCTGAAAATACCCAAATTTGTGAGCTTTCTGAAAGACATACGCGCAAAAAATGCACATGTTTGGAAAGAGCAGAAAAACTCCTATCGGGTGACACCATTTACATCAGGATACCTTAATTTGACGGCGAGCTACAAGCGCTAAAACATTGGCGAAGTTTAAAATAAAGTTGTCACCAAATTTTTTAAACGGCAATTCTGCAAACACCGTTCAAGCTACAATCGGTCAAATTTACCAAACACTTCTCTATTCCACAACCTTTAAAATAAGCCCACAATAAACCATATCTTTGTTCTAGTTCAGGAGAAATTTAGCCTTTTATTTGAAATACATCATTGAAAACGGCGTTCGTTGAAATTCGGCAAACGAAAAGATGATGAGTAAATGGAACGTATGCGAATTCGTGATTATCTGCATATGGAATCTTAGTGATATGCAAATGTATTCCAACCCTCCTACGCGCGCATCCTACTCGTCGGTACAAAGGGCGAGTCAATCTGTAACAGCTCATTAGCTCATGCAAATGTATTCCAACCCTCCTACGCGCGCATCCTACTCGTCGGTACAAAGGGCGAGTCAATCTGTAACAGCTCATTAGCTCTTCAGCTTCTTTTACGTTATATGCTGTTTATTGCTTTAACATTTTCTGGACTTTGCCTGTGCTCGGCCGATTCTTTTCAAGCTGCTCTCACGTCTACTTTCTCTCTCTTAGTTCATACTTAGCATGTTTTCCTACATTGGTACTAAATAACCAAGTTGGTTCTTATTCCGTAGCACTTTTTTCCTTCTACTTTTGTAAATTAATATTGAAATTTTATTCCTTTTTATTTACCCTTCTGAATTTTATTTTCAATTGAAATCGTCACAGGGATCAAATTGTCATACTTTCCAACCTGTAAACAGATATGCCTAGTTTTACAAATGAAGAGTACGCGGATATGCATTTTGTGCATGTATTTTGCGATGGTAACTCTCGTAGAGCCGAAGAAGAGTACCGTCTACGTTATCTACATCGTCATGCGCCAAACCTTGCTGTATTTGCTGCAATTCATCGACGGCTTAGGGAGAGTGGGTCGTTCGTTAGGGTGTACGAAAGGGGCCATGGTCGCCGCTCCTCCCCCGCTGAGGAATCTGTACTCGACCGAGTGAAGGAATATCCAAAAATGAGTTCACACATACTTGCGAGAGAAGGTGGAATCTCCCAAAGTAAAATGATGAACATTTTGCGCAAAAACCAGTATCACCCATACCCCTTCACACCGGTACAAGAATTATGGCGCTCAGATTTTCAAAAGCTGGTAACATTCTACCACTGGCTTTTACAGAGAGATATTGAGAAATACCATTTCCTTAAAACGATACTGTGGACAGATGAGTCACTTTTCACTCGGGATGGCATGTTTAATTTATATAACTGGCATCATTACGCTCAACAAAGTCCATTTGTAACACGAAACTCATCGTTCCAGACGCGATTCAGCTTCAATGTTTGGCTTGGAGTGGTTGGCGATCGCTTTATAGGTCCACATGTGTTCCAAGGTCATATGAGAAGCAATAAATATTTGAAGTTTCTGGAACATCATCTACCAGAATTACTTGATGTCATTCCTGTACCCCAACGAGCGGAAATCATTTTCCAACACGATGGGGCGCCTGCACATTCTTCCAATGCCGTTCGGGACTTCTTGAATTATCAGTATCCGCGTTGAATTGGTCATAATGGACCAATTACTTGGCCACCTAGATCGCCAGATCCCACTCCATTGGACTTCTATGTTTGGAGTTCCTGAAGAGAGAAGTTTACCGCACAGAAGTTGCCAGTTTAAGCAGGCGGCTCGATGATGCAATAATAAAACTGAGGGATGAGCTTTCGCTAAGAGCTACTGTGGTTTCCGTTCGTAAGCGGGCAAGGGCATGTATCAGGTGTGGGGGTGACCAATTTCAGCAGCGGCACTAAATTTAACACATCCTTTCGAATGCATATGCGGTTTAATCATAAACGTTAGATACGTCTTTTTTTTCATATTCCTTAGTGAAAGACGTGAGAAACGTCATACATCTTTTGTTTCCATTCTATTGTGATACAACTGCTACTTTTCTTGTTTGTCTTTAAAACTTTCTTTTTTGGATGTGACAAAACAGCGGGCTGAAGGCGGACATGAAATCAGGAACGACCATGGCACCCCGTGAGTCTTATTCTCGACGAACGTCGAGTTCAGTGATGAATGTATTTCAAGGAAAAGGCTAAATTTCTCCTGAACTAGAACACCGATATGGTTTATTGTGGACTCATTCTAAAGCTTGTGGAAGGAGAAGTTTCTGGTAAATTTGACCGATTGTACCTTGAACGGTGTTTGCAGAATTGCCGGTTAAAGAATTTGGTGACAACTCGATTTTAAACTTCTCCAATGTTTTAGCACTAGTAGCTCGCCCTCAAATTAAGGTATCCTGATGTAAATGGTGTCACCCGATAGGAGTTTTTCTGCTCTTTCCAAACATGTGCATTTTTTGCGCGTATGTCTTTCAGAAAGCTCACAAATTTGGGTATTTTCAGACGGGATGGAAAAAAAAACCAGATTTTTCGTCTATCTACCATAACTCTGAAACGGTTAGAGATAGGTCAGGGTTTCTGTAGTGTTTTATGCTCCCCATGGGCTGTTCTATCACCTCCTTTCGTTTGGCAGATTATGTCAATCTCACCCTGTGTATCACCACTTAAAATAACAATATGCAAATACTCATATATAATATAATATAAAAACACAATTAACACAGTATATAAATGAAAAACATGAATGTAAATAAATATATATATATATATATATATATATATATATACCGCTTGATCCAAAAGTCAGGACAAACTTTAAAAATGAATAATTCGAAAACGAATCAAGATACAAAGATACGGTTTGCACCAAACGGATGGAAAAGAGGCCGGGTTTTATGTGGCAAAGAAAAAAAATAGTTCTGTTAACGACCAACAGATGGCGCTGTCGTATTTCTGATGTAGGATTATGCAAAGCAACAAACGATATAAAAAGTAACAACTACAGCAGGTAATGGTAGTCGAAACTTATATGCATCGAAATATCGCATTCTCAGTCACTACTTTAATCACGCATGGCCTCCAAGATCTGCCGATCTGACACCCTGTGACTTTTGGCTGTGGGGATTCTTGGAAGTCAAAAGTGTACCGCGACCAACCGGCATCACTAGCAGCACTGAAAGATGCCATTCGCCAAAATGTGTCTGCCATAACGCAAGAAATGCTACTAAATGCTGTGAACGATGTGGTGAATCATCTCACAGCTGTACTTCTGAATGATGGACATTGAACAGTTACTGTAGTAGTACTAATTAATTGTAATTAAGCTGACTTTGTAAGTTGTAAATTTTTTTTTTCATTTGTAAATCATCTTTTGGTGAAATAAAACACTATAGAGGCTTCTGTTGTTCGCCAACAGAACTAATTTTTTTCCTTTGCCACACAAAACCCGGTTTCTTTTTCATCCGTTTGGTGCAAACCGTATCTTTGTATCTTGATTCGTTTTCGAATTATTCGATTTTAAACTTTGTCCTGACTTTTGGATCACCCGGTATATATATGTAAGGGAAAAAATATTCTCAATTGTAATGTATTCTCATATGTTATGTACTCCTGTCTCATCAACATTCCATACGTCATTTGTATGCGACTTAATATTTTCTAATGCAGACGATAAGTTTTTGAAGAATAGTTCTACATTGCGTTTATTAAAAATTGTTTGCTTCAGGAACTCGGATGGAAATTGTAGGATGCCGTTGCATGAATTTAGTCAGCCAATCAGCTATTGAAGTTTTTTTTAACCAATTTTCAGATATATTTATGTCATTTCTAATAACAAACTCATACGTTCACTGTTCATCAGGACTAAATCCATAAAACGGACAGAAATAGATTAATAGATTAGAATAAAAATCCCCCTTAATGCATCCATATCTGCTAAAGATAATGCGTAGCTAAACGCTTTTTTTATAGTCCACAAAAGCCCCAAAGACAGAGAGTTCTTATTCATTACTTCTTTCAGTAATTTATCTAATTGTAAAAAGAGCCGCGGTAGCCCAGTCGGTAGAGCACCGGCCTCGTAATTGGAAGATTGCGGGTTCGGTTCTCGAGCCGACGAAAGACCGCCGTGTACACTAATGATGGCTGTTGAACGTAAAAAATGTCGTGGCCGCAATATCCTCCATGTTCGCATAAAAATTATACCTCTGAGGGCCACCAGAGCGGGGGAGCCATCTCCTTAGCATAGGACCAAAACTGTGATGGCATGTCTCCGAAACATTCGTCGAGGTGTGTCCCCGACCGTCGCCAATTATCCATAGCGCAGTAATGATGCGACGTCAAATACAACCTCTCTAATTATCTACCTACCTACAACCATGGATCATATTTTAATTTACCCGTGTAAGAAAATTAATTTTCTAAAAGTAGAGAAAAAAAAGTTGATATTTATTTTCTTTCTTTTTTACAACCATGGTTTCGAGCCGCGGTATACTACTCGGTAAAGCGCCGAGCACGTAATTGGAATATTGCCAATTCGATACTTGAGCCATCCAAAGACTGTCGTGTACACTGATGGTGGCTGGTGCACATAAAGTCTGTCGTGGCTGCAAAATCCACCATGTTCCCATGCAGACAATATCTCTAGGGATCACCAAAGCAGTGGGGGGAGGGGGGTCATCCGGTACGTGAAGGATCAAAATTGCGATGGCATGTCTCCGGAACATCTCTAGGGATGCGTAGCAGACCGTCGCCAATTACCCATAGCGCAGTAGTGGTGCGACGTTAAATCCAACCTACCTCCCTACCTACGTACAACCATAGATAATTTATTTTAATTTTCCCATGTAAAATCACTTAATGGCAGAAGAACAACATCACTGGGAGAAATGTTTTCAAAATGGCAAATAGAGTACCTTCATCAACTTGTTATTTTTAGTTAATAACTTCTTTAATTAAAATGATAGAAATTTCTAAGTAACTGAAATGTCTACCTTGGAGTATTCGAAACACATTGCTATCTCTCATGACGTGACGGACCCTGGCCTCCTTTAGAAGGTGCTAACAAGGAGAGCGCCTCCTTTAGAAGGCGCAGACAAAAAAGACTGACGCAAGTAACACTAACTTTTTTTAATATATAGAGATAATGCGCATAAGTAGGCACTTTTTCAAATATTAAAAAAACAATCCCTTCCGAAGGTAGACCTTACTAACATAACGCACGATGAAAAGATTTAAAAAATATATACATTATGAATAGTTTTTTTTTTTTTTTTCTTTTATAGAAAAGTTGTTTTGCTTTAAACATTAATGATAATTTAATTCAATACTTTAATCTTAGAAACCTAGGAAAATTTCTTTCAGGCGAAATTATAAATGTATTTTTCAAATTCGAAAGCAAAATAATATGAGTTGTTTTGAATAACAATTTATAAAAAAAGCGTCGGAAGAAATGTTTAGTTAAATTAACCTCTATTTATCTGAAGTTAATTAAGGATATTTAATTACACATTCTATGAGACAAATAGAATTTTGGAAAAAATATACGCAGTTTTTTTTCTTAATTAATACTATTTATTTTTTGAATATGTAACGTTCTTCAATAAAGGAATTTGATAAAGAAGTGTAAAAGCTAAATGAAAATTTTCTAAGTTGAACATATATATCTATACTAATATATAAATGCGAAACTTTGGATGGATGGATGTTTTTTACTCAATCACGCCACAACGGCTAAACGGTTCTGGATAAAATTTGGTACAGAGATGTAGAATAGTCTGGAATAGAACATAGGCTACTATTTATACCGAAAATTTGATTAGATTTAAAAAAAAAAAAAACCGGTAATTTTAAAAATTATAATAAACCGGTAATTGACTTAATAAAAGCCATTTAAAATTTTTAATTGTTTCCAAAAAAGTTTACGAGGTATTTTTATTTATTTATTTTTCAACATAAAATGAAATATGCTTTCACGCGAAAAATAAAAAAATACTAAATGTTAAATTGGTCGATGAGAAAAGGACACTTTATAATTTTAAAATAAAATAGTAATATTACAAATCTAAGATATTTCTTCTGAATTTTATTTCATAGCATTTTTTTATATACCTCAACTTCAGATTTTTTTTTTTTTTTTTTTTTTTTTTTGAGTACGGCGGATGAACACGCTTGGCATAAAAGCTAATTCATCATTATATTAAAGGTATTTTGTTATTGATAATTCTGGACAATTTTTTTAATTTTGATGCTGAAGTAGATCGGACATTTTTCGCCAAGGAAAAGATAGAAAGAAATACGCAAGCGAAATGATGACGTCACTGGCCGTTCGTGGATGCAAGAAAAATATTTCCTATGTTAAACGCCCATTGGATTTTTTGTAAAAAATTATTAAAAATCGAGGAAAATTATTTATCGATTTTAATCCCCATATTTAGGTATAGATATGTATTAGTTATCATTGCTATGCGTTAGATTAAGTTATTTTTGTTGTAAAATTGACAAAATTTGAATTTTTAATTTCAAAACTCTAGAAAAATATGGCAAACTTCCATATTCGATTGAAAACACAAATATTTCATTTCAAAGGATGATATTTGCACAATAAATATCCAACTAATATACTAATTAAAAGGAAAGTGATAAATATTCTATCATAATTTGATGTCAAATTTGTTTTCAAATGTCTAAATAAAGTGTCTGATAAAGATACTAATATGTTGCAACGGAATATATAAATGCGAAAGTTTGGATGGATGGATGTTTGTTACTCAATCACGCCACAACGGCTAAACGGTTCTGGATGAAATTTGGTACAGAGATGTAGAATAGTCTGGAATAGAACATAGGCTACTATTTATACCGAAAATTTGATTAGATTAAAAAAAAAAAAAAAAAAAAACGGTAATTTTGAAAATAATAAACCGGTAATTGACTTAATAAAACCATTTAAATTTTTAATTGTTGCCAAAAAACTTTACGAGGTATTTTTATTTATTTATTTTTCAACATAAAATGAAATATGCTTTCACGCGAAAAATAAAAAATTACTAAATGTTAAATTGGTCGATGAGAAAATGACACTTTATAATTTTAAAATAAAATAGTAATATTACAAATCTAAGATATTTCTTCTGAATTTTATTTCATAGCATTTTTTTATATACCTCAACTTCAGATTTTTTTTTTTTTTTTTTTTTTTTTTTTTTTGAGTACGGCGGATGAACACGCTTGGCATAAAAGCTAATTCATCATTATATTAAAGGTATTTTGTTATTGATAATTCTGGACAATTTTTTTTAATTTTGATGCTGAAGTAGATCGGACATTTTTCGCCAAGGAAAAGATAGAAAGAAATACGCAAGCGAAGTGATGACGTCACTGGCCGTTCGTGGATGCAAGAAAAATATTTCCTATGTTAAACGCCCATTGGATTTTTTGTAAAAAATTATTAAAAATCGAGAAAAATTATTTATCGATTTTATTCCCCATATTTAGGTATAGATATGTATTAGTTATCATGGCTATGCGTTAGATTAAGTTATTTTTGTTGTAAAATTGACAAATTTGAATTTTTAATTTCAAAACTCTAGAAAAAAAATGGCAAACTTCCATATTCGATTGAAAACACAAACATTTCATTTCAAAGGATGATATTTGCACAATAAATATCCAACTAATATACTAATTAAAAGGAAAGTGATAAATATTCTATCATAATTTGATGTCAAATTTGTTTTCAAATGTCTAAATAAAGTGTCTGATAAAGATACTAATATGTTGCAGCGGAATAGATTTGATATCGGTCATCCTTTGCAGAAAAAAAAAAAAAAATATCGCCAAATTATCTGGCAAACATATTTTAATTCCTTTCAAAAATCATAGTTATTTTAACAACTTATATTAAGACAGTAATGAATAATATGAAACAATATTTCGTACTATGCATATTACGAAAATATGCATCTGGCGTGTATATTTTCGTATTACGTGTTTGATCACCAAATACAATAAGCGCCAAGAACGACAGAGTTTTGAAATTTAAAATTAAAATGTTGTCAATTTGACAGCAAAATAACTCAATCTAACACATGCACATGATAACTAATTGCATATATATATATATATATATACTAATATATAAATGCGAAAGTTTGGATAGATGGATGTTTGTTACTCAATCACGCCACAACGGCTAAACGGTTCTGGATGAAATTTGGTACAGAGATGTAGAATAGTCTGGAATAGAACATAGGCTACTATTTATACCGAAAATTTGATTAGATTAAAAAAAAAAAAAAAAAAACCGGTAATTTTGAAAATAATAAACCGGTAATTGACTTAATAAAAGCCATTTAAATTTTTAATTGTTGCCAAAAAAGTTAACGAGGTATTTTTATTTATTTATTTTTCAACATAAATTGAAATATGCTTTCACGCGAAAAATAAAAAATTACTAAATGTTAAATTGGTCGATGAGAAAAGGACACTTTATAATTTTAAAATAAAATAGTAATATTACAAATCTAAGATATTTCTTCTGAATTTTATTTCATAGCATTTTTTTATATACCTCAAATTCAGAATTTTTTTTTTTTTTTTTTTTTTTTTTTTTGAGTACGGCGGATGAACACGCTTGGCATAAAAGCTAATTCATCATTATATTAAAGGTATTTTGTTATTGATAATTCTGGACAATTTTTTTAATTTTGATGCTGAAGTAGATCGGACATTTTTCGCCAAGGAAAAGATAGAAAGAAATACGCAAGCGAAGTGATGACGTCACTGGCCGTTCGTGGATGCAAGAAAAATATTTCCTATGTTAAACGCCCATTGGATTTTTTGTAAAAAATTATTAAAAATCGAGGAAAATTATTTATCGATTTTAATCCCCATATTTAGGTATAGATATGTATTAGTTATCTTGGCTATGCGTTAGATTAAGTTATTTTTGTTGTAAAATTGACAAAATTTGAATTTTTAATTTCAAAACTCTAGAAAAAAATGGCAAACTTCCATATTCGATTGAAAACACAAACATTTCATTTCAAAGGATGATATTTGCACAATAAATATCCAACTAATATACTAATTAAAAGGAAAGTGATAAATATTCTATCATAATTTGATGTCAAATTTGTTTTCAAATGTCTAAATAAAGTGTCTGATAAAGATACTAATATGTTGCAGCGGAATAGATTTGATATCGGTCATCCTTTGCAGAAAAAAAAAAAAAATATCGCCAAATTATCTGGCAAACATATTTTAATTCCTTTCAAAAATCATAGTTATTTTAACAACTTATATTAAGATAGTAATGAATAATATGAAACAATATTTCGTACTATGCATATTACGAAAATATGCATCTGGCGTGTATATTTTCGTATTACGTGTTTGATCACCAAATACAATAAGCGCCAAGAACGACAGAGTTTTGAAATTTAAAATTAAAATGTTGTCAATTTGACAGCAAAATAACTCAATCTAACACATGCACATGATAACTAATTGCATATATATATATATATATATACTAATATATAAATGCGAAAGTTTGGATAGATGGATGTTTGTTACTCAATCACGCCACAACGGCTAAACGGTTCTGGATGAAATTTGGTACAGAGATGTAGAATAGTCTGGAATAGAACATAGGCTACTATTTATACCGAAAATTTGATTAGATTAAAAAAAAAAAAAAAAAAAAAAAACGGTAATTTTGAAAATAATAAACCGGTAATTGACTTAATAAAAGCCATTTAAATTTTTAATTGTTGCCAAAAAAGTTAACGAGGTATTTTATTTATTTATTTTTCAACATAAAATGAAATATGCTTTCACGCGAAAAATAAAAAATTACTAAATGTTAAATTGGTCGATGAGAAAAGGACACTTTATAATTTTAAAATAAAATAGTAATATTACAAATCTAAGATATTTCTTCTGAATTTTATTTCATAGCATTTTTTTATATACCTCAACTTCAGATTTTTTTTTTTTTTTTTTTTTTTGAGTACGGCGGATGAACACGCTTGGCATAAAAGCTAATTCATCATTATATTAAAGGTATTTTGTTATTGATAATTCTGGACAATTTTTTTAATTTTGATGCTGAAGTAGATCGGACATTTTTCGCCAAGGAAAAGATAGAAAGAAATACGCAAGCGAAGTGATGACGTCACTGGCCGTTCGTGGATGCAAGAAAAATATTTCCTATGTTAAACGCCCATTGGATTTTTTGTAAAAAATTATTAAAAATCGAGGAAAATTATTTATCGATTTTAATCCCCATATTTAGGTATAGATATGTATTAGTTATCATGGCTATGCGTTAGATTAAGTTATTTTTGTTGTAAAATTGACAAAATTTGAATTTTTAATTTCAAAACTCTAGAAAAAAAATGGCAAACTTCCATATTCGATTGAAAACACAAACATTTCATTTCAAAGGATGATATTTGCACAATAAATATCCAACTAATATACTAATTAAAAGGAAAGTGATAAATATTCTATCATAATTTGATGTCAAATTTGTTTTCAAATGTCTAAATAAAGTGTCTGATAAAGATACTAATATGTTGCAGCGGAATAGATTGGATATCGGTCATCCTTTGCAGAAAAAAAAAAAAAAATATCGCCAAATTATCTGGCAAACATATTTTAATTCCTTTCAAAAATCATAGTTATTTTAACAACTTATATTAAGATAGTAATGAATAATATGAAACAATATTTCGTACTATGCATATTACGAAAATATGCATCTGGCGTGTATATTTTCGTATTACGTGTTTGATCACCAAATACAATAAGCGCCAAGAACGACAGAGTTTTGAAATTTAAAATTAAAATGTTGTCAATTTGACAGCAAAATAACTCAATCTAACACATGCACATGATAACTAATTGCATATATATATATATATATATATATATACCCAAATATGGGGTTTAAAATCGGGAAATAATTTTCCTCGATTTTTAATAATTTTTTACAAAAAATCCAATGGGCGATTAACATAGGAAATCAAATTTCTTGCATCCACGGACGGTCAGTGACGTCACACTTCTCTTGCGTATAGGAACAATAATCGCATAAATTCTATTTTGGTCTAAAACGGCAACAAAAATTCAAAAGTCGCCAAGGGCATTAAGGCTGTACCATGATCAAGTTTACACATTAATTAATTTATTTATTTTTCTATATACCAACTACTATTAACTAAGCATGAAGTATATAAAATACTCTTACCAGACAAATGTCGTCAGTTTTTCTTATTAAATTATTGAGCTTATTCCACGTGTGTAAATATTGTCCATTTATAAATATTATTTTTTATCCCCATGTATATCGTAATAGAGCATTTCCTCGTGACGTCTGGTGGTTGGCAAAAAAGCGCGCTCGACTTTCCCGCGCAATTTACTATATTGGTGTTCCCATAGAATAATAATAAAGGAAGAAGGAGCATAAGGTTTCTACATAAGCTGTTGTGTTGCCACAAAAAACAGCGATTATTAACAAGCCTTTATTAACAAACTTCAATATTGAGAGGAGCAAAAGTAGCTTTCGCTGGCATTTCACTAGAAGGGGTTTGTAAGCATTAAGACTATTGGCGTGCTCCTTCTTCCTCTATTATTATTCTATGGGTGTTCCTCCATCGCTATGCTTTTCCCAAGCCTTTTTGCCAACCACTCATAAAAGTTGAGATGCTTGTTTTCAAACAAGGAACTGCCCTATTGGACCACGTTAAAGAAATATTATATAGATAAGTAGAAAGCATCACACGTTCAATATTTTTGGTTAATTACTATTCTCATTTTTAACTTTTTATTTCACTTTGTCATTTAACGTGCGTTTTCTTACTTTTTTGAATTATAATTTACTTTTTATTTGTTAGTAGTTTTAATTCTTTTGATTTGTTATTATTTCATAGTAGTACTTTGTTTTTAGTTCCCTTTTAAGGGTTTTATTATTATTATTATTATTTGATAGTTTTTCGAAATGCCCGGGAAACGCAAATCTAATCTTTCCAACAGAAATAATAAAGCTCGGGCTATGAAAGTAGCTAGAAGTCAAGAGACGAGTTGTATCACAGAGCTGGGTATTAATATTATAAAATGTACCATTATTACAAGAACTGCTAAAGGAGACAGCGTTTTGATTCCCCGCATACCTATTATTCCCAACAACTTGCCATTTCATTTCAAGAGATTGCAATTTCCATTGAAATTGGCTTTTACAATGACGATCAACAAATCCCAGGGGCAAACCTTAAAAGTGGCAGGCATTCATTTAGGAACTCCATGCTTCTCACACGGTCAATTATATGTTGGTTGTTCACGTGTTTCAAGTGCCCAGAACTTGCATGTGTTGACGGAAAATAATAAGTCATTTAATGTTGTATACAGATCGGTATTAAAATAAAAATAAATTGTATATTTTTCCCGTAGATCTTTCAATGAGTTACAAATTTTTTTGAGTATACTTTATCAGACTCTATTTTGCACAGCACCACAATGATAAGGTTTCATTACATTACATATTATGATCAAACCGTCAGTTCCCACACATACACATCAAAATTTCTACGTGAACGAAGTCGCGGGTAACAGCTAGTATATATATATATATATATATATTTTTTTTAAAGAAAGGTGTATATTACTGTAATAATTTTCTTATTCTACATGTTATTTGGAACAAAAAAATTAAATGTATTTATGGATAACAATTCCTTAAACAATACAAATAATATCACTAAGTAAAATTACTGAATCCAAAATTAAATAATTAATTTCTTTATATTATACAAGTTGATAAATTTAATAAATTAAGAATTTTTAGTTTAATGTTTCATGTAAACGCTTTTCAGGAAAACAGTTGATCACATAGTTACGCAAATTTGCGTGGAACTTCCTATTGACCTCTCCTGATGCCCCTCGAAGCTTGATTTATGAATTTTTGATTAGTGTTTTTTAAGTAATTAAAATTTGAAAAAAATATATCCTTATAATAGCTTTTAAAATCGGAAATTAAAAAAATTAGCTTTAAAATTAATTCCTGCCACAAAGTTTACGAATTATTATTTTTTTTTCGACTTAAAAAGAAATATATTTTCAGGCGAACAATAAAAAAATTGTCAAGAATAAAATTTGCTCATGCATATGACAAAAATATGGATGGTTGGGTTTTACGTCGCACTATTGCTGCACAGATGGGCAACTGGTGACGGTCTGTGACACACCCCTAGAGGTGGTCCGGAGACATGCCATCACAATTTTGATCCTCCACAGAAGCTCTCCCGCTTCGGTGACCCCAAGAGGTATAATTTTTGATGGAAACATGGAGGACATTGCGGCCACGACAGATTTTACGTGCACCAGCACCATTAATGTACACGACGGTCTGTAGCCCGCTCGAGTACTGAACCCGCAATCTTCCAATTACGAGGCCGGCGCTCTACCGACTGGGCTACCGCGTCCCCATATTACAAAAGGACGTCATTATAACATGAAAAATTAAGTAATAATAATATACTTATAGACCATGGATCATACACTAGAAATACCATTTAAAAACAAAATTCGTTTCAACTTTTATGGGGAAATCTGGAAATGCAGCTAATATATTCTTTTTAAGATACATAATGAATTTATCAAATGTTCTGGAAGTAAACTTTGCACATAAACTTAGAAAATTGATTCCAGTTTAAAGGAATTGAGTTTACATTTACGATGCTGGTTTGTAGCTGTGTGGAATATATTTCTGGTAATATTGTGATTCGTTGAATAAATTTTAAAATATCCTGCACACAAAGGCTAAAATTATATTCCTCAGAAAAAGTGTTAACAAAAGTAAAATAATAATAGCTAGTGGATCTGCAAATCACATGAGCCTCAACGTCCTATTTTCATCACTCATTATTCAACACATCATTTATTTTTTTATTTATTCCATATTATATATATCATTATCATTATCATCATCATCATCATCATCACCAATTTCAACCTTTATCAATCCACAGCAGGATGAAGGCCACTTCTAGGTGATTCCAATCTGTCCTGTTTTCTGCAATTCTTCTCCATTCTGCTCTTCCTAACTTCACAATTTTATCTATCCATCTACACATTGGTTTCTTTCTCGGCCTTTTGTTATATCTCGGTATCCAAAATAGGATGGTGGTCCATCTATCATCATTTCTTCCTCCACTTTAACTTAATTCTAGAAATAACATCAGTAACATTGGTTTACTTCCTAATCTAATACAAGTGTTTCGCTTTCTGTCTCTTCGGGTGAGTCCTAACATACAAATCTCTCCCTCTCATTATATATATATATATATATATATGCGTGTGTGTGTGTGTGTATCTCTGTGTGTGTGTGTATGTACGTATGTATATACATATACATGACGACTCGCTACATAAACAGATACGATTTTGACGGGGTCTACGACCCACCGCCAAATTTTCTGCTGTATATATCTGTCTATATCTATATCTATCTATATCTATCTATATGTATATTTATACATTTTTCTAGTAACAGTCTTCTGTTATTCCTTGTAAATCATAATCACCTAAATCAAATTTCCTGCAAAAGGATTACATAACATATCGGAATTATTTTGTGTAACACTGTAATCTAATTATCAATTCTATGCCCACAATTTTCCACAGAGAAACATGCTTTTAAACATTCTAATAACATTTCATTTTGTATAATGGGTTGTAACCTTGTTAAAATATATTTTTAATACATACCGTCTATAGACCGTAATGGTACGAAATTCTTTTGGGCGCCCCTGAAAATGAGCCACGGTTATTATATACACCAATAAAAATAAAACGCCTAATTAATTATAACTCACTTATGTTTCAACCTAATTTGACATCATTTGAAAGATTACAAAATATCTTTAGAATTCTTTTGTAGTCTTTTAAATAATTTTAGCTTACACATCCTTTTTTCTCTTTTTAGAGAGAGAAAACATGCTTTTAAGCATCATTTAATATATGTTAATTCCAATAAATGTAGCATAAATGCGTTAAAATGCGCTTAGATAAAAATTTGCCTGTAGGTTATAATGTTATGAAATTATTTTGCATTTCTCTGTAAAAGAATCCCAGTAAAAACTTCTCAACTTATTCTATGTTTTTTAAGAATAATTGTTCGAAATTTGCCAAAATTTGTATGATTACATGACATTATCGGAGCACTTTGTAAGGTCATGCACATTACTTTTAAAGCTTACACGCTCAAAAATGGAAAATCAAATTTCACGAATTTTCTTTAATTTTCACGAAACCGTTTCCAGGGAAATACTCCGAGCGAATATTTCGTCAAATTGAGAAAATTACTTTCGTCACTTGTTTGAACATACGAATTTCGTCAAAAGTAAATATACATTTTTTCGTCATAGTTTCGTGATACAGAATAAAATATAAATTATAGAATTATAAAATTACTTGCAAGTTCGTTGCTTAAGACATTAAACCTTAATTATATTTAATGAAAATATAAATAAAATAGAACAAACAAATAAAAGTCATTTGGACATTTATTTAACAGCTTTGAGACGTATAGTTACAATGACTTATGTCTCAATTGATCCATATTTTTAGAGAAATTCACAGAAACAAACGCACGCAAGGGACAGGACAATGACATGACATAGGACGTTGACGACATAGGACATCACAAACATCCATGCCCGCACCGGGATTCGAAACCGAGCATTGGGAATCCAGAAGACACCGTCCTACCGACCGAACAACCAGGCCGGCAAATAAAAGCCCTTGTAATGTAAAGTCGAAACAACACAGGAAAAAAACCAATATGGCGGTAATGAAAGCTAGCACATGCTATTGTGAGTAAACCTATGGTAACCTATGATATTGTCTAAAGGCAGTTTGGACTGTTCAATAATTGGAAGAAGAAGCAAATCTGTAGATATTTTTCTTTCATGAACATAAAACTTTTCATTGGTCAGAACACAATCTCAATTTTGCCAATCATATTTGTGATAAACACGTCACATTTGAATGTATATCATCGCCGATGTACAAAAAACAAGTCATTCCTTCTGACATTATATTAACTGTAATAATTCTACTTAAAATTACAGGAAAAAAGAGTAATAACAGAATTCGATCAAAATGTTAATAGTTCGCATAATAATGATATCGAGAGAAACTTTTGCCCATCTTATTTGAGAAAAATACTTTACTTTTGAATGTATCTTACTCCTGATATGCAAACAATACTTCAGTTTTTCTCACATTATATTAAATGTAAAAATTACTTAAAAGTATACGAAAAGAGAGAAATAATAGAACTGGATCAAAATGTCAACAATACTCAAAGTAATGTAAACGTAAAGAAAACATATCAAATGCAAGCGAAGCGCTAGCGCGCGTACTGAAAACAGTCATCATTGGATCAAAATTCCAGCGGAAAGAAAATTTCGGTTGTGACTGGAGGATAAGCGACGGAATGTGTAGAGAATGTGACTATATCAAGGAGTAGGTAGGGTAGCAGGACCGCAGAAGTGTAAAATTTGTAGAATCAATTTAATCAATTTTAAAATAATGTGCACATTTTCAGATCAGAACACTGCGAATTTGTAGATAGTGAAATATTTATTTAATTTTAACATTAGAAATTCCCCTCGATGATTGAAACGGACTTGTACGATATCTAGATATATCGCAATGTCTATTATAGATAATGCTGAGAATTGTTTCTTTCTTTTTTTTTTTTTTTAATTTGACGCGGAAGCAGACCGAGTATTTTTCGCCAAGAACTATATTTTCACGACAGTCATTTTAAGCCAAGCAGCGCATCAAATATAGAAAAAAATTATAAATATCGAAAAGAAAAAAATTAAAGAAACAGAAACAATTACTGCATACATTATCTATTTTTTTTTCTCACTGTATCATTTTAAAAATATATATATACATATATGTATAAAATATTGAATAAAAAAGAAAGTGTGGGAAGGAAGCAATTATCGTATAAATTATCTTTATTTTTCTCACTATATCATTTTACAGAAAAATCAAGAATGGCGAAAAACATTCAAAAGTCGCAAAAAAGAGCTATAGTAAAGCTGTATCATAATCAGGTTTCCATTTTTATTTATTTATTTTTTCTCTATACCAGCCACTATTAACTAACCATAAAAATATTAAATGGAAATACATATAACAACAACAACAACAAAATAATAATAATAATTGTCTCATACAAAGTAGACGCAGTGCTCATAGTATATTGCAATATTATATTTACAGTGAAATTGCTGTCATTTTATAGTCAATCGGATAAATGAAATACAATATATGGAATAACGCGAAAGTAAATATTATGTATAGTATAGTATTGCTCATATGTAATTGGGATTCAAATATAAGGGATTCTTCCATTTTTTTTACACTGTCTGCTTCGAAACTGCCGTCCAATAAACTGAGACCCAGTTGTAAGGCATTGCAACAGGTAATAAGGACAAGCACCCGAGATTTTACGGGTGAGGAAGACAATGCCGAAGATATCGGGGACCTGAAGCGAGCTTTTGAGTAATTTAAATGTTTTTATTTATTTATTTATTTATTTATTTATTTTTTATAAAGCGATATAAGAAAGAACGATTCTCTGTTTAATTACTTTAAATATAGAAACCAGCGAAGCGACCAAAGTCTGTTATTAAGAAGTAATTATACTTATGCACATTTCATCGCATATTGATAAATGGCGTCTGTAACATGTGCTTAGATTTGCCTCACTATAAAGATATAAATGTCGATCATTTCCTTTCATAACTATGTAGATTTTTTTTAGGACAAAGAGGACTACTAGTTTCAAACTGGGTAAAAAGGTCGTCACCATTTTTGTAGATCTGTTTTGTGTAACACCAAAATAAATTAGAAATATCAGTCCTATCGTTAGAAATTCGATACCAAAGGAAAGGAACAATTTTTTCTGAATCCAGGGGTGAAAACAGCTTTTCGACACGACAATTAGATTTTTTAAAATTAAAAAGTATGAAATTTAGTTGGAAATACTTAATTTTCATACATTTCAGTCATTCTAAAAAGTACGTGGCCCAGTTTTACGATCGAAAAATGAGTTAAAAAATAAATTAAAAATTAAAAATTAAACATAAAAAAATATAAATTAAAAATATTACAGATTGAAATTAATAATCCTCCGTACTAAACTAAATTATGTCATTGACAGAATTATTATTATTATTTTTTTTTTATTATTATTATTCCGAATCGGGTGTTAAAGCATCAAATGTTACAGGGCAATCCAAACACTTTTTTGTTAAAAAACGACGAAAATAATGCTTAAAATATATCTTGGCATACCTAGTACATTCTGCAAAAGTTTCGGGTAGATCACAAAACTTCATATGTAATAAAATGGTTATTGTTTTCAACCGTGTCCCATTAAATATTTTATAAGGCTTACAAATAAATTATCTTTTTTCTTAATTCCTGTTCTTTTCGAATGTGGAACTTAAAGGCATATTTACCAAATAACCTTTACTCATAAATATTTATTACAGAGAATTTTTAAGATTATGAGGATCAAATATATAAAACAATAAAACAAAAATATTTTATTTACAAGCTGCTTTCGGCGATCAGCTGGTTAGATGTGCTTGAAATATTCAACTGGACCAATCCCGCTCTGTGCCGAGACACAGTTCTTCCCCCTTCGTTTCAGACAATTGCAACAATGAGCTTTCTGTAAAAAAGACTATTGAAAGATTTTTTGCCATGTCAAAATTTCGATCGGTATCTCTTCCCCGTTTCGTTCACCTAAAACAGCCTGTTTTCTCGTCATCCAAACAGTCCTAGAAAAAGATGTCTGTAATCCTAGAAAAAGATGTCTGTAGTCCTAGAAAATTTATCTGTAGTCCTTCGGAGTAGCGCCTGTGGCACTCTTACGCTTTTCAACTCACATACAGCAGCTTCTTCACCGTTCACCGTGTAAAAGACCCTTGAAAATTCTGTGCGTATTTACGATCCTTTAAAAATCTGACACTAGAAAACATTCGATAGAAGTCACTTACGGTGCCCTGCTCAAATTTAGACATACACTTAGACATAGACACTTATAAAAGCCTATCGGCTTACCGTGAAAACAAACTTTGAAAATTCCGACAGTAAAAAATTTCCATAATTTTATAGCGCACTTGGTTCTATACTCCCAAAAATTTAGCAGTGCGGTTTTTCTATTTCTAAATTCTATTTCAAAAATTTCAAAACCTCTCATTTCCCATCTTAAGCTTTAATAATTTTACAGTTTCGAAAGTATGCGAAAACTATTCTACACATTTCAAAACTATACGACACGAATTTTATAGCCCCTCTCTGTATTTAAAAATTTTAAATATAGGTTCTTCATTTCTCTCAATCTGTTAATTTTTCAGTTAGGAAAATGGGAATAAAAGATTCATCATACTCAAAAATCTAAAAACACAGTTTTCAAAGCTCCAGCTTGAATAAATATATTTCGACAAGAACAAAAATACTTAATAGATTAAAATTCATATCTCTTAAGAGATCCTTTTAATACTGGAGACAGTGACGACGTTACTAAATGTTGTTAAAATCACAGATATTAAAAAAACTGCTTTTTCTCTCCCCTATACACAACAGATATATATACACTATCCCCTAATAAGTATTTGGACACTTTAGATAATTTTTCAAATATCTAGAAAAATTCTTTAGAAATTATCTTAAAACTTTCGGAGTATAAAGAATATATGCTACCTCATATATTTCAGCAAAAGTTTTGTCCTAAAAAGGAAAAGTGTACCAGTAAAAAAAAAAAAAAAAAATCAATAACTAAAATGTTTGGAATAACCTTGTAAAATTTAATTCTTGAAATGCGTTTTGGCTGTAGCATGTAAATATTAGAGTTATTCTAATTACCTGTATAAAATGTTATGAGGATAACTTATGTATTCATTGAGATATAATGGCTTATTAAAAAAAAAAAAGCTAATTATTTTAATTATAACATGTATGGTATTAGATCCAGTGCAAAGTAATTTTTAGGAATGCTGTGCTGCATGCAACAATCAGAATGCAAAAATTTAAATATCTTACGAAATAGGAGCGTTTTAACTAAATATTTTCTAACTATGCATGTGCTAGCTTTATAACATTTCATTTGCATAATTTAGTATCCAAAAGAATTGAGTTACTTATATGAAAGCCTCAAAGAAATATGGTATAAATTGAAAGAGTTATGAGAGAGAATGAACAGAATTTTAGTTCCTTTGAAAATAAAAGCTAAACTATAAGGGGTTTTACTCACATTTTTATTTCGATTCAATCAATGCCCAATATTAATGCAGTGTTCGGTGACTGTATATAAATAATGCTAAAACCCTATATCATTTTCCTTTTTTTTTTTTAATTTTTTTATTTTAGAAGAACTGAAATTCTGTTGATTCTATCTCTCATAACTTTTTTTAATTTACACGATATTTGTTTGGTGATTTTTATAGGCAGCCCAGTACTTTTGACTATTAAATTATGCAAATGTTTTTTTTTTTTTTTTTTTTTTTTTTTTTTTTTTTTTTTTTTAAGTTTGCGCATGTGCAGTTAAAATTATTTACAAATGTTTATATTTAGTGAGATATTTAATATTTTTGCATTCCGATTGCTCTCTCCTGTGCCCAATATAGAACACGATGTTTCCTAAAAGTAGTTCGCAGTACACTGGACCTCTTCTATACCACCACAAACTGAGCTTCACCTTCCGTTGATAAATATCTGGTTTTGCAATAACTGTGGTGGATGTTGGTTTTCAGTAATTAATTTTGCTTTATATTCTTGTAAAGGATCCAGTTTTCATCTTCCGTAACGAGTTTCTGCAAAAACAGTTTCATATTGTGTCTAAAATGAAATGATGAACAGAATAATCGATAAAAAGATCCGATAAATTTCTTTCTTTCAAAACCTATACAGCTCAAATACTCTACTTCAAGACAAGTTTAAAATGTTTGATGTGCTTCTCAGAAGTCTAATGGTACATGCCGAGTTCTTTTTCAATTGGTCTAGTGGTTATATGTGGGTTACTCTCTAGCATGGACCACAAAATGTTATTATTGACCTTGGATGGCCTACCAGATCGATAATCTTCTTTGACAGGGAAATCTCCAGAGTGAAATTTAGCAAACGAACTTTGACAGGCCCGAACATTTAAAACTTCACTTCCTAACTTGTTACATACATTTTTACAAGAAACTAATTATTTGCTTCCTTTCTGGAACTCATACCAAATGCAATGTTTTACAAACACTTTTTCCGCTGCCAACTTATTCACTCTTTACTTCGCAACAAATTCCTGAGGGGTACTGCAAATTGTCCGGTTACAACCCACGAAAGGTAAGCTAAATAATAAGACTTTACATGATACATTCTATCTGCTTGCCTTGTCTTCACAGATAAAATTTCCTGTAAGTAGTAAAAAACGATACTAATTCTTAATCTAATTCTACTAGTAAGCAACTTATAGCAATATCAATTATTTACTTTATGCTTTTGATAAGGAGTCTTGTTCAAAATATAAATGGTCAGAATTGACAATTTTTATTTTTAACCGCATTTTTTGAAGCTTTAATTTTATCTATTTATTTATTTATTAATGAAAATACGTTTTCTGTAAAAGTCTTAATTGCTGTTTGAGCACTACTTTGCCCCACATTTTTAACATCAATCTGAATAGGGTTTATAGACATACATCGATATTATCCCGCGTTGGGTAATTTGAAGGTAACTTTAATTTAATTTTTTCATTGCTGTATCTTTTTTTATATATAAAATCACCTCAGTGTGATGCATTAATGAAATTAATGAAGTCCTCTGCTGCAGCAATTTTTACAATGGAAAAAGTGCTGAGAATAGGAGTGATAAAAAAAAAAGAAAAAAAAAATTAAAAAAAAATTAAAAAAAAAACTAAATTGTCCAACGATTTACCCCATTCTACCCTTCATATAATCCTGTTAATTTAAATTTATCACTAAGTACATTAGTATTTCATTCAAAATCATTAAAATAAAAATTTAATAAAAATAAACTCAAATTCTATAGTTGATATATAAGATCCTTAAAAAAAAAAAGGCAGAATTTATAATAAAAATCATTAATAGTCTACTAAGATACAGCCTTTAAAAATATATATATATATTCGTCAGTTTAGAATAATATAAATGTCAACATGTTCGTGCAATTAGATGCTTAAACGAAGAACACAAAGAAACCATACGTTCAGCAAAACTTGAAAACTATAAAAGAAAGGCACGAGGAGTGGAGAAACAAAATATATACTCGAAAGATGTCATTAATATGAAAACAAGAGACAGAGAAATATTTGGACAAAATTTCAGGTTGAAGGGACGTCAATAAGAATAAACACAGACACAGAAGATGAAAGAAACAAAATGGCTTCTTAAAGGGACCCAATGGCAAAAATATAGTCAGTAAAATTAATTTACCTTTTTATTTAATTTTTATTAAACTAAAACCTTTTCTGATTCGGTCGACATAATCTTAACAATTTTCTGAGCGCCAGAAATATCATAATACCATTTTTGAACTATTTACTAAAACTGTTGTACAAAGTTATGCAACATTATAGTTTTTGGCACATCTTCTCAGATTCTACAGAACATAAACGAATGAATTTTTTCCTGTGTTCTATGATGTCTTTTCAAGTACTGAATCAGGGAAATTTTGATTTGATATCAACAATCAATCTTGTAAAAACGCATTAACTTTTTGGGCCATATTCGACAAGGAATATTTCCTAGGATATATACTTTTAATAAATTTTCCTTTGTCAATACAAATATTAACCCTTTTTTCATAGCACCTTAAAATTTAACTGAAAAATGACTACTAGTTCTTGGAAGAAGAAAACAAAAACAAAATAAAAACAAGAAGCTTTCAGTTTTTTAGTCTATAACGGACACATATCTGAACATTATAATTAATAGGTTTAGTTTATCTATAGAAAAGTATATTTTATATGTATTTGTATGCATAAATAATACTTTTATTCCCTGTAGCAAAAAAAAAAAAAAAAAAAAAAAAAAAGAGATTTTTATTTAAATAAGTTAATATATATATATATATATATATATATATATATATATATATATATATATAATATGAATTATTTAGTACCATTTTAACACTCAGCAGACAAAAGATATATGAAGATACCAACATAAATAAATTTTCAATGAGATTTATTTCCATAAAATATGCATGATATTAAATGAATTTGAGTACCAATGATTAGGAAAAACAAGTTAAAGTACATACGCAGAAGAGAAATGACAATAACAAAACATATAAGTCTAATTATGAGAGAATTGCAAAAACTATGATTTATTAGTAACAGTCAACATTGAGAGAAAAAAGAAAGGTTAAATTCACCATACAGTTCCATTAAAAAAGAAAAAAGAAAAAGAAAAAAATGGAATTCATGAATTAAAAATTGGAATTTTAAATACTGAAAAATAGAAATGTACTCATCAGGAAACTTGCATTTCTATCGGCACTTGCAAGATATATATATAATAAATTTAAATTCGTTGCATATGCATTTTTTTTTTTAATTAACATTCATTATATATAAAAATGTTCTTTATATAATAGGGTAGGTGCCCCGGTGATTGGCATGCTCCAGTAATTGACATCTATCCCAAAATAATTAATAAATAAGAAAAATAATAAAATCATTTATTTTACATATAAGAATTTTAACATTTTATGTCAAACACTGGAGCATAGGGTGCTAATAACTGGTAAAATGAATAACTAGCAGTGTCAAACACTGGAACATAGGGTGTCAATTACTAATAAAAGGAAAAACTGGCAGTGTAATTTACTGGAACATTGAGTGGATGTCAAATAAAAATCCATAAAAAAAAAAAAAAAAAAAGTGTTTTGTACATATTATTTTAACATGTAGTTCTGAATGTCTTTCATGCCATATGTATTAACTTAAGAATTCCAAAAATATATTCTGATGACTAGAACATTAAAAACATCAGATTGCTCTAAACGTGTCAATCACTGGTGCACTTACCGCATGTTCTTTAAATTATAAAATTTTATCTTCAAAAAGTATTTCAAATTACTTCTCTCTCTATGTCTCTCCTTTTTGAACTGCTTGAAAACTTTATTGTTGTTCGTTTTTACAGTCATTTTTTAATAATAATAATAATAAAGAAACATTTTATTCTTTTACTATGCTTATCCTTTAAATAGTACTCTTCAAATTCATTCCAAACGGATAGGCAATCTTTTTTCACAAAAGTAAATCAAGCGGGAAACAAGGAAACAGAAATATTCTGTAAAAACAGCTATTCAAAGTATCCCAATTTAAAGTAATCTTTAGAAAATATGTTACACTTATGTCTTTTTATGCTCGGAATATATTCAGATTTTCTAAAATTTTTCTTTATCTATATATTAAGAATAAAATATACTTTCAGAATTTTAATAATTTTTATAATATACTAAAGGTAAAAATGCAGTTTTTATGACAATCATAAACGGTTTTTATGAGTTAAATGTTACTAGTATCGCTCAGTGGTTGAAAATCGACCATTTTTTGCAAAGCAAAGTTATTGCTTTCTCCTAAACAGAATTAAATTGTAACACAGCTGCGCCAATTGTTTGCCGATATGCACTAAAACTGAATCAGCAGAGTTTTACTTAATATGTTTCTCTAAGTTTACAATATAGATGTTGAGCATTTCCTGAAATGAGAGGGAAGCGCCCCCTGCTGGATGATATAGCCAAAAAGCTAATCGGCACCAATTCAAAACAAGTTCCAACCAGGTATCAAGTTCGGTTAAATTAAGTCCATTAGTTCATAAAGTACAATGTTCGAATTAAAAAAGATACAAAAAATGGGCAAATTGAGTTCAGGAAATCTCAAAACATATAACTTCATCGAAAATGGGAAATATAAAAATTTTCTGAATCTTTTACTTTCTTCGTATATATGTGAAGGACAGAATAATAAATTTACCTTTTTAAAAATAAGTAGTTAATTTCAGTTAATTGAAATCCAAGGAAAGCTCAAAACTTGTAATTTCATCAAAAACCGGAAATCGAAATTATTTTCGTATCTTGTACATACTTCTTATACATACAAAAGCTAGTAATAAATCCACTATTTTAAAAATAAGTAGTCAATGTCAGTTAATTGAAATGCAAGAAAATCCGAGAACGTTGAAATTTATCGAAAACCAGAAATCAATTTTTTTTCTGTATCTTCTACTTTCTTCTTATACAAGTAGACGCTTGTCCATATTTTAAAAATAAGTAGTGAATTTCAGTTAACTGATATGGAAGGAAATCTCAAACGCGTAAATTCATCGAAAACCGGAATTCAAAAGCTTTTCCAAATCTTATACTTTCCTCTTATATAAGCAGAAGATGTAGTAATAAATCCATTTTTTTTTTTTTTTTTTTTTTTTTTTTTTTTTAATAAGTCGTCAGTCTCAAATTTCTATCACTGTAATGGCTGTTTTCTTTTAGAGTAAATAATCTGTAGTCGAGAGTAAAGTGTTGCTACACCTACATCTATATAAAATATTGTGGCTATGGTTTTATTTGAGTTTATCAAATTGCCAGATTTAGCAATTTTCCGCCGGAGATAATTTCTAATACAAAAGAATATGATGTATAGAGTGAAAAAACACATAAAAATTAAAAGTATTTTTAAATATCTTCTTGACATCGTAAAAAAATAATTTTTGTATTCCGCACATTTCATATTCCGCTAATCACACCTTTCGAATGATACCACCTTTTTCAATCCTCTACTCCCACAATCAATATATTAAACGTCTACAAATAAATTTCATGTTTTCCTGTTAATATATAGATTAAAAGAACATTTTTGTTATTCTTTAAAATAGTTATTAACATTATACAAAAATTTTATTAAATTTATTTTTAAGAATGTATATATACATATGTTAAAATTCGGGTAAATTTAGACATAGAACTAATTTAAAAAAAAAAAAAAAAAAAAAAAAAAAAAAGGATAGAAAATTTTTATTTAATATTTTCTAAGAAAATATTTCTCTTTGAAAAAAAAAAAAAAATCCTAAGTCATTGTCTATTAAAGTAAAAAGTAAAAAAAACATCAGGCAGCTTTATAGAGATACTGAAACTTGCATACAGATATATCTTTTAAAAATCATTTTATTCAAAATAAAAATAATAATAAATTCAAACGTAAAAATAAAAGTGTTAATTAACGTCTATATTTCAGACTAAATGCATTTATAATATGCGCTAACTAAATGAAAAATGTTTATGCATTTCCGAGTGATTGGATAATATAATTGGTATATATAATTAATAAATACTCCGGAATTATTTTCAAAATGAGAACATGACGACATTTCACGGATTAGGTTTTCCATGTAGATTTTCTCAAAGATAAAAATAAAGCCGAATTTAAAGGTACATCAATAAATAAATAAATAAAATAATATATATATTTTTTTTAATATGCATAGACTCTTATATTTAATAAAGAAAATAAAATTCAGAGAATAATTAATTTAATTTAATGTATTAATGGAAACCTCATTAATGTAATAAATATGCATTTGAAAATTTTGCTCTTGCTTTTTTAAAGCATAATGCCATTGAATTAGAATTAAAATAAAAATTATATTTCCGCATGGACCAATTTTTAATTCCATAGCATATACTTAAAAATTTTAAATTATTTTAATAATAACCGTAATTACCTCATGAGAAAGTAAGGAGCAATGTTGTTACATTTTTACATTTTTTTTTTTTAATATTAATTGTAAATGTCTCATGAGGAAATAAAAAGTTATGTAGTTATATTTTCGTGATAAGCTCTAAATCCAGAAATTTTCAATAAGCTTTATTAATTATGTTTTCTAATTTTGAACCAAATATTTCTTCTCTTAAAAACTACTATAGTTCTTCTTAGGTTTTTTTTTTTTTTTTTTTTTTTTTTTTTTTTTAAGTAAGAAAATACTTGAAAGTTATTGTTTAATTTAATAAATCTATATTTACTACATTTTAATTTATTCACACAGTAATAAACTTAAATTGTTAACTTCATAAAAAGATTCATAAAGAAATTTTATTATTATTAAAAGCCTCAACGCTCATTCATATTTTTTAATTTAATTAATTAAAATAAACTAGCAGACTTTGCCCGCTTCGCTGGCCACTAAATTTAAAGGAAATTCTTTTCTATATAACTTTATAAAAATGAAATAAAATAAATTACTGAAATTGTTCAAAAGTTCGCTCCAGGTCCCTGCTGCATTCGGCAGCGATTTGGTCATCCACTGCAACTCGGGCGCTTGTCCCTATTACCTGCGACAATAGTTTACCAATGAGCTTCCATTTAGGTGCTTATTATATAACAGTTTCGAAATAGATAGTATCGAAAAAATTGGAGTTTCCCTTTTATATTTGAATCCCAGTTACATGTGAACAACACTATACGTGTTGTTCACATGTAACTCAGACTGGACTCAAATGTAACTGGGTTTAGACAACATAATATTTGCTTTTACGTTATTTCATATGTTTTTTTTGTTTATCCAATCAACCATTAAAATACAGCAATTTCACGCCAAATATTACAATATGCTGTGACCGGCTACGTCTGTCGCATGAGACAATTAATTTTTTGTGTTTCTATATAATTCATGTAAATCTGATAGTACAGCCTTAATATAGTTCTCTTTGGCGGCTTTTGAATTTTTGTCACCATTTTAGACTTAATCCATTGTAACAATAAGACTTAATCCCTTGTAACAATATGCTATGAGCGCTATTTCTGCCATATTTTAGACAACTAATCTTTATATGGTTATATATATTTCCCATTAAACATATTTTTCTTTATTTATTTAAATATTAATTTGAATTTTTCAAATATTTCTGTTCGACAGCGTGCAAGTGCAGTAACACACAGAGGCTCATTTGTTTGTGTGATAAATTAGCATAATGATTATTATATAAAAAAATAAATAAATATGTAAACATTATCGTGTTGCACAACATTATTATGTTGCTCCACTGGCAGATTTTGAATTTTTGTCGCCATATTAGCGATGATTTTTTTTTTTTTTTTTTTTTTTTTTTTTTTTTTGTATGAAAAGGGGAAGACTATTTTGCTAATAATTTTACCAGACTCTTTTTTGTTTATACATAAGAATCCTTTATATTCTGCTTATATTTTTAATGGTTTTTAGGTTTAAAATAGTGCTTGTTGAAATAAATTTTCTATCTTTAAAACTGCATTTGTTCTGTAAATTTTGTGTAAAAATAAATCATTTATGTTTTTATATATTTGATGCGCTACTTAGATTAAAATGGTTGTTGCTATATTAAACTTCTTGTCGAAAAACGTTCGGTGTACTTCAACACCAAAATTTAAAAAATCGCCCAGCAGGATCTGTTAATGAAACTGATAAAATAAAAATATGGTTCATAGAGTTTAAATAATCTATTTAAAAAAAACTTTTAAAACCCAATTTATTAATGTATCGTATCGCATACATAGATATAGTAATAATATATAGATTGATCATTGGGGAGAAAAAAGTGATTCCTTTTCACTCGGGAAAAGACGGCGATTCTACCAAAATATGGCAGTCTTTACCCGAGTGAATACACACGCGAATACACACGAATGTTTTAGCAAATAAAATTTATGAATAATTTATTTACTAAAGGTGAAAGAAAAGCTCCAGATATAGTTTCAAATTCATTCTTCTTTTTTTCCTTTTTTCCTTCAATACCACTTAATGGATGATTCCAAAGCTTTTTTTTCGGCATCTAAAATCTTTGCACGATAATATGGGGATGATAGATCTATATATATTATTATATCTATGATCACATAATTCTTTTCGAAGATAGAATAAAACTTAATTTGAAAAAAAAAAAAATAATAATAACTTTTGTTTATTAACCAAAATAATTGATGGAACTTGAAATGCAAGTTGACCTTGTGGGGTACAGGCTGTATGTTATATTTTTGTGTTCGTGAGGGAAAATTTAAAAGAATTTGAAAACTGCAATTTTTAATTCCACTTAAAAATCACGTGACTAAATGCGAAGCAGATTTTTCATTTTTCTTTTTTTTTTCTCCTAACGGTTTCCATACAATCTTCTGCTGTTGCCACCTAAAATTCATACTTTAGTTAATTTTAAAAAATCTAATTGTCCGATTGATAAGCTGTTTAATGCATCGGATTTACAAAAATTTTCCCTTTCATTTGCTATCTTATTTGTAACGATGCGACTGATATTTCTAATTTATTTTCCTCATTTAAATGTACGTTTTTTTTTTTTTTTTTTTTTTTTTTTTTATTATTATTATTATTATTTTGTCAAAAAAAAATTGGCATTAATTAAATTATGGATAAAATTAAAAAATTTAAATGACTTATTTATCAGAAATTAGAAGGTTATTATTTTCACATTTTAATTATTTTAATTAATTAAGAAAAAAACTAATCAAAAATTCGAAAATCTGACTTCGATGTGCACAATGACTCTTCGGGGGGCACCTTTGTGTTAAATCTCGTGACTGTCCGAGCTACCGTTTTCGAGATCAGTGAAATATACAAATATTGCTCACTTAATAGTATAAGATAAAAAAAAAATATTTTAAAGTGTTAATACTTTAATGTTTAAAAATATATACTTTTAGAATCAACTTATAAATACTGTTTACGAAAAATGGCGACCTTCTTAACTGAAGAAAGTAGTTCGTAAAGTAGCCGGCATGTTCTAGTCGAAGAATGCACTTTATTCAGCTTAATTTCTCGAAATAGTAAAAAAAAAAAAAAAAAAAAAAAAAAAAAAAAAAACTATGATTTTAATGAATATTTTTGAAAGTTTAATAGAACCATCAAATTAACGAATAATCACCAAGCAGTCCAATGATGTCGCTTGTATCACAAAAGCCATTATTCGACAAAATTCTCAAAAATAGTCCAAGAGAACCGACATATGTTGTAGAAATGTAGAACATTTCAACGTTCAATTTTCAACAGTGTAGCGCTAAATTCAAACTCTTACGAATATATTAAATAGCCTATAGATATTGATCCATCTTCCCTATCATTTAAAACAATATAGACGGCGCTGTCGCCATTCTTGACAAAATGTCTAATGATATTTTACCAATCCATAAAGTGAAGTGAAAACATTTTAATTTCAGAAATCAGTCAGAAGTTCGTCAGTTCTTGCTGAAAGATGTAGCCGTTTTTGGTGTAAGACGCCTGAGTGGCCATGGGCCACAGGCCTGTAAGAAGTTATATTCGTCTTATGTAACCTACATTTATGTTCTATTTACTGCGCGCGATGTATATAGTTATTGTAATTGTGCTTTATTATAATTAAAATATTAAATAATGGAATTCCAGAGTTCGTTCTTAAATGTTCTATCGTGCCATTCCATTATAACAGAGTAAAAATGCCACAATCCAAAATCAATTTTGGTTTACAAACAATCGTTTGGAACAGTACATTTTTAAAGAAATCGAACAGAATAACTCTCTGAACAAACTCTCGGTCGTGGATTTAGTGCCATTTATTGGCTTTTACGACTGTTATTACGACTGTTATCAGGATCTCATTAATTCCATGCTAGAATCTAATTGAAAGTTCCATAAATCTACATCTGTTTATCGCTTCAAAACTTCAGGAACCGTAAACTACCATATATCTCAAACATTGATCGCTAAATCATCAAGTTTCTCGATCAGGTTGACCTTAATATAAGTGAGTGGATTGCCCCTTTACTTTTCACTTTACCTTTAAACCTACTTTCAATGCAACAGAACAATGGATGCAGAGGGAAATATTTAATTCATTGCAACATTCAAAATATAAATATTAAAATCGACATGCTGGACGAAATAAAATTATCTCCTGCAGTTTAAAATGTGAAAAAGGTAAAGAAAGTGTGAACATGATGTGAAAATGTGAACGAAAAAAATGGTAAAAAAGTTCATAAAAAATGAACGAAAAAAAAAAAAAGAGAACTACACAATCATAAGTATGTGAAAAAACAACGAACACCTGCCAGAAAATATAAGAAAAATTGTCAACGAAAAATTGAAGGAAAAAAAAAAGAGAAAGAATAATAAACAGCAGAAAGAGCAAGCACAGAGCTCTGAATCTCTGACGCTATCTATTGGACTTAGTACGGTTTGCTAAGGTTATGCTTGCCGGTGGTGAGAGTAAAGATCCCCACCTTAATTTAGAACGTCAGAAAAAAGGGCAAAGCACAAGAAAATAGCATAATTACAAAAGTGAGGAAAAATAATTAACAACAAACAGAAAGTGAGAAAAGAAATATAAAGAAAAAGAAATGGTACAACGGGAAATTCGGACACTGGGCAATACTATCGTCTTTCCATAATAATTCTCTTGGCAGGCGACCACAACCGCTGTTTAGAAAGTGGGTAAAAAATATTTAAAATGAAAGAAAAATAGAACTATCATAAGTAGGTGAAAAAATAATTAACGCCAGCCATAAAATGGAGAAAGTATTGTAAACAAAATACAACCAAACAACGGGAAGTTCAAGAAAATGGCAATGAAGTTATTGGTCGGGATTGCTTTATCTTACATAGTATTAATCATGGCTGTAAACTTAAAATGTGGAAAAGAAATGCAGAAAGCTAAAAAAAAAAGTGCAAATAAAATTCATTAAAGAAAGCCCGATCAAAGTCAGATGAAGCAACTAACAACAGCAACTAACAAAAGCAATTAACAACAGTCAAAAAATGCAGCAAACATTGTCAAGAAAAAAAATATAATTTTCAAATATTTTAATAAGAATTTACATAATATTAATGTGTTAAGTTCTCCTGCGTCCAAAAAAGTAGTTTATAGAGATTTTCAGTGTATGTGTTTGAGAGAGAGAGGGAGACAGCGGGGAACTGAAGGTCTATATGATTACCATACCTACAAAACAAATAAACAAAGGAAAACTGGACACAATTATTAGGATAGGTCCAGTGTACAGAGCCATTTGCAAATTCTGCTGAAAATTTGAAAAAAAAAAAAAAAAAAGTGGAAATGCAAAAACGGATGTGGAATTCAAAAACGGATGTGGAGCCGATTCTTAAAAACGGGTCTAGTAATTTCCTTCAAATTTCCAGCAATAATTCTTTTTAAAATGTTCTTTCGTAAGTATTACTTGATTATTACAGGAAGATTCATAGGTGAACTGATTAGGTAGGTTTGTTTTAAACGTCAGAAATAAGTCCTTCAAAAAACGTCTCTAACGAGTTTTTTTTTTAAACCTGCTATATGAACTCACTATTTGCATGTTTTTATGATGTATGTATTTGTTTGTTGCTACATGAATTGTGTCTTCTCCATTAGTTGCGTAAATTTTATGTTCTGACCATAAAATTCCTACCAAAAGCAGTTCATGCTATATGTGGTAGTGGGTAATGTATGTCGTGCAGTTGTTACACGCAAGATTTCGTTTATATGTTTGGCATATATTCTTTTAAGCTTCTCATAAACTAAATATTTTCCTAAATTTCAGCAAGGCATTTCTTAAACAGATGCACACCGATGTTTTGAAATACAGATACAGAATTTTAGAAATAATCTCTCGAATTATATAACAAATCCTTCGAGCTCAATTGGAAGAGTATGTTGATTTCCTTTTCCCGAACAAGCAGTTGCCATTTTGAAACAAGATAGCAGATACAGTTTATTAATAAAATTGGAAATTTTGGTGCGGACAAGTACATATTCTGTAGGCCACAACTTGAAAACAAAATGCCAGAACAAGTTGCCCAGCGAACTCATCGAAAGTATTTTATTTGTAACCCCACTGTCCAAATGTATTGCGTGTTATTTCAGTGTTTCAAAAGTTATCACGATGAGAAAGTTTGAAGTGGCAGACTGGTATTAAATGGCTGCAACTTGGACACAAAGTGACCAAGAAAGTTGTCTGGCAAACTCATTCAAGATATTTGTAAGATAAGTTCACTACCCAAATTAGGTTCGAAATAATTCAGTAGTTCAAAAGTTAGTTTGAGTACAAATTTTCAAATGGTGGCGTGATTCCTATTGCCGCCTTATAGAAACAAAAAGATGGAGATATACTTGCCCAGCTAATTCATCCAATATATTTCATATATACGTCCACTGTTCAACTTTGGTGCGTATTAATCCAGTATTTAAAATGTTATCCGGATGACAAAAATTCAAGTGGCAACCTGATTTAGATCTTCAATTATATCCGAAATGTTGTTTCAAAATAGTGCATCAAGTTTATTAATAAATTTGATAGAGACTGTTATATTGTCTTTGCATACATCAAATTTTAATACGATTTTTACAATGTGAATTTGAAATTTTCCAGTGGCCGCCACTTGAAAACCAAATAGCCAAGGATTTTATTTAACCAACACATTCAAGATATTTATAAGATAAATCCACTATTTCTCTTCGGTTCGATTTGGTTCACCGTTTTAGAAGTTATCGTGATGGCAAAATTTTCCGCCATATATATATATACAAATAAATTATGCAATTACACATACATGCATATATATATATATACATATATACACATAACTTGTCATTTAATACAATAAAAATAAGAACTTGGTAAATTTCATTTACAAAATGTATTTAATATTAATTTTCTTTTTTAATAAAAAAAAAGGGAAGAAAGAAAAAGAGAAAGGTTTAAAATATTACAAGCACGATTTATGCCGAAAATAACATTATTATTATTATTATTATTATTATTATTATTATTATTATTATTAATTTAAAATTTTAGCCATGTATAATTTTTATATTTATTTTATTTATTTATTTATTTATTTTTTTACTTATTATTTTTTGAATGAAAATATTTAAAAGACTGCAGAATTACTAATTATACATAAAAAATATATACTTAATTTTTAAACATTAAATTATGTCTTAAACTATTTTTAATAACATATTGACTTAACGTGGATTTTCTTTCTTAGAAAATAACAAATATATTTTTTAAAGACGTATCTTTCATCATACGCTTAAGGAATGAAGAAAAATTTAAGAAGTAGAAAACTGAACTCTTAAAAGAAAATAAAATTACGCAGAGTAATTTTAAAGTGAAGCTTTGGGGAAATGCAATAATAAATAACAAGTCTGTAAGGTTTTTTGGTAAAAAGTTTTAAATTTAATTAACCCTTCTGTGTCCTTTTAACTAAATAACGTTAATTACTTACTTTACAAAGAGTAAAAAATTCTAAAAGAAACAGGAGCTTACTTTAAAACTTTACTATATTATTATTTCTTAAATGAATATGACGTCTCGTTAAGAACATGTATGAGATAAATGAATTATTAATTTTATTAAATTCCCCTTTTAAGTGAATGATGTTTTTCAATACATTTGGTTAATTTAGGTTTTCCAGGTGTAGTTTTGCAAGTTTCGGAACTTTAATTTTAAAGTTCACAACAGTCATTTTCATTGTGATCACTGATTTAAAAATACTTAACTATTCTAATGTGTTTCAAATTTCTTGATTACAGATCTATATGTGCATGTCGCCTAAATCTATCATAATGTAAAAATATTACAATAAAATAAAATTCGAAATTAAGTATTTTAAATCTGTTTATAAATGATGTCTTTCAAATTAAATGAAAATGTTTGACATAACTACACATTTAATATGTTAAATTTGCTGAATTTATATAATTTCCTTGGTATTAATGAACAAATCTTAATATAGTTCTACAATCACGTTTGCGTATTTAACGCTTAATACATGGAATTTACAATTTTTTGTTCTTTTTATTATGACACTAGCAGGCTTCGCCCCTTCGCTGGACAATATATTTAAAGGTTTTCTTTTTAATTAAATAATATAAACGTTTAAATAAATATATTTCGATTGGCAACTATTTTCTTCAATTTTAGTATCTCCTTGACAATATCAAAAATTTTTTGAACTTCTCGTATCCGTGCAATAAAACTATTATTAAAACGAAAATTCTCGAAAACAGTCAAATATAAATGTTATTTCTTCGAATATTCTGGAAACAGTTGAAGCTGTTACTCGTACAGTAAAAGTCCCTATTCGATGAATGGTCGAATCAGCGAACGCACGTAAGTCGTCTTCGCAGCAATCACTATAACGCACGTATGTACGCTTCTCGCACACGGAAAAAAAAAAAAAAAAGAAAAAAGAAAAAAGAACACTGGAGTGCCCTACATCGCTGTGCATAAATCTCAGAACACGCGAAACTCGGTTTCATGACAATTACTATCACGTGTGTTAAAACCAAAAAACATCGAAGCAGGTCGTTTCGACGCCAACGGTTCGACGCCAACGTTTTGACGCGGGGTCAGTTCGACGCCGTACGTTTCGACGCGGGGTCAGTTCGACGCCATATTTTTTTTCTTATTTTTATTTACTTTTAGAATAAATATGCAATATGCCTGATATAATGTACATGTTTTATATATTATCTACATGAAGCGTGATTCAAAAAAGTAAGTATATGACTAATTTTTATTTATTGAATTAGCGATTGTTTGCATGCATATTTGAAATAAATATATGTGTATATGTGTGAAAGTGTTCTAGATATTTTTTTTTGTCCCAGATTATTGAGAAACCCCCTCGGAAACGTCAAGGCCCCGGGACGCGTATCTCCGAAATGTTGGCGCATACAAGTCAACCTGGCGAATTTTTGTAGCTCGCGCCAAAACCCTCTCTGTCGCAAAGCAACCCTTCTTCCCACTTCATTCATGATTCGTTAAGAATTCGAGCAATCTTTTTTTTTTTTTTTTTTTTTTTCCCAAGAGAATAAACTATTAAAAATGTGTCAGTGGAGTTTTAGTATCGTAATTCTTAAATAATATATTTAATGCAAAAATTTATTAGAAATCCTCCACCCTTTAAATTTAATTTAGCAAGATTAATGAAGAAATAAAATTGTAATATTCTAATTTTAAAGCTTTTAAAATTGTTCTTGAAATACATTTATTTATTTATTTATTTATTTTACTTTCTCTTACCAACATATATGGTAGAGAAAGTATTGTTTTGGGGTCAAATTTTCGAAATTGAATTTTTGTTATATATACACGTTTTGAGGCTCCCTGAATCATAATTGTTAAAAATGTGTCAATGGAGTCTTTGTATCGTTATTTTTAGATAATATAATTTAATGCCAAAATTTATTAGAAAACCCTTTAAATTTATTTTATCAAGATTAATGAAGAAGTATATTTGTAATATTATGATTTTAAAGCTTTTAAAATTATCCTTGAAATACATTTATTTTATTTTATTTTATTCTGTTTTATTATTATTTTTATTATTATTATTATTTACTTTCTCTTCGTCAAATAAAATTGTTTCTAAACCTATTTTAGATTATTTGAAAAGTACATTAAACTTTACATTCTTACGCTATTGATCTTAAGCTTTAATGTGCAATCTGTCATTATAATATTGAAATGCAGGGTGAAAAAGAAAGTCGTGTGAGTGACACACCAGATTATCATTATTACGCATCATTATTTAGTTTATTTTACCCATATATTGTAAGAAAAGTTTTATTTTTGATTCAGATTTTCGAAATTGAGTTTTTGCTACATTTGCTTAAATATCATGAAACAAAAAATTAGGTTTTTAGCGGTTGCCTGAATGTGTGTGTCTGTGTGTTTGTTATCACCATACCTCAAGAATAGATATTGGGACTCGGATGAAATATTAAGTAATTCGTGTGCAGTGACTAAGAAAAGAATTCAAATTCATTAAGTCTATGTGTGAATTTTCTGGTAAATACAATTTAATATTTTTGGATGAAACAAAAAAAAAAAAAAAATTGAACATTTATTTTATGTGCATGAAAGAATGTTTCGTATACAATGTAGAATGTATATCCTTTATTAGAAGTTTACACAGAACCCCACAAAAGAATTCAGATATATTCATACAATGGAATTGCTGAAAGGTCATTTCATGTCGTGCTATGTGTTTTAAATTCTGTGCTAAATTAGTACACTATATTGTGTTTGTAAAATATATAGTAAATATACAGGTCTACCCCAAATTAAATAAAAGCATTTCTTTTTATAAATAAAAATCAATGTAATAAATGCAATTAAAGTTTAATTAATTTAAAATTATTCTCTTATTCTAATTTACTTTATCTTATCCGTAAAAGGTCGCGAAAGTATTGTTTTCGGATCACGTTTTCGAAATTGACTTTTTGTTACATTTATATGTTTTGAGGTTTCCTGAATCCAAAAATTATGTTTTTAGTGGTTGGTTTATGTGACTTGTCTGTGTGTATTACAGATATTGAGTTTGTAAAATGGATGCATCAGTTTTTAAATATCACTTATGTCATTGATAAGGACAATATTGCTTTGGAACAATGTAAGTTGTAAACTTCACATGTTATTCAAAATTTACATTTTCTTTTTAACATGGCAAAATAGAGCAAAATTTCGTTTAAACGTCCATTATGCCAATATTTTGTCGTAAACATGTCAGACTAATATTTTAAAATATATTTTTTAATACGCTTCATTAAATATGAACATTTTAATTTGAAACTTTAGTAATTAAATATTGTGTTTCCTTCATTTGACAAATTAGGCCAATACTTCCCACGAACTTGCAATGTGGGGATCAGTTGTGTTGGAAATTAATGTACGAAAACAATCCTAATAAAATTAGTCATTTAATTACGATAAATCAAATTTATCGAATCGGATAGAGGGTAGCCTATGAGGTGCGGCATTTCAGTCTGCGACTGTGTTGAGTGTTCTATCATACTCATTCCTTTTAATATGAATACATTTCGCTCTCAATAGAAATTAGTAACAATAAATATAGGATGAAAATGGTTATGCGCATCATTATTACTTTGATTTGTATAACATATTAAGTTAGATTGTTTATGATTACTGAAAAACAAATAGAATAGCATTAATAAAATGTTTAACGTTTTATTTTATAACTTTGTATGTTGGGGTTGGGGGGTGGGTAAAGAATGAGAAATGGACATGTCCGAGGAGGAAATTATACTTAGAAAATTTTATGAATTTCAACCATAAAATTTAACACGAAATATCTATTTTATTATGATTAAGATGCTCTTTAAAAATACATAATAGATAAATATAAGGTGATAATTTATGAAAATTCAAGCACTGCATCGTAAGAGAGATATTTTATAAAGTCATACATTTTAAAAATTTAAATACAAAATAACAATAAAAATAGTTGAAATGTAAAATGGCGTACTACTGATTTGGACTTATGAACATTTTTCATGCATTTTACTAAGAATTTGTAATTTGTTTGAACAATTTTTACAAACTTTTTGGCCTTATACATGAAATCGGATCTCAATGCTAATATATTACCATTATTATTATCTACTTCTCTATTCGGATAACTATTTCTTAATTTCAAGATATGTTTCGTTTTGCGATTTAAATCCTACATTAATAATCAGAAGAAAAAAAAATAATAACAAAAAAAGAAAGAAAGAAAAACGCCGGATGTTTATTTATACAGGTTAAGCGGCGTGAAGTTTCTCTTTGCACTTCCAGATTTGGCGAAAATCGCATTCTCTGGCGAAAAATTGTGAATTTGTTCTGCGTGCGCCAACAGTTCGGAGATACGCCCCCGGGACACGAGGGAGGTTGTTTTTTTGTAATTATTTATTTCACAAAACAGCATCAAAAGGCAAGAAATGGTACAGAAATGGTAAATAAACATATGGTTACAAAGAAGTTATATTGCAGACAAATATAATTACAGATAAATAAGATTACAACACAGAACTGTTATTATACTAATCTATTGCAAAATTATGCGCTACACCTTTCGGGTATTCCATTATTTCTCGATTTTCAAAATCTTCAACTATTACTTTAATTCTCATATCAGCTCACAGATACTTATTCCGCCTGTGCGGCGGTTCATCTCCACGTACAAATTGTTCATAGCATTGATCAATTGTTTTTTGAACACGTCTTAGACCATCTATGAATTTCTATAATGTAGGGTCTGAAACACCAAATTCGGCCTGTAGTATACAAAGTAGTAAAAAAGTATGTAGTAAAACGGCCTGTAGTAAAAAAAAGTATGGCGTCGGACTGACCTGTACCGAAAAAAAAAAAACACTGGACACCCCTACTCCGCTGTGCATGAATCTGAAAACACACGAAGCTCGGTTCCACGGCAATCACTATCCCGCGTGTTAAAACCAAAGAAAAAAAAAAAAAAGAAAAAGAAAAAAAAAATACGCTGGACACCCATACCTCAAATCACGAAAAATCAAATAAACCAATCAAATCTCTCGTAGTTCCTCACAACGTAGCTCTAGTTCAACGTAAAATACACCCAAATCAATGAAAATCAAATAAACAAATCAAATATCTCGTAATTCCCCATAACGTAACTCTAGTTCAACGTAAAATACACTCAAATCAATGAAAATCAAATAAATCAATCAAATCTCTCGTAATTCCTCATAACGTAGCTCTAGTTCAACGTAAAATATTCTCAGATCAATGAAAATCAAATAAACAAATCAAATCTCTCGTAATTCCTCATAACGTAGCTCTAGTTCAACGTAAAATACACACAGATCAATGAAAATCAAATAAACCAAATCTATCGTAATTCCTCATAACGTAGCTCTAGTTCAACATAAAATACACTCAAACATTTAAAATTAAATAAACCAATCAAATTTCTCGTAATTCCTCATAACGTAGCTCTAATTCAACGTAAAATACTCTCCAATCAATGAAAATCAAATAAGCCAAACAAATCTCCCGTAGTTCCTCAAAACGTAGCTCTAGTTAAATGTAAAATACACTCAAATTAATGAAAATCAATTAAACCAATGAAATGTCTCGTTATACCTCAAAACGTAGCACTAATTCAATGTAAAATACACTCAAATCAATGAATATAAACCAATCAAATCTCTCCTAAGATTCTCCATTGTGCGTCATTGTAGAATTGGGAAGTTTTATTTTTATATTTTTATTAATTCAAAGAAAACTAATCAAAAATTCGAAAATCTGACTTCGATGTGCACAATGACTCTTCGGAGGGCACCTTTGTGTTAAATCACGTGACTGTCCGAGCTACCGTTTTCGAGAACAGTGAAATATACATATATATATATATATACAAATATTGCTCACTTAATAGTATAGGATATCAGCTGTAAGAAAATTTTCACTGATTTAAGTACAATCTGAGCTAACTTAAGTAATTTTATAAGCCGATGGGAAATTGGAGTTTGAAAGAGTTTCCTAGGGAGTTAGACAGCATTTCAGAAAATTTTTATTTTCAAAAGGGAAATGTCAATCATCAAAAGAAGGAATTTAAATAGTAGATATGTAATTTTTGAATCCAAAAATTTACATTTTTGAAGTTAAAATAAATTTGTCTTATTTAAACTTTCAAAAATACAAGTTTAAAGTTAATGTCTAAGTATCTTTCTAGACAACCCATCGACCTAAAATTTGAATCAAAAATCTTAGGTCGAACAGATTTGACAGTTTCTTTGTTCCAGAAACCGTAAGATAGTATCTACAAATAAAATATATCATTTTAAACAAATTTAATGTGATCGTAACTGCATTTATTGAAACGAAAATGGCTAATATAATTAATTGAAATATAAAATACATTCATGAATTATATGCAATATTTAGCAACATAGATGCTTATTGTTTAGGTTTAAAATGGGAAAATTATTTTGATGCACGGTTGTTCTTCTGTGTTCATGTTTGTTTACACCATTTCTTTTACATAAGATAATTTAGCATTCTTTAATTGAGGAGCAAACGTTCAAACAGTGTTTTCTCAAAAAAAAAAAAAAAAAAAAAAAAAAAAAAAAGTATGTCTACATATCGTCCTAGATATGTCTAAATATTTTCTTGATATTTAGTAATACATCTAAACAAACTATAATTAAGTTTTAAGTTTAGTAATTTTTTAACTTATTAGTTTTTGTGTTGTCTGAAAAATTGTATTCGAAGGCGAAAACACGTTTTGAATGTTTACTTCACAAATATCTTGATTTATTCGCGTTGTTTATATTATTTAGTATTATCTTTACATTCGTCAATAATTTTAACTTTACAATATTTGTTACAGATATTCTGAATAAAAAATAAAGGTTTTTGTATGGTTTCATAAGCAGCGATGAAAGATTCTCATACTTAAAAGTAAACATTTGATTCTCTCATCATCAAATAATGTATATCAAGATGTAAAATGCTAAACATATTAATTAAGCAACATGTATATAAATATTAAGTAAAACAAATATTCTAAACATATTATTTAAGTGTAGTACAACTAAATAGTACAACATTTAATAATAATAAATAATTTAATAATATAAATAAAATAAAATATTGAAAATTCAGTTATTCTCATACTTGTGAAAACATAATATATTAAAACTTACTTTAACATATTTTATCAAAAAACTCAAATACTTTCTGATAAGAAAATGACATTGATTGATTAAGACAACTGCTACGTTAGAAAATGTTTCTGTGTGTTTAAAAGCCCATTTTTCACATTTTATTTTCTTTTATAAAATTTCTCTCTATTTTTTATCTAGTTTAGGTGAATTAAAAACAGTCTTATCTTACAGTAAAAATGTATGAATAATCGCTTGTCATTTTTTTTTTTTTTTTTTTTGTACAGTCTGTTTTTTTTTAACAAACCATATCATTAACTCTAAATTTATTTCTACTCTATTTTAACATGATTAATTTAGGGTGCGTTCCAAACATAAGTAGGTCAAGTTTTAAATAATGGTTTTCTTTTTATATCTCTGTTAATTTTACAATTTATTAAGGGATATTGAACAATAAAAAGAAAAAAAATAGACGTATCATAATGAACTTTTGCGTTTAAACGTTTTAACTTATTTAAGAAATAACAGAAGTATGTTGATTAGAAATTACGAATTTATAATAAAGGAAATTATGTAAGGGAAAATATATATATATATATATATATTGGCCAAAAGTATCATAATAAGTGAAAGTTAGTTCTCAATAACAAACACAAATTTAGCAGAAATTTATCAGCATTTAGCATTACAGATGTTATTTTTTGCAATTTTATTTATCAAAATCTGTTTCTTCTACTTTTAAGCTTTGTTTTAATATTCATTAAAAAAAACAGTAATAATAAATAAATAAATAAATAAATAAATACTTGTTAGTTCCTACCAAAACTTGATGGATATATTCAAATGCGCAACAGAAGACCTTTTGTCATGGATAATCTACTACATTTTTTTTTTTTTTTTTTTTTAACAGATAGAATTGGAAATTCATTCAAAATATCCACAAATGTATAGACTATGCAAAACATTACATTCAAAGGAATAAAAATAAAAAAGTGCTTTAACCTGAAAAAAACTAGCATACTCTGCTTATCAGAAAGATTCTTTAATAGTATTAATGTCAGGATTTGAACTCTTCGCGGGTCACAATATTTAAATAAATCTTCAAGAACATTAAATCAAATTTTATCAATCACTTTATAAACAAAAACTAAAAAAATCAATAAAATAGTTCAAAACTACGACTCTGGTCTCTATTGTCTTTGAAAGAGTCTTTCCTGCTAAAATATATCAGACCTAGTTCCCACTGACAGCGGCAGCACTTCAGTTGCCGGTTCCAGACACTTGAGTTTGATGCTTTATTGCTCGACAGAGGGAGCTGCTATTACTCAAAGAGTACAATTTTACAAATGGCTGTATCTTAGTATCTACAAAATATTTTAATTTTGTACCATATATTAACGACACCAACATGTTTTATCTTATCATCTCTACGTTATAATAAAATTATAATTAAAATAAATTTGTAATTATATGTTATTAATTGGTAATAATACTATTAATTTTAAAAATAAGCTTACACAATTTTTCTGCTTATACCGGCGCCAGCGTAGAATCCGCAAGTGAAAACTCTTCATTAAAAATCTTCTATAATCCACAGGAACTTGGGAGTACTATCTCTCTCGTCTTGAATTGATATGATGTGGAAATATACGATTTAAAAAATAAATATATAAAAACAAATTATTTTCTATGTGGTGATACTAACTGTTATAATTATGATGTTTATTTAAAACAAATAAAGACGCATATAAGTGTTTGAGAATTTGGAACTAAAATAATCACACAATAATAAGAATAAATACCGAACCTACGCAAAATTAAGATTACAATAAACTTAATAACAATAGACAAAATAAAGATTTTAATGAATTTATTAAATATTTTCTACTGAAATTCTAAATCTTTAAAATTGGCTTTTTTTTCTTTTTTTTATTATGATTTGGCTGTTTGTCTGTGTGCGACATGCAGTAGAAGCTATGGTACATACAGCTCTGAAAAATATATTTTAGATAAAAGAATGCATGCACATTTGTAACATGCCTTTAGATGTTTCGATATTCCTATTAGATTTTTAAAACCGCATGTTTTATTCTACATTTTCACGTTTGTTTCTCGACATTTTCCTTTGAGTTGTAATTTAAAACTTTTGGTTCGCCCTATAAAATAAATAAATTAATTAATTTTGCATTTTTAATTTTCATTTATTTGTTTTAACTCTTTTTTTTCTTACATGCGAATAAAACAATTAAACTTAAACCTGTATAAAGAAAATTTTATGATAAAATTGACATCATAATAGCTTCAAAATTTTATTTTTATTTATTTATTTTAATATTAATTTAAATTAATCAAGTTGTCTCATATATTTTGTGCTTGATTTTATCTTTTGCAAACTAATGTGCGAATTATAGGCAAGAAATTAGGTAATTGTTAAAAATGTTAATAGGATTTAAATTTTAATAAATTTAACCCTTTCTACTGTATTATCTTATATCAGAAGGAAAATCTGAATTAAATGATAACAAGAAAGGAAAATCATGTTGCTGGCATAAATTACTAAAACTTTCCAACAATACTAATTCGATACACTGTTTATTCTTCAAAGTATTTTGCCATTGTGATGACACCTTAGAATACATCTTTAATTAATAAAGAATAAATTCTTATTCCATCGTTTCTTATATTTTCTAGAAAAAACATGCAGTAGATTTCACTTGTATAACCTTGTATAATATCTTAAAACAGCAAGTGCACAAAAATTATTTTGTTTTAAACTATGCAATAAATAGTCGCCCCCCCCCCCCCAAAAAAAAAAAAAAAAAAAAAAAAAAACGAATGAGAAAGCATTAACGAAATCTTTTTTCTGTTACCCATACACTGTCTGAGCTTTCATTGCGCGCCGCATAAAATATTAAAATAAATCTTTTAGTTGTACTACTTATACAATTTTTATAAACACATTCCATAGTGGTCTTGTAAAGCATACATTAATACAATATAATTCTAAAATTATTAATCAAAACTAGGGTACGGAAAGGCGGACACTCATAAAGAGTAGCAGAAATCACGATTAATTTTAAACGTTAATGGAAAATATTAAAAAGTTTTAATACAACTGAAAATGCAATTTCTAAATTTTCTCAATTATATCCGTTAATATATTTAAATACTTTTGCATGTCTCTATAAAATCTAATACTAATATAACCACATGCTACAGAAAGCATTTTATTGTATATAGTAATAATAAAAGCCAGTTTCATTTTGTTTCCTGAAATTCAACTGTATTAAAGTATGCTTTATAAAAATACCTTGCCTAAAACTGAATGCAATTTAACTCTTTTGGATGTCCCTGGATTTTTATTCCTGAAAATTTTGACAATTAGTGGCTATATGTTACTGTGTTTCAAAACAACTGCGAATTCTATCGATCGGAAATAAAAAAAAATCACAAATTTCGGTAATTAGCCACACGATATCATATTTCGGGAATTAAAAAAAAAAAAAAAATGTGCACATTTTATTGATTAACTGTATACTTACATTTTAAAGTAGATACTAAAAATACGGGTCTGTAACAACACAATTATCGAGTATTTTGAAAAATAGTCTTGAAACAACTGCGAATTTTATCGAATGGAAATAAAATAATCACAAATTTCGGTAATTAGCCACATGGTATCATATTTGGGAATCAAGTTTAAAGAAAAAAAAATGTGCAAATTTTATTAATTAACCGTATAATTATATTTTAAAGTAGATACTAAAAGTACAAAAGAGGCTACCTTTTTATATGACTGCAACAGCTAGCGGTACTAATTCATAATTGTTTGTCTAGAGCATTAACTGGGAATCACCCGAAAGGTGGAGATTCACCGAAACCATCTATGGATATGATGCATCCCCGTCGTGAAGGAACAAAATAATTATGTCATAGCTCACAAAAATAGATTACAATACAGATATGACACTCCCGTATATTCAATGGTAATTAAAAAGCGACTACAATGACTCTGTTGGCAACGGCTGTGAGCTCTCTAGCTTAAGCTCGTCTTATTTTTATTGTATCTTTGTTTTCGTTTGAAAACATTGTTATTGTTTACAAGCTTGATCGCTAAAAGCAATGTATTTTTAATAAAGTATCAAACATTAAGAAAATAAGTTTTGAAAAAATACAAAAACCAACAAAATTTTTTACTTTCAATGCATTTTGTATTATTTAAAAAAAGCAAAGTTAAATATTTAACTATCTCATACCGTAATTTCAGAATTGTAGTATGTAATTTTTATTTGTACTTGAATATGAGAATGTGGTTGACAAAAAATATATTTAAACTGTATAAAAATTAATTTTATCTCTTAGAAGAATAGCTCTGAAAGCTTTGAGTATGATTTTGTGAATTCAAAAATAATAAAAAACGAAGAAATAGATCGAATTTACATAATAACTTGCTACCAACTACTCACGAAGTAGGAAAACAAATTTGGATCAAAGATTCTATTAATGTAGAGTTCCCTTCGTTGACCCTAGTAGTGCAACTTTTGTCCCGGTTCGCGTTTTAGATTCACTCTCCCAGACCTTCTTTTAAAATAATTTTCAATAGAGAATATACGCTCATGAAATTAAAACTTAAATACCACATATCATTTTCAATTTTACTAAGAATATTTAAGATTATTGACGGATGTAAGGCCTGACAGATAGACTTAAATCGAAAACGTATTGCTCTGTAAAATAACCATTAATGCTAATCATACCCAATTTCATCTAGAAAATAAGTATAATGAAGTTAATTTTGTAAAGTTTTCTTGAATAACAAATTAATCAATAAGGCTTTAAAGAAACCTCTCAGGGGCTATAATGATTTATAACAAATTTGAGACATCCTGTAGATAACCTCTTAGTAGCTCTGATATAATTTTTAGTACAGAACGTGATACAGTAAACGTAAATAACATGTGTCCGTGTCAAGGTATTTCACATGCATTTACCGTAGTTAGAGTGTGGAAGCACAGACCAGCAGATAGATAAACCAAAATCATGAAGCTATTGAACTTCGTTGGAATATTTTAAAAACATTTCCTGTCAAAAGAATTTTTCTCTCTTCATATAAACACATGTTTTGAAATGGCTGCCATTGAAATTAAATATCACATTTTATTTTATAATTGAAAAAAAAAAAAATGCTACAATCACATTACTTAGACAAAGATTTCACCAACGGAGAAAAATAAAGAGTGAGAGATTGAGGAAAAAAAATAATAATTCGATACGTACCGGTATCGAATGTTTTAAAAGTTTGTGATTTCAGTTTAATAAAAGAAAAAATTATATTATAATATTTTCGGGATTGAAAATATTTCTTAAATAATATTGTATGGGATAGTAAAAGACTATTAGTTCCCCATCATACTGTAGGTATGGAGAACTTAGGTAATCGTGAAAGTTTTCGACCTCGGTATTTTGACTATTTTACACGTTTTCAGGTGTGAGGAATCCAAAAATATCAAAATGGTTATGGTTTCCGTCTGTGGTGTCTGTTAGATTGGTAGTCTGTTAGTGTGTAAATCTGTTCGTTCATTAGTCTGTGTACACGATATCTCACGAACAAATGATCGCAGAGGTTAAACCAGCTTTAAAATGTTATTTATGACACTAGCAAGAACCTTATTTATTTGCAATATTCTAATTAAAAAACTTAAGTTATTCGAAATTTACGATTTTCTTAACATTGGAAAAAAGGGCAAAATTTCACTTAAACGTTCATGATAAGAAATATTTTTTTCGTAAAGATGTAAGAACAGCTTCTAAATATCAGTTTTGATGCAAGAGTGAACATCATTAACTATAAACATCCTACTTTGAAAATTTCGCAAGTTATCCGAAATTTATGAATTTCTTAACACGGCGGAATAAGGCAAAATTTCACATAAATGTCCCTTTTGAGGGATATTTTCATCGTAAAGTTGTCAGACTACTTTTAAAATATTATATAAGATACTGGTATAAATATCCTTGACAATGAATTTTCCTATTTAAAAATTTAGTAAGTCATTGGAAATTTACGATTTACTTAATGTAGCAGAACAGGGCAAAATTTCGCATAATAGTCCATTTTCAGGGATATTTTCATGGTAAAGATGTCAAAACACTTTTGAAATATCATTTAGGATACAGGAATGAACATTCGTGACTATAAATATTTTAATTTAAAAACTTCGTAAGTTATTTGGAATTTACGATTTACATGACAGAATAAGGCAAAATTGAGCATAAACGTCCATTTTGAGGATCATAAATATATCAGACAACTTCAAAATAGCATTTATGATACTTTTTTGAACATGATTGAGTACAAATATTCTAATAGGAAAATTTTATAAGTTATTCGTAATTTAAGATATTATCAACATAGCAAACTTGGGAGGTATTCCATATAAATATGCATTTTGAGGATTTTTGCATTGGAAATAATAGAATGAAAACTAAACTACGAAATTGACCTTAATAAAATAAATTATTAGATTAGAATAAGATGAATATATCGAAGTGAACGTTGGTAGCCTATTAGGCAGGGATTTTATTCTGTCACTGTGTCAAGTGTTTAGCCAAATTCATTTCTTTTAACACGATTATAATACGCCTTGCACTAGAAATTTATGAGAATGTATGGTGGGGAACTGAGCAGAGGCCACCTATGCCAACTAGTTTACTCTGCATACGCCACTGTAACTATGCCATTTTTCTCAGTTCAACCCTTTGTCATGATTCAATGTTTAAAAAAATATGATACATAAATAATAACAAATTCTCAAATCACCAGTATTTTTTTTCTGGTAAATGGTAAACATTTATATAAATCATTGAAATGACCACTTTTGTGATTTAAAAACATTTGGCAAACGTCCTTGGAACGAATGTATTTGACAAAAGAGTAATATATGAGAATTCTTTAAGTAAGTGACATTTTTTTTTCTTAGTACTTTGATAGAATTTGCAGCTTTTAATCTGGTCATTTCAAAATATATTGAAATGTAGTCTTTGTGAGAATGAAGGTCTATTTTATGCTTGAAATATATTTATATATTAACATAACATGAATACGTATTTATCATTTACTTAAATTAATTCTTTTCTACCTCTGAAGAACTAGTTCTAGAAAATATTCTCCAGTATTTTCATACTTGTATCACAAGTACTTTGGACGCTGTATATCATGAAAAAATGAACTAAGTTTAAACAAACTTGGTATTTAATTGGACTTCAATTTTTTTTTATTTTTCCCACTTTTCTGTGATACATTTTACTTCATCGTGAGCAATTCTTTAAAATATTTTCATATTAAATACACAACCTTTACATGAATGACCGGACACTTTCGATTTGAGACATTTTGTCAAATATCTCAAAAAATACTTAATGAGTTATTTTGAAATTACAGGATATTGAAAAAAATGTTACATCTCATATACTACTGAAAGTCTTGGCACGAAAGCAAAAGGGGGACCTGTAAAAAATTTAAAGAAAAAAATAAAATGATTCGGATCGCCCTGTGAAAAGTAATGCTTGAACATTAGACTCAGAATGCTGCAATCAGAATGCAAAATAAATAAATAAATAAATAAATAAATAAATAAATATCTATATGAGCATTTTCATTAAATAATTTTTAATTATGCATGCGCAAAGAATTTTCATTTTCATGCTATAATAGTCAATAATATTGAGCTGCTTGTATCAAAAACCCAAACAAATTTCTTATAAACCAAAAAGTTGTACGCGATAAAATGAACTGAAATTCATTTCTTTACAAAAATAAGGAAAATTAAAAGGGGTATTTTATAATTTTTATTTGCAATCAACAAACAATGTATTATCACTAACTGAATCAAAATAAAAATGTGAGTAAAACTCCTTATTATTATTATTATTTATTTTATTTTATTTTATTTTATTTTATTTATTTATTTATTTATTTTGACAAACTGAATAGCAATTCATTTTATCGCGTGCATTTTTTAAAGTTTACTCGATACTTATTTGGTGTTTTCATATAAATCGCTGAATTTTTATGGCTAATAAATTACGGAAATAAAATTTCTGTAAAACTTAAGCTTGCGTAGTTAAAAATTATTAATAAAATCCTCATATTTCATTTCTGTTTAATACTTTTGCATTCCGATTGCAGTATGATGTGTCTATATTTGTGCGTCAAGTTTAATAAAAATGGCTTTGAACTGAATTTAGATTTTTGCGTATTATAGTAAAGAAAATCCAGAGTGACACTACTCCACTTTACTAACATTAGGGAATTAACGGTTCTAAAAGTAAATTAAAGTAACAGAAATTTAAAAAAATGTGGATATTATAATAGAGTGTTTGATTTTTTTTTTTTTTTTTTTTTTTTTTTTTACATAGTATGTAGTTTATATAACCGTTGTTGCATTTCATATGATTTAAGTCAGTAGATCATAATTAAAAAAAAATAAAAAAAATAAAAAGGTATATTTCTGCAAAAAATCCATAAATGCTGGACTGACTAAAATATATATATAGTTTGTGTGACCGTTAATAATAATTTATATAACAATTATATAAATTTTTAGTTCAATTGGATGAGATGTTTAGACGTTATCACACTTAAAATAATTTGAGCTCATAAGCCACAATGATAAGGAATTTTTCTTTGTGTCCCTGTAGAAGGACTATAAGTGGTAGATTCGCCAAAACTCATACAGCACATGTGGAGTTGATCTATAATATGTATATGAATTTTCAGCTCAATCGGATATAGAGTTTAGTTCGCAATTTAACAAATTTGAGCCCATAGGAGGCATAATGGTAAAGAAATCTTCGTTGCGCCCCTGTCAAAAAAAAAAAAAAAAAAAAAAAACTATATGTGCTAGATTCACCAAAATCAATGTAGTTCGTGCAACGGTGACGGCGTGTATACAAATTTTCAGCTGAATGGAATAAGGCGTTTAGGCGTTATCACACTTTAAAAAATTGAACCCATAGACCATAATGATAAAGAAATTTTCGTTGTGTCCCTGGGAAATGCTATAAGTGATAGACTCACCGTATACATTTCAGTATACATGTACACATTTCCTGCGACATTTCCTGTAACATGCACATAAATTTTCAGCTCAATCGGGTGGGACATTTAGACGCTATCGCATTAAAAATAAATGTATCCCATAAGCCACAATGATAAAGAATATTCCTTTGTATTCTTCTAAAACACTATAAATTCTAAATTTGTTATAAAGTCTAAAATTCATAGAGTTAGTGTGACGGTGATCAGTAATATGTATATAAATTTTCAGCTCAAACCGATGTGACGTACAAACACTATCGCACTTTAAAGAATTTGAGACCATAGAGCAGAATGGTGAAGAATTTATCGTTGTGTCCCAGTAAAAAGACTATACTTTCTAGATTCACCAAAATAATTAATGCACTTCATGCTATAGGTCATGTGTAAAAATTTTCATCTCAATTGAATAAGGTGTTTAGACGCTATCGAACTTATAAAATATTGCGCCCATATAGACCAAAATGTTAAGAAATATTTCTTTGTGTCCCTGTAAAAAAAACTATAAATGATAGATCCCCCAAATTTATACAGTTCGTGCGACATGAACTCATAACATGTGTATAAGTTTTCAGATCAGTTCAATGAGGCATTTAGACGCTGTCGCAATTTAAATAATTTGAGCCAATACCATAATAATAAAAAAATTTTCTTTGTGTACCTGTAAAACAACTATAAGTGCTAGGACAAAATGGACAGCGTTTGTTCTATGTCAACCTATAACGTACGAACGAACTTTTATCTCATTTGAACTAACTATTTAGACGCTATTGTGTTCACGCACGTACATACACACAGAGAAAAACTTCTGCAACTGACATCTAGAATCTAAATTGTGGCACTAGAAAAAATAGTTCCATGTCATTCTTATAAATTCTAGTCCCCATGAGAAGTGAGTTCTAGAAGCCTCTATTAGAATTCCAGAGCGTTTGCCTATATTCTCGAGGGCAAAGTTATTTAAAAATCTCTGCAAATAAATGAGACTACAAGAGGCGGGTTTAAGCAGCTATAATATTGGTGTATGACCCAATTCTAGAAAATCGAGTGAGAATATCTCGTAATACAAAAGATTCAGAATATTCGGAATATTCAGAATATTGTTTCACAATCTAGAAATGAGTAAACAAGAAATTCTTGACTATTTCCATTCAGTTTATTGGCGTGCCTTAATGCGCATAGTTCGGAAAACTATATTTCTAGTTAAGGGATTTAGAAAATGGCCACTTATTCATTCTAGAGGAAGGCGGTATATTTTTTTTCTCAGTGCACACAAACGTACAAGCATACAAACATACACACATACATACATACATCATCGTAAAAATAGTTAATACGAGTTCAGGGAACCTCAAAACATGTAGAAACACCAAAATCGCACATTCAGTTTTTAACATGATTACAATACTTCCTCAATATAGTGTTCAGAAAGTAAAAATGTCAAAATTTTTGAAACACCGTTTAGTTTTCCTGATTATATATGGTACTTTAAAAAAGTCTTAAAAAAAAGAAAGAAGTTGTTTACTTTTGTTCCAAATTATTGCCGAAACGTCAGTGGAGGCCCTACATTGAGACTCAAAACGGTTTTGGGCTGTGTCTGTCTGTCGCGCGATAGCGGCCGCAAAAATAGCGCTATTGACTTGAAATTTGGTACACATGTTTATGAGCCCCACGAAATCAGCTGTATAGTTTTTGGTATGTACTCCATTTGTAGTTCGTATACACGGACACGCCAAAGTTTTTCTTATCATTACGGCCTATGGGAGGAATTTGTATGTATCGCGATAGTGGCCACAAAAATCACGCTATTGACTTGCAATTTGGTACACATGTTCATGAGCCCCACGAAATCAGCTGTATAGTTTTTGGTATGTACTCCATTTGTAGTTCGTATACAGGGACACGCCAAACTTTTTCTTATCATTACGGCCTATGGGAGAAATTTGTATGTATCGCGATAGTGGCCACAAAAATCACGCTATTGACTTGCAATTTGGTACACATGTTCATGAGCCCCACGAAATCAGCTGTATAGTTTTTGGTATGTACTCCATTTGTAGTTCGTATACAGGGACACGCCAAAGTTTTTCTTATCATTACGGCCTATGGGAGGATTTTGTATGTATCGCGATAGTGGCCACAAATATCACGCTATTGACTTGCAATTTGGTACACGTGTTCATGTGCCCCACGAAATCAGCTGTATAGTTTTGGGTGTGTATTCCATTTGTAATTCGTGTACAGGGACACGCCAAAGTTTTTCTTATCATTACGGCCTATGGGAGGAATTTGTATGTACCGCGATAGCAGCCACAAAAATCACGCTTTCGACTTGCAATTTGGTACACATGTTCATAAGTTTTTGCCGAAACGTCAGTGGAGGCCCTCTGTTGAGACTCAAAAGGATTTTGGGTTCCGTCGGTCCGTCCGTCTGTCTGTCTGTCTGTCGTGCGATAGCGGCCGTAAAAACCACGCTATTGACTTGAAACTTTGTACACATGTTCATGATCCCCACGAAATTAGCTGTATAGTTTTGGGTGTGCATTCCATTTGTAGTTCGTGTACAGGGACACGCCAAAGTTTTTTTTATCATTACGGCCTATGGGAAGAATTTGTATGTACCGCGATAGCGGCCCCAAAAATAACGCTATAGACTTGCAATTTGGTACACATATTCACGAGCCCAACGGAATTAGCTGTATAGTGTTAGGTGTGTATTCCCTTTGTTGTTCGTGTACAGGGACACGCCAAAATTTTTCTTATCCTTACGGCCTATGGGAAGAATTTGTATGTACCGCAATAGCGGCCGCAAAAATCCTTCGATTGACTTGCAAATTGGCGCACACATTCCAGCTTTCCATATAAGTATCTGTATAATTTTCATTGCTATATTTTTTATAAACTGTGTACAGGGACACGCCAAAATTCTTAACATTACGGCGTATGGGGTGAATTTCGTTTAAACGCATTTTAATATCATTACTTTGCAATGAAGAAAATGAAACTAGAGTACGTGAGTAAGATGCTTAAACTTATGTTGCTTGAAGAAAATATGTGCTCTTAAGCTTTCTAATTAATGTACAGGACCTTACAAAAATATTCTGACAATGTCACTTAGTCATCCAAACGATGTTAAATTTGGAACAATTATTAATTTTAAACGCAAAATAAGCTGAATAGATTTTACTGGTGTATACAATGTTTATGGTTCGTTTACAAAGACACACGAAAGAATTTCGTAACGTTAGAGCCTATGGACGAATTTTTAATTTAAGCGCGCACTTTAATGCGTTTATGCTGAATTAAACTTAATAAAGTTAACATACATTATAAAGATGCTTAAAATCATGTTTACTCTAAAAAAAGGTTATGTATAGACGAAATAATTTATGGGACCACACAAAATAATTCCGAGTATGTACTGTAATCATCCAAATGATGTCAAATTAGTTTGAAAAATTAATGAGTTATAATTAATTTGGTTTATTCTTATTATTGGCGTTTATAATGACTGTGGCTAATTTTCTGGGATACATAAAGGAATTTCGTACTATTACCGTCTATAGTCGGTATTTCTTAAAAGTGTATTTTAACATGGTTACACCCCATCAAATATAATGAAATTTTATTAGAATTTTAAAAGCATGTTTTCCTGTTGAAAATTGTGGGCATAGAATTGATAATTAGTTTAAAGGTTACGCAAAATATTTCCGATATGCTATGTAATTTTTTTTGTGTGAAATTCGGTATTTATGAATTTCCGGGAAATAATACAAGACCGTCGTTTAATAAGAATGCATATTTTTGCGTACTTGGGGGTTTGTAAGTTGTCCGAGAGTGAATGGCGAAACTTGCAAAAATTCAGTGATTTATTCACAGAAAGTTCCAGAAGAATACAGGTCTATAAACCAAGTATCAGCTTCAATTCAACCAGTAAACATAGCTTAAACAACAGCCGTTAACAGCAAAACAACAGTACAAACTGTTTAGCAATAACACATAAAGCAAGTCTTATTCAAAGAGGCTCAAAGCAAAGCAAGCATTTGACGAAACCGACACAGACCTAAGATTGGAAGCCTTGGCTAAAAAAATGCTCCTTTTATACTATTCTATCGAACACAGACAGTTCTGGAAAATTATCGTATCTCATCAGCCAATGAGATTGGAGCTTCCATATTTGGTATATCCCTAATAAGGATTTTCTCGCCAAGGTCGCCAAAAAAATCGCCAAGGAGGGAAACAGTCGCCATATTTGGCGCCAAATCCATTTCTTCCCTTATTGGAGCTTTTCAATTCGTTTTTAAAGGAAAATTAGGCTATTTTAACGCTAAAAAGACTAGAAATGCACAAAATTAGCATTTTATCGATTTACTAAGCCTCTTTGAAAAAATTTATACAAAAATAAATGCAATTATTTACAATTCCGTAACACTTTATATGATATACAAATAGGTATAGAAAGAGAGATACAGCGGGGGGTTGAAGGGGGCGGCAGCCCCCCTCAGGAATGTATCTGATTATGGTAATAAGTCGATCGAATCAATATATACCATTATATAATAAGAAATAAATAAAAATGACCTATTGAAAAATGTCTGATGCAAATAGGACGTTGAGGCTCCTGATCTGCAGATCCACTAGTTTATTTTAAAAGAGCATTTTTAAAACCATAACCTCTTGTTATTGCCGCATTATACAGTGAACTTGGCACCCTGTCCCTTAGCCACATAAACCTTTTTTTTTTGTTCATACGAACACCTTTTCAAATTGATTGAGCTCAATTTTTATAACGTGTAATAATCTAAGGTGTTTTCGAGATAGAGGGGGAAAGAGACTTTTAGTAACGCCTTTATTAGCCATAAGCTTCGCTGAGGGAAAAAAAAATATATATATATATATTTATATATATATACCGCTTTCTCCTAGGATGAATAATCAGTAATTTTCTGAATACCTAAACTAAAAATATATATTTCTGAGCTATGCGTATAAAGTAAATAAACAACCTGTATAGAAGAAATGATCGAGAATTTCCAGTCTACACTTTTCTAGATGGTGAAGCAATACTATGAATAGTATGAATATTATGAATTCTTTATATTACGAAAATCTATTGATTGATTTCCAAGAATGGGGTTATAAAACCAAATTATAGTTACTAAAACTCGCTTCTTGTGTTCGCATTTATTTACGGAGATTCTTAAATAAGATTGACCACGACAATACAGGAAAATAGAATTTTAGTAAGGGGTTTTAGAACTAGCTAGCAAAGGGAACTAGTATTTATAAGGATTACATGGAATTATTTTTACTAAAGCTCTATTTTAGACTCTAGATGTCAGTCACATAATTTTTTATCAATGCACTAAAATAGCACAGTAGGACAAATATCTTCAGAAAAAACATATCTTGAAAAGATCTTTCCAACTATTAGCTAACAAAGGCTGCTATGATTGTTTTAAATTACAATTTAAGTAACCCTCTATATTCCTTGTCCAATAATTTAACTAAACGTAATCTCCTATAAATTCAACGAGGTACTTTTTTTTTTAAACGTTTTTTAGACATTCTTGAGCGTTTATGAAACATAGGTTAAGGGTGTATATTTTATAGGAAACTTAACTTAATTGTAACTTTAGTTGTAGTCATAAACACACTAAAACAGTTTTTTTTTTTTTTTTTTTTTTTTTTTTGTCTTAAAAATGCATTTCAATCGATCTAAGAAAAGAAATATTTTGTTTCATATTTAAAATTTCAGTGTTTGTGATCTACTACTCCGATTCAAAAAATTAGAATAATGTAAAAAAGAATGAGTTTGATGTTGCTAACGCGTCAATTTGCATACTGCGTCCAGGAAAAAATATATTAAAAGTATCTAATTATCTTCAGAGCATTTATAAATATAACATAAATATTTATTTTTATCTGATATATTAATAATTAACTATTTAAAAAATATTAGAATAATTCAAAGAAATAGAATACCTCGATAGCATGGTTCAAAAATTTAGAATATTCAAATTTTTCTTATAAGTTGAGAGAACGGCTGCGGGATTAACATCTGTGGGACTATAAAATGTGCTCCGTTGAAAATGAAAAGTCGTTTGGCATTTGATTGTAGCGTAGTATTTGCTTAATAAGGGACGAAAGAGCGATTTATCTGAGGCTGTGAAATATCGTATTGTGTACTTGCACGAAATAGGAAAAACACAACTTTTTATTGCAAAAGAAGTGAAATGCTCTCAAGCAAGTGTGAGTAGAGTTTTGAGAGAATATTCTAATAATAAGTGTTTTCAAAATAAACACTTTAAAAGTGGTCGAAAGCCAGTAACTTCAAGAAGAGATGAAAGGCAATTGAAAAAGATTGTGAAGAAACATCGTTTTCGGAGTGTGAGATATGTGCATAGAAAATGGAAAGAAATGGGTATAAATGTCTCCAAATCTACAACACTACGACGACTTCGCAAATTAGGTTTTAGATCACGTGTGCCTAAGATAAAGCCATTCTTATTATCTAAGCAAAGGGCTGCTAGAGTTAAATGGTGTAAATAAAGGCTATTTTGGGATCACGACGATTGGAAAAAGATACTTTTCAGCGATGAAAGTGTGTTTTGTGTGCCTCACGGAAATCAAGGTATACGTGTCTGGAGACTCAAACATGAAGCTTATAAGAAAGAATGTTTAAAACGTTTGTTTAAATTTGCGACCTCTGTTATGGTATGGGGCTGCATGACAGCTGAAGGCCCAGGCAGGTTGTGTATTGTTTCCACAACAGTCAATTCAGAAGTCTATCAAGAAATTCTTGAACATTTCATGATTCCTTCAGCTGAGGATTTATGTGATGACGATTTCTTGTTTCAGCAAGATTCAGCTTCTCACCACACTTCCAAATCAACAACTAAATGGCTCAAAGAGAAAGACATACCTGTACTCCCTTGGCCTGCAAACTCACCCGATCTAAATCCTATCGAGAATTTGTGGGGAATTATGAAGAAACGACTTCAAGAAGTTGCGCCTAGAGACAAAAAAGAACTTATTTCTAGTATAAAGAGCATATGGGCGAATTTGGATAAAAAAGATTGTGAACCTTTAGTTAAAAACATGCCAAACGTTTAAGAGCTGTCATTAAAGCTAAGGGTGATGCAACAAAGTACTGATTAGCAAGTAAAAATACTTAGAGTTTAAATTATGTTCAATATATTTTCATTATTCTAATTTTTTGAACCATGTTAGAAAGTATTTTAATATTTTGAATTTTTTGTTGTTAGCTGATTTAAATATATTTTCTATTTCATTGTAATGTGTTTACATTTTTATAATCTGCAAAATATGCAGATTCATATTATAGTACTTTATATTTGATATTGTTGATTATTTATTTGATAAATTCGATTTTCATTTCCCTTGACCATATTTCTTTTCATTATTCTAATTTTTTGAATCGGAGTAGTAGGTACCCTTTACGAAAAACATCTTATATTATTTCAAATAAATGAATTCCCTTCAAAATTTCGGAACATGTATTTTACAGATTCCAAAAAATTCCATGCGTTTCTAAGTTACAGAATTTTTAGTAGATCCTGTATATTAAAAAGGGTCGTAAGTGAGTTCTGTTAAGTAGAAATAGTTTAGATATATTTATACTTAAAAATATTGTTTAATTCTCATTAAAAATGGTATTTCTTTCAGATTAAAAAAATAAAAATAAATAAATGAATGAATATATATATATATATATATATATATATATATATAAATAAAGAGAAGTGTATGTGTGTCTGTGTGTGTATCTGCACTCTGGCGCTCACACTACTGATCACAGAGCTACCAAATTTGGCATATAGATACCTGGGGCCCTGCAGGTGTGCCCCTCATCGAGATTTTTTCGAATTTCGAATTTGAATTTTTTAAATTATTGTTTTTTCTATTTTAAATATTGGCTTTAATGTTTCATTTTTCATGAATTTATTCTTCGATTGTTATCGTCTGCGTATCTTAGCAACGGCTATTATGCAATTCATTTTTTATTTAATACATTCATTTGAAGGAAATTTTTTTTTCTTTCTTTTTTTTTAATTATTATTATATTTATTGAAAATCAAATGGTAATGCAATAGAAATAAATTGTTACGTTTATGTATAAATTTCATAACATAGCAACTTTTTGTTTTTAATTTTTTTCTAATTAATTCCTTTAAAAGAAAAATCTTTTTTTTTTTTTTTTTTTTAATTATTATTGTTTATAATATTTATTGGGTGAAAAAATGATAGTTTATAGGGGAAAGAATAAACTTATTAAAATTCGTTTTTCATGTATTTAATTCCTTTTAAAAGAAAATCTACTTTTTTATTTTATTTTATTGCACTAGTCGGAATCAAATCGTAATATAGTGTAAATAACGGGGGCTATAAAACACATGGTTCAAAAACTAAAATATATAATAGATGCTGAGATATAGTCATCTTTAAAATCGTAGTTCTTAAATAACAGAAAATTCACAAGTCGTCGATAAATACCCAGATTGAAGTGCCCGGGAAAGACCTTTCTATAGACAGTGGGGAACTGTACCCGATTCAGTACAGGTAGAAAAAAAAAGCTGCCTTAGGCAACGGGTACCCGAAGAAGCGAGATCTAAAGCGATTTCAATGTTTATTTTATTTATTTATTTATTTTAAGTTTTTATTTGTAATGTGATGTAAAAAATAAATACAGATCCAATTCTTTTGAAAATTCATTTAAATATAGTGACCAGCAAAGCGGGCGTAGCCTGCTAGTATATAATAATTATGTTTTCATTCATATATGTTCCGAAATTAAATTGCCATTAATGGGTTAAAATGACAAAAAAATCTCGAAAGCTTAAAAAAAAAAAAAAAAAAAAAAAAAAAAAAAAAAATGGTATTAAATTATTTTCTTATATTTTTTCCTATCTTTATTTTACATAATTTATCTGCGTAAAAAGCAGTTACATTGTACAAATAACCATTTTGATATATATATATATATATATATATATATATATATATATATATATATATATCTTTTACAAATAGTAAATATCATTATCTTTAAACCTTTTTCTGCAAAATTTTAAAATGATCAATTTAATGTGTGTTCATAACACATTTAGGTCAAAGTTTAAATAATGAGACTCTTTTTCTTTCTATTTTTTAGTCCTAATGTGCAAACTTAGAAGATGAACTGTTAACGTAATTAACTTCTTTTGAAAATGTTTCTATTTTGTGAAACACAATAGATTGGATTAATTTACTAAATACACAGAAAATATTAGCATCTTAAATGAGAAAAATGAAATAGAAAACATCTAAAAAATATAAAAATTATACATTACCCTTTATGATTAAGAATAGGATTTTTTCTCAGTAAAAAAAAAAAAAAAAAAAAAAAAATATATATATATATATATATATATATATATATATATATATATATGTATGTATATATGTATGTTGTTTAAAATAATAATAATGATAATAACAATGCTAAATGGGAATCTCTTAAAAACAGTAGTAATATTTAATTTTAACCATTGTGATGTTTATACAGTCGGTAACAAAAGTATCCGAACACTAGCAAAAATGCCTATGAAAAAAGGTAGAATTAATGCTGTTTTAGTAAATAAATCCTTGTCGAATCATGTTCTTAGTCAGCCTAAGAACATGATTCGACAAGGATTTATTTAACAAAACAGTATTAACTCCACTTTTTTTTTTTTTTTTTTACATAGGAATTTTTGCTAGTGTTCGGATCATTTTGTTACCGACTGCACATTGTACATTATTGTTTTGTACATTCATATGTTAAATAAAAAATGATTACTTTTATTTACTATACAGTTAAAAGGAATTTTTAAATATATTTAACCAATATTTACCTTTGATTTAGGTCATTTCGAAAATAATGGTTCAATGAATATAAATTTAATAATACTTGAAAATATATATATATATATATATATATTAAGCCGACTGTACCTATTTATTTTTTAAGATTAAGAAAAATGGTGCACATTTATATAAATCACATAAATGACTATTTTTCCGCTTTTCAAAATATTTGGCAAATGTGCTTGGTACCACTGTACTTGACAGAGGGGTAACATATGAGCATTCTTCGAATAAAAGAGCATATTTCTTATTTTGGTGATAGAATTTGCTGCTCTGTTAAACTTGTCATTTTAAAATACAAAGCAAGTGTTGATCCAGGAAAATTGTGCGTTTTCGAGGAATTGAGTATTGCAATATTAGTACGTTCTGTAACATTCAGCCATAAATAAATCATTAGATAGGGAAATAACATTGGTTATCCTTATAAGTATGTACATTTTTATCTGTAATTCGTTAATAAGTTTAGAAAATATTAAATAACATAAAAATTATTTAGCAATTTTATTTATGAAAACATATACAGGCTTTTTAATAATTATAGATGTTTAAATTTAGATTATGATTTATGCTTATATTATAAGTATTTTCTTTAATTATGTGTTTAAAATTATTGCATCTTATTAAATTTTAATAACATGTTGCCGTAATAATATATTTTATCAATTATTTATATATTTCTTTAATTTTAAAATTTGCCTTAAAGTATTTTTCTTAAACAATCTTTCTTTAAATTTAAATTTAAATTTAATATTTTTTATTATTCAAATATTACTACTTTTATCATAAATTTAATCTCAATTTGACACTTAATATATATTTTAGACTTTACATGAAACGTTGATTTGTTTTTCCAAGATGTTTTATCTTATTACTTACATCTTTCTAATATTTTTAAATTTAATAATTCAATATTTTCCAGGTTTAGTAAATCCTTTATGCTTTTCGATGCCGTTTTATGATACTGCTGGTTTTTTTTTTTTTTTTTTTTTTTTTTTTTTTTTTTTACGAAAAATAAGTCTTCTGATACAAACAATGCTGTTTTTATAACCCTGCAACCATGTCTAAAACCATTATCCACAATAACGTCATAGCTGTTTTTTAGGGTTTTTCACAGTTAATTTTCGTTTTCCTTCATCTTCTTTATTACATATTTTTTTTTTAAACCCCTTCATGCACGATTTTTTTCTTCTTTTTTACTTTCCTCCATATTCAGTATAAGAAGGTATTGAATTTAAAAAAAAATTCTACTTCCGTATTTCGACGAATTTGCATATTTTAAGAGGTGATGACTTGATTACTCTTTCAGTAAATGTCTACCTGTCTGTCTAACTTTCTCTGTGTTTGTTTGCATGTGTATGACAGAATTTTTTGACAACTGTATCTCCAGAATTCATGAACATAATTTCATACAAATTGGTATGTGGTTTCACCTTGACATAAATTAATGCCTATCAACTTTTGGTAAAAATTGTTCTACAGGTGGCGTTGCCATCTCACATTTTCTAATTTTTTAATATGGCCGTACAGGAAAACAAATCATAAAAATATGATAAAGAAATTTTTTTTTAAAGGATCAGTATGAAATTAAAAAGAACTGGTTACAGTCGGGATATGTCAGAAGGGATTTATTATTATTATTATTATTATTATTATTATTTGTATATGTAGAAGCATCACTTCCCAACCGGGGGAGAAGTCCCCAATCCACGAAGGGGCGAATTTAAATTATGAATATCTTCAAAAGATCTCAATAATACCTTTAAAACGAATGTTTGAACCGTCGATATCTGATAATTTAAAAGAAAGTTATCTTTTTTTTTTCTTTTTTAACAAAATAATAATTATATTAAAAATAAATAAATAAATAAATAAATAAAATAAAATGCAATAAATTAATTTTTTAAAGGTGTCATAGAGAGAATAAAATTGATTGTTTTTGAATATTTAGTGCTACGCTGCTTATCTATAAAGAAGATCGTGTGCATTCATCATGGAAAATAATTTTATTGAATAATAAATTTAATAAATTACTTTTACTGAGGGAATTTGTATAAGAAAATATATATATATAAATATGCAGTGGCCTCACCGTACTAGTTCTTAAATTGAAAAAAGAAAAAATATATATATATATATATATATATATATATATTATTGTTTTCCAGATTATTGTACAAAATTTAAAAGCTGCTTTATTTAAAAAATATTTATTAAGAAACTAGTTTCGCTAATTTATGATATAACATGCAAGAAATGTGAAGGTGAATTATCTTTTAAAGTTGATTTCTGGTTTGGAACATATTTGGACCGATATGCAGAAAAGGCTTATTATAAAAGTTAATTTCGAAAATAGCTATTATACACATAGATGGTTATATACATCATAAGGTTAAAACAGTAAGTTGTAAAATCTACAGCCTATGAACAGTGTGAACCGCAACTGGTCGCCGGTGATTTGTTGCACATGCAACGTTATACTGTACTTCAAATCACCCAAAGCTACAATATTTCCATGATAAACCAAACTCTTTAAATGACCCCATAACCGAAAATCACATGGATTAAGATCAAGAGTACGGACCAACCAAGGAATAAAAAATGAATGCATAATCACTCTGCCATCTGTAAAGTTTTACTGCAAAAACCTTTGCAAAATGTAAGAAAAACAGTTTTAAATGTTAAAATGTTAAAATAGATTACAATTATTTATATCATATTGTTTCAAGCAGTTTGTCTGTAATGCACCTCCTCGCAATAATTTTTAAAATTTATTTATTTATTATTTTATAGAATCTTAGATCGCATACTTTAAATCGTCTAAATACAGGTTTTGTAAAATTTTAATTATATCTAAAGTGTTTTCTAAATAGACCAAGTTTAATTCTCGCCACCCTGTATATACATCTGCCTATCTATCTATGTATCTATCTATCTATATACCTATGTATATATATATATATATATATATATTGCAATGCAATAAATATCTAAAAACAAAACAAAGATTTCGAGGGCAACAAATAAAATAACAGAGTAAAATTCTATCATCTTCAAGAATAAATAATGTATATGAAAATACTATGCTAAATTAAACAAACAATACCATATTCAACCTTTTAAACATCAGCTAGTTCGTATTTAAATCGAACTTTAGGGAGTTATTTATTTATTTATTTTTATTTTTATTTTTTATTTATTTAATTGCGATTTAGTCACTTATTATAAAAATAAAATATCTTTATCTAAAAATATATAGAATTTCTATAACACATATTACATTAGAAACTAAAATTTTCTACAGAATAGAGTTTTTTTTTTTTTTTTTATATATATAATTATATATTTAGTATAATGTTATACAGAGAATTTATTAAACAGACTACGTTCCATTTTTTATTATACGACACATTTTAACTCAAATGAAAAATTCCAATATAATATATAAGAAAAATAAAATGTTATTGCTTTTAGCATATTGAAATATATATATATATATATATATATATATATATATATATATATATATATATAATACAATACAATATATAATACAATATAATTTCAATATAATGTTTCATTTAAACTCGTTATTAATTTATTTAAAAATAGAATACTGTGTAATGTTCTGAAATTTATTCGTAATACATTTATGAATTAACTGCGAAAAAAAAAAAAAAAAAAAAAAAAGTATATATACGAACCAATATTTTAAGTGAGAATGCATGGATCTCTTTTCAGCTTTTGCATACTTGTGTTAACTCTTAGAATAGTTTCAACAGTTGTTAAAAATAGGAATGTTGCCAAAATTTTGTTAAAAATATGAACTGAAAGATTTAACCATCATTCAATTATATGGCATTTCGATATCGAAATACTTCAAAAATGCAGTATCTTAAGTAAGGAATTCTGAGGGTTTAAGCAGTGAAACACCTTGGAATTCATAATAAATTTTTCTAGCAAAGTATCAAGAAATGAAGTATAAGGAAAGGAAAATTATTCATTGAATACTTGCAATAGCAAAATTTGTAGCTGAATCAATCTATTTCGATGTGCATAATTCTTTTAACTGCAACTGCAACTGCAACATAAATTCCCCATATTCTCTATTAACATTCCTTTCTCTAAACTAAAAATGGTTAAAGTTTAATATTTCAATGCAATAGAAAATAAATAAGGAACTAAATTTAATATTTATAAAGAAAATTATAAGAAAAATATTAATATTTTAATTTTAATTTTTAATCCAATAGTGCTTTTATTGAGCTGATAGTATCCATGAGTGCAAACCATATTAAAACTATACCTTATTGGATTAACTAGTTTTACATTAAAAGTGGACTAACGCTTTTAATGTTATAAATTACAAGCAGTCACACATTTTTTATATGCATCAGAGATAATAAAATACATATTAAAAAATAGGCGTATAAATATATAAGTAAGTGGTAACTATTTTACATAATAATGTCTGATAATAATTATTATTATTATTATATTATTATTATTTTGGATTATAAATTTGTTTAATGAAGTATGATGGATTCTGTGCAACGCTTTTACGCAATGATTCAAAATATGTGGATATTTCAAATATAAACTGATTGTAAAATTAGTTTATAAAATCCGAATAAAAAAATTTCAAATTCGTTAATAATTTTATCAAAAAATATAAAGATTTTCAATAATTATTAATTGAACTAAATTTATTTTAAATTTTAACGAACTTAGTATTCGTTGCATATATTTGATTCCAAAAGGAAAATTGTTACTCGAAAGATTTTAGTCATGGCCTCTGAATTCCAATAAACAACACTTTTAAAATTCAGCACGTTACATCTTTATTTAAATTAATTTATATTATCTAGGTATGTAGTTTTACATTAAAAGTGGACTAACTCTTTCCTTTTTATAAGTAATAAGCAGTTATACATTTTATATAGGCGTCAGAGCTCATAAAATACATATTGAAAAGTAGGTTTATAAATTTATAAGTAAGTGATAATTATTTTACATAATAATGTCTGATTATTATTATTATTATTTTGGATTTTAACTTTATTTAAGAAAGTATGATGGATTCTGCGGAAAGCTTTTGCGCAAAGATTCAAAGTATATGGATATTTTAAATATAACCTTATTCTAAAATTGATTTATAAAATTCGAATAAAACAATTTCAAATCCGTTATTAATTTTATCAAAAATTGTTAATATATTAATATTTTCAATGATTATTGAGTGAACTGAATTTATTTTATATTTTAAAGAATGTTGTTTAAATAGTTTAAAGATGTTGCATACATTTGATTCCAATAAAAAAATTATTACTTGAAAGATTTTATACATGGTGTCTCAATTCCAATAACCAACACTTTAAAAATTTATTACGTAATATCTTAATTTGTATTCATTTATACAGATGAGGGAAATTCCTTTTGAAAAATATATATTCCATGTACACATCTCGCCAAACATAATATTTTAGTAGAATATTTTAATTGTTGTACTCTAACTGCGTTGGTAAAAAAGGATTGTAAAAAAAAAAAAAAAAAGTCTCAATTTTCCAGGCAAAATCAGGATTTGTTTAAAATTTAATAATGTATAATTTGTCATCTATATCAAAAATCTTCAAATTATCCTTGTCTAATTCCCCAACGTTGAATAGTAGTAAAAGAAATCTGAAAACATTTATCGGAAGTTAAATTTTTAAAATATGTATAGAAATTGAATATCAAGTATGAAATATGAAGTTTGTTAGTCAGCTGTTTGGGTTAGTCAATTCTGTACTGTCAACTGAGAACTTTTTTTTTCTGTGTGTGCTTGTGTCGTTAGTCTAGAGATCACATGGTTATGAGTTTTTGTTTAATTAAAAAATATTTTGTACTACTACCATTGTGTTGAAATTCTTAGGAAGGACTATAAAATTTTAAGCATTTACTACTACTGAAGTTGTACAACCACCTAAAATTACAACTCGCCCACGCTAGTCTTTCCCTCTGATCTCCTATCAGCGCAATCTCTTCTACCGCGTGATCTCCCTTAGCTTTACCTTATATATATATATATATATATATATATATATACACACTCATGGACAAAAAAAAATTAGCGCACCAAGAAGGAATCGTCAAAATGAAACGAAATTTTACATACGTAATGACTACTTTGATATAAGTAAATTATTAGAAAATGAAAGAAAAATAATAATGTATTTCAGAGAAAAAGGCAAAAGAACGGAGGATTTAATACCCTGTTGGACCCCCCTCTAGCGCAAATGCACGATGCGATACGATCGGGCATTGAGGCATACAAGTTCTGTATGATGTCTTGAGACATTTCGTTCCATATTTGCTGTAACCTTGCCTCTAGTTCGTTCAAACTCGTGGGATGCCCAACTCGCCGTCCCAAATGATCCCAGATATGCTCGATTGGAGACAAATCTGGGGATCGGGCAGGCCAAGGAAGGGTAGTAACAGTGCGGAGACAGTCTTGTGATAGCCTTGCCGTGTGAGGCCGAGCATTGTCATGTTGAAAAATGGCTCCTGGAAGCCGTTGCATGAGTGGCAACACATGTGGTTGCAGGTTGTCGTGGACATACCGCTGGGCTGTCATGGTGCTATGGTGCCATGGATAAATACTAGGGGTGGCCGTGTATTGTAGGCAATGGTACCCCATACCATCACACCAGCTGTGGGAGCGGTGTTTCACTGTAAAGCAAAGACAGGATTAAGGCGTTCACCACGGGGTCTCCTCACACGAACACGATTGTCATCACTGCTGAGACTGAATCTGAATTCGTCGCTAAAGACGACCTGGTTCCATTCTGCTACAGTCCAGTTTCCCCGTCCGCGGCAAAAACTCCAAACGGAGGCGTCGATAGGTGGGCGTCATGGGCAGCGTATGTAATGGGCGCCGCGATACCAAATGTCCTTCAGCCAGGTGACTTCGTATGGTTCGAGAAGACACAGGGTCCCTAGTGAAGGTGCTACATGTGCCTGGATGGCGGTCGATGAAGCAGTTGGCTGTACGCGTGCATTTCTTACGATGTGGCGGTCTTCTCGACGACTGGTCTGTCGAGGGCGTCCTGAGCCTGGTCTTCGCGTACATGACATCTCTCGGGTCCACTGGTCTCAACACCCCCTCACAACACAATCAGAGCGGCCTAATTGACGAGCTACTCGCCTAGCTGACCACCCAGCTTCCATCATGCCGATGATTTTCCCCCTCTCAAACTGCGACAGCTGCTCATATTGTCTTTGAAAACGACGTAATGGCATGTCTACCTCAGGTCTTCCTTTGTAAACGATTCAGCACACTCAAATAAGCTTTGGTTACCTTTTTTATACTCCACAGTGAACGACGTTAAATGCCCTCTACCGGCTATACGTAATGCGCAATCACGCTGTATTTCTAATCATTTGCATATCTCCCTGACATGTACCTTCATGCCAAGTTTCGTTACGATCCCGCAATGATTTCTTGGTTCGCTAATTTTTTTGTCCACTAGTGTATATGCACGAGGAGAGGTCAATACGATATTCCATGCAAATTTGTGTAGCTCTGCTATCAGTCGTTTTCCTAAAAAGAAACGGATACACAACCATATTATTTTATCATATATAGATATTTATATATTTGGAGGTCTCTTGAATCTAAAACGCATGCTTAAAATAGTTTCTCTTCGAGTGTGTGTATGTTTATAAATATAATATTAGCATAATTCAACATCAAATATCAGAAAGAAGTTCGATATTTTAATCTGTGTCGTATGGGTATGCTACACGGAAAATTTCCTTCAGATCGGAAACAATTAATTTGTATACAAAAATATACGTAATTTTTAAAATACATTATCTCTATAAGCAAAGTTATAGGTACATACTTTTTTACACTACATTAAAGAAGATAAAATTGATATATATATATATATATATATATATATATTATAAATACAAAAGCATATATGACACAGACCTACAGTATATATTGCATTTATCTTTCTTTTACAGGAACACAAAAAAGGCTTATGATAAATTAGTAAATATATTTAAGTAGTTTGAAATACATTTCTGATTGAATCATGCATTTTTGAGTTAGATTTAAATACATTGTTTGATCGCCTCTATTGAAATTAAATACACTTTATAATAAATTTTGTTCACACTAATTAAACATAATTTAAAGTACTTAAAGTTCTTTTTTGTAGAACTCTCGCATAGCTAAAAACTTAAATTTAAAAATTAGTATCTTTTACTTTGTAGCTAATAGTCACTTAAGATGGGAATACCCAAATATACAGTCGGTAAAAAAACTGTCCGAACACTAGAAAAAATTCCTGCGAAAAAAATACACTTCAAACTGTTGTGTTAAATAAATCCATATCGAATCATGTTATTAGACTGACTAAGAAGAGGATTCGACAAGGATTTATTTAACAAAAGTGTATGAAGTGTATTTTTTTTTACATAGGAATTTTTGCTAGCGTTCGAACACTTTTGTTACCGACTGTACATACTGCTGTGTACGAATTTTCTTTCGTCCACTGTTAATCAGGGAAGAAAACTTTAAAGTGTGAAAAACGAAAAAGTTTTCCCGTTTAAAAGATTTGAAAGATTTTATAAAAGGAATTAATACACAAACACGCACACATATATATCTGTACATATCCACTGAAGAATGAAGGCTTCTCCTAAGTGATTTCAAAAGACCCTGTTTACTTTAATTCGTCTCCATTCTGCTCTTCCAAATTTCAAAATTTCATCTGTGCAACGACACAATTAAAATGTCATTCCTCTTCCATTTCTTATTTATTCGTATCTAAAATAGAACTTTAGTGGTCCATCTATCATCATTTATTTCCAGCTCCATTTTAACTTCTTAACACAAGAAACAACATCAGTAATATTGGTTTGCTCCATAATCCAAATATTTCGCTTCTGTCTCTTCGGGTGAATCCTAGAATGAATCTATCCATGTTTCTTTGAACTGTTCAATGTTTTTGTATAATTTTACACTTTAATGTCCAAGTTATTAAAGCATAGGTTAAAACAGGCAAAAATCATTGACCAGCAAGTTTTCGTTTTAAACAAATTGGAGAGTCTCTTTTGAATATAGCACTACCTCTTCCGAATGATCTTCATGCAAGTTTAACTCGGTTGTTAATTTCTTATATGATGTTCCCGTTCATCGCATGTATCCCGTCCATCCTATCTCAGTTAAGTATAACTGCATACAGTTTCTAATTCTTTAATATTAAAAGTGATCTTCAGTGGTGAAACGAAAGAATTTGACGTAATTTTTGTCTTACTGAGGTTCATCTTCAATCCAATGAGCTTATTTTCTTGGTTTAATTCCTGAGGCATTTCTTGCAAATCCTCAAATAAGGAGGCAATTAACACAATATCATATGCAATCTATATACATTGATGGAAAAAAAAAAAACCCAACACCATGAAGGAGCTGTGCTAGATAAACGAAATTTGGTAGGCGTGTTTATACATCTGAAAGATGACGTCGATTCAAATTTCGAGCTACGCGCATATGTGTGTCGCTCGTAGAGACACTATGAACATGCAAATGAAGTTTGATTTAAATAAGTGCTGTAAGGTTTGTGATCGTTATTTACAGTTCAGATTTGACGTAGTAGGTTAATGTTAGTCAGGGATGCCTCTAAGAAGACGAAGAAGCCATTATCAACAGCTCACTGAGTTTGAACGAGGTCGTGTAGTAGGGCTACGAGAAGGTGGGTTTCCTTTCCGCGATATTGCAGAAAGACTTGGCAGGAATGTATCCACTGTGCATGAGTGTTGGCAGCAGTGGTCAAGGGAAGGTACTGCCTCAAGAAGACCGGGTTCCAGGAGGCCACGTGGCACTACTGAGAGGGAAGACCGCCGTGTTCGGCGTATGGCTGTGGCTAATCGTAATGCGTCTGCAGCTGAAATTCGAGCTGCAGTTGGCACCACAGTGATATGCCATTCATGAACATCATTCATGGGGGTGTTTTCCAACAGGTTAACGCTCGCCCTCATACCGCTGTTGTAACCCAACATGCTCTGCAGAGTGTCGACATGTTGCCTTGGCCTGCTAGACCACCAGATCTTTCTTCAATCGAGCACGTATGGGACATCATTGGACGACAACTCCAGCGCCATCCACAACCAGCATTAACCGTCCCTGCATTGACCGCCCAAGTGCAACAGGCATGGAACTCCATCCCACAGACTGATATCCGGCACCTGTACGACACAATGCATGCACGTTTGCATGCTTGCATTCAAAATTCTGGCGGTTACACCGGTTACTAATGTACAAACATTTCACATTTGAAATGGCTCTTCTCGCCAATGGCTCTACCTGTGATCTTGAAACTTTAATCAATTAAATATGTTACCTAGACAAATGTATTCCTGAAATTTCATTACTGCACAATAATTTTTTCTTGGTGTTGGGATTTTTTTTCCCATCAGTGTATATAAAATCGTTTGTCCTGAGTGAGTGAGTGACTGATTCATCCTCGTCCAGCCCAAACCCCTGGACCTAGAAGCATGAAATTTTGTGACAATGTTCCTTCTTTACGTAGGCATCCACTAAGAAGCTTTTTCAAAATTCGCCCCCTAAGAGGTGAGGGGACGGCAAAAGAGGGCAAAACGTGATTTCACAAAATCGTCAATATCTCGTACAAATAAACAGATATCCGTAATTTTTTTACTTTGAAATATAGCCAACACAAATATCTAAAAATCAATTTCTGGAATTTTAGAAATTCAGTTCCCAAAGGGGGAGGGGGGGGGGGAAGGAGGCAAAACGTGATTTCACATAATCCTATATAATTCAAACAAAAAAACTAATATTCGTGTAATTTTTTCTCTAAAATATAACTAATACAAATACCTAAAATTCAATTTCTGGAATTTTCGAAATTCAGCCCGTAAGAATTTTAGAATTTTTAAAATTTTCAGGAGAGTTGGGAAGGTGGGGCGAAGAACCAAAACAATAGAAATAGCGTTAGACTGTTAAAAGTTGGCACATACAGGTTTTGGGGACGTTCAAATCGAATGCAGATATTTTCAAAAGCGAAAAATTATCAGGATAGGGGCAAAAATATAGAAATAAGAGTTGGAGCATTGAAAATTAGTAGTACTAGGTATAAAGGCCTGATGCATCGATTGTGGATAATTCTGAAAGTGTTGATTTATTTCCAGGGGTGGTAAGGGGGGCAGGCGCAAGGGCAAAAATAAAGAAATTCAGATAGAACGTTGGAAATTAGTATTATTAGGTTTAAAAACCCTAGAAAACGATTGCGGATATTTTTAAAAGTGTAAAATATTTAAGAGAATCGGAAACGGTGGGCGAAGGAACACCTAGAACTGGTGCGACATTTTTCCCGATCAGATTTTTTTTTCTCTTTATTTCACATGATAAAAATTAATGCAATTTTGAGAATTCATTTATTATATAGTGATTCATTTAAAAATCGTGACCAGCGTAGCGGGTGTAGCCTGTTAGTAGATATATATATATGTACTACTTTAGCTTTTACAGGACGTTATCTGATAAAAATATACTTGGGGCGATTGAATAACATCGCGTGTAAAATGCGTTATTTGTATAGGAAAAGCAGTAATAAATTTGCAATTTAAAAAAAAAAAAAAATTTGAAATTATTAAATTTCATATAACTTCCTTAAACTGTATTAATATGCAACATTCAAACGGGAAATAAGCACTTGCTTTTATCAAGAAAATTAAAGTGACTTCTGCATTTGGCTTCTTCTGAAAAACGCATGTTAAATTTTGGTCTGTCTACCGAATAGAGAATAACCAAAAGTTTAAAATTCGAGTTGAAAAGGATATAAACTGTTGAATAAATTTTGCATAAATATATTAATGTTGCTATTAGTGTTGATTGTTATGAATGTTATTAATTAAAAACTTTATATTATTTCTTTTAATATCATAAATATACCATCCCTCTTTAAAGTGAATTTTTGAAGCGTGTGTGTATACGTGTATATATATTATACAGATTTAATATTTTATTTGTTTCTCAAGCTTGAAATTTATGTTATATCTTTAAGATAAATTTGAATCTAACATTTCCGTCCATAACTGTTCTAGCATTTTAGTACCGGGCCATACACATTATAACAACCAAAGAGCATTACTGCCAGCAAGAAATGAACCAGGCACCGCAAATTTCGCAAAAAAACAGGCGTGGCGATGCCCTTGTTTCCTCGAGCACGGTCACCAAATATAAAATTCAAGTAATAAAAACTGTTTTGAAAGCCATTTTGGTGATTAGTGCTTAAGTGTACAGTGATGCTTTGCTTTTCTACATGGACACCTGCCTAAAGAATGCTATTTTTTTTATGTCCACATCGTATTCAGTCTATTTTCAAAATTGCTCTTCAGGAATTTTTCTTTTAATAATAAAGAAAAAAAATTTTGATAATTATTTAAAAGCTTATCTCAACAGACAAAAAGGTTTTGAAATTTTGTAAATAGTTAGAAGCTTGATTTAAAAAAAAAAAAAAAAAAAAAAAAAAAAATTTCGTAATACCCTTTATAAAAGAAGATATAAAACCCAAGCTAAATTTAAAAAGTGGTATTGAAATGCCATTTCAAAAATGCGGTATCACATTCTTTGAAACGTATTTCTCTTTAAAAGAAAACTTCCCCTTAATAATACACTCAGACAACTCAGAATCCGGAGAGATCACATTGAAAGATATTTCAAAAGTAAATGACACACAAGCCCATAAGTTTCCGCTTCTAAAATTCCTTCATTTCTTTTCACCTTTTGACTTAATGGGTAAGTAATCTGTCGGAAGGTTCAAAACGGATTACTTACTGGTATTGTTGGGAGATTTCTTTTTTTTTATTATTTATCTTTAAGAACGTTCTTTTTAACGATGATTTAAAGCAAAAGATGAAATTTTATCTTCCTAAATCAGAATTTAGTCTTCTATTCTTTTATTATGTTTTGTAGCTGGAAATGCTTTCTAAAAAAACCATTATAGAAAACAAAAAGGTAGACCCTCGGTCGTTACAGTATTTCTAAAGTTCTTTCATATATTTTATATAAAGTTATTTTTAGAGTATACCGCGTATTTTTTCATTAATAAAAGAACATTTTCAATTCAAAAAGCTAAAGGTACGATTAAAGTGCATAAAAGAATGCGGTCGGTATAAAAAATACGAGCACTAAAGATAAGTGCATTACTACCCAAAGTTTAGCAACATTTGCAAACAATCAGATTTTTTCTATTTGAAAACTCATCTCTCAATGAAAAGTTTTCAAACATTGGGTATTTAAAGAACTGGGTCTTCCTCATGTTTTTCAGTGAAGATTGGTTTAAGACAACATTTAGGGGACCAGTAAAAATTGAGCAAAATGAGTAAGGTTTGTGATCACTCTGTATTCCTAAGAGAACGAAGTAATCTGTAACTTTACGATACTTTTAACCCTTTGTATCCCTCCGGGTCTTTAAAGTCCCATTAAGAAAATTCCTCAATATAGCCTAAATTTACTACAGGATTTCATTCGAACTTCAAAGTCCCTATAATTTAAACTTTCCCAATAGTTAAGCTATAGTTTAAGCCTAATTTAATATATAATATTTCTTATGCAGCAAAGGAATATAATAAAAATGTTTCAAACTATTTTTTCTAAAATAAAGTAATTTGTGATATAAAGGGGTAAGTATATTAACTGTTTGAAATATTTTTTTTTTTTATTTTTTTTTATTTTTATTTTTTTTTTTTTTAATGTTTATAACTTGTATTTAAATTAATTACAATATGTATTTCTTCCATTTTTTTTTTTTTTATTATTTATTTATTTTTTTTTTTTATTTATTGAAAAGTTATGATTTTTAATGGCATCAGTGGTTATATTAAGTATAAATAAACACCTGTCAGTTGCTTTGTTAGCTATATTAATTCGTAATCTGGTATTACTGCTATTTAAAAAAAATATTTATATATATTACTTTGAAATAAATTTATAACTAAATATAAGATTTTTTTGTTTTATGGAGGGAAAAAATTGGGAATGAAAGGGTTAAATAAACCCAGTACAATTTTCGGATGAATTTATGTGACGATAGCATATTAAATAAAGGATATATATGATATACATATAATAGGACATACAAATTAAATAAAGGATATAAAGGAGCATTTATTTTAAAGCTCCAATTTAAATGAGCATGGTTTTAATTTATAATGTGCAGAGTTTTAAACGAAAGTTATTCCTACTTTCCGATAAATTGAAAAAAAAAAAAAAAACTCTTTTAAAACAGTATACTGCAATGGAATATAAATATCTTAAATATCTCATGAAGTATGAACATTTTCATGAAAAACGTTGTCACTGCACATGTGCGAAAGATAGAAAAAATTATTACATACGTTGAAAGCTAGATATATTGGGCAACTTTTATCAAAAGTTCATTTGAATAGAGTAGAAATTAAGCAAATTGTCGGCAAAAGAACGAGCTGGATTTTAGGTATTTTTCCAGATTTAAAATTTCGATCATAATTGGTTTTTCACATGCCGTGTAATTAATTTGAAGATATAATTATTTCAACCACGCTCCAAAAGTACTCTTTTGTAAAAAAAACTTATAATTTCACAAATCTTAGTAAAAAAAAAAAAAACTTATCAGCTTATAAGGGTTTTTTCCCAAAAAATACTTTTAGAGCGTGGTTGAAATAATTGGATCTTCAAATTTTTTACGTGGTTTGTGAAGAATCCCTTATGAAATTTCAACTTCTGGAAAATACCTAAAATCTAGCTCGTTCTTTTTTCCGACCATGTGCTTAGTTTTTACTCTGTTAAAATCAAGTTTTGACAAAAGTTGCCCAGAATATCTATCTTTCAACCTATGTAATAAAAATGTTTCTATCTTTCGCACACGCGCAGTGAAAACATTTTTCATAGAAATGTTCATATTTCATGAGATATTTAAGATATTTATATTCCATTGCAGTATATTGTTTAAAAAATGATTTTTGAAATTATCTGAAATTGGGAATTATTTTCGTTTAAAACTCTGTATATTAAAAAAAAAAAAAAAAAAAAAAAAAAAAAAAAAAAAAAAATCGGATTTATTTTGGAATTTTAAAAATAAATGCTTATATCTCCGTTATTTAACATGCTATCGTCGCACAAGTTCATCCACAAATTATACTGGATCTATATTAACCTATCATAAAATTACAGATCAGTTCGTTCACAGGTTTATCACATGGTTTGAGCGTCACGTTAATAACGCGGTGGTCGAGAGTTCGGTCCCCAGACGGTCCGGCGTGTTAATTTTCCTCATGTCACACAGCTTCCAGATCGGCTCTGCTCTGCCTCTCTCTTCCTTCATGCTGCTGAATGCATGAAGTCATCACGCCGGGGTTCTCTGGGAACCCACACAGAACTAGTACCGACACTCTTGATTATGCAAGCCCTCCATATGTGTTCTTTCTGCCTTTGGTGAAGGTAAGCGGCTGTCTCGACAGCCGTAGGCACTTCTTAAGAACGTGATGATGATTATGATGATTTTGCTCAATTTATTACTTGCGCCCTAACAGTTGTCTTAAACCAATCTTCACTGAAAAACAGGAGGAAGACCCAGTTCTTTAAATACCTAATATTTTAAAACATTTCATCTAGAGATAACTTTTAAAATTGAAAAAAAAAAAAAAAAAAAAAAAAAAGAAACTGATCGTTTGAAAATATTGCTAAATATTTGAGCAGGAGTGTATTATCCATTGACAGGCAAGCGAAAAAATGTACTTCTTTATTGACGTGAATATTTATCCCATTTAATAAAATGGCAACAATTTCTGCAAAAGGAACATCTATTAATTTTGTTAGGTAAAACAGTCATATTGGTGGACACTTCCGTTTATTGTTTTGAAACATTATGTGCGACCGAAGAAAGCCAAAGTGTCTGATCAAATTTTACGGGAATAATTCGAGTTTTCTTAAAATTATTTGCTGCGAACGCATGACTTTCTCGTTAAAGAAGGGGGGGGGGTTAATATGAGATCTATGTACATTCATTTACTATATCTGTTAATAAAAATAAAAAAAAAGATCTGTTGATAAATCAATTACCATATGTGTTGATATAAAAGGGAAGACAGGAGAAAGAGACATCTGGATAAATTATCTTGAAAAGCTGTCGTCATATTTAGCGTTCAGTTTAAGTCAGAATATAAGTGCAAAGATTTATTGAGTAGCTTGAACTTAAAACGATTTCAATATAACGATCTGTTATTTTCCAGACACAAATTATTAAATGAATAAGAATAATCGATACTTAATATACATTTCAAAAAATCGCAAAATGTACTCGTCTTTCCCATAAAAAATGATCGTTTCTTTAGAGTAAATATTAAGTTCCCTCTTAATATTTATTATTATTATTATTATTATTATTATTAAATTAACTAAAAGAACATATATGTGATTTTCCATATAAAAGCCTGCATATAAGTCTTCTTCGAGAAATGGACGAGATAGAGTTGGATGAAGTTATAGCACAAAGAACCAAAGATTACACAGTAAGCAAGCTACGGGATTAGAATCCCCTATCTTCGAAAACGATTAGTGAAATCATCGATGTAATCAATCGGCCAAGAGAGTTCTTCCATTTTATTTTATCGAATTTGCTGTATATTTTGTTAGATAAACATTTGCATGTATCTCGAAGGTTTGTTTTTAATGAGATAAAATGTACACATTTAGAAACATTAGGATACTGTCCCGTCCTGATTATAGAGAATTTTACAGATTTAAAACAGGATAAGTTTTATTAAAAAAAATAACCTCGTGAATCTTTTTCAAATATTTTATTTCAGCCATTCATAAGTCTGTTGAATGAGAGCTCTACAGAAGATAAATCTCTTGAATAATCATACTGAAGAAATATAGTATATATACACTAAAAAAAATAAACCTGTAAAAGTACAGGAAAAATCTGGCAGCTGGGGTGCCAGTATATTTCCGTCAAATATAGAGTTTAAAACCGCAAAATTGTATCACTGACATATACACTGATGGAAAAAAAAATCCCAACACCAGGAACGAGCTGTGCTACATAAACGAAATTTGGTAGGCGTGTTTATACATCTGAAATATGACGTCGATTCAAATTTCGAGCTACGAGCATAAGTGTGGCGCTAGTAGCAACACTATGAACATGTAAATGAGGTTCGCTTTAAATAAGCTCTGTAAGGTTCGTGATCATTATTTACAGTTGAGATTTGACGTAGTGGGTTAACGTTAGTCAAGGATGCCTCTAAGAAGACGAAGAAGCCATTATCAACAGCTGACTGAGTTCGAACGAGGTCGTGTAGTAGGGCTACGAGAAGGTGGGTTTTCTTTCCGCGATATCGCAGAAAGACTTGGCAGGAATGTATCCACTGTGCATGAGTGTTACCAGCAGTGGTCAAGGGAAGGTACTGCCTCAAGTTCCGGGCGGCCACGTGGCACTACTAAGAGGGAAGACCGCCGTGTTTGGCGTATGGCTGTGGCTAATCGTACTGCGTCTGCAGCTGAAATTCGAGCTGCAGTTGGCACCACAGTGACACAACGAACTGTTACAAATCGGTTAGTTCAAGAACAGCTCCGAGCCAGACGCCCTGTAGCGTGCATTCCACTGACTCCAAATCATTGCCGTTTGCGACGTGAGTGGTGTCAAGCTAGAGCTCATTGGAGGACGGAGTGGAGATCTGTTGTGTTTTCTGATGACAGCCGGTTCTGCCTTGGTCGTAGTGATAGCCGTGTGTTGGTTAGAAGGAGGCCAGGTGAACGCCTGCTAGCGACCTGTCTGCGGCCTAGACACACAGGGCCTACTCCTGGAGTTATGGTTTATTGAGGAATTTCGTATGACAGCAGGAGCACTCTCGTGGTTATTCCACGCACTCTGACTGCAAATTTGTACGTCAGTCTAGTGATACAACCTGTTGTGTTGCCATTCATAAACAGCATTCAAGGGGTGTTTTCCAACAGGATAACGCTCGCCCTCATACCGCTGTTGTAACCCAACATGCTCTACAGAGTGTCGACATGTTGCCTTGGCCTGCTAGATCACCAGATCTTTCTCCAAACGAGCACATATGGGACATCATTGGACGACAACTCCAGCGTCATCCACAACCAGCATTAACCGTCCCTGCATTGACCGCCCAAGTGCAACAGGCATGGAACTCCATCCCACAAACTGATATCCAACACCTGTACGACACAATGCATGCACGTTTGCATGCTTGCATTCAAAATTCTGGCGGTTACACTGGTTACTAATGTACCAACATTTCACATTTGAAATGGCTCTTCTCGCTAATGGCTCTACCTGTGATCTTGAAACTTTAATCAATTAAATATGTTACCTAGACAAATGTATTGCTGAAATTTCATTTCTGTACAATAATTTTTTCTTGGTGTTCGGATTTTTTTTTCCATCAGTGTATTTTACGCAGAAATCCTGTAAATCAAACAGGTTTTTTGCTAAAAATAGAGTTTTGTTCTGTATATTTGACGGAAAAATACTAGCACCCCAGCTGCCAGATTTTTCCTGTACTTTTAACAGATATTTTTTACAGTGTATATAAATTCAACGTTTTCTTAAAGTAAACATAACACAAGTTGCTTTGAATTTTGCAAACAGTTAATTTTATAAAATCAGCTGAATCCGTTTGGTGCGTATTACCTGAATTATAAATTAAACAGTGTCGAATTTCACTTTATTTATTGTTGCAAAGCAAAGAACGGTATCCTTGTCGGTAGAACGCCAAGTCGTAATTGGAAGATTGCAGGTCCGATATTGCAGCAGACCGAAGACAGCCGTCTACGTTTTTTATGTCTGGAGTACGTAAAATCCATCTTGGCCGCAACGTCATAAATATTTCCACGCAAATTATATTTCTAGGCGACACCAAAGCTGGAGAGCCATTCCCTGCGTAGTGGATCAAAATTGCGATGGCATGTCTCCAGATCACATTTAAGGATTTGTCTCAAACCGTCATGAATTACAAAATTCTTTGAAAGCAAACTGTAAAATTGCAGCATAGTAAATATGCATTACATTTGCTAGCAAATTGTGCTGTTAACCACCTTTTAGAAAATTTTGCAGTGTAATTTCTAAATCTAATGTTCATTTTACATTCTAAATACAGTAATTTTGAATGAAGTAAATGAGGAGCACACATTTGTGAGTACTTTTCATCATGACTTATTAAACTTATTCTATAAAACAATTTGTTTGAGAAACAAAAAATGACAGCATTGTCTTAAAGTTGATTTATAAACAATTCTAACGACAATTCAAGCTGTATTACAATGTCAGCGCATATTATATGTTTACCGCATGCTCTAAATTTAATTAAGGGGTTGGAGGACATTGTACATTGTTTCTATTTTTTTTTTTTATGTCACAGAATTACATTTATGAAAGTCTAAATACATATGCATTAAAATGTATCGATATTATGTACATTAATATATATATATATATATATCTGTATATATATATAAATTACGTGTCACGATGTTTGTCCGGGGTAAACTCCTAAACTAAGGAACCGATTTTAATGAAATTTTGCACATTGTGTGCAGTTTGGTCCAACTTGAGAGATTGGATAGTTTTTATCTCTATTTATTGTCACAATATTGTTTTATTGCAATTATTTGTTAATTATAGACCTTTATTAAAGTTGCTCCAAAATATCTGTAAGTTCCATTAATTTAATTGTTGCCAAAAAAAATAAATAAATAAATAAAAAATAAAAATAAAATACGAGTTAATTTTCTTTCGACATAAAAATAAATACATTTAATCAAACGTGAACGTTAAAAAATTATAAAAGGTTAAATTATGCATCTCACGAAAATTGACGTCATAAACAATTTAAAGATTTTATACACATTGATAAAGTGCTAATGTAGTTCTATCATAGCTATAGTAATATATATATAGATCTCTCATCCCCATGTTATCGTACAAAGATTTTTGATGCCGAAAAAATAAATAAATAAAAGCTTTGGAAACAGCCATTAAGTGGTATTGAAAAAAAAAAAAAAAAAAAAAAAAAAAAAAAAAAAGAAAGAAAGAAAAGAAAGAAAGAAATGTGAATTTGAAACTGTATCTGGAGTCTTCCATTCCCCTTTAGCAAATAAATTTTTCATAAATTTTATTTGCTAAAATATTAGTATGTATTCCCGTGTGTATTCACTCGGGGAAAGATGGCCATATTTTGGTAAAAACGTCGTCTTTTCCAAATTGAAAAGGAATAACTTTTTTCTCCCCAATGATCACTCTATTCTATATATGCTATACTATATCTATGATTTCTATACGCAAGCGAAGTGTGACTCACTGACCGTCTGTGCAGCCAAGAAAAAGATTTCCTATGTTAATTGCCCACTGGATTTTTTGTAAGAAATTATTAAAAATCGAGGAAATTTATTTCCCGATTTTAATCCTTATATTTGGGTAGAGATATGTATTAGTTATCGCGGGTGTTAGATTGAATTATTTTGATGTCAAATTGACAAAATTTTAATTTTAAATTTCAAAACTCTGTCGCCCTTGGTTTTTATTATTATTATTATTATTATTTGGCGATCAAAAGCGTAACACGAAAATATACATGCCAGATGTATGCATTGTACGAAATGTAATATGTATTATTCATTGTACGTATGTATGACATGTAATATGTATTGTACGAAATATTGTTTCATATTATTCATTACTCTTTTAATATAAGTTGTTAAAATAACCATGATTTTTGAAAGGAATTAAATATTTTCGCCAGATAATTTGGCGATATTCTTTTTTTTTCGCCAAGGATGACAGAAATGAAATCTATTCCGCTGCAAAATATTAGTATCTTACATCAGATATTTTATTTAGACATTTGAAAACAAATTTTACTTCAAACTATGATAGAATATTTATCATTTTCCTTTTAATTAGTATATTAAAATTTAAAAGCATGGTATATAAAAAGTTTTTTTTTTTTTTTTTTTAAATCTTATATTTATTCTTATCTTAATCCTCAATGTTTCCCATCTTTATTAACTTGAATTTACTATTAAAATTTTGACATACTCAAAAACTTCTCATCACTTCGTTAAAATACACTAAACTTTTCCAAAATCTTTTTCTATTTAAAATGACACATGTATTTACTTTAAATGTCCAATATTTCATAAGATTTCCAATTTTAAAGTTTTAAAATATTTATCAAATTTACTTATTTTTCTGGCTTAGCCTTATTGTTTTCCTTTTTATAACTACAGCTGTTGCCCTCTTTAAAATATATGATGAGGTCATTTTATAGTAAAATTATCCATTATAGCATATATTATATTTCACTCCTCCATAAAAATTGTTTTTAAAATTGTCTGTTTCTTTTATACTTTTATTTTAATAGAATTTAATTTATATATTAGTCATTTTAGCAATTTTATCCAAAGTAGCATTAGAAATAATATATATCACTTCTCCATTAAAATTTATAGGACCCTACAATAAAATTAATTTGTGCTTAATATCAACACTACGAAAATTTTTATCAATCGCTTCCAAATTTTGACCTAAGTTTCAAATCTCAACCCTGTGGGTTTTTACATCGACTACAACGTTTTCGTCTTTGTTCGTAAATAATAATTTGACTGTACTAAATGGTTTACAGCCGTATAATTCAACGTATAACTTAGTCACAGCAACGCGTGGCCGGGTCTGCTAGTATATATATATATATATATATATATATATATATATATATATATTTGTAAAATTATTTAATTTTTTTAATAGGAGACTTTAATATTTTCCAAAAGTTATATTCGAAAATTAAGAATCATATATTTAGTAAATAATTACAATGTCTTTATCACTACTGTCAGGAATGTACAAAATTATAAATTTAACATCGGTGCAATTTTTTTTCTTCTCTAAAATATGAATTTGCAGGGAAAAAAAAGTGATTATGAAATAATACTGACTTGTTTATTTGTTTATTTGTTTATCAGTACTCTGTCACATGTTTTTTCTTGTAAATTTTTATTAAAAAAGAAAATATAAATAAAATACACACAGTTAACACTTTCTTTATATGCGTTTTTATTAAATATTGAATTATCCAATTTTTGTATAAACACGTGAATGTAAAACTGGTCAGATTATTGCGGATACCGTTGATCTCTGACACTTATAAGAGTTAACCTTTTGCTGTGGCAAAGTAATTCCGTTCATTAATTCAAAAGCCACCCTAAGTTAGAGAAGAAGATTATAACAAAAAGTAATAAATAAATTTATTTTTTTCCGCTAAATTTTTAAAGTAAAATTTTGAAAAAAATTTCTGGGATGAATTTTTTGCAGTTGAGGATTAAAATTAGGTAATTCATATATGTCATCGTCATAATTTAAGGTTATTAAAGGTCATAGAGTTTCCATGATAAGGTCAATGTACTCACCTTCTGGCTAGACCTGGTGAGAAACTAAAATACCTACTTAACTAGGCTCTATCGCTCCCACCACACACGCTCTGTTATATTTACCTTATCCTAATTTTATGAGTAATTTTCGTATTGACATTGATGTATTTTACTTTTTATGAAGTTTCATGATTATTTTAATGGAATAAAGTTTATCGAATAATTGCCTTACTCTGCAATATTATTGAAATATTTAATACCATACATTTTATGAAATTTTAAATTGGAATTAACAATCAATAAGATTCTGGCCATTATCGTAAGCGATATATTAAAAATAGCCAGACGCCTTTATAAACATTTATTCTTCAGTTAGTATATACACATAACTAAATAATATTATGTCTGTATAACCTTTACAAACTATATTAGTTTAAATATGAAATTTTTGTATTACGGAAAACCCTTAAATGTAAAATTGACGCAAATATTATACATATATTTATAAATTTACCACATTGTATGTAGAGAAACACATTATTTATTTATTTATTTATTACTTTATTGATAAATAACTTTTCTGATATACATAGTTTTTTATACGAAAAACCCTAAATAATAAATATGAAGCAAACATATATATACATATATATGTAAATTTGTTATCGTGTCTGTAGTGAAAGATATTTTTTATATTTATTTATTTATTTATTTTTTTTTTTTTTTAACTTTATTAATAAAAAATTTTTCTAATATATTTAATTTATACATTCATGTTTATTGAGTTGTTTAAAAAATAAAATAGAGTAGAGGTAACGAATAAGTACGATTTATTATCATTATTATTATTATCATTATTATTAATTTATTTCGGCTTTCATTTAATTTTGAGTTTTTAAGATTACTATTGAATGATACAAGTAAATAAACATATTATCCTTTACTTTAAAATGCGCCCAATATTAATCAGATTTTCTTTTCTTATATATATATATTTAATAACATCACTTTAGCACATAGGTTCGGAAACTAGTAATGGATTTCATGATATAATAAGACAAATATATTGCTATGAGAAATTATGTAAAATCGATCCATTAATAATTGAAAAAATAAAATATGCATGTAAATGTGTAAAAAAAGAAAAAGAAAAAGAAAAGAAACAAGAAAAGAAAGAAAAGCAGAATGCCATATTTTTATTCGTTAAAAAGTTTATGACAATTTTAGTAGAGCTATTTAAAATCGGGATGTCAACAATCGGTCTTTAAAATACTCATATTGATTTCTTAATCTGTTTCATTTTTAAATGCTACTTCTCAAAATAAAAATAATGATAAACAAATAAAATAAAATAAATAAATATAAATGTGCCAACTTAAGATAGGTACTGCTTTTAATTTTTCAGTTGAGAGTTATAAATTTGTGTTCTTAATTTTATTGCAGCACGATTCAAACATAAGTCTAAACAAGGCAGGTCATAAAATAAATGGGCGAAAATATTCTCTTGCTTTACCTTTTGTATCACAGATGGCGCTACTCAACCATATACAAATATTTGCTATTTTCCTCTTACCTTCCGTATTTCATCAAAAATTGAGGATTTATTTCCCATATTAACATGGCATTAGTTTAGCCTACGTTTAAGATAAATTTTAGCGAAAATAAGGATTTTCATGTTGTTTTATATGAAAATTATTTAGCTAGTTAAAAACTTCAGCAAATAAGTATTTTTGCATCAATAAAATTGAAACGTAGAATATACGTTGTATTATTAGATTTTTTTTTCACCTTTAAGAAGTTTGAAAATAAATTTCGATTGTCTAAAATTCATTAGCGTTTCGAATTAAGAAAAAAATAAAATAAAATAAAAAAATAAAAAATAAATAAAATAACAAGAAGAAAATTTAAGACTTATAAGCGTGTAAAGGGATTCTAAAAAATGGCTTTTTTACATGCTATTTATCATAAGTAGTGATTTTTAAAAAGGGTAAATAAAACAATTGTAAACAAATACACACACACACATACACACAAAAGCAACTATTGCTTTCCTTCGAAGGACTGTAAATTTCAAAATTTCAATATTTTACAAGATACGAATTTATTTTTACGTTTTCGAGCAAAATAATGGAGCATGTTCCTCCATCAGGCGAAAATATATAGGCATGAGTTCCCTTTTGCTGCGTTCATGACTGTCTTTTATTTCCTGTCTGATGATGAGTCGTGCTGAAATGTTTCAATAACTAGAATTTACCGTAAATATTTGCAATCTAGTCTGTTTGATTGCAAATATTTTGTTCCACTCAACTATATGGAAGTTTGTCTGTAGTGAAAATGTAAAAAAAATATACTAATTAATTTATACAAATTATTTTGTAAGGAATGAATCAATAAATCGTCTATTTTTTTTCCTACTGCTAATCTTATCTTTTTTTCATCGTTTTGAATTTTTTAAGGTTAACATTTTTTCTTCTACTTTTTAGTTCTAGAGGCCTATTTCAGTCGGTACAGTTGTCGAATTTTTATAATACACTCTTAATAGTGCTAAGGGCCTATTTCAGTCGGTTTATTGAATGGGGATTTATTGAATGAAGTCCTCCCAAGGCACAACTTTGACATGAGTCAACCCCAAGCCCAACTTTGACATGAGTCCCCCCCAAGGTACCCCTATTTCAGTCGGTACAGCTTTGTCGAATTTTTATAATACACTCTTAATAGTGCTAAGGGCCTATTTCAGTCGGTTTATTGAATGGGGTTTTATTGAATGAAGTCCCCCCCAAGGCACAACTTTGACATGAGTCCCCCCCCAGGCCCAACTTTGACATGAGTCCCCCCCAAGGTACCCCTATTTCAGTCGGTACAGCTTTGTCGAATTTTTATAATACACTCTTAATAGTGCTAAGGGCCTATTTCAGTCGGTATAGCGTTGTCGAATTTTTATAATACACTCTTAATAGTGCTAAGGGCCTATTTCAGTCGGTTTATTGAATGGGGATTTATTGAATGAAGTCCCCCCAATGCACAACTTTGACATGAGTCCCCCCCAAGGTACAACTTTGACATAAGTACCCCCAAGGCCCAACTTTGACATGAGTCCCCCCCTAGGTACAACTTTGACATGAGTCCCCCCCCAAGGCACACCTTTGACAGGAGTCCCCCCAAGCACACCTCCCCCTCATTGGGAAAAAGAGAAAAAACGTTGTTTTGCGGCTATAAGACAGTTTGGACTTCCAACGTTATTTGTTACAATATCTGCAGCTGAAACACATTGGTTTGATTTAATGAAAACTTTATCATGGAATTTAGATCGTCACGAATTAACTAAAGAAGAATTTGTCGATATTAACAAGTTTAGCAGTAGGCCTCTGGCACTAAATTAAAATCTGTCAATGTCAGATTTTCATGTTTTAAATAATGAAATAATGTCTTGTCTGTATATATTTTTTTTCTTATCATTTAGATTTCCACAAAGCATTTTACGTATTTTAAAACATATACCAAGAATGATTCTTCTTCTAGGTCATTTATAGTTGTACTGTAAAAAACTGAAAACTCAATGCCAAACTCTCGCCATACATTTTACGACAGCGCCGTACTTCTATAATTTATTTGGCGTATTGCTGTAATTTTACGATGATCCGTAATACTTTCGGCTAAAGTTTAGTAATAACTTTTCCCTTTTTAACTGTTTCATATCTGAAAATTACTTGCATAATTCACTCCCGCATGATAATTTTCACTTTTTTTTTTCTTGGACTTTTCCATTTCTTTGTTATTTAGATTAGTAATCATGCTTATTTTTCGTTTATCTGTTGCAATATATTATCCTTTCTTCCTTTGTAATCCTCGTTAAGCCAGTAATTTTTGTCAGTTCATGTTTTAATTGCTTAATTTTAACATTAATTTCGGTTTAAAGCGTTGCTGCCTCGATGCTGCGCTCGTGCCTACTTATTTACCTAACAAATATGTTTAGATCCGAAGAATGAATCAGATGGAGATTCGTTCTGTTATTTAGATCTGAAACTATGTGTTTCGATTTTCTTTGTAATTTGTTGCGGTTTATTAAATTATTTATTTATTATGTTGTCTATTAAGAATATTGCATGGTGCTTGTATATTGAATTAAATAATCTGGTTTGTCACTCACACGACTTTCTCTTACACTGAAATTTAATACTATAAATACAGGTTGCAGATTAAGAGGTAAGATAACGAGTACTGTTATGTAAACCTGTGTCAAACAATTCAAATTAGGCTTCGGAAATGTTTTATATGATAATTAGTTCTGTGTGAGGGGGGATACCGCCCCCCTCAACTCCCCATTTCATAATGCACCTACATTTACATAGAATTTAATTCGGTTATTAAAAAATAATTCTGTTTTTAAAAAATAATTTATTAAAATTATTATTTAAAAATAAGTTATCTTTTATGATAATGCAGACGATTTTCATATTAGGGAAGTAGTATAACACCAAATATCGCAAAAGTGTCCATTTTATTCTCGATATTTAAGAAAAAAAAAAAAAAAAAAAAAAGATTTTTTTTCTAAGTTTTTTTTTTTTGGTAAAAAAAAAAAAAAAAAAAATCGATAACTTTGTTTCAAATTATCGCAGATCGATGGTTCAACCATTCGTTTTAAAGGTATTGGCGAGCTTTTTTGAAAGATACCCATCATGAAAATTTACTCATCTCGAGGGGTACTTCCCCCCCCCCCAGGTTTGGAGGCGAGGCTCCTATATACACAATTTTTTTTCCCTGTTGACTATCATTATCACACAAAATATATATTCGTTTCATTTGGTTTAGTGCAGTCTATAGATGTTAAACTCAATTTACATGCAATTTCTCCCGCAGACGTAATGTATCTGAATACTTTTGAATGTTCCTGTACACGAACCAATTGCTTGATTCGAACTTTCTGCCATAATTTGTTTTTGGGATATGCTGATAACAGACAGACACACACACACACACAGAGACACACACAGACATGCACACAGACCATTTGCTAAAAAACATTATTTTCGTATTCGGGGGACCTCAGAACATGTTAATATATTACAAAAACTCGCGTTCGAAAATTTGACCCAAAAACAATACTCTCTCTACCTTATGGGTAAGAGAAAGTAAAAATGATAAAAAATTGCCATATCATTTCTAATATATTTAATTTTTAAGCTGTATATAGTATGTAATTAAAAACTGATTGCGTGCGTGTATCATACAACTAAATATTTGATAAAATAAAAGTAGTTAATTATAATTCAAAATTTTATTTTTTAATAAGAACTGGAATATGTCTGAGTAACTGTAAATTTCAAAATAATAATGTTTTACCACATATACGAATTTATTTTTAATTAAATATTCGGCAACTTTTGTAATTATAGTGAACAAATTATTATAAATATTATCATTTTGTAAAATAAATGTAACACTCTAAATAATTCTAAAAATACCACGTCTACATTTAAAATTTTGATTTGATAATTTTCGCTGAACTTTGTTTTCTGGTGTGCTGAAACCAAAACTGAAACCAGTTTTCTCTATCATGTATTGATTTTTGTAAATAGAGGGTGTCTACCGACACAATTTCTCCCATGATTCTTCCATCAACATAATTAAATGGTAACTTTTATAATATTTTTCTAGGATTAATAATAATTAATCATGAAAACATACTGTAAACTACGAGAAAGGATGAAATCGTATCGGTTCACAACCTGTATTGGCAAAAACCCACGACATAGATAATAACTTGGTTCATTTTCGATATCAGCACAGATAACAGTATCAAATCAAATTCTGTCAACATTATTTTCGTAGACCTGTAAAACTAAACCTACATGTTTTCACTTACTTGTAATTTTTTAAAATAATATTTCAAAATATGTGAAATTAAAGAAAGTTTTCGAATGCTTAAGAAAATAAATAGTCTTGATACATTTCTAAATAAGGTTGTTTGGAATAAGACACAACGCAGCATAAAATGGTGTGCCACGTGGTTCTTTTGTTTGCAAAAATGTTCTTTTGTATAGACACAGGCTATTTGCAATAGAAGTACATCAGTAACGAGACGTATGTTATTTTTTGCAGTTTTTTAAGCATTTTTCAGATTACCTTGGTTCGGTAATCTATCTCCCTTGTTCCTTTAATAAGTATTACAAATTTTTAATTGTCTCTTGTTTAGTTGTTATTGAAACCATAATTTAAACTGAAAAAAAGAAAAATAATAACTTGTATAATTTTTAAAAGTACACTGTCTGGCCTTACCACCAAACTTATAAAAACGGTTGGTTACCCCTTTTGTAAATTAATAAACAGACTTATATCTTGTTCAACGTTTTGTGTTAGGATGATGAAAAATTTTTGGGGTAAGATGCTGGTAGATTTACATTGATAATAAAAATGTCTACTTTTTTTTTTTTTTTGATGTTTTAAGTTGCATCTGAGTATTAATTTTATCAATATAAAAGTAAAAAAAAAAAAAAAAAAAAAAAAAAAATGTAATAGATAACAGTAATAAGAAAGAAAAAAAACATACTTAACAATAAAAAAGTAGTTTAAAAATATTATTTTGTCGTTTCAAGTAAAATACGTATTTTACATGGAAATCCCGTAAGCCTTCTCACCCCAATATCAGGGTAAGATAATTTTGAAATCATCATAAATCATTAATTATTTTGCAAATTATTATATATATATTTTTTAATGTTTATCATCTTATTTGATTATGGTGAATTCTCTGCTCAGAGAATCAAAATTATTATGGCATGTCTCCGGATCACATCTAGAGGTAAATACCGGATTTATTCAAAACGCCCAGTGCTTGGGCGACAATTAAACAATACAACTCAACTCAGTTCAATATAATAATGATATTTTTTTTTCTGCTTAGGATTGCATCTTACTGCGAAATAATAAACAAATTAATATATTTTTTTAAACAGTTAAAAAACTTCGCATGCCTTCCAATATGTAATTCATAAAATTTATAAGCATACATAACTTATTTGACTTTATCCGATTACTTTGACGTAACTTAATTAAGTAAAATTGTTTCAATCGAATTTTACAAATCTCAAAATTTAGGATAACGATTAAATAAATGCATTTCCCTTTTCTCTGAGAAAATGATGAAAGTAAAATCTCGAATGCATTATCTGATTTTCAAAGATACATTATCATCAGGGAAATGGCAGTAATGTCTTTCTGCAATAATTCTGTTTACTTTCTTGATGTTCATTTGCTAAAATCATGTAGTTCATTTACAGAATGATTTCATTATTTCAAAAGTTTCAAGAAAAATAGGAACTTTATCTTATTATTACATGCGAAATCATTCTTGTCCCATTTTGAAGGAAATTAAATAGATCGTCTTATAAATTGTATGTTAGAATTAAGAATATCTAAATTTTATAATTTAAAGATTATTAACGCTATTTTTTAATTATTTCCTATTAAAACTTGAATATATTTTCTTTAATTGAACCAAGTAAATAATTACTGTCAGTTTTTAATTCTAGGTAAGAGCACCTTTAACATAGAATTAATAACTATTAACCACTTTAGTTTTCAAATCAATATCATCAATATAATGTCTGTATTTGTTTGACCTATGCTAATACAGTGAATTAGCTATTGCCGCACGTTAATGTTTGGCCTGAGAGCTTATACGTAAATAAAAAATTAAAGTTAATTTAATCTACCAAAGTCTGGCTAAACAATATTCTCAAAAGAATATATCTTTCAAAATGATTCAACGTTTTAAACTATTCTAACTACTTATGGAACACCACTTCCTATGACTTCATTGAAAAACACAAATCATTCTATATACCTGAAATAAATTTTAAACTTATTTTACTTTTCCTTTCTACTGCCCATTATCACGAGGAAGTTATACTTAATATTGTTGCCATTATTTTTTCTATATCATTACATCGCTCATTGTCGTAAAGGTGGTAATTTTGTACCCCACCCCTTCGAACTCAAACAATGTTTCCAGATTCCGGGACATAAGCGTACGGTAAATTTATTCCACATATTGCTAACATTTGCGTGTCAATTTCTAAACTAAAAAGGAAAAGAGTAAAATTTACTTGGTTACAAGAAGAACAAGATGAATTTGAAAAGCTAAAAACAATTTTTGGCTCCACTTCCTAAGTTTTGGCAAACCTTATTATAGCATACCATTTGAACTGTCAAGTGGTGCTTTTTCTTATGACATAGTAGCTGTTTTAAGTCAGGATAATAGAGCGATTGCATGTGCTTGTTATATTTGAAACTGACATGAACGCAATTACCTCTTTACTGAACGTGAGTTAATTGTTGTCTTTTGGTGTTTAAAGGAAATCCTTGTATTATTTAATAAACCAGCAGATACAGTAATTACAGATCACACAGCCTTAACAAAGCTAACTAACGGGATAAATATTTTATCCCATATAATTCGATAGGTCCTAAAGCTAGTTGAGATTTATTAGCTGAGGCCCGAAATGTGGTAGCCACTATACATTCTCGAATCCCTCCAGAAGAAGAAAAATTCAAATGAACAAATTGCAATTGCTCCACTTCCTACGTCAGTGCTAGCATCTCATGAACAACTGATTAGAGAACAGAAAAATGACCCAGAGTTTGGAAAGCTTTAAAGAAATTTAGAAAAGCCGGTTTCGTTTTCAGTACTGAGTCTTCTACTTCGATGAATTGGTCTCTAACATTTTGCTCAATTCCTGGTTTATTTTATTATTCGAAATAATTATCTTCTAATAGAGAATTAAAAATGTCTTACAAAAATAAACCTTTTTTTTGAGTTTCCTGACTTTGCGATTTCTGACATCTTTGTAATAGGAAAACATATAACAAATTCCAAGAAGCCTCTAATTTCCCAAAAATGAGGAAGTCGATTCGCGTTTGAATTTCAAGATGTCACTTGTGAAAGCTATTTTTTTATGAAAATGTCCGATCCACAAATCAATAACTTCTAAATAAAGTTAGAATTTGCAAAATAAAATAAAATAAAATAAAATAAAATAAATAAATATAAATAAAAATAAAATATGTTGACTAGATTTAATCAGTCATTCTTCAATAAACTCAAAGTCAAACTTAGATTTCTTGTACCCGATCGGCTACATGCCAACCAATCTTAAAGGATAACCGAAAATTGATGCAAATAATTTCAAAGTATATAAGTAAATACATGATACTTGTAATACGTTTATTAGTTCATATTTTCGCATTGTTTACACCAAAGCACGACACATCTGATAAGATGGCCACTTATCAGTTCCTTGCGTGGAAAATAACAACAATCTTCGAAAGATTAATTATAGTTCCTAGAAATGAAAAGAATCTAATGGATTAATAATTTAATCGCTAAATTTCCACAGAATGTGAAAAAAGTTCAAAAGCACCAAGATTTGTATTATAATAAGCACCGACATATATTGGACATTAAATGAATTATGATATTATTCTAGAGTCTCATTTCCTTATTTCAAAATAATTATAACGCGTTGAAAACTTGAGCAAAAATTTATCGATTCCTCCATTTTTTTAAAAGTACAAAAGAACAACCTATTACTTGACATAAGTGGAATTCTTAACACGGTTAATCTAGACCTAGTACATGTATTTAAGAACAGAGTAGATAACAATGATCTAGTGTACAACACATACTCTAAATTTTCATTTCCACCCTTATCATCACGATCAATATCTTTCAGTTTTAAAGATCACTTATATATTGCATCACAAGCAAGTAGTTCATTGGATAGCACAAAGCAACACACATGATTTAAAAGTCATCTCTCACGAATTCAGTCAGAAATACTTACAAATTACCGACTGAACACAGTGTTCATGCTCCATCATAGAAAGACTCAAGGCGAACCTGTGTAAAGCTTGTTTAAATATGACCCTTACAACGCCAGCTTATGAAATAAATTATATTTTAGTAAATATCGATATTGTTCATTTAGTAATGACTTTGGGACGTAATTAATAATACTACACATGTTTCATGAATCAGCTATAAAATGATATTCTTGGTCTGTTTTAACATTTCTTAATAAATATGTGTTAATCGCGTTTATATCTAACTGTTTAAAACAAAGTGGTAGCTTAAATTTTGAAGATCTCTCCTCTTTTAAACTGTTTCAATTATTTACTGGTGTAGAGTAAATGCCAATTTGTTAATGAAAAAAAAATATATATATATTTGGAACAATTTCAGTTTGCAAATTATTACATAATTATCGAAACTCAATGTACAAAGTCTTACATCGTTCTTCAATATGACTACGAAATTTACAATTTTAATTTAAAGCTATAAAGTTTGTTAAATTTATTTTTCGTTTTATTTAGTATTTTATGTGTATTTCTTTTGTCTATCAATTTATGAATCACAAAATATCTGACTGTAATTAATCAATCCAATAGAAGCAGTATAAAATTATGACATCATTTTACTGTCAATATAAATTTCATAAAGAGATATTTTTTTAAATTAGATTATTCGAAGTAAAAATGCACTTAAATAATGTCTAAAAATATATATAATAAATCATTTTAATACGGAAAAAAAATAGGTATATCATTTGCTTTATCAGTATGTAATTATCAACATAAATTATTTTTAAACTTAATTTTAATTTTAATTTTTTACTTTAGTTAAATTTTTAAATTTTCATTTCATATTATTTAATACACGAGTAGTTGCCCGTTGTACTTTCACAAAACAATGGATGATATTTATTAACTAAATATTCACAGTATTTTTGCACAAATATTCTAGACGCAACGAATTAAGAGATGCTTTGTTGTGATAAGAATACAATTTGTCAGCAAATGCATTAAAACTCAATAACTCTTCCCCTAAACCAACAATTCATCGTTATCTCCTTACATAATGTCATAGTGATAAAACTAAGGCATCTTTCTTTTTAGGATGTCTTCCTATTACATTAGCGCACCGAGAATAGATTATACAATGTTTGAGAAATATCTTTGAAAATGTGTTTGTCGTTGCGATGCTAAAATTAAATTTCTATCATATTAGATTAAATGTAATCAGAAAGAAATAAGTTTCGGTGTAATATTAAAATTATTATTTCACGATTCTCATTCAGGATTGAGAATCTGAGTATTTTATCTATTAAATTCCCAACATAAAATAAAAATAAAAATACTACCACCTTTATTTTTGTTTTCTGTTGGATTAAATACAGCGATGTATTTTTGGTGGAAGTTTTTATTCAATTAAAGGAATATCAGTTCAGTGTTGCCAGATTGAGGACTTTTTTTATTCAATATCCACCATTAAATTTTAATTGTAACAGTAGCCAAAACACTTCGAAGCTTAATCGTCCATTATAAATATCAAATATCACTTTCCACAATTACTGGTGTGAGTTGAATAAAAAAATCTCCCCAGTCTAGCAACACTGTATCAGTATAACTCAAACATAAATGACTAGATTTAAAAATTCACATTTGGATCATTGTTTAATTAAAAATAAATAATATATATATATATATATATTTCAGTCTACTATGGATTAATAAACAAAATAATGACTAGAGTGATATGATAATCCAAACAAAAATATTTTTATCTGTCTTTAAATAGTTATTTACGTCTATATAACTTAAAGTGTTTTAATTTATAGGTGATTTCCTAGTTTTTAAACAATACAGCATATCGTCAATTTACATTAAGTTCTTATAAGCTTGTTGATTCTATGCTTTTGAAAGATTTTAATTGCATATACAACAAATTTATACTTATTAATTTTTATCATATCATGGATAGCCCGTTTTGTAGGACTTTGGTGCCGAAAACTTAATGCCAAATCTGTAAAGTGGTGTAAGTCGTTATTTTTAAAATTAAATAACTCTGAGATTATTTCATTTCGAGGCACCTGGTTTCTTTTATTTTTTATTTTTTCTTCTAAGACCGGGCAATATTATTTTAAGTATAAGGGACAAGAAAAGAAAGAGTATATAAAATTTAAATTTTCTATTTTAATTTGTAAGTAATTCTTTATGCAAAAAAAAAAAAAAAAAAAAAAAAAAAAAAAAAAAAAAATGCCATATCTTAATTCTACTCTTGATTTTAATCAATTTCGTAATTGGAAGAATGTTTATATGTCTATTCGTTTAAAAGATAATCGCAGTGAGATCTATTCTGAATTACACGGTACATATATACATGTATATATATCTATATATTAGGTCGTCAAGGAAGAAATTATAGAAAAAAAGGCAATGTTGGTTGATAATTTACAAATAAAACGATTTATTTTATTCATCAAAGTATGCACCCATATTGTCTATACATTTCTGACATTTAAATGGCAGTTTGTTCAGGCTGGTGGTATAAAATCCTGACAGACGAGAGTCAATGAATTCCTAGAAGGCCAGTTTTACAGCATTGTCTGAATTCAAATGTTTTCCTTGTCCAAATTACAGAAGAAACGATGTCATCATGCAATAAGACATGAGTTAATTTGTTGGCCTATTCAGACTGTTTTTCTTTGAGTTTTTGCACTATTTCATTCAGTTACTGCAGTATATTTCCGCTATGATCGATGAGCCAGGTTTCATGAAATCGTAATGAATCACAACTGCGCTATACAACCAAACGCTTACCATCATCTTATTTTGATAAATATCACACTTTGGAGTCTGTTTTGGTGATTTTTCTTTGTCCAAACACAGTGCATCTGGATCCATTTCTCCCCACAAGTGACAATTGAATTCAAATATGGATCAGATTTGTAACAAGAAGAAAATATCAAGCAAGCTTCCAAATGCTTTTATTTTTCTTTTTTATCCAGTCCATGTGGAACCCACTTATTTTACGTTTTCACTTTACGGGTTTGAACTACATTAGTTAATATAGCTTGTCTGCTATTACCAAACTTCAACGATATTTCTTAGACCGTCTGAGATGTGTCAGACTCATCGGTGACCTTCAGTTTGTCATCAATGAGCTTTGATTCTGGGCGATTGCGTCTGCTGTGTAGTAATAATGATTTTCATGGTTTGCGATGCCGTAGTTCTATGTAAGAACTAATCATTTATTTTACTGTGAATTTCTAACAATTTCATCTTCAACAAAATTAATTTAAAAAAAAAATGTTTTAGGCATTTTTAGACCTTACAACGATTTTTTTAAGTAGACGAGATGTGTATCATTATATATATATATATATTAAAAAAAAAAAAAAAAAAAAAAAAAAAAAAAACAGCACAGTAAAGTTAATAACAGTAATTAAGCCAATGCGAAAAACAAATAAGCTATGTTGAATATGGCAATACTATTGACTACATGTTTCTTTCTTGACGACCTGATACAAACGATGGAAAATGACTTTGACACTTCCCCGAAAACTACTATACCGTTGTAAAGGGCGATTATAGTAACAGGGTAATTCAAAATGAGTTGTTTCTGAGACAGAGTTATATGACATCATGTAAAATCCCTATCAATGTTCAACAAATCAAAGGTTTAATCAAGGAATTAAAACGCATGTAAAAAGTGAAAAAAATATTTTATTTAATATCATTCCATTGTATATTAATTCACATGAAGCAAGAATAATTTAATGGTATTAAACACGGTACAGTATTAATGTAAGAGACGATACACTGCAAAAAATTTGTTCTTAAAAATAAGTATATACTGTCTCAAAATAGCTCCGAAACAATATACACTTAAATTTGAAAACCCATGTACTAATTTTTGAGCATAATGACATAATCAAAAATGGGGTTGACCAATAAGAATCCTAATATCCCCATGTTTGACATGTCAATGAACTAAAAAATGAGTGCATGGGTTTTCAAATTTAAGTATATATTATTTCGGAGCTATTTTGAGACAATATATACTTATTTTTAAGACCCTGTTTTTTACAGTGTATCGTTAAACATTCTAAACAGTTAACGTATTGATAAATGAAATGGCAACATATAGTTTCTATGTATACGTTTAAACTTAAGATAGGTATACATGAGTGATGTTCTATAGAAAATTCAATCTTTGTTCATATGATATTAATTTCAATTTCTTCAGAGTTTAATTCAAACATCTATATATTAAACATCTATATATATAACATCTATATATTTGAAACATGTTTCTGTCTGTCTCCACTATATTGAGAGAACTACTTGGTGTAAAAATTTGGTTGAGGTGTCTAAAAAAAGGTCTTGGTCTGTGGATGTGCTATGAAAAGAGAAAAATAAAAAAAAGTCGATTGGTTTCCCCCCGGGGGGGAAATGGGTTAAAAACACGTTTACGAGCTTAACTAAGCTCCAAATTACTTCACGGTGAAGAAATTGTACATATGGGGACTAGAGTCGAATACTAAAAAATCACTTTTTGCGAATTTGGAATTTTCGATTTTAAAGGGGGAAAAGGGGGGAAAGTAAATTTGGAGGAGGGGGGGAAGGGAAGAAATTAGTTTGAGATGGAAATCCGTTCTAGACCCACACATGTAGCACCTCATTTTAAAGGTCTTGAAATTTCATGTCGATTGGGGATGTTCGTATACAATATAGTGCGACCCCTGGTGGTGAAAAATGGAACTAGGTGATTTTGCTGTAGACCCTATCATGTTACATCTTATTTTAAAGGTCTTGGTGTTTCCTGACCGTTGGGGATGTTCGTACAGAACACACTGCGCCCCCTGGTGGTGAAAAGTGCACTAAAGGATTTTGCAGTTGACACCACCATGTGACACCTTATTTAAAAGGTCTTGGAAATCCAAGGCGATTGGTGATAGAGGTCTTGAAATTTCATGTAGATTGGGGATGTTTGTATAGAATATAGTGCGCCTCCTGGTGGTGAAAAATGGAACTAAGTGACTTTGTAGTAGATCCTATCATGTGATATCTTATTTTAAAGGTCTTGGTGTTTCCTGACCGTTGGTGATGTCCGTACAGAACACACTGTGTCCCCTGGTGGGAGAAAGTTCAACTAAAGGATTTTGCAGTTGACACCACCATGTGACACCTTATTTGAAAGGTCTTGGAAATTCGAGGTGATTGGTGATGTTCGTATGCAACATACAAACTGGTGGAGGAAAGTGAATTTTGCAGCGCGTGCGTAACATGCCTGTTATACGGTGCCGCAGCCACAGGCGACGGAAACACGATTCAGAGGTTCGTTCGGTTCAAGATTAATTTTTAAGAATTTTTTCATGTTATTAGCGACCCGCATATACGCTGATGCAGGCACCAGGGTCACCAGCCCGAGTTCTGTTCGGTTTGGGGTAATTTTTTTGTTACATACGATTATTTGTTTCGCGATGCTTTTATTTAAAAATAGAAATTCAAACAAAATAGAGTTAAAGATATTAAATCATACAAATTTAAAGTTCATTTAAGATTATTATCATGGGCCATGGCAACGCCGGTCGGGTTCGTTTGGCTCCAGGTTAATTTTTGGGAATTTTTTTCAGGTTATTAGCGATCCGTGTATGCGCTGCCGCAGGCGTTTGGGTCACAAGGCAGAGTTTAATTCGGTCCGAGGTAATTTTTTTGTTACAGCTGATTTTTTTTTTTTTTCGATGCTATGCTTTTATTTAAAAATAGAAATTCAAACATAATCGAGTTAAAGATATAAAATCATACAAATTTAAAGTTCATTTAAGGTTATTATCATGGGCCATGGCAACGCCGGTCGGGTTCGTTTGGCTCCAGGTTAATTTTTGGGAATTTTTTTCAGGTTATTAGCGATCCGTGTATGCGCTGCCGCAGGCATTTGGGTCACAAGGCAGAGTTTAATTCGGTCCGAGGTAATTTTTTTGTTACAGCTGATTTTTTTTTTTTTTTTTCGATGCTATGCTTTTATTTAAAAATAGAAATTCAAACATGATCGAGTTAAAGATATAAAATCATACAAATTTAAAGTTCATTTAAGGTTATTATCATGGGCCCGGGCAACGCAGGTCGGGTTCGTTTGGTTCCAGATTAATTTTTGGGAATTTTTTTATGTTATTAGCGGCCGGCATATGCGCTGCCGCAGGCATCGGGGTCACAAGGCAGAGTTTCGTTCGGTTCCAGGTAATTTTTTTGTTACATCTGATTATTTTTTTCGCGATGCTTTTATTTAAAAATAGAAATTTAAACAAAATCGAGTTTAGGATTTAAAATCATACAAATTTAAGGTTCATTTAAGGTTATTATCATAGGCCCGGACAACTCCGGGCGGGTCAGCTAACATGTAGTCATAGTATTAAACGAAATAGAAAATAAAAGATAGCAACTGTTTATTTGGAGTCAGTTTGACGTCACCATTGACAGTACTTTGTAGAAAGTAGTGTCGTATATAGTATAAGCATTTTTCCGAATTTCTTTTTTTTAAGTGAAATGTCGTAGATTATATTAGATGTTTTAACGTGAAATACATTTAAATAATGATGCGACGATTTTTGAAACATTACGGTCAATAAAGTGACCGTCGAATTCGACGGGTTCCAGCTAGTATATATATTATTATCAAAGGACCCTAATACAATTAATATATAAAATTTTGTGCAGATATTGAAGGTAGTGTCTACTTTTCGAAATAATCAAATGGAAATAAATTAAATTCTAAATTTTAATTGTATTTATTTATTTAGTTTTTAGTTTTACAATCTTTTAAATAGATTTTAAAATTTAAATTTAACAGTACTTTGCAAAATATAGAAAAAATTGCGTACTTCAAAAAGAGCTTATATCTAAAGAGTTTGAAGCGAAAGTAAAACGCAAAATTTTAATCGCAATAGTTATTAAAAAACAATAAGAAATAACGATTAAAGTTAACCAATCTCTGTAAATAAGTAAATTGAAGATATCTGAAATTATAAACCACAAAAACACTCTGTAGATTAATGAAATAAAGGATAGAATATGAATCATTTTTCATGAAAATTATATTTCACTTTTAAAATGCGTCAATTCACCATTTTTAAAAGTATTATAAGAAAAATCTTTGTACAGTAATTATTGAAATGGTTAAGACAAAATAGTTTAAAGGACACTGTTGGATTATTTATTTATTTATTTTACTAATTTTGAAATAAATATATTTGTTAAATTTCTATCAGATATTTTCATTTTAGAGCTTTTAAAGTTGAGGATTCTTATTTAATAATCTAACATTTTACAAAAAAACTAACAATATTTTTAATATTACTTTGAATTTTTTTTCCTCGTTAGTATTTGTTAATTACCAATGATTAAATTTTGTAAATAATTAAAAAAAAAAAAAAAAAAAAAATGAAACTTGATAAGTAAAAATCATATACCACGCCCTTGTCCAGCATAAAATATTTCCTTTATTATCCATTGAATCAACCTTCAACATTTTCCTGACAGTAATCAGTGATAATCATCAAACTTACGCACTGATTTTTGCCTGGATTAGTTCTTTTTTTTATCCTTAAGTGAGATATCATGTTATTTCTAATCATAATCAAGGAAAGTAAAATCCCTAAGGAAGTAATTATTATTAAGAAATATTTCTATTTACGATGATTTTAAATAATGAAATTTCTTTCTGCTGTAAATTATTTATGAATATTTCAAATAATCGATATTTTCTAAATTAGTTGAATATTGTTAAAAATTAAAAATATTATAAAATAAGTAAGAAATAGAATTCGCCCCATCGTAAAAGTTTGAGAACAAATATTATACTAAGAAAAAGAAATCATACGTGTGTAATGTTAGATTTCAGAAAGGAATTTTTCGCTTAGAAACATAATTCTTAAATGCTTATTCTTAAGAATAATGTTATTTGATACCATGTATTTTAAAATCTACAAAAATAAAACAACACACACACACACATATGTATAATGAATACAAGAAAGAGACGGAGAAAATAAGGTTTTAATTAAAATTTGACAATGATACCGAGCTAAGTTTATGTTGGGTAAACGCAAAACATCATCCATAGTTATTTAGCGTTTACTAGTTATATAAATTAAACACATTGAGAAAAAAAAATATACCGCTTTCATCTAGAACAAATAAGTAGCCATTTTTTGAATCCCTAACTAAGAAATATACATTTCCGATTTGCACATAAAAGGTAAACAAATAACCTGTATAGACGAAATCATCAAGAATATCTAATATACACTTTTCTAGATGGTGAAACAATATTATGAATATTATGAATGTACTGCAAAAAATTCGCTTGATTTTCTAGAATTCGGTTATAAAACCAAATTATAGTTACTAAAACTCATCTCTTGTATTCTCATTTACTTACAGAGAATTTTAGATGAGATTGACTACGAGAATATACAAAAACGTTCAAGAATTCTAACAGGGAATTTTAGAACTCGCTTGCAAAGTGGCTAAAATTTATAAGGAGGACATGGAACTACTTTGAATAGAAACGCAATTTAGATCCTGAACTTGATTTTCTCTTCAAACGAAAATGAGGCTCATTGAATGTTTATCTTATTCCTATTTTTCTTTTTTTAAATTTAAAGATAAATAAAAGTTTAATGGTATTCATAAGTACAAAACTTTAAATAGGTTTTGTACTTATTACTTTAAAACACCAGTACTTTGATGCTTTCTTATTTTTAACCGCATCCATGTCGAAACTTAATTTCTTTTAGAAGTTTAAACTAAATAAATAAAAGAAAACAATCTAAGAATCATACCATTTTATAATAAATAGTTTAAAGTATTCACAGAAGTGTTTGTGTTCCAGTTATTTATTAACAGCTATTTCGAATTTTAGTTTCCATTACATAGAATTGCCGACAACCGCTAAAAGACTATCAAATATGTTATTGTTAAAAAACTGGTGTTTAAAAAATTCCTAGATAGAAAAAAAAAATGGTTTGCAAAAAATAAAATATATTTTCGTCCAGATTTCGTATTATAGCAACCTTTTATTATTATTATTATTATTTTTATTCTTTTATAGTGTTATTTCATAATTTATAATTTTCTAAATCAACATGTAAATTTTTGTAAGCTTTACTTCACATAAAAATTAATTATCTTCCAGGAAAATTTCTCATTAATTCTATTTGTCATTTTGTAAACTACTTCATTATATAATACTCTAGACTTTTTAGCATAATATAATTTAACTATCATGAAATAAATTAATGGATATTATTCTGAAGAATACATCCGTACAAAGGAAATACATTTTTATGTATTTTTTTTCAAAATTAAGATTAATTGTTATAAAACGCATTTTAGCACATCTTTTAACACAGCGCAATATTCCTTTAAAATACTTGCTTAGTATTACTGTTACTTATATCCTATAAACAAAGCCATTCATTTTCCCAAGTCAGCTTATGATCTAATTACCAATCGTGGAAGGTCTATATAATCTAGATGAATTGTTGGTTTAAGGCTTTTAATTAATATTCATTATAGTCATTGTGTTTTAGCTTTTCAACCCCACAGAACACAAAGAATATGGGGAAGTCTTCAGATATATCATCTTAGATTAATGAAGATAATAAATGTTGATGATATCCTTCCAAAATGACCTCATATTAAACATCTGCATTTTCTAGTCTAATGAAATGACCTCATTTACTTCTAATAATTGAACAAATCTTTTTTTTTTTTTTTTTTTTTGCCATTTTATATAAAACGTTTTCAAAGCAAAAGAAATTTACATATTTTCTAGAAGGTAAAAAAAAAAAAAAAAAAAAAAATTAAAGCAATACCATTTGCAACACTAATCAAACCTTAAATTATTTTGAAATTTATATTAATTATTAATTATATTGATAATAATTTTTTTCGGATGTATCTATCTATCTATATATATATATATATGTATATATTTGTGCAGATGATTACGTAAAACGACATACATAGTAATAATGTTGTTTCTAATCGATGTATTTAAGGAACTAATTGTAATAATACAAATATTGTGAATGGTCTTGCAAAATGATGAATCGTAGATGATTTTAAAGTTCACAATGTAGGAGGAGTTACAAATAAACAAGAAAAAATAATACATAATGAACTGTAGAGGTAGGTATAGTTGCCAACTTAGCACCTTTTGGCTACCGAAAAATTTTAATACCTTTTTTTTTATTTCTTTATTTATTTAATAGGTGAAAACCGTTACACTTTACTGATTAAATGAAATAAATATTTCCTTTGAATTTTTCCGGTAGCCATAAGGGGCTGAGTCGGCAACTATGGAGGTAAGTTTTGGAAAACATCAAAATCACACGCTCCGTAAAGGGTTAATATATTTGTGGTCATGAGTTGTGATATATTTCACATTCCTTCAGATGTTATCAGCATTCACTTAATGTTTGTATCTCTACAGTCGGTAATAAGAGTGTCCGAACACAAGCAAAAATTCCTATGTAAAAAAAGTACACTTCATAAAGTTTTGTTAAATAAATCCTTGTCGAATCCTGTTCTTAGTCAGTCTAAGAATACGATTCGATAAGGAATTATTTAACAAAACCGTATGAAGTGTACTTTTTTACATAGACATTTTCGCTAGTGTTTGGGCAGTTTTGTTACTGACTGTACGTATATAATAAATAGAAATGCAAATTCTAAGAGGATGTTGCGCGTATCAGAAGAACTGAGAATTATGTAACCACCCATTACCAGTAAATCTTATAAAGTGTAAGGGGTGTACAGGAAATGAAAGACACAAGACACAGATTTGTAATACCTTTATTGCACATAAATACAGGTGCTATAATAAAATAAATCTGTTTAAAAATATTACAGGATGTGTTCGAAATTCAACCGTTACTTGAAATGCACGCATTACATCGACGGATCATTGATTCACGTACACGCACATAAACATAAACATCCTTTTCTGCTTGGATGTCTGCTGCAGCGCATTTAACTCTTGCAACCAGATCCATTTGCGACTCCACTTGTTTTTCACAATCAAAAAATTTCAGTGCACCCCCCCCCCCCCCCAGAAAAAAATCTCCAAGATGCTTAAATTCGGTGACCTCTGGAGCGAAGCAACCGGTGCACCTGATCGAATCCATTGTTGACCCTAAGCTCCATTCAAGAGACTCCGAACACATGTTCCAAAATGTGGAGGGCTACATCATGTTGAAACCACATCGGCGGATGACATTTTATCGTACCTAGTTAAGTAATACTGATAAGAGCTTTTACAAAAATATGGCTGATGTCATATGTTATTGTCAATATAAAACCGGACGACCCAGTCAACGACCAAAACAGCCAAAACATTGACTGAAAAGCGATGTTGAGCATCATGTGGTGTCACATCATGGGGGTTTCCTTGTGCCCACGAATATGCATTGAGTTTATCTCTCACGTTAAATACGTTTCATGCGCAGTATAATCTGTGGGGAGCAAAGACTGTGTCCTTTGGAGACGATACGAGTAGAAGGATTGGCTTTCAGAACACAAAGTACAGAAGATCGAGATTTTCCTACGGCACCAGCAACGTTATGTACGCTGGATTTCTTTTTACGGCATGTAACAGATTGACTTGCATAGTGGTCGTACGAATCCTTCGCAGTCTACCTGCACCATGTCTCTCATCCCTTAGAGACCCATGTTCACACAAATTTATATGCACATGCGAAACCAAAGCGTGGCCCGATATCCGTGAAAACCGTTCTTGATACAGGCGTTCAGCTTTCCCTGCGTTTTATGTTGCCAATTAATGCACGAAGTGGACGTCTGCCAGTTCTACATTCGTAAAATGTTGCATGCTTTTCTTTGGTGACACTTACTCGGACGACGAATAGTCTGGTGATTCTTCCTCTTGGCAATCATGTGAATTTCTGGCACACGTACTTGAATTTTCAATTCGTTTATCATGGTTTGAAACGAAATTTCTTGTTGCAGGTTTCCCCTTGCCGTCGTAGTTGTCTGTAAACTGCATCGACGTCTAACAGCACATTATCACGGACTTCTTATTAACCTTTAAATGCTGGATGGTTTTTAGTTAAGCTCCGTGTGTGTGTGCGATACTGACGACCCACGCGTACAAACGATTTTAAATTTTTTGTAACTCCACCTCCCTTGTAAATTTCATAATCTTGTACGATTCATCATTTCACAAAAGCCTACACAATATCCATATTAATACACCAGTGCTTTAAATACATTGATTAAAAACAGCATTAATAATACGCATATCATTTTGTTTAATCATTTCTACGAATCAAAGTTTTTGTTAAAAACTCAACATTTAGAAACCGCGCCCAAATTTGTTAAAAAATAACCAAAACACCTGGTTCATAAAGGGTTAAGATGACATTGGCAGACATGGGTTTCTATGCAATTCTGAATCCTTATGATGTACCCTATCTCTCACTAAAGTTTGTCGCTGTAATTTTTGGACTGTATATATATATATATATATATATATATATATATACACTGGTCATCAAAATTAAAGGATAATGAGAAAAAAAGGGCTCACTAAGTTAATTGTTGCAACCGATGTGCAATGATGCAATTATTTAGGTTGATTAAATAAAATTAAACACAAAATTGCACTTCTGCGCATACGCTAGCGCAGGAAATGTGTAAATTGGGTGACTAACAGTGTTGTGTACAATGGACACCTATTAAATTTCTGGTCTGTAATATTGTTCAAAACGAACAGATTGTGAGAGTGATCAGCATTCATTAATTATGCCTCAAATGTTAAGTGAAGGTGAAAAGTGTTGGAAAATTAGTAGAAGGTAGGAGGGTCATACACAATTGGATGTAGCCCAAAATTCGAATATCCCTCAAAGTGTCATATGAAAAGTTTGGAGCTGCTGTTTAAGCATTGTATCAGTAGATAGACAGCTTGGTCAAGAACAACGAAGAGCAAAAACTGTATTGAAAGTTTTTTTTTTTTTTTTTTTTTTTTTTGTCATTATCGGCGCGAAGAAATAAAAGCGACTACAAGAGGTTTGGTTTTAGACCTTCAGGAGTCCAAAGGAACTCGAATTAGTATTCCTACTGCTTAACTCTTTGTGACGCGGTATCAGCGCTGCTATGACACCAATTCTTAATTTTCAACTGCAAAAACTCATCCTTAAAATATTTTAGGAAAATTTTACTTTTATAACAAAACAGATAAATTCCCTTATATTTTAATTTAATTTTGTTCGTAAATTCCGCCGACAGTGTAATTTAAAGGAGCCCAATTACTTTGCACCGCAAAGGGTTAACAAGGTTCTCCTGTATGTCAGAAAACCAATTATTTGTGTCCCACTCACTTTAGCTCACAGAGTGGGCCCGGCACGTTTTGGCCATTTGTTACGATTCTCCCCCAAACCATTAAATTGCGGCATTTCATAGGCAAAAGAAGGCAAGATGGATTGAGCGGAACAAAAACGACACACATACACACAGAAAAATTTTTGGCTTTTAGGATGTGTGAAAAGTCGAGATATCGCAAAATTATTTAATTCTGAGAATTTTACAGACAAAAGCTCGATTTTATTAATATAGATTGCGTCTTCTTTTTAGTATTTTTTTTTTCAAGAATTTATAAACTGTTGACATAATCGATTTTCTCCCATCTTTAATATAAAAGTGGCATATTTTCAGAGAAAACTGGCATTATCTTCTTAATAAAAAAAATAAAATTTTTTACCGCAGAAAATACAAAAAAAAAAAAAAAAAAAAAAAAAATATTGCAAAATATTTTCAAAATTTTAAAGCTCTGATTTTCTGCAAAAGAGTGTTTTTATATCCAAATCCAATTAGCAGGGACTGTCTCACCACCAGATTAACATAACTTTTGCAATATCACATTAATTGAAAAATACATAATTTTACTCCATGTTAAGAACTTATTTTAAATAAAATCGCTTAACAAATCTTCTTATTAAATATTGCAGAAAAAAATATTTACCACATTAAGTTTGCTTTTTTAAAGAAGTGCAATTATTGATTCCCTGTGTGCCATGAAAATTAGTTATTTTTAGAATAATAAATACTAATGAATTTCTTAAAATCAAACGTGTCACGTAACCACATGCCATTATATTTAAAATTTTAATTATCTCTATTTCCCATGTCCCGAGTTAATTTTCAGATTATATTCTTATGGACTACAGTATTTTTTTTTTCTCCCCCCCCCTAATTTATGTGGGTTTATGATAAGTGATTTTTAAACTTCTAGATTAAAAGCATTAACGTGTCTATTATCAAAATATTACGTCCTATGTAATTACTTGTAAGGGAACCAAGGAAAAATCTGTCTTCAGACAAGTTGTTTCACTTTATTATAAATTTTATTGTATAATGTAAATTTTTATTTAAATATTATGATAAATTCTCATATTTTTGATTTTCACAAATGTTGAGAACTCCCCTGGAGTAAATTATACATGTAAATTTTTATCAAAAAATAATTAGAAATAGCCTGAATATTAAATACATGTACATAAACATAAGCATGATACAGAGTAAGTTTAACACTTTAAAGAAAATTTTTAGTTAAAATTTACATTTAATGTAAAATACACAAATATCTAAAAATATTTAAAACTGCTTTTTAATATTTCCATTTTATTACGAAAAATCCTAAACTTATACGTGTTCCTGAAACGCTTCTATTGCTGTGGTAACAAAGACTATAAAATTTTACTTTTAGATATTTAAGAGTTTTCTAGATTTTTAATGCATACATAGTAAATTAAATACACTTGTACTTTCTAGGTGCAAAGATTTTACACATTAAATTAACTTATATGTGATATATACATATATATATACATATATATATATATATATATATATATATATATATATATATATATATATATATTCTAATGCCGCCATCACCAAATTCATTCTTTATTGATTCACTGCAGGATGAGGACCTCTCTTAGGTGATTCCGATTCGCACTGTTTTCTGCAATGCATCTTCATTCTGCTCCTCCAAACTTGAAAACTTCATCTGATCAACGACACTTTGTTCTCTACCTCGGTCTTTTCTTATCTCTCATTATCCAAAACAGGATTTTGGTGGTCCATCTATATCATCGTTTCTTCGTAATCGCCTCATCACTGAATATTGAGTTTTACAATTAAGCAGTTGTGATGTTGACATGTTATGCTGAGGGCTTAATGTTGACTCCTGGCTTAGTCAAAATTTTATAGTCCTGTTATTTATTTCTTTATTTTTTTTTAACAGATGGTGATCAAATTTTTTTTTCTAAAATATAGCAGAATGATTTTGCAGATTAAAGTCATTCAAATAACCGAAAATTATACCTGTATTTTTCAATCAAATAGTTTGTCAGTTTATGGAATACGAAACCTAAAAGCATAATTTAAAATATACCACAATCTAATAAATATTTTACATTTATTTAACAGAAAATTTTATGCAAATTCATTTGTGGTAGTACTTGTACATTCGTTATTTCTTTGTCACAATTAAATGAGCTAGAATTCAGAAAGCTCTCTCTCTCTCTCTATTCTTTTCATTTTCATTTTTTCTTTTTTTCTTTCTTCCTTTTTTTTTTTTTTTTTAAGTGATAATAGTAGAAAAGGCGAATATCACGTATATAAATATAAATATATAAGTTCTAGAAAAACACATGAAAATGAAAATCGAATCTATACATCAAAGTAAGTATTCAGAATTTGTTATCAAATGCATTGAAATTGCAGACAATTACATTTTGTATTCAATTATAGATAGTCTAATAACTATCAATATATTTATAATGCTATGAATGAAATAAATGTTAAAATTTAGTTTTGTTTCTTTACTTAGCGACATTGCGAAAGGAGCGAGTCATAAGAATATTCAAAAATTTATTTCGAAATAATTTTCTCATTTTTAATATAAAATATAATTTTTGTCATGATGAAATTAAATATTTCTCCTGCAAAATAAATATCACCGTTTATCTCTATTAAATTTCTGAGAAAATGCAATTATTTTAAAACAGATATTAGAAATAAAACTTTTGAAATCTCTTTAAAGGACAGGTTTTTCTTTTTCTTTTTAATGTTTGTTTGAAAGTGAAGTTTTATTATTATTATTATTATAATTTAGATATTTTTCACTTTGAAAACTAAAAGAGATTAAATGAAAAGATTTAATCTGGATAAAAATGTAAAATCTTGCTGAAAATTTCAAGTTATAATTATATTAATCATTAATTGTGTCATTGAAGATGAAATATGGCGCATGTGTTTGTTGTGAAAAATGATAAGAAGAACTGAGGTATCTATATCTACATATACATATATCATATGACATTTTTGAACAAAATTTTGTCTCACTCATCTTTTAAGAGATTAAAATGAACTCTTTATTTTGTGATACATATAAAAACCCTTGATAAATTTTGCTCTGGTGTTAAAACTTATGTTAACGCATGTTACTATACATAACTATAATGTTGAAAATATGTACGCCTTAAAGTTGTATGCAAACTTTAGTTCTATGAAACATTGTGTAATAATACTTACACTTTAGAAAAATAATTAAAATTATCAGATAAAACGTTTTATATGACAACTGATGATTAAGTGCACTTTTTTTCATCAAAAATTATATTGTTAAAACAGTTAAGTAAAAGATCGAATGAAAGGAAAATGAATTAAAAAAATTAAACTTGTCGATGTTAATACGTTCAGAAAAAGTGCTTTTGTATTTTTCATTTTAATACTTTTTTCTTTCGTTATACGTTTTTTAACCCCTTTCGCTTTGCAAGATTTTTTTTCTTTTCTTTTCTTTTTTTTATTACTACAATTTTTCAAAAACACTTTACAATCAGGTTTTGTCTCATCCTAACATATTTTCGTTTCGGTACTTCCTTGTTTTGAACAATGAGCTTCGCTTTATGGCATTCCTCGAAATTGTTACGTAATTTAGCCTAATGTTTTTTATGAATTCATATATATGTCTTATAAATTTTATGGGCATATATACGCGAAGGTAGCATATAATGTGTTAAGCACAGATTAAAAATATTTCAGTTTTGGAGTAAGTGTAATTTTAAAGGGACGCCTAATGATGAGTTTTATAATTATAATTATTATTATTATTATTATTACTAAGGATGGTAGCAGTTTTTTGACACTACGAATTTATTTTATTTTATTTTTTATTATTATTGCTGTTATTATTTTTTCAGAAGAATTGAGATGATCTCCAAAGAGCAAACTATAAACTGAATAAACTATGTCAAACCTATAACATGAAGATATCAATAAAGAAAACTAAAACGATGGATTTTAAAGGCAAAGAGCCTATAAGAATTAAAATTGTCTTGGATAACAAAATAATAGAACAAGTCTGAGACTTTAAGTATTTGGGATATGATACTTCATACAACAAAAATAAAGACTTTGAAAATAAACTGCATAAATTCCAACATATTTGCGGAGCTTTGAACAGAATCCTAAGAAATAAGACACGTAGAGAAACTCGGTTAAAATTCTACAAAGTAATGGCAACACCGACACTGCTATACGGATCGGAGACCTGAACTGTTAACACTAAAGAACGATCGAGGACACAGCTTCGGAAATGAAGTTTTTGAGAGCTGTAAAGAAATGGTACAAGAATGGACCGACTAACTAATGATTCCATAAGCTATGACTTAAAAATATGCAACATCAACCAAAAAATAATGGAATATCAAGATAAATGGAAAGACCACATGAAGCGTATGAGCAAATGTCGACTACCAAAAAAGCTGATGAAATACTAACCTAGAGGCTATCGAGACCGGGGCAGACCTATGCTCCAGTAGATTGATTAATGGGACCGGAACAGGCTGATAGCCTAATCCATGCTGTAGATGATGATGACAATTATTAATATTATTATTGTTTTGAAACTTTCTTATACTGGAAGTAAGAATCATTGTTTCTTCCCAAGGAAATCTAGTAATGTCAATACCTTACAGAATACTCTACTCCACAATAAATCAAAATTTTATATTTTGAAAAAAGAAATTGAAGAAGATCAAAAACAATAAATTTATTTATGAGCAGAAATTTCTCTAGAAAATAATAGCATTAATCTGGTGTGGCACGCACGATTTTCTGTTACCCTGAATTTCAATAAATACAGATTGCAGATTAAAAGGTAAGATAACAAGTAACTGTATATTCTAACTTCGTTAAAAATAATTAAAATTAGGTTTACAAAGAGCTTTATTTGACAAATAATTCTGTGTGAATGGGGGGGGGGGTACCGCCTCCCTAAATACCCGTTTTAATATAAGGTAAAGTTAGGAGAGATCACGCGGTAAAAGATTTTCCAGACATAGGGAATCGGCGGGAAAGAGTAAAGTGGGCGAGTTGAGATTTCAGGTGGTTGTACAACATAAATAGTGAAGTGCCGATTTGAATATGCATGTTGATTGCTATAAATGTCTAAGGTAAAACGCGGTTATATTATCTCGTTTCCAAATATAAATGCTTGAATTTTCATAACCCTTCCTAGGAATTACTATACAATGGTAGTTGTACTAAATATTTTTAATTTAAACAATTTCTCATAAGCTACAAACCTAGACTAACGGTACGAGCATTATTTTCTCTAAAAGCGAATAATTATTTAATAAAAGACAATGCAATCTCTCCTAGCAAAATGGGAGAGTTTGCCCTTTTGTTATTTAGGAGAGATTGCGCAATAATTTTTATAAAATTCTATACTAATAGATATCCCGCAGCTTATTGGCAATGACAAGGCAATGAGGATGAGTTTGTTGAATGTCTGGAACTGTAGGAAATAATTTCGACAAGTGAATGGACTAGTTCAACCCATTTGAGATGACGCATATTTTTGAAGACAGTCCCCAGCATAATCGCCTAAACTAGATGCCTGTCGCGTGGCTCGGAAACTTGACAGCAGTTGAAGCGGTAGACAGCATCACCTGGTACAGATTGCGCGACTTTTTTCTTCAACTGTCAGCAGTAATTTTGAGAAGTGATATATGATATGTATAATCGAGGTTTCTTCGATTCTATTCGCATTTTATCTGTATCATATCCTGTAATCGCCACTTTTAAAAACGTTTGGTGGCTGTTGAATAAAAAAGTCGCGCAGTCTGTACCAGGCGGTGCTGCGTAACGCTTCAACTGTTGGCATGTTTCCTAGCCACGTGACAGGCATCTAGTTTAGGAGGCTATGATCCCCAGAATCGGAAATTAAACTTTATTCAGGAGTGGCACTATCTAACAAATCCACACCTCTGGTGGGATTTACCTCTCGAATGCTAATGTTAGCCTACGATAAATTTATCGTAAAGTTTTTAAATGGTATTTTATATTTGTTTAGTTTTGCAATATTTTCAAGTATGATGCTCAAGTTTTGTGCAGCTGTCGGTTGCTTAAATAGAACTGAAAAAACTAAATGAAAGTAAAAAATATCAGCCTACACATAATTCTTTTTAAGGACTGTAATCGTCTAAATTTCAATAAAATAAAATATATTAAATAAACGTAAAGAATTTTAAAGTTCAAACGAGCAGATTTCAAACCAAATGAAACTTAGATTTTGTATTTTGAACATTTTTGTGCGGAAGAATTTGAGAAAAAAATTAATAAATAATAAACCGTGGGTGGATTATGGGCTTAAAACTGAGCGGGACTAGAGATATATAATTTTACACACATAGTGTACTGCCCTTTTTATTTTTATTTATTTATTTATTATTTGTTACTCAAAAATTCATTGCACACATGGTTTGCACTCCGTCTCGAACAGGTTCACTTGTGGCAGGTGGTTGCATGATAAGTTCACCATGTACAGAAGTGCAACGATTGTGGATAACGAGATTTTCGGTCAGGAAACAGGAAACCAATCAAACTGAAAAGAAAATATACTAGTTTAAGTTAAACCTGTTATTCAGTAATTTAATGTTATTTTGCAATATTTATGTGGTTTTGCTCTTTTTCTGTTTCTTTAATACTTTTTTCTTTCTTTCTTTATTTTTTAAAATTATTTTTAAATGTCTTTAAATTTTCTAAATTTCTAATTATTGTATTCAAATATCCACTCTCAATACAAAAATATTTGTTCCCAAATACCTTACAAGAAGGCCATTAATGCAATTATTATTATTAACAATGGAATTGCAGTTATAATTAAGCACAATTGCTAATACCCATGTGAGCAGTCAAGGAGAGATTGTGCAAAATCTCTCTTGGTTTTATTACAGTTGTTGTTTTAAATTACAGCAGAACAACAAAATAGTAATGGAAATGCATAGAAGAAGTGTCAATTCAAAATTATGTACCAATAGTTTAGTAAAAAATTAATATTTGGATTTTTTATGGTGTTTTGTTGGACTGTGCAATAGCTTTGCTAGCTTTACATTAATACCTATATTTATATAAAAATCGAAACTGTTATTAAATTTTAAACTTTATTCGAAATTTTTCAGACAATTTCACTCGCACCATTCCCAGAATTTTATCAATCTTGATCAAACTTTTCAAGTAGCAATATCATGTGATCTTCACAAAAACACAGTTGTATCGCCTAAAATTATTTGTCTTTAAATAATTTTTAAAAATATTGATATTATTTAAATACTATAGATTATTGACATTAGTATACAAGGGATTGCAAAATGCGTAAACTATACAAAAAACAAGCGCTAGTAATTTTAACGTAAAGAAATATTTTATTTATCATATGGATATAAAGAATTACTTCTCATATCTGAGCAGTTATTTTGGGCATGGTAAAATACAGTAAAGTACATCCACCATTTGCATTCAATAAAAAAGTTTTTTCACGCTTACTTATTGGTAGTCGTGAATGCCTTCTATAAATTAAGTACACACCACACTTTCTACGTAAATATAGTCTTATATTTATAACACACAGCGAAATATGAAATGCAAATGCTGTAATTTCAAAATATTGTATCATTATATTAAAGTTCTTTTGGGCAACACTGTAAAAACGTGGTGAATGATTATCATACCATATTCTACGCGAAACATAATTTTATGCATATAAAAAATGTAGGTTCATTTAATATTATTTAGTTCAGCCTACAGAAGTTTATCTGTACCTAAGGTAGGTGCAGATAATATGGTAACCTTATGGATAGAAATGTTTTTTACAATAGTAGTAATCGATTAAAAAAAAAAAAAAAAATCTAAAACAGAGGATTCTTTTTAGTACTCGAAAGAAAAAAAAATCCAATAATCAAGATTTAAACCTTCAAGAATCATTAAAAAAAAAAAAAAAGACTAGTTTATGAAGGAAATATGCCGATATGCAGGTAATATGCCCATAGGTGCAATACAATGAAGAGATTCGTATTTAACACATGCAAACACATCAGTTATTAGAAAACAAAATTTAATTTTTGAATCTTTTTCAAAAAACAATGAAAAGATAAGTAAGAAGAAGATTTAGAAAACAAAATTAAGCATATTTAAATTATTTTCAGCATTTTCTTAGCACATTTTTAAACAATTTTTAACATTTTATGATCAAAAATGCCTTTAATTTTATTTTTATTTCACATACATGACAAGTAAAAACTTCTTTACCTTTCTTGGTAAGTCCTACACATTCCTCGTGCATATAATTATGACACACAACACATAATCTCATACCCACAACTTTTTCCTTGTTGCAAATGCCGCTAAACCGTCTTTATTTATCACTTTTCTTTGCTCAGGACCTTTTCTACAATTATTCGTAGATGATTTTTTTTTTTTTTTTCAAAATTAGAGCACGATGGTTCATTGCAAGTTTTATGACAGCAGTACTTGAGGGACAAGGTGTATGAAAAACCCGTTTTTCAGAAGATGTCTCTGAGGAAGAAATTTGTTTTCCACATCTGGCACTATTCTTTGTTAGAGGTAGGTTTTTAGACGGAAAACTTGAAGTACGAGCTTCCACGATAATTAAATTGAAAATATAGATAGGATAGGATTAACACGATAGATACCTGTCCATTTGAAACCACTTGACGTTGGAAATGTCATTGTTATAGCTTTGCTCCAAACTGGAGAATTTATTTTTTCAAATCGAGCTTTTGAAATGCTTTCATGTTTAGTTTGTTCCAAAAACAAAAGAACTTGGTTCCGAAATTTCTCAAATGGCCCAGAATAGGATTTATCCAAATGTTGCAACTCATGGGTTGTATTAGAAGGTTAACAAAGTAGAGGAACGTCATTTCAGAAGACAGCGTCCATGTGGTTTAAATTTTGATACGTGTAGAAATATACCTATTGCGTATATTCTCAACAAAAACGGATTTTTAAAAACCGTTCGCAATTCTGTCTGAAAATTCAGCTATAAAAATTCCTTTATACAGTTGAAAAGACCTTCAAACAAGCTAAAATATTATGTATAACACTAATTATAGATACTTCGTTTCAATCAGAAAAGTAACAAACCTACAAGAGGCAAATTTACAAAATGCCACTGCAACTAACAACGAGTCAACAATTACCGTCACCCAGTGTACGTGATCAAGGTTTTCGGGCAACGCAGTACTAAACTATGTTCTTCTGACTTCGAACGACTAGGGACCGCAGACGGAGAACGACACGAGCGACTAGCGACCCTCTATAGAAAGAGACTGGACATTGAACAAAAATGGTGGACGTTCGTCCAATAACCACTCGATCGCTATAAAACATAATATACTTTTACACAGTCTGATACCTTTATTATTATTAAAATCATGGAAAAATGGTTTTGTTTATCTTTTAACAACAATACAGAAAGTGATTCAGGACATTTTCATAGTGTAATGATATCATATGTAACAGTCTGAACAAACATGGCGGATCAAACGGCGGGTCAATGTCCAGTCTCTTACCATGTAGGGTCTCTAGATTCAAGCGCCATCTTTCGGATTTCACTGAAATTAATACCATTGAGCCTATTACCTGTATTGGCCATATTTACATCTTTTACCTTACTAAAAATTTCGCCCATAGACGTAATTGAATTCTCTTGAAAATCCAACATTTGTTTGTTGTTAACGAAAAGTTTAATGTAACAACCATATATAATAAAGAATTAGGATATCGAGTTTGGACTTCCTGTTAATATTTGATCTTGAGATATGCTGATGATAGACTCACACACAGACTCTCATGCACAAAACCAACCTTTAAATACATAATTTTTGGATTCAGGTGACCTTAAAACGTTTAATATTAACAAAACTCAATTTTGAAAATTTGACTAAAAAACAATGCATTTTATGCCATACTTTTTCACCGTAGAGAAAATTTTTTTTTTTTATATAATTAAATAAAAAAAAAAAAAAATTAAAACATATATATTATTTTGCATTATTTGTGTAAAATATTATATGTACAATATTTTTGATGTTTTCGAAATTTAAGATATGGCATTTACCTAATCATTTTTAAAACAATTAAAGAAATTGCTAGTGGTCCATATCTCATTTATTTGTTTGTTTATTTTTCTTTAAAGGTTTAACTGTTGTTTTTATAAAATATGCCAGAAATTGTAGTCTTGTAGCTGAGAATATATATAAGAAGCAATATGTATATTAAAGAAACAATTTGAATATTTTCAGGCAGTATTTAATGAAAAAAAAGAAAAAAAAAAGAAAACTATGTACATTTTCTTATTTCATATGTGTTATATTTTTCATGTTTAAACTCATCTTTACGTTTCTTAATTAAGAAAACAAATGCGTGGCACTTGGAAGTCTAATTACTAGAGTATCAAGAGAGTTTCTACACCTACAGTAAAGAACTTCTGTTTGTGGAAAATGAATGAAATCTGTCATACTTTAAAAGCAATGTGTGTAAAAAAAAAAAAAAAAAAAAAAAAAAAAAAAATGTATGACAGAATTTTAAAAGAGAAAAAAATATTTATTTTTCATTTTAACTTTTATGTTAAATTGAAGTTTTATTTTGCAATATTATATATGCTGTACAAAGTGTAATATATTGTTATAAAACTTGAAAAACGGCATTCTATTAAAAAAAAAAGAGAGAGAATGTCATAAACATGAAATCTGGATTGTGCAATAAGTCATTAAATAAAATGAATTTAAATTAAAATCTTATTACACTTAAATAAATCGAAATATTTGATGTTTCTTCAAAAAATATATAAAGGTTATAAGAACCGAGTAGTTTAACGTTAAAAGTTATTATTTAAATAAAGTAGAAAACAAATGGTAACATTTTTAATAAATTTTAGTTGAATGAAAAATTTTCTTAACCTTTTAAGAAATTTTCATTTTCTTTCCAACATTTTTTCAACAAAGTGATGAGTTAATTACAAGAAATTACACTAAGTGCTTTTATCATAGATAATTACTATTTTTAAGGGTAATTTCACAAGAAACTAATTTTCTCGAAATGGTCCAGAAAAAAAAAAAAAAAAAACTTTTCATCTAAAAACAAATCTTTCTGGAGTCACTATTTTACTTATTATGATTAACCCCTTTAAAATATGAAAAAAAAAAAAAAAAAAAAAAAAAAAAAACATGGAAAAATGAAAAACAAGTTCATTTTCTGATTATAAAAAATAGGTTTATATTTAAAAAGTGCTTTTTTTAATTATCATAATTTTTGGTTTTTAGAATTTACATTGTTTTAATAGGAATTGTTTAAAAACCTCACGTATTTTAGGTTAAGTAAATATATCAAAACATTTTTCTTTGTATTTTTTGCAATATAATCAAAATGAAAACAATAATAACAATAATAACAAGAAGAAGAAGAAGAAGAGGAAGAAAAAAAATTGACAGAAAATTTAGTAATCGAAAAGCTGTATACAATAAAAAAAGTAACTTTTTTCCTCTAATTACTATTCGAATCCTTACTTGCCTTCCCAGAATCACTACTGGAAATTCCTAACAGATTTTAACATATAACCTTTAATTTTACACAATATCATTTGCTGGAATAAAAAAAAAAAATGATATATACATCGACTTGAGCATTTATAGAGTATAATTGGCAGAAAATACTACAAAATCACCCCCCCCCTACCAAAAAAAAAAAATAAAATAAATAAATAAATAAATAAAAAACGAAAGCTTTTAGAAAATACTTTTGTTTGCATTTTCTTATAAAAATAAAATGTTAATTTTGTTCGATAACTCATTCAAATTTTGTCACTAAACTAATTTAACGTATTGACATAAAAAAAGTTTAATTTTAAAACATTAATTATTTTTAAGCTTCTAAAAAAAAAAAGGATAAAGATAAAATTTTGAATTTTACAGTACAGACAAGCTGTGACTATATATATATAAATGATAGATAACATAATAAAATTTAAACTAAAAATTTAGCAATTAATAGATCTAAAACAATACCAACACACAAAAATATAGAACTGAATTTAACTAAGAGGAAAGACTGACACAAAATTTTTCTGCGATTTAGATTAAGAACCAATAAAAGACAATATTACTTAAAATACTTACGCCGACATGAATGATAATAAAAAAAGGACCATTAAACATGATGGCAGAGAAAACAAATAATTAACCACAGAAATATTTGGATATGAATGCTTAAAATTATAAGTAAATTCTCATCAGGGGGGGGGGGAGTACTTCATAAATCTGTGAAAGCTGCATCGATTTTGAAAAACAATATAGGTAATCATAGCAATTTATATCATTTCAAGCCCCGATCGAAGCAGCAAAACCATATAGAATGAGAAATTAAGTGAATTATTAAGTGAAATATTAAATTAAAACAAGGATTAAATAAAATATTCATGGAAACCAGAGAGAAAACTAGAAAGAAGCATTGTAGCCACATGTAAAACAGTTAACAAAAACTGGAAAATAGGATGATGCCAACAAAAAATGAAATGAAATTAAAAGCTTTGCAATAATCGACTAATTGAATGAACTTCAGAGCAGTTTCATTAACGTTAAAATGCACAGAGTAATTATTAATTGAGTTAGTCAAAATTTATTGAGTTAGCCAAAATTTATTTTAAAGATAAATAAAGTTTAAACTAGTAGGAGTTAATTTAAATTGTACGTAAAACAAGATTCATTAGACCGTTGAAGGAAAAATTTAAAGAAAGAATGCATAAGTCAGCAGTGAGCAAGCGCCATCTAGAGATTAGCTCTATAAACAATAAGTCAGTTAAATTATTTCAGGATAAAAAGCCAAAGCAATAAGGAGTATTTAAGAAATATTAACTGCAAGATAAAGAGAATTTTAGGCACCAAACAAATAATAAGAGTTATTTGTGGAACATGTTAATGTTAAACCTAAATTAATTAAGCTAAGAGTTTAACTTAATTTTATTAACCCAAAATTCATTAAACTTAATGTCAAAGTATTAAGAAGAATTAAAAACAAAGTATTAAGAAGAATTAATTGTTAAGTTGTAAATTGACTCAATCACAAGCAAAAATTCCAAAGAGCACACATGTAAGGATAAGCATTACAAGGCAGACATCAATAATTAAAGTTATTAATTTAAATGTGATGATTTTTTTTAAAATTTATTTTATAGAAATTATTTTTGTTATTAAATTGGATTGAATGATCAAACTAAACAAGGGCAGCCACTAGTAGCCAGATGCACACAATTAAATTAAACGAGAAAATAGTTCAAATTTCATAGTATGAACCAGAAAAAATGAGAAGAATGTAACTTGCAGTAATCCGTTTTTTTTTCTTTTTATTTAATTCAACAGCAAACCCTCCCAACCAACCAGCCAAGCAACACCACCCATCCTCCTTAATCAAACATCTGCCCACCCATCCACCATATATATATACGTCCTGCATTATCAAATCATGTTTCTTTATCACACATTTTGGACGTTTAATTATTAATCATGACATAAAATACAGAAATGATATTTTATTGAAAGACCAATATTAGATTATAATTAAAGTGCAAAAACAAACAAAATGTAGATTAAAAAAAATAATTTTTTTAATGAAATTATAATTTTATTTTAACTAAAATGTAATAGTTTATTCTTATTTGGAAGTTTTATAAAATAACGATACTTTAAATGATTAAAAGAAAGCAATGTATGGAACTGAAGCAAATTTTTAAACTGCTGTATTTGAATAGTTTCCGTGTTCTCTCAGTAGTATGCGATATCTGTTTTTAGTATATTAAACACACATAATCTTTGAAATGATAAAATGTTCCAAAAATTTTAATGCCTAGAGATATTTTTAAAGATAAGGTAATTAAAGACATATAACAGAATCACGCAATTTTACACTGTCATAAGAATTACTGTTTATTTAATAACATTTGTCAAAATTTAAAAGAAAATTAAACCGATTGGAAAAAAAAAGAAAGAAAGAAAGAAAAAAGAAGATATTTAGGTCTCTGTTCTTAAATAATTTTATCATATCTTAAGTGTTAAAAAAAAAAAAATAAATAAATAAAAAAAAAAGAATGAAAAAAAGAAAAAAAAAACATCAACATGTAACTCTTCGTATTTTTTAAAGAATTTGCCATAAAATATATATTAACAAAGATATTATTATTATTAATATTATTATTATTATTATTATTTTGTAACGAAGGAAAAAAGAGCACTACTTGATTTTCTGAACACAGTAAGTGAAACGATTGTATTTCGTTAAAATATAGAAATCCACAAATAATTATGTATACACACACACACACACACACGCACACACACACACACACACACACACATATATATATATATATATATATATATATATATAGCTCACCAAAATGAATTTTAAAAGTCCGTAAAATATGAATGAGATAAGTATTTAGACTGTTTATTTCTGAAAAAAAAAAAAAAAAAAAAGAATAGTACCCGTCCTGTAAAGGTGTTTTTATTTTAAAACCTTAATTTATATATATTTAAAGTTTTCTTTTATTTTTTATGCCGTTTATCTAATATAAAATATCTAATCTAAAATTAGCAGAAAATTATTCAACACCTTTAGGATTTTTAGAGAACTTCTATAAAAAAGCCTAGGTGACAGATCGCTGTAAAAACGATCTATAAAACATGCATTTGGAATAGGAAAATATAATGAGCTATGCATTTTTCATGCTATTTGTAAGTTTAACTAAAAACTGTAGAAAAGTAGAAAGTTTCCAAATATATATTTTTGTAAATCACCTTAATTTAACTGGTTTAAACATCTGATTGCTGTAAAAATTTTAAGATGTTTTTAATTACACAAATTTAATTAGAATCAAGTGTAATTATTGTTGGTGTTTTAGCGATGTCCCATTTTTAAAAATTACTTAATTTAATAGAAAAAGTCGGTAATCGTTAGTAGTAATTATCACTGATTTAAAAATAGGAGGGTTGTTCTAAAAGAAAATAATGTTATTAAAAGAGTAAAAGCACCGATTGCTGTATTTCTTTACAAAATTATGAGTACTTTAATCTTTATTTAAATTAACTGAAAATATTTTTTATTCTTAAAAAAAAAAAAAAAAAAAAAAAAAGTATTTTAGAAAAACGTTTTACATTAATACGAGTGTATTAATTTAAAATTATTGAAAGTGTTCTTAATTGCAATAAAAAATTCATTAATAATTTTAAGCTACTGATATTTAACTGAAAATTTTTCTGTTACTATTTTTTAGACTATGGTAATTTGCAGAATGTTGCTGATATGTTTAAAAAGGTTACAATGACTATTAAATATAAGAAAAAAATCAAACCTTTTATTACTGAAAGAATCAAAAGTGCTGAAAGGAAAATTTTATTCGGAATTAAACCTATCACTTTAGTAATTTGTTATTGTTCTTTTAGGAAAAAGGTTTTTCAAATGTAAATGCAACCGAAACCCTATTTCTTGTAAAGTATTCACTAATTGATGACTACATTTTCCTAATTCCCACAACAACTCTTTGAGCCATTAATAATACTATAATTAGCCTTAACTATTCTATTTTTTATTTTTTTTTACTGCTTATGCCGTAATTTATTCGAAGATTCTTCAATTTGCTATGCAGTAATTAATCTCCCATGAACCTTTTATTACAATTGTTTCTATTTAAAGGTGCCTGTTGAAAAAAAAAAAAATGTCATGAAATAATAATTATCGTATTCTAAAAGTTTGAAAGTTAAACCTGCTGTATTATATTGAGAAATATGACGAATTTGATATCTATAAAGATTTTTTTCTTTTATTCACAATTAAAACTGACTTTGAGTAAGATAAAGATAACACAATATACGAGTATTATGTAAACTAGAATGTTGTGGCCACCACAGGATTTTCTTCTATATTTTCCTTTGCAAACTCACTCAGTAAAAATAATTTATTAAAATTATTATTTACTAAAATTATCTTCCATGATATTGCAGTGCGATTACAATTCCCATATCAGAGAAGTAGTATAACATTAAATAAATATATATATATATATATATATATAAATCATTCTGTTCTCAATATTACATTAAAAAAAAATCGGTAACTGTGTTTTAAATTATCGCAGATCAATGGTTCAACCATTCATTTTAAAGGCATTGGCGAGCTCTTTTGAAAGATACCCATCATGAAAATGTATTCCCCGGGGGAGGGAGGCGATGCTCCTACATATACAAAAAAGAATTCCCAGTTGACTATCTCTATTATAAATAATTCTTGTAAATTTCACAATGATAATTAAAAATTAATTATCTTTATGCACATTATTCAAAATTTTATCCTATACCACCAAGTTAAAAATTTATATAAAACGGGATGGCAACGCAACCAATTTTTACCAAAAGTTGATAGGCACTAATTTATGTTAAGATGTAACTGTATACCAATTTGTATGAAATTCTGTGCAGTAGTCACTGAGATACAGTTGCCACAAAATTTTGTTACACACACACACATACATACACACAGAGAGAGAGACAGACAGACAGACAGACATCTTCTTAAAAGGGTCAAATTGTGTTCTACAGCTCTCAAAATGCGTAAGTCCATCAAAAACCCATAGTCGAAATTTTTTTCGAATTCAATACTTTCTTCTATTAAACGTAGAAGAAAGTAAAAATGTGTAATATATACTTTAAAAGAATAATGCTACTCATAAAAAAAAAAAATCATAAAAAAGAAACATATTCTTGTATCTATAATTGTTAGATTGGAAATTATGAAAATATTGTGCATTCATTGTTTAGTGCTTCACACCTTCTTCTTATTCATAAATTATGAATGTGTGCCTTCAGTTAAACCAGAATAAGACAATATTGGAATACGTAATATTTTCTAAAAATAACATGACGATATATTTCTAAAAATTACTGGTTTATCCCAATATATTATTATTAATGCACTAACTGATTTAATATAAAGCACTTCTGTCTTCCGTAATTAGGTTTTATTTATTTTAGTAAGGGGATTGTTTATGAATCATATAAAATTAATGCAATAAATATTTACAAAAGTTAAACAATTTGTTTACTAGAACTTGAATGTAATTTTATCATTAATACTTGTTATCTAGATTTATTGTTATTCAGAATCTTTCAGTAATTACTTATTACACTCTTTGTAAATTAGCTCATCCACCCTTGCGGCATTAGGAACGACATGGAAATGCCTGCTTGCGGAAAGGGACACCATGTTTAATATCTGCATTTATCAAAATAACAATGCCTGCATTTATTGTGCTCGGATAATTTTCGTTGTATAATAGGATAATGTGATTAAACAGAATCCCCTACCTTTGAAAGGAAAACCGGAAATTATCGCAAAGTGTATGTTTCAAGTATTATGGACTTGTCTAAAATGCAAATTATTTCACATACTCTAATTTATAAACATGGATTCTTTAGAAAATATCTTCATTGTTTGAGAAATATGTTTCTCTTTTTCTAAATTTCTTAATACCACTTAACCATTTAACGTTCACTTCATTTGCACTGAAACTAAATGTTTTTTTTTTTTTTTTTTTTTTTTTTTGCAACAAAATTTTAATAGTGTTTCCTTGCTTTAATAGATGTTTTAAATTTTGTTCTAACTGTGTTCGGTAGATGGCAGCACGAGTCCAAAATTTATCAAATGGTGTGGACACAGCAGTAGCTGCTCAAAGCTGATAGACGGGAAGTGCCAGGTTGGATTCAAGGTCGCACTTGTCGTCCTAGACGTTTGGAGTTTTCAATGGTTTTCTCCAAAACTTGCGTAAATACGTTCGAAGGTCGCTCAGAATGATCCCCATGGAGGTTATTCCACCCATAGGCCTAGGACTATAGCGTAGTCAATTGTCCTCGACTCCCAACCACAACCAAAACTAATTCATGTTTCAGAGGAAGCCAACTATTAAAGTTACTTTTAATTTCTCAGAAGATGAGAGAATATCTTGATGTCTTGATTTTCGCTCTAGTCTATTTTTTTATTTGATGCTATTATTTATCAAACTGTATCAACTATAGCGAGTTTTTTCAAATTATTGTGTTCATGTATTTAAAAAATATACATTAATTAAATTCAATAATAGTTGAATTTGATCTGGATAGCATATATACGTCGTTCAGCCGATAATTTCCTGAAAACAAAAATCGCCATTTTTTTTCTTTTCACGTATTTTTGTTAAGTCATTTGTCTAATAACATTTTTTTTTTTTTTTTAATTTCTCTAGCAATTTTAAAAAGAAAATATGTAGTGAACTTTAGAAAGTTAAAAAATGTTTACAGTAGATTTAAAATAAAATTACAATGTAAGTTTTTAAAGCATTAAATTAGGTTTACATTGATAAATATTGAATGATAAATAATTGATACATTAGTTGACAAATATTGATATTAAAAGGAAAAAAAATATATTGTATCTAATATCACTTAAGTCTTAATCGCTACGATTAATAGCTTACTACATATTACTTATCATAAAACATTTTGCATTATAAAATAATTTACATTGTAACAAACTACAATTAATTATGTTATCAAACTTTAAAGTGTCTGAAATTATAAAAGAAAAAAAAATAAATAAAAGAATATTAAAAAAAAAAAAATCCATTAAAAAAAAAGGTTTCAACGTGAAAAAAAATGTAAAAGGATTCAAATGCCGGTACTTTACACAATACATTACAATAGCACAGTGTTAATGGAATAGTTCAATAACCTACTCTTAATAGCTTAGTAAAAAGTATTTATCTCTATGTAATTTGCCTCACATAAGCACAATATTGAAAACAATGCTAAAACTACAATATTGAAATTTCAAATCTAAGACAAATAGAATGATATAACAAAACTACAACACAATCTATATATTCAAAATTATACAATGGTTTGCGTCAATATTTAGAAAGTAGGATAAAGTTTCTTATGACATTTACATAGCATAGCGATCTTAATTTATTCTTAATATAAAATTACTTAAAACATAAACCGCAAATTTTAAGTTAATTTCATCAAACTTTTGACCATTTTCAAACTGTAAATAAATCAAAAACTATCTAATAAATCGCTTAAAACACATTTTAAACATGGGAAATATTCACAGAAAATGAATTATGAAAGTTTCTTTAAACTAACTTTATATGAACTACAATATTATAATGTTCAATGTTTCAAAATTATAGAAAAACTAATGAGTAAAACTACAAATACATATTTAACCTCAGTCTAAAAATTCTTTGCTGTACGAGGGCTTCATTAATATTTGAAAACAATAAATATTATTAGAGATAGTATTATTAATAAAATTTTCATAACTTGCTCAAACATACAAAAACAAATGTAATTAAGAGCAATAAAAATTTACTTAGTTTTCTCTATATTTAATTAAGTATTTATTATTATATATATATATTACTTTAGCACTGCTTTTACCTTTTATTGCTGAGATCTTTTTAATTAGGGAAAAAAAAAGGTGTGGGAGGGTAATTCTGGTCTGATCATTCAAAATTTAGGCTGCTTTAAATAATCTGTATTTTTTTTATCTTATTTATTTACTTATTTATTTATTTTATTGTAAGAAAAGTCGGTAGCAGATAGTTATGAAAAAGAATTTCAATTAAATTACATATATATATCTATATATAAGAATACTAATTTTTTTCAGTCTAAACTAATATCATTAAGGATTCATATTATTATTATTATTATTATTATTATTATCATTATTATTATTACTTTTTACCTCAACTTAACTTCTTCGATAAAGTTACCTTTCGTACTTTCGTATGTGTCTTATTTTCAATAGATTCTTAATAAACTTCACCCAGTTAATATTAAGTTTCAAATTATCTAACAATTAAATTAAACCTCGTAATGTAATTCTAGCAGCAAGGCTAAAGTCTTTTTCTAGGAAAATCCTATTAACTAAATATTTTCTTCACACAAGATGAATTTTATTTAATGGTACATTTTGCAATAACTCAGAGATGCATAGCTGGAAAATTAAAATCAAAAGCTCATTTCGAATAAAGAGTTCTAAAATCTCTTAACAAAATTTCTTAATAAAAGACTCAGCAGAATTATCTTTTGCTGCATTAACTTTGCATTTGGGAGATAGAGAAAAATTATTGATTCACTTGCACAAATGTAATGCTTTTATTTTTTAATCTCCTAACATGATAAAGTTTCCTCAAAACACGAAAGGATTTGTTGTATCATACAAGAATTAAACTTAACTTTCGATGTCAATTACATACAGAAATATTAAAAGTTTTATAACTTTCTAAAAAAACATAAGTGACTGTTTTAAAGTTTAAAATGTAAAATTTTATAAATGTAAAATATATTAAAGTAAATAGATGCATAATTTGATTCGGTTATTTAAGAAATAATATGTTTAAAAATTCACATATATAATTAGTTTTTTTTTTTCGTTCCGAATACTACAGTGAGGAAAGTATTGTAATCATCTGAAACATCTGAGTTTGAGATTTTGGTGTTTCTACACGTTTTGAGGTTCCATGAATTAATATTTACTATTTTTGCTATGATGTATATGTGTATGTGTGTGTGTATGTACGTGAGTGAAAACGATGACGTTTAAATGCTTTGTTCGAATAAGCTGACAGTTGGTACGTATATCATGGGTCCCCATAGCACGAACCCTGATAAATTTGGTTTTTTCGGATATATTTCAAAGGATTTTTTCTACGTTTACTAGCTTTTTATGTATATTTTGCTTTGTGTAATGCTTCACCTCCCTACATGTAAATATTTAATGTTATTTTGATAATGTAAGTCCTTCTTCCTGGTGTTGGATCATTATATATATATGTGTGTGTGTGTGTGTTTTAAAATATATTTGCATTTTTCTTTTTTTAAATATCGTATTAAAGAGGCATTAAGCAAAGGTTATTTAAAGAAATCTTTTTAACACTTTCCAACAAGTTTGAAAAGTGTTTATGACTTGGGTTTGTCTGTCTGTCTGTCCGCGCTCTAACTCCCGTAAATATTTATGGAATTTCTTGAAACTGATATATGTTATTCAAATTCACTATAGAATGTTCCCTATTGAAAATGGAGTTTATACCTCTACTGGTTTGTGTACAGGCACCCCCGAAAATATTTAAAGCATTGTGTTCTATGAGAGGCATTTCTATAAACCATATTTCCATACCCTTACTGTACACAAATCTTAATGAAATTGAAATATGTTATTCAAGTTCACTATCGGATGTTTCCTGTATAAAAAGGAGTAAATACCACCACTGATTTGTGTACAGGGACACACAAAAGTATTTCAAAGCATTGTGTTCTACGAGAGGCATTTATATAAACCATATTTCCAAACCCTTACTGTACACAAATTTTAATGAAATTAAAATATGTTATTCAAGTTCATTATCGGATGATTCCTGTATAAAATGGAGCAAATACCGCTACTAATTTGTGTACAGGGACACACAAAAGTATTCCAAAGCATTGCGTTTTATGGAGATATTTCTATAAACTAAATTTTAATAACTTTACTATGCACGAAAATTTACGAAATTGAAATGTATTATTTATAAGCGCAAAAGAAAATGCTTTTCATAGAATATAGCATGATTAGCATTAGATTTACAGGGTGACACAAAAATATTCAGTTATATAAAGAGCTATTAATAAATATTTGCTAAAAGGGTACTTTCGTTTACATTAAGCGTTTTTAACACTTTCTAACATTTTTAACACTTCCCAACAAGGATGAAAAGTGTTAATGACTTCGGTTTGTCTGTCTGTCTGTCGGTCTGTCTGTCTCTCCGCGCTCTAATTTCCGTAAATATTTGTGGAATTTCTTGAAACTGATATATGTTATTCAAGTACACTATCGGATTTTCCCTTTTGAAAATGGAGTTTATACCTTTACTGGTTTGTATACAGGGACACCCGAAAGTATTTCAAAGCATTGTGTTCTATGAGAGGTATTTCTATAAATCATATTTTAATACCTTTACTGTACACATATCTTAATGGAATTGAAATATGTTATTCAAGTTCAGTATCGGATGTTCTCTATTGAAAATGGAGTTTATACCTCTACTGGTTTGTGTACAGGGGCACCCGAAAGTGTTTCAAAGCATTATATTATGTGAGAGGTATTTCTATAAATCATATTTTCATACCTTTACTGCACACATATCTTCATGGAATTGAAATATGTTATTCAAGTTCTCTATTGGATTTTTCCTGTATAAAATGGATAATATACCAACTCTGTTTTATATACAAGGTCACTCAAAATTATTCTAAAATATTGCGTTCCAAGAGAGATATTTCTATAAATCAAATTTTAATAACTTTACTTTCCACGAAGTTTTAGGAAATTGAAATATGTTATTTATATGCACAAAAGAATGCTTTGCATAGAATATAGCATGATTAGCATTTGTTTTACAGGGTGACACAAAAATATTCTGTTATATTAAGAGCTATTATTAAAACTTTGCTAGAATTTCTACTTTCGTTTACATTAAGCGTTTTTAACACTTCCTAACATTTTTTTAAGTGTGAGTATGATATCAATTTGTGTATTTGTCCGTCTGTCTGTCTGCCCGTGCTCTAACTCCCGTAAATATTTATGGAATTTTTTTAAACTGATATATGTTGTTCAAGTTCACTCTCGGATGTTTCCTATTGAAAATGGAGTTTATACCTCTACTGGTTTGCGTACAGGGACACCCGAAATTATTTCAAAGAATTGTCTTTTATGAAAGGAGTTTCTATAAATAATATTTTAATACTTTTAATGTATAGAAACTTTAATGAAATTTTAATATGTTATTAAATTCCCTATCGGATGTTTCCTATGCAAAATAGAGTACATTTCTAACTGGTTTGTGTACAGGGGCACTTGAAATTACTCCAAAGCATTGTGCTTTATGAGAGTTATTTTTATAAACCAAATTTTAATAATTTTATTTTCCACAAAGCTTAATGCAATTGAAATATATTATTCGTATGCACAAAAGAGTGTGCCTTCTATGTAATATATATGGTTATTATATATATGTATGGTTAGCATTAGATTTACAGGGCCACACAAAAATAATCAGTTACATTAAGAGCTATTAATAAAAATTTGCTGGAATTGCACTTTTGTTTACATGAGCGTTTTAACACTTTCTTATAATTTTAGTGGGAATATGATTTCAATTTTTGCATCTGTCTGTCCGATTGTTTACCATTCTATCTGTTTGTCTCCGGCTCCTATCATCCGTGAATATTTTGAGAATTTTTTTTTTAAATGATACACTCAAGTTCCCTATGGAATGTTCCCTATTTAAAATGTCATTAATAGGTCCTGTACAACTAGTTTGTTTACAGGGACAACAACAACAACAATAACAATAAAAATAAAAGCCAATGTATTACGTTTTAGGACATAATTTTTTAAATGTTATATTTAACCTTCCTACCCTGTTGAAAAAATGTTACGTTTTACCTGTATGGGTCTAATCGACCCAGGTATTAATATGTTTACTTAGACCGCAAGAAATTTTTTCTACACAATTTTTTTTTTTTATGTGTATTATTACCATTTACTGTTCTGAATTAAAATCTTTGTAGGATATCACAAAATCTTTTTTAAAAATGGGTCGAATCGACCCATACAGGGTAGGAAGGTTAAAAAACTTTGTACCACAAAAATCTTAAAAACCTTGACATGTATTATTAATATTCTAAAATATATTTTTGTATAGAATATGATATGAATAACTTTCAGATTTACAGGGCTACAGTAAAATATTCAGAGCGTTTAAAACTGTAATTATAATCTGACGGCGGCATTTTCTTTTGCGATAAGCCTTTTTAACTCTTTTCAAAATGCCTAAGAGTAATTTTAAAATCAATTAGTCTATCTGTATGTTTTTCAGTCCTTTTGTCAGTTGTGCGATAGCGTAGGCAAAGAATATTAATAGTTATTCGATACAACAATTGCGTACAGTTGGAAAGTGTTACTAATCAATGCGTACTGCATGATTTTTCTTTCTTGTTTATACCAAAATTAAATCGAATTAGTTTGAACATCAAGCCTCGCCTGACGTTTGCGTTACTCTATAACGTTATACTAAAAAAAAAAAAAAAAAAAAAAAAGATTTACTGTGGTTAAATTATTTAAATTTAATCCTGAGAAATCAAACAGTAATCGAAGCCGCTATCTTCTTATCCAAGGTGTTGCAAAAATAATAGTTACATCTCTAATTAGTGATAGAACTTGCCAAAAGAAACAATTTCTTTTATATGATGTGGGGTTGGAAAACAAAGCGCGAGCCGCGAGAGGACGCCTTTTGCGTTAAAAGGGTGAATACAATAAATTCATAAAGACGAATAATAATGTATAAAGAATAGTTTTTATTGAAACCTTTAAAACAAATGCTCTGATCAGCAACCACTAGCGGCAATACAGACTTATCGGTGGCAGAGTGTGAAGCCTGTTGCTGCAGCCCTGTAAAAGTTCCAATCCTCACAGACGGTGGAAAATTTCGGGATTTTCTCCCAACGTCTACAGCTGGCACATTTACGAAATATCATTTACTACCTCAAGGATTGTTTCTATTCTATTAATTGTTTTCATGTTCTGTAATCGACCTGGCCATGTCTTTAGCTACGAACGAGTCCTTCTGCAAGTGATGACAGGAAAACGTTGAACACATACAGGTCAGCGCCTTGTTTAAAAATCGCTCTTTAAAAATCTTACTATTTCTGCTGCATTGCAATGTATAAAAGAAAAAAAAAGTAAAATCCCGGGAATTGACCGTATAATTTTACGGGAAATAATCGTTTTGCTAGATAAACGGTCAAACCCCGTTAATTGATGTCATGAAAGTATAATTCTGGAATACTAGCACTTTTTTTTTTGGGGGGGGGGGGGTTGAGGGGTTGGGGGCTAAAGCCGTTAATCCACATAATTTGTTCAAATCTGCCATCAAACTGTATTTTTACAGTCAAATCCATTAAAATGTAATGTGCTAGCTTTTCAGTGACGTCATATAAGAATCATTTCGTATTTGAAAGTAAAAATATAAGTTAAAGACACTAGTGTTTACCACCCTCAGAAAAGACATTTTAAAATAGGCCTTTAATAATATCTATGAATTTGAATCCACCCGCGTTAGATTCCCTAAAACCAGATTATCTTGTTCGAGCGAAATTAAATTCATAGATGCTAATTAACGGTTGTTTTAACATGCCTTTTGTGAGGGTGGAGAACACTGGTGTCTTTTCCTTAGTTGTAGATTTATTGGTTGGGAGACTTTGATTCCATACAAATATCGACTGGTATAACCGAGCTCTTGTTTTCAGAATTTAATTCAAAACTGTATGTTTGTCACAACGTAAAACTTCGGGGGAATACATCATATATGGTCAGAATGTCTTTTTGCAGATTTTACCTGTAGTCTCTGCTGCCGGGCGTTGGGCGTAATCTTACTTGAATTTTTCTGACGGCGTGGAGTCTGCAGCCCAGTACATAAACAGCATACGGAATTTCTCTGAACTATAATATTGTCCCATCTGTTGTACGAATAATACCAGAATTATGGGTTCTACGAAATGCGAATTTACTCCCATGAAAGCACCTTCTCACGGCTTTCAACAATGTATGGTGAAAGTTGTTTGTTTTGGAAAGTTCTAATATTCCTTACAATTGTGACCATTGGTTTTAAGCTGCATCATTTATATACGAAGGCAACGCAGTAAAATTTTAAATAAATATATATATATTTATCTAAATAAATTATTCTTATTTTTTTATTTATTTATTTGTAGGAACATGTTACAAATTTTACTTAAAAACTTACTTTTACGTTACCCCCAAACAATATGTTAACAAAATGGAACTACAAACACTTCTAGAAATAAATATATATACATTTAAACATATTCAATAAATGAGATAATTGCATTTTTGTTAATATTTCTTTCCTGTTTTCAACAATCAAAAGCTGACTCACACGTATGATTAGGGGCTTAGTACATACGACTCATAAAAATATTCTTGTCCTATCCATAAAAGAATGGAATTACTTATTACAAACATGGATTACTTATTACAAATATCGATTTTGAGAATTTCATTGATCAATGAGTAAATTTAATTTGGAACTATTTATTTATTCATTTGTAACTTTTAACATGCAACGAAATTGTACAACTCTCATAATAATAAGAAATATGAACATAACATATTTCACTTACATTTATATTTTAAAAACACTTTGTATACAGAATTTGCGGGTTGCTCAGTATATATCTATCCTTCTATCTATTTATACATTTATTAATATACATACATACATACATATATATATATAAAGGAAAATTCTATTTGCTGTGTGTACCATTATTTTATTTTTTTCACAGTGTTATCATGCTGCATGGTAGCAGATGATCTAGTATTTAAAAGAGTAAACTTTTTTACTCACTGACTCACTCATTGACTCAACACTGCCATGGCTATTTTACAAAAGATAGATTCACATGTTTTGGTGTAAAGATTTATTTTAGGACCCTGTCCCCGATTAAGACGGGATTTTGCGAAATTCAAGCCACGTTACTTCTGCGGAGCGGGTCAGACAGGAGACAAAAACAAGTTTAGATACATAACTTGTGTCCAAATTACTCTATGATGAAGAAATTCCACATGGTAAGACTGCACTACAGTACGAAAAAAGAAAAAACATTTTCTAAGATTTTGGAATTTTCGATCTTTAAGGGTGGGAGGGGAAAACGATTTTCGGGAGGAAATTTAGCGAAATTCTCATTTTCGAGTACAACTCTACCAATAATGTTACAAAGGTGTTGGGAAAAGGACGTGCGTCTTCTTGAATATATTTTAAAAACCCATTTTTGATTTTCTACGATTTTCAATTTTTGGGGGGGGGGGGGGAGCAAATTCAAAGGGGCAAATTCGAGACACATCTTTTAGAGCTAAATTTATCGTGGGGAATCTATAGCAGCGCTAAATTCAAGAATTTTGATGTGTAGGTTATTTATGTATAACCAACGCCCACTGTGACGGGATTTTGCAAAACATTCCCTCTGTTTCCTCTTGGGCATGAGGTGGCAATAATCACATTTCCGAGCATAACTTTGCTTCAAATTATCTCAGTAAGATTAATTTTTATCTGTGGGTTAGCTATGCGTACTCAAAACGCTGTATAAAGGGATTTCGCTAAATTTTCTCCTAACCCATTTTACTAGTGGTGTGGGAGGTGGAGTCGCAGAAACATGTTTTCTATAGTAAATCTGCTCCAAATTATTTTAGGAAATTTCAGGTCATGCGTATTCAACATATATTACGAAGATATTTTACGAAATTCATTCCTGCACCTACAATTTCATGGGAGGTGAAAGAATTTTTTTTCCATATATAACTGTGTTTCATTTATCTCAGAAAAGCGATTTTTGATGTGTGGATTGCTTATTCGCATCCAACACTAGTATAAAGTGATTTTTCGAAATCCCAACCCATTTCCCATTCATAATCTGAATGTAGTGCTAGTGAAAAAAAAAAAAATTGATTTTTTTAATAGTATGGAATTTTGAGAATTCATTTAAACATATTGACCAGTGAAGTATTAAAGCCTGCTAACTATATATGTATATTTTTTCAGTTATCCTTCTTGTTAAATGTATTTTTTTATTTTAATTTGGTCTCCATATAGTATCGCTTTACAGATAGTATAATACTTCAAAATATAGTATATTTGATTAAATTAGTTTATATAAAATTAATTTATAAATTTCAAGAATTATTTTTAAAATATAATATATATGATTGGTTTAGTTTACATAAATTTCGTTTATAAATATAAAAAATTGTAAAATGACAATTTATATTTACCTAATAATATAAAAATCTTCATTTTAACTTTTTTCTTTACAATCATATGGTCTTGCAGAGAATTAGAAGAAATTTGGGTGGTCGACAAAGCGGTTTAATCCGTTCCAACCGTTTTAAATTCTGGTGACCTCTGCTTCCCTTAATGTTATTTCTGTTATTTCTTGGCTTTTGCCCTCATCTTACATGGTTTTAAATTTTTATATCACTTATTTAATATATTTGTATTATTTATTATACTTTATATATTATTTTACCTTATTACTACTTTATAATTATTACTTGATAAGTAATATTAAAAGATTTTAAAAGTACGAGTAAATATCTTATAATTGTTAAATATGAAGAATATACTATAAATTATTTAATTTATAAAATATTTGCCTGGTACACACTGAAAGTTTAAAACGATTACGCTAAAATACTTTTTATGCTTAAAATAGTTCTTCTGTAAAATTACATTATTTTTAGTAGAAGGCAAATTTTTAAATGTACTACAAATATTTAATAAAGTATGTTTAAAATTAAGTTTTAAAAATATATCTTTTATTATTATTATTATTTCATTCATTACAAAAAAAAAAAAAAAAAAAAAAAAAAAAAGACAGAAAGAAAAAAGTAAAATCGACGTGCTTTATAACATGGTCTTTTGTTTTGTTTTGAAATTTATTTCTTTAATATGGATAATTTTTTATTGTTTATTAAAAAAAAAAAAAAATTAAATAAAAGAAAAAATAAAAATACATTTTGAAAAGAAAATCATATTGCTTCAAGGTGTAAAAAAAATGCTATCTTATAGGATAGAAATCCATTTTTAAGCATAAGTCTACTTGAATATATTCTTTCTTTCATACTTTTTTTTTTTGGTAAATAACCAACATAAGAATAGTTTTCACAAAAAAAACAGAGTGTTTTTAAAAATAGCAGTGTATTATAGGTAGGTCTGATTTTTTTTATTTCTATTCTGACTAGTTTATATAAATTTATTTAGCTATAATGAATTGCAAATTTATATTTTCTTTTATCTATTCATTTAATCTTTTTCTTGCCAAGTTCAGATGCAGGAATATTTTTATCACTTTATGTACATATTTTACCTTAAAATAGTTTAGCTTTAAGTAACCTTATTCATTAAGATTTTTTTTTTTTTTTTTTTTTTAAGTTTAGTATAATCATATTTATTCTAATTTTAAGTTTAATCTAATTTTAGCCCAATAATTACATTACTATTAGATTAATTTTTTCTTAAGTTTAATCTAATAAAATCAAATCTTATTCATTAAGTTTTTATTTTTAAACCTTTCCACCTTTCCACCAAGGTTGAATAATGTTGATGATTTCGGTTTCTTTAATAATTTCTAACAAGTTTGAAAATTTTTAATGATTTCAGTTTGTCTGCCAGTCTGTCGGCGCTCTAATTCCCGTAAACATACACGGAATTTCTTGAAACTGATATAGGGCAGGCTGGTCTAAGAGTACGCACTTAAGGTTCAAATTGTTCTAAAATAAAAATATATAATCCTAGATAATTATCTTAACTTTTATTTTATTCTTAATTAACACATTTAAAAAAATAACATAAAATGTAACAAAAATATACCACATCTTTGAAAACAGAAAAAAAAAGTAAGAATTGCGCACTTTTACAAGAGCTATTAGATAAGAGTACGCCTGTGAGTTGATCAGGGTATGCTTGAAAAATGATCTGAAAACCCGAGCCTACGTTATTAATATTAATGGAAGACTTGGCGTGAGATTATAAAATAAAGGCAATCAACAGCGTTTAAAACGCTATATAAAAATAATAGTAGAGCAGGCAGTTGAGTAAGACAGCTAAAAAATTTGTTGATGATGAAAATTAGCAATAAAAAAAAAAAAAAAAAAAAGTATATGAAATGTGTGGATGTGTGCTTCAATAATTTTGTTGCCGACTGTAGACTCATATCGGAAATAACATCATAACTGTTGTGATTGGGTACTCTAATCGGATACATACTCTTACACTAGCCTACCCTAGTTATACAAGTTTCCAGCGTATATTCCCTATTAAAAATGGAGTGAATACTCTACTCTTTTTTGTACAGGGACACTTAAAAGTATTCGAAAATATTATGTTCTATGAGAGGTATTTCTTTAAACCATATTTTAATAACTTTGTTTTACACATATTTTAATGAAATTGAAATATGTTATTCAAGTTCACTATGTTTTCTGCGTTTTCTATTGAAAATGAAATAAATACTACCACTGCTTTCTGTACAGGGACACTCGAAATTATTCCAGGCATTATGAGAGGTATTATTATAAATCAAATTTTAATAACTCTAATTTGTGCAAAAATAAGTGTAATTTACATATATTATTCAAGTTCAAAATCGGATGTTTTTTTTTTTTTAATAAAAATTAGAGTAAATACCACAATTAGTTTCTGTACATTGACACCCGAAAACATTCCTAACTATAGCGTTCTTTGAGAGATATCTCTTTACGTTATACATATTTTAATACCTTTACTCACATCCTTCTGAAATTGAAATATGTTATTTATATTCACGAAAGAATGCATTCTATAGAATGTAGTATATTTAGCAATGGATTTACAAGGCCAAACAAAAATATTGATTTACATTAATGGCTTTTATTGGTAATTTGCTGAAATTGCATTTTCGTTTATATTAAGGGTTTTTAACACACTCTAACAAATTTTAAGAGTGAATATGATTTTAAATTGTTTATCTGTTTGTCCGATTGTCTATCTTTCTATTTGCCTTTGCTCCCAGCACCCGTAAATATTTATAGAACTTAAAAAAGAAAATGATATGTTTTATTCAAGTCCCTTATTTAAAATGGCATTAATTCGTCGTGTATACCACAAAACATGCCAATGCAATGTGTTTCAGGGCAGACATTTTTATAAAGCACATTTAAATATCTGTCTGCTGTAAAAATCATTAAAAAAAAAAATTGTCATTTCTTGTTAATATACTAAAATAATCTTTTGTACATAATATGATATGTTTAACCTTCAGATTTACAGGGCTACACTAAAGTATTCAGATGCATTAATGGCTGCAATTAGTATCTAAGGACTACATTTTCTTTCGCGTTAAGTATTTTTAACACTTTCAACAACGTTTAAGAATAAGTATGTATTCGATTAGTCTATCTGTATGCCCTTCAGACCTCCGACCTGTTTGCTGTATGTTACTGTAGGCAAAGTAATTAGACATTATTCAGGATTGGAAAGATCGAAAAAAAAAAAAAAAAAAAAAGGCCACACCTGTTATTGTATTCACTTCTTTAGTGTCCATGTTAGCCTATGGGAAGTTTATCTAAAATTATTTAATATTATAGTTTATATGTTTAATTTCGCAATATTTTTAGTAATTATGCTCAAATTTTCTACAGCTATCGGCAGATTAAACAGAAGCGGTAAAACTGAATGTAAACAAAATATATATATATATATATATATATATCTCCGCTACCAAATTTCTTTTAAAGTCTTTTAATTGTCTACATTTCAATAAAATAAAATAAATTAAAAACGTATAGGTTTTTAAAGTTTAAACGAGGAGATTCTTATCCAAGTGAAATTTAGGTTTTGTGTTTTGAACATATTTGAGCGGATGATTTTGAGAAAATAACTTTATGAAATAAAAAAACGATAGACAGATACTGGGTTTAAAATTGGGCGGAACCATCCATATATCATTGGGCATATGGTGTGTTATCCGTGTTTTTGGCTTTATCATTCATACATGTGTATTATTCATAAAAAAATATGCAACAATTGTGGAGAACGACAGATTAGGTAAGCAAACAAGAAACCATCTAAAATGTAAAAAAAAAAAAAAAAAATGATTTAAACGTGTTATCAAACAACTTAATGTTATTTTGTAATTTTATCTGGTCTTTTTTTTTTCTGATTTCTCAAAAATATTTATTTCTTTTAAAATTTCACCTATTTTTCTAATTTTTTCATTATAAAAATTATCTCATAATACAAAAAAAATTGTTTACAAAAGTCATACAACAATGCCACTTAAGATTAACTATTACTGTTAACAATTTAATTATAGTTATAATTAAGTGCAACTCCTCTATCCATGTGCGCAATCACATGAAATCCGTGAGAAGAGATTGCACAAAATAGCTTCTCTGGTTTTATTACAGCTATTGCTTTAAATTATAGTATGACAACAAAGTAAAAAATAGAGATGCGCAGAAAATAAGTTAATTCAAAATTATTCAGCAATAATTTAGCAAAATAATAATAATAATAATAATAATATATATATATATATATATATATATTATTATTATTATTATTATTATTATTATTATTTTGCTAAATTATTGCTGAATAATTTTGAATTCACTTATTTTCTACGATCTCTACGCACTCTCCGAGCTTTACCTTAATATATATTTTTAAGTTTACGGCTTGGTATGATTAAGACTAAAAATAGCACATTTAAATAAAAATATTATTTTGAAATACATAAATTGGTAAGATTTTGGTTTATGCCTATATTTCTTGATATAGTAGGAATCATTCAAAGCTTTAACAGATATTTTTGAATTTCAGTTCTCTGATAGTTCCAATGACTTAAGCTTCTTCCTGAACGTGACTTAAAATAGCTCACTAAAAGACTTTTAGTTCCACAGTACAATAGGGAGATAAATATATATATAAGAAAGAAATTAAATAAATTTTATAAGTATATACAGTACTGAAACAAATTATACAGAATTAAACTTAAAAGTTAATTTGTTTTCTACAAACAGGTATTTTAGAATAGTTGTGGTTACATTATGATGAAATTTTCCTTTATCAATGCTCAGTTGGATGTGAAAGAAATAAAACTGAAGATGTTGTCCTCTTATTTAGTTCGTCATAAATAATCTGAATTCCCCCCATATATTTTTTGTCATCTTACCCTTAAACGCTGAACAAACTTAAATTTTTTTATTATTTACAAAATGGGAACCATTCATTTTTATATGTTTGCATGAAGACATTGTACTTTTGAAAATTATCCAAATTATTTCTTTTTCTTATTGAAACGATTTATATAATTAACTGAACAAGGAACAAGTGCTTTTTTATAAACCCTTACCAGATAAAGAGATTTAGGCTATCGATCCAAACCCATTCAGCACATAATGTTTCAGTTATGTTGCATCTTTCAAAAACGTATCACATTTAAGTATGCTCTCCGATACCTTTCTGAAACATTCGACATTTTTGATTTTCTATCTGTTCAGTGATTGCAACGTTTCTGTTACGTATCTGATTTTTTTTTAAGATCGCGGACATTTCTACGTTTTTAAAACTAATCGGAAAGCAATCTGGACGTTTTTAAACGTTTCTGAAATGTTTATAATATTTCAATGTTATGTGATTGTTACGTTTCTGGAACATTTTGTGCTGTTAGGGTACTAATCTAGACCTTCCCAAATCGCAAATCCGTCTCGTTACTGTTGTGTCTCTATTATGATGGGCCTCTAACACTTTACGGCGTCTGCATATAAGAGAACCACGGAATACAACATCTTTTTCAACGCGGCATCTTACATAAACTTTCTCTCTAACTGCCAAGCAGAAGTGATAACAACAGAATTTGCTGATGAAGATGTGTTTGTATCATAATATATGCACTGAAATTCGTTACTTTAAAAATTTAATGCACTTTAACATTAAAATTTTTATGGACATTTCATAATTAACCATGTATTTTTAAAATGAACAAAACTTCATCTTGCGTGCAAAATTAGTCACGAAAATACCTATTTATTACAATATACTTTTAATTATGCTGTGGTAACAAATTATTAGTCCATGCAATTCCATTAGTATTCTGCTGTCATCACTTTCACAGAAGTAGCAAAAAATATTAATTTGGTCTCAGAGATTAGGGGTATAAACGTGAGTATCATATTAGTTTTCAGTGAAATAATTAATTGCTCTATAAAAGACTTGCTCTGATAAGATATAGATAATAACAATTGGATTTTCTTTCAAATATAGAACACATTAAAATACTATTCTCGTTAAATTAATTTATGGACTAGTTATTGTACAACCAGGTCAATATTTTTAATCACAAACTCACAAAAAAATATAGATTTTTAGACATTTAAACTAATTTCTAATAATTACAATTCATTTTTGTTTCTTCTCTATAAGAACTTTACATATAATATTTTCAGTCAATTAAATGGATTTAATATCATAGATGTAATAGAATTTAAGTTCATATAGCTATAATTTTCAAATGATTTTTATTACTACAAGTATTCTAATGAAAACATATATTAAGGCATTGCTAAACAATTTTATTAATCTATTGAATTTTCTGTAAAATAATATTTACAAACATTTACATAAATTATATACATTTTTTTTTTTCAATATTTTTTTTTTTTTTTTTTTTTTTTTTTTTGATACGTAAGTTTAATTTAAATTATTGTTAAATAAGTCATTTGTAAATTCTCTGCAAAAAAAATTTTTATTTTTATTTTAAATTTAACTCTGAAGTACATATTAAAATAATTTAATGATGGATAAAACAGATTAATTTATAATAAATAATATATTTATTGGCCCAATAATCTCTAGTTTATTGAAACAAAACCAACCATTCATTAGCTGAAGTGACTCCATGAGAGGGTCACTTGAAAGAGAACTCGGGGAGTTGAAAATTTTTATTATCAAAATTGCATATCGTTAATTACATTATTTACTAGGCTCCTTACGTCTAAAAGCCGTTATCATTAGGGGAATATAAAGTAAATTTGATTAATAAACTGTAATTTTGAAATCATTTAAAGTTTCATCGCAAGGCAAAATGATCAGTATTTCATGATAACTTAAATGTTTATTTCTGAAATAAACGAAATCGAAAGTGGAGATTAGAGAAAAATTCGTTAAATATTGCACATAAATTATGTCAATAAATATTTAGAAAGAGTCATAATGACGAATAAATGTTATTTTACGATAATAAGTAAGTTAAGTTCTGTAATGGTTAAATATTATGCAAATATATATATATATATATCAGACATCTTGTTAATTAAAAATTCAGATTTTTATATTTTTATAAAAAGTTAGTATACATGAAGAATTGGGCTCAGATGTTTATATAGTGTAAATAAACTAGTTGGCATAGGTGGACTCTGCTCAGTTCCCCATCATATTTATGTTCTCATAAATTTCTAGTGCGAGACATATTATAATCATGTTAAAAGAAATGAATATGACCAAAGCTTGATACAGTGACAGAATGGAATCCCCGCCTAATAGGCTATCCACCGTTCACTTCGATATATTTATCTCATTCTAATCTATTAATTTATTTTATCAGGGTCGATCCCGTTGTTTAGTTTTCATGCTGCTCTTTCCAATGCAATAATCCTCAAAATTCATATTTATATCAAAAATTTACAATTTCGATATGTTGATAAAATCGTAAATTACGAATAATTTACGAAAATTTCCTATTAGAATATTTGCATTCAATCATGTTCAAACAAATAACATAAATGTAATTTTAAAGTTGTCTAGTGTATGCATGATCCTCGAAATGGTAGTTTATGCTCATTTTTGCTATATTCTGACATGTTAAGTAAAGCGTAAATTCCAAATAACTTACGAATTTTTTAAATTGAAAAAATCATAGTCTATGATATTCATGCCAGTATCCTAACTAATATTTCGAAAGTGGTTTAACATCTTTACGATGAAAATATCCCTCAAGATTGACGTTTATGTGAGATTTTGCTCTATTCTGCCATGTTAAGAAATTCGTAAATTTCCAATAACTTACGAAATTTTAATATTCGAAAATTCATAGTCATTAATATTCATGCCAGTGTCCTAAATAGTATTTCAAAAGTAGTCTGACATCTTTACGATGAAAATCTCTCTAAAAATTGACGTTTATGTGAAATTTTGCCCTATACCTGCCATGTTAAGAAATTCGTAAATTTCCAAAAACTTGCGAAATTTTGAAAGTAGCATATTTATAGTTACTGATGTTCATTCCGGAATCAAAACCGATATTTTGAAACTGGTTTGATATTTTCACAGTAAAAAGTTTCCATTTAATGCACGTTTAAGTGAAATTTTGTCCTATTCTCCCATGTTAAGAAAATCGTAAATTTCTCATAACTTACGAAGTTTTTTAGTTCGAATGTTGCAAATAAATAGGGTTCTTGCCAGTATCCAAATAAATATTTTAAAACTGATCTGACCTCTCTGCGATCATTTGTTCGTGAGATATCGTGTAAACAGACTAAAAAACTAACGGACTAACACACTGACACACTAACAGACACCATACAAATTTTGTCATTTTCGGATTCCTCACACCTGAAAACGTATAAAAGTTAAAAAACCAAAGGTAGAAAATTTTCACGATTACCTATGTTCCCCATACCTATAGTATGATGGGGAACTAAAAAATAAATCGTATACTATTAAGGAATCAATAGCTCGGACAGTCACGTGATTTAACACAAAGGCGCCCTCCGAAGGGTCATTGTGCACATCGAAGTCAGATTTTCGAATTTTGATTAGTTTTCTTTTAATTAATAAAAACATGAAAATAAATCTTCCCATTTCTATAATGACGCAGAATGGAGAATCTTAGGAGAGATTTGATTGGTTTATTTGAGTGTATTTTATATTGAACTACAACTACGTTATGAGGAATTACAAGAGATTTGATTGGTTTATTTGATTTTCATTGATTTGAGTGTATTTTACGTTGAACTAGAGCTACGTTACGAGGAATTACGAAAGATTTGATTGGTTTATTTGCTTTTCATTGATTTGAGTGTATTTTACGTTGAACTAGAGCTACGTTACGAGGAATTACGAAAGATTTGATTGGTTTATTTGCTTTTCATTGATTTGAGTGTATTTTACGTTAAACTAGAGCTAGGTTATCGTTATGAGGAATTACGAGAGATTTGATTTTCATTGATTTGAGTGTATTTTACGTTGAACTAGAGCTACGTTTTGAGGAATTAAGAGAGATTTGATTGATTTATTTGATTTTCATTAATTAGAGTGTATTTTACGTTGAACTAGAGCTACGTTTTGAGGAATCACAAGAGATTTGATTGGTTTATTTGATTTTCATTGATTTGAGTGTATTTTACATTGAACTACACCCACGTTATGAGGAATTACAAGAGATTTGATTGGTTTATTTGATTTTCATTGATTTGAGTGTACTTTACGTTGAAATAGAGCTACGTTATGAGGAATTACGAGAGATTTGATTTGTTTATTTGATTTACATTGATTTGACTGTATTTTACGTAGAACTAGAGCTATGTTATGAGGAATTACGAGAAGTTTGATTGATTTATTTGATTTTCATTGATTTGAGGTAGGGGTGTCCAGTGATGTTTTTTTGGTTTTAACATGCTTGACAGTGATTGCTGCGATAACGAGTTTCGTGCGTTTTAAGATTCGTGCACAGCGGTGTAGGGCTGTCCAGTGATGTTTTTTCGTTTTAACATGCGTGATAGTGATTGAAACGGAACCGAGTTTCGGGTGTTCTGAGATTCATGCACAAGGATGTAAGGCTGTCCAGTGATTTTTTTTCATGTGCGTGAAGCGTATATACGTGCGTTATAGTGTTTGTTTTGAAAACGACTTACTTGCGTTCTCTGATTCGACCATCCATTGAATAGTGACTTTTACTGTACGAGTAACAGCTTCAACTGTTTCCAGAATATTCGAAGAATTAACATTTCTATTTGACTGTTTTCGAGAATATTCGTTTTAATAATAATTTTGTTGCGAAGGTTCGAGAAGTTCAAAAAATGTTTGATATTGTCAAGGATATCTCATACTAAAACTGTGAAGAAAATAGTCGCCAATCAAACTATATTTATTTAAACGTTTGAATTATTCAGTTAAAAAGAAAACCTTTAAATATAGTGCCCAGCGAAGCGGGGGAAGCCTGCTAGTAAATATATAAATAAAAAGAGAGAGGGAAAGAGAGAAATACAATTTACAATGCGTAGATGGTGTTCTTATTCTGTTGTCAAAGTTTTTTTAAAAACGTATATATGTAAATTTATCGTTTTATATTATAAAACTAATTTATATTCGTGTCATAATGTATATATAAGAAATAAGTCTTTTAAGAAAACTGGCATATATGCTGGAGAAAGATAACAACTATGATTACTATGAAAGATAACAACTATGAATTTTTCTAACAAATGTAGAACGAAGCTTGCAATATTTTCTATTGATTTAATTTTCTGAGTCTTATTTTACTAAAATTATCATAATCAAATGATTCATTTATGAAAAGTTAATTATTCTTTGTTCCTACAGATTTCTACTTACAATTGTAAACTTTTTTCTACTTACAAATTACCTTAGCATATATATGTATCTCAGTATATATGTATCTGATTATGGTAACAAGTCGATCGAATCAATATATACTATTATATAATAAGAAATAAATAAAAATGACCTATTGAATAATGTCTGATTCAAATAGGACGTTGAGGCTCCTGATCTGCAGATCGACCAGTCTAAATTTATTTCCCTCCTTTTCTTTGCATATTCATTAACTATTTTAATACTTTTTATCTAACTATTATAGATATTTTCTGTTTTAGCCGTTTTTATTTTGTAATTTTGAAGAAATATTCAATAACATTTTCTTTACTTATTTCTTAACATAAATAGAATGATATTGTAACTGCATTTAGCAGATTTGCCTAATTTATACTGCTTCCAAAACGTACTATCGAAGTTTTTTAAAAGATCATTATTCTAGGAATGCCTCAGCGGATAAACAAAAAGACTTCTATAAGACGAAGATCAGTATATAGTAATCAAGTCGCTATGTAAGAGTTTTTTTTTTTTTAACTAATCAGAGTTTTACCGCAGCCTCCTAAACAAGATGCCTGTCGCGTGGCTCGGAAACTTCGCAATAGTTCAAACGGTAAACAGCGCCACCTGGTACAGATTGCACGACTTTTTAATTCAACTGACACCCATAAGTTTAAGAAGTGATATGTGATATATGTAGTCGACATTTTCTCGATTCTATTACCTTTCTATGCATATAAAATCCCACTTTTAAAAATTTTTGGTGGCTGTTGAATAAAAAAACCGCGCAATCTGTACCAGGTTGCTTTGTCTACCTCTTTAACTGTTTACAAGTTTCCGAGCCACGCGACAGGCATCTAGTTTAGGAGGCTATGGTTTTACAATGTAGTTTATGAATATCCTGTACAAAAATATAACATGGATAAAGTTATGTACAGGTTATAAAATTCATCCTATAATTTTTTTTCAGCTGTTTTTATTGTATTCTATTATTTATTTATTTATTTATTTTGCAAGCTAAACTACTGTCTGACATTTGGAAAAATGATTTATTTTAAACGTTACAAAGCTGACTAAATTGTTTTTCATGTGGGCTAATAAATCATACCGCATCTTCCACAACAGTATAAAAATCAAAAATACCTCTTTGACGTAATAATTAAAATTCGAAAATTCATATTAAATTGGTTTTTCAATTCTAAAGCAAAATGTTTAATTGGCTTTAGAATTGCAGTGCGAATATAGGGAGTACGAATTTAAAAAGATATGCAGAGAATAACCGCAGCATACAGGAATAGAGGTGTAGCATTTAGATTTTTCTGCCAATAAGGACGACCGAGTTTGACCCTTGAGTGTTATCTAGGATGTTAAAATGTAAAGAAGCACTATTGTAGAAAATGAATAATGCGTCCCACTACACTACACTCTCTGAAGTGCACTCACAGCTCGCTGACCGTATACAGATATTGCAACCCTACGTTTTCGCAGTTATTATCGTAGACGTATGTGTAATAGACTTTTATATTGATTGAAGAAGTTATTCCCTTACACATGAATTACTGAGGCAAAAATGGCCGGGAAAAATTACACAAAAATTTTATGACTCGTCACAACACTATTCCATTGCATGAGTATTTTTGAGCGTTATTGGAAAGAGTCAAAGGATTTAACAAATAAATTCTTGATTTTACTATTATTATTATTATTATTATTATTATTATTATTATTATTATTTTATACTTACAGGTGATGTGTAGAAAATTAAAGAAAAAGGTAAAAAACATAAGAAAATTTAACTAGAGAAATCAGATCCAGGGTCCAGAACTTTGGCTTAAAAGATTTAAATTCCTGATTTTTTTTTTTTTTTTTTTTTTTTTAAGAATGCGTTCTTTAATGCAAGAAATTTAAATAAGTGAGGCCAATATTCAGAAAAGCTTCAAATTCCACAATGTCAGGGGAACTCAGTTGTTGAAGTGGTATTAATATCAGTAGTCTGGAGATTGGATTCCGGAAAGTCGTACCGGTTCAAAGTCAAAATAAATAAATATATATGTATATATGTTTAAATTGTAACAGAAACATAAATATTTAATCATATTTGTCAAATACCAGATTTAGTTGCAATTTGATCGTGTTCAATTAATCCTTCAAACACAAAAATCCATCCTTTACACAAAAATCCAGACATGTCCTATTTACATTTTATATATTTAATTAGAAAAACTGTACTTATAACTGCTAAAAAAAATGTCATACTGCATTTTTTATTATTTTATTAAAATTTGTTTCGGATCACTCACTGCTTTTTCATTTACTTCATCATAACTATTTTCTCGAATGGTACTATTTGGGCATATATACATATATAGTACTAATGGTTTTATGCATTAAGCAAACAGTTTTCACGATATTACCACTTGCAGGCCTTTCGGAAAAAGTTACTTTTTATTAATTACTTCACAAATATCAGAAACAAAATGTAAATAACACTATCTAGGCTATCTACAATATCTAATATATTTAATTTAAAAGTAGAAATGAAATTATTAATTATCAAAATATGCAATATGTTAACATAAGCAATATGTTAACATAAGCAATATGTTAACACAGCAATATGTTAACATAATAAAATCTTTAAAAAAGCGTCCTATATAGATTAATTTTAAGATTAACTAAAACAGTGTTTTTTTTTCTTCAAAATCATTCTTTTGACTCGTTTTTAGTTTGACTTTCAAGTATATTATTTGGATTTCGGTGTACAAATGTTTTTTCAAAGTATTAATACAATCAAAAATCGGCAATGCAACATAGAAAGAGAAATATGAAAAAAAAAATCCTGTATCAAAATGGCTATAACTATTCTTATTTTTTTCTTTATATAAACTATTTTATATAATGCATTAGTTGTACTACTGGTAAATTGGAGGAAGTCCTGATTGAATATGTAAATTTTATGTCTTTGACCAAAACTATCTCCAAAATGAATTTATATGCAGTATTGGTTAATGGGAATCTTTACGCACCACACTTTTTATTATGGTATATATTATGGCAAATATTTTTTAATTTTAATAAATTAATTATAAGTAAGTTATTAAAACATTATAAAGAATAGGCATAGGAATAATGGAAGTCCATTTTTAGAATTTTACAACATTAATAGTGTAAATTTTATCTTTTTGACATAAATTATTATTTAAATCAATAAAAATGAATAAGTCAAGTTCCAAAAAAAAGTCCTTTTTTTTTTTTTTTTTTTTTTTTTTCTAAATTAAATCATTAAAATTAAATTTTAAATAATCCTGGTAAAAATATAAAATGCAGAATACAGATATTACATATCTCAATTTTAAAAAGTGAATGCTTGTGTAAATATCTGACTGTCTTTTTTTCAACTTACCAGACATTTTAAAATCAAAATAAACGAACTATTAAAAAATTAATTCAAGTTTCTTTTTTTTTTTTAATTACTAATTTTCCTAGTAAAAATGCTATATTATGTAACAAAATATCCCACTACTTTATAATAAAGTTTTATTTTGCTTAAAGATATTTCTTTAAGTTACACCTTATTTTTTTTTTTTTTTTTTTTTTTTTTTTTAAAGATTTTTTTAATTATTTAACAAAATATTTTGTAGCTCAAGCATTGTTAAAAAATGAGAAATTTTAATTTATATATTTTTTATTTTTTTTTTAACAAGTGAAGAAAATAATTCACGCAGGGTGACACTTTGGTATATCTAATGTGCTTTAAAAATACTTTTTTTTTTTTATTTTTTTTTTTTTTAATTCTTTTCTTTCTTTTTTTCTTTAGGGATTAAAAGAAAAAAGTGTACATTTTTCATAAATAGGTTAACTCAGTGTTTCAATACCCTTAAGGTTTTCATTAAATGATTGAAAGAAATTTATTAACATTTTTTTTTTTTTTTTTTTTTTGTCTATGTAGATTTTTAAAAGCTTTCATATGATTAGGTACAAAAAGCATTTTCTCAGTTATATTATATATTTATTGTAGAAATATCTTGTTTTTATGGCTATATAAATTTAAATATAAAATGAGAAAATATATATATATATAATAAAAATATATTTTACAATTATTTCATATGAATTCTTATATTGTTTTCCATGAATTGAAGCAAAATAATTACAATTATTATTATAATTATAATTTTTTCACATGACGAATTAAAATTCAAATGTGTTTATAGAAAGTCAGCTATGCTTTAGAATAAATTACCTATGGAGTATACTGAAACAATTCACTTGACACACATACAAGTTTATAGAATCGTCAATCCTCTACGGGTGGCTCCTTAAGAGCATCCCAGTGAACATACCGCAGATTCTTAAAGAGATCATACTCTCATTAAGAGAGCATACTCTTAAGAGAGCATACTTAAAGAGAGCATACTCTTAAAGAGAGCATACTCTCACCTTATGCTCAAAACATTATATTTTAAACACCTGCCATAGTGCTGATCTGATTTTAGTGCTAATATGGCACAACGCTTATTTTGGAGTAGTTTTGGTTCTTTTTAGAGTATGATAGCGCTCATAGAATTATTTCGCAAGTTTATTAAACACTTCGAAGTTTTGATTATGATTTATTTAGTTAACGGCCCTCTTCACTCACCGTCGCCGGAAGCCCGAGCAAATGTTTGTCTATGGGGAAATTTTCTTTACAAATAACTTTTTAACTAATACATGTTTTTAAATTCTGTTTTCACATTCAGAAAATTCCCAACTGTTAAATTGACGCACCTTTTTTAAAAATGTATTTTTTTTTTAATTTTTAATATTTTATTTCGAAATTGCAAAATGAAAAAAATTCACATATTGAAAATTCGTATTTTGCAGCTTCAAAATAAAATATAAAAAAATAAAAAAATATTTTTTTAGAAAAGGTGCGTCAATTTAACAGCTGGAAACTTTCAGAAAGTGAAAACAGAATTTAAAAATATGTATTAATTAATAAGTTATTTGTAAAGAAAATTTCCCCATAGAAAAACATTGACTCGGGCTTCCGGCGGCGGAGAATGAAGAGGGCCCTTAAGGTGGTTTTATAGGTTGAAGCAAATGTAGTTACAGTGAGAAGTGTTAAGTTCAACGTTCGGTAAAGTTTTCGTATATTGTTGAATCTTGAGGTATTTTTAAGGAGGTTTGTAATAACACATATTTAAAGTGACACTCCAAAAAAGACCTATTAAGGCAGAAAAAATTTCAAAATAACGCAGTCCTGTTTCAGCGAGTTCATTTAGGTGTTGGATCCCAGGACTGAGTATTAGGGAGTTTAACTTCAGAGATTTCGAATGGTGCTATCGTTTCGGCGAGCTGCTTTATAACTTGGTGAATGCTTTTTTGCAAGCAAGTTGCTTCAAGCAACGTTGTATATAATTTGTGCAATTACATCTCACTTGTAGTTAACTATTTTAGTGCATACACACATACACTTAATTAAACTTTGCCTAATGAGAGCATTCTGTAGATGTAACTAAAATGATAATTGAGAAGAAAAAATTGTATATAGAATATGCGCTCAAAGATTCTGCAATATATATATACACAAGGTGTTCCAAAAGCCCCCCCCCCTCCTAACTGGGGCTAGAGGGGCCGCTAAGGAGGGCAAATTTAAAATTTCAAATGTGAAGGTATGTCTTCTGATACATCCCGGAAATGTCTCTTCAAAACAATAAATTTGATATAAATAGTTTCACCCTACGATGCTTATTAAAGGAGATACATCAGTTTTTAGAATTTTGAAACGTGAAATTTATACTTATGTATCCCCTTTAATAATCACTGCAAGACAAAACTATTTATACTAAATTCACTGTCTTGAAGAGACGTTTTCCGGGATGTATCACAAAACATATCTTCCCATTAGAAATTTTAAAGTTGCATTCCCTAGCAGCACTCCTACCACTCCCTTGCCCGGACCCAAACATTTTTTGGCAATGTATGTCTTGTGATACATCCCTGGAAACGTCTTTTCAAGACAAAGAATTTGGTACAAATAGTGTTTTCCTGCAGTGATAATTAAAGGAGAAATACACAAGTATAAAATCCACATTTCAGTCTAAAAACTCATGTATCTTCTTTAATAATCCTCGTAGGACGAAAATATTTCTATAAAATTCGTTGTCTTGAAGAGACGTTTCCAGGGATGTATCGCAAAACATACCTTCTCATTTGACATTTTAAAGTTGTCCTCTCTAGCGTCCCCCCCTAGCCTCATCTGCTGATACTACATTTTACAGCTGCCATATTATGTTGTATTAAAATAAAAATAAAATAAAATTTAAAATAAAATAATATATTATATTTAATTATTATTTGTCAGCATTATGTAACATAGTTAGTTTCAACTTAGTGTAAATTTTGGCTGATTTTATGAACATTCGCAAGCTATATTAATTAATCAAGTTCACTGTACCGTAGGGATTTATAATACTAATTGTTTAATCTGGAAATATTTTTAAAATTTAAAAATTCGAAATGTCTTAATAGATGCATATATATTAAAATTTCCAGCTAGGGGAGCATTACAGTCGAAATAGTTGAAACGATATGCAATAAATAACTGTAGTCTATTTTAACATTTTCAAACCTTCGAACATTTAAATTTATTATTCTTACATTTTGAAAGTTTTGGCGCCAGAATTTTACCTATGACAGGTCGATTAGTCGTAAATTTTCCACTCTTTGACTAGCCCGTTCTCCCGATCTTAATTCATATTTTTAGTTATGGGACCATTTAAAAAATTTCGTTTATCTTGAAAAGGTTATAACTTTCGATGACTTGAAGGACTGCATAACATTGCATGTGCGGCAGATCACTGGCAACAGCTTCTGTCACATGTTAGGCACACTGTTCATCAGTTGCAGATTTTACAACATGATGATGGGCCAACATTGAACAGTATGTTTTACACCGCTGAACAGTCTCTAAAAAATAACAAAAATATCTGTAGTAATAAATAGAGATGTTTGCATTGAATTTTGTATCTTGTTTGTGTTTTAATATACAGTTAGTAACAAAACTCTCCGAACACTAGCAAAAATTCCTATGCAAAAAAAATACACTTAATACAGTTTTGTTAAATAAATCCTTGTCGAATCCTGTTCTTAGTCAGTGTAAAAACAGGATTCGACATGGATTTATTTAACAAAAATATATTAAGTGTACTTTTTTTACATAGGAATTTTTGCTAGCGGAGACTTTTGTTGTCGACTATATGTCCCCCTGGAGAAATTTTATTTATTTATATATTTATTTTTGCATTATCTTTGAGAGCAGCCTTTGAATTGTCCATATACAATTTTTTGTCTCAATTCGCATTTTAGTTACAGCTACAGGAAGCGCTGAATAGTCCAAGTTTAATTATGGCCAACGTGTACATTTCTTCGTGGTATGGATTATAATACAATATTAATACCTCGTGTACATTCTTCGTTATTTATTGTGCTCGATATACTGATTCCAGTTATCAGTATGTCTAATCAACATGTTCATATTAAGAGAACCTATCAAGTAATACTCACTCATTACAGATTTCTCGGTACTATCATTAAATTTCTGTAACATGATATTTTCTGAGACTCAATATCTTGGATGGCACTGGACACCGAAATCATTATAGAAAACAAAACCAATTCCATCTGATGCAATGGTTTCACAAGACACGAATTTGCCCTTAGGTTTTACAAAATATATATATATATATATATATATCAAGGTAGGACAAATTTTTAAGGCAGTTCACTATAGTACACATTAAGAAAGGAGTACATGTTATTGCTTTTTGTAGGTATATGTTGGTATCTAAAATATCAGTGTCTATTTTTCGTTCGTTTCTTGTACATGACATGAAAAACAATGATCAAGGTTAGCAAACAAAATATGCTAATTTATATAAATACTTCTTTAATGTGTTTGTTTGTAAATTATGTTTGCCTGAGTAGTAATTGCCAATTGACTCGTACTTTCCTACTTAAAATCTTATAGTTCAACTTTTATGTAATTTTTATTTAAATTACATGGATTTAGAAATATATTCTAAAAGATTTTTTCATATTTTTTTTATTATTATCTTTATTATTAATTATAATTTACCACTAGAACAGCCGGATTTTGAACTTACCTAAAACAGCCATTGGGGGTCAATTTGACCCTCATAAGAAATTCAAGCCCCTAAGATAAATTATATTGAAATTACAATATATAAGAGTTTTCGAAGGTTTTGTAAATTTTAATTTTTATTTATTTATTTTTTTAGAGTTCGTTTTTCCCAATGCTTAATTTTTTTTATTTTTTTGTTAATGACAGTAAATGAATGAAAATATATAATGCGATATATTTTACTACACAATATGCTTTAGCAGTAGTACAGGTAATAAAAAAAAACACAAAAGTTACAAATGCAAAAAATACAAATTAGCATACAACATGTTTCAAAATGAGAAAATAAAAAATATAAACCATGAATAAACACATAAAATAAAAAGTCCGAAAGTTAGTTAGACGTTAGCACAAGTGCAACAATATGCACGCTTGACAATGACAGAAATACACTTACCACAAATTGGTTTCTGGCATCCTTCACAGCTTGCACATGTTTTATTTTGTCCCTTACAGCGTTTAAAGGCACATTTCTTTCGTTTAAGTATCGGTACCCGATCTATAGGGGGGCACCTATTTCGTAAAGCATCAACTCTTAGTTCTTCCACGAGCGAAAGAATAAATTCTCGACGGGAAATAGAGGTGTCTGAGGATTGTTTGAAAATTATCCAAGCATTCAATGCAGCAATGTCAAGGACGTTGTAAAAAACATGCACAGGCCATCTGCGAGTGCCACAATTTGTACTATATTTCCTAAGCATCTGGTCTGCAACGTCTACTCCACATTTAGGTCGATTGTAGTACGTAACAGTATTCGGCTTCATCTTTGCACGGTTGTCCGTAAACACATCCGTGTGCGTAGTGCTAAGAATCGCGACATTCTTTCTCTTCTTGCACCTATATATAGTGAGTGTTTTGTTCCCATATTTTAGTGCAGAAGATGAATATCGTGGAGAAGATGTGTCGCGAGCAATGGGTGGTAATTCTCTCTTGTTCAGACGCATCTTCCCTACGATTGTAGTTTTCTTCACAGAAAGTTCATCTGCAAGTTTTACAGAAGTAAAAAAATTGTCAGTAGTGACGTTGAGTCCTTTGTTTAGATGTGGTTGTAGTAATTTGAGCACAATACTTTCCCCAAGTTGAACATCAGCTGACCGCTCTTCATCCTTGCCTAAATAAGGGTAGCCATTCAAAATATACTTAGATTCTACATCAGTTGCTAGCCAGAACTTGATGCCGAACTTGTCGGGCTTATTTGCCATGTATTGGATGAATCTGCACCTTGATTTACACGGCAATAGCTGTTCATCAACGGTTATTTCTGCTCCAGGGTTATAGCACAAATAACAATTTTCAATCAGCTTGTACCAAATTTCAGAAGCAAGAGCAAATTTGTTCGTGGCAAGGCGTTCCGCTCTGCTACTTCGCACATCAAATCTGAGGTACCGCATGATTTCACGGAAACGATTGCGTGACATTGTCTCTCTGAACACGGGTGGTCCCCATTTATTGTTCCACAACTCATCTGCACAAAGTTTTGAATGACCTAGAGCTCCACGGGCATATAATAGAGCGAAAAAAGCATCCAGTTCCACTAGAGTAACGTACCAGTTGCTGTCATCTCCAAGCTGACGTCGTGCTTCAGCAACTGTACATGTTTGAATGTGTTTTACCATTGCTTCATTCACCATAAAACGCCAGGCCGAAGCAGGATTTGTCCCAATATTACGACGTGCAAAAGGCGTTGGTCCACTTGGAATTGATACAATATTGCGAGCTGGTGTGCGACCTGCCGTGGAAGTGGGGCAGTTACGGTTCATCGGAGTCCAAATAATACCGCTGGATGAAGAGTACTTATCGTTACTGTAGCCATCAGAAAGATTTGGTACGTTATTCCTTCGTCCTTGCGACCGCCGACGCCCACGAGAACGTCCTGATTTGGGAATAACAGGGGAAATCACATTAGTAGAATGTTCCACGGCATCACTGTCACTGCTTTCGGATGACGACGAACTCTTTAAGTTCACATTATCAAGACGAAAATCTTCATCGTTGCTGTCATCACCACTGATATCTGAATCTAACTGCTCTAGGAGAGCAAGGGCCTCCTGTGTACTCAATCCTCTCCGCATTTATAAAAAAAAAATGCTTACACTCTGGTCACAATGAAAAGTTTTGAAAACACTGTTGTGCGATTGTGACGTCGTGTTCTGTTTTCTACATTAGCTCTAGCAGGAATGTTTCTCCCTCCAAACGTTCCTTAGCACACCAGCGCCGTTAGGATACGTGCGCATTTCAGTGCGCAGAGTAACACTGCTCCCTGAAGGCGCGCGCGCAATAGAGAGAAGAGCGGTCTCCCTGCATCTCTATGCGTCATCGAAACAAACCCAAACTGGAGTTTATTTTTCTCCTCTTAGTCATCGCGATAAGAGGTGAGTATTTCCTCGTGCACAGAAAACAAAAATAAGATATCAGGAATTCTAAAACAGACTTTTACTTGAAAATCAACCATTTTTCGTTTTCGTATGAGGGTCAAAATGACCCCTGTTGGCTGTTTTAGGTATTTCTATGCTTATGTATTTGAATAATTAATATAAAAATACGAAAAATTGTCAGAGTACGCTTAGAAGTATTTTAGAAAAAGTCAAAAAATGTGAGCTGCGGTGCTCTCTTGTACGTTGAACTACAGCATGGGGCATCGAGAAAAAAGGCATAATGACCCCTACGGCGCTTCTAGTGTTAAAGTAGGTAAAGTTTTTTTTTTTTTTTTTTTATTACACAGCTAATATGATTATTATTGTTCTTGTAAAATATATGATTTTTTATCATATTGCAGAATAATTAAGTTTACTTCCTTTCAATGTGTTCTTTTAATAAATCACATTTTTAAAAATAAATTTAATTGTTACATTCAAGTATTTTACTATATATAATCAAGATAAGTATACTTAAAAATGCTGTTAATGATATTTAATAAAAATAATTTATTACATATTTACTTACCATACATTTTAGTTTGATATTATAGTAACATAAATGTGATTTTGAATGCTTGAGCTACATATCTTATTTCAGAATAGTTGAGCATATTTTTGAGGTAACTATCAATTACATAAAATTTTAATTTGTTCTTAAGAATGAAAAATGATGCTTTCATTGTCAAATAATTACATTTTAGAAATTTGTTGAACCATCAAAATTTTAAGCTATTCACAATATTAAAAAAAAGTATGCAGTAGTTGAAATTTCTTTTAGAGCTTTTAAATCTAACAAAATTTTTATATTTTTTAACAATGAAGTTAGGATTTTAATTCCTTTTTGAAATAACAAATACAAAAAAATATATATATATTAACCTTAATTAATAAAATTTTGAGAGTAATGCAAAATCTTTTAAAGCCATATTTCCAAATTCTTGAGATTTGTAAGAATGTATATGCATTAATAATCGCTTAATCTTCTAACATTGAAGTTTCGTAAAACGCCTGCACATACTTCTACAGTAATGGGATGAAAAGATGATTTTCGGCGATAAAACTGCAATTTGTTAGAGGATGCATTAAAACTCAATAATTTTTCTTTGAGACAACAATTCATCGTTATCTCGTTAAGAAGTGTCATAATGATAAAACTCAGAAATATTTCTTTCAATGATTTCCTTTAATTTCAAATCGAAATTGAGAATGAATTATTAAAAATGTTTTCCAGTGTCCTTTGAAAATGAAGCTATTTCTTTTTCTAAAGAAATTAACTTTTCTTTGTCAACCTTAACTGATTCGATTGAAATATAGATTCAAAAAAACAAGCTCAAATTTCTAACGTTTTATATGAAATGTCAAAGAAAACGATTTGAACAACACAAGCTATATATATTTAAATAAATAAGATTTTCTCCAATTTTTTGTTCAAAAATAGTATTTCATGCAAACAAACAATAAATTAGAATGAAGAGTAAAACAATTAACTAAAAATATTTTTGACGTTTTGATAAAGAGAGACGAAGTGAAAAATTTTATCGATGTGCATGAAAATTAATATTTCATGTTTTGTTAATGTATTTTCCATGTTTTGCCAATTATTATTTCATTTTAAGTATGCTTTTAATATATTTTAAGTAATTTTATAAGAATTATTTATACAGATATACCGTAAGATTCGGCGTATTATCCGCAAGTAATGTGTGTCATTCCTATACAAAAAAATTTATTCAGCAGAAAAATCTATATATTTTCGAAGAAACAGCTCGTACAAACATAACTTCAATTTTTAAAAAAATCACACAATCAGTTGTGGAAGAAAATCATATTTATTGAAATTTAATTTTTCCGACTGAGTGAAAATAATGCCTGGATCGGCACTCGAACCCCGGAACTTTGACTTACAAGGTCAAGGCTTGGGTCAAGGTCCGGGGTTCGAGTCCCGGTCCAGGCATTATTTTCACTCAGTCGGAAAAATTAAATTTCAATAAACATAACTTCATTTATTAATTAAAATGCTTGGTGCAAAAATGACATGAAATCAGCGGATTACACACCAGAATTTATATATATATATAAGCCTATTGCTAGTAACGGCCCGAAATTTAGTGACATACATTTTGTACCACATACTTCAGTCTGAATAAAATTTTTATCAAATACAGTCATATGTTTGCTTTTTGGCTTAAACAACGTAACTCACAAATTGTTGCAGTTTATTTTCTGGTGTGTACTTTATAGACATTTTATGATACGAATTTTTTTTTTTTTTAAGTGTGTTTGTGTAAAAGGTATGCAACTAAATTTGTTACCCTTGTTTACCAGTAATTGAACATCATAAGCACAGCCTAAAAACACACTGTTCATATGTTTGGAAAAACATAGTTTGACTAATAGATGTTAAAGAAACATATTTATAGCACATTTCACTGTGCAAAATTTTATTCATTTCTCTGATCTTTAATTTTATTCATAAAATAAAAGCACAAATAAATATTAGTTTTAATGCAAAAAAGCTAGTGCCAGAAATTAAACGTTTCATAAATATAAGTGCAATACTAAAAAGAGATACATTATTATATAAGTAAATGTAGATTAAAATAATAATAATAATAATAATAATAATAATAATCCCGTTTGAAACATCTTCAATTGCTTTTCTTACATCAAAAGCTTAGTGTAATTAATGCAGGCTTTATTGCTAATTAAGACTATGGAGTAACTATAAATGGCATTATAAAAATAAAAAAAAAACTAAAACGTTAACGTCAGGAAGACTACATTCCTACACTGAATGAATATATAGATATATATAATAAAAACATTATATATAAAAAATTTACACTAAAAGTGCTTATATTTTATCAAACATTTAATCTTTTTTTTTTTTTTTTTTTAATTCTGTAAACATCATTTTGTATCTCATATGCTACGTCAAGTTTGATGATATTGTGTTTGTTTGAAAACTCTACATGTTATGAATAAACAAGAACGAAACATCATGCATTCCGAATTGATTATTAACACTTTACAACTGTACGCACTTGTTGTATCGTACAATTTTCGATGTTTCTTGCCTACATTATCCCACAACGGACAGACAGAAAGACTAAAAGGCATACAAATAGACTGATTGAATGTACAATCTGTCTTAAATATCGTGGGAAAGTATAAAAAACGCTTAAAGAAAATGCAACACTCATTTCTAAATGCAGACCTTAATGTATCTGAATATTTTAGTGTAGCCCTATAACTCTGAAAGTTAATCATATCATATTCTAGACATGTATTATTTTAGAATATTAACAATAAATGCAACATATTACTTTTATGATTTTTGCAGTATAAAATTGTTTAAATGTGATTTATTTAAAATGTCTGTCATAAAGCGCAATGCATTGGCGTTGTTTGAGAGTTCCTGTACACAAACCAGCTATACAGGATCGATGCCAATTTAAATAGGAAATATTCCATAGTAAACTTGAAAAGCATACTTTTTTTTTCCTGAAAATATTTACGGACTCTGAAGGCGGGCAGACGGACAGATAGGCAGACAGACAGTCGGGCAGACAAATCACAAATTTCAATCATATTCGCATTTAAAAATTATTAGAACGTGTTAAAACCACTTAATTTAAACGAAAATGCAATCCGAGCAAATTTCCAATAGTAGCAATTAAAGTAACTGAATATTTTTGTATGGCCCTGTAAATCTTATTAGTAATCAAGCTATATTCAATATAAATATTTCTTGTGTGCACATGAATAACAATTTCATTAAGATTTATGTATAGTTTTTAAAATTTGATTTATAGAAATACCCCTCATAGAACGCAATGCTTAGGAATAGTCTTGGGTGTCCCTGTACATACAGTGGTGGTATTCTTTCCATTTTCTATAAAAAAACATCCGATAGTGATTTTAAATTACATATTTCAATTTCATTAAGATTTGTATAATGTATAAATGTATTAGAATATGGTTTACAGAAATACCTCTCGTATAACATAATGCATTTGATTACTTTTGAGTGTCCCTGTACACAAACTAGTAGAAGTATTCCCTCCATTTTCAATAGAGAATATCCGATAGTGAACTTGAATAGCATATAACAGTTTCAAAAAATTCGATTAATATTTACAGGAGTTAGAGAGTGGACAAACAGACAGACAGACGAACGGAGAGATGAACAGACAAAGTAAAGTCATTAACATTTTTCAACAACGCTGAAAAGTGTTAAAGAGGAACGGAAACTTTTCATTATTCAAATAAATTTTCATATCTGGATGCATTTGCGTACTACTTACATACAAAAAAAAAAAAAAAAAAAAAAAAAAGCAAGCATACGGATTTAGAGCATTTTTTATAAAGTTCCCTCCATTTTTTTGTTTAATTTGTTTGTCTCCATGAATCCCTCATAACAAACTCTTTGTTGTAATATATGTCTATTATATGTTCTTTATACCAATCAAGTTCAAAGAGAATTTATAAAGTATTTTCTCAAGATAATCGATAAAAATGTCTAATTTGGCGTTCGACATTATTTTGTTTCCCACAAGTATTTAACAATGAATTGAATTAAAACATATTAGTTTAGATATTCTACTAGAAATGTAACTCGACAACAATAAATTTGTAGAATATCATTGGAACAAGGAATGCGTTTTGTAAATTGACATTGTGTACAAGATCAATACTTGATCTAAAAATTTATTTTAAATATTACTAGAATCACAGCTAACATTAACTTACGTCATTTCCTACGTTACTTGCATATAGTGTTTTAGACAAGTAAATAAAAATGCATATATTCCTATATATATGTACCTATATGTTTTTAGTTAACTACAAGGCTTTTTCCCTACAACCTTCTATTAACAATTAAATTATTTTAATACCTTTCATGAAGAGTTTTCATAAGCATACATTTTCGTAACTTAAATAACTTTTATACAGTAATATGTATTCTGCATGTATAGATTTTTCTAAATGTGTTTTATCAGTATGTAATTACTATTGTGTAACCAATGTAATTTTAATTTATTATGTAAAGCAGTTTAGTATCATTAAAAAAAAAAAGCATTAGTAGCATGTATTTCCTAAAGTGCGGTAATTATGGGTAATTAGCACTTCTTCAAGACTAATTTATCAAGAACGTAATTTTCTTGAAAAGTTATAAATTTACGCATAAATAAACTAAAATAAAAAACTCTTTATAGTTAATTTAATACACTTAACGTTAGTACAGAGAATATACTATATATAAAAGGTAGCAGAGAAAAAAGGTTCACGTTAAACTTAAAAATATATATTTTTATAATTAAGTTTCCCGTATTTCAGAGCTTTGAATATTAAAAGGAAAATATATAAAAAATAATCTGGTGTGTCACTCACACTACTTTCTCTTACCCTGAAATTTAATACTAATAATACAGGTTGGAGATTAAGAGGTAAGATAACGAGTACTGCTATGTACACCTATGTTAAACAATTCAAATTAGGCTTAGGAAGAGTTTTATATAATAATTAGATCTGTGTGAGGTGGCTACCGCCCCCCTCAACCCCCGTTTCATTAATGTACAAAAAACAAGCAATGAATATTTAGCTTAAAACATACATTATTTACCATATCTCTATGAGGAATTTATTTCAGTTCCCGAACAGCTTTCTTGGAAATGGTAAAATATAAGCACATCCACTAACAACAAATAACTAGTGTGCTGTGGCCACCACACGACTTTCTTGTATATTTTCCTATACAAACTCACTCAGTAAAAATAATTTATTAAAATTCTTATTTTTAAAAAAATGTCTTTCATGATAATGCACTTGGTTTCCATATTAGAGAAGTAGTATAACGCTAAATACATATTAAAAAAAAAAAAAAAAAAAGTTGAATTTATTCTCAATATTACATTTAATATATATATATATATATATATATATACTGTTAAAAATGAAAAAAATAGATAACTTTATTTTAAATTATCGCAGATCGATGGTTCAGCCATTCGTTTTAAAGGTATTGGCGAGCTCTTTTGAAAATACCCATTATGAAAATTTACTCCCCTCGAGAGGTAGCAGGCGAGGCTCCTACATACACAATTTTTTCCCCAGTTGACTATCTCTATTACACAAAATATATAATCGTATCATTTGGTTTAGTGCAGTGTACAGATGTTAAACTCTACTTACCTGTAATTTCCCCCATACACGTAATGTATTTGAATAATTTTGAGTGTCCCTGTACACAAACAATTTGCTTCATCTCAACGAAAATCTTAGTGTAGCATCCCTATATGATACACATTTAGGATACCGAGTTTGTAATTTCTGCTACTATTTGTTATTGAGATATGCTGATAACAGGCACACAGGCAGACATACATACAGACCATTCGCTAGAAACATGATTTTTCGTATTCAGGGGCCTCAGAACATGTAAATATAACAAAAACACACGTTAAAAATTTTCACCCTAAAACAATAGTTTTTCGACCCTGTGGGTAAGAGAAAGTAATAATAATACTGAAAGTAATCTTGAATTTTTTTTTTTTTGATGCAATTTGGCAATTTATTGTATTTTCTTAATTATTACATTCATGATCATTTTGAGAATACTTTTAAACGAGACTTTAAAAAGTAATTAATCTACTCCTCATTATTAAACAATCTGTGTGAAAAAGTATTTTGAATTTGAATGAATGCATTAATTTTCAATAGCAATTGCTGTACATATATTGTAGAACATACAGCTCTTTTGGTATGTATATTGCAAAGCTCACAGTATTCGAAGTTATATCACCCGATATAAATTTAGACATAAATGCAGGTAATGTCAGATTTGTTTTACATGTTTTTAGATATAAATGCATTAACATGTAATATATTGCAAATTAATTAAATTTTAACCAAATATAAAGAACCAAATAAAAGCGCTCTTTAACAGGAGACAACAACAAGAAAAGTTAAATGAAAATGGATACTGAGATCTTACACATACTTTTATATACTTTGGGATTTTAGAGATCATCACATCCTGGTACTCAATAATACTTTTTTATTTATTTATTTATTTATTTTATGTGCACAAGCACAAAAATAAAAAAATTAAACATTATTGCACTAAAAACATTCCGACGGAATGTTCGTAATGAAGAGATTACCAAATCTTCTATTGCTTCCCACTGCTGGTCTCAAGGTCATCGTTTTGATTTTTCCAAAACTAACATAATTTCATCTCCTGTCTGCTCCTCCCATTTGGATATTCATGAAGCATTTTACATATTTAAAAATTCGAAAAATCTTGTTAATGATATTTCTTCCACTCCTTTCTTCTCTGATGCTTGGAAATTACTCACGTAACTTAGATTTTAGTTTAATTTTTGTTATCCTTAGATTGTTATATGTTTAATCTCACTCATTTATTTATTTTCTTGTTTTTTGTACAATTCTACTCACACCAGTAGCTATATTTAGTTTCTACTTTATAAACTTTTTCTTTTCATCTTAAACGATTTTGTGCGTTGCCGCTTTGACTGCAGCACTCGTGCTTACTTTGTTCGCCTGATGAAGGGTCGTGTGTTTTTTCGACCCGAAACAATTGTTGCGAGTTTATTGCATTTTATGGTGTTTATTCAAAGTTTGTAAGTAATAATATTAAAATTATTATTTGAAAAAATTACCTTTTATGATAAGGCAGACGACAGTTTTTTTTTTTTTTTTTTTTTTTGTTAAAAGTAAAAAAAAAAAAAAAACGATAACTTTGTTTTAAATTATCGCAGATCGAGGGTTCAACCATTCGTTTTAAAAGTATTGACGAGCTCTTTTGAAAGATACCCATCATGAAAATTTACTCCCCTCGAGGGGGGACATCCCCCCCAGGGGGCGAGGCGAGGCTCCTACATACACAATTTTTTTTCCCAGTTAACTATCTCTATTACAAAAAATATATATTCGTTTCATTTGGTTTAGTGCAGTCTATAGACGTTAAACTCTACTTTCCTGCAATTTCCCCCATAGACGTAATGTATTAGAATTCTCTTGATTGTCCCTGTACACGAACCATTTGCTTGATCTTAACGAAAAGCTTTCTATAGCATCCCTATATGATACACATTTAGAATACCAAGTTTGAACTTTCTGCCATAATTTGTTTTTGAGGTATGCTGATAACAGACAGACACACAGACACACAGACATACACACAGGCCATTTGCTATAAACATGATTTTCGTATTCAGGGGACCTCAAAACGTGTAAATATAACAAAATCTCGCGTTCGAAAATTTGACCCAAAAACAATACTTTCTCTACCTTTTGGGTAATAGAAAGTAAAAAAGAAGAAAAATAATCTGGTGTGTCACTCACACGACTTTCTCTTACCTTGAAATTTAATACTATAAATACAGGATGCAGATTAATATATAAGATAACGAGTATTGTTATGTAAGCCTATGTTAAAAAATTCATATTAGGCTTCTGAAGAGTTTTAGATGATAATTAGTTCTCTCAGATGGGGGGCTACCACCCCCTTAACCCCCCGTTTCATTAATGCACCTACATTTATATAGAATTTAATTCGGTTATTAAAAAATAATTATCTTTTTAAAAAATAATTTTGTTAAATTATTATTTAAAAAAATTATCCTTTATGATAAGGCAGACGATTTCTATATTAGAGAAGTAGTATAACACCAAATATCAAAAAAAAAAAAAAAAAAAAAAAAAATCATTTTATTCTCAATATTTAAAAAAAAAAAAAAAAAAAAAACATCCGTTGATTCAACCATCCGTTTTAAAGGTATTGGCGAGCTCTTTTGAAAGATACCCATCATAAAAAACGTCTACTCCACATTTAGTACGATTGTAGTACGTAACAGTATTCGGCTTCACCTTTGCACTGTTGTCCGTAAACACATCCGTGTGCATAGTGCTAAGAATCGCGACATTCTTTCTCTTCTTGCACCTATATATAGTGAGTGTTTCGTTCCCATATTTTAGTGCAGAAGATGAATATCGTGGAGAAGATGTGTCGCGAGCAATGGTTGGTAATTCTCTCTTGTTCAGACGCATCGTCCCTACGATTGTAGTTTTCTTCACAGAAAGTTCATCTGCAAGTTTTACAGAAGTAAAAAAATTGTCAGTAGTGACGTTGAGTCCTTTGTTTAGATGTGGTTGTAGTAATTTGAGCACAACACTTTCCCCAAGTTGAACATCAGCTGGCCGCTCTTCATCCTTGCCTAAATAAGGGTAGCCATTCAAAATATACTTAGATTCTACATCAGTTGCTAGCCAGAACTTGATGCCGAACTTGTCTGGCTTATTTGCCATGTATTGGATGAATCTGCACCTTGATTTACACGGCAATAGCTGTTCATCAACGGTTATTTCTGCTCCAGGGTTATAGCACAAATAACAATTTTCAATCAGCTTGTACCAAATTTCAGAAGCAAGAGCAAATTTGTTCGTGGCAAGGCGTTCCGCTCTGCTACTTCGCACATCAAATCTGAGGTACCGCATGATTTTACGGAAACGATTGCGTGACATTGTCTCTCTGAACACGGGTGGTCCCAATTTATTGTTCCACAACTCATCTGCACAAAGTTTTGAATGACCTAGAGCTCCACGGGCATATAATAGAGCGAAAAAAGCATCCAGTTCCACTAGAGTAACGTACCAGTTGCTGTCATCTCCAAGCTGACGTCGTGCTTCAGCAACTGTACATGTTTGAATGTGTTTTACCATTGCTTCATTCACCATCAAACGCCAGGCCGAAGCAGGATTTTTCCCAATATTACAACGTGCAAAAGGCGTTGGTTATAGCGTACATTTTCTTCTCTATAAGGCGCCATCTTATATATTAAAACACAAAGCTATTTCTTTAAGACCAAAATCGCACGATCTGAGCTTGCGCGAAGGCTGTTCCTTTCCTTAAACGCAATCGGAGATCAATAGCTGAAACGTACACGTTTCGCTTTGAACCAATAGGAAGCAACCGAAGCAGGGTCTATTCCTTTTCTTAAGCGTAAAGACCATCGTTTTCGTACGTGTTTATTTTAATGGCGTCGTCGTGCAGTGACTATCGTCGCATTGTTGTTATTGATTTTGTTCTTCAATTTGATTGTAAGTATTAGCTTATAAAGCTCACAATTTCGCAATTTAAATGACAGCAAGGTGTGTATAGATTCTTTTGTTTTATTTCATCCACTTCGTATAAAGTTTACTCTTTTGCATGTGTCCTATGTTATTGCGTATAATTCCGTATCTTTTAGCACAGAAAACTGCATTTTTTACTTTTTCTTCTGCGTTGTGTAAATTATTCCGTTTATTTAAAATATTCCAATATGCATTTTGACATTTCTTCTGCATTGTAACTATATGTTTATTTCAATGATTGATGGTATTTATTTACTTTGTCCAGTTATTAAATTCGATTAATCAAAACTTTAAAAGTTCACGTCGTGCTAAAAATTAACAAAACACTCGATTTTTATTTTAAGAAGTGTTTTAATGTTTTTAAAGTGGATTATATAATACGAAAAGAAGATAATGTTGAATTTACGGTTTTTGCATTGATACTTATTTATCACACTTTTTTTTTTTTTTTTTTTTTTTTTTTTTTTAATCTATGGCAAGTTGATGATTCGAATCACTTACACGAGTTTTCATGCTTTCAAAAGAAGCATTAATTAAAACAAAAATAAATAAAAAATAAATTGTTTTGTAAACGCAAAAATTGATTGCTTGATAATTATAAATGTGTTATGTACTAAGTTTTTCATGTTAAATATGTATTGCAAAATGTTTTTTTTTTTTTTTTTTTTTTTTATATAAATTACCCCCTTATTTATTTGGTTTAACTTTAAACGTTTATTATAATGGCTTGAGAAATTAAAAAGTGATGGAAAATTAAGTTGTTAGTATTACATTTAAAAGGCCCGTTTGAAGTAACAAAATCAGGTAAACTATTAATTGTTACTGAATATTAGTTCTAAAAATTTTATTGCTTTTTTGTCTATTTGAATTAGGCAAATTTTATTTCAATAAGAAATAAAAATTTAACCAGAAAAAAGATTTAAAATTAAAAAATTAAAATTAAAAGCAGAATTTCCAATGCTAAAAAAAAAAGATGAATTATACATAATATTGTAGAACTCATGCAAAAGTGTATACTTTACACAAAGTGACAGGAAAAGGAAAAAAAATGTATATATTACACACCTTGCAGTTTTCCAAAAAAGGAAATTATGAACCTTTAAGCCAATACTTTTGACCAAATTGGAAAACATTGTCGTAATTCATTCAAACATTAGTTGCTTTTTCACGTGTTTTCTTACATATAAATTTTTTATGTAATTTATATGTTTTAAAGTCTCCTTAGTTCTCTTTTTCAAAGATTGGATAATATGTATGTATTGGTTGAAAAAGGGTGGGTGGGGGGAGGGGATTTTCTGTCTGTCACATCACAAAAAAATACTATAACTGCGAAAAGTCAATTTCTTTTGGCTATTCCGATGTAACAACTTTGTTAATTGTTAGACGAGATTTTGTAGATACCTGTGGTCTCGATGGTGGAGGGGAACAACAAAAATCCCCCCCCCCCTTTCGAGATCGCAGGTATGCACAAAATCCTGTTTACATACAGGGTGCTGATGATCGAGGGTGTCACCTCGCGAAAACGGCTACACCAACTTCAAATATCAAAAGCTTGAAAGAAAAGTTTAAACTTTAACTTAGACAAATAAACACTTTTAATATTAACTATATAATATACCTTTTATTAAATCTCTGGCCGCTTTTAAATCTGCATGCAAGTAGGAGATTTCAGGGTTTTTACATGTTTGTTAACTTTCACCTTTTGGTATACAGTATGCATAATTGATGGTAGTGGAATTTATGGGGTTGTTATATATCAGATATTTTTAAATAAATATTTCATTTATGTTTAACTTACTTTTTTTTTTTTTTTTTTTTTTTGACTAAATAATATGAAAATTGCTAGAAATATCTTAAAAAAGTGACTGTGTCGAATTCTATTGTAGAGCGACAACTCCATACAAAACCAGCACACCCACTTTAAGCTTCTTTTAAAAGAGTTAGTATAAAACAATGGTTCTCGGCTGGTGTGCTATAAAAAGATTTCAGTTTATTTGGTATTCGGCCGGTTCAGCAGGTAACACTGTAACAACTTTCTCAGTTGTTAGAGTATGTAAACAGAATTTTGTAGATACTACCTGTTGTCTCTATTGGGGGGCAGGGGATATTTGTCATTACAAATTATTCGATAGAAGTTTCAATTAAAATCAGACGTGCAGCTGAAAAATAGAATGTGTATGTATGTATACAGAACCCCCAATATCTATCAAATAATTCCTAAGCAACAAACCCCCCCCCCTTCATCGAGACCGCAGGTATGTACAAAATCCTGTTTACATACAGGGTGCTGATGATATAGGGCGTTACCTCGCGAAAGCGGCTACACCAACTCTAAATATGAAGCTATAAAAAAATTTTAAACTTTATATTAAATAAATAAATACTTTTAATATTAACTATATGATATACCTTTTATTAAGTCTCCGCTCGCTTTTAAATCTGCATACAAGTAGCAGATTTCAGAGTTTAAATGTTTGTTAGTTTCATGTTTGGTTTACAGTATGCATAATTGATGGTAGAGGAATTCATGGAGTTGTTATATATCAGACTTTTTTAAATAAATATTTCATAAATGTTTAACTTAATTTTTTTGTTTTTTGATTGAATAATATGAAAATTTCTATAATATTAAAAAAAAGAGTGACTGAGTCGAATTCTATTATAAAACAGTGGTTTTCGGTTGGTGTGCTGTAAGAGAATTTCAGTTGTAAATTTAAATGTTATTAAGCCGTCAAATTTTGACGAGTATAAACTATTCCTAATTAATCAGAATTCAAATGAAATTGCGTCCTGCACTTTGTCGTTTTTTCCAAAACAATGCTTTACCTAAAAAACGATTTTGTTGCAATTTGACCTCCACTGGTGTATGATCCGAGTTTTCCTGTACTTCCTATATATTTATGAAACCTCCTATTTTTCCTATATTTTTTAATTGCCGCTCAATATTTCCTATATTTTAGTTTTGACTACTTCCGAATGTCTGATTGAATGCGCAGTATCTATATATTAATTTGAAACGTGTTTTGTCTGTATCAACTAAATTGAGCGAATGGCTAAATGTAAAAATTTGGTTGAGGTGTCTAAAAAAAGGTCTTGGTCTCTAGATGTATCATCAAAAGAGAACAAAAAGAGTCAAACGGTTCCCCCTCCCCTTCCCCCTGGGAGGCAGAGGTTAAGAACATGTTTGCGAGTTTAACTCAGCTCCAAATTATTTCACGGTGAAGAAGTTGCACATGAGGGGACTAGACTCAAATACTAAAAAATCAATTTCTGCGATTTTGGAATTTTCGATTTTAGAGGGGGAAAGTAGATTTGGGGGAGGAAAGGGGGAAATTAGTTTGAGAGGGGAAATCCGTTCTAAACACCACACATGTAGCACATCATTTTGAAGGCCTTGAAATTTCATGAAGATTGGGGATGTTTCTATACAATATAGTGCACCCCTTGGTGGTGAAAAATGGAACTAGGTGATTTTGTAGTAGACCCTATCATGTTGCACCTTATTTTAAAGGTCTTAGTGTTTCCTGATCGTTGGTGATGTTTGTACAGAACACACTGTGCCCCCTGGCGGTGGAAAGTGTAACTAAAGGATTTTGCAGTTGGCACCACCATGTGACACCTTATTTGAAAAGTCTTGGGAATTCAAGGCAATTGGTGATGTTCGTATACAACATACTGCACCCCCTGGTGGAGGAAAGAGAATTTTACGTATCATGCCTGCTATACGGTGCCGCAGCCACAGGCAGCAGAAACACGAGTCAAAGGTTCGTTCAGTTCAAGGTTCATTTTTGAGAATTTTTTCATGTTATTAGCGGCCCGCATATACACAGCCACAGGCACTGGGGTCACAAGGCAGAGTTTCGTTCGGTTCGAGGTAATTTTTTTTGTTATTGCTGATTATTTTTTCCGCTATGCTTTTATTTAAAAATAGAAATTCAAACAAAATCGAGTTAAAGATATGAAATCATACAAATTTAAAGTTCATTTCTATTTATAAGGATTTTTCCGAATTTCTTTTTTTAAGTGAAATGTTGTAAATTATATTAGATGATTTAACTTGAAATATATTTAAATAATGATGCGACGATTTTTGAAACATTACAGTCAATAAAATGACCGTCGAATTCGACGGGTTCCAGCTAGTAAGCATTTTAATATAATTAAAATCACAATTTCTTGTTTTTAACGATTATGTTTATTCATGTATACGAAATATTTTTGTTATTCATAATATATTATAAATTCACTTTTTGACCTCCAGAGGCGCTGTGAAACATTTTAAATTATCATACAAATCATGCACTCATTTAAACACGCAATATATTCTAATACATTCTTAAATTACACGTGTCACTGACAGCTTTCGAACCAACGATCTGTCGGTTAGCAGTCCAAATGTCTTAAATATTAAACCATGCTGCCACTTTCAGTTTCGTTTAATACAATAATTATACTTAATCATATGTGAATGTAAAATTTATGCGATTCAAGCACCATCTTGCAGCATAACAGAGTCTATCAGTCAGTGATGAGCGTAAACGTATAATAAAAAATAAAATAACTATATTTATTTAAAATTTTGTTAGACAAATTTTGTTTATTATTTTAAATATTCTATTCATTTATTATTGTGAAATAACTATTCAATCTAAACTATAATGAAATAAATGGAAAATCTCAGTAATAACACTATTTAATCTGAAAGATAAAAAAAAAATTAAAAAGAGGAATGTATTAGTCTATTAATCTAAAATGAAATAATCTGGTGTGTCACTCACACGACTTTCTCTTACTCTGAAATTTAATACTATAAATACAGATTGCAGATTAATTGGTGAGATATCAAGTACTGTTATGTAAACCTATGTTAAACAATTTCATATTGGGCTTCTGAAGAGTTTTATATGATAATTAGTTCTGTGTGAGAGGGGCTACCGCCCCCCTCAACCGCCCGTTTCATTAATGCACCTATATTTATATAGAATTTAATTCGGTTATTAAAAAAAAATTCTCTTTTTAAAAAATATTTTATTAAAATTATTATTTAAAAAAATTACCTTTTATGATAAGGCAGACAACAGTTTTTTTTTTTTTTTTTTTTTTTTTTTTTTTGTTTGTTAAAAGGAAAAAAAAAAAAAAAAAAAAAAAAAAACGATAACTTTGTTTTAAATTATCGCAGATCGAGGGTTCAACCATTCGTTTTAAAGGTATTGGCGAGCTCTTTTGAAATATACCCATCATGAAAATTTACTCCCCTCGAGGTGGGACATCCCCCCCAGGGGGCGAGGCGAGGCTCCTACATACACAATTTTTTTTTCCCAGTTAACTATCTCTATTACAAAAAATATATATTCGTTTCATTTGGTTTAGTGCAGTCTATAGACGTTAAACTCTACTTTCCTGCAATTTCCCCCATAGACGTAATGTATTAGAATTCTCTTGATTGTCCCTGTACACGAACCATTTGCTTGATCTTAACGAAAAGCTTTCTATAGCATCCCTATATGATACACATTTAGAATACCAAGTTTGAACTTTCTGCCATAATTTGTTTTTGAGATATGCTGATAACAGACAGACACACAGACACACAGACATACACATAGGCCATTTGCTAAAAACATGATTTTCGTATTCAGGGGACCTCAAAACGTGTAAATATAACAAAATCTCGCGTTCGAAAATTTGACCCAAAAACAATACTTTCTCTACCTTTTGGGTAATAGAAAGTAAAAAAGAAGAAAAATAATCTGGTGTGTCACTCACACGACTTTCTCTTACCTTGAAATTTAATACTATAAATACAGGTTGCAGATTAATAGATAAGATAACGAGTATTGTTATGTAAGCCTATGTTAAAAAATTCATACTAGGCTTCTGAAGAGTTTTAGATGATAATTAGTTCTCTGAGAGGGGGGGCTACCACCCCCTTAACCCCCGTTTCATTAATGCACCTACATTTATATAGAATTTAATTCGGTTATTAAAAAATATTTCTCTTTTTAAAAAATAATTTTTTTAAATTATTATTTAAAAAAATTATCCTTTATGATAAGGCAGACGATTTCCATATTAGAGAAGTAGTATAACACCAAATATCAAAAAAAAAAAATCATTTTATTCTCAATATTAAAAAAAAAAAAAAAACCATCCGTTGATTCAACCATCCGTTTTAAAGGTATTGGCGAGCTCTTTTGAAAGATACCCATCATAAAAATTTACTCCCCTCGAGGGGGGATTTCCCCCCCAGGGGGGAGGCGAGGCTCCTACATACACAAAAAAAAAAATTTCCCAGTTAACTATCTCTATTACAAAAATATATATTCGATTCATTTGTTTTAGTGCAGTCTATAGACGTTAAACTCTACTTACCTGCAATTTCCCCCATAAACGTAATGTATTAGAATTCTCTTGATTGTCCCTGTGCACGAACCATCTGCTTAATCTTAAAGAAAAGCTTACTGTACCATCCCTATATGATACACATTTAGAATACCAAGTTTAGACTTTCTGCCATTATTTGTTTTTGAGGTATGCTGATAACAGACAGACACACAGACACACATACATACAGACACAGAGACATACACACAGACCATTTGCTAAAAACATGATTTTCGTATTCAGGGGACCTCAAAACGTGCAAATATAACAAAATCTCGCGTTCGGAAATTTGACCCAAAAACAATACTTTCGCTACCTGAAGGGTAAGAGAAAGTAAAAAAATAGAAAAAAAATCTGGCATGGCATTTACATGTATTCCGCTTTTATATCCAGCATTACGATATATCCTAGATATTTCGATGACAGATTGCACATTAAGCGGTAAGATAATTAGTAATTTATAAAACATATGTTAAAACTAATAAAACTTGGCTTAAGAAAAATTTTATTTGACATGTTTGTGTGTGGGGGGGAGGGGGGGGGGGAGAGCTACTCATAAGCTCATCATCTCGCTTGAATACAGTACCTACATTATAAGATTTATATAGAATTCAGGGCTTCTATTAAATTTAAAATGATATTCCAAATTAATCCGACAATTTTCACCCGTATTACTTCTTGAAACTTATCTCGATCTTAATCGAATATTTGAACTAGAAAACTCAAGTAAATTTCAAATTACACCATTTGAATTACCTGTAATTATTTGTTTTCAATTTATACTGATAACAGACGTACACAAAGAATAACATATTTTTTAAAAATTGTAGTTAATTACAATATTTTTGCGCTGTTTTGTTCACGCATTAATTGCCCTAATACATTTCATTTATACTCCCTATAAAAATACAATTTATTAACCTCAATAAATATCTCTTCCAAGTTAATTTAAGAACTGAATATATAAAGAAACTTAAATAAAGAAATGTATTTCACTTATATATGCTGTCAATAATTCTAAAAACAGTAATAAAACATACTTTCAGCATATCACACCATTTAAAATATCTTTATATCCCAAAAAATCTTTACATTCCGACGTTTCGGTTAATATTCAATTTTTAACCATCTTCAGGGAAATGATGTACATAAACTGTAAAACAAATTTTGCCATTCTTGGATATTACAAATACAATCCACAAAGAAATTAATACGTGATTACATAAATTATACCCTCAATTTGGCTTCGTTTCTTAAACTTAAAATAATTTAAGGTAACCCTGTTATTGTTTATGAATAATTTATAGTACTAACAATGGAAACCAAGCTCTACTTTATGAATCTTTTGAAATTATAAAAGGAAATCCGAAATTTGTAATGATACTTTTTATATTGACCCCAACTCAATTTGGCTTCGTTTCTTAAGCATAAAATAATTTAAGGTAACCCTGTTATTGTTTATTCTGGCAACCCTGCAGTGTGATACTTTGACTCCGTTTTATTAAAGAGATTTATTTTTCTTGTAATGTGCATGATTTTGATTATGATTTATTTAGATGTTTTTAACTCATTTTAAGATGCATATAGATTGTTTTTTTTTTTTTATATATATAACTTATGTAAGCACGTATTAATTTCTTTGTGAATTGCATTTGTAATATCCAAGAATAGCTTAATTTGTTTTATAGTTTATGTACATAATTTCCCCGAAGATGGTTAAAAATTGAATATTAACCGAAACGTTGGAATGTAAAGATTTTTTGGGATATAAAGATATTTTAAATAGTGTGATATGCTGACAGTATGTTTTATTACTGTTTTTAGAAATAAAGAAACTTATCAATAGCCCTGTATAAATTTCGATAATTTTATTTTCGAAATATAATTATATACGCATATAATAAAGATATTTACAAATCGTATCATTAATAATCGTATGAGTAGAAATAAAGCTAGATGAAATAAATATTTAAGATGTATTATATTATTAGCTCACTTCATATATAATTTTATATATATATATGCAATGTTTGAAAAGGTTTTCATTATATATATATATATATATATATATATATATTACAATTTATTTTAAGTAGCTGTCTACAATTATTTTGATTAGCTTAATTATATTCATCGTAGAAATTTAATTATTATGTACATACACATTTACAATTTAACTTCTGAAAAATTATGCATTTCTTTTGGGAAAAATGTATATTTATATACATTTAATGTCTTTAAATTATTTATTTACTTTAACTTCTTTAGTTATTATAATTATTATTATTATTATTATTATTAAAGTATGAATGTATATAAAAAATACTATATTATGATAATATCATTTTCTTTCCCAGTATAATTGCAGTAGATACTTGAAACATTAATATGGTTTAATATTGTACATGAAAAATAGTAAGAGATAAGTAATAATCAAGAAGTGCAATTATTTTATGTTATTTTAATTTTATTATGTTTAATAATATATACCAAAAATGTTATAAACATTATAAACACATGTTTTCCATTCTTATGTGCAAGTTATTTTAATTATTCAATAAATTATTATATATTTTAAATATATCACAAATTTTCCATTAAATTAACATTTTGAATTCTGATTATTTCATAACTAAGCTCTAACATTGTCATTAAACTGCCAATCTAATTGCTCTGTGATAAGCCTTTAAATACTTTCAGAGTAACTATTCATTCAGAAAATTTGTTTTATATTTCTCTGAATAATAATGGGTCTTGGTTGTAAGAGTATTACTAAATCGAATAATTCGTAACTTGCAGTTTATATGACAAGAAAGTTTTGAGTGACTTTTAACAACATTTTATTAAATGACAAATAAAAGGAAATTAGTTTTAAATAATGCATAATTAATTTTGTTCATATTAATTCAGTAATAAAAAAATATTTCAAATTATGTATTGAATCATCAAAATTAACCCGCGAATTTTTGAATATATATTTTTTATTTTTTATTATTTAATTTATAACAATATGTTTGCTTAAAACTCAATGCATATTTTAAACCAAAAATTATACATTTAAACACTTGTCAAATGGTAAGTGAAACTTTTAAATAAGCGTAAGCCCTACAAGTTTTCCATTAAATGACATTATTATACGTAAAATATCTATTATACACGATGTCAAAACTCAAAACATTTTATATAAAAATAAAGTTTTTAATACCAATCAAACGGAAAGTAAAATTTAACTAAGAGAAAATTATGGATTTGGCTTACAATAAATAATACATTTTGAAATTTAAATGTACCAGTATAAAATAATAATAATAATAGTAAACTTGTTTCTATGTGTTTCAGCTTACATGAAAACTTAAGAAAGAAAAAAACAGTATAAATACTGCAAATTTCACTCAATTTTTATACGTTTGTAGTCACTGAATATTATATTAAAATAATTAACCTGCCAGCGACTTAAAATGTGTTTTCCTAATTTTTTTACTCTTCCATCCTCTGATTTACGTCATAATCTGAAGATTGCGGATTCGATCTCTGCTCCTGCCGAAGACCGTCTTGTAAATTAACTGTATGTGCTGTACGTAAAATACGTCATTTCTGCAATGTCTTTTATGTTTCGTAAAATTAATAAATCTGTGTGTTACAAAAACTGGGAAAGAATACCTACGCGAATGATTAAGATTCTGATGCTATGTTTCATGACAACATTGGGATTGATTCCCAGACCATCGCCAAAAGCTCACTAGGCAGATATAGTGCGAGTTAATCAAGCTAGTCCAAATTAGTCTTCAGACTTACGGTTTATTTTTGTTGATATTGTTAAAAAAGACATAATTAGTCAATAGAAAATTAATTAAAAAATGATAGATTTACGTATTTATGCATTTGAAGTTAAAATTCTTGACTATAACTGGGAAAACGCTTTCAAAGGCAGCGAGAACGCAAAATAAAGTTTCGAGCGATTTTGATAGAACTGTTTATTTATAAAATAATAATAATAATAATAATAATAATAATAATAATAATTAAAAAAAAAAAAAAAAACCTCATTCCATCCCCTCCCTTTTTTTTCGAAAATCAATTCAATATATTGACCAAAGCCTGACAGTTCATTTATAATTAGAAAATTACGCTTAATTTACAATATCAGGTTACAAGGTTATAGAGTTTTGTACATTACTATTTTTAAGTAAAACAGCCGCTATACAATAAATCCAAAAAAGTTTTAATTAATCTGGTAATCTCATTTTTTTTTTATCAAAGGTGTTAAATAATAAAATTTTATTATCCTCTATGCAACCCTAAAATTGCATAATCTCTATAATTAATTCTATTATATTATCATATATAATGTTTCGCTTCAAAGTTAATAGTATTATGTAGAGTGTTAATCCTATGTAGCTTTGTAAATTGTGCTCTGGCGCATTTCAACAATATTTTTACAGAAAAAAGTGTTACTTTTATTTAACTTTTGATAAACTTTACTCAGTATTCTCAATAAATTCATTATTATTGAATGCCAAGAACAGTGATGCTTATTATTAGCACTTTGCAATGAATCTAAATAAAGTATTTTTACTTACTCAAAAGTATCCAAATATTGAAGCCTGTGAAAATATTTAAAAAACTATTAAATAAACTTTAATTAAGGCCTTATCCTGAGTCACTTTCACCGGGGGACCCCGGCATTATCAAAGGCGTCCTTCTGTGGTAGCGCTCCATGTTTCGAGTTGGAACACAGAAGGTCGCCTTTGATAATACCGGTAGCCACCGGTGATAGTGACTCATGATGAGGCCTTAAGTAAGGTTTATTAAGTAGTTTTTCAAATATTCCTACTTAGCTTAAAAACTGTAAGAAAATGAAAAAAAAAAGAAAGAAAGAAGAGAAAACTATGTCATACTAAAATGTAGAGATAGGTCAGTCTTCAGTTTAAGTCAGGAGGACTATTTTTAATTTCTTTCACCCATACAGAATAAAATATTGTTTTGGAGTAAATTTTTGTAATGGAGAATTTGCTATATTTACACATTTTAAGGTCCCCTCAATCCGAAAAACAAAAATCAAATTTTAAACACATGTTGATGATTTTCTATGTCTGTTTTTTAACCTATTATAAGCACCTATTATAACCTATTATTATTCAACAACAAATATTAGTAGAAGTTCTTGGCATTCTAACTCCACGTCAAATTGAATACTACTTGAAAAATTCTATTGGCATCAGACAAATGATAGGTATCAATAAAAATATTTAAATGCACTTCAACTAAGGGCAAAATTTCTTATAGATACAGTTTATCATATTCAGACTACACAAAATAAAATAAAATTAATATTCCTCATTTATGTGCACTAAAGGATGTCTTATTTAAAATATAGTGTGAAAATTCTTTGTTTTTTCGTTTGCAGGGTGATATAGAAGAATTAATATACACAAGTGATTAGTATGTATGCATTTATATATATATATATATATATATTTATTTATTTATTTATTTATTTATTCATTCATTTATTTATAACAAGTTTATGATTCAACTAAATTTCTTTCAGCTTATTTTGGTTTCTAAAAAAAACATGAAAATGAAAGAGATAAATGAATAAAAACATAGTATAAGTAGTTTGTATCATTTTATCTATCGAAATCTACATAACTAGTATATAACCCCGTCAGAAATGACGGAATGTGAACGATAAATCTTGAAAACAATGTTTAGATCATGAAGATTACCACGTGATCATTTAAATGTATATTCAGTTTTTGTTTATAAATCAAATGTGTTTCGATATTTTATAATTTTCGTTCTGAAATTAAAAAAATTCTACCCGATCAATAAATATGAATGACAATAAAAAAAAACTGCTGGTTGACAAAAAATATAGGCCCGAAAACACAACAGCAACAACACATCCCAGTGTTCCGTTAAGTGCTCTATTTAAAGTCCACATAATAAGAATAATCTAGTGTGTCACTCACACGACTTTCTCTTACCCTGAAATTTAATGCTATAAGTACAGGTTGGAGATTAAGAGGTAAGATAAAGAGTACTGTTATGTAAACCTATGTTAAACAATTCAAATTAGGCTTCGGAAGAGTTTTATATGATAATTAGTTCTGGCCCCCCTCAACCCCCCGTTTCATTAATGCACCTACATTTATATAGAATTTAATTCGGTTATTAAAAAATAATTCAGTTTAAAAAAATAATTTATTAAAATTATTATTTAAAAAAGTTATCTTGTATGATAATACAGACGATTTCCATATTAGAGAAATAGTATAACACTAAATATCCAAAAAAAAGTTGAATTTATTCTGAATATTAAAGTAAAAAAAAATGTTAATAATGAAAGAAATCAATAACTTTATTTTAAATTATCGTAGATCGATGGTTCAACCATTCGTGTTAAAGGTATTGGCGAGCCCTTTTGAAAGATACCCATCATGAAAATTTACTCCACTCGAGGGAGGACATCTACCCCAGGGGGGGGGGGGAGGCGAGGCTCCTACATACACAAAAAAAAAAAAATCCCAGTTGACTATCTCTATTACAAAAAATATGTATTCGTTTCATTTGGTTTAGTGCAGTCTATAGATGTTAAATTCTACTTACCTGCAATTTCCACCATAGACGTAATGTATTTGAATGTCCCTGTACACGAACCATTTGCTTCATCTTAACGAAAAGCTTACTGTAGCATCCCTATGTGATACACATTTAGAATACCGAGTTTGGAATTTCTGCTACTATTTGTTCTTGAGATATGCTGATAACAGACACACAGACAGACACAGAGACCATTCGCTAAAAACGTGATTTTCGTATTCAGGGGACCTCAGAACATGTAAGTATAACAAAAACTCACGTTCGAAAATTTGACCCTAAAACAATACTTTCTCGACCCTATGGGTAAGAGGAAGTAAATAACGATTCACTTCATTTTACCAAAATACTTTTTTCAAGACTATCGAAGATCCTGTTTCCAAATACTTAAGCGAAGTGTGACGTCACTGACCGTCTGTGGATGCAAGAAAAAGATTCCCTATATTAATCGTCCATTGTATTTTTTGTAAAAAATAATTAAAAATCGAAGAAAATTATTTCCCGATTTTAATACCCGTATTTGGGTATAGATATGCTGTAGTATCCCTGTGTTAGATTGAGTTATTTTGCTGTCAAATTGACAAAATTTTAAATTTCAAAACTGTGTCATCTTTGGCGTTTTTTGTATTTGGCGATTAAAAACATACTACGAAAATATACATGCCAGATGTTTATTTTCGTAATATGTATTGTACGAAATATCGTTTTATATAATTCATCGCTCTCTTAATATAAGTTGTTAAAATAACCATGATTTTTGAAAGGAATAAAATATGTTCGCCAAATAATTTCGCGATATATTTTTTCCGCCAAGGATGACAGATATATTAAATCTATTCCGCTGCAACATATGAGTATCTTATATCAGACACTTTATTTAGACATTTGAAAACAAATTTGACTTCAAATTATGATAGAATATTTATCATTTTCCTTTTAATTAGTATATTAGTTGGATATTTATTGTGTAAATATCATTCTTTGAAAAGAAATGCTTATCTTTTCAATTGAATATGGAAGTTTGCTATTTTATTTTTCTAAAGTTTTGAAATTTAAAATTTAAAATTTATCAATTTTACAGCAAAAACAACTTAATCTAACGCATGCACACGATAAATAATACATATCTGTACCGAAATATGGGAATTAAAATCGGGAAATAATTTTCCTTAATTTTTAATATTTTTTTACAAAAAATCCAATGGGCGATTAACATAGGAAATCTTTTTCTTGCATCCACTGACGCCCAGTGACGTCATCACTTTGCTTGCGTATTTTCTAACTATCTAATAATTACAGACACTCCATGCTAACCCAAATTCACCTCTACTCTATACTCCCAACCAGCTATCTCACCCACAACATCGCCAAAATATCCAGGATCCAGCTAGGGGGACTTTCTCATTCTCAACCGAACATTTTATCTTGACTCGACATTATCACCTTAGACTACCCTACTTTCAATACTCATTTCAACTGGTGACCTTTACTTGCCCAACCAAACATTCTATCCCAACTATAACTTTTTACTAATTTCAAAACTAAAATCAACTGGCGACATTTACGTACTGAACTCGACACCAATCATACCTTACAATGTAAACAAATAATGAAGCTTGATAAAAATATTTAAAGACTTTAATATGTTTTTACAAATATTTTAAGATTTTTAAGGCTTTAATATGTTTGAGAAATATTTTAAGCGGTTTTTTAATGAAACTGTCAAAGAGTCGTTCATTCGCAATTAAAGAGTTGTCCATTTGGAATTTGTATTTTCTGAATGGCAACAGTTTATGTTTGTCTTTATTTGGCATTGCGTTGTTTATAATCATGAAGTTACACAATTTTATTTATAGGTTCATGTTTATAATAGCCAGTGATCCGTTATATTTAATTAAACATTTAAACATTACAATTGAATAGTTTTTCAAGGTTTTAGAGGGAATAAATAACAATATGTGCGATACAAAACATGTATGAAAATGATATGTATGTTTTCGTAAGTTAAATTGAACAAACGGGGAAAAAAAAATGGCTGCCAAAAGTCTCTGTTTTGAAGCGGTGTAAACCGGAATCGTGAATGACAGATGAGGGTCATTATATATATTAATTTTTACCTATATTCAGAAATGAAAATTTTGGCGTAGAATTCACACCAGTTTTTCTTTGAAATATTTCTGTACTATTAAAATAATTGGCTGAAGAAGAAAAAAAAAAAATCATACTTTCTGATATAAGTTCTGCGCCAAGTTTCCATCCCTATGTATTCAACAACATCATTTCGTTTTAAGAATCTTATAAGATTTATTTTTTGTCTTGTTAGTTACGAATAAAAATACTCTACGATTAATAAGAGATTAATTTGGAATTATTCTTTGCAGTAAACTCACTAACAAATATGTTATGTGTTGTAACTTTTCTTTTGTAATTTTTGATAATTTAGCTAGTATGAAGCAAATAAACAGAAATAATAAATGATACATATTTAATAACTACAATGTGAAATGTCATTTCGGGGAAAAAAAAAAAAAGAACACCAGAAAAAAATATACATAAGTTAGCGACTCAATTATGTACATTAAAAAAAAACTTTTTTGTTTCGAAAGAACATAATCATTAAAATATATTCTAGAATCTAATGTATAATGGCTATTATTAATGAACCCATTAAGGCTTTTCGCTAATTAGGAATATAAAAGAGCTGTAAACTACAACATATAAATGACTTGTGGGTATAAAATTGAAGTGGAGAATTTTATTGCATGATTATCTTTGTAAAAGAATAAATGGGAGAAATAACTTTATCTTAGCATTAGAAAATCATTTCAGTTTTAAATATGATTTAATGGTAATCAAAATATGCAATAAATTTAATTTGGAAACAATCAAAATTTGAAATAAATTTAATTTAACTGAAATCAAAATGTGAAATAAATTTGATTGTAGATGGATATGCTTGAAATTATTAATTAACGTACGTTGAGGCATATCTTTGACAAAATACATTTATACACGTCAATATTTTTAAGGAAATACATCTGCACGTATATTTTCTTATAACTCACTTCCTCTGTTATTTTTATATGTGTACATAAGCATTCATTTATATAGTTCACACATGTAACTTTATAGAAAATGTATAAAGTTACAAATGTATTAGGCCTAAAATACTCGACATTTAATTTAAAATTATTGGTTCGGTAATTTATGCATTAAAATGTTTTATATGGAAGTAAAAATCACAAACGGATACGTAAAATTTATTTTTAAATATGTACTATAAAAGAAAAATTTGGAAATAACTCTGACTGCCTAAAATCAAACATTGACTCCTATGCAAAGAATTTATTTATTATAGGTCTCTTAAGGATTATTTGATTTTCATCGAAATATTTAGAAATTTTATAATTAAAAATGGGGGACAATATTAAATGTACATATATATATACATAAAGATTTCTAACGTATAGATAATTTATAGATTATAATAAAGAATTGCCTCTAGCACCAGTACATAATGAAATACCGCATCATTAATTAACTTTTGATTGGCATAATGGTAATATGTTATTGAAGAAATATACAAGTCACTTGTTTTTTTTTTTTTTTTTTCTTGTATCTAGGGCAAGAGTGTCTGCATACAAAAGCGTAATCTAAGATGAAATATCAAAATATAAGCATATAGTGAAGTATAGCTTAAAAAAATAAAATAAATAAATAAATCATACTCGAATTCAAGACATTCGAGTTCAATTTAAAGACCAACGTACTTTTCACTATTTATAAATTCTAAAGATTTTTGCGTGTTTCAGGTTGCAATTTCCGATTGTTTAATCGGTTAATGTGACAGAGCTTTAAATTCGTTATTTGTTATTTTGACATATTGTTTCTTTTATTAGTTTTTAAACCAATCGCATTGAATAATGAGTTGTAATGTATACATGAAGTTGATATGGCATTTAAATCGGATATAATACGAGCTGAACACACAAATATGCATTGCACTATTCACGGTTTTGTAGGCGAAGCTTATTTTCTCTAGCATCTCTGATAGAGTTCTTACAGTAACGCAGTCTGGTGCATCAGTAGCTATCTTTTTGCTTCGGATGACGCCCATTTTCCCAATTGGCGCACTTATCGCTGCTATATTCTTCATCTCGTTAGATCTTATAGAAATATAAACATTATATATATCCTGAAGTGATTTGAGAAAATTATAGCAGAACAACTTCTTTTATCACATGTTGATAATCTAGAATTACAAAAAATCAGTTAAAGGAAAAAAAAATGCATCTCAAAATTAACATATAATGATCAAAACAGTAGATAATGCTTGATATTCTACGGTCTCAATGAGTACATGTGACAATTCTAAGGAAAAATAAAATGTCGGTTGAGTCAGCTAGATTGTATACATAGGAAACAAAGTCTCTGCTTGCCCTTCAAGCTTTTGTGGAGGATCAAATTTGTGATGGCATGTCTTCGGATTATCCTTAGGGGACTATCATTTAATTACCCATTGCGCATTACCAGTGCGACGTTCAACTGAACCAACCAACCAACCAACCTTCGAGCTTCTAGTAGAGAACAACATAAAAAAACTTTCTGCCAATCTATACGTTTGTTACAGTTAGAAGCAAACGATCAGAAGGTTCTCTGAACCAGTTCTTTGAATTTAAAATTATTTCACAAATATGACGTGTAAGAAAGGTTGGTCTAACCATGCTCCGGATTAAAATAGAAATTTTAGATGGTAAAATATTTAAATCTGATTTCACAGCAACCAGTAGGGTATTTATGTCAGATGCCATTAGATAAAATATGTCAATTCAAATACATGTGCTTATAACTTTATATTTAATTATTCTTAAATAAAGTTGTACAAGTACTATTGAAAATTAATTTAGTAAAAATTATTTGAAAACAAAAATTATGCAGTAAAAAAACAAATATACACATGCAGTATTTTGTGATATTTTGATAATCTGATTTTAATTTTAACTTAATTTTCTTTCTTTCTTTTTTTTTTTTTTTCATGAATAAAATATAAATATTTTTAATGCATAATTTTGTTTGGGTCTTTTATATAAAGTTTAAATTGACAAATAATAATAATAATAATAATAATTTAAAGATAATAGCTATATTATGAGCTGTAAATCGGCGTTTTTCAAAAAAAAAAAAAAAAAAAAAAAAAAAAAAAAAAAAAAACTGAAAGACCAAAAAATAAATAAATAAATAAATTTCTCTTTTCCCCCTCATTATTAACAAGATACATTAGTGTTCTTAGCAGTAAAAATTTTGAATACCACCTATTTTTTTAGTAATTTTCATTAATCGTTTGTAGTACATATCTTCGAAACAGTAATACAAAAATTGCTTTGTGTAAAACTTTTTATTCAAAATAGGGACTGCTGGTTCCTTAGAATACACTGAATTACGTAAAAGTAATTTACTAATCCTATCACATATTTTAAATGAGGTATTAGGGGATAAAATTTATATTAATTTAAAAATAGGTTAAATAAATTGTATTAAACATGAAAATAATTTGTGAAGAACCATATTAAATAATTGACAGCTTGTATTTTATCTTCTTCCAGTAATTTAAAGAAATCCTCAATGAATACGAGGTACGGCGATAAAATAATGAGACTGATGCTTCTGCAAAAGAAGTACCATGCTCCAAACGCGAACGACCGTGTGTAGCGTGAAATTTTCTCTTTTGAATGCGGCGCCTCCTATGTCTGTAAACATATTTATCTGCCCGGGACCGTTATTTTTATAAAAAACTGTTGTTTTGTTTCGCCGAAAAAAAAAAAAAAAAAAAAAAAAAAAATAGCGTAAAATTTCACACGAACTTGGAAACAATGCTACTAAAACTTATCTGTTATAATATTATAGTTTTAAAAAATTAAAGAACACGCTTTTATAGAAATGTGAACTAAAAAGCACAAAATATATATCTTAGTATTAAAATGCAGGGTAAGAGAAATTCGTGTGAGTGACACACCATAATATTTACATACATTTAAATCTTTAATTAAAATAATTTAGAATTAAACAAAAACCATTTTTAAAAAATCTCCCCTGACTGGGATCGAAAGCTAGACCTTTACGTTCGTAGCGCGGAGCTATACCTCAACGCCACGGAGTTCATGTAGGAAAAGTCTTTTTTTACAATATAGATTTTTTGTTTGCTCCCAGAGCGGTTACAAACATACACACATGCATATATACATACAGGTGAAGCTAATAAAAGCATGTTAATAAAAAGAAGTCTATGATTCTGAGTGTTTCGAATTTTTGAATGGTTTAAGCATTTTCAAGATGGCTCAGAAGACGTTAAAAATTATTCACACTTGGCTCACCCTTCCACAACAAAAATGGATAACAGTATTGAAAATGTCGGTAACCTTTTGACTAACTTTAAAGTTTTTCCTTAACATAGTGAAAGAATAACCAAAAAAAGAAAAAAAAAAAAGGACTCGAATTGTGGAAGAAGAAGTCATGGGTTCTTTATCAACATAACGTGTCATCTCTTTCTGCATTATATGTCAAGACGTTTCTAGCATAGCACGACGTGTTAGACTATCCACCTTATTTGCTGACCTTTTACCATGAAACTTGTATATATTTTCAAAGGTCAAATCGGCTTTAAAAGAAACAAGGTTTCAGTCTGTTGAAGCTTTGAAAGAATGAGCGGCAAGCATCATGAAGTAGCCTATAAAAGGAGTTTCTAGCACTGTTTCGGACAATGGAAAATCTGGATGGAGTATTATAGGGATGAACAAGGTGTATATATTGAAGGTGATAATAACTAAAAATGTATAAATTTAAAATAAAATATTTTGCAGAAATAGCCTGATTATTTTCTAGACTCACCTTGTAACTGCAGAATTTTTTTTTTTTTTTTTAAGATTAAATACAGTGAAATATTTTGCTCAGAAAAAGTTGTGTTAAAAAATCGGGCATGTTGACAGCTATTAAAAAATATCATTGAGGTAATTTATGTAAAATTCCAAGGGAAAAAAAAAACACTTATTGGACCTCTGAAAAGTATTAGCATCGGGTCAATCTATACAGATTCTTGGAGTTGCTTTTTTTGGCTATTCTTATTTTCTTTGATTATTGTGTCTACTGTAGGCACATTTGAAATATGTTTAAATCAATTTTTAATTTGTACCTATTATTGATTTTCGATTATAGAATTTACTAAAAGTCATTCTAGTGGTTAAAATGGTATTATTAGACTTTTATATTTTGGCACAAATCTTTTTGAATTAAATTTATGAGTGCCAATTTTAAATATCAGAACTGAAATACATAAGGTAACGGTATAACACGCTTAGTTATACTGTTGTAATTTAATTACTAAAATTATTACAACAGGTCAAAGATAAAGGTGAAACGTAAAATTTTTACTTATTTCAACTCTTCTAGGGGAAAATAATGCAAAATAAAATTTCATACAAATTAATATCTGTAATTATAATGATGTGAAAATTTAATTGCAATTTTTTTTTTTTACAATTTATAGTTCCATGAAATGTCAAAAAAAAATGACAAAAATGACAATTTAAGACTCCCATAAACCAAAAGGGGATTAAAAAAAGCTTTTGCCAAGTTATTAATCTGTTAAAGTTTGGTATATTGTGTGTATTGATTTGTGGTTCTGATTTAAAAAAAAAATACTTATTAAATAGTGCTTAAGTAGTTACAAAAAAATAAAAATAATAATGTATATATATATATATATATATATATATATATATATATATATGTTACCGTTAAAACGCAAAATCTGTTAATCTGCAGATTACCTAGCTAATCTGCAGATTAACTAAAATGACCCGTTAAAGTGAGGAATAAAGAGTTTTCCGCATTTTAACTAGGTAATCTGCAGATTAACGGTTTCAGTATCGTTAAAGTTCAAATGTTTGTTTCGAGCCTTAGTTCTTTTTACATTCACTATGACGTCAAACAGCCATGTGATACAGATACGCGAATGACCTTCAAACATAACTAAAACTTTTGCCCCTTCACTTCCGCTACGCTATGATGATAAACCGATAAACGGCAAACGCAAAATGTGGAGGATGGAAGCCATAATTAGGTTTGTTATTATGACTAACACAAAATTTAAAGTAACAAGTAAGTTATAATTGTTTTAATTTTGATTTTATTTCTATCTTTTTTAATTCTGTCAATATAAGTTTGATAAGGGTCTGTATTTTATTAATGAAATTTAATCTTAAATAAAAGCTGTCTCTCGTGAAACTCCATTTTGAATTATGAAGATTAGATTTACATTACAGTAATTATTTCCTTCCGAACTAAAACTATTAAACCATAACTTTTTAAAAATAATTTATTTTAAAATTGATTTAAATTACTATTTCTTACTGAAAAAAAAAAAAAAAAAAGATATATTAATTATTAACTTTGAAAAATATTATGGCATTCAATAAATACCTAATATGAAATTTTTGTACATTTTTTAGCATTTCATTACATTTTTTTTCTCTTTCAGTTTCAAGTTTCCTGTACATATTTTATACATCATGATTATATTTTTATTTATTTATTTATTTATTTTATAATTTGTTCGCTTTTTCAGATAATTTCGTTGTAGTTTATCACATAAAAAGTGTTAATAAAGGTTCTTTTTTTTTTTTTTTTTTGTAAAATTAATATATTTGCTAAACTTGTGCAGATATAGGTATGCTGCAAAATATAGTTTAATAAAACATTGAAAACTGTCATTTTAATTTTCATGCATTCTAAAAAATGTTAAAGCAGTTTTAATTATTTGAAGTACTTCCTAAATAATGCTTCTGATTTGTCTAATTTAATATTTCTAGTAATATTTTATATAATTTAATATTTCTAGTGTTTAAATAGTAATAGCAATATAAGTTGTTAATAAAACTTTTTTTTTAATTTTAAATTGTAAAATTATTTTATTTTGAAAAGAAATCGTTACTGTATTACAATTCTAACATTCATTTATAAAATAGAATATATTGAAAGCTATTAAAGCTATTATGTTTCATATTAAAAATGAATAACATCTTTAAACTTATATTGACAGAATAAAAAAGATGAAATAAATAAAAAATAAAACAAATATAACTTTAAAAGATATAAAAATTAAAACACATACAGATTAAAATAAGTAAAGAAAGAAATAAAGAAAAGAAAACTATTTTTTTTTTCGAATGAAAAAACAAATACAACACAGCGTGCTGTAAAATTACACCACCAGATATCTTATTTTCACTTTAACTAGTGCCTAGTAGGTAATGTGCAGATTATCTAGGTAATTCGTAGATTACCTAGGTAATTGGAGAAATAAAACAATTTTCCTCACTTTAACGGATCACCCTAGTTAATGTGCAGATTACCTAGCTAATCTGCAGATTAACTGATTTCTGCACTTTAGCGGTAACATATACATATATATATATTGCAAAAATATTTAATTTTTATCATGCATTCATTAAAGCAATTTTGCATTATAATAAAGCACATTTTAATGAAAAAAAAATAATAATAATCTGCGATTTTTTAATTCAGTGTTTAATTTTCTACTTTAGTGTGCGTTGATTAGCTAAACTACACAATTAAAAAAAAACTACACACACACATATATATATATATATATATTTAATTAAAACCATAAAACAATGCACACAGTGTATACATAATACTTTAATACATTAATAAATTGAAAAGTTTTTTTTCTTTTCATTTTATCCCCTTTTGGTTCATGGGGTTCTTAAGACGTGATTTTATTCCTTTTTCGGACATTTCGAGGCTGTAAACGAAAAAGGGTTAAAAAACACACAATTACAATTAAATTTTCTCATTAGTGTGATACCAGAGATTAATTTTTTGTGATATTTTATTTCATGGTTTTGTCTTCATAAAGAGGTATTCACTATTGAAATTATTAAAAAATTTACGTTTGGTCTTAAACCTTGTTTATTTCATGGTTTTGTCTTCCTAAAAGAGTTATTCACTATTGAAATTATTAAAAATTTTACTTTTGATCTTTAACCTTGAACCTATTGTAATTATTCTAGTTATGAAGTTATGGTAATATAACTAAGCATGTGACACCTTTCTTTATATACTTTAATACTAATGTTTAAAGTTATCAGGATAATTTATTTGTAGCGACGTTTAATATCTAATTTAAATTCTTCAGACATTTTTAAATTATTTTAACAAACTTTTACGCAAAAGTTTGTTTATACAGTAAATTTGAATTTCAAGCATTTATTTATTTATTTATTTATTTATTTTTCTTTCTTAATTCTTCTTATATTCACGGGGAGAATTATTGGTATCGTTAAAAATTTCAACTGCCAGTTTTTATTAAATTTACAACTTTTGAGATGTCGTTACATGTTCTCACCATTTTTAAAAAAGATTATATATCTGTATGTGATATAAATATTGTAGCAGGTCTAGCTCAAGAACTAACACAAAAAAAAAAAAATTAATACAAATTTATATTTAATAGCATCTTGGTATTAACTGGCGTATACAACATCTGATGCAGAGCGTCCAATAAGAGGCATTTCTCATTTGCGATTTTTCTCATTTACAGAAAAGCTATGTATCACTTTTGCCCGAAACTCGATGAGTTAGAGGACCATTATAAAATATTTTATTGATTCAATTAAAGTGAATATCGTCCGACAAGTGGCACTGCTGCGATGAGATTTTTTCCTTGTGCGAGAAGACTCATATCCTGTAGCGTATAAATGAATTAAACTTAACATGTATGATTAGCAGTACGATAAGGAATGCTGACCAAATTTAAGCTAAAATATACCTGCCGACAAGTAGCCTTAGTTTGCAACAATATTAAATTGCTGTATTATAAATAATAATAATAATAATAATAATAATAATAATAATAATAATAAATTAATCACTAAATGACAGCCGTTATAACTCATTTTACCTTAGAAAATACTTATTTTCATAATTTCTGCAAAAAAAAAAAAAAAATAAATAAATAAATAAATAAAATAAACTTTATATGTCGAATTTTTTACATTCAACCTACATGTAATATTGTATGTCTGATGTTTTTAGTTTCTTTATAGTATAGGTTTGGGGAAATTAGTTAAGCGTGAAAATTTTCGCCCTCCATTTTTTGACTTTTTTACATGTTTTTAGGTGTGAAGTATCCGAAAATATCAATATGGGTATGTTGTCCGTCTGTAAGGCGTCTGTTAGTTTGCTAGTTTGTGGATGTGTTAGTGTGTCAATATGTTAGTTTGTTAGTCTGCATACACGATATCTCACGAACCAACGATCGCCAAGTGGCCGGACCAGATTTAAAATATCATTTATGACACTAGAAAGAAACCTTTTAATTTTCAACATTCTAATTTAAAAACTTCAGAAGTTATTCGAAATTTACGATTTTCATAACATGGGAGAATATTGCAAAATTTCACTTAAACGTGTATGAAAAGAAATATTTTTATCATAAACATATAAAAACAGCTTTTAAATATCAGTTTTGATGCCAAGATTAACATCATTAACTATAAACATGCTACTTTGAAAATTTCGCAAGTTATTGGAAATTTAGGAATTTCTTAACATGACAGACTAGAGCAAAATTTTGCATAAATGTTCCTTTTGAGGGATATTTTCACCATAAAGCTGTCAGACTATTTTTAAAATATCATTTAAGATATTGGCAAGAACCTTATTGATTTGCAACATTCTAATTATAAACTTCGTAGATTATTAGAAATTTACGATTTTCTTAACATGGGAGAACAGGGCAAAATTTCATTTGAACGTTCATTAAATGGAATAATTTTATCCTAAATATGTCTGACTAGCATTTAAATATCAGTTTTGATGCTGGGATGAACATCATTATTTGAAGAGATTGTTTCCAAATGGCGTTAAATCATTTTTTTTAGTTCTTGAAATTGGCGATTTTGTTATGTAAGATTTATTATTGAATTTAAGGAAAAGATAATTTTTCCCAGTAATCTATGGATGAAAATAACACTAAATTACATGTTTAAAAAAATCCTGACAGTATAGTTATTTAGAAAGAAAAAAAGAGAAAAAAAATGACTTAACCCCTTTTGGAATAAAACTATGACTTACTCCCTTTTGGCACAAACAAATAACGAAATGAAATGACTTACTTCCATTTGAAAGTAATCCGAGCATTTTTTTTCATGTAAATACAGCATAAATTTTAGCTATACAATTTTGGAAAGTAGATAGTTACTACAAATCTTCATTTACAAATTCTATTTCTCCATCTTTATCATTATTTTCACTTAAATGTAAAGTAAAGTTTTCAAATGTAAAGTATAGTTTTCAAATGTAAAATAAATAAATATGTTATATCTTTATTTTTTACTTTATTTTTTCTTTTAACGATATTGCAAAATCCATCCCTAATTCTTTTAAAAAAGTTATATTAAACATTCAAAAAATATTAAGTCTCTTCTTCATTATATGTAGAAATTTTAACATTTTGAAGATCGTGAAATTACAAAAAAAAAAAGTTAAAACTGGGAAAACACAATTTAAAGATTTCAAATCTATAAAAAATATACAATTTACCATAAAAAGTTTTACGTGAATACATATTTTATTGAAAAAAAAAGAAAAACTAATATAGTTCAATTTATAAACACTGAATGAAAGTGAAAGCGTTTCAATTAAACCTGCTTCTATGATGTAAAGTCAAAGGTGCCGTGTCAAAGGTGTCAAATCTCATTAATATAACAATAATAAGGGATACCCTTTTTAAAGTTATAAATATATTTTGAAGGAGAGTAAATACAGTTTCAAGCTTTTTATTGACATTTTAAATATATTTATTGAATTTCTAAATGTGCCTTATCAAGATTTCATTCGTTACACACTACTGTGTATTGCTTAAAATATTTGTTACATATAGGGTGAGTGCTTCAGTGGCTAAAGCTTTTAAATTGACACTACACAATTTCTGATGTTTTTAATGTTTTAGTCATGAGAAACCATTTTTGGGATTCTTAAGTTAATATATATGGCATGAAAGACTTTCAGAACCACATATATTATAAAAGAAATGCATTTGATAATTATCTTTTTTTTTTTTTTTAAGTTCTATTTTACACCCACTCAATATTCCAGTAATTGATACTGCCAGTTTTTCTTTTTACCTGTAATTAGCATCTTATGCTCCAATGTTTGACACAACTAGTCTTTCATTTTATCAATTATTGCCTCCCTATGCTACAGTGTTTGACATACATTGTTAACATTCTTATATGTAAAACATGTGCTTTAATTTTTTTTTTCTTATTTATTAATTATTTCCGGAAATATGCCAATTAGTGGAGCATGTCAATCACTGGAGTACTTACCCTATATATATATATACATATATATAGATATATATATATATTAATAAATTAATAAATTATTTATATATATATATATATATATATATATATATATAATTTTTAAAATAAATTAATAATTATTTTAATGAATTATTTATAAATATATAAATTCAATTCAATGTATATGACAAAAATTAAATTGTATAAATAAGGCACTAAAAGCAGCACTAAATTATATACAAAAACTATAAATATGTTTAAATTAGTTTCTATATCTATCTATATCTGTATATGTAATCTTTTAAAACGTAGTAAAAGCCGAGAAAAACAGAACATTTTAGACCTCTGAAACCACATAGACCAATAAGAATAAATTTTCATAAAATTTTTATCTATCATTTTTATGGATTTTTTTTTTTCTGAAATTTTTAATGATCAAGATCCAATGACATAAAACACTGTCGCTTAAATTTACTACGTTACAAGAGTACAAACTTTGAAAATTTTTAAATTTAATTATATGGTATACAGATTTAAAAAGACTTTTCCATTAAATTAATGTGAAAAAATCAGAAATAGAAAAAGAAATAATACACATTGCCTGAGCGCAAATGCAGCTATAAACAAATTGTACAATATGAAAATTGTGTTAATGCCTAAATTAAGGAAATTCAAATATATGAAATTTATATATTAAAAAAAAGTAATAATAATAATAATAATAATAATAATTCATTAGGTTTTATTAATTAAAATTACAGTGTATGATTTTAATGATAAATTCAAGATATATTCAAAATATATGCACAATCTTTGTAGTTTTTTAATTTTAAATGTAAATACATTATTAATTTTTTAAAACGTAGTAAAATCCAGAAACAGAAGGTTTTAGATTCCTGAAACCAGATAAATCAATACGAATAATTTTTTTATAAATTTTTCATCTATTATTATTATGGTATATATATAATATATCTATCGATCTATCGATCTATCTCTCTCTCTATATATATATATATATGTACAATCAGTTTTATTTTTGTTATGATGGTTTTGACATATATCTATTAAATGCTAAATAATTAAGGTTAAAATACCTATTATATATATATACAATTTTATATGGATTATTTTTTTTATTCATTAAGACTTTTATGATTAATGACTTTTTATAATTTCATTTAGACGCAAAACGAAAAAAAAAAAAAAAAAAAAAAAAAAAAAGAAAGAAAGAAACATAGTTAAAATATATATATATATGTTACAAACAACTTTTAAACAACATATATACATATTGTATGTGTGTTTAAACGTTTTTGTTTTAAATATTTTAACAAAATAAATACTCTCTTAGGTATTCATAATTAACTTTGTTTATTTTTATACTTTTCTTCCAGTATTTTTATTTATTTATTTATTTTTTATGTTAAATAACAAAATATTTAACAGACGGCGATGACTTGTGCAAGTGTTAGAAATTTTAACAAGTTTTTTGCATGTTTAAAAATGATAAAAACGTAAAAAAAAATGTTTTTAATGTCTCTAAAGCTGTTAATTTGATTAACGGTAACAATTTTTTTTTTTTGTTGTTGTTTTATAAGGTACGTATTTTTTTAATAGCTATAGGGAATTCATTAAATTAATGTAACAATATTGTTAGGTTTTTAGGTGCTTTGCTTTTGATTATTTTCTGCTTAGTTTATTTATCATTATAGTTTTTTATTTAAAGTTATGATACTCTAAAAAAAATGTTTTTTTTTTTTTTTTTTTAATGTCTCCATATCTCAAAATTACATAATTATTAAAATTGTCATAGCATTTATGTAAGAGAAGTTTGTACTTTGTAATATTATTGTATTTAAAAAGTAAACTTACTATTTTCATGTATATTATGTTTTTCTCAAACATTTAACTAAGTATATCTCTAAAATCCTTTTTCATGAAGTATATAAACTGTAAAATTATATAAACAGCTTTAAAACCAAAACTGTTTATATACTTTTATATATTTATCTTTTGTCATATTCTCGTTTATTATTTTGAAATATAGCTTTGAATTGATTTACGTTTTCTATGATATTTATAATAACTTAAATATAATTATGGTATATATCATGTAAACAAGGAATTAAGCTTCAATATATTATTAAAATAACTTATGCTTAACATGCAAAATAGTTTGACGTTTTTTAAGTTAAACACTTCATTATTTATATTATTGCTTTTTATTAAATTATGAACATAGGAAATATGTACACATTTTTTTCATTGTTCTTTATTGTTATATTTAAATGCCACTATATTTATTAATAATCTCTTCACCAAAACTTACTAAAACATCTTTAAAGTACACGGTTTTCCCAAAATCCGTTGAAAAACGTTAAATGGACTGACAACACAGTTACCATGAATTCTCTATTTTTTAATGGAAGGGGAATTTTTACAGCTTTTCCAGCAGATATATTCTCTTCGTTTATCAGGTCCCATCGTTACCAATTAAAAAAAAAAAATTATGGAAAAACTATGGATGTTGAAGATCGAATAGCATGACCCCTTACCAGTTGAAACTCAAAAATAGTGGAATCGTTTAACTGAATGTATACATGTAATAAATGATATAAAGATAGACAGATGCATAGTTATAGAAGATTCGGTAGCTGTAGAATTGCATGGATTTGCCGATAGCTCAGAATTAGCCTATGGAGCAGTTGTTTATGCCAAGTCAACCAATAGGGAAGCAGAATATAAAATAAAGATGATTGCCAGTAAATCCAGAGTTGCGCCCATAAAAAGGGTTACTATTCCGCGCTTAAAACTGTGTGCTGCAGTCCTTCTAGTGAAACAAATAAAAACAGTGCAAATCGCACTAAAGGTGAGCGTAACTTCCCTTTATTTCTGGAGTGATTCTATGATCGTTTTATGTTGGATACGAAAAGAGGCTCAACAGCTTAAAACCTTCCTAGCAAATAAAGTAGCAACTATTCAAGTGATGTCAGATGTGCACCAAGGGAGACATGTGCAATCCCAGAGCAACCCAGCTGACTTGTTATCTTGAGGTATCGACCCAAATAAATCAATACAGTGTGATTTGTGGTGTAATGGACCTAAATTCTTGACTATGGCAGAGTATCCCAAAAAGGACATTCCAGTGTCTATGATTGTAAATGACTATGAAAAACAAATCTAAAGTAGAACTTTTAAGTGAAAGAACATTTATCAGTACAAATAGTACTTTTGTGAGGTTTACGTTGCCGCAGACCCCAACTTAACTTAATTAACTTAAGAGTCTAAATAGAAATAGTTCAAGACTCAAATAAAAATAAAAATAAGAGTTCATTCGACTAGAATAAAGGGAGGGTTGCCTGGCATAATGTAACTCAATCAAATTGGATTAAATACTTTAACAAATATATATAAGAAATAATTTAGATAGTTTTAAACATCTCACCACAGAAGACAGTAGAAGATTATTTATTGAAACTTTATTTTTCCGATTTTAATTAAAAAAAAAAAAAAAAAAAATAGAAAATTAGTCACGGATGCAGTCCTTTCCTTAGCTGACGTGAACTTCAAATAATCCAGTGGCTTCTCAGCCGGATAACCTTCTATTCACTATCACCGCACATCAACACTCATCAAACTAATTGGCTTTAATAGCACTCGATCTGAACTATCGAACTATAACTTAATCCAGGCGCTAAGCAGGGCCCGACTTAGACTGCCTGAAGCCCCGGGGCAAGCCTATTCTGGGGGCCCCCCTTGCAGTGGGATAAGATGTCTTTAGGTTGCAGAATTTCTGCATACGTCTGTAGGGGGGGGGGGGCTTCCAGAAGGGGGCCCAAGGCATTTGCCCCGTATGCCCTGCCGTTAGTCAGGGCCTGGCGCTAAGCCCTAAATTTTAGCGTAGACAGACGTCAGAAAAAGCTCCACTACACACTACACACCTTACGAAAATAAACTCCTACTTATACTTCCTTCAATTAACTTCCCGTCTCTTCAATTCAACCAAACTTTAAAGCTTCTTTACATTCACAAATACTTCGCAACTTACTTTCTCCGTTGCAGCGCTATTCTGACACAAAAATAATCTAACCTAAAATTTCGCCGAGTTACTGGTGCCGAGGCATTTTTACTATGTCAACTTACTACTTCGATGGGTCCATAATTTCAAACACAACCTGTGGTGATCTACTACAGCCTCGACCTCACACTTTTTTATCAGACTTTCTTACTATTAGTAACAGTTATCCTAAAGTTGTCCGTGTTCTTAGTTTTATTTACAGGTTCATAAGCAATTGTAAAAATAAAGTTAAACAAAAAGGTCCTTTGCATATAAAAGAGGTAGAGACCACTGCAAAATTTTTGATAAAAATGTTACAAGAAGAAAAGTTTAGAAAAGAAATCGTTTCTCTGAAAAATTCAGGTACATTAAGTTCTAGAGGTCAGGTAAGAAATTTGCATCCTTTTATTTACAGAGGCCTGCTAAGAGTAGGAAGGAGACTTGGAAATAGTGATTTAAATTATGATAAGAAATTTCCAATTCTTCTTCCATCTAAACATAAATTAACTGAGTTAATTATTGTCTCTTATCATAAAAAATTCTTGCATGCTGGGCCTAATTCTCTATTATATTATTTGAGGGAAAAGTTTTGGGCTATAAATGGTAGAAACGTATGTAGAAACGTTGTGCATAAATGTGTTAAATGCTTTAGGTTTAATCCAAATTCAGCGCAACAAATATTAGGTAATTTGCCAAAAGATAGAATTGTCCAAAACTACCCATTTAATATTACTGGGGTAGATTAAGTATGAAATTACTGCTATATTAAGTATGAAAATCAAAGAAAAGGGATTTATAATAAAACGCATGTTGCAATTTTTATTTGCTTTGTGACCAAGGCATTTAGAGTTGGTCACAGATTTAACGTCCACAGCTTTCACAGCCGCTCTTAAAAGATTCGTTTCAAGGAGAGGAAAATGCAATAAATTGTGTACAGATAATCCTAAGAATTTTGTGGGAGCAAATGCAGAGCTCAAAACATTGTATAAAATGGTAAATATCTCAGATGATCAAATTTAGGGATATATGAGTTCAGAAAACATTTATTGGCTGTACTCACCTCCTAGAGCTCCATATTTTGGAGGATTGTTGGAGGCAGGAGTCAAATCCTTTAAATATTATTTGAAAAGAGTTGCGGGAAATTTAAAATTAATTTATGAGGAATTTTTTACTTTAATTATACAAATTGAAGGGATGTTAAATTCTAGGCCTTTAGTCCCCTTAATTGCTAACGTAGAGGATTTAAATGTGTTGACTCCTGGCCACTTCCTCTTAGGAAGGTCAAGTACGTCTATAACTGAGCCAGATTTATCATAAATTTGAGAAAACAGGCTTAGCGAATAGCAAAAAATAACTAAGTTATTTCAAAGCATTTGGTGTAAGTGGCATTTAGATTACCTATGCCACTTGCAACAGAAATCGCGATGAAGAAGTGAAAAAGAAAATATTTGCATTGGAGACATGGTTATTCTAAGAGGATAATTTACCTCCTTGTGAGCGACCACTGGCCACTTACAAGGAGGAAAAAGCAAAGGTAGGTAAAAGCAAAAATTTTCCCGTAGCGGACAAAAAAGTAAGGGTAGTGGAGATTAATACTTCCTCTGGAAAATTTAAAAGGTCTATTTCTAAGGTTTGCCTGCTTCCAATAAATGAATGATTAACATTGTTGTTAGTTATGAATGTTGTAAATTATGTGATATTTTGATAAAATTTTTGCGTTACTTTTATTTTACATATGTAATATTTACTGTATGAGATTGTGTAATATGAATTGTATCAGTATTTTTTTATGTTGAAAAAGTGACTGTTAGTGATTTCTTGAATGTTTAAAAACACTGCAAGGCCCGGGGAAATGTACGGGCATTTGTTACAGTTACAATATGATGTAATAAGGTGTGCAAGCGTCTGTGTAGAGGCTGCGGCCTCTGTGTTCGAGTCAGTGCATGGGTAGACACGAGAGTGTAAACAGGGATCCTCAAGCGAAAACAAGGATCCTCGAGCGAGATCCCACCTTGAATTAGTGTTTAAAAATAAATTACACTATACAGTTCATTTGAGTTTAATTTGTACCTCCACACATAAGAGCAGTCATGAGAAACCTGACAAAATATTTCCTGACTTACAAATTGAAAAGTTTATTTAAGCACAGATATTTTCAGACAAATCGATTTTTTTTTCTTAAAATATAAGGCGAAAATTAAAAAAAATAAAAATAAAAATAAAAATGAGATTTTTTTTTTTTTTTTTTTTTTTTTTTAATTATTATATTTATTCCAGAGATTGAGAAAGCATTTGTCAATCTTCAAATAATGTATTTGTAAGTAACGAAGTCTACTTACGCCTCCCAAATACTCTTTATTTGACAAAAAATTTATTTTACTCTCAAATTATATATTGCATTAAATTATCAAATTACTTAAATTCTTCTAATCGCTCTTCAAATCATATTGCAAAATGAACTAATGGAAAACAAAACACACAAATAACGATGAAATACCTCATTTTTTCATAAGATCATTGAAATATCCCCTAGACTTATAAACACCAAATATAATTTCCAAAAATTTGTTTATGTTTTAAAATTCTGTGTCAGGTATTTAGAGCTACTATCCCTGTAACTGAATCAGAAATCCGATAATGTGTGGACATCAATTGCATTTTAGTAATTTTTCCCCGCACATTTAAGTAAATAAATAAATAAATAAATAAAAATTGGTACCCAAAATTTTAAATAAAAACTACTGCATTTTCAAAATATTACGTCGTTTTTTAAATAAATATATTTTTGCAATACATTTCTTTCCATTAATAATATAATAGTTGAAAAAGAGATTTTCTATCATTTACAATGAATTGCATACGAACCATTGGGGAAATTGCTGAAGTTTTTGCATTGCATGTAGAGTATTTTACTTACAAGGAGAAGTTACTGGCACGTTCAATTCTGGGCGAAATTGGGCAGAATTGTAGCATACTATGAAGGTAACAACACATAAAAGCAGTAGCGCAATCACTAGTTACACATTCTCGAAAAAAAAAATCCTTTAAATTTTCAGTAATTGTTTAGGTACGAGTTATTTCAGAAAAGAGTCACCGTTCAGTGTCATAGTTGGGACGGTTGCAATCCAGGGGTTCTAGAATGAACCCATCGGAAAGAATTCGTCGCGGAAACTTTCCGCTATCGGAATCAACGGTGTCCAACCAAAATTATCCCGATATGTATTTTATACCCTTGCACCACCTTCTCGGAAAGGTGAGTCGAAATTTCTTCCAGAGCGGCCGAACTGCTTTCGAAATCGGATTAAGTTGACCAATCACAGACAAGGATAATTTAATTCTCGCCGCGAGATTCCATTTGGATTTTTTAGATAAACAAAGATGGCTGCCTCCTCCTGCGACTGTGTGAACGCGTGTTTTTGTTTTATTTAATACGAGAAGAGCATTTATCTCCATTTTTTGGTAAATCCCGTATGTATTTTCTATATATTAAACCTGTGTTATTACCGAAATTCACTTTTTGCCAGTTACTAGCATTTTAAGGCAGTAAATGTAAATGATTTTCTGCCTTGAAGTGTTAGCTACTAGCATTTATTGTTTATACAACTATGAACGAGGAATTATTTACTAAGAATAAAGAACGTTGGATGTAATACAGGTAATATGTATTTAATTTGTCCATATGATCATTAAAATTTTTGTTTAAATTTCCTTTTGTACATACACTATTATAATTGATTTATTGTATTTACAGTCGGTAACAAAAGTCTCCGAACACTAGCAAAAATTCCTATATATATATATATAAAGACACTTAATACAGTTTTCTTAAATAAATCCTTGTCGAATCCTGTTTTTAGACTGACTAAGAACAGGATTCGACAAGGATTTATTTAACAAAACTGCATTAAGTATACTTTTTTTATATAGGAATTTTTGCTCGTGTTCGGAGACTTTAGTTACCGACTGTACATGTCTTAAAGCAAACTTAATAGTTTTTTTTTTTTTTTTTTTTTTTTTTTTTCATTTTACTTTTCAGAGAACTTATCATACTGTCATTCCCCTGAAAAAAAAAAATAATAATAATTAAATAAATAAATAAATAAAAAATACCCTCCCCCCCCCCCAAAAAAAAAAAAGTAAAACATGGTTTTTCACTTTTCTACATTTTCTAAAAGATTAGTAGGATGAGCTGAATCAGCCGGGATAATTATAAAAATGTTTTTTTTTTTTTTTTTATTCCTACATTACTCGAACTATAAATTATACTACATTTAAATTTAATGAAAAACAACAACTCAACAAAATTATTTAAATAGGTAATGCAGCAGGATACAGTAAATCTAGTATTATAAAAATAGTTAATAGAATAAAAAAGAAAAAATAATTAAAAGAAAAAAAATACAATAAATTCTAAAGATGCTGCAATTTTGCCATTAATTTACACCAATGTGTGTGATTACCAGATCGACACCAAGTGCTCTTGGGTTATCGAAAAAATGCTATGGAACACAAGGAATATATTTACGGGAATTTCCGAAGTAGTAAGACTGATTAATAAGCGGATAGAAATAATCATTGTAGTGTTATAATTCTAAATGAAAAAAAAAAAAAAAAAAAAAAAAAGACAAAAGTGCATCTCACATTTAAGTGTCTGAATTTATATCAAACAAAAAAATAAATAAATAAATAAACTCTAAAAAAAAAAAAAAAAAAAAAAAAAAAGTGCTTATGTCTGTCCATCTATTCACACTCACATTTCTGTAAATATTTTTAGAATGCCTTAAAAATTATCCATATAATTTATGTTTCATATGGTAACTTAATAACACAGTCCCTCCAAGAAACGGTGCAGATAATTTTACGCTTTTGTGTACAGATGCTGACAAAGTAATTCAAATAAATTCAACCTATAAGATTATTTTTCTTTACAGTAAATTTTAACATATTTACGCTGCCCAAAATATAATAAAATCATTAATAAGCACAAAAGAATCTGTCCTAGAGATTGCATTCATTCAGAGTTATATAAATTACATTCATATATATTTGGGAATATAAGTAGAAAAATTATATGAAGTGCATTTTCATTTATGTTGAGCGAATTTGAAACTGTCCAGAAAATTAAAATAATAATAATAATAAATTAATTAAATATGTAAATTATGTAAATTTATAAATAGGTTAATTAAATATGTAAGCACGCGATTATGGCACAGCCTTAAATAGCTCCCCTTGACGACTTTTGAATGTGTATCGCAATTTTAGACAAAAATACATAATTTATGCGATTACTTTTCTGTTTATTTATGTTTCTTCTCTTTTTCTTTCCCTTTTTTTTTCTTTTCTATTTTGCAATATTTTATAATTTATTGAAAAATAGAAAAGAAAGAAAAAAAGAAAGGAAAAATTATGAACTCAAATTTAATTATCTTGTTTTTTAGTTTCATTTTGCACGCGCGCTTTTTATTTCATATTTAATAATGAATAAAAAACAACTTTTTCGACACTGTCCGTTTCGAAACTGATTATTGTTCATTTTCTTTTTTCTTTTTTTTTTTTTTCCCCTTAAAAAAAAAAAAAAAAAAAAAAAAAAAAATGGTGAAATTTTGGCAAAAGCAGAATTTAGTTTAATACAGAGGACTGATAGTTTTTTTTTTTTTTTTTTTTTTTTTTTATAACATCGCTTTTAAATTATTCAATTATATTCTCGATAAATTTTCGATTTTGATAAATGTCCAACTATCGTAAAACTGATATCGTAAAATACGTAGATTGAGACTAATAGTCCTCAGTCCTAAAAAAGAAAAAAAAAAAAAAGTTTATTTTTAAAACTGTAATGTAATACATATATTAATTATTTGTGTGAAATAATTGTAATATTTAGAAAAATATAAAATTCCTCTTATTCTGCATACCCCATACTTATGTCTCTTCAATAGGTAACTAATAAAACAGAAAAGCAATACGTATCATGTTTTCCTTCTCTTCTGAAGCCCGAAGCGATAACTTAAAAATGGGTTACTCCGTTTTCATATATAACATTAAAATAACATTTTACGACTTATACTTTCTAGTGCAGTATGGGGATCAGTGAAAAGTATCTCAGTACATGCCCAAGGCTATATTTTTATAAGCGCTATTTCAATTTAAATCTTCTGACCTTAGGATTTTTTTTTCTTTTTTTTGCGATGATGACATGTTATTTTGAATCATCATAAGAATTTTCTATACAATTTTCATTTTAATGTTTATTTGGAATTTTTTTAATGTCAATTATGCTTTTACTTCTATACTATTTAAAAGATATTATATAGAAGTTATATACTTATATATATGTTACTGAAAAAGAAATAATATAATAAAATGAAAAATAGATTTGAAATTTTTAAATTATTCTGTAAAGATCTAGAAAAATGAGCATTTTTTAGAAAAATGATTCTTTATTCATTGCAAATAATAATGTGAGTGCAATTACTTACTAAATATTTTAATTTGAATTTTAATTCAACACACACTTTTTAAATCAAATTCAGAAGCATGATTTTAATTATGTCTCTTTATTTTTTTCAAATGATTAAATTAAAAAAGGGAGAAATAAATAAATAAATATATATATATATATAATATCTGTGTGTGTGTAGCTGACTAAACACCATTCGCCAAAAGCCACTAAAAATTCATATATTCCTCATTTATGTATATACATATATATATCAGGTTGTATAAGTTTGGTTTGTATTGTTTGTTGTATCGATTGTGATTAGAATATTTTTCTTCTTAAATAATAATAGAATCCCTTTAAAAATTGTATGCAGGATTATAGTTTTTGAATGTATATTTTGAATGTATATTGTATGTAGTTTTTGAATGTATATTTTGAATTTATAAACGTTTATTGTAGGCAAAATATTCAAGTTACATACACAGGCACATTTACATACACAAATACATAAATACATACATATATACATATATATAAATTGACAAGATCGTAGAGTTCAAGAGAAACATAATATCAAATGCCAAATTTATCCATGAAAACAAAAATAGATGTACCCAGAATAGCTAAAATAAATATAAAATATGAAACAATCTACAATACTCGCTTTATAATGAGCCAGAAATACTCAGATTTGCTAATAAGTAAACTACTATTAAGATTGTAATAAACTACTATGAACCATAAACTGCTATTAAAATAATACATTAATGTATTAACCTAAAAAAATGATAAACTTTATTGAATATTTTATGACATATTCTATGAACAAAACAATTCAACAATAAAAGATTTTTTTCTTAAATCTTTATTTTTCCCTAAAGTTATGGGAAAAGTTATAAATGTTTTTTAATACTTGTTTAAAATCTCATATCTTAATACAATTTATGTATTAGTTATACATGTAAGTACATGTATCCTTTACATAATGTAAACTGATTGTGTAGTTCTTTATTTTACTTTTACTTATGTTCTCAGTGTTGAAAAAATTGTGTCTGCTGCTTTTGCATGTTCAGATAATACTTTTATTCAAATTATACTTTTATTCAAGCTATTTGAATGACAGTTCAATAAAAAAAAAATGAAATGTCGGATTTTTAATATACAATTTAGAAATATGCACTAATTCGTGTAAAAAATTTTACTCTCTTTTGTATTCTTTTAAGAAAAATATAATACTTAATAAATTTTCTTCAGTTAAAAGAATATTTATTAAATATATATATATATATATATATATATATATACAAATATATGAATAATAATAAAAAAATAAAATTATAGTATTGAAATTATAGTAATTTTTAAATTATTTTGTTCGAGGATGTTTGAATGATAATATAATATTAAAATATTTTATATGTAGGATTCATGCATTGCATCAGACTTTTGTAAGAATTTTTTTTTTTTTTTTTTTTTTTTTTACTTTTACTTTTCTCTCTATATTAAAAAAAGTTACTGTCACAGGCGTCAAATTTTTTTGTCTGCGACTGCATCTTCTAACGGAGGGCAGGGTCCTTCGCGTCATGTGTTCCGAATACTCCAAGGGAGACATTTCAGCTGCTTAGAAATTTCTATCATTTTAGTTAAAGAAGTTATTACTAAAAACGACAAGTTTATGAAGGTACTCAATTTGCCATTTTGAAGAAAGTTTCTCCCAGTGACGTTGTTTTTCTGACATGAAGTCCTTTTACACGGGAAAATTAAAATATGATCCATGGTTGTACGTAGGTAGGTATGTAGGCAGGTATGTAGGTTCGATTTAACGTAGCACCAGTAATGCGCTATAAGTAATTGGTGACGGTCTGGGACGCACCCCTAGAGATGTTCCGGTCACAAGCCATCACAACTTTGATCCTTCCCGGAAGGGATCCCCCCGCTTCGGTGATCCCAAGAGGTATATGTGGGTGAAAACATGGAGAACTTTTCGATCACGAAATATTTTAAGTGCACCAGCCACCATTAGTGTACACGACGGTCTTTGGGCGGCTCAAGTATCGAATCGGCAATATTCCAATTGCGTGCTCGGCGCTTTACAGACTAGGGTACCGCGGCCCGAAACCATAGATGTAAAATGAAAGAAAATAAATATCAATTATTTTCTCTACTTTCAGAAAATTAATTTTCTTACATGGGAAAATTAAAATATGATCCATGGTTGTAGGTAGGTAGATAATTAGGTAGGTTGTGCATGACGTCGCACCATTACTGCGTTATGGATAACTGGGACGCACCCCTACGGATGTTCCTGAGACATGTCACCGCAATTTTGGTCCTACACGAAGGGGATGGTCCTCCGCTTCAGTGGCCCCCCAGAGGTATAATTTTGATCGGAACATGGAGGACATTGCGGCCACGACATATTTTACGTGCACCAGCCACCAATAGTGTACACTACGGATTTTTGGCCGGCTCGAGAACCAAACCCGCGATCTTCCAATTACGAAACGGTACCTCGGTCCGGATCTAAGGTTGTAAAAAATAAATGAAAACGGTCATACACTAAAGCTGTAATGCAAAATGGCCTAGATATTATGAATTTCTTTCTATTAAAAATACATATAAATATTACATATTTCAATTTGACATTGAATATGAGGATTTACATGATAATTTTCTGCTTTTGTCTTGTAATATGCACCATTAATATTCCTTTTCAGTGAAAGAAAACAGCGAATAGGCGGGCAGAGCTCTGCATGTGTTAATAAGTAAAGTGAGTCGGGGGGAGGCGAAGCCTCCCTCGGGGGTTAGTGAGCGGAGCGAGCAGGGGGCAGAGCCTCCTAGTTAAATACACAAATTAAAAATATTTATTTTTTATATAAAATATTTTTCACACTTATATATTATTTTACCCGAAAAATATAGTTCTACAAATTTCATTAAGTTGAAATATTATTTATTTAAACGATAAGAAAATGTTTTATTATCAAAATGAAATAAGTTTTAATTCATTTAATTCAATGTTGTTAAGAGAAACCTGTTTTTCTTTTACAGATCTGAACTACACCTAGAAGCAAATATTCATAATATAACTAAAAATGATTGTTTTTAATCTATTATTTTTGTTAATTTTGGAAAAATTCTTCTTAATATATTATAAGGTAAAGCTATGGGGAGATTACACACAATTTAACGGAATAACATAAAAAATCCAACCATTGATTTCTCTTTAAACTCTTGCTGAATAATTGTGAATTTATTTATTTATTTATTTATTTTTTAATGCCTTTCGAATTCTATTTTCTGGATATGTATTGTTTTTGTGCAATAGCTGTAATAAAACCAAAAGAGCTTTTTTGGGCAACCTGTCCTACAGGGTTCTTGTTATTGCGCACAAGGAAAAGAAATATGCTTATTAGTAATAACTATAATTAAATTAATAAAAACATAACCTCATAAATTGAGGTCTTTCAAAAAACAACGTGTACATACTACTACTACTAATAAAAAAAAAAAAAAACATGAAAAGCTAGAAACACTTTAAAACATGTTCATATTCCTTACAATTAAATTCAAAATTTAAAATATACAAAGCTTTTCGCCGTGAGTTTTGATGGCAACTTCAGGTCATATGTACTATGACCATAGCACACTGTAAAACGAGGGAACTTATTTTCCTCAACCATGTTCAGAAATGTTATCAGCTATGTCTGTGTAACAGAGGTATATAGCGGAACGTTACGCAATTACATCTGGTAACATTTCTCTGTATGGTTGTGGCAAGTAAGCTGCCTCAATATTGCCACAACCGTATAGAGAAATGTTACCAGATGCAATTGCGTAACGTTCTGCTATACGCCTCTGTTACACAGCTATAGCTGATAACATTTCTCAACATGGTTGAGGAAAATAAGTTCCCTAATAATGTTATGTATTCTTACACAAAATATTTTACTGTGCATCTACAGGAATGAAACCTTCAGGTATGGCATCTTTAGGTATGACCTAAAGGTGTCATGAAAACACATGGCGAAAAGCTTTGTATATTTCATTTTGTAAATTTAATTTTAATAAATATGAACGTGTTTAAAATGTTTCTAGCTTTTAATGATTTTTTTATATATAATTAAATTTTTAAAAATAAAAAACCATTTAAATGACATTGTTTTCATTCTTTTGTAAACAAATGTTATTACATTAAGTGTAAATATTTCGGGCTAATAATTAAAGAAAGAATTTTAAAAAGAATTAAAAAAATATATAATTAAATGAAATAAATTAAGAATTACAAAAATAAAGAAAAGGAAAGGAAACAAGCCCGGATAAAATTGTTAAATCACTTATTTACTAGATAACACGTTTATCTTAAAATTAGTCTCTTTTCATTTCATTTTCAAAGTTTTATTTTGTTTTCTGACCTAAGATGATGTTGCCCACAAAAGATGCATTTATTGTTGTAAATTATGTAGCTTTCGTGTAAACACCTGCCATAAGTAATATATTTAATCCATTCCAGTCTCTTGTCGAAATTGTGCCCTGGTACAATTCAAGACATTCAATGCACTCATTTCCATTGTCTTGTCATTAGCAATAGTATGCGTAATCTCTCTTAGTATGGAAATCAATGAAAATAATGAGCAATCTCTCCTACGTAGCAGATGCACAAACTCACCCATGTCGCAAGGAAAGATTGCACAGCATTTAATTTAATAATTATAAACATTTACAGAAAGCATTTGGTATTCGCACCATTGGTCTAGGTAACTTACCAGAATTCATTCAATTTAAACATATTTTGTACTACTCTCATTCTATAAAAAAATCCTAGAAAAAACTAGTATGTTGTGGCCACCACAAGACTTTCTTCTATATTTTCCTATACATATTCAATCAGTAACAATATTAAAAAAAAAAAAAAAAAAAAAAATACGATTTTTTTTTCTAAGTTTTTTTTTTGTTAAAAGTAAAAAAAATCGATAACTTTGTTTTAAATTATCACAGATTTATGGTTCAACCATTCGTTTTAAAGGTATTGACGAGATCTTTCGAATGATACCCATCTTCAAAATTTAACCCCCCTGGGGGGGTACTTCCCCCCCAGGGGGGGAACCGATGCCCCCCCATGCACAATTTTTTTTTCCTAGTTAACTACTACTATTATCAATAATTCATATTAATTTTACAATCACAAGTTTAAAATAACTCTCATTATGCCCATTTATACGGAATTTTGTCCTATAAAATGCGATCACAGCGCCACCTGTTGAGCTATTGATCCCCAAATCTAATGGGCACCAGTTCATGTCAGGGTGCAACTAAATACCAAGTTTGGTTAAATTTCATTCATTGGTTCGTGAGATGCAGCGTCCACAAAAAAATGATACAGACACACAGACAGACAGACAGACACACAGACAGACAGACAGACATTTTTTAAAAACTATCAATTCGTGTTCAGGACATCCCAAAACGTGTAGATCCGTCAAAAAACGGAGGTCGAAAATTTTCGCGAATCCAATACTTTCTCTATATTACATATAGAAGAAAGTAAAAATCAAACATTTATTTTAGAAAACAAGACAAAATAACTATGTTTTGTCCTAGGTGCTTGGAAAAATTAATATTCACTACACATTTTAACAGGCACTCCAATTTTGCTGTTGTACCTGAATCTCCATGCGTGCACGTTATTTCTTTCATATGATCCCTTGTGTGCGCAATATCTCCGATCCCGCTGTCTGTCCTAGTTTTACTTTACTATTAATTATAATTCATATCGATGCAAAATTTAATTAAAAATAATCTGGTGTGCCACTCACACGACTTTCTCTTACCCTGAAATGTAACACTATAAATACAGGCTCGAGATTAAGAGGTAAGATAACGATGTTATGTAAACCTATGTTAAGCAATTCAAATTAGGCTTCGGAAGAGTCTTATATGATAATTAATTCTCTGTGAGGGGGGCTACCGCCCCCTCAACCCCCCGTTTCATTAATGCACTTAGATTTATAGAAAATTTAATTCGGTTATTAAAATATAATTTATTTAAATTATTATTTAAATTTTTTTTTATGATAATGCAGACGATTTCCATATTAAAGAAGTAGTATAGCACTAAATATCCGAAAAAAGTCCATTTTAATCTAAAAAAAAAAAAAAAAAACGATTTTTTTTCTATTTTTTTTTCTTTAAAAGTAAAAAAAAAATCAATAACTTTGTTTTAAATTATCACAGATCGATGGTTCAACCATTCGTTTTAAAGGTATTGGCGAGCTCTTTTGAAAAATACCCATCATGAACCCCCCCCCAGGGGGGGAAGGCGAGGCTCCTACATACACAATTTTTTTTCCCAGTTGACTATCTCTATTACAATATATATATATATATATATATATATATATATATATTCGTTTCATTTGGTTTAGTGCAGTCTATAGACGTTAAACTCTACTTACCTGTAATTTCCCCCATAGACGTAATGTATTAGAATTCTCTTGATTGTCCCTGCACACGAACCATTTGCTTGATCTGAACGAAAAGCTTATTGTAGCATCCGTATATGATACACATTTAGAATACCAAGTTTGAACTTTCTTCCATAATTTGTTTTTGAGATATGCTGATAACAGACAGACACACACACAGACACACACACAGACACACAGACCATTTGCTAAAAACATGATTTTCGTACTCAGAGGACCTCAGAACGTGTAAATATAACAAAATCTCGCGTTCGAAAATTTGACCCCAAAACAATACTTTCTCTACCTTATGGGTAAGAAGAAAGTAAAAACAATTATTATCTTCCCTTCACTGCTGCATCAGGAGACAGTAGAATATGAAGTATTCGACTTACTAAACTCACTACATATTATAATATTGAATTTTCGAGTCACCGAAATCAGTATATATTATATTTCGAAAACGTTCATTACTTTAAAAAATGGAAAATGGAAAATAATACTAGAGTTTCAAATAAAATAAGGCAATGAACTTAAGTATTTTATAATTCTATTAGATAACGAGTAAAATTCTACAGTGAATATAAAATGGATAAAGAGAGTTACATTTTATTTAAAATGGGAAAATAATTTCCTTAGCAATTATGCATTATTTAATCTTACGAAGTCTTAAGTGAATAAAAGGAAGACTATCAAATATCATTTACAAAATAAACATTTTAACTGTAGTTTAAATATATAAATTAAATTTAAAATTCGACTTTTAATTAGAAAATTCAATGACTTATTATAGTAAATAGTAAACTGTTTACTGAAGCGTTTTTTAATAATTATAGGTAATACAATTTCGTTAAAGATTTAAACAGTTTTTTTTTAATTTTCTAACTATTTAGAATATACTCCATTAAGCACATTTTTTACTTAAAACAAAGGTTTTTCCATAAAGCTTTTTACATTTAAATATACATTAAATATTTAATTATGTATACAAAATATGCATAATTTCATACTAAATATTTCATAAACTTTTATTTTTTATATTTTACAGAAATGAAACTTTATTTCAATATCACTTTAATGCCGGAAAACCTTTACAAAACTTAAAAGATGTAACTTAGAAAATTATAATTACATTTTTAGTAGTATCTTGAGTATTTTAGTAGTGGGTCATTCCATGTCAATTCAACACAAAAACACCTGCATTTTTAGCCTGAGCCCCTCATATTTTTATGAAATTGGACTCGTTCGTTTGTTCTATTTAGAAATGAATGTATATGAATTAAAAAGCCCCTATCTCTTTCAGTTTTTGATATACATGGTGGCAAAAAAAAAAAAAAAAAAATAAATAAATAAATAAATGGGTGAAAAATGCAAATTTTCAAAATTCTCTACTACAAATGTAACCATATTTTGTTTCCTAATTAACTGAGACATATAAGATCGGTATCATTAGAATTACTTATTATTAGCTTATAATACATGTTTTCACGTGATATATCACCTGTATATATTTTTTAAATTTTTCATTTTAAGGTCAAACATTTTGTCTTTTGACATTCAATATCTTAAAAAGTGCAGATTGAATTTTCTTTCAAAAATTACATGTTGATTTTACGTTTATTATCTATAATTATTGACAATTTCAATATGGGACGGCCATGGGATGCTGAGTTATAAATGAAAATGCAACACTATTTTCATACTAACATATCGTATTTTTTAACCATATTTTGTTCCCTAATTAACTAACAGAAATAAGATTGGTATCATTATAAAGCTTATAATGCAGGCTTTTAAATGATATATCGCATGTATATATTTAAAAAATAATTTCACTTTATGGTTTAAAAACATTGATCTTTGACCTTCATTATCTCAAAAAAGTATCCATTTAATTTTATTTTAAAAATTACATGTTACTCTTTATTATCTATAATTATTGTAAGTTTTAACATGGGACGGTCACCTTATTTTATTTTATTTATTTATTTATTTATTTATTTTATTTATTTATTTATTTTTTGTAAAACTTACGTTATGTTAGTATGAAAATACCGATGGAGAGTTGCATTTTAATTTATAACGCAGTCTCCCATAGACGTCGTATGTTGAAACTTACAACAATTATAGATAATAGACATAAGAATAACGTATAATAATAAATAAATAAATATGCATTTTTTGAAATATTGAAGGCCAAAGGTCTAAATACTTGACCTTAAAATGAAAAATAAAATAAAATAAAATATATGCATGTGATATATCATTTAACATTTCGCATTATAAGCTTCCTAATGATATCAATTTTACATCTGCTATGAAGTATTTCATAACAAAGTTTTAGATAATTAATAAAAATAAATAAATAAATAAAAGAGAGAAAAAAAGAATTAATAACTTGGCTTGTTATTTTTAAAAGAAAATTGTATAGAAAATATGAATTAAGTCTATTAGCTTTGAATTAAAGATTTAGCTCTGGAAAAATAATCCAAAGAATATAATAAATAAAGTAATATCTGGTTTGAAAGAGAAAGATTTTTTTCAATACTTGTAAAGGAAATATAACATATTCCCTTACTTTTTATTGGGATATGCAGGATAGGAGAAAAGATACATTTTGACCTTGACATTTTCAAGGTTGTTTCGTGGGAGTAATAAATGAATTCGTTTTCTGCGGAAGAAAGGTTAAAGTGCGTAATACTGCAAGATGAAAGACTTTCTGATGGGCTCGGTTTGAGTTATGGACAAATAGTTCTGTCGTCTGATTGTGGCAACAGGAGTTGTAGCCTCCTTTTTTGGCGTATTTTCTCAGTTGAGCTGTGGATATATAATTTTCGGGCGTGGAATAAGAATTTGAATTTGAATTTTTAAGTAAGGCTACGGATCGTGAATAAAGGCCCTTTTGGCTCTTTTTAATCCGAATTTTGTTATCTTCAGTGGCATTTGTGCTAGTAGTGTAGATAAGAAAAGTTTTATTACAAAACTGGATGATTGGAAAATAAAAAATAAAAAAGGGGTCTCCTGAAATGTTTCTTTTTTACCCTCCTTTCGAGATTATGTATGTCTTTAAATCAATGGGTAGCCCTTGCTTATGATGGTTTCAATTTACCTGTAGAAAAATCAAGATCTGGTCAATTAATCAGAAAAATAGACTTGGAAACCCCTGCTCATTATATTGGTCTATATGCAAGTGATCGTAGTAGTTATAGAGCCATTGGAGTGTGTAAATTTAATATGGGCAGTCTCTCTGAAAAGGTGTTCTTTGGTGGAGTTCGGAATATGCTGTCAAGTATTTTACGAAGATACATGGCTCACGGTCCCTCCACTTAAGGAAAAATCCAGATATTGTGCTAAGTGTGTTGTGGGGTATGCCCTCAATCTTCTGGTATTAGTAAAGTGCAGTTGTGGATTATTTTTGTGCTTCTCACGTCCCGGTAGATTTTTTTTTCAAAAGTGTTATAGTGTGGAACCTGTACCTAGGGTTTTTCAGAAGAAATTGCAACCAGTTTTGTGGTGTACCTTTCGACAGCTAGCCATCCACTGATGTTCCCTAAAAGAAATCGAGGTGCTTGGTAAATATGTTAATTCTTTTTTCTTGATAAAAAAAAAAAAAAAAAAAAAAGGAGAGAGAAAATAATGGTGTTTGCTATAATTGAAATGTATTTGATTTTAATATTAAGAAGGTATTTAAAGTGTGTGATTGATTGTTTACCTAAAATTAGGGGTATAAAAGTTTAGTACGGGGTTTTATTTAGTAAATATAAAATTGTAAAAGCTAAAAGAAAGAAAAAAGAACACACATATATATATTGGTTTATTTTGTACTAATCTGTGTTAATAAAGTGTATTTAATTTAAATTCCTTTTGTGTTCTCTGAAAATAAAGCTTAAGACATTTATTTTGAAGAATTTAATTTTTGAATTATCTTTTGCGAAGTTTTCTTTGTTTTGCTGTATGTATTTAAAGAAAATTAGTTATGTATTGTATAGTATTTTGGATGAGTGGGATGTGAGCTGCTGTCGGTGAAATTTCTGACTCATAATTTGTTTGATAGAGGTTTTGGAGTTTAATGTAAATAAAAAAAAAGGCTGAGTTTAATTCACCACTGGTTAGAAAATGTTGTTTCCATAACAGACAACATCTCACAGTGTATTTTTTTTTTAAATTAATTTATAGTTGGATGTGATAACAGTCACTTTATTAAGGATATATTTCTTTGAGCAAATTAGTTGCTTGTTGTGAGGATGTTAGAAAGTCTAGAAAAGGCTATGATGCTAAATGTTAAATAAGATTAAGATTAAGAGCCTTTTAAATTTGTAAGGTTTGAGTAAATTATTATTGGCAAAAGAAATTTTGCTCCTTATAACTCACAACAAGCAACATTATTTTTATTTTTGCTTATTTTTGGGGAGGAAGAAATTGCCCTCTTTTATATTTTATCTATCCTGTTTTGTTATGGGAGACTCTGTCAAATTATGGAATAAATTAAATTAAATTTTAAAGAGTTAAAATTTAGACAAAGTTAGCCATAAATTTACTGTTTATAGATTTTCCAGTGAGCTGACAGCACAGAAATTCAATTTTATTTGGAACCTGGGAAATAATGTAATGGTGGGATTTTTATACAAGAAACGCAAGGTACTACTTATTGGAAATAAAGTTTAGAAAAAACAGAAAAACGAAAAGACAAAAATTTCACTTTTATAACTAATAGTAGGAAGAAAAACACCATAATACATCTGTAAGTAAATTAGGGAACAAAATATGGATGAAATTTACGTTATGTTAGCATGAAAATAGTGATGGAGGGTTGCATTTTAATTTATAATTCAGCATTCCAAGGCCGTCCCATGTTGAATTTTTTAATAATTATAGATAATAAACGTAAAAACTATATGTAATTTTAAAACGAAAATTAAATTTGCATTTTTTAAGTCATTATTGAAGGTCAAAAGTCAAAATGTTTCACTTTAAAATTAAAAAAATATACATATGATATATCATTAAAATACCAATTTTATTTGACTAATTTATTATGGAACAAAATATGGGTAAATTGATAGTAGACGAAGTTTGAAATTTTGCAATTTTTACCCATTTTTTCTGCCCTGTATATAAAAAACTAAAAGAGGCAGGGACTTATTAATTGGTATACATTCATTTATCTACAGAACAAATAAGGAAGCTCAGTTTAATACAAATCTGAGTGGGGTCAGGTTTTAGCTGTGTTGATTTGTTATGAAATGACAATAGTACTGTTCTAGTAGTATCCTAGCTTAATTGAAATTTCGCACAATCTACAGCACCACACACAGACGAGATTACACACAGCTTCGGGAGTTCTAAGGTTACAGGAAATCAATTGAGATAACCTGGCCCCAGTTCAGTTAGATTCACTTCACCTGACCCACTCATCAAGACTGATCGCAGTAAGACGTGGGACAGTTTCAACACGAACCATGGAGAGTAATATTAACAGAAAATTACGGGAAGGTACTCTGCTAAGTAAATATTTTTACCCCTCCAAAGAGCACGCAGATAAATCCTCACAGCCACAGAAATAAAGCAACTACTAGAAATCCCCAGTCTCAGGGGGATGCACACCGCAGCTGTCATTCCAAAGAGCCAGGCAAAGAGCCAGGCGCTGCTCGCTTAGCTATGGACCTCCGAAGCGTGAAGAAAGTTTATTCGCACTAGTAGTCAGGCAGCGGCTACAAATGACAGTCTCTATAACAGCAGGTCGTAGCTCACACACCCGGAGAAGCAAGGAAAATAATAGGCGTTGCTAGCAATAAATCTTGATGGTCGCACAAAAGTCTACACTTTGAGCATGGCGCCATTTTTTTTAGGTTGGTGAGGAGCCCTCAGTCAAGATGCACCCGCTGTAAAAGTCAACCAAAGCACACAATCTGTGAACGTGCAACTGAACACAATTTGAAAGCACCGACCAACGTCCGCTCAATTCTACAAATTAAGGGACACATCGTGTGGCTCAAACCATCGATCTCCCGTACGCGTTCCCACACAGAGGCTTTGAATTATTGTGATGTGGTGGTTAAGAGTGCATAAATGCCACACTCGGGAAATTTTTACCCTGCAATATGTTTTAGCCAAGAACTACGAAGGAAAACCCTGACTCATTCGCTGCTGTTTCTATTCCGATAGAGTGAATTCCAACAATTAGTTTGACACCCATGCAACCTCTATTAGCTACTTGATTTGAGGGTTCGTTCAGTCTAATAACCAGGGAAGCTATCTGACAGAGAAAGGTCTGCTGATGCCTGTGCCACTCAAGTCTGGCTTTAGATCATCTTTCCCCCCTTAATACATTCGGGAACACCAGGACGTACGAGAATACTTATTGTAGACATTTGGTTATGGAATTAATTCATCAGCCGTTGAAACATTTCCAAAACATTTTGACGTATCTAGAAATCATGTTCTTGGATTTAAACTTGCCAAAAGACATATAAATGATGTTTTGTTTGGTTAGCTGTTTTAAATCTGTCTAGGGATAACGATATTAAAATTTTAAAAAAAATGATTTTCCCTCATTCCAAAATTTGCCGTACATAGCAGTGTATGTTTTTTAAGCATATTATAAGAATACTGTAAAATTCGAAAACGAATAATCAGTCTATGGGTTGCATTCGACTTGAATATTGGAACTGCTGATGTTGTACGTTCTAATTACTTTATGCGACATTAATTTTTTTGAATACGATTTATATTTCAAAATTTTCATTGTATCTACTTATTATTATTTTTTAAATGGTAATTGTAAAATCACACACTTTTACAAAATTTGTTGAACAGATACCATATTTATGTTTCAAACCTATTTTGAATTTATTTATAGCTCAGTCTAAGAACACATTCCCTTTCAACTATTAGGGTCAAGGATTTAATGTTTGATAGCTTGTGTTAGCACTTTTTTTTCTTTAAGGACTGTACTTAAAGTATGAATAGTTGCATCTCATTTAACGACACAGATAAGAGATATAATTTATATCACACATTCGCAATTAACAGTCAAATATTCAAACAAAAAATTATTCATTTCAGTTATATATGTTTCATTTTTCCCCAAAGAAAATTTCTCAACCTGATGTACACAGATAACACTTAATAAACAAATTTGTCAAAGAGTTCAATGTTCTCGTTTACGAAATCCCAGCATAGAAGTAGATAAATACGTAAATATTTACATATTTATTTATTACTAGTATCGCCCCACTTTCAGAATGGGATTAAATTGCAACTTAACAGCGTCACTTGTTGGCCGATACGCACTCAAACTGAATCAACAGAGTTTTACTTAATATATATCTATAAGTTTTGCACATTGTAGAAGCTGAGCCTTTCCTGAAATAAGAAAAAATCACAGCGTGGGAAGGCTCCTTATTGGGTGGTATAGCCTGAAAGCTAATCAGCACCAACCAAACCAAAGTCAAACCAAATATCAAGTTCGGTTAAATTAAGTCCATTGGTTCATGAAGTACGGTGTTCGAACTAAAAAACACAGACATTTTCTAAAAAGGGTCAAATTGAGTTCAGGAAATCTCAAAACGTTTTTCAGAATCTTATACTTTCTTCTTATATAAGCAGAAGATAGGATAATAAATCCAATTTTTTTTTTTTAAATAAATAGTCAATTTCAGTTAACTGGAATTCAAACAAATCTCAAAACATGTAAATTCATTGAAAACCTGAAATCAAAAGTTTTTTCAGAATTTTATACTTTCCTCTTATATATGCGGAAGATATAGTAACAAACACATTTAAAAAAAGAATAAGTATTCAATTTCAACTAGTTGAAATTCATTATGTCTTACAAGGAGAGGTCACGACATGGAAAATTCATATCGGGACGAAATTGTGCAGGACTGTAGTATACTATGAAGGTAACAACATATTAAATCAATAGGACCCACTATCCACAAAATTTCGAGAAAAAAGCATTTAAAGTTTCAGTAATCTTTAAATACAAGTTATTTCGCACGCAAGGTATCGCCCCAGTGGCGTGAGCGAAAAGCATTGGTCTACCACCCAGACAAGACGGGTTCGAGGCTACCTGCGGAACTTTTTTTTTTTTTTTTTTTCTTCTTTAATTTTTTATGTACTCTAAATTTTTTATTTATTTTTACTTTCTTTTATAAACGAATTCAAAATTTGAAAAAATTATAAAAGATTATTTAATTTTCTTGAATATAAGATAATTTTTTTTTTTTTTTTTTCAAATATTTGTAACATAAAAATACAATAAATTTTTATAACTTAAAAAATAAATTTTGATTTTTCAAAACATAAATAACATATAAAGAAAAGCAGATAAAAAATTTAAATAACTAAAAAATAAGCAAGCTGTAAAACAAAGTGTAAAAAATAATTAGCAGGTGTACTTAAATCTTGGTTTGAGCTTCCTGTTTTCCTTTTAATGTCTATAAATTACGTCACGTAAACCCTTTTAGTTTGTTAATAATAGAGAGCAGGTGAAGTGAAATATTTTATTTCGTCCACAGAAGGATTAAAAAAAAAAAAAATGTCTTTGTCGAAGAAGAAAGTATGTTGATTAACATTTAAAATCTACATTTAAGGATAACACTTCTTTGCATGTAATAATTTAATCGTATCATAATCCTATACTTTAATTTTTTAAGAAGTTGTACTGATTGGAGAAGTAACTATTTAATTTGGATAATAATTATATATGCAATTTAAATCATCATTTCTCTGTTTTTTTTTTTTTTTTTTTTTTGTAATTTAAAAACAAAATAAATTTAATATTTAATAAAGAAGCATCACAAAACTGGCGTTGTAAAAATTATTACTTACAAACTTTGAATTAACACCATAAAATGCAATAAACTCGCAACAATTGTTTCGGGTCAAAAAATCACGACCCTTCATCAGGCGAACAAAGTAAGCACTTTAATATTGTTTAGGACATACCTAAAATAAAATAAAATACTTAGAAAAATAATTAAAAACATTTCCTTTATTTGTACCTTATTTTATAGTTAAAACAAAACTGAAATTTATTTTTTAAGTTATAAAAATTTATTGTATTTTTAAGTTATAAATATTAAAATAAAAAAAATATTTATTTTATATTCAAGAAAATTAAATAATCTTTTATAATTTTTTCAAATTTTGAATTCATTTATAAAATAAAGTAAAAATAAATAAAAAAATTAGAGTACATAAAAAATTAAAGAAGAAAAAAAAAAAAAAAAAAAGTTCCGCAGGTAGCCTCGAACCCGTCTTATCTGGGTGGTAGACCAATGCTTTTCGCTCACGCCACTGGGGCGATACCTTGCTTGCGAAATAACTTGTATTTAAAGATTACTGAAACTTTAAATGCTTTTTTCTCGAAATTTTGTGGATAGTGGGTCCTATTGCTTTAATATGTTGTTACCTTCATAGTATACTACAATCCTGCACAATTTCGTCCTGATCTGAATTTTCCATGTCGTGACCTCTCCTTGTTAGTTTAAAAATATGTTTTTAAATAAGAGCTGGTGTAAATCCCCCCCCCCCCCAGAAAAAAAAAAAAAAAAAAAGAAATTAGATCTTAAATAAACTTGAAAATATAAGAAGTTTTATAAATCAAATCCTTTTTTTAATTTGCGCATATGTTCAATAGTATAAACTTTCGATCTACCACTCTTTCACTCAAATTTCTACCACTCTAATGGCTGTTGACTCTTAGAAAAAAAAATCTGTAATCGAGAGTTTAAGAATGCTACATCTATACAAATTAACCGTGCCTATCGTTTTATTTGAGTTTTAAGAAAATGCCAGATTTAACAACTTTCTTCTTTAGGAATTTCTTAGTGCAAAAGAATACGTGTATAAAATGAAGACATGTATAATAAATAAAAGTATTTTTAAATACCTGATGGCATCGTAAGAGAATAATTTTTGTATTCTGCAAATATGGTTAATCACACCTTTCGAATGATACGACTTTCAGTCATCTTCTCCCGTAATTAATATGTTAAAAGTGTACCACAAATTCCATGCTTACGTATTAATATATACGTAAGTGAGTTTAACGTTAAGTAACATCTCCGTGTCTACTCCTGTTTTGTTAAAATAGTAATAATAATAGTAATAATATAATCATCCATAAACACGATGTAAGTAAACAATGTGGTATCTGAAGATCAGACTATAAAATGTACAATAATACTTCATATTATTATTAAAAAATAATATGCTGGTTTTAAATTATTATAACGATTTTATAAAAACAGATTCCATCACCGAAATCTGCATGATTTCTGCTATCTAAAGGAAATTAATTATGAGTTTTCAAAGTATATATGTACCTTTTTTTTAAAGTATCTCCTTATTCTTTTGCATGGCATATACATTTTTAAGTATTACGTAATTCGGCAATATAATCCCTTGCAAAATCAAAAGGAAGAAAACAATTTGCCAAGGTGTAACTATATATATCGTCTCAATAGCATTGACATTATTTTTTGTCTTTCTCTTACCCAGAAAGTAGAGAAATTATAGTTTTTGGGTCAAATTTTGGAAAGTGAGTTTTTGTTATATTTACATGTTTCGAGGTTCCCTGAATCCGAAAATCATGTTTTTAGTGGTTTGGTCTATGTGTGTGTCCATCTGTGTATCTGTGTATCCGTCCGTATGCCTGTCTGTCTGTGTGTCTGCCTGTTATCAGCATATCTCAAGAACAAATAATAGCAGAAAGTCCAAACTTCGCATGCTAAGTGTATGTCATATAGAGATGCTACACTAAGCTTTTCGTTGAGATGAAACAAATAGTTCGTGTACAGGGACACCCAAGAGAATTCATATGCATTACGTCTATAAGGGGAATTACAGGTAAGTAGAGTTGGCCGTCTATAGACTGCACTAAACCAAATGGTATTGATATATATTTTTATATGCGTAAAAACATGTCTCATACAGAATATGGTAGGGATATCATTCACTTTTCGTTTACAGCGCTACGCAAAAGAACTAGATTATAATGCGACAATAGTTGAAAATTGGTGGAAGTGTATTTTAGGTTGTGCCGTGTATTATTACTACAGGATTATGTTTAGGTGCACCATGTGGTTTGTACGCGATCTCTTCAAAATATATACAGTGCTGTAAATATTTAAACGATGACATTATTTTTTATTGTTAGTGGAAGTTCTTTACTATAATATTTTACAATGTCCAGGAAAGCTGCTCAGGAACTGAAATGAATTCCTCATAGACATATAATAAATAATATATGTTTTTAAGCTAAATATTAATCACATATATATATTTTTTTCATACTTACTTTGAGGCTACCTGATTACCGAAGTCAAGTTTTTCAACGTTTGATATTTGTCTGTGGGTCTCAGACTAATTTTAAAACGAATAATTTCAGGAGATCCAAAAGTTATATTTTCAAACTAATATAAATTTGTTGCTGGAAAAGTTTGATCAAGACTGATATGTTCCAAGGAATGTTGCGTGTGTAAGTTGACTGAATAATTTTCAGTGAACTTTAAATTTTAACAACAGATTTAAATTTTATATAAATGTAGGGGCAGTAAGGAAATGGGGGGGGGGAGGTTGAGGAGTACGGAAGTCCCCTCATACAGAACTAATTATCATATAAAACTCTTGCGAAACCTAATTTGAATTGTTTTAACATAGGTTTACATAACTATACTCGTTATCTTACCTCTTAATCTCAAACCCGTATTTATAGTCTTAAATTTCACGGTGAGAGAAATTCGTGTGAGCGACACAACAGATTATTTTTCATCTTTTTATTGAAGTTATCATGATCAGATATTAGCTGTCACTTTAGAAAATAATAAAAAAAAAATGTGCTAAATATTTTTAATAAGCACATATATAAAATAAAGAAAGAAAACAGATTATTCACTCTTTTCGTATGAAATATATGTAAAATTAATTCTTTTTTAAATTTTAATCATTTGTTTTATTTATTTATTTATTTGTTTATTTTTTAAAAGCAAATGTAACTTTCCTCTTAAGTATAATAATACATTATAAATTTGAAATTCTATTTTTTTTTTTTTTTTTTTTTTTTTTTTTTGTCCTTTATAATATATGAGATATCAATACATAAATAACTAAATAAAAAAACATTCTTGATAGAAAAAACTATTAATTTGAAATTTTATTGGTTTATTATTATTATATTGAATTGTATTTTTTAAAGTATATTTAGCAAATTTCACATATCATTATTATTATTATTATTATTATTACGTATATTATAGCATTGTTTAAACAATTGAACTTATATATAAATAAATATATATTTTTTTTCAGGAATAAAAGCATCTTGGATTGAAGATGCTTTAATGCGTCCAAAAACGTAACCATTTATTTCAAATATTTAACATAAAAATGTAACTTTCTTTTACTAAAAGATGTTGCCTAGTATGGATATTCATTAGAACTTGAAAAATTATTTGTGTTTTTCCGTGCACTAATATTGAGTTTCATTCCCTTTTCAAACAAATAAGGAATCTTTACTACTTTCTTTATATTTGGAGAGTTAACTTCTTTGTTGCAAATGTGAATCCATTGATACGAGATGCATTATTTGTGGGGAAAAAACAAGTCGAGATGTAAATGCAAATGGAATCGCGGTTGCATTGATGGATTACATGCCTCCAGTCTTTATTAGATTTACTCTAAGGGGAGAAATTGATGAAAGTGGAAAGCGTAGATGCAGATCTGTTGGCTGTATGATGCTATGACTGCTGAAAACAGATGATTTTTTTTTTTTTTTTTTTTTTTTTTTTTATGTCAGCATATGTATTACTTTGAAATTTGTGGCTTTTATTTAATTCCGACATGTCGGTTTATTGAATTTTTCTAGCTTAAAAAATATTTTATGAATTCATATGTAATTCATAAATGTATAGAATTCTGAATAAAATTCCGTATTTTTTGAAAAAAAAAAAAAAATGTTTGTAATGCTAATAAAATGTTTCTTTCATTGACGAATATATACTTGAGCATACGTTGTTTTATACAAACAATTGTTTCTAATCTCAAAATAATGCACTTTAAAAATGGTATTTATTATTTCGCGAAAATGGTAAATCACGATTCACTTTTAATATGTAACGAAATGGTAGTCACCTGAAGAGGAAAAATACAATTATGATATTATTGTAGGGGAAAAATATTAAAAAATAAAAATCAGGTAATATAAATTTTAAGGGGTGGGGGATTCTATAACATTTTTAAATAGTATACATTAATATTTGTTTTAATTCAATAAAAGTTAAAAAGAAAATATAATTAAGTAATTAATGAAAAAATAAATTTCAACACCTTAAAATTTGACATTACTCTATTAATAATTTGTTACAACCAGTATTTTTTCTTTTGTTTCTCTATGTAAAATCAAGCTGTTTTAAATAGCATAAATTATTACCAGTAGTAAGTAGGGGGAGATAAATGCTTAAGTAACTAAACTAAAAAGAAAGGATAAAAAAGAAGAGAAAGAGAGAGAATGAAAGAGAGAAACTTGATTTGAAAGTGTTAAAGACTTTTTAACTGCACTATAAAACATTTGAAGACTAGAAAGAATTTTCTAGTATGATAAATCTGTAAGTTTTTGAACTATATATATAAGGCCGTTGCAAAAGTTCGTGCGGACGCGGATCATTTTATTGCCTCCAAAGACGAGAGCTTCTATCGCTTTGGTATACATTTGTTAGCCGAAAAATGTGCAAAGGTTGTAGAAAGTAATGGAGAGTATTTTGATTAAAAATTGTCATTTGATTTGATGTATTTTTATGAAATGAAGCATTAAAAAACCCCACGAATTTATACAACGACCTAATATATATGAAATAAATTATACCGAATATGTAGTTATGCTAAATGCCTGGAAATATTCGGATTTGGTAAATAACAAGTGATTTAATTTTTTTTTTTTTTTTTTTTTTTTTTTTTTTAATTTCCTTAAAGTGATATTTCTTTTATAAGGAAACAATCTAAAATTGTAATTGTCAATATACAGTTGGTCAAGAAATCTTCTGCAGGATTTATTACACTTTTTGGGATAAATTCCAAGCCAAATAAATTCCAATATTTATTTATGTTTTACTTTATTATCATATTATGATACAATACAAACCACGGTATCTCCCTTGAACATCACTCAGGCTTAATGTAACTTATCTGTTTTAATCTGTGTACAAAATATCTATTCTCTAGTCCTTTTAGTGTCAGAAACTTATATTAAATATTATATAGACAATGTTGTTATACATGAAAGTAATCTAACCTCAACAGAGATAAGTTTGTATACTTTGATTAATGTAGATATTGAACATGGCATCCTTTACCGCAAGGAGACGTGTCCGTATCTTACGAAATGCCACAGGGGTCGAAAAGCTAATATACAACGTGTGTAATGAGCAATTACTAAAAGATTTAGAACAACAATATATCTAGATTATAAGGACATCAAGTATTAATAATATTACTACATGCAGATTATAGGAAACAAATTGCCTTATTTAAATGATATAATTATTCGTTACATTAATATTTTACTTATTAAGGCGATTATATTGACAAGTTATTCGCAATTGTATTTCCGCTATTTGGAACTTTATTTTGAAGAATGTATTTGGCTACATCGATTAATGATCTAGGAATTAAATAATAACAATTTTCAAGTATTTTTTAGGCTTTTTTGAGATTTGAAATTTTTAATGATTATGAACAAACAATATTTTAATTAATATGAAATCACAAAATAGGTTTACATAAAAAAAAAATTGTGTATTTATAGAATAAAAAAAACTCTACAACATTTTAAATCCATTCATATTGTAGACTTCTTTGAAAAAAAAATATTAAGCTTTGTATGATCCTTTTTTCCCCCTACCACTATTTTTAATAGTAATATTTGACAAAAATTAAGCTTAAAATTTTAAAATTATATATAGTTCGAGAATAACGGTGAAAGATTCAGGGTAAAAGTATGGGTCTTTATGAAATTTGTTTAAACTATATAATTAAAAAGTTTTTTTTTTTTTTTTTTCTTATTTTAAGTTTTACTAAAATTTGTTTGACTGTATTAAAGTTTTAAGGCGTGTAATCAAGCACATATACAGCTTCAAATTTTTATTTAAATATTATTTGCATCATAATTCAATCGCTTTTTGTTTTCTATTTTTTAAATGTTAAGTAAATTACATGAGTTTGCGATAGTTTCCGATTGAAGCAAATTATATATGAAGAGCTAGTTTCCAAATGGCGTTAAGTCATTTGGAATGGATTTTGTTATGTAAGATTTATTATTGAATTTAAAGAAAAGATATTTTTCCCAGTAATCTATGGATGATAATAACACTAAATTACACGTTTAAAAAAATCCTGACAGTATAGTTATTTAGAAATAAAAAAAGAAAAAAATGACTTAACCCCTTTTGGAACAAAACTATGTCTTATGCCATTTTGGCACAAACATATAATGAAATGAAGTGACTTACTTCCATTTGAAAGTAATCTAAGTACTTTTTTTTTACATGGAAATGCAGCATAGATTTCAGCTATACAATTTTGGAAGGTAGTTAGTTACTACAAATCTCCATTTACAAATTCTATTTCTCCATCATTATTTTCACTTATGTTAGTGTTTGCAGTATCGTTGCAAGATTATTCATAAAAATAAAAACATTCGTGTAATTTGTTAATTCCCAAAGCGTTAAGTAATTTTAAAACATCTATTTTTCGTTGCTTGTTTCATATTGCTTTTTGTTTTTATTTGAGAAGGGGCGCACGGGAGAATTTTTTCCCCTCGTTTCAGGATTTTTTGACAGCAAAACGAACCAAGATTTCCAACCTTAGAGAAATGTTCAAAATATTCATTAGAGAGTAAAATTGTATGCACTTTCTTCCGAATATTCTATCTGCTGGTAAGTAGGAGTGACCACCACAGGTAAATAGTATGTGAAGAAGAGGTCCTTTTGGGCAGCCACTGCTGAAAGCGTTCCCTAACATGTTATAATTTTTATGTGTGTGGTAATTCCTGATTTTGCATCAGATAAAACATATTGTAATTTCTCCTATAAGCTTTTCCCCTAAAAGTGAATAAAATTTTTTGCTCCGGTTTTTATGAATCAAATGTTCGGTTAACAGGGTCTTTTCTATTTTCTGTACATTTTTCTGAATTCATTTGTATTTTTTTCCTAATACATAAGAAACAAATGTCTTTTTTCGGGGTTCCAAAACCAAGATTAAAATCTTTTATGAACACATTATAATACACGTTATAAGTACATTCTTCTTTATAATTTTTCACGGGAAAAAAATAAATATATAAACTGTCTCAATATGACAATTTACTACAACATTTTTTTTCCTTACTTTTGACTTTTCACACAAGGCCAGACAAACCACGTGATCTCAAGGCACGCTACAATTAGTTAAACTTGACTTAATCCCTTTTGGCACAAAACTTACTTGTGACTTAATTCTTTTTGGAAAAAAACACGGATTTCACTTTCTGTTTTCATTATGATTAAACTTCGTTTGGAAATTCTACTTATTGAAAATATATTGTTAGACGTGTGCTGCGACTTTTTGCATTGAAAAGTGAATTTTTGAAATTTTTGACTTAACGCCTTTTGGAAACAAGCTCTTCATATATTAATATAAAAAATAATAAGTTGCATCATACACGTTAATAAGTGCTTAAAAATGAAAATAATTCAATAAAGCCACTAATTTTTAGCAATTTAAAAATTCAATGGTTTCATTTTTACTTAAACAAGCAGTTCATTAAAAATCAACTCAAATATTTATCAGTTTTTTTTCTATTATTTAACCATATATCTATATTAAAGACATTATACAAAAATTTAGTAAAACAAACTATTCTTTATATTATAAAATATTTTAATATTTTTGCTTAAGAGCTTATGGAAAATATCTTAGATTAACAAGTTTATCAAAATAATTCTGACTGGCGATTAAAACTTGTAATAGTCATAAGCATTGGCTGCCACATAAATTATTTTTAATTTACCAGTATATTAATTGGTCGGAAAACTAAGTAAAGCCTGAAAAACTGCATACCAGCTTCATCTATCAGTCGATAGAAAGTCATACAGTAAATGTAAAAAAATTAAAGTATAGCAGAGGGACTAATTGACCGATATGTACTAAATCTGATTTGACATAGTTTTTTATTATAGCCATTTATACATAAAATTTTGTACATTTAAACACAGTGGAAGGTGAATTACAGTCTTATCATGAATAGAAAAAACATGACGTACAGCAGAATTATCTGAAAGGATATATATGTCAAAATGTAATTATCATTAATATATATTAAGGTTCAAAAAATATAAAATATCATGTGATTTCAAGTAAATTTTTCGATAAGGAGTTTCCAAAACAGTTTTGATAACGCACACACACAGAGAATGAAATTTACTAAGAATGGTCAGACCATGTTTATGTCATTTCAAAACATATAAATATATTAAAACTAGTAAAATTCTTGAATCTAATATCGTTCCTTATACGTATAGAAAAATGTAAAAATGTATCATTCTGTTAAAAACTAGTTTGAAAGTTCAATTTATCTAATTATTTATTAAAATATTTACTTTTTTTTTCTAACCTTCAAAAATTGATTAATTTTATTATTTTCGATTTTCAGATTTTAAAATCACCTATACTTACAAAAAGAAGTTAGTCTTTCCTGATTTGTATATCATGGAATTTCAAAATAATTATTATGTTATTCATTACTGCTAAAATTTTATATTATAATTGTTACATCATAATAGTAATCTATACATAATAAAGATTTTAAACAGTGATACTTTTAAATTAAGAACAATTTAAAGATACTATTGTCTATAAATTTCACTTTATAGGTCCTTTATACTTCAGAAATATGAAAGTATTTTTGAAATTAGATAAGATATTCAATTTTTTAAAATGTACTTCCCTCATTATAGTAATAAATTAAAGATTTGGTGTACAATGAATATTTAAACGTAAACACTTCTTTACAAACCATAAAATTAATGCTGCATTATTGGTTTTGAAAAGACGCGGACATTCTTCTTCAGGTGCAAATAAACACGTGTTACTATCTAGGAGGCAAAAACAAAACTCATTCTTTATTTTTTTATTTTCTGTAAGTTTTTCCATTACTTATTCACCCTCAAGAAGTGCACTTTTTCTGAAGCCTAGGACTGTAGCTCAGCAGCAACTATTACATGTATAACAATTAATGAAGCATAGTGAATAAACTTTGCATATTCAAATTTCTAACGGATTTTTAAAATTAGGAATTTATATTGTGAAAATGGTATTTAGAAAAATATCATACGTGAAACATTGAATGACAAAGGAAAAAAGGAAAAAAAAAAATAACGACATTTTGTCTACAACGTAAGAATTTATTAACCTGTTTCTTGTTACCAGACGCAGTCAAATGCCTTTTTTTAAATTCTTCTGTGGACAACACTAGAGACATTATGTCAATTTAATATTCATAAATATGTAGATATTGTGATTACTGAGCTTAACAAAGTTTTAAGTTACATGGTGTTTTACAATGATTTATAATGCTAAATGTGTTTGTTTTGTGCGGTCTACACCAGATATATTGAGTCAATTATAATGACTATCAATGTGTGAATAAGGCGTTATTTGTATTAATAAAATGTTAGAAAGCAGGGATTTATAAACTAAACATTAATCATATGTGAACGGATACTATGTATATATTTTTATTGGGTGGTTATATTTTTCAGCATTAAAGAACAAAAATAATATTCATTCTATATTAATAAACTTAATGTCATCCTTATTTTATAAGAATAAAATATTTGTAAAGTTAAATTAAAAAATTAATAACAATAATTAATAACAAATTAAAAAATTAATAACAATAAGATTTTTAAATATCCATATGCGCTTGATTGGATTGTAACATATTTGTTTATAAATTTTCTACCTATTGTCTAATAATTGTCATACTATGTCTTTAAACATTTATTGCAACATATTCAGTAAGACATTTTCATTTCACAATTTAAACAATTAATAGGTACTAAAACGTAAAAATATGAAAAGCTGTTTACTTATACATCTTGTCTCGGTAGAGAAATCAAGCAATAAAAAGTCTATTGTGATACGAGTTGCTTGTTTTGTATCTTTTTTATACAGTCAAAAATCAAGAATAAAAATTTCATGTTTTATTCAAAATTTCTATTTCATTTATCATGCATATGGCTGAATTATGAAAACAATTTCATCCCCATCTCTCTCAATTTTTAGTCTCTCGCTTGAAGGGGTGGTTCATTCCCAGGGTTGTTGATAATAACTTTTATCAACACGTTTTTTCCTCAGAGTGAGAGGTTTTGACGTTGAGTTATAACCTTAAAACATTAAAAAAAAAAAAAAAAAAAATAGTAATAATAATAAAACTTAGGAAGTAAAGGAACGGGAGATAACAAATGTACAGAATATTTCAGAGCACGGGGAAAATGCATTTTTTTAATACCTTTAGCCAACTGTTTCGGGTTCCTGATGCCTTCGACAGCGTTATCAGTACAAAGGCTGCAATCGAGTTTTCACTGACTTTCCGACTAGCTAGGCATTTGAAACGTTCAGGATAGCTCAAAACACGGTGACAAAACTTTTTTTTTTTTTTTTTTTAACTTTTAGTCAACTGTTTCAGGTCCCTACTACCTTCGGCAGCGTTTATATGATTCAGCAGAAAATTTATTTAACTAACTTTCCGACTAGCTAGACATTTGAAACTTTCAGAATAGTTCAGAACACGGTGAAAATGCATTTTTAAAATATATTTAACCAACTGCTTCGGGTTCCTGAAGCCTTCGACCGCGTTATCAGTACAAATCTTGCAATCGATTTTTCACTAACTTCCCGACTAGCTAGACATTCGAAACTTTCAGGGTAGCTCAGAACACGGTGAGAATACATTTTTTTTTAATACTTTTAGTCAATTGTTTCAGATTCCTACGGTATTCGGCAGCGATTGCATGATTCAACAGATAATTTATTTAACTAACTTCCCGACTAGCTAGACATTTGAAACTTTCAGAATAGTTCAGAATACGGTGAAAATGCATTTTTAAATATTTTTAATCAATTGCTTCAGAACCCTGCTGGCCTTCGGCAGCGTTACCAGTAGAAAGCTTTCAATCAATTTGTAACTAACTTCCCGGCTAGATTGCCATTTGAAACTTTTGTAATAGCTCAAAACACGATAGAAATGAATTTTTTAAATACTTTTATCCAATTGCTCCGGGTTCCCGCTGCCTTTGGTAGCGTTTATATGATTCAACAGAAAATTTAAAAACGTGGTATATAAAAAGTTATTTTTATACTGTAATTCTTTTTAACTTATTTCATCCTGAGAGTGTGGGTATTTGCATGATAACCTGAGATATAAAGGAAATTGTTTATAATATTTATTATTTTCCCAGTGTGACACAAAATATTATATTTTAGATATATTTTCGGTTATTAGGGTTCTAATTAATTTCTTTATATCTGTAGGTATAAAAATTCAGAGTGATGTACAATGATTATTCATTAATAATTATATAATGTCATGTGATTAATTGGGAATTATATAAGTGTTAGATAGTCCAGAAAGATCTAGATGTAGTTTTAATTTAGATAAGATCAGGGTTCTGATCAGAGGTAAAAACTGGGTGCTAATTTCTCACCCTTATTCAGAAACGAAATGAGATTTTTAAAACTAATATGTAAGAGGAGAGAAGAACTTAAAATAACTCTTAATTAATGCGAATTTATATTATGTGTTAATTTACTACTTATTGATAAAATTGAGCTTAAACTTATTAAATTGCTTAAATATACCTACATTTTTCACTGCCGATCAATGAAATATGCAGTTATTGCTCTAAAAATTTATGAAACTTCCTTTTTTTAGTCACTAAACTGTAAGAATATTTACCTAAATGTCAAAAATTCTTGTTTATGTGGTGTTTCGTTGTAGAAATATAATTACGTTATTCTTACATTCTTATTTAATTTTTTTTTTTTTTAATCATTCAACTTTCGTGAAGGATATTTAATATTTTGAATTTTAAAAAGAGTGATGTATTTCTTCATTTCAAAATTATTTTGGTCACAGAGGAGTGTGCGAAATTATCTACATGATAAAAATGTTATGTGAGGGAAAAAAAAAAAAAAAAAAAAAAAAAAAAAAAACATGCGATTTTCTCGCGATTTCGCACTATAATGGGAGCCATGTAAAAATATTTAGTCGATATATACGACCTTTCAAAATTATTCCAGTACGTCATTTTTGTCCAACTATGTACTAGATTTGATTAAATTCCTTTCATGTATTTATGAGGCACAGTGTCCACAAAATTATGGTAACGCGCACACACTGAGAGACGATATACATAAAATTGTCAAATCTCGTTATGAACATCTTAAAAAGTAGAAATCCATTGGAAGCCAAGGAAATCAAAAATTTTCACTTAAACCAATATTTTATGCTAACCAATATTTTATTCTATTTTATTTCTAAAAAATAAAATAAACAAAAATAAAATAAAATCAATTTCATAAAACATAAAACGGTATTTAAGTTAAATGTATTTTTTTATCCATGTTTTTCAAAGTGTATTAAAAATCATACACTTTATTTACTTATATATTTATTTTTATCTATTAGATATTTTTCAGTATTTATCAATTTCAAACCATGCGTCTTTCATAAAATTTTGTTCGCATTTTATTACATTGCCCCCACAATCGTCAATAAGATATTTTTTTTCTTGAATACTTTTGAATGTTTTAATGCTAAAATATTGTGTAACAAAATATTGTTTTAAGATAGTGGTGTCAGTATAATAATAAAATGAGTGTAAAATTTTAGGAGCGCTGCAAGGCCTGCAAATTTTTTTAATAATATATGTTACAAATAAATGTCCTTTCTTTATTTAAAATTGTGATCCTTAAATATCCTGCGTTAATAATTCGTGAGAGCAAACAAACGTAACATTCCTTTCCGCAAAATATCTCTAATATGAACGACAGTCTTCTATATAAAATCTTACATAACATTCACATCATAATACAACGAATACGAAAATTATGTTGTTGAGGTATTGCGTGCAGAAAACGAAAGACTAATAAACCAGAGACTGAACGAAATACATAGAAGACAATGAAATATTCCGAGATTTAAATTTCTATGAATACTAGATATTTTAAATATTGTTATCATTAAACATAAAAAATTAAGAATTTTCAAAAGCATATCCTACAAAATTTGAAAGATTGGAGGTACTGAGAAAATTTCGGGAAATAAATATAAACTTTGTGTAAGATTCATATTTTAATTTTATTTCGTCATGAAAACATCGAACTTCCAGAAAGTAAGGTGGTAAATATACATATATGTATATATATATATAAGAACTTTAAGTTATTTTAAGTTATGAAGTTCGGGGACTTTTTTTTAATTATTATTTAAAGAAATTATCATTCTTTATTTTAAATTATAAATTTATGAAAAAAAAGGGGGGGGAATTAAAAACATTAACAGTTGCTGTCACAGAAAGGATAAGGATACTAAGAATAAGTATGGAACTAAGGATACTAAGGATACTAAGAATATGGAACTAAGGATACTAAAAATAACTATGGAACTTAGTTAAGAGTAACTAAGAATAACTAACTACTTTTATAAAATTTGTAATAAATACGTGGCTGAAAGCAAAGAATTTCGTAATGACTAAATTTATAGAAATCTTTAGGGAAAAAAGTATTTTTAAGATTTGATGCCTTTTAATATAATTTTTATTTAAAATAATAGCATAAAGAACATTTAAATTTATCCGAATAGGTTATATTAGCATGACTTTAAGTGAAAGTTAAATTAGTATCATTTTCTTTTGCATTCATTGGGTTTTGGGGCATAGTATCACCAAAATTTGGTCAACATACACACACACACACACAGAGAGAGAGAGAGAGAGAGAGAGAGAGAGAGAGAGAATCACACAGACTAACAGACATTTTCTAAAAATGATGAATTCGCATTTAGAACATCTCAAAACGTGCAAATGCATAAAAAAAAATAAATAAATAAAGTCGAAAATTTTCACAAATACAATATTTTATTCTTATAGTTATAGAAGAAAGTAAAAATGAATTATATTTCTTACATCATAATACCGTATTTAGTTCAAATAAAATGTTTTGTCCATGTTTTTTAATCATGAGTTAAAATCATATAGGGTAGTTGCATCAGTAATTGACACTTTTAGAGCAATCCCTGATGTTTTTAATGAAATCAGAAAACATTTTTAGAAATCTTAAGTTAGTACATATGGTAGGAAAAACATTCAGAACCACATATATGTTAAAATAAATATATTTTATATCTTTTTTTTTATGAATTTTTATTTGACACCCACTCAATGTTCCAGTAATTGACACTGCCAGGTTTTCATTTTTTTCAGTAATTGACACCCTATGTTCGAGTGTTTGACACTGCTAGTAATTCATTTTACCACTTATTAGCACCCTATGCTCCAGTGTTTGAAATAAAATGTTAAAATTCTTATATGTAAAATATATTATTTTATTTTTTTTCTTATTTATTAATTATTTCGGGATAGATGTCAATTACTGTAGCATGCCAATCACTGGAGCACCTACAATATATCTTTAAACATTTTTAAAAAATCTTTATTATATATATATAAAGATTTGTTACAAAATATGTTGTTAATTTATTCAAAATTATATTACTGAAACATGGTGCATTAAATTTGTGAAAGCAAACATAGCAGCATGTTTTTCTACGAATTATCTCTTACATGCAAAAGGATCTAACATGTAAAAGCTTACATTTAATAAAATTCATATCACAATAAAATACGCAGAAAAAATATTATAACATTGAGTTGATGTTTGTAGTAAGCGAAATAATCTAGAGACCGTATGTAATACTTAGAAGATTACTGTAGCATGCCAATTACTGTAGCATGCCAATCACTGGAGCACCTACAATATATCTTTAACATTTTTTAAAAAATCTTTATTAGTTATATATATAGATATATAAAGATTTTTTACAAAATATGTTGTTAATTTATTCAACATTATATTACTTAAACATGGTGCATTAAAATTGTGAAAGTAAACATAGCAGCATGTTTTTCTACGAATTATCTCTTACATGCAAAAGGATCTAACATGTAAAAGCTTACAATTAATAAAATTCATATCACAATAAAATACGCAGAAAAATTATTATGACATTGAGTTGATATTTGTAGTAAGCGAACGACTAATAATTTAGAGACCGGATGTAATATTTAGAAGACGATGAAATATCTTGAGATTTAAATTTCTATGAAAAGTGCAGATTTCAAATATTGTCATTATTAATCAAAAATATTAAGAACTTTATAGGGAATATCTCATAATATTTCAATCTGTAGTAGGGAAATGGTTTCGGGAAATCTGTATAAAATTTAAATAAGTTTGACATTTCTTTCTTTCTTTTTTTTTTTTTTATATATCAATTGCTGAAATATATAATATTCAATTAAATTATATATGTATATATATATGTTTTGAATTTTAATGTCTTGGTATTTTCTCATTTGATATTTAAAGTAAACAAGGTTCTTAATTTTATATTACAAAAAATTTAATAAAGAGGAATCTCGTGGAAGTAATGATTGCGTTCAAAGTTTGCATGATGAAACTAAACAGTTTTATTTATTTATATAAGCTTTTATAAATTTATAATAAATTTGTAAGAAAAAAAAAATAAATAAAAGGTAGTGGCAAAAATAATAGAAATCTTTAAGGAAAAAAGCATTTTTGAGATTTAATGGCGTTTAACAGAATCTTTACTTGAAGTAAAAGCATAAAGATCTTTTAAATATATCCGAATAGATCATCAGTACCAATTTAAGTCAAGGTCTAAATAATTAACATCCGAATTAATTTTGCTAAATTTTATTAGCTGATTATTTCACTTCTAATTTAATGTAGACAACTGACAGTAATATATATGAACTTAATCAAGTTTTCTGATAGTTTTAAATTTAAAGTCTATCCTCATTTATTGGCATTTAATGTTCTAGGTAGAAAACTTCGGGATCGAAAAACTTTGAGATAACAGATTAATTTCTTATTATATGATGACAAAGATCTCGAAAGTAAAGTATTATAATATATATTATTATTCAAATTGGTTTAAGATAGTATACCTGCGCAAAAAGCAAATATATATTCGACGAATGAAAAATAATAAGATGACTATCCAAATTATGAAATAATAATTAATTGCAGTCACATAAAACGTCCAGGGGTCATTTAGAGTGACGCTATAAACTGTCACTAAAAAGCAGAAATCATTCCAAGAAATCACAAAAAATATACGTGTCATTTTATTAGCTGTCCTCAAATGAGGACACTGGGCGCTAACGGGTTAATTTAATTCCGTTGATTGGTTCATGAGATACAGCGCCTAAAAAAAATTATGATACACACACGCACATACAGAGACAGATACAAAGACAGCCCAAGCAGAGAGACGTTTTCTAAAAATGATAAAATAGCGTTCAGAATATCACAAAACATGCAAATGCAAACCAAAAATGGAATAAAAAAAATTCACGAATATTATACTTTCTTTTTATATTTATAAAAGAGAAGAAAAATAAGTTTTATTTTTTATATCATGAAATGGTTCGGTTATGTTTTTCAATATTGAATTAAATCTATCAAAAAAATGAAGGTCGGACATTTTCTTTTTTTTTTTTATTCTAATGCATCTTCGAATATTTATAGAAGAAAGTAAAAGTAAGTTTAATTTTATAAAGTGGTATTTATGTCAAAAGTTTTTTTTTTTTTTTTTTTGTCTACGATTTTAAACATTACATTGAAATCATGTTTAATATTATATGTTATTGTTATTTATCTCAATCAATTTTAATGATATATGTTAAAAAATAAATTGTTTGTTTATGTAAAATTTAATCCTTAAATATTATGCGTTAAATTTATGAGAGCAAATAAACAGAACATCTCCTCATTCCATGAAATATCTCTCATATGCACAAGAGTCTACCACATAAAAGCCTACATGTGATAACATTTATATCAGAACACAATGCATAGGAAAATGATTATGAAGTTGAGTTATTGCTTGTAGGAAACGAAAGACTAATAATCTAGAGACTGCATGAAATATATAGAAGAAAATGGAATATTTTGAGACTTAAATTTCTATGAGAACTACGGATTTCAAATATTATCATTATTAAACATAAAATATTAAGAATTTGAAAGAGAATATCTTACAAAATATGAGTTGGTAGTACTGAGAAAATATTTCAGAAAATCTATACAAACATTAAAACAGTTGAAATTGCTTTTCATTTTTTTTTCTAAATATTGATTGCTTAGAATGCGAAATATTCGATAAAAAAAAAAAAAATCTTTTAATTTCTATGTCCTGGCACACTCTTTTTTATAATTTAAATAATGCAAGATTTTTATTAAAAAAAAAAAAAGTGTAAATAAATAAATAATTTCCGAAACTAAAGGATGCTATCGCAATATGGATGGATAATAATTATCTAGTTTCCAACTTCACGTTTTATTTGCTACCAGTAAATTTTTATAGAAAACTTTATAAATTTTTAAATGAGTTTTATGTGAAAAACTGTGTAAAGTGTTTTACTCTAAAAAAGTGTTGTAAAACACGGCAGCTGTATATCGTCTTTTTTATGTATATAAACGTTTAAAGTTCATTTTAAATTTGCAACTTACTACAAAAAATGTAGTAGTTTCTAAAATATAAGAAAAATAGCATTTTAGGATTTGACGGCTTTTAAAGGAGCTTTCGTTTTAAATAATATCATAAAACTCTGTGTGACTGTAAAGATGCATTTACTAAAAATGTAAAAAAAAAAAAAAAAAAAAAAAAAAAAAGTCATTTTAATAATGAATATTAACATTAAATTAATAAGGTAGGTGACCTAAAGGAGGCCATAGTTAAGCTTTGAGATTTTTTTTTATAATTTTCTGGTTAGGTGTATGTGGCTGAACTTTTTTTCGTAAAAAGCTACACTTATCTCTTACACATATCAAGTATAATTTTCTTTGTAAAATGTAATTTAGATATTTTTATAATACGATTTCAAAATTGTAGCTAGTGGGCCACCTTTGGAGCAAAGTGCTCCAAAAGTGGCCCATACATTCAAAACACCTTTAAAATGTGCTTATAAGACTCTCTTTTCTTATGTTTCGGGTTTTTCTTCTTATTAATCTTACCTTTTGACACAAAAAGACTTTCAACCACCTTTTGTGCAAAGTAGTTCAGAATTTTTATTCTGGGATTCATTGACTTATTTCGGAAGATCTCTGGTATTCTCAATAGTGTTGAAATCGTTGGAGACTAAACGATAATAAGATTTCTTTTAGATATTTAAGCAGACATTTTGATAGTTACCCTTATTACATTAATTTCCGTTTTCATTTGCTGAGCTGACTGTTGTTCGTATTCCAAGGTGGCCCGATATCTGGGACACCTTGAGAACGTGCGTATGGTCGCAATTTCACGGAATTAAACTTTTTATCTGATAAAATTATTAATAATAATGTTAATGTGGTTAAATCGAAAAATAAACTTTTAGAAAACATATCATAAATCAAAGTTCTAAGAATTTAACACATGTAAATTAAATTATCTTCTTAACTGGAAATTCGAATGACAAACCTTCTAAAGTGAAATCCCTGCATACAATGACAGACGATCAAGATAATCTCTTTAAATTGAGGTACATACCCTGGAGACAGTGGCGGATTTAAGGGGGGGGGGCTAGGGGGCTGAAGCCCCCCCTCAAAAAAAAAACACTGACATCCACTATTGAATATTGCAACTATAAATTTTTTATTGGTGTAGAATAACACTTTGAAAAATCTTAGCCCCCCCCCAAAAGTCAAGTTCTGGATCCGCCACTGCCTGGAGATACATAATTTACATTGCAGTAGCGCCATTTTGTGATTCAAAATAAAATTTAACCTCTTTTAAGGTAGTGGTCTACTTTAGGAAAACTGGCCACCTTTGGTTCACCCACATTAGTTATTTTGAGAAGCGTGAAAAATTACATTTTCTCAACTGTGACAGTTATAATTTCTTAAGCAAACTTTTTGCTTCATAGACTTCGGTTGGTTTCAGATTTGAACATTTTCCATCAAGTTCCAGCGCTGACTAACCAAATTCTTAAAATAAAATTTTATAACATGATATACATTAGATGAATCCAGATAAATGATATGTTCTCATTAACAGGGAAAAGGTTCACATTCGAAAAGCAGTAAATTAGGAATGAGTATTTGACATATGTATTATTTATTTATTTATTCATTTTTGGATAATAATCCTTCTCTGCAGTAGAACAAAACTGTGTTTATATGTCTCCTGCCCATCACTAGAGGTGAATTCGAGAATATCACCCATCACCCACTGCAGAGTTCAGTGCAACATTCTAAAGCCGCTAAACTCAACTTAAAAGTAATAAGAATTTCCCCTTTATATTTTGCTATAATCCCACCTCCGGCCATGATAGCAATGAATGTTGTACTGTAGTATTTATAAGGGAAGAAATCTTGTACTACCTTTTTTTTTTCTTACAAACACTATATCATCTTTACCAAATAAGAAATATTTGTCAAACTTCTTAACTATCTGGATGTTCTGCTACTCAGCTAATAAGTGTTCTAGCCCAGATGTTTTATTTATTTATTTATTTATTTTACGACTCTAAAATGGTTCGCACGGTAGGGCGCTGCCTTCTGAATCGTCTGGTCCCAGGTTCGAATCATGGTGCGGGCATGGATATTTGTGATGTCTTATGTCTACAAAATATTGTGCACTTGTCTCTGTGAATTTCTGCAATATGAATCAATCGAGACGAAAGTCTTTATAACTATAGGCCCCAAAGCTGTCAAATAAATGTCCAAATGTGACGACTTTAAAATGAGTATTTTTTGGAATTCATGTGTTTATTTCAGTACATGTATTTACTCATGTATTTATTCCATGTATTTATACTTTAAAAAAATAATATTAAATCCAGATAATTATAATAAGCTAAAACATATTTTTAGTACCTTAAACGAACATTATTTATTTATTAAATATAAATTTTAACTCTTTTAACATCCGTTGACTTACTTTTCTCTGTTAAGGAAATGTAATTTGTCTAAATGTAATTATTATTATTATTATTAATTTAATTTAATTTAATTAATTAATTTATTTAATTTAATTTTTTTACGTTTCCTTAAAAACAATCTTACGTAGAATTTTCTATATATTATTTATTAATAAATTAAACTACCGTCTTCTACCCTAGCAGGACCGTAGACAATTTTTTCCTCCTGTGGGAACAAAAATTCTTATAGCTACGCTGTTTGGGACCCACAGTGAGAGACAACTGTACCAATGTATTTATTCCAAATTCCTGTTGTGTATCTTTCTAATAGTTTTTAAAATTACATTCACATTGCATTATTCCCTTTAGCTTTGTATTTGCGTTATTGTTGCACATTGTTATGCAAAAATTATTATATAATTGTTGAGCGTTACTGTTAAAGTTTTTGCATAAAAACAAATTTGCATTGTGTTGAATCATTTAGCATCTATCGAATACTTTTCGAACTTGTATGCACATCATTTTATTATTTATCATACTCCAGTTTTTAGTTTTAATGCTTTTATTAATTTTTATTTTATTATTATTACTTTTTTTTTTTTTTTTTTGGGGGGGGGGGGCTGATTTTCCTTACGTCCAACACCTTGGAAAAGCCACCTTTGCTCTTGTTTCAAGCAGTTTGAATTCAAATTTTCTTTTATTTACTTAATAGTGAGCATTTACATCGTTTTTTGAAGTAAACAAACAATTTCTTGTAACTCTTCTTACAAGCAAACATTCATTTTGGGAGGATAGAGTTGCAGGATGGGGGTGGGTTCATTCGAAATAAGAACAAAAGGTGATTATCTTGTATAAATCTTAGCTGCAATGGGCCATCAGGTCAAAAGTTAGAAGGCTCCAAATAGTTAGGTTAGGTTAGGTTAATATGGAGCAGGGAGACGAAATTCGGAAAATATTAGTAGAAATTCTAAAAAAAAGTGGAGAAAATCCAAGAAGAATGAGATAATGAGAGAAATGAATACAATACTTTGAATAAAAAGGTCTTATTTAAGGTATACTAAGCAGAAGTACAATCGAGATGAATCTCATTAACAAATGCATGCAGTGCACAAAGGCTCTTTTCACAATGTGCGCACTTAACAAAAAAACTCATCTCATTACATTTCAAGCATTTGTTAAACATATTTGCATCGAAACAAAAGTCCATGGGTGAAATCCAGTGTTCAGGTTCTTCATCCAAGTATCCACTTTTGCAGAATGCATACTTAATCATGCTCCTGAATCTCGGGGCGCTGAATTGATAAATAGCAAATCCTTGCATTTGTAGAAAATTCTTTCTTTGCCACAGTTGTATCGCGGAATTGGCAATAAGAGTATCAGTGATATATCTAATGAATGCTTTATATGGTCTGAAAAAGTAAACATCCAGTGGTTGTATTAATCCTGTACATCCGCCAGGGATAAGCTGCTTTATTAAATGTCTACCAATAGCACATGTTCCACTTGAAAGAGAATCATCGCGATTTCCACGCCACGAGTCCAGAAGCAACAAGATTTTGTCACGATCAGAGGGAATACTTTTCCAGAAGGCTTCATTGTAAAATCGCTTGAGATCCTCCTTGTTCATGTTTGCTGTTCGACCAGCAAATGAGACAATGTTTGGAGGATCATGTTATTTAGAATTTGGAAATTTCCCGTTTGGTTCAGCAACAAGAACATACATCGGTCTCATGATCTCTCCATCCATTCAAATTACGGGCATAAGAATGTAAGAATAAGTTGTTGCGCTCTGAGACCCAACAACAGTTTGAACTCTTTTTGTTCCTACTTGTCTTAATGTCCGATAAGAATGTAATTCCTTCTGAAATCGACTTTGATCAGTGTTAAAGATATTTTACGCATCTAATATTTCATGCTGAATAAGTGACTTCACAGAGATTACGAAATAATTGGCTAGCTGATGTGTTTCTCGTTCGTTTTCCTTCCAGTTCTTTCTCACCTTGAGTGTGATCGCTCGACTAACAATATTGTTTTTCTTTTTAAATCGAAGAACCCATGAGGCAGATGCTTTGAAGTTATTAAGATGTAGATGTTCAGGATCCATATTTTCTTTAATCTGCAAGGCCCAAAGACGAAGGTTGCGATCATGAATGACAGCACATTCTTGAACTTTTTCTCTAAATATGTTGAGTACTGCATCATTGACCTTCTTCATCGTTGGCTTGTCTCTAGACTTTCCATAGTTATAAAGAATGTTCATGTTTTTAATTTTTCGGAACCGATTCATAACCGTACTGGCCTTTCTATTAACTTTGCGTAGAGTGCCATCATCGTTTTCAATAAGGAATTTCCAAGCAGCCTCCTCGTAATCATCATCCAAAATATTTCTTTTTGTAACAGGAGATTCTTCATAATCTGAATCTGATGTTGATGCTTGTGATGAATGAAGCACTTCTGGTGTAGTTGCAACCAGTCCTTCCTCTTCCTCTTCCTCTTCTTCTTCGATCTCCGTATCCGAATCGTCTTCATCGCCAAAGTTCATTTCCATGTCACTCCCATCATCACCACCAAAGCCAAGCGTTTTTACCTCTTCGATTATTTCTAATCGATTCTCAATGATACCAACGATATGATCAAACAATGCGTTCATGTCTTCAACATTCATGTCCTTCTCTGCTGAACCATACTTCAGTTTTAGGGCATGAACGACGCTGCGAGCATCCATAACTGCCAGGGGTCGAAATGTCCTATGTTTTTAATTCACTATCCCGTCACCATTCGTTAGCTAACACATTCCTTATATTTTTGTTCCCCAGATTTTCAAGAAAGTTATCAAGTTTATATCTTAAGAATAGTGGTGGGAGAGTGATTTTAAATATCGGGCACTTTGACCTCTGTGACTACAGGAAAAAGAAAAATAATTTGTTTTGAAGAGGTCCTGTTCCTCTCCCAGTGGGCCATAGCAGGTAAAATTTGTACAATATACTCTTCTCATCATCCTCTTTCAAATGACTCCTCTCCTGACCTGCAACTCCATCCTACCCAAATGAATGTTTGCTTGTTAGATTCGTTTCACTTTTTATACTTCTCACTATATATATTAAAAAAAAAAGTAATTAAAATAGTGTATGAGAGAATGAAAGAAGGAGTGTGTGTTTAAGCTGTTGGAAATTATGAAACAAATGACAATGACTTCTACCTGCAAAAAATGGCACCTCAACAGCCGAAATCTACTGTGATTAAATTGGTTAGTTACCAAAACAAATTGACAATCTGATTGGCCGTTTAAACACTGACTGGCTGCATTCAAGGATATATATTGTGTGTTGAATCAACTTAAGCATGTTCTAAAATTTTCTGATTATTTGGCTAAACCTTTTGGTAAGATAAAAATGACAGAGTCTATTTTGTTGAATAAAATTTTGTAATGAATTCTTTTTTTTTTTTTTTTTTTTATTGCATATAATTTAATGGTATTAATGGTATTAATTTAATAAAAGTTTTATAAGTCGCAAAAGTAAAAAAAAAAAAAAAAAATACTTTTCCCAAAGTATTTCCGTTATCTTGACTATTACTTAAAAATGAAACAAAAATTAAAATTAAATAATTAATAGATAAATGTGTTTGCGATAATAGTTTGTCCGTAAGAAAAGTATTATACGATCTTGACCTTATACTGCGCATAAAAACAAAATAAATTTATTTATTATGCATGTGTGTAGGATTAAATTTAATTTCGATTGTCAATAAATAATTTTTGATTGAATTTAAGGTTATCCTACGGTAACTGATAACATGAGATTTTATGTAGTTTATTTTATGTATTTCCATTAAAAACCATTGAACACTGACATATTTGTTAAGTTTTTAAGTATACATTTTATTTACTTATTGAAATAATTTGTATCACTATATTTTAAATGTTAAAAATATGTATTTAAAATGAGTAAATATTAAAATTTAAGTTAAACGTACAACCAAAAAACCTGGTATGATACTCACATGGCATTGTCTAACAAAGTATGTTTAAAAATTATAAAAAGAGATGATTTTAAATTAGAATGTGACATATAACCCATTGTACATAAACGTAGTTTAAAAAACACATGGCAATAGTTTTATGTGATGTGTATTTTTGCGTGAGGAGGAAGGTATCCCTACTACAATCCCAAATGAAATCAGTACATAAATTCATAAAAATAACTAAATAAATAAAATAAAATAAGGCTATTCTTAGATTTAAAAGTTATTCCAAATTTTTAAGTAAATTTCATCCACATCACTTCTTAAAAGTTATTGATCTTGTTTAAACGTTAGAAACAGCAATCCCATATGATTATCAAAATACCCAGTTCGAATTTTGTGGAATTATTAGATTTAAATTATGCTATCAACAGACACATACATAAATATTCAATAAAATTAATTTTAGTAATCAGAGGACACCAAAATGAATGATTATAGCAAAAATCTGTTTTTAACTTTGAAATACAAATAAGTACTTCACTTATGATATGGTAAGAAAACGCAACTATATTTTCTAAGCAATTTTTCTATATTTTGTAAAATTTAATAAAACATTCCCATCTATTAAATTCAATAGGGAATGTATACTTTTAATTTTGTGTAGCCATGTAAGTTGTCTATAAGTTATATGTACACTACATATCTTACTTTAACATATCTCAACTCAATACATAAAAACATAACTTGACTTAAAATTCACTTACAACTTTTCCAAATATAGTCCTCATATATCTGATTTTTTTATTGTCGTTGCTGTTGCCCTGTGAACGACTCAAAAATGTTTTTCATTGTACATCATATACTAAACATCGTTATATATATGTGTGTGTGTGTGTGTGTTTCATCTTGTTTAGTGAAGTCTAAAGATTCTAAACTTTATCAATTAACCCTTAGATGTAATGATTACCCACAGAGGCCAACACAAGTTTTTTTTAGTTCTGCCGTTAATAGTCCAGTACGAGATACACACATTAGTCGCTAAAAATCTGATTTTCGATTTTAAGAACAAGAAAACTTATAAATGTGTAAGGTTGGAGTCACGTCAGCATAGTGCTGCAGCGAAGAAAACAAGTTCCGAAGCGCGAGTGAATACGGAGAGGTTTTAGAGTTGTTAAATGAAGTGACTGTAGTTAATGAAGATTAATTATAAATATAAATGAGTACGGTGAAGAAAAGTGTGGTGGTGATGTAGAGTGTGAAATAGAACAGAATTGTTCTTGGGTGATTAAGTTCTTAGTTCGATAAAAGTTGTGGTGATTTTGAAGGTGCAAAGTTATAGTGTAGACTTAGGCGGATTCAGGAAATCCTTTCTCCTGCATTAGTAAAGTGTTGTGGATCAGCGAGAGCAATTATCTTACTACGTTATCTACTGTTGTTGATATTTCTTTCTGGATATATTTATATTGTTTATTGAAGTTGTCTTTCTAAAGTATTTAAGATTTTATATTGAGTTTGGCCCAAGTGTCCTCCCTGCACTTAAGCTCTAATAAAACTTTATTTCTATGCCAATGTGAGTCTCGTACTATTTCTTACTTACTACTTAAGTCAATTAAGCAAATCTCTGAGGAATGATGACCACTAATTTCTCACAAATGTAGCAAAATCTGAATTTCAATATTTTAACACAAAAACAATACTTTCCCATATAATTTTTTTATAGTTGTAGGGAAAAAAAAAGTAATACAAAATGTATAATTAGAAGATTTTTTTTTTAATATCTGTCCCGGTTATAATTAGAAATCAATTTTACATCAAAAATGTATTAATAAAAATAATTTTTATCAAACTTACAATCATTATATAAATTTGATGGTCATTCCTCAATGCAAGCAAAAATTATAGGGCGTGGTATGTCCTGTATTCTACTTTCATAATATAACTTTCTGAATTAGTCTAATGATATAATGACTAGTAATGACATAATTATGGATTGACAATCTTTTAAAAATTAATTAATCATACGGATATTGATTTCTCTCTCTCCTCCTCTCTCTCACTCAACCCTCAATTATATATATATATATATATATAATGAATAAAAATTTATTATAGAAATATTCAATAGTCACAGATTTTATTGAATTTTTAATACTCACTGGTAATTTTAGGAATAATAACTCAGAAGAAGAAAATTTCATACCGTTTTAACATTAAAGAAAAAAAAATATCTGGAGTGACTCCATTCCACTTTCCGAACATTAAATAATCCACGGTTGTATAAATAAATTAAAGTGAGAAAAGTCGTTAAATAAACAAAAGAGGAAAATATAACAGGTGGTTGAGTATTTTTTGCCATTATTTAATTTTACGATTGTACTTCAAATAAGTTAAGTCCATATATCATAATCATAAAGAATTTTTCGTTGTATCCCTGCAAAATATTATAAAAGCTAGATTCTCCAAAATCTATACAATTCGTGCGATGATGACTTATGTCATGTGTATAAATTTTCAGATCAACCCCCCGATTAGACGCTTACGGACTTTAAAATATTTGGGCCGATAGTCCCTAATTATCAAGAATTTTTCTTTGTGTCACTGTAAAAAAAAAAAAAAAATAAAATAAAACTATAAGTGCTAGATTCACCAAAATTAATACAGTTTGTGCGACGGTGACTTAAAATACGCATTTAAATTAACAGCACGGGTGAATAAGGCGTTTAGACGCTTTCGCATTTTAACAAATTTGAGCTCATAAGCCATAATGATACAATTTTTTTGCTGTGTAAAAGAACTATAAGTTCTGTAAAATACTGTATTCCACTGTAATAGAACTATAAGTGCTATATTCCCAAAAACCTATGCAGTTTGTACAACTGTCACCTATTTTATGTACAACTGTCACCTATATTATATTCTCAATTGAATAAGACGTTTAGACGCTAGCGAAGTTTTAAAAATTTGGTGCTAGGCCATAATAATAAATTATTTTTCTTTGTAAAAACTTATTTATTGTTTCTTCCCTGTAAAAAAAAAAAAAAAATAAATAAATAAATAAATAAATAAAAAATGGCTAGAATCAACAAAATCAATAGGCTTCGTGCTGATAGTGACTTAACGCACCACTTTTAGATCATTCGAACAAAGCGTTTACGCGTTATCGTGTTCACTCACACACATACGCACTCACATGAAATACATAATCGTAAAAATAGTGAAAACAAAATCAGGGCACCTTAAAACGTATAGAAACATCAAAGTTTAAAAGTCAGATTTTTGACATGATTACAATACTTTCATCACATATGTATGTTCGAAAAAAAAAATAATAATAATAAATAAATAAATTTCATAGTGACAGACTGAATTTTACATCAAACTGCTGCTAAGCTATGTACAATATTCAAATTTTAGCAATCATTAAATATTTTTTTCGTATAAACGTTAAGCCATATATTACTCTTATTACTCTTATTATTGTTATTATCTATGGAGAAAATAATTTTTACCAATCCAACGATATTATTTGTACATAAGCATCAATTTAACTTTTGTTAAGTTTATACAGTATTATTTTATAATGAAAAAATAAATGCAGTATGAAATATTTTTAATTTAAATTTTATTCACACCTTTTATTAGTTCTATAATGAAACAACTTTTCAAATGATATTTGATGAAAAAGTACCTTAGTTACATAATTGCTTTCCAATAACTTTTTTAATATTAAAAATGATCTTTAATTGCTAATCAAACACTAAAAAAAAAAAAAAAAAAAAAAAAAAAAAAAAATCGAAAAAATATTTGAATAAAAATATCCAAAGAGATATTTGAATAATTATCATTAATGTCATTAACAAGAAAGATATTTAAACTGTGAATTGTAACTTTAAATTACGCTATTCTACTATGTTTAATCACAGTAATAGGCTGCTTAGAAACCTTTTAAAATGTTCTTTCGATTTAATGCTGACATTATAAGAGGATAACTTTAAGTGTTTAATATAATCAGTTATTATTATTATTTTTAATGTAAGGAATGAATGCAGAATTTCTGTATTTAAAACACTGAAATGTGAAAGGAATTATTGCTATAAAAATAACATAATTGTTACATTTATTTGAATATTTAAAAAACTTTTTAAATAAAATAAAATAAGAAATGATACTTGTTTTTTAAATATATTCTATAAATCAAAAGTCTTTTAAATTTGTTATTTCATATCTCAAATAACATTTTAACAAAACATTGTTTTTATGAAAAACAATACGTCTCATATTAAAGCGTCAATGTATTATTGATAGCTGTGCATTTAATTTTAAACGAAAGCGGAATAAAAAAGATGATGAGTTTTGTAAATAATAAGAATTATATATATATATAATGCAAGGAACGAATAACGCGCATAACACAGTGGTCTTACTACAAATTTTAAATTACATTGAAAATAAAAATTTGGAAATTTTGTGTTCATTATTAAAGCAAGTAACACTGAAACGTCTATCGTACATCCCAAACCTAATATTCATACTTTAATATCATTGAAATAAATGCATATAGCGCTTTTTCCAAAGTATATCAGTGCAAACAGAACTTTTGACATTATTTATATTAAAACCTGTATCCAATACATAAAAGTGATTTAAAAAAAATAATAATAATAATTGTAAATAATATAACAAAAAAAAAAAAAAAAAAAAAAAAAAAAAAAAATGCTGAGTATTTTAAATTTTAAGTAAAAACTCTGATGTGGAAACCACATGACTTCCTTACACACCCATTGGAATATACATATTGCAATGAAAACATGGACAGTTTTGTGTGAGGTAACGGATTCGTAAATAAACAGGCAGTTTCCAACCACGAAAAAAAAAAAAAAAAAAAAAAAAAAAATCCAAAAAACTGAAAAACTGCTACTCTAACCATGACTTCCTTATGCACCCATTGAAATATACATATTGTTATCAAAACATTGACATTTTTTGGTGATGTAACGGTTTCATAAATAAACAGGGAGGTACCAATAAGGAAAGGGCACGTGACGTCACTCGCAGTCAAATTATGGGTAAAGTGGCAAAACATTGGCATTTCCACCAATAGGGTTTGATCTTTTGCCACTCGAGAGTGGCAAAGATTGATTGACGGAGCGTTTGTTTGTAAACATGCCCTTTCCTTATTACGAAAAAAAAAAAAAAATCTGGAAAAAAGAAAAACTACTATTCTAACCACAAATTAAGATGCACAATTTGTTTTTCATTTCTTAAATATTTTATTTCACTACTCTTTTGATTGATGTTTATTTTATAATTTAGACTAAAAGGTTAAAACAAAAATCACCTGCATCAGTGCACTAACCACTGAGCCACCCTACTTAAGGTTACTTAAACAAGCAATAAAAATCAATAACAATCAAAAGGCTTGACCGTAAACATAATTTTTATTCGTATAGTAGCCTTAAAATAAACAAGACTTTTATTTTAAAATTATGTACAGTCGGTAACAAAAGTGACCGACCACTAGCAAAAATTCTTATGTAAAAAAAGTACGGTTAATACAGTTTTGCTAAATAAATCCTTGTCGAATCCTGTTCTCAGACTGACTAAGAACAGAATTCCGGAAGGATTTTTGTAACAAAACAGTATTAAGTGTAACAAAACAGTATTAAGTTTACTTTTGGCTGCCGCTTGGCGAAATTTCGAAAATTGCCAAGACGGCGCCATTTCGTATCGTGTTCCGAATAGCAACCTTACACCGGCGGCATACGAAAGCGAGCTTTTCGGCGATCTAACCTAAAAAGAAAACGCGTCTTGAAAAAAAAAACCCGAATAATAATAATACATAGGACAAAAGGAAAATTTTCATAAAATAGAATTAAAAGAAAAAAAAATAATTACGAATTGTAACTAATCACAAATACAAAAATAAAACTTAGATTATACAATCACACCAAATGTCCCTGAAAAGTGTGTTGCTTTAGTAATTGATGATAAGTGTTTAGATGATAGTTTTTTTATTTCCAATAATTTAACAGCTATAAGTACAGTCGGTAACAAAAGTGTCCGATCACTAGCAAAAATTCCTATGTAAAAAAAGTACACTTCATAAGGTTTTGTTAAATAAATCCTTATCAAATCATGTTCTTACACTGACTAAGAACAGGATTCGACAAGGATTTATTTAACAAAAATATATGAAGTATACTTTTTTACTTAGGAATTTTAAATTTTAAAGTTTTTAAAAGTTGCATAAAGTAAATTATTTATCATTAATATTTTATTTATAGTCCTCATTCATTAGGAATGAAAAAATAAATCCGCAACTGGATAATTATAGCAAATTTTAACGATTCTGTATTATAATGGTACTCTGATCTGTTCACTAAACCCCTATCTCAAAATGCATGAAATTAAAAAGTATACAAAATTTTGTACTGTAGCAACCAGTATTGGCATAAAATTCAAAAACATGCCTCTAAAAATCAGGACCGTGATTGCCCAGTCGGTAGAGCGCCGGGCTCGTAATTGGAAGATTGCGGGTTCGGTACTCGAGCCTGCCAAAAACCATTGTGTATACTAATGGTGGCTGGTGCTCACAAAATCTGTCGTGCCCGCAATGTTTTCCATGTTCCCATATTAATTATACCTCTGGGGGTCTACGAAGCGAGAGAGTCATCCCTTCCGTGGAGGATCAAAATTGTGATGGCATGTCCCTGGGCAACTCTAGGGGTGAGACCCAGACCATCGCCAATTGTCCATTGCGCAGCACTAGTGTGACGTAAAACACAATCAACAAATCAACCTCTTAAATTCAAAAGTATCTCTTAAATCCCAACTCTATTCAACCAGTCAAACAGTACTAACGCAAACATCACAAATATTCATATTTCAAAATAGATGATTGGTTGGGTTTTACGTCACACTAGTGCTGCGCAATGGGCGATTGGCAACGGTCGGGGACTCAGCCCTAGAAGTGGTCCGGAAACATGCGATCAAAAATTTGATCCTCCATGGAAGGGTATTTCAAAATAGAATACTTTCTCTCTAATAAAACACGTATCATCAATATGCAACCGAAGTGATGGCGTCAGCGAGATATTTTATCTGCTCAGTACAAACGAAACTATTTGCTATGGAAATTTAACTTATTACTCATTAACTCCAGAGTTTGCTTGTAACTAGCAGATTAATTTTTACACGTTTGACGTAATACAGCGTATTGACGTAACACATGACGCAAACAAGCAAAGGTAAACACAAAGCCTATAACATCTGGCGATGTAGCGCTCTTGTGCAACACGTCAAACATATTCGGCGGGTTAAAGGAAAAAAACGTCATTTCAAATTTTAGTCACGTGAAACCGGCAGCGAACGTGTTAAATAAATCCTTGTCGAATCGTGTTCATAGACTGATTATGAATATGATTCGGCAAGGATTTATTAAAAAAAAACAGTAGTAAGTGTAATTTTTTTTTTTTTTTTTTTTTTTACATAGGAATTTTTACTAGCGCTCGAATAATTTTGCTGCCGACTGTAAAATTACAGTTGGTAACAGAAGTCTCCGAACACTAGCAAAAATTCCTATGTAAAAAAAGTACACTTAATACAGTTTTCTTAAATAAATCCGTGTTGACTACTGTTTTTAGACTGACTAAGAACAGAATTCGGCAAGGATTTATTTAACAAAACTGTATTAAATGTACCCTTTTCACATAGGAATTTTTGCTAGTGTTCGGAGACTTTTGTTACCGACTGTACGTTGACATGTTTCCGTACCATCACTAGGGATGAATCCAAGATAATCATCAACATCAATCTAGGCAGTTCCTGTGTATCGTTTATCAACCCAATTCAAGCTAACGCTTATACATAAAAGCAGAAAATACAAGTAATAGAAATGCAGGCTTTTCTTGCCCCACCCTGCCACACTTAGGAGGAGGGGGGGGGGGGATCTCAGACCATAATCAATGAACACTGCGTAGTTCTAATGCAAAGTTAAATCCACTTAATCTTTTGCAATATTGTTAAATAATAATATTAATAATCATATATACGATTTTTTTTTTTTTTTTTTTTTTTTTTTTTATAATTTTTTTTTTTTTAGAAAACAATAAAATAAAATAAAAATTTTGCAATACTTAATTAATATCTGATCTCACAGTACAAGGCCCCTCCCTTGTATGTGAGTTAATGAGCAGATTTTATGTCGCATTAGTACTACGCTACGGGCTACGGTGGGTAACAAAAGTGTCCGAAAACTAGCAAAAATTCCTATGTAAAAAAAGTACACTTCATACAGTTTTGTTAAATAAATCCGTATCGAATCATGTTCTTACACTGACTAAGAACAGGATTCCCCAAGGATTTATTTAATAAAACCGTATGAAGTGTACTTAGGAATTTGTACTTAGGAATGAAGTGTACATAGGAATTTTTGCTAGCGTTCGAGCACTTTTGTTACCAACTGTACACACCCTTAAGTGTGTTCCGGAACTCTACAAGGAATCCAGCTTATAATTTACAGAAATATCTGGGTGAGTAAGTGGGTTTTAAGTCGCATTAGTGTTGCGCTATGATGAAAATATATGGAGTATTTAAAAATTTTATATTTAATTTGATATCGATGTTGAGTGGGTTTTACGTCTAGGTAGTGTTACATTAAGGGCAACTTGGGACAGTCTAGGATTCATTTCTATGGATGGTCCGGAAACATGTCATCACAATTTTGATCCTCCTCATAGAGGATAGATCCCTCACTTAAGGGGCCGCGGTAACCCAGTCGGTAGAGCGCCGGCCTCGTAATTGGAAGTTTGCGGGTCCGGTACTCGAGCCGGCGAAAGACCGTCGTGTACACTAATGGTGGTTGGTGCACGCAAAATCTGTCGTGGCCGCAATATCCTCCATGTTCTCATCACAAATTATACCTCTGGGGGTCACCGACGCGAGAGAGCCATTCCTTCCGTGAAGGATCAAAATTGTGATGGCATGTCTCTGGACCACCTCTAGGCTGTGTCCCAGACCGTCGCCAATTGCCCATCTGCGCAGCACTAGTGCGACGTAAAACCCAACCATCCATCCCTCACTTAAGTGACCGTAAGAGGTATAATTTGGATGGAAACATGGAAGACATCGTTGTCACGATGGATTTTATGTGCGCTAGCTACTACCTTTACTGTACACGGCGGTGTTTAGCCGGCTCGAGTATCGTAATCGCAACCATTCGATTATGTGTTCGGCGCCCTACTGACCAGGCTGATTTCGATTTAAAAAAAAAAAGTGTGTGGATTGGATTCGATAGCTCTCGCTAGTGTATTTCATTTTAGTAAATTTCAATATTGCATGTCTTGTATTGAATCGAGAAATAATAATCCTCAATATCAACTGTTGTGCATTCTCATTTGTTTAGAAATATGGCAATTAAAAGTATTCCAGAGACATTTGACATAGAAAGGTAAGTAAATGCGAAAAAGAAAATATTTTTAAAAGTATATTTATTCTCAATATATACTGTATATTTGGCGTAACTATTAAAAATGTATTTTTAAATATTTTTTATGCTTTATTTTATAATGTTCTGTTTTAAAGATTTGAAAATAATATGGTATACAATTCGTATTTAGGCAAAATTACATTTCCTTTTTGATTATATAAGATGTGGACACATTTTAGGTAAAAAATTTCATTTTATGCATAAAATTTTTTAAGGCTGCACTTCAGTCAGATTCCCTCGTTCTTCCATCCCGTGTTTTCCTATGGGATTTTTGATGCTTGGTTTTATAAAGTTACCCAGTTTAAATATGAAGGTTTTCGAATTGTAATTTCTGAATATAACTCTTTTAACAGGTTGCTTTAAAGCGTAGGGAGCTATTTATTTATTTTTTAATTGTTCACTGAGATAAAAGGCGACATATTCATATAGCGGAATTTTATAAATAGAAATCGAAAAACTTCATTTTTGAATAAGATATTCTTATAAATAGAAACAACAATTTCCCCATAGAATATTATAGGAAGGAAAGAAAAGAGAGTTTGACTGCTGTACATCATTAACATATGAGTTTATAGTACCTGAAAATCAGTTTTGTTGTCAAATTTTCTTAATTGCCAATCAAAAATAATTAACAGTAAATTTCAATGTTTATGGTAATCGGACAGTTGTTTTAACGTTGTAAAAAAATGAAGTGGAATCAGGTAGTAGATTACATATTTTAGAAATTCACGATTTGAAAGTTCAAAGAAAAAAAAATGTATCTTATTTTATTTTGATATATATATATATATATATATATATATATATATATATATATATTTATGTCATCAAAATATATTATTCATTAAAGATATGATAATGAATGTTGACATGCAATAGGTTGACAAGATTGTGTTTCGATTTAAATCTTTGTAGATTTACTTATTTGTATAAACATTGTTACGGATTCATTTTTTTTTTTTTATTATTATTATATAATCGATGCAAATATGTATATATTTTTAAAATAATGTGTAATATATATTATAGTGAAATATTTACAACAGTATTTCCTTTTTATTTGAAGATATATATAAAGATCTTTACTGTGTGGTGAAGGAATGCTTATTAATTATTTAAATTATTTACAAATGAAGAATTCTTAAATGTTTGTGAAATATTACCGTATTTGCGTTAATATTGTTAAGGATAAATATTTGTATATTGAATGCTGATGTCATACGTGTTTTAAATAAAATCTAATACTTGATCCTTAATAGTATTTTCCTTTGAACAGAATTTTTTAAAATAAGAATGCAGTAATGAAATGCTTTTAAACTAAATTACAATTCATATTGTTGATTTCTTGTAAGTGTTCTAATTGAATAAGAAGATTAGTAAACAATTTAATTGAGAGTTAAATTCCAAATTACCTATTGCATTTAAACAAAAAAAAAATATATAAAATTATTAGCATTTTTTTTTCTTTTTTTTACACAGTAGTGACGAAAGTAAAAGTTTAGCTGGCTTAGGTAGACTTTGCACATTTTGCTACTGTACATTTCACATCATAAGTTTAACTATAGGCACATTATTTTCATGTTAAAATAAATTAACTCTGTCGATTACTCAGCACAGTCTACATGCCCTAACCACTAGATTTACCATACCCCGTATTCAATCCATTCACCTTATTCAAATCTATGTAAGTATTTATTCATTTTATTAGAATTAGTTTATTTTTGTTTTCATAAAATTCCATACTATCTTGAATGAAATTAAGAAAAATCTAAATTTCGAAAAAATTACAAAGTTTTCAAATTAGAATGTAGAAAAGCAACAAGATACCTGCCAGTATCGTAAATAATATTTTAAAACTGGTCCGAGTATGTTACAATAATTCATTTTTCAGATATTGTCAACACAGTCTAACTAACAAGCTCTAACGATACCACATTGATTTTGTGATTTTCGAAGTCCATAACACCTGTCAAAAAAATAAGGTTGAAAAATTTCATGAATACCCAAATCTATATTATGATGGTGGAATTAAAATTTAATCAGTAGTTTTTTCGTGAATTTTGCAAGAATTACTCTGTTCCTTTTAACTATGTGTTTACTTTTTATTTATTTATTTAATTACCCCATTAATAAAATGCATCATTTCTTCTTTACGATAGTAGCTACCTGACGGAGGCCAAGAATTTCTGCTTTAAAATCTGGGAAGTGAGGTACCAGGTTAAAATTTAGGTCGTGATCATAATCTAGCGTTCGAATTTGCCGTGTTTTATTTCTACACTTTTGTGAATACGGGTTTCGAACCTCTAAAAAAAGAACCTCAGGGAAAGCATACAACCTAGATCTAGGGCTTCCCGTAATCTATTCGTCTTAACACAAATACCAATAATTTTAAAATCGTAGTTATCATATTTCATAAGAAATTTTTGTTTAAGTGAACGGTGAATAAGAAAAAATAATTTTTTTTTTCCCCTTAGAATTTTAAAATCTTTCATAAGTCTGCAATGTATATAACAATATTTAGTAGATTAAAATTTCTGAAAACTACTTAGAATTAACAAATATATATATATATATATATATATATATATATATATTATATATATATATATATTAAATGCTCTAACCCCGTCACATTTTCATATTGTTTAAAAATATACAGTGTGAACGCGAGTGCTTTTAGAAAGAAATTAATCTGGTGTGTCACTCACACGACTTTCTCTTACCCTGAAATTTAATATTATAAATACATGTTGCAGATTACTAGGTAAGATAACGAGTACTGTACCCCCCCCCGTTTCTTTAATGCACCTACATTTATATAGAATTTAATTCCGCTATTAAAAAAATAATTCTGTTTTTAAAAAATAATTTATTAAAATTATTATTTTAAAAAATTATATTTTATGATAATGCAGACGATTTCCATATTAGATAAGTAGTATAACACCAAATATCCAAAAAATGTCCATTTTATTTTCAATAAAAAAAAAAAAAAAAAAAAAAAAAAAAAAAAGTTTTATTTTTTTCGTTAAAAGTAAAAAAAAAAAAAAAAAAAAAATCGATAACTTTGTTTTAAATTATCGCATATCGATGGTTCAACCATTTGTTTTAAAGGTATTGGCGAGCTCTTTTGAAAGACCCATCATGAAAATTTACTCCCCTCGAGGGGGGACTTCCCCGCCAGGTAGGGAGGCGAGGCTCCTACATACACAATTTTTTTTCCCAGTTAACTATCTCTATTACAAAAAATATATATTCGTTTCATTTGGTTTAGTGCAGTCTATAGACGTTAAACTCTACTTACCTGCAATGTCCCCCATAGACGTAATGTTATAGAATTATCTTGATTGTCCCTGCACACGAACCATTTGCTTGATCTTAACGAAAAGCTTACTGTAGCATCCCTATATGATACACATTTAGAATACCAAGTTTGAACTTTCTGCCATAATTCGTTTTAGAGATATGCTGATAACAGACAGACACACACACACACACACAGAGAGAGAGAGAGAGAGATACTCACAGACCATTTGCTAAAAACATGATTTTCGTGTTCAGGGGACCTCAAAACGTGTAAATATAACAAAATCTCGCGTTCGAAAATTTGACCGAAAAACAATACTTTCTCTACCTTATGGGTAAGATAAAGTAAAAAAAAAAATCGTTTCATCATTTATACAACCATATATATTATGTATTCTGATACACACTTAGTAAAAAACTACTGAGGGAAAAAGTTGGAAACTTACGTACAGAGCTGTAAATGAAATTGACAGATGCTTCGACAGATGCTTTCTGAAACTTGTATTTAAATAATTTTAAGATAAGAAAAAAAAAAAAAAAAACTTTTTATCTACCATGTTTTGAATTTTCTGATGAGTCATAGAGCTCTTATCAATGTGCATAAAATTTTTAAAGTGATAATCATGTCAATTTTTGTGAGATGCATAATTTAACTTTTTATAATTTTTTAACGTTCATGTTTAATTAAATGTATTTATTTTTTTGTCGAAAGAAAATGAACTCGTAAATTTCTTTTGAAAACAATTAAATTATAGCTAATATTTTAATGGCTATTTAAACGCTATTAGGATATTATTATTTTCATATTTTAATTAATTATAAGAAAACTAATCAAAAATTCGAACTCTGACTTCGATGTATTGTGTTGTTACCGGGTTCTGAGCTACAATCTGTAACAAAAGTGTCCGAACACTAGCAAAAATTCCTATGTAAAAAAAGTACACTTCATACGGTTTTGTTAAATAAGTCTTTATCGAATCCAGTTCTTAGTCATTGTAAGACCATGGTTCGATAAGGATTTATTTAACAAAACCGTATGAAGTGTACTTTTTTTTACATAGGAATTTTTGCTAGTTTTCGGACACTTTTGTCACCGACTGTACTGTGAAAGTTTCAAATGTCTAGCTAGTAGGGAAATTAGTTAAAATTCGATTGCAAGATTTGTACCAAACAAACAAACAATAAAAAAATGGTATATTAAAAACATGGTAAAAAAAAAAAATATATGCTTTACCAATAAAAGGCGATATTACATAATAAACCTATATAAGATTTTTTTTACTTATTTATTAACATGTTCTGTTTTAATTCAAAAGAAAATTTTTGACCAATTGCTTACAATTAATTCTTCTTAACCCGAATTCATAAAGAACGAAACTAAATGCACGTAAATTTATAGATTTAATCTGCTACAAAATTGTTTCACTAGGCAAATTTAAGTGGAATTTTATTCCTTTTTATCTGCTTAAACATAGTAATTTCTCCTGAAATTTTCTTGTAATTAAAAAGGATCGTGGTACATTACTTTCGGTTCATTAAAGGACACAACCCTCCTCCCAGGCCTAGAATGTATTTAATTTTCGGGAATAAGCTATTTTATTCTCCCCATTTAAATTTTCTATAACTTAATTAAGAAACATTATTAATTCATAAAGTAAAGTAATTCTAATGTACATTTTTCTTTATTCTAATAATATAAGTAAAGTTAATTTGTGAAAAATGAGTTTTAAAATGTTTTATACTTAATTCGTAAATCTCGCTTGTTGTGTTGGTGTCGGTAATTCTCTTTTAGCAGATAGAACAGAAAATGAGAAAAAAAAAATCTACTTTTGTAAGTTTACATGGCTAATTGTATTTTGCTGTAAGCATTATTGTGTAAATAAAGTAAGCCAGTCTATTAAAACTAAATTTATTTACAATGAAAAAATCACAAAAAGAAAACTCTCGGTGTTAGAGCACCCCACATGTATTTTTTTTTTTTTTTATATATATATATTCTTTTTTACTTGCATTACACGATACCGTAGGTAATGGAAGTATTGTATTCGGTACCGTTCGAAGTATAATTCGGTATAATTCGAATCATAATCGGTTACTATATAATCGTTTCTGAATTTATATAATCGGTTCTAAAGTATAATTAGCTACAGACGATTTTTCATATTTTTCATGAAATTTCGAAAACTAGAAGTGGAACATCGAAAAACGAATGTGAGACCTTGAGCCCGTATCTCAAAAACGGCACTAACGATTTTCTTCAAATTTGCTGTATAAACACTCTTTTATGTTTTCTTTCGTATGATACAGTTTTTTAGTTCAGGAAAATTGATAGGTGTCCTGTATAAATAGCTCAATTTGAGGTATCGCAAGTTTCTTTAAAAACGGCTGTACGGATTTTTTTTCAAACTCGCCATGTAAACTCTTTTTTAAATATCGTTTTGTATGTATTTCCGTTATTATTTCCGTATGTATTTCCGGTATATTATAATTGTTGTTTTCCGGTCAACGATTGAGTATGTCAAGTTTTGCTAAAAGACAGTATCTGAAAAAGGCTCTAACGATTTTCTAGAAATTTATTACATAAATCCCATTTACATATCCTTTCTCATGTAGTACGTGGTTATACACGGAAATTATGTCATCCTGATTCAGTTTTAGATCTCAAAAATTGGTGTTTAAAACATATGGATCTATCTTTTTTTTTTTTCTTTTGTATAAACTGTGTATGTCTTTACACGTATATCAGCTTTCTATCACAGGGAAATTTTTAGGTGTCTTCATTTTTAGGTTAATTTTATGTGTTCTGATCACATTATCTCCAAACAGTAAGTGCATACAATACGTGTAATAGTAGGCATAGGAAGTCATGTGGTTGTTCCATAATTATAGACTACATTTAGTTCTGCAGTATACTTTCAATTAATGATCTTTCTGTATTCAACTAAGATTCAGTGATAGATATTATGATGCTAAGGTAATCGTTACTTTTTCTAAAATTACTTATAAATGGCTTGCATTGAAATCAAAATCTTGTTTACAGTTTAAGGTAAAGTGAGTAATAAACTGTATGTATATCTACTACGATTTTTAAAACTATGACAATGAAAATGTGTGGAATTTTTAATCAATAAATAAATAAATATATATATTTTAAATAAGCGAGACATGTTATAAAACGCACCATGCTTTATTTAGATTTAATCCTTAAATGCTCATCTGTTTTGCAGTTAATTCCAAATATTTCATACTAGTTTGTTGTACGACTAAGGCGCCCGTTGAAAGATATTCCTTTTATTTTATTTATTTCTCACTCTCACTTTAAATAATTCATTTGCGTCCGTGCGAAATTTTCTCACTTTGTTTCTCTTCGTTACCTTTAAAATTATTATTGCATAGACGTCATTTTTTTCATATGCATGAGGAAATTTATTTTTAATTTATTTTTATTGGGAAAGCATATTTCATTTTATGCTGAAAAAAAATTGGCAACAATTAAAATTTTAAAATTATTTTAAAGCTTTTACTTTCATATTTTAATTAATTTTAAAAAATGTAATTATATATTCGTTACAAATAGTACCAAATGAAAGGCGCAATTTTTCTGAATACGTCTGTTTAAACAGCTTATCGATCGGAGGATTATATTTTTTAAAATTGACTAAAGTATGAAAATTAGGAGACGCAGTCCAAGGAAATCACTTAAGCCTACTCTTAAGCCTAAAGTGTGACAGAATCAGCCACGAATGAGGGTAACTATATATGCTGATAATTATAATTTATCATTTTTATGCAGCAGTTTTTAAACTTTTTTTTTTTTAGTCGATTTTTAAACTGTAGTTTCTTCTTTGTTCGGCAGATATCAGCACTACTCCAGAATTTAACAAATGTTTCAGAAGAAGCAAAATGCAGAAGCCACTTGAAATTTCTTAATAGGCGCGAGTGCACGTTTGATAAATGCACACTTTAGTCAATTACTCGTTCCATCACTTCGAGGCTGTTTAACTCTGTTTGTCTTTTGCTACAGGCCAAACTGTTATATCTCATTATAATTTATAATCAAGAGGATTGAGACCAGGACGACTACAGGAATAATATTTAGCCCTGATAAAGTCGGGTATATATTGAGAAAGCCAATTCTTATATGAGTAGAAATATAAGTAGAGATTGAGTCCTGTTGATAATTTCATGCATTTCCAAAGAATATGATTGTAATACGAGGCTTCCTTTTCTCCTCCAAAATATCGTTAATGGAGATTTTTTATAAATATTCACAAAAATGCCTTTCACAAAAATGCAGGTAAGTGACACCTTAATAGGATATCCCTCAGAAATTCTTATAAATCGCTTGCATAAACATTATCATTTTAATAGATGTAAAATTTTTAATATTTTTTTTTTCCATCTTTGAAAAGAATAACGTTTCTGTGAACTTCATTTTGTGTATTGCCGAAGCAAACTCCGATTTCTTTCACGTCTGAACATCCTTAAAGATGAAGTTAATATACACTGATGGAAAAAAAAATCCCAACACCAGGAAGGAGCTGTGCTAGATAAACGAAATTTGGTAGGCGTGTTTATACATCTGAAAGATGACGTCGATTCAAATTTCGAGCTACGCCCATAAGTGTGGCGCTAGTAGCGACACTATGAACATGCAAATGAGGTTTGTTTAAATAAGCGCTGTAAGGTTTGTGATCGTTATTTACAGTTGAGATTTGACGTAGTGGGTTAATGTTAGTCAAGGATGCCTCTAAGAAGACGAAGAAGCCATTATCAACAGCTCGCTGAGTTTGAACGAGGTCGTGTAGTAGGGCTACGAGAAGGTGGGTTTTCTTTCCGCGATATTGCAGAAATACTTGGCAGGAATGTATCCACTGTGCATGAGTGTTGGCAGCAGTGGTCAAGGGAAGGTACTGCCTCAAGAAGACCGGGTTCCGGGCGGCCACGTGGCACTACTGAGAGGGAAGCCCGCCGTGTTCCGCGTATGGCTGTGGCTAATCGTACTGCGTCTGCAGCTGAAATTCGAGCTGCAGTTGGCACCACAGTGACACAACGAACTGTTACAAATCGGTTACTTCAAGGACAGCTCCGAGCCAGACGCCCTGTAGCGTGCATTCCACTGACTCCAAACCACTGCCGTTTGCGACGTGAGTGTTGTCAAGCTAGAGCTCATTGGAGGACGGAGTGGAGATCTGTTGTGTTTTCTGATGAAAGCCGGTTCTGCCTTGGTCGCAGTGATAGCCGTGTGTTGGTTAGAAGGAGGTCAGGTGAACGCCTTCTAGCGACCTGTCAGCGGCCAAAAACACAGGGCCTACTCCTGGAGTTATAGTTTGGGGAGCAATTTCGTATGACAGCAGGAGCACTCTCGTGATTATCCCACGCACCCTGACTGCAAATTTGTACGTCAGTCTAGTGATACAACCTGTTGTGCTGCCATTCATGAACAGCATTCAAGGGAGTGTTTTCCAACAGGATAACGCTCACCCTCATACCGCTGTTGTAACCCAACTTGCTCTACAGAGTGTCGACGTGTTGCCTTGGCCTGCTAGATCACCAGATCTTTCTCCAATCGAGCACGTATGGGACATCGTTGGACGACAACTCCAGCGTCATCCACAACCAGCATTAACCGTCCCTGCAATGACCGCCCAAGTGCAACAGGCATAGAACTCCATCCCACAAACTGATATCCGACACCTGCACGACACAATGCATGCACGTTTGCATGCTTGCATTCAAAATTCTGGCGGTTACAAAGGTTACTATTGTACCAACATTTCACATTTGAAATGGCTCTACCTGTGATCTTGAAACTTTAATCAATTAAACATGTTACCTAGACAAACTTATTGCTGAAATTTCATTACTGTACAATAATTTTTTCTTGGTGTTGGGATTTTTTTTCCATCAGTGTATTTTAACTGCTTTTCTCTCATTTAGCATTAAAGACGATTCCAAAGGCTTTGAGATGTGACAAATGGACCGACAGGAGATTTGGTAAACATCCAGTCATTTAACGTTCCCTTACTGGTATTTTCTCTGAACCAGAAGGGTTATAACCCCTATTCTAACACTGTGTAATCGTTGAATCAGAGCACTTGCGCAGACGCTCTCATGGTCGCAAGAAACGTTGTTGAATAATAGTCGTACTATTCGTCGACAATTGGTGCTCATCCCAAGACCAGATTTAATTACCTCTGACATTGATCAGGATGAATTTTCCTTTTTCAAGCCCATAATTGCATTTTCACTGCATTTCTGTTTATTCGATACTCCACCGTTTTAATGGCATTTTGCATTCTTATTGTTCGAAGTCGGTCTTTTTGTGGTGTGTCTTTTATTAAGCGAAAATCCCTGTACCTATCAATATGTCTATAAACATATTTCCTGCTTTATCCTAGGAGTTTAAGCAACTCGAAAATAATAAATGGATTTTGTCTTGCGAAATGCGCCGGCGTGAATGTGTTAAAATACAAAATGTAACATGCAATGCACTTAATAACTAGTATTTACATATATAACTAAGGAAATCTTGCTTTTATTTATGTTCTGTAATTTCATGACAGAATTAAATAGTTTAAAATGCCTGTGGATATACTCAAGTATTTTTTTTTTTTTTTAACTCTCATCGGTTCTTCAAATTTCCATTTCAAAAAGCATTAAAGAATTTCATTCCCACATACCTCAAAAGCGTCTTTAATTTCCTACATTACCCAAGGCAATGAATATTTTTCTTTCACTTAAACAGTTTATTCAGTTTAACGGAATTTCATCCACTAAACAGGACGTTTAATAAACACAAAATTTAATCTTCGGAAAACACAAAGTGATTTCCTTTTAATCGTATCATTTCCTTAATTTTGATTTTACGTTTGAATTCAGCACTAAATCGAAAAACGTGCATCAAAAACATCTGAACGTATAACACATTTGCTTGAAATGATTTTAGAAAACAAAAACCTTTTTTTTTTTTTTTTTTTTTTTTTTTAATATTATTCATTTATTTCTTCTATCCTCGCACGTTGAAAAGAATCCATTTTCAGTAATGTTCGATTTTTTTTTTTTTTTTTTTTTCTGTTTCCACAATATTGTTTTGTATTTTGAATAGGTTGAAATCTTTCTAAAATATTATTTTTCTTTATCAAGGCTTAGTATATGTACATTTTTAAATTTAATAAATATCTTTTTATTAAATAATTAATTCATTTACTTAAGAAATATAATCTGGTGTTTCACTCACACGACTTTTTCTTACCCTGAAATTTAATACTGTAAGTACGGATTGGAGATTATGGGTTAAGATAATGAGTACTGTTATGTAAACCAATGTGAAAACAATTCAACTAAGGCTTCGGAACAGCTTCATTTGGCAAATAATTCTATGTGAGGGAGGGCTACCGCCCCCCTCAACCCCCTTCATTTTCGTACCTACATGTACAGAGAATTCAAATGTGTTACTATGTTCAAAAGTTCATTTAAAATTATTTAGACAACTTTCCCACGCATCATTTATTGAAACTTATCAATCTTGAACAATCATTTCTAGTAACAAACGTATTCACTTCAAAATACATCATTTGGATCGCCTGAAATTATTTGTTTTTATTTTACTCTAACAGACACAGGGAAAGATCAAACTATAAAACTTGACTTCGGTATTCAGGAAGCCTCAAAACGTGTAAATATTAAAAAAAAACAAGTGAAGAGTATTTAGCTTAAAAACATACATTATGTATCATATGTCTATGAGGAAAAACAGTAGTGGGACCGAAAGTCTGTATCTTTTAAACGGCTTTAACGATTTTCTTCAAAGTTGCTGTATAAACACCTTATTAGATGTCCTTTTCTTATGTGTAAATTGGTTAGTTCAGAAAAATTGATAAGCGCCCTGTATAAATAGGTCAATCTGAGATCTCACAAGCGTGTTCTTTTAAAAACGGCTTTATAGATTTTTTTTTCCTCAAAAATCGCCATATAATAACTCCCATTTGGATATTCTTTTATATGTAACTGTTTTTTTCCCTTTAACAATTGAGTTTGCCACGATTTTGTTGAAAAATCTTTACACAAAAACCTTTTCAAATATCCTTTTGCATGTGTTACGTGGTTACTACAGGAAAATTAAGTCATATATATATATATATATATATAAAGCTCTACGGATTTTTTTTTTTTTTTTTTAACTCGCTATGTAAATTCTATTTTATGTCTTTACACGTCTATTTTCTTTTATAAGAAAATTGTGAAATGCCTACTTTGTTTAATACGAGAAATAATGGGTAAAGGAAGTCGTGGGATTGTTACACATCAGATTTTTTTTTTTTATGATTTTTTCCCGGAACCTTAGAAAAATTGTCAAATTGGTCCGGCATCCTCTGCATAAATACGATACTTTTTTGGTCGGCGCTTAAAGGGTTAAGATATATGAAATTATATTCATCAATAATAAACAATATTTTCTACAAATTGCTTACTTTACTTACAATATATCTCTCTACATGCTGCACTTTCCTCTCCATAAAGTTTGATTTCACTTTTATTCAGTTCTTTATTCCCTGTCGAATAAAGATGTTAAATACAGAGACGCACTTTCACAAAGCATAATACATTTCCTCTAAGCGATTTTCACAAGAAAAACCGATTAATTTATTTTTATTTTTCCACAACTCCCTTATTTCATCGAATGTGGAAAGAGTCATTTAACAGTACAAGAGGAATATATTTTCGCCCTTTTGTTAATTTCTTTTTGGAAGTTATCAAAGGCACGCTAGAATGTGATTAATCCCACATTCGGAGAAAGGCTTATGTTCGGAGCAGTATTTAGAAGCTTGAGAAATGACATTTAATTTACGGGCATGGTTGTTATCTCCAGGAGGGAATTAACAAAATCTATCAGCTATTGTTGGATATTATAAAAACGTTATACACATTTAACCATGTTTTTCTTCGATTATTTTTCTTTGTGTGCTTAGATTGAATCTTTTATAATTTTTTTTTTTCTAAATACTTTTAAAAAATTCTTATTGAATAAATGAGAAGATTTATTTTTTATGTCAGAAGTGGGTTTTCATCAAGTAAGATAATAAAGAAAAGTATTTACTTTAACCAGAAAAAGAAAGTTATATATATAAAACAAATGTAAGAATACACTGAAATTGCTTATTAACAATATGTTTCCAGATAATTGATCAAACATCAAACTAAGCTTTCTAAAACTGTACATCCAGCTAGCACATAAGAATCGGAAACACTACGTTCTAATATCAACTATTTCAGATTTGTGGATTTTTGTGTAACATTCAGATATATTTTTCATTAAAAAGTTACACTCCTTACGTGTTGCCTGTACTGTACCATTTTTTTATTCGGTACTATAGATGTATCAAATAGTAATTATCAGACAGGTATCCGACTCCTCATAGCTTTACGAGGCGCAGGTAATGTATCGAATGTAAGATATTCTGATATCAGAGATATAATTTTCAATCGCCAGACTTCGAAACGTTATTGCTAACGTTATTCACATTAAATTTTGTTTAATGTCACCACTAAATACGTATGAATAAATTTTATTGTATGCTAAAACATTACTCAAAAGTCATATTAATTTGTATTCGGCCAATTACCACCAGGAAAAACAAGGTCATCCCTTCATTTGAAAGGGTCTCGCAATATAGGAATAAGACTCAGGATTTACGAAGTAGGTTTGAATATCGGTAATATAGCACAGTTCAGATTATGGGTGTTATGAGTTATTATCTATGAATAAAAGAAGCAAAATTACACTGACTCATTCATTCAATGATACGTCTAACAACACAAAATCCAAATCGGTAAAGCTAAAAGCATTCCGTTTGGACTACAGGTTCCTTTCATGACGTAAGAACGTATTTAACGAAATTTAACTTTTAAAAGATTGAAAGCAGGTGCCGATTTTTCAACCTTTCGACCGTATCTCTGCAGTGGTATTCAATAGAAATTTGAAACTTAGCTAAATATCTTCTCTTGGGTCCTAATTAAAATAAAAGATGAATTATTCGTACGTGTAAAATCGGTTTCTGATAAAAGCTGGAAAATAAGAAAAATGGCCATTCTTAGGCCTTAAGTTAAAAAATGAGGATTTTCCTAATTTTAACACTTAAGGGGATGAAAACGGGGGTCTCTCGGTTATGACCGTTCTTTACACGCACACACACACACACTATATATATGTGTGTGTGTGTGTGTGTGTGTGTGTAAAGAGAGAGAGAGATTGATTAACTATAGAATCTTGAATGTTATCAAAATGTCTACTCTTAAGATAAAGGTTTTCCGAAAATTAACCCTTAAGTGTTAAAACAGTGTGTCTAGTATTTCTACTCGTTACTAGCACGTGGGTTACTAGCACGTAGTATTTTTCAATAGAATACTTCAACAGATTTGAAGAAAGCTTGATCTTCATTATAACTCAGAATAAATAGTCTCTTGTCAGCAGGTAAAATGAATCAGATTTGCTTTAAATGTTTCGATTTTGTTTTCTCCTGTGTTTCACTGGTCATTCGTAGCATGGAGTTGAAACTTCAAATAAAGTTTCTCAAGCAGTGTTTTAGAATTAAAAAAAGTTTTTCTGACTGTGTTGACAAGAAGTAGGTAAGCTTTGTGTTGTGTCCTTTGGATATTTTTACTTAAGTATAGTGCAATTCTTAGGAGAGGAATATCTTTAACTACCCAACAGAAAAGGCCTTAGAATTTGTGAGTTTCGATATTTAGTAAAATGCCGAATTTATTCAAAACCATTTGTTCAGAATAACTTTATCTATTATACTAATTAATGAGTACTTCCGAGCGTTTTTTATTTCTCTTTACAAATCTTTATTTTCAATAGAACCAATCTTGGTATTCATCAGAACTCGGCCTTTGGAGTTCTCAGCCTCATACAAAATAAGCAATCACTTGTCAACAGGGGAAATTAATTGGCTTTGCATAATGCAATATGTATATTTATATTTTCATATTCCCCGTTCGAACTGCTATTTATCATGCAAACGTTAAAAATATTTATAATGTTAACAGTATGAAAAGAGTAAAAAAAAATTTTTTATTTTCATTTTCTGGATAGAGGTATCGAAATTCATCCATATGTGAGTCGAGTATGTGTGGAATCTATCAGTAGAAACCGTATTTGTATCTGATTGCTTTTATGAAATCTTCAACTTATTTGCGCATTGCTAAAGGTACATTTTTTCCCCCGAATAATTTGAGTTCAGAAATATCAAGATCCTGTGGCATCGAAATAATATTTCGGTTATCTGACAAAAAGCATATATATATAAGTGCTGCACCGAGTAGCACTTTGGCCGAGTACAGAGTACTCGGCCTATTACTACTTGGCCGAGTAGCCGAGTACCGAATACCGAGTAGTTGTAAGAAAAAAAAAATCTGGAGTGACTCCACTCGACTTTCCGAACATTGAGTAACTAACAGTTTTGTAGATAAAATAAAGAAAGAGGAGTTGCTAAACAAACAAAAAAGAGAAAACCATAACAGAGTGTTTGAGTATTTTTCTCCATATATCACACGAGGTTTTATTTAACGCTACTGAACTTTGAGCCCTTAGATCATAATGATAAAGGAATTTTTCGTTGTGTCCCTGTAAAAATCTATAAATGCTAGATTCACCAAAATGCTTATAGTTAGTGCAACAGTGATTTATAATATTCATACAAATTTTCAGCTCAATTGAATAAGGCGTTTAGATACTATCGCTGGTCTCATAGGCCATAAAGAATTTTTCTTTGTGTCCCTGTAAACTGTAAGTGCTAGATTCACCAAAATCTATACAGTTGGTTCAAATGTGACCTATAACATGTGTACATATTCTTTGCTGAGATTAATAAGGCGTTTAGACGCTATCACACTTTTAAACATTTGGCAAAGAATTTTTCTTTGTGTCCCTGTAAAAAAACTATAAGTGCTAGATTCTCCAAAATCTATACAGATTGAGTATCTGCGACCTATAATATGTGTATAAAGTTTTTGCTCAATTGAATAAGGCGTTTAGATGCTATCGCACTTTTAAGATTTTGGTCCCTTGGCCATAATGATAAAGAATTTTTCTTTGTGTCCCTGTAAAAAAACTATAAGTGCTAGATTCACCAAAATCTATAGGGTTCGTACTATGGTGACTTACAATATACGTACCAACTTTCAGCTTATTCGAACAAAGCGTTTAGACGCTAGCGTGTTCACTCACAGACATACACACATACATACATACATACATACACACACACATACATACATCATCGTAAAAATAGTGAAAACGGACTCGTTGGACCTCGAAACGTATAGAAACATGAAAATCTCGAATTCGGATTTTTGACATGATTACAATACTTTCCTCACTATAGTGTTCGGAAAGTAATAATTGATGTACATATAAAGAATTTTGCACATCTTGATATTGAAAAAAGGCCTTTTGAACAGAAAATTAAGTTAAATAGCAAACAGCATGTTTTCATGAAATGTTTCAGAACTTTTGTTGTATGTGTGTGTATATATATATATAGTACACAATTAGGTTCATTGTTACATTTGATACTTCCAGCTTAGTGGATTATTAAAACCATAATAACTGATAACTTCATTCTTTTTTTTATAGTCTTTCTCAAATGCGAATCATTCTCAGATAATTCTTAGAGAATATAAAAGTTCCTATACACTCAGGCTTAATTTAAGAGGCATGAAATTTACATATGAAATGAGAATATTAACATAAATATTTTATCACTTCAAACATGATAAATTTCATTAATCATCAAATTCTAGATGAGTAAAAAAGATAGGTGGTTTTGGTCCATAATTTACAAAACAACAAATTTGATTATTAAAATATATTTTTAATAACATTTTAGTGTTTACCTTTTTCATAATTATTATTTTTTAAATTACAAATCGATCTTTTCTTACACTTTTAAAAATTTCATACTTTTATTTGCACAAATATGTAACTAAAGTTTTATCTAGTATTATATAAGATTTCTTTTTTCTAAAATATTTTATTTTTGTCTGTTTTATAGACACAAATTTATGTACTAAGATTTTATAAAAAATATTTGCATATTTCACACATACAAGATGGTTATACTTAAATTCTTCTTACTAAATGGATAAGCTCATATCATGTATTGTCTCTATACCGAGTTTGGTGGCAATCTACTCGCCCGTTTTAACTGTAGAAATGTTTGCAGCAAAAGTTTACTCTCTACAAAAGACTCACTCTATATATTTTCATAATATTTTAGTTTAGTTATTAATGAACAACTGTTATGAACACATTTCGTTCAATAATACATAAAAATAATGAAATTCTTACAATTACTCGGTACTGACCGAATATTTAGTCCAAATTTGGCCGAGTACAGAGTATTCGGCAAATTGACCGAGTACATACTTAGTACTCGAAACAGCTCTATTATATATATATATTACCAACACAGTAGTTGTGTGTTTCTAGGGCAACTAGTGTTTTAACAATAAAAAAAAATTCTGCCTATAATTCTACATTTTATTTAATGAGTTCGGCTAGTTATTTGCTCTTTAATTAAGAGCACATGGCTTATTTGGATAGGTATATGAAAACTGTATCTTAATAAATGGAACATTCAGCGTCTTTGTAATTTTTAGTCTACCCACAATTGTTTTTATTTATTATGACTTCATTTTCCTCAAAAAAGAATTCCAAAAATTAAATTGTAATTAGTCTTAAAGAAATCTTAAAAGCTTATTATAAAAAGAATATGAATAAAATAAATATAGGAATAAAATATTTAAAGAATAAAATAAGAATAAAATGTAAAATTCGATATTACAATAGGCCAATAAAAAAAAATATATCATATAATAATTGATAAATATAAATGTTTTATATAAGGGCAAGTTTGGAAGTAACTACTACATATCTATCACAATACGGCAAGAAAAGTGAAAAAAAAAAAAAAAAAGGCACTATTGACTTGATATTATTAAAAATGTGTATAAAGTTCTTAAAGGAACACAAAAAGCGTGACATCTCTATCTAAAAACAATTACACATGGGATTTGTCAGTTTTATGCCAATGCCTATCGTTGTCTTTAAGTTGATTTTGATCAAATACGGCATTTTATGCGTTGTCCTTTCTCCTTCTGTGATGTGATAAATATATAATTCTATTCTATTTTATTTATTTTATTATTATTATTATTTTGTGTGTGTGTTTTATTATGTCAGTTCCCAAAATGTGTGTATATTCTTCATTTTTGTAAGTTTAATAATATGTAATATACGAGGTGTGCAAAAATGTTTAGACACTTTGCAAATTTGAATTAAAAAATAAATATGAATGCTTGCACTTGAATGATGGCTGACCAACAAAGGTGATTCATTCTTTTCCCCCTATAATTTCATATTCTGAAAAATAGCACATACTGTGTCACATGCTCTAGTACTGTAGCATTCCTTGATCCAGATTTATTTTCTTTAGATTTTTTTCGTGTGGAATAGTTCGGCCCTAAGATTACTTCTCATGATATAGATAGAAAATCGGATACTTGCAGCCGCTAGTCCTTCCATAAAACCTTAGTTGCTTTCAAAGACATGAAATTAAGTATTTTATATATGTACTATAAGCCACCAAAAGATATATACTGAAACATATTAGCAATGATTCAAATTAGAGATAAAATTTTATTGCAGTTCTTTCTATAATTCAAATATTTTGTCTAGTTTTCAATTCTTGAATATCCCGATTTTGTGTGCGTGTATGCGCGCGCACACATAATTTTTTTTTTTGTCCCACACCGTATGTGTATATATATATATATATTTGTCAATAAATCTAAAAACATTAGAGCAGTTATCGTCTGCTACAAATGAATTGGTTCAAAAATAATTTGTAAAACAAAACTCTCGAACGGCAACACTCTCAAAATGAAAAATTATTGCTCTAAGAAAAGAGTTTGTTATTCCGACAAATAAAATATTTAAGTGGATAAACCTTCTCATATATCTCTATATAATGGCAAAATACACTGATTCACTCATTTATCTATCAACGTCGACCCCAAATCGCCAATGCTAAAAGCATGCCGGTTGGACAGTTGCTTCTTTTCATGACTTAGGGGCTCGCTATGAACGGATTTAATGAAATTTAACCTTTAAGTAGTTGAACAGGAAATCGAAATGTTTTTTTTATTACGATGTATCTGCATGTGCTTCCATTAGAAGCTTGAAATTCAGTAAAATATCTTCTCATAGACACTAATTAAAGGAAAAGAGAGAAAAAAAAAATGTCCTTAGGGATAGAAGGGGGTATCTAACAGTTCTACCACTTTTACACTTACGGAAAATCGCAATGGTTTCAAATTAAAACTTCAAATTTATCAAAATTTTTCTTCTTTGGCACTTGTGAAAGATTAGAATGTTACGAAATTTAAATCTTTAGTTTGTAAAAGAGTTGTCTAGCACTTCTACCTTTTTTTTTTTTTTTTTTCCACGGAGAAAATCGCAGTTGTTTCCTGTAGAAGTGTTACCGTGAAAGATCGAAATCGGGAGAATTTCGACATGTCAGCATTCCCATATTCGTTTGATGTATGTCTGAAATATTTGCTAAATATCCTTATTTCTCACTTACACCGGTGAATGTCAGAATGCACTGATGGTGAATGTTGAATAAAAATAGTTTATTGCGTTTTTAAATCATACTTTATTATTAAAGCATATTATGTTATATGTCAAAAAAAGGAGAAAGCTTAAGTAATAGTACATGTAAATAAACTGTTGAACGAACAGTACAGTCTCACTGAGAACAGAAAATAACGTTTTTAAATCATACTTCATTATTAAAACGTATTATGATATATGTCAAAATAGGACAAAGCTTATATAATCGAGCTACGTACGTTCTTAGATTTATGCACAGAAAGGTAGGGGTGTCAAGTAATGATTTTTTTTTCGTGTGCGCGAAGCGTACATACGTGCGTGATAGTGATTGCTGCAGAATCGAGTTACATGCGTTCTCAGATTCATGCACAGCGAGGTAGGGTGTGTCCAGTGATTTTTTCTCTTGTTTTTTAGATGCTCGAAGCGCACATACATGAGTGATAGTATGTGACGCCCTACCGAGACACGTGACCTTAATCGCGCCAGATGAAAGTATTTGGCGTCAGACTAGCGCCTCTCCGACGACATCGGTTTCTCGATTCGACCTCCACCAGAGCATGCCTGTTATCCTCGACAAACACCGGTGATAATCCGAATATATAAGAATATAATGAAATATTTCAAATATATAACAAGCGACAATTGTCAATATTCTCTAATTTCAGACATTTACAATAACAGAAGCATGAACTATAGAAAAATGTCTCCTCTTTGACCCTAATCAAGGCAAAATATAAGAATCGTTGAAAATTTAACACCTACGGGGTTAAGAGAGGGTGTTTAGGATTTCACCTGTTCTTCGCCCAGAGAAAATCGAAGTGGTTTACTGTAAAGCAAAATATTTAGAAAAAATGTTTCCTCTTAGGCCCTAATTAAGACAACACTTTTAAAAATCGTGCGAAATCTAACAAGTTAACGAATAATACGGGAGAAAAAAAAAAGGGGGGGGGGGGGGTTATCTAGCATTTCTGTCCTTTCTTGACACGGGGAAAATCGAAATGGTTTTCATAAAACTTTTCCATGGATTTAAACAAAGCTTGCTTTGACCAGGAATCAGAATCAACAATCTCTGATCAGCAGGTCAAATTATTTAGCATTGTTCTCGAATTTTCTTTGTTTCCATGTGCGAAAAAATGGTAGAATTGCTACTTGTGTTACAATTTTGAGTTATGATTAGCCCGACATAATCATAGCAAAGCGTAGCAGTTTTCTCTATTAAAATGCACTTTTGTGCTATTGAAGATCTTCTAAGAAAGTACGTATTTTCAAAGACGACAGTAATTTATTTGGAGTTTTTTGTGAAAGTGACGTCGTTCTAACATCTTAGATTTGTTTAATTTAATTATATTAAAACACTAAGTCATTATTATTCGTTGTCTAAATTATTCATTGCGCATGAACAGTAAAATATTTAATTCGCAGGCATGAAATTTTGACGAAAGCGTAATTTTAGAACTTTTTTCATTTTTAATAATTTCATAATTTTAATAATTTCAGTGAAGCTCTGATCACAGCCTCACAAATTGTGGTCAATAAACTGGAAGTGTTGCAAAACCAGGCTTTACGCTTGATCACAGGAGGTGTGAAGTCCACCCCTATCGAAGCGATGTTATTATTGACAGGGAATATACACTTCAAAGATATTATGAAATTGAAGGCCTTATGTCTCTATGAAAAGCTACTGCGTATAGAGGATCCGTACTGGAGGGACTATGTGACCAAGCCAAGGAATTTAAAAACCCAAAATGGATTTATTCAAATAGTCCTGGATATTAAGAAAGATCTTGTAATTCGAGGTGATATACAACCACTTTTGACACCCAGAAATCCCTTGGAAGTGATAAATGTCGATATGAGGCTGGATCTAGTTGAAACTATCCATAGAGAGAGAGATGTTGCACCAAGTGTGTTGAAATGTCTTGCCTTAGAGACCATTGCGGCCAGATATCCACCATCTCAGTGGCTGCACATTTTTACAGATGGTTCCCAGTTTGATTGTCATCTCAATGTAGGGGCTGGCGTGTTCTCAGATCTTTTTTCTTTCTATGCCCCTGCGGGCTATATTGGTACCTCCTTTGATGGTGAAGTTGTGGCGATACGTTTAGCCTTAAAGCAACTATTAACTGTCCATTGCAAGTTTGAAAGGGCCGTCATTCTTTCTGACTCTCAGGCAGCCATCCAGTCAATAAGCGCTGTTGATCATCCATTAACACCGGAAATATCCCAATGTCAAGAATCATTAAGAACTCTCACTTTAAAGGGGAAACAAATTGTTCTCCAGTGGGTCCGGGCCATTGTGGCCTTTGGGGCAATGAACAAGCGGACTTCCTTGCAAAAGGAGGTGCCACCTTACTACAACATCCCAATACAGCCATTTCTTACTGGAGGATTAAACTTTTTTAAAAGAATTTATCTGCATCTAATGCCTTACGAGATCTTGAGAATCGTACAGCTCTAAAGAAATGGAAGAATTTAAGTCCTTCTCTAATTCCTGATAAACCAAGACGTAAGGCAGTTGCGACTTTCCGCCTATCTACAGGACATGACTGCCTTGCCGCTCATTTGAAGCGCATAGGTATCTTAAACGACCCTACTTGCCCACTTTGTGATTCTGGAGAAGTAATGGACCGGGACCATCTGTCCCGTTGTAGGGCTCTTCGATGTTCTACAGAAGAGTTGAGATATTGGGAGGCAAGACCGCTCCTTAGGCAATGACTTCGGTCTTTTGTTCTGTGTTATATTGTCTATAATTTGTTTCGTATCAGTCCTCTGTAACTTTTGCCTAGCCATTGGAAATAAAAAAAAATAATTTCATCCCTTTTTAATTTTGAATTTTTATAATCCTATACTTAGGAAGGATAAACACATTATAAGTAACATACATATCAACTCTGAAGTTTCCAGCTACAATGATATTCAGGAAATCGCATAAAAATTTGGTTTTAAAATTGATTTTCTTCAGTCCCCCTCCTATTGCGCATGCGCTAGAAATTTGAAGTATCCACAGTACTTCAACTGTGGTCATAAGCAGTAACTGTATCAAATTCAGTTCAAATCGACCCCCCCCCCCCCAAATCAAAAAAAAAAAAAAAAAAAAAAAAAAAAACAGCGTATTTTCTTTCTTCTGTAACCGCCGATTTTAGAAGCTTTTTATTGAAATTGGCTTTTGTCATAGCTTCTTCGTGTCACGCTAAAAACAAGGAGCCTCCACTTAATAGATAAAAATAAAATAGGCAATTCAATTTGTCTCTTGTTGGCTCAGTTGGTTAAAAAGTCATGTTAATAACGCGAGAGTCGTGATTTTTATCCTCGAACGGCCGATGCGTTAATTTTTACAGATAATTAATAGAAAAGGTGCTAATTGATGAAAAAAAAAATCGTTGTCCACACAATATCCTTAGAATTTTTGAAGAGTATTTTAAAGAGCGTTTTATATATTTACTAAAAAGCATGTAATAAAAATTGAAGCAAAAATAAATATTAAAATTGGATTTTGTCTTCTTGTCACACTAAAACAAGGCGCCTCCATATAAGCATTTCATTGCATCACTTGTTGCCTTAGTTGGTTAAAGCATCATGCTGATAATCCGTTGGTCATGAGTTCAATTCTCGAAGGGCCGATATGGTAATTTTTGCTGGTATTTTATGGAAAAGGTGTTAATCAATAAAGAATTTTTGTTTTCTTTTAAATACAGTCTAACAGAGACATACGGTTGAAATAGTTCAGACCTGAAAATGTTAAATCTCCATTTTTCCAGTTACGATATTTTCACCCATTGCTGTTTTTGTAAATTTGATAAGATTTTTCTCATTCATTCGTTGTATGTTCAATTGGAATACTAACAATGTATATTTGAATAATATGCTTTATATGCTTGAGAAACTGTATACAATTACGTTTATAGAAGCTTGTCATTTGAAATTGGATTTTACCATCGTGTCTTCGTGTCATGCTACAAAACAAGGCGCCTCCACTTTCAAGTACATGTAAGCAAAACTTAGGTCTTTCGTTGGCTCGAGCGTCATGTTAAAAGCGCGATGATCGTGGGTTAGATCCGCGAAGGCCAATGTGCTACTTTTTTGCAGATAAAAAGAAAATCTTTCATGATCTACACAATATTCTGAAAAATTTTAATTAGTTTATTAAGAATTCTTTTTCAGTAACTAAAAACCACAAAATAACAATGATAATAAGTAAAATTGGGGAAAAAAAATTGTGTGTGTGTGAAAAGCACTAAAAACAATAAAATTTTATTCTTGTAAAAAAAAAAAAAAAAAAAAAAAAATAGTAATAATAAAAGTTTCAACAATAAGAAAATTTTAAAGTAAAATACAGATACTTCTCTTTTGATAAGCTTGAAGGCGTATTTTCTGTAGAAAAATTATGCCTAGACAAAATATTTAATGTACAAAACATTACAAAAGTGTATTCCGACAATGTTACATAATCATCCAAATTAGGTCGTATATTGAACAATTATTCTTGAGCCAAATAGAGTAAGATGAACCGTTTTTACTGACGAATATAATATTTATGGCTGGTTTACAGGGACGCAAAAAAGGAATTTCATAACAATACAGTATGGACAGATTAAATGCCTTTTAAATCGTTTATGCTGCATTCAACGAACGGTTCTGCGCTGACAGCTAGTAAATGGGAAGTGCCGGGTTCAAACCCAGGTCGCGCTCATAGACTTAGCTGTTTGTAGTTTCTGTGGTTCTCTCTGAAACTCGCGTAATAACGGGCTAGGGTACCTTAAAAAAAACCCCAAGGAGGGCATTCCACATATAGACTAGGCCCCTAGTGTAGTCAATCGCCAAAAATAGCCAACCAATCAACCATGCTGCATTCAACATAATGTAAATGACATATATTACTAAGAGGCTTAAAAGCATGATCAATCTAGAAAAACTTTGTTTATAGAGTAAATAATTCATTTACAGAACCACGCAAAGGAATTTCAATGACATTCTGTAATCATCCAAATGATGTCAAATATGGTTCAAATATTAACACGTTGAGCGCCACGCGAATTCTTAAGAAAATCCCCGTCAGGCCACGCGTGCTGCTTAGAAGTGAGCTATGTTTACCGTGTTTCAACAAAATCCAATAAAATGCCTTAATGATACCCTGTAATAAATAAAATTTAAGTAAATTTTAAATAAATTATCAGTAATTACTTAAAACAATGTAAGTTTTTTTAGTTTTATATCATATTTTATGCTGTCAGACACCAGTGGTTGACTCGGATTTATATCATATTTTACACTGTCAGCCACCGGTTGTTGACGCGGCCTAAACGGAAAGTTCACTTTCAGCCACCGATGGCTAACATGGCACTCAACGGGTTAATGAGCTTATAGAAAATAGTTGTATTTTTTTTTTATTATTATTATTATTAGTGTATGTAACGTTTGTAAGTCGTGTATTTGTAAAAAAGAATTTTGTACAGATATGGTCTGTAGATGGTTTTTCTTATAGGTGCATTTTAACATGCACGCATAGTGAAATAAACATGCGTTATTAAAATGTTTTAAAGCATGGTTTCTGTAGAAAATGGTAGACATAGAACTGGTAATTAGTTTACTGGGCTACTCTAAATAATTCCGATATGTTATATAGATATTTAATAAAATTTGGTATAAGTATTTTGAGTTTCAAGGAGTTAACCTCAGATAACTAAACTTAAATCAGTGTTACTCTGTAACTAATCATTAGACTACGAATTAAAATCAAGTATATTTTTATATTTCCTTTATTTATTTAAAACAAGTTGGCGTGCGTAACTTAAAAGTAATATAATATTTCAATTAAAAAATAGAAAAGTGGTAAAAATCATTGTTTGCACTCTTGGCATATGTTAAAAGTGCGCTCTTCACAAATAGCCTTGTTGCAGTTGTTGCATATGTATTTTGTGACTCTGTGCTTGTCTTACAAGGAAGGTCTCCTTAAAAAGCGTATACTTAGAATATTACGAAAAAAAAAAAAGAGATACTACTTACATAAGTTATACGAGATCAGCCAAATTTATCGGCGGGATCCCAATAGATAATCTACAAAAAAAATAAAATACCTTCGAATATTTGGCACAAAAAGACAAAAAATGCATGCGATTTGGGGAGCAACATCTTTTCCCTCCAAGTGTAAAAATAATGCGTTTAAGAATTGCTTGAAAAACAAATATTTCTGAATAGCGTTATGATAAATGTAGTTTAAAAATAATCGATACGAGTGTTACAAGCTTGTATAGTATATGCATGTGGTTTTTTATTAAAAGTATTTCATTTTAGCTTTCGAGTCACAAATATTTAAATTGCATGTCAAAAACATGTTATACTTGTCAAATACACAAGTTTATACATATCTTTCTTAAAGTTTCTGCTTAATTGGTAATCGAAAAAACTTCTGTATTTTGCATGTTGCAAATATTTATTTTTACTTTTGTTTAGCGTTAATAAATTTGAAAAGTGAATTTTAATTTTTTATTGAAGAAAATGTAAACGCGTACACTGTTATTTGGATGCAGTATAAACAATATATGTAAAAAAAAAATAATAATAAAATATGGATATATATACAGAATGGATACATATATGGATATATATACAGAAGAAAAAATTACGTAAAAATCCGTATTGTTGAAATATATATATATATATATAATAGTAAAAAAAAAAAAAAAAATCAGTGTGTAATATGTAAGTTATGAAAAATTTGAAAGCATTTCTGATGTTGCATGTCCTTCGTCTAAAGAAATATCGTAAAATTCCGATGAAATGTCCGATGAATATACTATTTGTCTATTAAAGATGAGAAACATAATATATATATATATATATATATATATGTATGTATATATCATGGGGATGGGACTACAGGTAGAGGGCTGAAAATTGCTGACATAATGTGAAATATGGAAATTCATATCAGTTTTAAAAGGGTCTAAACAAAGTGTCATTATGTAAAAATATTTACGTGAGTTGTATCATTGGAAGAAACAAATAGATAATATAACTAATCGTAAAGAAAAAAAGGAAGAAATATAAAGCATTTTTTCTTGGAAAGAGGGGGGTTTACATTACATCTTCTAATGAAGCATCTTTAATAACAAAAAACATACTCATTTAAAAAAAAAAAAAAAAAAAAAAAAAAAAAAAAGTTTTCGTGCATTTTTGATAATCCAAATGTCTATTTTAACACCCCCTCCTATCTATGATTACTCTTTTACCCGGTGGAAGGCGCGCGCTAACCCACGAATAGTTGGAATTCTGTTGAAGCTGCCTCATGCCATTAGTGTGCTAATTCGCCAAAGATAGAAAACTCTCGTGTTGTTTCTTCTACCCAGTCTGCGTCATTGTTTTCTTGGATGTACGGGGAGCAAACAGATTTTTCACATGCTACTATGCTGACCAGATCAAAGTACCTTTATAATAGAGAAGCTTTGAAAATTGCCACAATTATCCAGTTATGGATGTATTTTTCATTCCTAATAAGGACTAAAAGTACTACTGATTAATAATTTCTACAATTTTTTGAAACTTAGAAAAATCCCTTAAAAAAAAAAAAAAGAAGTCCCCATTTGTCCCCATAAAATGGGGACGTTTGGTCAGCATAACTTACACATGCATTATATTTGTGAATGTCGATTGGTTGGTTGTGTTTATCGTCGCACTGGTACTGAGTTCTGGGTAATTGACGACGAACTGGGATGCACGCCTAAGGATGGTCCAGAGACTTACCATCACAATTTTGCTCCTCCAGGGGAAAAGATCTCAAAGCCATAGCTTCCCTGGGAGGGGATTGCTCCCCAGCTTCGGTGACCCCTCGGGTATAATTTCGATAGGAACATGGAAGACTTTATGGTCATGACGGATTTTATGTGCAGCAGCCAGCATTAGTGTACACGATGGTCTTTGGCTGGCTCGAGTATCGAACCAGCATTCTTCCAGTTACGAGCTCAGCACTCTACCGACCTGGCTACTGCGGTCCTCATATTTGTTGAAACAGTACTGAAAGTGTATTTTGAAATGAACATTTGCTATACGAAATTTGTATACGAAGGTTTACTTAGTTCTAATTGTTTTGTTTGTTAAAGCAAAGTATTAAATGGAATTGAAGAATTGAGAAGGCAGTTCCGAACGGAATTATGACTTTTAATAGAGTTCCAAGTTTTATCGGAGTTATGGCTTTTGTGTAGTAGGATTGGAAAGTAATTTACCTGAAGTTATATTAAGATGATCATTTAAAGTGATTTTTCGATATGATCTATCCCCTCCATGGAAAATAAACATTATGCTGGCATGTCTCCAGACAACACATAAGGGTGTGCCCCAGACATTTCCAATTGCACAATGAGTAGCACTAGTGCGACGTAAAATATATTCACACACTCCCGGTACGACCTACTTAAATAGTGAGATTTTCAAACTAAGTTTTCTTATGAGGAATTTTTCAGAGCGAATTTAGAGAGCTTACGCGCGATTTACTGGAGGAAGTTTCATATTCAAGATACTTCACTGAAAAGAAAAATATGTTGTTGGTCGAGTGGCAAGGATCTCAGTCTAGGAAATTACTGAAAACAAAATAACCTCACAATATGCATAAACCCATTGATAAATTCAAGTATAATCCAATACTTGTGTGTGTGCATACAAATAGTCTGGTCGGTAGAGCATGAAACTTATAATTGAAGATTGCAGGTTCGATATTATAGACGGCTGAAGACCATTATGTGCATGAAAAGTGGTTGGTGCACGAAAAATCCGTCCTGTACACAATGACCTTTAGGTTTCCATCTCAAATAATATCCTAGCTTTGGCGGTCACCGAAGGAGGGTTTCTGAGAATGAAATTGAAATATCATGTCTTTTGACCATCCTTAGGGTTGAGTCCCAGATCATCGCCAATCGCCCATAGCGTAGCATTAGTGCGAAGTAAAACCCACCGTGCGACTCATCCATGCGTGTATATTTAGGGAGGTGTACTATTGTAACAATCGCAGCTATCGTAGATCACAAGTCGTACAAGACGTACACTTCGCAGCAAAAGTATCCGAGCGCTAGCAATAATCCCTGTCTGAAAAATCACACTTAATACTGCTTTGTTAAATAAATCCTTATTGAGTCATGTTCTTAGTCTGTCTAAGAACATGATTCGACAAGTATTTATTTAACAAAGCAGTATAAGTGTACTTTTTTTCAGACAGGGACTATTGCTAGTGCTCGGATACTTTTTCTGCGGAGTGTACGATCCGACTTGTGATCTCCGATAGCTGCGACTGTTACATTAGTATGCCTCCCTTATTTGTAAATATATATATCCTTAAGGGGTATGTCCCAGAGAGTCACCTATAGCACACTATGTAGTTCTGAGAACTACATTGCGCTAGAACTTCTAGCGCAACATTAATCAACCCTATCCAACCCAACCTCCGCATTTTTTATTCACTGAAATTGGCACACTCTTACGAAGGCAGTGCAATTACCAACACGATATGAAAAGCGCCATGGCGATTTTTTAGAAGCAGGTGTCCTCAATTAAATTCTGCCCGCTGTGTGACTCAGTCACCTCGTGCGAGTGCTACAGGGTAAAACTCATAAAGAGGTTTAAAATTTTAATTCTTTATATTTTTCAACTAGAATTTCCTTTAAAGTTTGGATATATTAACAAAACATACATGGTTCCAAAATTGCAGTTCTACAAATGTATTATTACTATTTTTTTTTATTTTTTTTTAAGTTAAACTTATTGATATTAATTTGGGGCGTAGGGTTAAAAAAGTTAGTTGGTATATTTTAATCTAACCAGTGTAACAAAAAGTAAGTTATAATAAAAAAGTGTAAATTTCTAACATTAATGTATAATCTTTACTGAAATTTGAGAGTTATATTTAAGTTTAAAGTAATTTTTATCAATTTAAATTTTGATCAAAATTACTGGTTGTAAAATCGGTATTCTTCAAAAACACTAAATAGCGCACAGATAAGTGATTACCGTTTACAACTGGCTCATTTCCAAACAGTTATGCACGTTTTTTTTAAATTATTACGAATTATAAATACATGTGCGTACTGTTTTACTTTAAGCCGTAATATTTGAAGCTCAAGTAACACTTAGGCTTAGTTTAAATATTTCATGTTTTAAGCTTGTATAATTCAATCCTTAGATTTACTTCTAATTATATATGACAAAATTGTACTATAAAAGTGTTTTTACTTAAAGCAAACTTTATTAAACTAGTTTAGTATGAAGAATATCGAAAACATATTTCCGTAATTTATCGAAAAACCTTTTTTCAACAACTTTCATTGTGTCGCCAACGAGCGATAAATAGCCAAGAATCATACTTTTCAATATTTTTTTAAAGACAGTATAATTCCGCAGATTTTATATATATATATATATATATAAATAACTTCATGAGAAAAGTATTATGCAATTTTTTCAATTTTTTTTTTTGAGTATGCGTCTATGGAGACCTTCCTTGTTAGTGTGACAGAAAGTGCAAATTCTGCGTTTGTTCGCCGTTCTTTTAGTCGCGTCTTCTGTGTGTTTTTTCAATATTCAAAATATCTTAAATATTTATTTTAATGATCACTAAACATTCGACTGTTAGACGACGTTTACAGCAAATCTCGAAAAGTTAGAAGTGTACAGCCATGCTTATCTTCGGATAACTTCTTTACTAATAGTGAAAGTACTGTGAGTGAGGTGGTGTGAGCGTAACGGTAACATATCGAATTCACAAAATTTGTAGCAGTCAGTAGTTTATTAGATGAATATTTGGTCATCTAGGGTTAATACAAGCTTATGAGTTACAATGAAACATTAAACAGATAGTACAGTAGGGTGTTGAAGCGGGTGGTAGAGAGCGGTAACCCCCTCAGAAACGTATCTGGTTATGTAGCAAGTTAATCGTATATGCAAGTGTGTATGTATATATATATATATATATATATAAATAATATGGTATAAGTAAAAATTACTTGCTGAGTAGTGAGTGATGCAATTAGGATTTTAAAGCTCCCGTTTTCCAGACCCAATAGTTTAAGCAACCGTTAATTACCGAAATTTCAGAAAGTCAGTGGAGTCACTCTAGATTTTTTTTTCTCCATGCCTCGCTGTGTTGTAATAAAATTACATAAGTAAAATATCGTTATAATATAATTATAACCTATTAATCATATTCAAATGTATGCAAACTCATATTTTATACATTATAGTAAAATTTAAATTTATTAAATGTAATCTTTTTTACTAAATTACCATTAAAGACATTAAATTAAAACTGACGATAAAAGGTATGATAAAATATGATATGGACACAAGATGTTACTTCCTTGTATACACTTATTGAAATATATATATATTTATATATTTTTACGAAAACATTGACATTTCCGTGTATTGTTACTGGTTTTTTACAGAATTAAAATTTTTACAGAATTATAGGTGGTCATGGGAATGGATAGGTTATTTTAACAACTCGAATCAAATAAATATACCACAGGCACCCTTTAGAAAGGTGTATTATCATTTTCAAATGTTGTTTGCGGAAAAGTCTGAGATCCATCAAAGTAGTCGATTTAGGTGTCCACTTTTACAATGTCCTTGCTTTATTTCGAGTTAACCCTTTAACGTTAATTGGTTTCGCAGCGAAACCAAACATTTGACATAATTTAACATTTTTTTATGCAGCAGTTTTTTAACATCCCCCCCTTGTTTTAATCAGGTTTTAAACCTTTTTTTTTTTCCTTTTCTGTTCGGTAGATAGCAGCACTATTCCAAAATTTAACAAATAATGCTTCAAAAGAAGCTAAATGCATAAGTCACTTGATGTTTCTTAGTGTTCGCGAGTGTGAATTCCTGGTTTAATGATGCACTCATGTCTAGTTTTTTTTTCATTTAATGAAGAGCTGGACCTATATTTTCACCTGAAACAACTTTTAAGATTTTTGTATTCGATAATGTGTACTTACAAAGTGTTTTATTTATTTAATTAAATATTATTTGAATTTAATAATGTTAACTTAAAGATGTTTCAAACCAAAAATTTCTCAAAAAGAAACAATGCTATTTTTTTTTATTTTTTAAGTATTTATAATCAGCTATGAATCTAAAAGCCGTTTTTAAAATTAGTAATTTTTAAAATAAATTAAGTAGTGAACGTTAAAGGGTTAATAAATCACCTGGGTTAAAGGGTTAATAAATTTTCGCGACTGTTTGAAAAGTTATGGACCTCCCTACCGTAATGCATGCAGAATGTGCCACTGTTTTAAAGGAGACATTTTCATTAAGTCTGTCACATTATTGCCGTCCTACTAGCTTTTTTTTCATTAGTTCGAAGTAAATTAAACTTGACTCATCAGAGCAAATCAGTTCACCCTAGGAATTAACTGATATATATATTTTTTAATTTTTGGTCAACTGAAGCTTTTTTTTTTTTTTTTTTTTTTTTTAAATCCACATCGTCTGGTCTTTAACCTACTTCGTTTAGTTGTACCCGTATTGCTTTTAATGAAAGTATTTTACTATACACTTTTTAAAAATCTTAAGTTCTCAACATGATAAAAATCTACTTTTTAAACATTTACTTTTTAACTTGCGGTCATCTCACCTGCGTCATCAACATGGCCATCTAAAGGGAAGTTTGCAATTAAAACAGGAAAAAAATAAAATAAAAATAATAATAATAATAAATCTTACTAAAAACTATCTTACCAGTATTTCGTTAACATTTAATTATTTTGTCATCTCACGTATTAAAATATTTTTTTTTTATTTTCTTTCTGAAATTAATACTTTTTGTGACGACATTAACTGCCTTATCCTTCCCATTTTTGAAATATCAAAAAGTACAATTTCCCTCACGCTTACATTTTGCTTGTAACACTGTGTACAATCCTAAAGTGTACGTGGAGGACGAATAAATAAAATCTGTTCGAAAATTTGCTTTTTGAACGATAAAATTGGTGGTTGCAGAAAGAGAAAAGGAAAATATCCAATTGCGGCTTTTTTTCCCCTTAGTGTATCTCTAAAATTTTATAAATCGCGAGTAAGACTCTACGTAAGCTCAGTATCTGTTAGGAATGTGACTTGTGCACATATTCGCTAAAAGTCTGTGCTTTAAACTTTTGATCATTGTTTCTGAATTACAAAATTCCTGTTCTCTTTTATTTTTGAAGGCTTGTTATTTGATTTGTAGTACGTATAACTATTTTAATTGATCGTTTGCAGTATGATGGTTGATTATTGAGCTTTAGGGTACGAAAATTAGATTTATTTGGCTGTAACTAAAATATTCATTAAATAAAATACAAGCAAGTGACTAGAATCTACGAATTACTTTTTATCAGCAAGAATATCAAGAACTATCAATATGGCCTCTAATATTAGCTTCTGTTGTAATTTGTATGACGGTAGGCCATATATAATGTCCAAACATTTTGTATTTTGGTTATTATGGATATATTTTAATTTTTCGTGGATATCTCCAAAACGGAAAATCACATAAAGACCAAAAAAAAAAAAAAAAAAAAGGTGCAAAATTACATGCTATAAAAAAACCTAAATGTGAATTTGGAAAGTTCTACTTCTAAACCGTTTTTTTATTTATTCCAGATATACACCCACACGTGTGTACGTAATGACGCCACGGAAACTTGTGTAAAATCGTAGATAACTCAAATGTGGGAGCTTGTGCCAAAACCAAAACTGGTAGTACACAAGTAGACGTCATGAAAGATCCCATATATAAATTTGAAGTATTCTAATATCATTCGTACTTGAGTTATGTTAGATACAAAATCCATTTTGTAAATAGGTTTCGAAATAATGCCTCATATTTTGTATAAACAAAATAAAAACAAAACCCGCCTTTTGAAAGAATTTTCTTCTTTACTTATAAACAATTGTATTGAAGTGCAAGCCATTCAAAGGAACGATTACATTTTTTATTAAAGAAGAAAAAAAAAATCTAACCTACATCAGATTCAGAAACTTTTTCTCAATTCTTTTCTTTAATAAATGTGCAAGAAAAGTTTGTCATTTAAATTTATTTCTGTTCCTTGCTTTTACTAAACAAAATATACTAATCTTACATTAAGAAACAATTTAAACCCAGAAACGTGAGTTTATTTTAAAACTGCAAAATAGAAATAGATAATTTTCCCGATTCCTCTAAAATAATGTATATTCTCACGCGATTCAAATTCAGTCTTAATTAATGAAAATTAATATTTCGTTCCTCTCATACTTCAACGAAATTCTGTTGGCATACTTAATGAGAAAGAAGAGTTTCTCCTATAATTACGTTTCAAGATTTTAATTACAATCGATGTATCAGTTTCTACAATGGTATCCGATAAATGTTCATTTAACTAATTAGAAAACACGGCATCCCATGTCCGTGTAATCAAAGCTTAGTAATCATAGGATTTAGTTTAAGAGACATTATTGTAACGATGAAATAGTTCCATTGTTTGATTAGATTTTTACATGTTTTGATTTGTTGGTTATAATAGTTTGTGACAAAATATGTTGGGTTAGTATATAAGACAAGTTAAAGTTTTGTTTCGATGTTTGAAAAATATTTGTTTAGAGTGTCCTAAATTTTCGATATTTTTTCCCCAACATTAAATTTACAAATGTAATACGAAAATAATTTTGCAAGAATTTATGGATTTATTTCGTTTAACAGAAATTAAATGAGTATCGTGTGTGTGTGTGTTTGGAGGGGGGAGGGTCTATATTTACAGAAATTATATTTCAAGTAAGTAAACTTCTGTGCTCATATATTTTTCTCGGTATTAAAAATTAAGAGTAAATAAAAATATAATTTGAAAATTAAGATTTATTTTGCTTTATAAAGAACTAAAAAAAATATTACTTTTGACTATTATTTTTCTTTTAAGGAAACCAGGAATGCGAAATTCCTCTAAAAATCGATGGCTACATTTTTTATTAAATATTTTATCTTTCCAACAATAATTATATTCCAACACAACACGTGTTTTTGAAAGAAAAAGAAGTGTTGAAATTTTTCCTTATTTCTAATAAGTACACTGCATTGTTTACTGTTATAAATTAAAACTTTTAATTTTTTCTCAAAACATAGTTTTTTCAGTTTCTTTCTTTTCAATATCTATGAAACTTAAGAACTTTGATTTTTAATGACACCTATGTTATATTGCACACTTTAACACAGAGATTTGATGATTTTTTGAAAATTATTTATTTTAGACAGTGAAATTTTACCGAAAATTTTAATTTAAAAGGGATTTAAAAAAAGTAATTTTTCAGTTTGACTTAGAAAGAAAATTGTCTGTTTAAGTATATAAAACATACTAGTCAAACTGCTATAAAAATTTATAATTCTACCTTTCACTATTTCTGAGAAAAGTAAACATAAATTGGGGGAATATAATCTGATTGACAGACAAGGTTCATGATATTCTATGAAATTTTTTTTTTCCATAATTATTTATGACCTAATGTACTTTTTTTTTAAATTCCGTTTTCACATTCTGAAAATTCACAACATTTAAATTAGTATTTATATTTTAATATCGATTTTTTTAATATTTTATTTCTTAATTAAAAAATAAAAATAATATTAATAAGTACTTTATTCCACTTCCACATTTTTTTAGCTAGAAAATGTGAAAAATCTATTTTTCGAAAACGAGTACTAAGTAACATTTACAACAAAGTACTAATTTAAAATCTCACAATTGTGAATTATCTGAATGTTAAAACAGAATTAAAAAAAAATGCGTTTGGTAATGGGTAATTGTGGAAACAAATTTTCCCATAGAATAACATGGGTCTTAGCTTTCGGCAAGATTAGTCATTGTCCGCTCCTTAAGTCTAAGTTTTAATGTTTAGGGGAAAAAAATAACTAAGTGTACATAAAAACAATACACATCCTTCTACACTTTTTTTTTCATTTCACACTGGTCACTATATTTAAATATCTGTAAAATAATTGTAATGCTTAAATAAATATGTTTCGATTGGCGATTATTTTCAACAAATCGGAGCTATGGCCGAGTGTCGTGAAACAGATGCTTTATAGAAATGTAAGTCACATTTAAATATTTGTTTTTTTATGTTGATCAAAAACATGAATAATTTAAACTAAACTGAAAATTCATTCAGTTTAGGAAACAGCTTTAGTATAGGACACCGTTGGCTAAACTATAAATTTGGCACCTGAGTAACTCTGATGTTTGTCGACATGGCCTTTACTTGCAAAATTGAGATAGACAGTTTAATTCATTGGCAAAAAGTAGAAAAATGTCACCAAAGGGATCCTACTCTCATATTTTATATTTATAAGGGATTCATTTATAAAATTCAGTAGCAGGCAACATTTTATATTTTTTCAAAAAAATTAGAATTTTTAAATACAGTGACCAGTAAAGCAGCCGAAGTCCGCTAGTATACATAATGCTAAATGATTGATCAATAATATATTTTATTTATATTTGTTTCAGTGCATAGTTATTATATATGAAAAAAGCTGCTTTATTTCGAGCTGAAATTTTTATTGTTCTCATAGTTTGAAATGTTCCATTAGAAATTCCTTCTTTAATTTTATTAAAACTCTTTACATATGACTTTTACATATACTTAAAGGTATGTTAGTAGAAATAATATTTTCTGGCCATTAAAATATAAAACTTTAAATTATCACAATTTTTTTTTTAAAGAAAAACATTAATATGATATGAGAAATATTGATATTACTTTTATTTTTAAATATAGAATTAATTTTTTGAAAGAGGGATGTGAATGTATGCTAAATTGCTTTTTGCGTGGGACATTCTGAATTAGGCTAATTTTTAAAATATAAATCTTTACTTATCTAAAATACTGATAAAGATGTATTTGTAAAAAAATATACATTAGTATGTATTTACATTATGAGTTATTGTTGAAATTATCAAACAAGTTCATTAATAATTTTAAAAAAGTTATTTTTTAAATCCATTGTACCCTTAAATGGGGGGGGGGGGGGAATATGTTGGACGCTGAAAATCGTTTTTTGAAATTATGTCTTAGAGTTGTGAAAGTTAGCACATACATAAGCATTAAAATGTATAAACATTGCGTACATTAAACTTTTTGGAAAACTACTGAAATTAAAAAATAAACAAAATTTTCAAAATTTTAAATTTTTGAAAAATTTAAAAATATTCCATGCGATTGATTTTCAATTTCCACTGGATTTTACATTTTTATAATTTATCACATTTTTAATATTCAAATAATAAAAAAAATAATATTCAAATAAAAATATTTAATATTCAAATAAAAATATTTAAAAAAAATTTCTCAATCTATCAATCTACAAATAAATGTACAAATACGTTTAGAATATAGAGTTAAACCTCGTTAACGTGAACAATGTTAACGTGAAATATACTTAACATGAACTGTTTACACAATCCCCTTCAAAATGAAGATAAGTTATATGAAGATTAGATACTGATAGTATGAACTACTGATAACATGAACAAATTTTTTATTCCCTTGAGATTCACGTTAATGAAGTTCGACTGTATTGAGAAACTGTAATAATGTATAGTAGAGGGAGAAGATTTAAAAATTCAGCCGCATGCACAATTTTATAATTTTTTAAAAGTATTAAAATTTATTATTAATTTTATATTAAATATTTTAATTTTTTTTTCAATTTCAATAATTTTCGAGAAATTTTATTTTAGATAATATTTATTCATTTAATTGCGTATACATAATTCTTGATAACTTTAAGACAAACAATTTCAAAGAACAATTTTCATCGTCCACGTCGTCTTAACAGCAATGGTTATATATTACTTAATATGTAATTCTTTCGATCTTTTATATATATATATATATATATATATATATATATATATATATATATATATGTATATATGTATATATATAAATGCTTTGTATTACATAATATTTTTATTTATTTTTTCTAGGCAAGAATGTTTTATCCATATTCGAGATTTACCTTGGTGTGCTTATAAACGAGACATAAAGGATTTTTTCTGTGGACTCACTGTAAAAGAAGGAGGGATTTTGATTCGAGGGAACAACGCTTTTGTAGCTTTTGACAATCCAAATAATATAGACATTGCTATGAATCGAAAGAATCGACAATTACTTGATTCAGAAGTCCAACTGTCAACAATCAGTAAAGTTAATCTCCGTCGATTTTTGTTTAGTTATGCTCGACGAAAGTTAGATTTTAGTGGAAATGATGACGTTTTTATGAAATCCAGAGAAAAAAGTGAAATTTTCCGCCACAAGAAAATTAGGCCAACTGCAGTAACAAGAAGCAAGAAAAGAAAAGCAGAATTTCCTCCGATTTTTTGTCCTGAGGAATTGGATATTCCTCCACTTAACGAAAATAAGAATATACAGCGTTATCCATTGGTTTGTGATAATGCTTTACCTAGTAAGAAGAAAAAGATTCATCCAATTAGATTGTCTAGTTCAACTAACATTGAAAACTTTTCGATATTTCATCCTAATGTGTGCTATGAATTACAAAATCTAATATTAGATGTTTCATAACTTGTAAACACATGGGGAATACTTGCTTTTAATTTTTATTATTGATGACAATATAACAATTTTGACATGAAGTGATTTTGTAAAAAATAAGTAATAATAATAATAATAATACGTTATGAAGAAAAACTTATATGAGGAATATTATTTGGAAGATTTAAATTTCAGAATACTACGGAAAACTTAACTCTAAACTATATTTAAAAGTAGTATTGATAAAAAACGATGTTCCGTGTACCGACTGAAATCAAAGCAATGGTTCACTAATTTTGTTTTTATCTAATAAAAAAATTAGTATTGCTATAAATTGTTATATAAACAGATATTTTTCCCCAGTTAATTTCTTATAAACTGAATTGAAATCATTTTACATCGCCTAAAAATTAAAGAACTTTAAGGCTGTTATAATGAAACGAAAATTTTATTAGATACAATTATTTAACATATTTATAAGCTTAATTTTAAATATGAGACTATCTTAAGCGGTGAAAGCACAGAGCTCTGTGTAACAAAAATCAGCATTAAACATTTAAGGATAAACTTAAGGAAACCTTCAGGTATTTTGAACTTCCTGGATTTAAAAAGCCTCAATAATTCCGAATTACCTGCAGTTTTGGGCTTTTCTTTCTAACCGAGAAAGCTATACAGTCTCAGAAGCTAGCGACAAAAAATTATCTAAATATGTTTGTGATATTTATAAATATTTGAATTTATTCTTATATAAATTTCGTAAAAAAAGACATTCAGGAAACCTATGAAATACGTGTATAAAAGAAAAAGTCATAAAATTTCATCTTTATCATTGAAGAATACGTTTAAATGAAAAGTATGCAACATTACCATTTATATGGGAATTTAATGTCTGAAATATAATTTTCAGTTATAACAAAAAACTTATTTAACCTTTAATAATGAAGTGCATATGTTGTTCTATTTGCAGAAGTAGATATTTGTGAATATATATATTTTTCCTTTGACAAAAAATATGCGATATATTAAAAAAGAAAAATTTTATTATATTACCATTACGATGAAATTGTGCAAGTACTGAATTTTATCTTCGTGATTTGAAGTATATATTCAATATTTATGTATTTTATGTTTGACGAAGACTGTAACGTTTCGAAATTGACGAAATTAGTTCTAAAAAGTGTAACCATAATAAATTTTCTATTAATGTTAGTAAAAATATGTACATTTAAATGAAAGAATCATGCATATAATGAATAAATTTAGTTTGAGTAAAGAACAATATTGTCTTATGCTAGTTATTATTCAAAGAATGAACCTGGTGTTTTATAGCAATCAAAGATAATACATACTAAAAATTATCTGATCATCGAAAACAAAAGAAGCAGTTCATTAATAAGTAATTGTTATGTGTAGAAAAATATCTATGAAATAAAGAAACTGTGTTTCTCAAGTGATTAAGATTTTTACATATTTAATATGATAGTCAGCATATATCGTAACATGTAACATATTACAAAAGCATAATGCTGCATATGATTTGAATGATTTTGACCATATTGTATAATGTAAATTGAGTGTGTTTAATCTTTTGTTATTTTATATTCATCTGAATGTATCTTATATGTGTAATTTACACATTTTCTAGACTAAATATAGAGTAAGAAAAAAATAAATATTTTATTAATAATTTTAAAGTTTTAATGTAATTAAACCTCCTACATAATCCGAAACCAATCTTATTCAGTGAAGTCTTTTTTTTTTTTTTTTTCCCTCAAAGGTAGGCTGCTTATGTAAGTATAAAAAAAAAAAAAAAAAAAAAAAAAAAAAGAAAAAAAAAGTGATCGAAGGATTTTAGAATTTATTCTAAAGGTTTTCCCTTTAGAGTGATACAATAAAAAAAGAAACATAAATTATGCAGTGAGACACTTTTAAGCTTACATTATGCCATTAAGTATGAAACTAATGTTGGTCATACTACGACTTCTCTGTACACACCGCATTCTGTCAACCCAATTTTTTATTACTCGTTGACATAAATTTGGTGTTAATTCACGAATAACACGTTCAATGTTGGTTTTTAATTGCTCAATTGTTATTGGATTATCAGCGTAAAGTTGTGACTTAACATATCTCCAAAGACAAAAATCACAATTGATCGAGTCGTTTAACTAAATAATGCCGTCCATGAATTCTTCTCAAATTTCTCTGAGTATTCTCATATGAACACTGATTTTGATAAAACAATTTAATAATTTCGAAACGTTGTTCAAACGTGTATCTTTGCATGATCAAACAGAAAAAGCATACTAAACACAAATGACACAATAAATGTAAAAAAATAATACGCATTGTTGCCATTCTAACCATTTAAAATTGAATCATCCCTATTGGAGAATCCTTTATTTGATACAATGATTTTTTTAAGCTTACGTGTTAAACTCCATAAAATTGACGATAGTGAATTATATCACATTATATAAGAATGCGTAATTTTATATAAAGATACTTTTTTTCTCGTTTTAGATGCATTTTTATTACATGATGTGATTTAAGATTTATCCAGAAAAATTTCCTCGTATTACGCTTGAACATAATCTAAGAGTTTCTAGGAAAACAAAATATTGTTGCTCAGATATTTAAAGGGCAGTGTAGTTCTAACAGCTGATGTACGGAATTACAAAAAACTTCATATACAGTTGAGTATGACATTTTTACTTTCTTCTATCTTCAATAGAAGAAAGTATTGGATTCGTAAAAATTTTCGATTTCGGGTTTTTGATGGATTTACACGTTTTGAGAGCTGTAGAACACGATTTGACCATTTTTAGAAAATGTTTGTGTGTGTGTGTGTGACAAAATTTTGTGGCAACTGTACCTCAGGAACTACTGGAGAGAATTTCATACAAATTGGTATGTAGTTGCACATTGTGCCTTAGTGCCTATCAACTTTTGGTAAAAATCGTCTTACAGGTTGCGTTGCCATCAAGCTTTTTCTAAATTTTTAAGATTGTGATATAGGGCAAAGATGGGTATCTTTCGAAAGGTCTCGTCAATACCTTTAAAACGAATGGTTGAACTATAAATCTGTGATAATTTAAAACAAAGTTATCGATTTTTTTTTTACTTTTAACGAAAAAAAAACCTTAGAAATAAATCGTTTTTTTTTATTTTTATTTTTTTAACGAAATTATCAAAACTTGGTATTTAGTTGGCTCCTGACATAAACTGGTGCTGATTAGATTTGGGGATCAATCGCACAACAGGAGGCGCTGTGATCGTATTTCTTCTAAATTTTTAACACGGTAGTATAGGACAAAATTTCGTATAAATGAACATAATGAGAGTTATTCTTAACCTGTGATTGTAAAATTAATATGAATTATTGCTAATAGTAGTAGTTAATTAGGAAAAAAATTGTGCATGTGGGGGCATCGCTTCACCCCCTGGGGGGAAGTATCCTCTGGGGTGGGGTAAATTTTCAAGATGGGTATATTTTGAAAGGTCTCGTCAATACCTTTAAAACGAATGGTTGAACTAGAGATATGTGGTAATTTAAAACAAAGTTATAATTTTTTTTTTTTTTTACTTAAAAAAAAAAAAAAAAAAAAAACTTGGATTTTTTTTTTTTTTTAAATATTGTTTCTGAGTGAATTTGTATAGGAAAATATAGAAGAAAGTCTCGTGGTGGCAACAACATACTAGTTTTTTTTTCTCTCATCTCCTCAAGTATGTGTGACTGTATAGATATAGATAGATAGATAATCACAACTTACAGCAGAAATGTAAATTTATTAAATATTATCAGTACGTACAGTTGCAACTTAAAGAGGATTATATATGTGTATATATATATAAATAAACTGATCATGAATGTAAAGTAATCTCAGAACACATGGGAGCCTACATGGGGGTGTTTTGGGATTATTTTACATTATGAGTTTATTTCGGTTTAATGTTTCCTTTTGCTGCAATTACGCATCGGTTTATAAATACAGTAAAGTCTCGTACAACGCGGTGGAAGAGATGACAAATAAATAAGTTTTATTTTTTAACGCCACAAAATTTTTAGAGTACCAACCTATTGGTTCATACAACCAATTTAGTTTTTGTACAAAGCAGCTGCTTTGATATAAAAGTAGTGGTGTTAAAAAATAAAATTGTGTTTAATAAAACTTATTGCTTTATGTCATTTAAATTATCTAATATATGAATTTCATATATTTAGATTTGTCGTAAATTGGCATTAACACTATTTTTTGTATTATACACTTTGTATAAAGCTGCATTTGCGCTCTTACAATTTGTATTATTTCTGTAATTTCTTTAATTTTTTCAATATGTTATTTATTGATTTAAAATTTATATTATATTATGATTGTTGTAGTGTTGTGAAGTTTTGCGACAGTATTATGTCACTGGCACTGGATCCTTTATAACTAACTGTATAGTTGGCAACTTACTTTAATAATTTATTCTTTAATTGGATAAATATCTTTAACAAAAATATGTTGTGTATGTATAGTCGAATATTTAATTCTAATTATTATTTAGCATTTTGTGCCTGACATTTTGTGAATTGTGATGGTTAGTTTTTCTTACTTTACTTTCAAATAATGGGCGGAATTTAATTTGTAATTTGAACCAAATCAATAGATTAGGTCAAAGGAGGTTTAGTGTAAATATGTACATATTATTTAATTATTATTATTATTATTATTATTATTATTTTTTTTTTTTTTAGTTCTCTCTTCACTTTTCATTAATCCAGATACTTATTAATCAAGAATCAATTTAATTAAGTAATTGAATTTGGTCTAGCCCACTTTCGATAAAACTAATGTAAATACTTACTTGCCTTGTGATTTTTAATATACAAAAACATTTTTTCTCTATGACTCTGTTTAGTAAATTTTTAGATCCTGGCAAAAAATACTTTGCTTCAAAGCAGTATTGTGCCCGGTACAAGGATATTTATAGGGATATCCTTGGATCGACATCCAGTTACCTATTATCTCCTCCTCCTTTACTTCAATTTAGAACATGCGGTTCTAATAGATGTAAAACTTGCCCTATGGCCTCTCACACACAACTGAATAATAATCAATCTTTGGTTCCATTTTGTCAGGCATACAATGTTATTTACAAAATCAGTTGTGGTCATTGTAAACTTAGTTATATTGGTGAAACTTCAACTCCTCTACATTTACGCATTAATCAGCATCGATCAGATTCTAAAAACCTTTCAGCTGCACCTTCTAAATCAACTATAGAATTACAACACTTTAAATCACATAATTTTAATTCATGTACCATAGAGATTGTAAAAATTCAGAAAAATAAAAGTGAGCGTCTATTTCTTGAATCAAAATTTATGCAATATTATAATACAATTTATCCATATGGCCTAAATTCCGAATACTTTAGTAAAACTATTAAAGCATATTCTAACATCAACCCTCTACATGATTATTCGACTATTTATGCACAACTCAATCACAAAATTAACAATAAAACTTCTAGAACTAAACGTGGTAGTAAAAAAACAGATTTAATCTCTTCTAAAAGTGCCATTATTAAACTCATTTCAGATCTACAGACTAATTACTTATCTAACTATAACTGGTTCATTATTCGAAAATTTATTTTTGCAATTAAAAAGAAATACTTAGTAAACTTTCTGAATGTTTTTCAAAGCCAATCCTATAATAAACATTTTTCAGACATTTTTTATGATATTATAATGTACAAAATCAAACAATTTAATTTAAAAATTAATAAAAAGCCCAACAAATTTAAAACAAATACTCAATTAATTGTGAATTTTACAAATCAAATATTGAACAGTATTAACATTACGTCTATCATTAATGACAAAGAATGTATGTTTCCGATTAAAGATTTAAATCTATCTCGTACCTTCAAATATCCTCTTCCTCTTGGAAGAAAGATATTCAATTATAATTCTGTATCTAAGTCTACCTCTCTTACTAACACTGTAACCTGTAAATGCAATGATCCTTCTTTCTCAAAATTTATTGACAGAGACCATGGACACATTATCACAGGTAATCTCAATATTATTGACAATTATCAATTAAAAAAATTCATGAAATTTGGCACCAAATTTAGACTTCCAGTTAAAACTAGCATTCCACAAATCTTACAACAGTTTTCTTATGACCTAGATTTATTTATTTATAAAATATCTATTACTCATAATAAACCTATTGCCTACTTCACTCAATGGAAAGTTTTAGTGTTACAAAAAATCAAAAATGCATTATTTATCAATTCTTCAAATCTGGTGTTATTTAAAAAATCTGTACTTCTTAACTCAATCAGATCACTACAGGATGACTTTGTGATCACTTATGTTGACAAATCACCTAATAATTATGCCATTATTTGTAAATCCTACTATCTCTCTATTTTAAACTCTTCAATCAATAATAGTAACATCTTCAGTTTAACTAATAATAACCTTATTATTAATAACCGAAAAATACATAATTACTATAAACTACTTCAACTTCCCTTCAATAACTTTAATTATCCTTATATAGTTCTCATACCTAAGTTTCACAAATCTCCAATTAAATTTCGCACTGTTACTGTTGGGTGTAACACTTATAACAACAATGCTAATAAAGCTCTACTGGATATTCTAAAACAAATTTACAAATGTACTTGCAAAGTTGATAATTTACACTGTCTTAAAAATAGCTTTCAATTAATTCAATACATCAAATCGCTCGATTCAATCGACAATATTATGACTTTTGACTTTCAAGATCTTTTCAATAATATTGAGTTATCAGATCTTAGTAATATCATTTACAGTCTTTTTCTAGAATATAAAGCTCAAATTAATCTTCCTTACAATTTTAAAGAAGAAAAATTTAAAACACTTCTTAACTTTGTTATCCATAATAATTATATCTTCCACAACAACGATATCTATTTGCAACAATTAGGCATTCCACAAGGAGGTTGTAGCTCCAGTATTTTGGCAGATCTCTATCTTTATTATTATGAAAAGCAAATTTGCAATGATGATGTTCGATTTTATCGTTACATCGATGATATTATTGTATTTTATCTCAACAAGAACTCCCAAAATGGCTTTTCCTTCAATTATCCACCTAATTTAAAGCTAACTCAAAATACTCTGACTAATCAATCTATTAACTTTTTAGATCTCAAAATAATCATCGATGGTAATAAACTTTACACAGATATCTATGACAAACGGCAAGATTTTTGTTTTAATGTAAACTTATTTACACATTTTAATTCATGTCTGCATCTTTCGGTATTTAGAAATATCATCATTAACCATTTATTTCGAATTAATAATTTATGCTCTGCAAAGTTTAAAAACAAGAATATTAATAAACTGATCACAGCCACTGCTAAAATGGGTTTTCCTAAAAACTTTGTATTTTCTATTTTATATCCTTAACCATGTCTCTGTCAGTACAAAAAAAAAAAAAAAAAAAAAAAAAAAGCTGTGTACACTCTTGTGTATATTAACAAAAAAATTATAAAATAATAAAAGACAATAAAAAAGGTGGCGGTTGGGTGGGCAGATGTTTGATTACGGAGGTGGGGTGGTGTTGTAAGGCTGGATGGTTGGGTGGGTATGTGAAATTAAATTAAAAAAAAAAAAAAAAAAGTAGAAGGCTTGTTGCATTTGCTTTGTATTACTATGCAAACTTTCATTTTCCATTAAAATTTCAGTTTTTCCTTTTTTGAGTTGTCAACTATATTTAATGTTCTAATTATATTGTTAAACACAATGTGATCAATCGGTGAATTTCATTGTGGCTTCATGGATTCATTGTTGTTCATCTGCTTTGAAATTTGCATTTTTATATCCATATGGTTCCTGTTCTGGTTGTGGCAGGATGGGGGAGTGTTGCAGGCATAAAACTAGTGTAACCCCACAGGCAAGTCACAAGTCTTGCCGCCTGCCTCCTTCTTCCTATCTTGTGTTTCTTAGGTTGTTTTTTCATTAATTTTGATAAGTTTATGGTTTTAAGTTAAGATTTGTTGTTTTACTTTATTGATTCGTTTGTTTTGCAGGCTGCTAATTAATACATCTGGTTTCTTTACATTAGTGTATTTCATCCACTGATGATTTTTTTTTTTTTTTATCTTATTGGTCATTGGTGTTTCAGTGATCTTCTATCTGTTGCTTGGCTTCTACTATGCTTAATAGATCATCTTTATTATATATATAATCTGTATATATATAAAAAATTACGTGTCACGACGTTTGTCCGCGATAAATTCATAAACTTATGATCCGATTTTAACAAAATCTTGCACACTGTATGCAGTTTGGTCCAACTTGAGAGTGAGAGGATAGTTTTTATCTCAATTTATTGTCACAATATTTTTTATTACAATTATTTGTTAATTATAGCCCTTGGTTACAGTTGCTCCAAAATATCTGTGAGTTCCATAAGTTTAATTCTTGCGAAAAAAAAAAAAAAAAAATATATATATATATATATATATATATATTAGGAGTTTTTTTCTTTTTTTTTTTTTTTTTTTTTTTGACATAAAAATAAATACATATAATCAAACTTGAACATTAAAAAATTATAAAAAGTTAAATTACGCATCTCACGAAAATTGACATCATAATCACTTTAAAGATTTTATTCACATTGATAAAGTGCTAATGTAGTTATACACAAGCGAAGTGTGACGTCATTGACCGTCTGTGAAGTCAAGAAAATGATTTCTTATGTTAATCGCCCATTGGAATTTTTGTAAAAAATTATTAAAAATCTAGGAAAATTATTTCCCGATTTTAATCCCCATAATTTTGTATAGATATGTATTAGTTACCATGTGCATACCTTAGATTGAGTTATTTTGCTGTCAAATTGATAAAAATTTAATTTTAAATTACAAAACACTGTCGTCCTTGGAGTTTTTTGCATTTGGCGATCAAAAACGTAACACGAAAATATACAAGCCTGATATATATTTTCGTAATATGTATTGTGCGAGATACTGTTTCATATTATTCATTACTCTTTCAATATAAGTTATTAAAATAACCATGATTTTTTAAAGGAATTAAATGTGTTCGCTAGATAATTTGGCGATTATTTTTTTTCCCGTCAAGGATGAGAGATATGAAATTTATTCCGCTGCAACATGTTAATATCTTATATCAGATACATTAAGTATATGCTACAATTTATTTCACGAGACACGTGTGTTAAAAATTTACTTACGACATAAACTTGCTTTTTCAATTTTTGTTGCATTATTGTAATCTGTATCACTTCGTTTTCTTTAAGAAATTCGTGATCTATACATATAATGTTCTAAATAAAAGTAACCATTTCAATATTTTAAAACTTATTTAAAAGTCTGTTTTATTAAACATTAAATTTTAAAACTTATTTAAAAGTCTGGAAGATTTTAAGTCTATTTATTTGTTTTGTAACGCTAATCTATATGATCGATGTTCGAAACTTTAAATAATTATTTCTCTTATTTTTCTTTTATTTTTCTTTAATAACTTATCAATTTACCCTTCCTGACTAAATTTGTGATTTATACATGTATTTTACATTAAAGTTTGACTCATATTTATTGCTAAAAAAAAAAACGATCTTCAAATCTTGCAATTTTCTTATCTAAATCCTCAGTGCTTTCCCTCTTGATTAACTTGAATTTACTATTAAATTTTTAACATACTCAAAATCTTCCCATCGCTTCATTAAAATATATTAATCTTTTTCAAAATCTTTTTCTATTTAAAATGATAACTGTATTTACTTGAAATACCCAAAATTTCATGAGATATCCTATTTTAAAGTTTTAAAATAATTATCAAAGGAACAACTATAGTATTTCCCCACAACTGGATTTGGCGATTATGGCTAAATCATAAATCTAAAAATCATAAGTTAAATCATAAATCTAAAATAAAACGTGCAGGTTGCCATATTTTATTGCAAAGAATCCAGAACTACATCGTTATCGTTAAAAACGGCGCCCAAAAAAAAAAAAAAAATTAGCCAAATCCAGTTGTGGGGAAATACTATATACCTTATCAAATTATCAACGTATAACTTACCAACAGCAACGCGTGGCCGGGTGTGCTAGTGTATACATACATATATATATATATATATACATGCTTGTATATAAATAGTTATTATAGTAAACTATGTTACCTTCTAAATATTCATGCTTACAATTCTTCGATGCTGTATTTTAGATATGTGTTTTACAATTATATCTTTATTTCTAGAAACTTCAGATATTATTTTGTTTACATGCATATATTTACGGTATATTGAACATATTAAATGTATTTTGAATGAATCTTTTAATTATCAAATTATGAAATTCCTATTATCTAGTATGAACATAAAATAGTAGTTTTAATTCGAAATTTTTTAAATGTTTTAAAAAGAGAAAAACATAGCTCTTAAATGCAATTTTCTTTGGATAATAATCTCCACTCTATATTTTACCAATATTAAATATGCTAAATAATTCATATTTCAAAATATCGCCTCTAAGAATGTTTTCACATATTCAGCTAATGTTAAAAATTTAAAAATCTGAAGTTTCTAAATAAAACTTAAAATATTTATTTTATTCCGATATCTTACTATTTATATGTTAATAGTTAGCCTTGGAGCCATATATTCTGTTCTAAAAAAAATTTTGTTCTAAAATTTATTTAAAACAGTGGAGAATGATAATTTTCCAAAAATAGTTGTGCAAAATGATTGGGCACAAAATTCCTGTTATGCAGATTTTACAAAATGAATTGAACATTTTAACACGCAAACGATTTCTGGTTTTTAAAGAGTTTAGATTTGTTTTTGTATTAATACAAAAGTGGAATTTGAAGTAATTCTCATATGATGGTGTATTAAAAATTTGAAGTATGAGGCCAAAACGGAAGTACGTTTCTGGATTATTAGTTGTACTGTAAAAGTCGAAACAGGAATTTATAAAGTTTTTAATCATGATGAATATTTAAAATGAAAATGCTGTTAAGAAAAGCTACGCATTTTTACGTTCTTGTGAAGTTTGGCACACCTGAACATTCGCTTCTGGTGGAAATTACAAAAAATACAGATAAAAGAGCTTGATTACCATGCTTTAATTTACTCTATAATTTTGTTATGTCAAGCGACACTCGTCATTTGATATTAAACAGCTGTTTGTCACACACAGGCAAAGAAAGAAAAGAAAAAGGATTTTAGACTGTTTTAATGCTTGATGGGCGTAGATAGTAATTACACTGTAAAAAATGTCCTATTTTCTGCCAGAAATTCTTAGTAATTTGAGAAAATATATTCTTATTTTTTCGTAAATTAAGTTGTAAAGAAAAAAAAACTGATACATCAGATTTATACTTTTCTTCTTTAACATTGACTGTTAAAACAAACTTTTCAAAGCTCTAAGTATTGCGTAATACTATTTGTGAATTCCCCCCTTCCCATCGAACGATGTCACGTGACTCATTCAAAAATAGAACTATGATTAACTTTTGTTTTAGTTAGTAATATAGGTGTTGCGTTGTGCAAAGATGTAGCAGTGGATCTTTAGCCGATTGACCGAAAATATTGAAATTAATCCGTATCATTTCTTTTGTAAATATTTTACTTCTTCTGTGTGTTGTGCTTAATCATGTGTGTCCGTCTTGAAAATTAAAATTGTGTTAACTGTGATAATGAGTCAAGTAATCTTTTATATACATTTTAATAACATTCTGCATTCATTGTTGAAAAAGTGTATTTTCTCAAACTACAGAGAATTTCTGGCAGCAAATAGGACATATTTTTTAGAACGTATTTTCTCAAATTACAGAGAATTTCTGGCAGCAAACAGGGCATATTTTTTACAGTGTAGATGCATCCTTTGAAAATAGAGAAATATATTCAGTAAACATTTTCAAAGTGACTCTATAATGTTATATGGGGTTTGCTTCACTTCACCAGTATGGCGTTCCTAGCAATCATCAGTGGATCATCGTTTTCAAAACACTGTAAATCTCAAGATATACTTCTTATACTTTGTATTGATTAGAGGAAATTTTATGCGAATAATTGGGAGTCTTCAGCAGTACAATGGGTCTCAAAATAATCCATATCTGCAATTCAGTATCAACATGATTTTGGTGGCAATAATTATTAGACATAAGTACGATTTAAAGCACATACGGTTTTCTCACACGTGTATTTTACTGAAATGGTAAATATTATTTTCAGTTAAAGAGGTGATATCTGACGTTAACCCGATCAGGTTATCGCTTTTTTTGGCACCTTGTCAGTTTATCAAGGGTCTTCTATTCATTCTTCTTTTAAACAAATTGAGATATTTAAAAAATTCAGATTGCATAATAAAATTTAAAAATGGTATTTTTACGGAAAAAATCATGGACACGATGGATAGGTATTTCTTCTATATATGGATTCTTAGGTTTGAGACAAAAGAAAAATCGTTCGGGTCTCCAACGACCCACGATAACTTGATCGGGTTAAGAATGCTTGGTATAATAAAGAGACAAATGTAACTTAGAGCTTGGTTTTAATGATGGAGCACTCTATATCAACACATCCAACGTAATAGTGTAAAATTTAAATATGAAAATTCATTTTTTAACTGTGTATAAAATATAACAAATGTAACATAATTTTAAACTTGTATGAAATTTAACGGTTCCAATTAAAATTATTTTTTCATAATAGCGTCAAAGGGGGGGGGGGTGTAAGTATAACAACGTTATGGCACAGTTTGACATTGATATCACAGGAAACCATTTCTATATTGTTATAATAGAAAACAATCAATTATGTTCATTTAAGAGGCCATATTTTAACGCGATTTTCTACGGGTACACTGTTCGTTCTTGTGAGCCCGTTTTTCCAAAAATCTATGTTTAAGATTGAGTAAAAATGTAGTAACGAGAAAAAAAGTGGGATAAGTCTCGATAAAACCTATAAGAACCATGACTTTTATCAATTTTAATTTTACATTACGGAATTTTCATACATTATATCTTGATGAAATGTATCTCAAAGATGAAATAGGCAACTGATTTATGCATCAAGCAAATACATTTGTTTGTGATTTTTCGATTTCTGCTTCTTTTGGATTTCACTCGTTATTTCAGTGAGATGTGGTTTTATCGATTCAGGTGTAGTTGCACCGATTATTAGCGAATTTTTAGAATTTGTAATTCTAAAATGAGTTGATGATGGTGACAAAGCGTCACAAAACATGTTTATATATTTTTGTTTTTGACACATGCTTATTTGAAATTTTCTTAGTATTACAGTAAGTGGTATTTTCTTGGTCAGATGCTATTAAACTTTTGAAAGTTTTAAGGATAAATTGCAATTTAATTGGTTTTTGAAATAAGGAACTTTTTATAAATGCGCCAATTAAAAAAATAAAAAAAAATATTCTGTATTTCGTGGTTTCGCTAGTCTTGTACTTTAGAGCAAGTGTTAAGTTCGGCTTACTACACCAAAATATAGTACATAAGATGGAGACTTTAGAATGTAGAAAAAGAGGGGGGGGGGGAGCTAAAAACTCCATAGAAATAGCATGGGACGAAAAAAAAAAACTGACGATGTGAAGTGTGTTTAAAAAAAAAAAAAAGTCTCACACCGGAAGTAATAAAAGGTCAAAATTGAGTCGAAAAAGACATCGAAGAGCGGGAACGGGCGGGCTGGGGCGTTAAATATATCATCGAGGGTTAATACGACTCGCCTAGCATGTGTCTCGGGGATGGGTGCGAGGGAACCACCGCACTTTAGAAAGTAGGAAAAGAGGGGGGGGGGCTAAAAACCCATAGAAATAAAAAAAAAAAAAAAAAAAAAAACTCACAATGTCAATAGTTTTAGAAAAAAAAAAAGGCTCACACCGGAAGTAATAAAAGGACAAAATTGACTAGAAAAAGACATCGAAGAGCGGGAACGGGCGGACTGGGGCATCGGTCCTATCGTCCAGGATTAATACGTCTCGCCTATTATGCGAGAGAGAGAGAGAGACTAAAATGATGTTTCCCGATAGTGAAAGCTTTCTGCAATCTAGGACTATTCGATTTTTTTAAAAGATCTCGGCTCGTTGCTGAGTTGAAAAATTTCCCATACTTCTTCAACTAGCACTTCACAAATTATCTATATATATAAAAATGAATGTTTGTCTGTATGTTATTTACAAAATCGTAAACGGCTTGACCGATTTCGATCATTCTTTTTTTGTTCTTTCCTTATAGGTCAGGGATGGTTTAGGAAAAAAAAAATTGAAAAAATCTTTAAAATTAATTAAAATATAAAAATAATAAACTTATTGACTTATATTGACTTAATATAAGCCATTTAAATTTTTAATTGTTGCCAAAAAAAGTTTACTAGATATATTTATTTATTGTTTTCAGCATAAAATGAAATATGCGTTCATGCGAAAAATAGGAAATTACTAAATGTTAAATTGTTCGATGAGAAAATGGCACATTATAATTTCAAAATAAAATAGTAATATTACAAATCTAACATATTTCTTCTGAATTTTATTTCACAGCATTTTTTTTATATACCTCAACTTCAGATTTTTTTTTTTTTTTTTTTTTTTTTTTTTTTTTTTAGTATGGCGGATGAAACACGCTTGGCATAAAAGTTAATTCAGCATTATGGTAAAGGTATTTTCTTATTGATAATTTTGACACTTTTTTATAATTTTGATGCTGAAGTAGATCGGACATTTTTCGCCAAGGAAAAGATAGAAAGGAATACGCAAGCGAAGTGATGACGTCACTGGCCGTTCGTGGATGCAAGAAAAATATTTCCTATGTTAAACGCCCATTGGATTTTTTGTAAAAAATTATTAAAAATCGAGGAAAAATATTTCCCGATTTTAATCCGCATATTTAGGTATAGATATGTATTAGTTATCATGTCCTTGCATTAGATTAAGTTATTTTTGTTGTAAAATTGACAAAATTTGAATTTTTAATTTCAAAACTCTAGAAGAAAAAAAAATGGCAAACTTCCATATTCGATTGAAAACACAAACATTTAATTTCAAAGGATGATATTAACACAATAAATATCCAACTAACATACTGATTAAAAGAGAAATGATAAATATTCTATCATAATTTGAAGTCAAATTTGTTTTCAAATGTCTAAATAAAGTATCTGATATAAGATACTAATATGTTGTAGCGGAATAGATTTGATATCGGTCATCCTTGGTAGAAAAATAAAATATCGCCAAATTATTTGGCGAACATAATTTAATTCCTTTCAAAAATCATGGTTATTTTAACAACTTATTTTAAGACAGTAATGAATAATATGAAACAATATTTCGTACAATGAATATTACGAAAATATACATCTGGCATGTATATTTTCGTATTACGTTTTTGATCACCAAATACAATAAGCGCCAAGAACGACAGAGTTTTGAAATTTAAAATTAAAATTTTGTCAATTTGACAGCAAAATAACTCAATCTAACACATGCACATAACTAATACATATGTGTACCCAAATATGGGGATTAAAATCGGGAAATAACTTTCTTCGATTTTTAATCATTTTTTACAAAAAATCCAATGGGCGATTGACATAGGAAATCATTTTCTTGCATCCACGGATGGTCAGTGACGTCACACTTCGCTTGCGTATAGGAACAATAATCGCATAAATTATATTTTGGTCTAAAACGGCAACAAAAATTTAAAAGTCGCCAAGGGCATTAAGACTGTACCATGATCAAGTTTACATACTAATTTATTTATTTTTCTATATACCAACTACTATTAACTAAGCATGAAGTATATATAACCACAAAATAATAATTGTCTCATGCGATAGAAGTTGCCGATCATAGCATATTGTAATATTATATGTGGCTTGAAATTGCTGTCATTCTATGGTTGATTGATTAAATCAAATAAATATAGGAAATAACTTGAGAGCAAATATTATGTACATCACATATAATGTTGTTCATATGTAACTGGGATTCAGATATAAAAGAGCTACTTCAAATTTTTCGATACTGTCCCTATCGAAACTGTTATGTATGATAAGCAACCAAATGGAAGCCCACGGGTAAGCCATTGTCGCAGGCAATAGGGACAGGCACCGGAGATTGCAAGGACGAACAAGGCGCTGCCTAAGGCAGCGGAAACCCAAAGCAAGCTTTTGACCGATTTCATTTTTTTTTTTTTTTTTTTTTTTTTTTTTTCATAAAGCATACAGAAAAGAGTTTGCCAGCGAAGCGGGCAAAGCCGTCCAAAATTGTTTAAGAACTAAAATATTATTCAACAATTCGCCGGGAAATGACAAAAAAAAAAAAAAAAAAAAAAAAAAAAAATCATTTATTTGTAAAAAAAAAAAAAAAAAAAAAAAAAATTTGAAACTCATAAATATTATATGAATTTCACCACATAGTTAAAATTTTAATTAACCAGTCACCAAATTATTTTAGAACCAGATTAATATTGTGCAATAGTGATCTAAAATCATACAAAGAAAGGTTTCGAAATAAAATTCATAATTGACGACCCAGTTTTTATACTTCCACAACGCAGTACTGTTTTAGTACAGAATCCCTATGGACGAATTTTAAATTTTTATCGCCATGTTGGCGATAACTTTTTATTTATTTATTTTGGCATTTTATTTTGGCTTTCAATGAGTTACAAATTTTTTTGAGTGTACTTTATCAGACTCTGTTTTGCACAGCACCACAATGATAAGGTTTCATTTCATTACATATTATGATCAAACCGTCAGTTCCAACACATACACATCAAAATTTCCACGTGAACGAAGTCGCGGGTAACAGCTAGTACATTATAAAACTCTAAGAAAATTTAAAGAAAAGAAAAACAACAGAATCTTAGTCTTCATTGAAAATTAAAAAACAAAATATAAATATTGTTGCGTACTTGGGAGTTCGAGAGTTGTCCGAGAATGAAAGGCAAAACTTACAAAAATTCAGTAATTTATTCACAGAAAGTTCCAGAAAAATACAGGTCAATAAACCAAGTATCAGCTTCAATTCAAGCAGTAATCACAGCTTAAACAACAGCTGTCAATAGCATATCCACAGTACAAACTGTATAGCAATAACACTTGAAGCAAGTCTCTGTCAAAGAGGCTCAAACAATGCAAGTACTAGCGAAGCTGGCTGAGATCTGAACTGAACTGACTGCCTTGGCGAGAAAGCGCTCCTTATATACTGTTCCATGGAACCCAGATTTTTCGAGAAAACTCTAGAAAGTGGTCAACCAATCAACTTACAGCTTCCATATTTGGTATATCCCTAATAAGGATTTTCTCGCCAAGGTCGCCAAAAATTCGCCAAGGAGGAAAAAGTCGCCAAATTTGGCGCCAAATCCATTACCTGCCTTATTGGGGCTTTTTAATGCGTTTTTAAGGGAAAATAAGGCTATTTCAACGCTATAACGACTAGAAATGCACAAAATTAGCACTTTATCAACTTACTAAGCGTCTTTGAAAGAATTTATACAAAAATAAACACAATTATTTACAATTTTGTAACAATATATATCAGTAATATAACTTGATAGAATGCATCTCAAAGATAAAATGGGCAACTGATTTATGCATCAAACAATACATTTGTTTGTGATTTTTCGATTTCTGCTTCTTTTGGATTTATGCAAATGATACTTATGTTTAGGAATTCCTGTGACAATCAAAATCTACATGCAAAATTTAGTTTCCTTTATGAAAAAGGTAAAATTTACTTCTGAAGTACAGCAATGACAATTTTTTGAATTTTGAGAGGTATACTTTGTCAGAGAGGGATATATTAGCAATTTGTTTTACAGAGCCACTCCTCCTTCTTTACATACTTAAGAGCTCTTATTTTTTCATTTCCATGTGTAAATGACAGTCTTTTACGAGAAAAGTGGTCCATCGTTTTTATCGATCATAAAAGCTTTTTAAGAATTTTTAAATTTTTGTGGGAATAGTATTGGGTTAGCGGGACAGTTTTGTCGTATTGAATTAAAGAACGGACACTGTGAATTCGTCATGGATAACATTCATATGACTTTTAGAAGGTGTTTGGAAATAACTTCTAGATTTAAAAAAGAATTAAAAAGAATAAATTTGAATTTTGGAAGGTTTTATCCAAAAATAGTACTATTTTTGGTATGTTTTAGCAAAGTATAGTTTTTTAAAATATTTGAAATCGAAAAAAAAATCATATTTTTCGTTCAAGCAATAGTTAATTCTATTTTGAAGTAATATGTAAAATTTGAAAACAGTCTGTGCATGAGTTTTTCAGAAATCACGTCCACTGTATTTGTTTATTGTGAATGTACTGATTTAGTTGTTTAATATGTAGAATATGCATCTAACTTTAAGGAAGCATTTGCAGAAAAAAAAAGTTTCAGATAAACGTGACTTATGTAGTTTTTCGAAAGGACAGATTTAATTAATGTGACTGTCATTTTCATTTCGAAGATAAGATAAATGTGGCTATTACAAGCACATTTTTTCACCGATTCTAAGAAATGGTGGGCTTAAAGCAATCAATCTTTGCAAAGTTTGTTTAGAAAGGTATATTAATATAGGAAGAGACCATTTTGAACACTGCTAAGATTTTATAAGTACTATTTAGCCATGTATCTCAAAATTTTCCGTGTAATCCTCTTATATCTTGGCAGATATGTCTCTGGAGTACCATGGATCATAACCAGAAATCTTTGCAGCACAATAGTGCACTTTGGTGTACCCTTTTAAAAACATTGTTATAATATAAAATAGAATTATTAGTGAATTCTTAATTCTAGACGCACACACGCACAAAATTTTCTGATTTCATTTTTGGCTTTCATGGTGTGTAAAACGTGAAGATATCGCATTTTTTTTTTTTTTTTTTCCGACAAATTTACAGACAAAAGTCTGATTTTATTAATATAGATAACATCAATATTTTGTTCAAAAATTTCATTTCAAAATGGTTGAAAATTATTTAAAAAAAAAAAAAAATCAATAATGTGTATTTAATATTTACTCTTTTTTAATATCAGTTGCAAAAAATCCCCATGTAAATAATTATTTTTAAAAGGATACTTCTTTTATTCAGCATTAAAAGGAATCTAACGGGTAGGACTTTGAGTCCATGAGACCAATGGATAGGATTTAGAAACAATGCAAAATCCAATGGGTAGGTCTTTAAATTCCATAACCCCACCCATTTCTTCGCCCCAGTCATTTAATTTCTATATTACTTATATAACATTAATTGGAACACAAAAAATATAGATATTAGTATAGCTATTAATACTATACATATATTAATATAGAGGAGTTTATTTTCCTAAAATATTTTATACGTTCTTGCATACTTTTCACAAAACAAACAAAATTAAAATATAAATTTCTTTTAAAGTTATAATAATTTCTTTTTTAATTATTTTTTGCAAAAACAAAATTCAAGAAGATCTGTCGAAACTTAAATAGTGCTGATTCGAGAGAATATTTTTCAGAATTTATTAAGTAATCACAGATTTTTTTTTTTATTTTTGTTTTTATCTACAATTGATAATTATTAAAATAATAATAATAATACAATTTTTCTTAGTAATCAATAAAGCACTTCTTAAGTGTTTTTTAATGATTTTTAGGTCACCGACTAATATGTAGCAGATGTATTCGAATAGAAACTGAAATTTTAAATATTTACTTAAATTAGTCGCATCATTCATCAATAAAGAAAATACATGGAAAGCAAGTATTCAACTACTTTAAACATCTCCCAATGCCTCTAATTTTTAATGCATTAAATTAAAACATTTCCTTGCTAAAAGCAGACAGATGCAGAGAGATGCCATAGATACCGATATTTTAACCCTTTGCGGTCGTATTAAATTTGGACATGGGCGTCATACTGGTCGGAATTAATTTCCGTGAAAAGAGCAGTGATGCATAACATGCAATATTATGAAGGATAAACAAGATTTATTAATTCTTTTGTGAATTTTAGTTATATGTTTTCACAACAATGTGTTTTAATGTCATGTTTTTATATAAAAATTATATTTTATATAGTTCTCCATCGTGTGGTATCATTGAAAGGAGTCCTGATTTTATGTTACATGTATCGCAAAAATAATTAGTTTGGCGTTTACCGTCTTTAATCTTTCTGTTTGAAAATATACAGAACAATATTTACTTTTTACATTTTCACAGTGGCACATAATATACAGATTTTCATTAAGTCTTTCCTCTTTATCTGAGGTCGATGGTCTTCCTGATTTTGAAGATGCTCCATTACGAAAATCACCTACAGGTTGTTCTATCAATTTTCGTATGAACATAAAATGTGACATAGGCGTCCAGTTCTCTCTTCTAGCAGACACCTTATATAAGAGGTAGCTATTCACTGCAGAAACCTCTAATCCTCAGAAGAAAAAAAAATCTTTGTCTAGCATTTGCAAGATTTTCTCATAAAACAATATGAAATTGCTAATTCTTCAGCCTTATCGACACCTCCCATATTCATACTGTAATTTGTAATAATATTTGGTTTCTTTAAAGTTTTCTTTACGCACAAGAGGTGAGGTGACTGACTCGCCATGACATCTTGCATGGGGTGAGGGGTGACAGCTTTTGTTTATAATGGGTCCCGTTATCTCCAATTAATAGAAGCACCGTACTGGTTCGTGAATACGTTCTTTAGACATTCATGTTCGCCCAGAAAAAGTGTAAACTGATACATGGATGAATACAGTATAAGATTAGTAAGATACCTGGCTGTGGTGGCTGAGAGCAGAGACGTAAGACCGGAATGATAAAAAAGCTTTGGTGGCTGAGAGTAGACATACGACCACAAAGGGTTAGTTTATTCCGGAGCCTTTTTAGCCCCGCCCTCATTTCACACCACTTTATTTATAGAATATTTTTCTCTAATATATAACTATAATAAAATAAGAGAAAATTACTCTTAAAATAAAAGTGGTATGGTATAAAAGAGGAGCTAAAAATGCTCCGGAATAAATTAAAATTTTTGGCAACTCTGAGATACTCTCTTTCTTATTGTTCGCCATATTGAAGAATGACGTTACACAGCCTATACCTCTAATTGGTTAAAAGCTGGAAGAAAATTGTTCATACGCCCAATTTTTTAAGGTATGACAAAAAAAGTTGCTCGAATTCAAAATCATTATCATGCTGGGTGTTGAAGCAATTTCTCCTAGAAAATCAAAAATTTCCAAAAATTTGTTGAGTCTGATAGAGGGTTAAGTTGAGATATCTTAAAATAGTAAGTGGAAACTAAAATTCATCTCTATTTAAGTAATGGTTTTATGTAAAATTAAAACTTTAATTTGAATTTTACAATATTTGCCTTGAATTTTACAATACGTATACAAATAATAATCCAAATGTTTTAAAGTTGAAATGTTAAAAAAATTGAAAATTAAACTTGTTTGATAATGTTGTTAAAAAAAAAAAAAAAAAAAAAAAAAAAAAAAAAGAAGAAGAAGAAAAAGCTCTTTTTCTTTAATATAATTTCTTACCTGTACTCCTAAATCCATATATTATCAAAATAAGCAATACATTAATATATATATATATATATATATATGTATGTATATATATTCTCTTCTATTACGCTTTTCGGATTTGATATTTGATACTTGAATAATTGTTTTCTTCAATTTTTACTAAATTCGTCTCATTATGTATATACTTACGTATTTTGTTTAGGGATTTCGTTTAATAGGACCATACAAAAAACAGTAATTTTAATTTTTAAAATGTCGATTTTAGTCAAACGTTCTGTAATTTAACAATATTTAAAAAACAATAAGTTGACATTCATTGATTGGATTATTTTAGTAACTCTTTCAGCTATACATTTTCAAAGAGAAATTTTCTTGTGATTAACGCAGACATTTTGCCATAAAAGTTCTCTTCATATAACATAACAATCATTATCGTAGATTCCTCAGTTACTCTAGACTCCATCGTAATGATCTCATTATATTCGGGAAGGCGTCCAGTACTAAAGTCTGTAGCAAAGTAATGGAACGCCGTTTTCTTCTATTACTTTCATAGATAATTAAGTTCATCTTAGTTAAAATTATGATTTATAAAGGGGTTAAATTAAAAGATTATTTTAGATAAATATATAACGTTGTAAAAGCTTTTTGAAATTTTAAGTACTTATGAATTTTATTAATATTATATTAGAGTCAATTGCAAACAAATAAAAACAATATTTATTAAATATATATAATATATAATTTTTATTTTTGAAAAGAAATAATTTTTCCATAAGATTAATTTTTTCCGTTAGCAAGGGGAAAAAAATTTTTGTTTTATTCCTAGGAAAAAAAAAAAAAAACTTAGATGAATAATTTATATTTGGTTTTATTTCTATATCAAATTTAAGTGCAAATAGCTTGCATTTGAAAAACACTGGTTTTAGTAATGAGTTATGAGCGGTTTTTATTTTTAATAATATTTATTTTATTTAAATATAAAATACTGCTTTAAAATGTTCAATAGTTTACTATCTTGTAGTTGCTTGCGAATTTCCCCATTGTTCAAACAGTTTGTGGATATGTCAGCAATAACAATCTTTCGATCTTGCTTTGAAAAATTCACCCAATAAAGCCTTCGATTCAACATCATTGTTGTAAAATAGCCCGAGTAAGGCGTTTTAAAAAAAACAAAAGAGATGGAAACTGTGGTTATCTGACATGGAAAGTATGAAGGATGAGGCATAACTTCCAATTTACAACTATGTTCATACGGGTCTTGTCGTTGTGCAGAACACCGTTTCGCCTATTCTATCGTTAAATCTGAATTGCTTCCTTGAGCTGGTGGAGTTGTTCGAAGTAAATTGAAAAATTAAGAGCTTGTTTGTGTTCAAACAACTTCTAATTATATTTATGGCTTTCTATTCTCATCATTTCTTTGGTTTCGCTTTCGGAGTTGCTTATTCCTTAGGGCTGAGATTTTTTTTTTTTTTTACTTCTTCTTGACGTAAAGGCACAATTATTTAACGCCTACGACAATCCGATAAAGATAATACTTTGTGACTATGTGTTGAATGATGGAGAACGTCGAACTGTCAAAGATTGTGGAGTATAAATTTTTGTTTGTATTAACCCGTTAGTAGTCGCTAGTTGGCTGATTCGCCGCCCATCCCTTCAGTGTTTATTCAATAGCCACCAAAAGTTTTTAGAAATGGCATTTGATATACATAAAAGGTGAATCGACTCGAATAATCGTCGATTATGTATATCAAAAGCCACTTCTAAAAATATTTGATGGCTGTTAAATAAATACTGAAGGGATGGGCGGCAAATCGACCAACTAGCAACTACTAACGGTTTAAGTGTGAAGCTTCGAATTACTGAACTTTGCCCATTGAGTGAAGAACCACCATCACATTTGTTTATCCCAATCCACGTACTCCACCCAGTTCTCTCATAGTTTTTCGTGTATTTTCTTGCCAGCAGTTGAGTCGATCGCCCTTTATCAAATTCAGTTGGTCGAAACGAGCATGTTTTATCTTTAAGGTCGAAATTTATATTTTTGAAGCACGAAAATCAGTATTTGATGATACTTTAAGACCCTGCTATTTCTCCACATACTGTAGAAATCTTACTAATAGCTTCAAAATACTTATCACCATTAAATGCCAAAAACAAAAGCTATCAAAATTGTTTATTTTTGTCTACGTGAAATTCCATTTACTGATCTGAAAATATACAAAACTATAAAACATATAATAAAAATAAATAAAATTCACATTATTTTATAGAGCAAAAAATTCTCTTTTAACAAACATAATAATTAATGACAACTCCTTTTATAACTGCTATTTTTTTGTTATTAAAAAAAAAATTTCATGACATTTTTTTCAACCCAATATTTAATGCATCTTTTGGCAAACAATTTTTGTGTAACGTTAACGTTAAAATCTTTCTTAAAGTATATCGTTCGGAAAATAATAATTAGAAATTCATCTAGAGATTATATATATTCACTTTTTACTTTCTGTTACATGTATATGGAATAGAAAAAGAAATAATTTTTGGTCAAATTTTTTGAGGTCCTATTAATCAGAAATCATATTTTTAGAATTCGAAGTGTGAGAGAGATATAGAGAGACTCATATCCAAATAATTCGAAAAGAAACATTAACGGGAGTCTAAACTTGATATACTAAATATGTATAGTGCGTATATGTTACTTGTAATTTTTAATTGAAATCAGACAAATGATTATAGTACAGGGACGATCAAAATTATTCTATTACATTACGCCAGTCAGCAAACCTTCTCATGAGTGCAGTTTATAAGTTTTCGATTGCACTTAACAGCACATATTTTTACACAATCACAGAAAAATGCTTCATATATTAAAAGTTATATATATATATATATATATATATATATATACATGTATAGATATATATACACATATATATATATATATACATTCTTTCATTACAGGGTCACACAAAATATCTTTTTTTTTTTTTTTTTTTTTTTTATAAGTACTATGGTTAGAAGTTGTATTTTAAGCTGCGTTATGAATTTTTTGGTATTGTCTAACTTCATTGCATGGTCTGGTATATCATTTATCGACAATATATAGCCATCTTAAATAAGTAGACTGTATTATTTTCCTATTTGAGGAAATTTATAAAAATATTTTACTAAATTATATGATGCTTAATTAAAATACTGTCGAATAATAAATTTCTCTTAAACGTATATAATACATGATGTTGTTTTGAAGTCCATTTTATGAGACAATACTTTTATTATAATTACACGTTTTGAAGCTGAAAATTCTTGAGTTTGGTGGTTAATCTCTGACAGTAGAAGAATTCAATAATCTGAATATTAGAATAATTCAATAGCGAATGACAGCTAGATATTCGACTTTTGGTATTCTAACTCTGCATATGATATGGTGGATGTTTCTAGAAATGTTGTATTTTGATCGAGCAAATGATTCGCATGCAGGAACAAACAAACGCTTTGAAATATGGAGGAAAGTAGATGAATATGGAATACCATTTCTATATGAACTAACCATAATAAGGCACCATCTCTCAGAAAAAGAGACTATTTAAAATGATTTTATAATTATACAATTTGTTAAAAAAAAGCAGTTTAAAACAGGTAGATATAAAATATTGTAATTATTTAAAAACATTATTTACAATTAAAATACGTTGGTTTCGATGCTTTTAATTTTGACTATCAAAGCATCATCAAGGATAACTTCTTTTTGTTTTTAACAATCGTGTTTTGAAAGTGCCGCTTAATATATATCTCAGTATTTTACAGTTATAGATGCAGTTAAACTTAATGTAGATGGAGAAATAAACTTGTGACCCAAGAAAGTTCTTACCAATCTAATTCTGTAATACTTCCAGAACCAATATTTGTGAATACCGTTTTCAACCTTTCTCATACCTACATCAAGTTTAATTGCATCTATAACTATAAAATATTATGATATATATTGAGCTGCACTATAGAAACACGATCGTAAATATATATATATTCTTTCTTAGTAATGTTTTGACAGTCATAGCAAAAATCTTTGAAACTAATGTATTTTAATAGAAAAATTAGGTTTAACCCTTAACTACACGCGCTGGTGTAAAAAATACACCATTTATAGTAAACAGAATATAAATTACTTTAGAATCCCTGTTCCCCTGCTGCGTGCACATCTAACCTATCATTGAAGTATTTATTTGAAGATTTTTCATTAGTTTAAAAATATACATATAATTAAAAGTTATACAGTCGGCAGCAAAAGTATTCGAGCACTAGCGAATAACTCTTATATCAAAAAAGTACACTTAATTCCATTTTGTTAAATAAATCCTTGTCGAATCGTGTTCTTAGAACTGACTAGGAATATGAATCGCCAAGTATTTATTTAACAAAGCAGTATTATGTGTACTTTTTTTACACAGGGATTATTGCTAGTGCTCTGATACTTTTGCTGCCAACTGTAGCATACATATTTGTTCTTATTTAAAATATTTCATATTTTGGAGGTGTACAAAATACATCACGCGTGTACTTGTATTAAAATATTAAGTGAGTGTAGTTAAAGGTTAAATTAATATAAAATTTTATATCTACGTGTTCTGAAGTGTTTTATTTTTTAAAACAAATTTTACCCTAATAAACTGAAGTATCTTTGTTGATTCAACTTTTGATAAGTTTCAAATGTTATTAATGTGGTTTCTGGCGGATTTTGTAACCAAAAATAGAGTTTACAAGAAAAACCTTTCGCTAAAATAAAATAAAAAAAAAAAGTATTGTTTGGTAGTATGCACCAAAAGGCTATATGGAATAGTTATAAAGATAAATGTGGAATACATGTTTCCTTAAAGGATAATATGGAATAGTGTTTTTTTTTTTTTTTTTTTTTCAACATCATGAATAATTTCAAGATAAGCATTTCATTTTGAATTTATTATTGAAAATATACATAATTAAACAAATTATCAACATTTAAGTTTTTCAAAACTTACAATAATATGGAATAGATGGTATTGCATTTTATTTGGGACTTAATACATACCTCCGAAAGCATTTAATAAAAACTTGCATTTACAACTTGCATTTACAACTTGCATTTACAAAAACGAAAGAAATTGTATGTCAGAAAAACTGCTCTTCTCTCTAACGCACACTGAACTACGGTTCATATGTACTTACTGCTTGATTACAACAGAAAAATTAACTATGTTTTGATTAGGTAGGACAGTGTGTGTGGATCACTTTATGTGTTTCATAAACAGCTTATTTTATTTTTCGCAATGTAAATTGTCTCTTATATACAGGCTTGACGACATGTGTAAATTTTGCTCTTAAAGAAAAATTTTGTTGTGTCTAATTTATTACACCAATTTCATGACTTCTGATTACACTAATTCTAATAATCTATAAATATAAAAGAGTACTTTCACTCACTGACTCATTAACGCACGACAAAATCTACTGGAGCCACTGACTCGAAACTGGGCCAGATTGTAGAACATATAGTGTAAGCACCCCCTAAGAAGCGATTCTGCAATATTCGTCCTCCAAGGGAGAGTAGGGGGCAAAATGTGATTTCGCAAAAACATTCATCTGTCAAAGAAAAAAACAGAAAACCGTAAAATTTTTGTTTTAAAATATAGCTAACAGAAATATCTAAAAATCAATTTCTGGAATTTTAGAAATTCGGTCCCAAAGGGGATAAAACGTGATTTCACATGTGCAAAACGTGGTTTCACATACTCCTATATATCTCAAAGAAAAAAACAGATATACGTGAAACTTTTCCTCTAATATACAGGGTGTCCCAAAAAGATTGAAATGCGGTTTAATTCTTTACCTGCTAGAGATGAAAGGGTAATGTAAATTGCAAAAGTGTACAAAATAAGATAGGAAATAATACTACGCTAATAAAAATATCTTCCTGTTAATTTTCAAAAAATTACATTTTTATTTTTTATTTTTATACGACCCCTTTAGACAAATTTGGTCAATTAGAAAGTTTTTATTTTCAATGCAACAACAACATCATTGCAAAAAACCGCATTGTTGTATCTTTAACACTGAACGAATTATACTTAATTGAAAAATGAAATCTGATTATAGGGACCATTTATCAAGATAAAAATGTAAATTTGTTACATATAAAAGGTGAAATGTATCATAGCATTTACATTAAAACTATTCTTGAGTATGTTGGATTGATTCGCGATCAAGTTACGTAATCTAAAATTTTTATGTATTTAAAATAGTCTTTATTTTTATTTTAAAGTAAATAATTTATTTTAAATCAACTTAAAATAAAATTTTCCTACTAAAATATTTCAAAGTCGTTAGTAAACAAGATGTTAAATTCGAAACACATTTTGAAATTCTAAGGATTAATTTAAATGCATTTGATAATTTTTCGACACCTTGTGTTTGTGATTTAAACATTTCCGTTATCAATTTGTAAATGATCCCTATTTTCCCCGAAAAGCCAGAATTTTAAATGATACGTGAAATTGGCATAAGTCACTTAATTTTTTGTATCATAATTCGGTTGGTTTTAGAGATATAGTTATGCGTTTTTTTTTCTAATAGTCTTGTTGAATGAAAAATAAAATCTTTGTAATATACAAAAATTGCGTAGAGGGACTGTATAAAAAAATAAAAAGTAAAAAGTAACTTTTTAAAAATTAATGGGAGGGATTTTTTCTTAGTGTAGTTATCTTTCCTGCCTTAATTTGGACATTTTTTCAATTTACATTGCCCATTTATCTGTAACGGGTAAAGGAATAAAGCACGTTTCAACCTTTTTGGGACACCCTGTTTAGCTAATAAAAATACCTAAAAATTAACTTCTGGAATTTTAGAAATTCAGCCCCCAAGAAGGGATCGAGGGGGCAAAATGATTTGAAAGAATCCTTTGTATCGCAAACAGAAAAAAAAAGAAGATATGTGAGATTTTTACTCTAAAATACAGCTCCCACAAATACATAAAAACAAATTTCTTTACTTTTAGTAAATTCGTCCGAGGTGGGGTGGTATAGCAAAATAGGGGGGGGGGGGTATAGGTAAAAAAATAGAAATACAGTTATACCGTTCAAAATTGGTACAGATAGGTTTTAAAGGCCTGCAAGTCGAATGAGGATATTTTCCAAAGCTTAAAGTTATAAGGAGAGTCAGAAGAGGGGGGGGGGGGGGAGCGGAGGAGTTGGCGCAAAAAATAAAAATAGTTAGACGGTTCAAAATTGGTACATAGAGGTTTTTGATACCGACAAATCGATTGCAGATATTTTCGAAATTGTAAAATTATCCACAGGAGCGGGAAGAGGGGGCGGAGGGTCAAAAAATAAAAATAGAGTTATGTCGTTCAAAATTGGTACATAGAGGTTTCTGGTACTTACAAATCGATTGTGGATATTTTCGAATTTGTAAAGTTATTAGGAGGGGTGGGAAGGGGGGCGGAGGGACAAAAAATAAAAATAGAGTTAGGTCGCTCAAAATTGGTACATGGAGGTTTATTACCTACAAATCGATTGCGAATATTTTCGAATTTGTAGAATTATTAGGAAAGACAGGAAGGGGGGTTAAAGGGGCAAAAATATATAAATAAGAGTTAGAGCTCTGAAAATTAGTGTTATTAGATTTTGAGGCCCGATATATTTTCGAAAGTACAGAATTATTACGAGTGGCTGGGAGGGGGCGTGCACAGGGGTAAAAATAAAGAAATTCAGATAGAATGTTGGAAATTAGTATTATTAGGTTTAAAAGCCCAAGAGAAAATTTGCGAGTATTTTTTTAAATCTAAAAAAATAGGAGGGGCGGGAATGGTAGGGGAAGGAACATGCGTGCATCTATAATCTGCCATAGTCAGTGGGGGCCCGGACCGATTAATCTACCGATGGGGGAATAAATAAATAAATAAATAAATAAATATGTATAATTTTATATTTATGATTTTCCCGTATGATAATAAAGTGATTCATTAACAGTGTCGAACATAAATGCACGCGCGCAATAGATAATGGCCTACGCTGCCGAAGGCACCCAGTGCGACCTTTTTCTAAAATAAGATTTTTTTCTTTTTTTTTTTTTCGCATTATAAAAATTAATGGAATCTTGAGAATTCATTAACTATAACGATTCATTTAAAAATAGTCACCAGCGAAATGGGCGTAGCCAGCTAGTAGTATATAATATGTGTAGCAGTGGTGGGTATTACACACCAGATTTTTACATCATTCGCTGTTTTGTTACCATATAATTATGCATTTTACTTTAAACAATTTTGTTTATATATATATATATATATATATATATATATATATACATAATTATAATTCTGTATTTCTCTGCTTATCGCAGGTTGCATTTTTTAAGTAACAGTTGAATAACTGACTGACATTTAAAAAACATGTTTTAGATACATATTAAGAAATATTAAAAACCAAAATAATAATAATAATACAAGCTGTAAGATCTATAAAAATATATTTATGAGCATTTTTTTCCCTACGAATATTCAAAGAAAATTTATTAGAAAATATGACAAAAGAACTGCCGTCTATTGCGCTGATTTTTCTGTCAATCAAAGCATCATTCGTGATTTCTCCATGCTTTCGTATTAAAATGAGTTGGATATTAAAATTTTGATTCCATTAATTCCCTAGAAAATCATGGAATGTTTTTCAATGAAAAGAGAGGCTAGATGTTTACAGCTATATATATTTTATATTTAAATTGAAATTTAGTATTATTTTTTTCGCAAACAATAATAATAATAGTGCGGATTAAAACTTTAAAATATACATTTTAATTTCCACTTCTAAACTGTGCTTAAAGTAAAGCTGAGGGTAAAAATATTAAGAATGTAAATAATGATATTTCACGCAAGTTTACATTTAATCACAATTTAAATGCATTATATGTCAGAAAACTGAAAAAGAAATCTCTATGAATTTGTCTTAAATTTAATAAATTTCTACTATATCAAAATAATTTTGCATAATTGTTTTTCATCAGAAAAATGCGTCAGAAATATTATAAATATATTTACAAGTAACAGTGCTACGTTATTCAGGGAATATCAGGAGTACGTTTTAAAACTTGTGTTTTTCGGTGTATAATCTGAACTTTTTAGTTTTGTTAATCTAACAAGGAGAGGTCACGGCATGGAAAATTCAAATCGGGTCGAAATTGCGCAGGATTGTAGTATACTATGAAAGTAAGAACATATTAAAGCAGTAACTCCCACTATCCACAGAATTTCGAGAAAAAAACATTTAAAGTTTCAGTAGTAGTAAAGTGTAGAATAAAAGTAATTTCGCAAGCAAGTCAGCGCTACTGTAGCGTGCTTAGTAGAGCACCAGGCTTTCACCTAGACGACCTTCGTTGGAGGCTACCTGCGGTCTTTTTTTTCCCCTTATTTTTTATGTAATATAAACTTTTATTTATTTTTATTTATTTTATTTTATTTTAATTTAATTTATTTAATTCAATTTAAAATTTAAAAATTTTAATAAAATTATATTTAATTTTCTTGAATATAAAATAAATAAATTTTACTATTTGTAATATTTGTAACATAAAAATACAATGAATTTATATAACTTATAAAATAAATTTTAGTTTTGTTTTCACTATAAAATAAGGTAAAACTAAAGAAACTTGTTTTAATTATTGTATTTTATTTTGGGTACATTTAAAACATTACTAAATTTTGTTTTATAAATTACAAAAAATAAAAAATAAAATAAAGTATTACAAAGAAATGATTATTTTAATTGCGTATATAATTAATATCAAAATTAAATAGTTACTTCTCCAATCAATACAGCTTCTTGAAAAAATTATAGTATTCCGATGCTATTATTGGGTTGTTCGGAAAGTCATTTCGTTTTTCTCAGCAGAGGACTTAATTGTATTTTTTTCACACCTTCTTCACATTTAAGTTGCATTGCCATTACATATTGTGACAGCTGATATAGCAAGGCTTGCTTGTGAAAAAGGTCGTTTTATTCTGCTCAATAGTTTTTGATTGGTGCCCTATCAAATAAAGAAAATCAGAAGCGACATTTTCGGCATATTTTGTTTTTGCTATCAAAAATGCGAAAATACTATTCAAACAAGGAAAAAAGTATACGATGTGTGCACAGAAAATTTATTTAAAGAGCGCTATTGTCAAAACTGGTTTACCAAATTTTGTTCTGGCAATTTTGAGTTGAAGATGCATAACGTTCTAGAAAACCAGTTTATGCTAATGAAGACAAAATAAAGTATTGATTTATGAAAAACTTCCAAATAACAACTCGTGAGATCGCTAAGAAACCGATCAAAGTGGAGAATATATAATTCATTAAAATATTTATACAATATAAGAAAATCGTCTTTCATTTTTGAAGGAAAAAACTAAATTACTTTCCGAACAATCCAATAAATTATTACAGGCAAAGAAATGTTCCAAATATATGACATCTTTAAATGTCGATATTAAATGTTAATCAACATACGTTCTTCTTCGGCAATGACTTTTTCTTTTTTTTATCTTTCTGTGTACGAAATGAAATTCCAGCGGCTCTAATATCAACAGGCTAATACCGATTACGTAATTTATAAACATTAAAACCAAATCAGGAAGATCAAACTAAGATTTAAGTACACATGCTAACTATTTTACGCTTTGTTTTACAGTTTGTTGATTTTTCAATTATTAAAATTTTTTATCTGTTTTTCTTTATTTTTATATTTGTTATTTAGGTTTTTGTTTTTATATTTTTTTTTATTTATTTTATTTATTTACTTATTTTGCTAAGTTGAACAATTGTAAAATTTAATCTTTTGAATAATTAAATCCACAATTAAAAAAAAAAAAATAATAAACAATAGTCATTGAATTAAAAAAAATATGTAGGTTATGTAGCCTATTTTTTTATTTGAAATATTTATAATTTTCTACAACTTACATATATATATATATACATATATAAATGATATATATCGTAGTAAAATTTAACCTTAAAATTTAGCAATAAATAGATACCAACACAACAATACCAACACAACAAAAATAGAACTGATTTTAACTTATAAGTAAGACTGACACAAAAATGTTGTGATACAGATTAAGAACCTATAAGAGACAAAAACAATTTAAATTACTTACGCCGGCATGAATGATAATAATCACCCGTTGAGTAATACGCATCTAAAGCAAATTCACATAGTTAGCAAAATAAGTAAAAAGTGTAACCAACTGTAAATTTATATTGAATTTAGCTTATTGAACCGTGAAATATATCATCCAAATAATTTTGGATACACACATAGAAATATAAACATTTTATGAAAATAGTCAAATCCTGTTCAGGGAATCTCAAAATGAGTAAATCAATCAAAAACTGGATGTCGAAACTTTTCACGAACCTGATGCATTCTTATTACGCATCTTTAAATAAGTCAGTGTCCATGTGATATTCCGCAGCTTAGTGCAAAGACGATATCTCGGACAGTTACGTTATTCGACACAAATATGCTCAACTTTATTTTAGCTATGAAATTAGCTTTATAGCATATTAAGCTGATGCAAAAAAAAAAAAAAGTTAAGATGCTCATTATATATATATATATATATATATATATATATATATATATATATATATATATATATATATATATATCAGTTTATCGTTCACGTGTAAATCTATATATATATTACGCACAAATTTAGGCATTATTTATAGGATGCATAATGGAAACGGCATCTGTCAGAAAATTTTAAGCTAGCAATATGTGGGAATTCATAATGGTCATGAAATTGAAAGCTGCTGAAATTTTAAACGGATATTTTAAATGAAATAAACTTTCCCCAAGCAAAAATATACGAATAAAAACACTGAGTTTTTTTTTTTTTTTTACTATCTACATTCACAATTTTAGCTTTTTTTTTTTTTTTTTTTTTTTTTTACATATTATTTACTTTATTAACATTCACAATTTTAGCTTTCTTTTTTTTTTTTTTTTTTTTTAATTGTATATTTTTATCATGAATAGTTTGCTTAATATGAAAGCATATTAAACATCATATTAGGAAAAGATTTATTTATTGATCCTTCTAAGTATTTCTTTAATTTTGGTTCTGAAGTAGACTGGAATTTTTTCGATAAGAAATTTATTTCTGCAACAGCTATTTTAAGCAAAATGTTGCGCCAACGTATATATATATATATATATATATATATAAACTATAAAATATTCCATTAAAAAATAACGAAACAGAAACAATAATTGTATAAGTTATCTCATTTAATGTGAATAGATCACTTTATTAAAAAATGTCCTTTTGAAACTAGAAATATTCTTCCTACAGAATTATTTTAAATCTAGCCCTAAATTAAAAATAAAAACAGAATATGAAGTACTAGCCTTCCCCACGCAGAATTATATACCTAGTATGATTTTTAGAGAAATATGATGAATAAATTCACTCACTAGAAAATTTCAGTTTTTTTTTTTTTTTTTTTTTTTTTTAAATCTTTGAAATTTGAATTATAATTTCAATTTTAGAAAATAAATTTTTCCGCTGCTTAATTAAAAATTCTCAGAATTAAATTAAGTTATTGTAAAAAGAAAACCGTAATGTAGTTAGTAATAAAAAAATATTTATGGAGTCTGAGCAGAACTAAAAGATGAGAAAGTAACAACTGTTTCTTTTATATATATACACTAGCAGACCCGGCCACGCGTTGCTGCGGCTAAGTAATACGTTAATAATTTGATAAGGTATACGTATAGTATTTCCCCACAACTGGATTTGGCGATTTCATTTTTTTTTTTTTTTTTTTTTTTTTTTAACGATAACGAAGTCGTTCTGGATTCTTTGCAGTAAAATATGGTAATCTGCATGCTTTTATTTTAGATTTATGATTTAGCTTATGATTTTATCATTTATGATTTTTAGATTTATGATTTAGCGATAATCGCCAAATCCAGTTGTGGGGAAATACTACAGTTGTTACCCACAACTATAACGTATAATATAACTTCAGTAATTATATTCGGATAATTTTAACTTCAGTATATCCCCACAGCTCAATTTGGCGATTTTTCTTTGGCGCCGTTTTGAACGATAACGATGTCGCTCTGGACTGTTTGTGATATAATATGGCAGCCTATATGTTGTTTATTTTGGATTTATTATTTTATGTTTTTGATTTATGATTTAGATTATCATTTATCATTTATGATTTATGATTTATAGATTTATGATTTAGCCATAATCGCCAACAAAAAATCGCCAAATATCGTTGTGGGGATATACTGATTAATATATTACTGAAAAGATTAATATATTTTAACGAAGTGGTGAGAAGATTCTGAGTATGTTAAAATTTTAATAGTAAATTCAAGTTAATCAAGAAGGAAAACATTGAGGATTAAGATAAGAAAATTGCAAGATTTTAAGATCGCATTTTCAGCAATAAATATGAGTCAAAATTTAATGCAAAATACATATATAAATCACAAATTCAATCAGGAATGTTAAATTGGTAAGTTATTAAAGAAAAAGTAAAGAAAAATAAGAGAAATAATTAATTAAAGTTTCGAACATCGATCATATAGATTAGCGTTACAAAACAAATAAACAGACTTAAACTCTTTCAGACTTTTAAATAAGTTTTAAATTAAGTTTTAAAATTTAATGTTAAATAAAACAGACCTTTAAATATGTTTTAAAATATTGGAATGGTTACTTTTTATTTAGAACGTTATGTATAGATCACAAATTTCTTAAAGAAAACGAAGTGATACAGATTAGAATAATGCAACAAAAATTGAAAAAGCAAGGTTATGTCGTAAATAAATTTTTAACACACGTGTCACGTGAAATAAATTGTAGCATATACATAATGTATCTGATACAAGATATTAACATGTTGCAGCGGAATAAATTTCATATCTATCATCCTTGGCGGAAAAAAAATAATATCGCCAAATTATCTGGCGCACACATTTAATTCCTTTCAAAAATCATGGTTATTTTAACAACTTATATTAAGAGAGTAATGAATAATATGAAACAATATTTCGCACAATACATATTACGAAAATATACATCTAGCTTGTATATTTTCGTGTTACGTTTTTGATCGCCAAATACGAAAAACTCCAAGGACGACAGAGCTTTGAAATTTAAAATTAAAATTTTGTCAATTTGACAGCAAAATAACTCAATCTAACGTATGCACATGATAACTAATACATATCTATACAAAAATATGGGGATTAAAATCCGGAAATAATTTTCCTCGTTTTTTAATAATTTTTTACAAAAAATACAATGGGCGATTAACATAAGAAATCTTTTTCTTGATTTCACAGACGGTCAGTGACGTCACACTTCGCTTGTGTATAACTACATACTTTATCAATGCGAATAAAATCTTGATTATGATGTCAATTGATGTCATAAATTGATTATGATGTCAATTTTCGTGAGATGTATAATTTAACTTTTTATAATTTTTTAACGTTCACGTTTGATTAAATGTATTTACTTTTATGTGGAAAGAAAATGAACTCATGTTTTTTCTTTTTGGCAACAATTAACCTTATGGAACTCACAGATATTTTGGAGCAACTGTAACAAAGGTCTATAATTAACAAATAATTGCAATAAAACAATATTGTGACAAGATATTGAGATAAAAACTATCCTATCTCTCAAGTTGGACCAAACTGCACACAGTGTGCAAAATTTCATTAAAATCGGTTCCTTAGTTTAGGAGTTTATCGCGGACAAACATCGTGACACGTAATTTATATATATATACAGACTAGCAGGCTTTGACCGCTTCGCTGGTCACTATATCTAAATGAAAAAAAAAAAAAAAGAAAGAAAGAAAAGAAAAAGAAAAGAAAAAAAAAATCTAGTGCCCCAGCTAAAAAATGTCTGCAGAAAATCTTAAAAAAAAAAAAAAAAAAAAAAATGCAGACCATTTGAAGGTATTTGGAAAATAGTTATTTGCAGAAAATCTACAAAATAAATCTGCAGAAAATCCGCAAAAGAAAGTTGAAGAGAATTTGAAGGTATTTGGAACAACTTATCTGCAGAAAATCTGCAAAAGAAACATTGCAGACAATTTTAAGGTATTTGGAACACATACCTGCAGAAGACCTGCAAACAAATTGCAGGAAATTTTAAGGCATTTGGAACAGTTGTCTGCAGAAAATCTGCATATAAAAAGATGCAGAAAATATGAAGGTACTAAAACTTTTTAACCGGTACTTTTAGGATTTTAATCTTGTGAATCTTTCGCTCAGGAGCCCCCACATCCTCACATAGGTAAGACATATACAGTCGACGCTGGCCCTTGGAGTGTTTTTTCTCTCAGTGTTTGTCGCTTCTTCGATGGGAGTAACGCCCTTGTTGTCAACGTTTGCTTTATTGGGCTCGTTGCCGCAGCATTCACAGAAATAGTATTTTTAATGATTTCAAATTTTTATGATAAAAACCATAAGTTGGTTTTGACAGTCGAATTTTTTTTAAAGTAATTGAATATTATGTTAATATTTTTGGTCTGGGCGTTTTTAGCTGATGCTGTGGGTAGTATATTTTTCTTAAACTTAATATTTGAGAAAGCGCTTTATTTATTATACTACTAAATTTTCGCTTGTTACATAACAAGCGAAAAATTAGTAGTAGAATAAAGCACTTTCTCAAACATTAAGAAAAATATACTACCCACAGCATTAGCTAAAAATAACGCTCAGACCGAAAATATTAACATAATATTCAATTACTTAAAAAAAAAAAAAATCGGACTACAAAGACCCAACTTATGGTTTTTATCATACAAATTTGAAATCATTAAAAATACTAATTCTCTGAATGCAGGCAACAAGCCCAATAAACTGAACGTAGACAGCATGGGCGTTTCCCCATCGAAGAAGCGACAAACACTGAGAGAAAAAACACTCCAAGAACCTACGTCGACTGTGTAGGTCTTCCCTATCTGAGGATGCGGGGGCTCCTGAGCGAAAGATTCACAGGATTAAAAGCCTAAAAGTAACGTTGGTTAAAAAGTTTTAGTACCTTCAGACTATCATCTGCACCTGTGTAGCAGTCATCATCAGAATTTTTGCGTGTAAAAGTGATAGTATAAATGGCGGTATCTAAGGGGTTATTATTATTTTTTTTTTTTTTAAATACCTTAGATTAGATTTCCCTTTAGATACCTCTTGGAGTTTATCAAATCCCTTTTACACTCGAAAATTCCGATGATGGCTGCTACATAGGTGTAACAAAGCAAAATATTCACAGTAAATAGTACAAGAACTTTTCATCAGACATATAGTTTAACAAAAATACCACAGCATTAGTTTAGATTCTAGAGAAGAATAGCTTGATCTTTAGAAAGGGCATTTTATGAACAAGACGTTGTTTACTGTGCTCATTTGTTATGTTTTCCCTGTTACCATTATTTCAAATAAGGAAAATAAAAGCTCCGCTCTACTACATAATATATATATATATATATATATATATATATATATATATATATTTCTTTTACATGAAAATGTTAATATTTTGTTTAATTAATTTCTACGTTTATGTTTTAAAATAGATTTCGACAGATTAATATTAATTTCGAATATATACTATTCTTTAACAGAACGTAACAAATATTTACATTTATTTTGTCCAGTTAAACACAGAAATATATATTACATGTTATATTACATGAAATCATGATAACATGAAACATGTTATATTACATTATCATGTTATATTACATGAAATTTTTAATATTTGGTTTGAATAATTTATACGTTCAAGTTTTAAAATAGATTTCGACAGATTAACAATAATCTTGAGGTCTTATTCTTTAATAGAAAGAAATAAATATTTGTATATATTTTGCCCTTTTAAGAAATAAATAATTTAGATATTTTAGGAAATTTTCCATGCAAGAAACGAAGTTTTCACAGCAATTAAATTAAATGATTGCAAATGCTTTCAAAATTTTGAAGAGTTTCTTTAATTGTTAAACATTAGAACTTCTCGATTTGAATCTTGGATTAATGACGCAAGTTTCTTAGTAATTAGAATATCCTTTTAGAGTAAGTTTAAAATGTTTATTTTCTCAGATTCTCTCTGAATATTTTCCATTAACTGTATGCAACAGTATATGCACGTAGAGAAATTATTATTCAAAACTGAAAATTTCTAAAGAAATTAAATTTATTCAGTTTTTATTTGGTATTCTATAAAATAAATTATCATAATTATATTATGTTGATATATTTCAAATTTGTTAATTGTTAAATACCACGTTGCATTTAACGTTTCAAATGTCATAATGTGCTCATTAATAAATAAACTTTAATATACTTAGTTATAATCTGCTATATACTGCACATTATAGACTATGTAGTGTTAAGTTAAAATGCCATACTGAAGGACATTGAGAATTTAAATCAATTTCAAATAGCACATAACTGTCATTCTACAGAAAATCTGGAATTTTGAGTAAATGAATTTTCCAATGAAAATGTTCAAGAAAAATTCTTTTGAAGACAGTTAGATATCAGTGTTCTAGAAAATAAATATCTAAATAGAAGACGTCCTCAGAAATAGTAATTATTTTTGCTAACAATTTTGTTAATATTACATTATATTTATATTTAGATAATAAAATTGTTATTTTGAATGTAAGACAAGTCTTTATATTAGAAAAAAAAATAATAATAAAGGTCATGTCAAAAGCTATAAATAATAAAACAACATAAATAGCAGCTAATTACAAATTTTCGAAGAAGAGAGTATTTTAGCTGTTTATATGTAAGCGCAAATGTGTGCCTGTATGTGTGTTAGTGTATATGTGTGTATGACTATTATCTTCATATCTCAAGAATAAATGGTAGAAAGAAGACCTGTGTATGTATACACATCGCTTTGTAGGCAAACACATTATAACAAAGCTTCAGAATTTTGCATGGAGGACCATATTGACCTCTCATGATGGATCTTTAAGGCTGATTTCTCCAATTTTGATTATTATTATTATTATTATTAATTAAATTCTATAAATTTATAAATGATCATCTCTCGTGATAAAAACATAAAAGTAAAATGACTTGCTGTGGCTCATTAGCTCAGTTGGTTAGTGCATCAGGCTAAAAACTCGAAGGTCCTCTAAGGGCCAACGTGTTATTTTTTTGCAGATAATTGACAGAAAACACGCCATTTGATTCTCCTGATTCAAATCGAAGCCTGATTTTCGAATGTTACATTAATGACAATTTTTTCATCTCGATAAGTTGTCCCGTACTGCCACCTATTGTTATAGAGAAGAGATGGTAATCTCTTCGAAAACGTTTTGTTCGAAAAAACGTAATCCTTGTATAACAGCAGCGCCATTTATCGTCCAGTTAGTACCTAAAATGAAATATTCGGTTGAGGCGCGATTAAAAGCAGTGGGGACTCGAAACCGCTATAGAATATGCAGGAAAGACGCTGCCTAAGGCAAAGGGGACATAAAACGTGGTTTTAAACGACTTCAATAAAATTGTTTTTAGTTTCTATTAATAAATTGATTAAACCAATAGTGATTAATGTTTTTTAAAACTTCCTTTAAATATAGTGACTAGCAAAGCAGGCAAATTGCGGGGAATAATTAATTTTTCTAAATAAAAATTTCAGAGGTGTTTTATTATATAATTGAGCGTTTTGAGATCCATGACTGCTAAAATCAAGTTTTTAACGTTTGGTATTTATGTATGTGTGTTATCGGCGTAACTTAAGTGCAAATAATTGCACGCAATTCAAATGTTGTTTCTTGAAGCTCATATGAGGTTGCTATTTAAAAATTTTGATCAAGATTGTTAAATTTTGGGGAGTGTTGTGCGTATAGTTGTGTGAATAATTTAGAATAAACTTTCAAGCTTAATAACACTTTGCGTTTTTATAAATGCAATTACTATACATAAACGGGGTTTAAGGAAGACCATAGTCCTCATCACAGTTAGTTATATGTTAAGTAAATTTGTTCTTAAACCTAGTTTGAATTGTTCTTAAAGTATTTTTATATAGAATAATTATTATCCTATTCTTTTATAAATAATTTGTCTTTATAATATTGAAATGAAAGGCGAAAGAAAGTCACGTGAGTGCCACACTGGATTATTAAAACTAATTTCTATACATTCAAAGTTTATAGTAACTTGACCAAATAATCTTCACTCTTGCATTATCTCTCCATTCCAACTGCTAATATTAGGTGCAGTATAATATTATTTCTCTATCCTTCCAATTGTTGAGCTGTTACTGAACAATTGATATGTGCACTGAGAAAAAAATATGCGAATAACATATAGAAAGTAAATTGTGGCTTTAGTAAAAATAGTTCCATGTCATCCTAATAAAGTTTAGTCCACTGTGAAAGTCAGTTCTAGAAACCACTATTTGAATTCTACAGAGTTTTCCTATGTTATAAAGGTCAAACTTATTTAAAAATCTCTGGAAATAAATGCAAACACGGGAGGTGAATTTTAGCAACTATATTTCGAGTTTAAAACACAATTCTATGAAATCAAGTAAGAATTTCTCGCAATACAAATGATTCATAATATTCATAATAATGTTTCACCACCTAGAAATGCACAGACTATAAATTCTTCATAATTTCGTCTATTCCGTTTCTTGGCTTACCTTTTACGCATAGCTTGAAAATTTATATTTCTAGTTTAAGGACATAGAAAATGACTACTTATTTGTTCTAGATTAACGTAGTATATTGATTTCTCAGTGTATACTATATACCTTTATATATATTAATGTATATACTGTTGCGTACTTGGGGGTTCGTGAATTGTCCGAGAATGAAAGGCCAAACTTACAAAAATGCAGTAATTCATTTACAGAAAGTTCCAGAAAAATACAGGTCTATAAACCAAGTATCAGCTTCACTTCAAACAGTAAACACAGCTTAAACAACAGCTGTCAATAGCAAATCCACAGTACAAACTGTATAGCAATAACACATAAAGCAAGTATCTTCCAAAGAGGCTCTCAAAGCAATGCAACATTGACAGAAGCTGATCTCACACTGAACTGAACTGACTCTGACTGGCCTTGGTGAAGAAAACAGGCTTATATACTGTTCCATGGAATCCAGATTTTTCGAGAAAACTCTAGAAAGTGGTCAACCAATCAACTTACAGCTTCCATATTTGGTATATCCCATATAAGGATTTTCTCGCCAAGGTCGCCAAAAAAATCGCCAAGGTGGGAAAAAGTCGCCAAATTTGGCGCCAATTCCATTACCTGCCTTATTGGGGCTTTTTAATGCGTTTATAAGGGAAAATAAGGCTATTTCAACGCTAAAATGACTAGAAATGAACAAAATAAGCACTTTATCAACTTACTAGGCCTCTTTGAAAGAATTTATACAAAAAAAACACACAATTATTTACAATTTTGTAACACTGCCCCCTCCCAAGGACTGCACGTCCCGGGCAGTGCAACCCTTGGTCAAGAGGCGAAACTAACCAAATTTACACAATCTAAATTACAAAAACTAAGTTGCATATAACGACAAAATACAAAAAAAATAAAGTGAGAAATATTTAGAAAATTCACAAATATGTACAAGTATTTCTATACAAATATTTACAGTGCGCATGCGCAAATTTTACCAGTATTTACATTTTAAATTTTAATTTTACCGTTAATTGTGGTACTTGGCTAGCCTGTTATAGTGCACCACCTTCGGTTTTGATGAAGGTGTTTTAGTGATCCGCACCACTACATCATTCAGCCTTTTTAAGACTGTGTACGGTCCGTCCCAGTTGCACTGTAACTTGGGAGAGAGTCCTTTGCGTCGAACAGGATTCAACAACCAGACCTTCTCTCCTTCCTGGAACTCATGTTGTGTAGCCTTTAGATCGTACCTTGTCTTCATTTTCTCCGTTGCCATGTTAATCCGCTCCCGAGCAAAGTTGTGTACGTCCTCAAATCGTGCCTGGAGATCTTGGATGTACTCCTCGGGCGATGAAGGCGCATCGGGTGGACAACCAAACAGGAGATCACAAGGGAGACGAAGTTCACGTCCGAAAAGCATCTGTGCTGGAGTATAGCCGGTGGTTTCATGGACAGCAGTTCGATAAGCCAGCAGGCACAATGGCAACTTCGTCCCAATCTTGCTTGTTCCTTGATACTAGAAGTGAGAGGTTATTCAGGATGGTACGATTGAACCTCTCGACCATGCCGTCCGACTGAGGATGTAAGGGTGTTGTCCGGGTTTTGTCTATGCCAAGTAGTTGACACAGTCCTTTGAAAACATCAGAGGTAAAGTTCCTACCTTGGTCGGTATGAAGTTGTAGGGGCGTGCCGTACCTTGACACCCATTGCTGCACTAGGACCTCTGCGACTGTGCATGCCTCTTGATTGGGAATGGGATATGCCTCAGGCCACTTGGTGAAATAATCCATCACGACGAGGATGTACTTATTTCCACTGGAGGTCCGTGGCAAAGGACCCAAGATGTCGATTGCAATTCGTTCAAATGGTGCTCCCACGGTATACCGTTGGAGTCTTCCTCGACTTCGTTTCTGCGGGCCTTTACGTGCCGCACAAGCATCACAGGATTTACACCATTTCTCCACATCCTCCTTTGCCTTGCACCAGTAGAAGCGTTCCCGAACTTTCTGCAGAGTCTTCATTACCCCAAAATGGCCTCCGGTAGAGCTACTATGCAGTTGTTCTAAAACAGCTGGAATTTTTGATCTTGGTAATAAAATCTGCCATCGGAAGCTTTTCCCATCATCAGATTCCCACTTTCTGTATAATACGCCGTTTCTGATATGAAGAGAGTCCCAAAGTGCCCAATAACTTTTCGTAATGGGACTAAATCTGGAAATGTCCTGCCAGATAGGTCTGTTGCTGGTCGTCTCCTTCAGCTGTAATATTGGCTTTATGTCAGGATCTTCCAACTGGGCTTGTCTAAGTTCTTCGTCACTCCATGGATCAGGATCTTGATCTGATGGTGTTGAGACAGTAACTTCGCAGGCAACCGGATTTATCGGCAGGTATTTCTGTTCGGCTCTAGAGCAGTACTTGCAGCTTTCCGAGCAGGGCTTCCGTGACAAGGCATCTGCATTACCATGTAGAGTCCCTTTACGATGACGTATCTCAAAGTCATATTCTTGGAGGCGTTGTATCCACCTGGCAATCTGGCCTTCCGGGTTCTTGAACTGGAGCAACCACGTTAAAGATGCATGGTCAGTCCGGAGCAGGAATCTTCTGCCATAGAGGTAATGATGGAAATGTTCTATGGCTTTTACGATGGCGAGTAGCTCTTTCCTGGTGGTACAGTAATTTCGCTCTGGTTTAGACAGGCATTTTCTCCAATAGGCAATGACATGTTTTGACCATCAATTTCCTGCTACAGAACAGCACCGACACTCTCATGGCTGGCATCTGTATCAAGTATGAACTGTCTGTCGGGCTGTGGATACGTCAAGATAGGCGATGATGTTAAGGCCTCTTTAAGTCGCTTGAACGCATTTTCACATTCATCTGTCCACAGGAACTTCTGTTTGGCTTCCGTCAGCTTGTGGAGTGGTCTAGCAATATTTGAGAAACCCTTGACAAACTTCCTGTAATGAGTGCATAACCCCAGGAAACTTCGTAGTTGGTGTACATTTTCAGGGCGACTCCAGTTCTCGACTGCAGAGATCTTCTCAGGATCAGTTCTCACACCTTCGGCAGAGATGATATGGCCGAGGTAGCTCACTTCACGACGAAACAAGTTACACTTGCCTGGATTCAATTTGAGGTTAGCCACTCTGAGTTTCTCCAGCACCTTTCGGATGTTTCGTAGATGGTCTTCAAAGGTGCGCCCCATAATGATAATATCATCCAAATACACCAGACAAGCCTCATAGGAAAGTCCTTTTAGCACTGTCTCCATCAAGCGTTCGAAGGTGGCAGGTGCATTACATAATCCGAACGGCATAACTTTAAATTGCCATAGTCCTTGTCCTGTGGTGAATGCAGTCTTCTTACGATCATCAGGATGTAATTCTACTTGCCAGTAACCGCTCTTCAGATCCAAAGTCGAGAACCATTTATTGCCAGCAAGTGTGTCTAATGTGTCGTCAATTCTGGGAAGAGGGTAACTGTCTTTCTTCGTGATGTCATTCAAACGACGATAATCGACGCAAAATTTTGTTGAACCATCCTTTTTCCGCACTAGTACTGTGGGAGAGGCCCAAGGACTCGTTGATGGCTCGATGACATCATTGTGCTGCATTTCACTTAGAAGTTCAGTGACCTCTTCCTGTTTAGCAAATGGAAGTCTTCTTGGATGTTGTTTGATTGGAGGATGATTTCTGTATCAATTCGGTGCTGGGTGATGTTCGTTCTCCCGACGTCTTCAGGTGTTCGAGAAAACAGGTCTTTAAATTCTTGGAGTAGCTTCTCCGCAGCACATCTCTGTTCCTTTCCTAACTCTGTATTCTTTAGTAATTCTGTTATTTATTGTTCTGAAGACTTGGATGCGGTTGATTGCGTGGGACGGTTGATGCATGTAACAGGAGTGCAGGTTGCTAACACCTCATCCTTCTTCACTGTCCGGACCTTATCGCTGATGTTTGCGACTCTCACAGGAATAGTATTCTTTGAGAGATCAACTAGAGATGAAGCTACCAGAACTCCTCTTGGGCTATTGTCTGTATTCGGGTATTCAGTCAGTCCATAGCGGAAGTATTGCTTGGTAGGGGGTGTTCCTAAAACTATTGTCTCTATATGTGGAGGGATGGAAATTTCAGACTTGGCTGTTATCTGGCAAATCGTCTGAATGTCTTGATTTTCAGTGTTGAACACAGCGATGTCTTCCGAACTCGAATGCAGTTCATTATTCTTAAAGTGCAATTTAAAGTTAAATTTTCTCAGGAAATCAATTCCAATTATTAGAGAATCTCTTATATCAGCCACATATGCCATATGATGGTAACTGGCATTCCCAAAAGTGATGGTCAAGTTCATTTTTCCATATATTTTGATTTCGTCTCCGGTCACAGTCTGGAGTTTAACACAGGGCGGCGTCCAGATGATCTTCTCTTTTAGTTCTTGAGCCAAATCCGTTCTAATGATGGTCACGTTGGCTCCCGTGTCCAGAATCATCCGGCAGGCGGTGTTGTTAACTTGGCCATAGACGTAAAGTCCATTATCGCCGCCACTCATCGATGAAACATGAAATACTGTAAATTGGGGCTCTTTAATTTTAGGCAACCTCCGCCCCGCGAGATGGCCTCCTCTTAGTTTCCCTGCAGTGATGTTGAAGCCGGGTGATTTCCTATAGTTGGTCGTACAGGGCAGTTCCTCTTCACATGACCATCCCCTCCACAGCCCCAGCACTTTATCTTCCGATCCTTTTTTCCTATATTATTTTCCAGGCTGCGCAATCTCTTTAAGATCTCTGCGAAACTTCTCTTCATTTCATTCTCATCAGCAGGCGTATCATTTAATGAGACTGCTCTTATGGTATGGCGGTCTTTACGGGAGGCTTGTTGGGCTGCCTCTATCCTAAGTGCATAGCCTAAAGCTGATTCTACGTCTCTGATAGTGGAGAGTCTCAGCGCTTTTTGAATTTCTGGATCCCGAACAGCATCGATAAAGTACTGAAGAGCTAAGTCGTTTCGAGTGTCAGCTTGACAGTCTGAGAATGCTAGGTGTGACAATCTCTGAATGTCCGCTGCCAGCTCTTGCAAGCTTTCGCCCGTTTTCTGGTAACGGGACTTTAGCTGGAGGCGACTATAGTCCTTAGAACACTTCTCTCCGAACCGTAGCTCCAGTGCTCTAGTCAAGGCCTCGAAGTCGTTCCTTTCTTCTTTAGTAACATTTCTCAGTATCTCGGCTGCATCTCCCCATAATGCTGCTGCTAAGTGGGCTGACTTGGCGGTAGAGTCAGGTATAAAACTGCGTTTTATATACATGCCAGGAGGAACTGCCGTCGTAGGTGGATAGCTTAATAAATTCCTGATTCTGGATTCTTCTCTCTTTCTTTTCAGTTTCCTGAGGCATGGATTCTAACTTTTCTTCGAGATTCCGAAACTTGCTCTGCAGTTCATTCCCTATTACTTCTCCGCTCCACTCTTCTTTCATTTTTCTCTCACGATCTTCCTCCATTCTCTTAAACTTGCTTTCTATCTCTGAAATCCTTCCTTTCAGCTCTTGATCAAAGTTTTCTTTAAATTTCTCCTCAAAATTCTCTTCTATCTTCATAAATCACTCTTCAAAATTCTTTTCTACTTTCATTACATTTTCCTCTATCTTCATAGCTTTCTCTTCAAAACTCTCTTCTATCTTTAGAACTTTCTCTTCTATTCCATCCATTCTATTTTCCATCACCGTTAATTTACCCTCTATCGATTCTTTTGCCGTTGAAAGCTCTCTCTTCATCTCATCTTGATTAGATTTAATTTCTTCGGTCAAACTGGCTTCCATCTTTTCCTGAGCTGCTTTCATTTCCCTTTGTCCTGTTTCTATTTTCTCTTGTGCTGCCTTCATTTCTTTCATCTCTTGACTCAGGCTATCTTTCTTCTCTCTTTGTCCTTCCTTCATTTCATTCATCTGGGTAGCTAAGCTTTCTAGAAGTTTCTTCATCTGTTCCTCCATAGCTCTAGTTATAACCATTCACAGACAACCCCACTCCTGACACCAGAAATGTTGCGTACTTGGGGGTTCGTGAATTGTCCGAGAATGAAAGGCCAAACTTACAAAAATGCAGTAATTTATTCACAGAAAGTTCCAGAAAAATACAGGTCTAAACACCAAGAAACAGCTTCACTTCAAACAGTAAACACAGCTTAAACAACAGCTGTCAATAGCAAATCCACAGTACAAACTGTATAGCAATAACACATAAAGCAAGTCTCTTCCAAAGAGGCTCTCAAAGCAATGCAACATTGACAGAAGCTGATCTCACACTGAACTGAACTGATAGTCTAAGATCCCGCCGCAAAATTGCTACATTCATCGAGTATGTAATCAAAATCAGATTTTTATATTCAATTATAAAAGGAACAATATGTTTTCTCCGGGTTGCCTAATAAAATGTGGCCGCTAGTATTTTTAATTAAATTAATATTAATTGACTTTTTGGAGAGAAATTTCATTCATTTGTTATTGAAATAAACTGTACTCCACATCACAGACATATACAGTGCGTGTCGAAATGATAGGTCCACCAGTAAAAACGAAAGTTATGTTGGTAAGAAAGGTTTTATTGTGTACAGAGTACTATTTTATAAACTACATTACTTCATTCAATGTAAAATAATACATGAATAATATACAAATAATAGGAATAATAAGGAAAACAAAAATTACATGAAAAAGCTGTTTCAAAAAGATAGGTCCACTGAACCAATCATCAAATTAATGTTAAATTAATAAGATTTATAAGATAATTTTTCCACCTTGTTACAGAATAAGCTCATAAATCCTATTCGGCATGGTTTCTACAAGTTTTTGCAAACACTTTTTCTCTATTTTTGACCATTCGGAGGAAATAGCCTTTTTCAAGTCTGCAGTACTGTTGTATTGCCTTCCGCCTGCATACACCGCTCTTGCGAGTATACCCCACATGCTTTCTACCAGATTCAGGTCGGGGCTGCAAGGTGGCCAATCGATAACATGTACACCATTATCCAGAAACCATTCGAAAGTGGACTTTGCAGTGTGCACATGAGCATTGTCCTGTTGGAACATGAAGAATGGGCCCCCAATGTGCTCTGATTGTGGAAGAAAATATTGTTCAAGCAGCTGTTGGTAGCCTGCAGCATTAAAACGATTGTCTACAAATGCTATATCAGTTTTTCCTGCACCTCCGGATCCGTCCCATACCGTAACGGAACCGCCACCAGCTTGCCTCTTCAAGAATATCTGTCTATCGTTACGCAGATCGTGCCAGTAGTACTGCCAGCCATCTGGACCATCCAGGTTGAATTTCTTTTCATCACTGAATATCACACGATGCCAATCTTGTTTCCAGGACATCACTTCATGTGAGAAATTCAATCTATTTTCTTTGTGCTTTTTAGTCAATTTCTGAGACGCTTTCCTCTTCACGTAAACTATATTGCCGAACTTCTTTACCACTCTATGGACTATAGATTTGGATATTGGAGGTTTTTGTTGTCTTGTCACAGTGGATAAGCTCATATTTCCAGATTTTAACTCCTTTACGATAGTCCTTCTTTGTCGGGATGTCACTTTTGATGGGCGGCCAGATGATTTTTCCCTGCCATAAGCATTTCTAAGTCGCAAATAATTGTTTAAAACATTATGTGATCTGTTTAAAAGTTTTCCTATTTCTCTATTCGATTTTCCACACGTTTTAAATGCATCAATTTTCCCCTTCTCAACCAGCGAAAGACTGTAACGGCGACCCATTTCGTTTGATTACAACGTGATGTTCAAATCTGTTTAAATACCTCCACAGCAGCCAGCATAATCCCGCAGTAAGACTAAGCAACGATATTTATGCAAATTTTTTGGAAATAAACGTGATTGGTGTAGAATTTCTGAAGGCGGACCTATCTTTTTGAAACGGTCTGAAAATGAAAATTTGCATAAAATAAAAAGGAATTATTTATTTTTAAGAAATTTCTTCATAAATAGTTATAACAGTTACTGATTAATTATCTCTACCAAAAAAGTGATTCTTATTCTCAATTAAGATTCGAAATTTTGAAAATTGCGGGTGGACCTATCATTTCGATACGCACTGTACATAGTGAACTTGAAAAGTAATGGTTGCCGGTGCGCGTTTGGCCGCTACCCCTTCGCAGCCAGGTGCAAACAGGTAGTTTTTTGGGGCGTTTATACGTTCATGGCGTATATTCATCATTTATGTATCAAATTAAAGCTAATTCTTTTCTGCGCATGGTAAACTTCGTCTGCCAATGTAAAAGTGGCCGCAAGTAGGGGTTGCCAGCTGTTAAAGATTGCTTAGAATGAAAATTAGCGCGCTACATCGTTCGTCAGACAAGGATGGCGATAGCCAATTGTACGTGTTTTTGAAGCTTTTGCGCATGCGTCGATTGATAGTGTTCGCAACCAATGGCACAAACAGTTGTAGAAAAAAATTTCAGATCTCCAAAAGAAATATAATTAATAAATTTTTGTGTGGTTACATTTAAAATTCCCTATAAATATAAAACATTTATTTCTCAATAAATAATCAAATTGTCTTTTCTCTATATAATTAGAACATATAATAAATATTTGTGAAAAATAATAACCCTGGTTATTCATGAAGACGAAGTTTATATCATACCTGTAATGTTTTAGGAAATATTTGATTTGATTTTTTTTTTTTTTTTATTATTATAGATTACATATTAATTAAATATTCAGTAAATAGGACAGATTACTTTATGTATACAAATTAAACGGAACATTGAAAAAAGGATTAAATATTTAATGAAATCTATATTACATTTTTATATAATTTATTCAAAATCTGAATCATCGCTACTCTCACTTTCATTGCAGCCATCACTTTCATCGTCACAAATATCAAAATCCTCTTCATTATCAGTACGAATGATAATAGAATTATATAGCACACTTTCAACTTGCATTGGCGTTGAATCTCCTAAGACCCATGTTGTTTTGAGAAAAACATCTAGGATCCACCCATTATTTTCTGCGGTAAACTTAATACAATTCGGCTCAGTAGCATTTAGCCACATCGAATTAACAAAGATCGTCCGCAACAATTTTTGCTTTAAAGATTTCCAGCAAGGTAGAATATGAGTTGAGTTGAAGCTCTTAAGTTTTTTCAAAAACTTTTCATTTTTTTTTTTTTTTTTTTTTTTTGTAGCATACGTCTTATTGAACAAAATGAATCTTCCAGTATTAACATTTTGGCAATCAACGACACCATACATAAGGCACGTAAACTCTTGGACTACAGCAGTTTTACTTTCGTCAAAAATGTCATTAGGGTCAGTCAAAGATGCGAAAACTTGTTGAATTCTCGGGTGTCTAACAAAAATGTTATAGGGCCTTACTTTCCCTTTATTAAAGAATGCAGTCGTATAGTCACAACCTGTGAATGCGTGAAACGCTGGCAACGCAATACATAAAGTTGGGCTCAATTTTTTTGACAATTCCGTACAATTTATACATATTTCGTCTTTACTATTCTTTTTTTTTTGGATGTACTATTTGCCAACCAAATTTGTAAATGAGGAAATTCGTGCAGATTACCTAGTAGAATTATTAAAATATCAGTGTCACTTGCTTTCACCAATATTTTAGACTCTTTACCTACTTTGCTTATATGAAATATTATTCTCGTATCTGCTTCCTCATGTTGGCATTCTAATACAGTTTCCTCTTGTTTCGCAACGCAATTTCCAGAAGAGCAATATGAAAAACATTGTTCTCCAACAGAAATAAAAATTTTTTTGTTTCCTAATACTGAAACAAAAGAGTTGTTATCCCAGTGAGAAGCTAAAAATTTAACTAGAGCTTCTTTAAAACGAAAATTCTTTAAGCTTTTTGTAAAATCACTGGGTCTCGTTTGTAACGGACCATTAATTGTACATGGAATATCAATTTCCTGTCGATCTTGTCTTTCACAATCTTTGATTGAAGGCGTTAAATATCTATCAAATATGATATGTACTTCGCGAGCGCTTTTTGAACAAAGCTTCACCAATATCGATTCAGCTAGCTTTCCAAATGTTTGCGGCAAAGTAGAGCCAATCTGATGCAAATAGTAGAAACCATCAATAATTTCTATATCAATTTCTCCGGGATTGGCTGATACAATCTGTGATGTTAATTGTTTACTTAAAGCAGACTTGTCCGTTTTGAGCATGCAGCCTGAACAATGGAATAGTGCAGGCGGTATTGGTGCAAGAGGATATGACAAACAGTACTCAATGTCAATCTTGTTATCTATAGCTATTGCCAACAGCCGTCCAAAAATGTCTCATAATGGGTGGATCCTAGATGTTTCTCTCAAACCAACATGGGTCTTAGGAGATTCAACGCCAATGCAAGTTGAAAGTGTGCTATATAATTCTATTATCATTCGTACTGATAATGAAGAGGATTTTGATATTTGTGACGATGAAAGTCATGGCTGCAATGAAAGTGAGAGTAGCGATAAATCAGATTTTGAATAAATTATATAAAAATGTAATATAGATTTCATTAAATATTTAATCCTTTTTTCAATGTTCCGTTTAATTTGTATACATAAAGTAATCTGTCCTATTTACTGAATATTTAATTAATATGTAATCTATAATAATAATAATAAAAAAAAAATCAAATCAAATATTTCCTAAAACATTACAGGTATAATATAAACTTCGTCTTCATGAATAACCAGGGTTATTATTTTTCACAAATATTTATTATATGTTCTAATTATATAGAGAAAAGACAATTTGATTATTTATTGAGAAATAAATGTTTTATATTTATAGGGAATTTTAAATGTAACCACACAAAAATTTATTAATTATATTTCTTTTGGAGATCTGAAATTTTTTTCTACAACTGTTTGTGCCATTGGTTGCGAACACTATCAATCGACGCATGCGCAAAAGCTTCAAAAACGCGTACAATTGGCTATCGCCATCCTTGTCTGACGAACGATGTAGCGCGCTAATTTTCATTCTAAGCAATCTTTAACAGCTGGCAACCCCTACTTGCGGCCACTTTTACATTGGCAGACGAAGTTTACCATGCGCAGAAAAGAATTAGCTTTAATTTGATACATAAATGATGAATATACGCCATGAACGTATAAACGGCCCAAAAAACTACCTGTTTGCACCTGGCTGCGAAGAGGTAGCGGCCAAACGCGCACCGGCAACCATTACTTTTCAAGTTCACTATGTATATGTCTGTGATGTGGAGTACAGTTTATTTCAATAACAAATGAATGAAATTTCTCTCCAAAAAGTCAATTAATATTAATTTAATTAAAAATACTAGCGGCCACATTTTATTAGGCAACCCGGAGAAAACATATTGTTCCTTTTATAATTGAATATAAAAATCTGATTTTGATTACATACTCGATGAATGTAGCAATTTTGCAGCCGGATCTCAGACTATGACTCTGACTGGCCTTGGCGAAAAAAACAGGCTTATATACTGTTCCATGGAATCCAGATTTTTCGAGAAAACTCTAGAAAGTGGTCAACCAATCAACTTACAGCATCCGTATTTGGTATATCCCATATAAGGATTTTCTCGCCAAGGTCGCCAAAAAAATCGCCAAGTTGGGAAAAAGTCGCCAAATTTGGCGCCAAATCCATTACCTGCCTTATTGGGGCTTTTTAATGCGTTTTTTAGGGAAAATAAGGCTATTTCAACGCTAAAATGCCTAGAAATGGACAAAATAAGCACTTTATCAACTTACTAAGCCTCTTTGAAAGAATTTATACAAAAAAAACACACAATTATTTACAATTTTGTAACAATACTATATTCATCTGTATTCATACTCTGTATATTCTACATTGATAGTCTATATTGATATACATACTATATACCTGTTTCAAATAAAATTAAATAAACTGAAATTAAGATTTTTTTAGACAATTCAAGTCACAAGACGGTAGACTATTTGACTCTTAAAAAGTAAACCAATAACCGAACCAATAAAAACCTGACCAAATTAAAAACAAAACAATAAAAAAATAAAGTTTTGTATGTTTTTGTTTCTAAGACGTTTATCAATTACTCACTTCTTCGATGATGGTATAGATATTATTGTAAATGAGCACAAAATTATATACGTGGTACATTAAAACAAATATAAATTAATACAGATTTAATAATAAAAACATTAATAAAGATATTGATACATTTAAAAACTATATGGGAAAAAATGAAACCTTATGCTTTGATAAATAATGACTTTTTCATGAGTGATCAAGATTATTTTTCTCTATAATAATATCTTGTTCTCGTTAGAAAGATCCCTCACGGTGGGCACTCACTTTTACGCTTAGGATCCTAGAACTGTCAATCGGCCTTTAACCCTCACAATCAACAATCAACCAACCATACCTCGTTGTACAGAAAATGGCCTTGCGTATCTTAAAAATATACATTAATTTCATTATGTTGAATGTGGTATAAATATATTAAATATACTGAAAATATATAAAATATATAAAATATACCGAAAATAAATTGAAATAAAAATAGATCGAAATGCATCTCCAATCATCTTGAATCGAATGAACTCAAACTAGTTGTGCTACTTATATCATTTTCAGTATAAAAATCTGACTAACAAAAATTAATTTCAAACATATTATTACTATTAATGAAAATTATATCGTGGACAGACAGATTGACAATAAGACGAACAGACCAACTATAGTCATATACTCACTTAAACATTCTTAGATACTTTGAAGAACTTAACATATATGGAAATGCACTTGCAGTAACTTTCAGTTTGCTTTTATATGGATATCTATGCGTAGCGCATTAAATATTAATGCTAATTAAACTATAATCTAACAAATATATATATACAATGTTTTTGTGCATATAAATTATACATGTTAATTTCAGTATGATTTATGAAGATCAAAAATATTTGTATAAAAATTATAAATATACCTCTCATAGAATGTCATGCATTGAAAATTTTTGTACAATTTCTACGTGTATATATCTGTATACGTAGCAGTCGTAGTATTTATACCATTTTCAATAGGGAATGTGACATAGTAATTTTTACGTTATATATCAGTCTGTAGAAATTCTGAAAATATTTACGGATGTTAGAGCATAGATATGGACAGAAAGGCTGATTGAATCTTAAACACTTTTGAGCTTTTTAGGAAAGTGTGAAAATTCCAGAAAAATGTTGTTTGAAACATTTTGAGTGTCTTCAAGAGATTCTAAATCAGAATATATATATATATATATATATATATATTAGTTTTAAATCTAATTCTTTTATTGTATCCCATTGCAAAAGAAATCTCGAGTTATATTTGAAATATTTACGTCTATTTCTCTATTTTTATAAAATATCTATGCATCTAAATGCATACTTTTTTAATATATATCTCATATGAGAAATTGCACAAAATGAAATAGAGCATGTGTTCCAAGGCTTGCACAAATAGACCCTCAAATTGTCCTTTATTAAGACGTAATTTGTGTGCATTTGGAATTATTTCCCACATATGTTATCGTATCTTTGATCTAAAAGTTTCAATCCCCAATTTGTACATGATAACTACTTTAACTTTAAAATATGCTTATTAGGTAAGCATATTTTAAATATTTTTGGGACACTATGCATATAAATTTTACTGTGCCGGTATAGTAAAATTCCAATAAATTTATTTTTATTTTTATTTTTTGTATTTTATCGCATGTAATATGTTTTCGGGCCCATAAAAATGTTTTAATATACCCAGAGTAAATAAAGCTAAATTAAATTTCTAAATGCTAATAATTTTTTACATTTTAAATTAAATTTATCTTCATTAAGGAACATTTCTTTTTAACTTTAAATTATTTCATTTATTTATATTGAACTATATCAAAAAAAAAAAAAAAAAAAAAAAAGTGTCAATTAACTAAAACTGTGTTATATACTAGATGACCAGAGAGGTCATTTTCAAAATTAACGTACTGGTCTGTGACATCATGATAAAAAATTTCACAAAGGAATTATATCTGAAAATGAGACTTTGCACTGCTAGAAAACTATGTTGCAAAGATACTGGAAAGGGTAAAACGGGGTCTTTTCAGTTAAGGACATTAAGCGAAAAAACGTATGAGTTTAATAATCAAGAATTAGCCGAAATGCATTGTGTAATCGGTGCCTTGAATGTAAATGCACAAGTCGCTAGATTGATGTACCGAGAACGCTTCTTACACATACATCTACCAAGTCACTGTTTGCCTGATTGCACTGAAAATTAAGTGAAGCTAGAGTTTTCTGATTTAGCAGCTCCATCGGTCGGCAAAGTACTGCATTCGTGTCTATCGTAGAGGAAATTGTTAAACGGATTAAATGTATACAGGAAACCGGGAATAAATATCAGAACAGTCAATCAAGATTTTGGCGCACCAAGCCAAATATGTTATATACTGTGCATATTGCAAGAAGACACGCTACAGCCTAAACACATCCAAAGAATACCGGCATTAGGCGAATAACCAAGGTGTTGCATTCGAATTTTGATATTTGCATGAACATGTATGTAGTACAGGCAGAATTTCTGACACAGATTCTGTTTACAGATGGAGCTGCACGTACTTTTTTACGAGACGCTATTTTGAACTCGTCCAACTTGCATGAGTAGGGGTTTAATAATCCTAGGGGCACATGTCATGAAACAAACAATACTTCACCATAAAGGTGTAGCCTAGTATTACTTAGGCGACTTTTTATTGATTCTGTCATACTGCCTCAATGTCTTGACACTTATCGCATATTTTTAGAAGATGTGAGAATGTGTGGCCTAATATTATTTAGGCGACTTTTTAATTGATTCTCTCATACTACCTACATGTCTTGATGTTTGCACTTATCGCATATTTTCAAAAGATGTGATATCGAATTTAATGCATGATGATCCAACAGCTTCACCCAATACCTCTGATTTCAACATGTTAAGGTGTCCGCACATTTTCGGTTCAATGTGCGGCACTACTTCCACAGGACCTTTTCTCATCGCTGGGAGACTCGGAGACGGAGATGAGAGATGTTAACCAGTCATATGCCCACTACGATCCCTTTATTTCAACCAAATGAATTTTTTCCTATTTCATACACAAAACCTTTGTTATACGATACCTTGTAATATCTGTCATCTTACATGTCATAATTTCATGCATAATTTGGACGATTTCACGAATATTTGCCTAGATGTTGTGAAGCATGTATTTTTGGTACATGGAATTCATTGTGAACATATCCTATAAACATAATTATTTTCTTCTTTAAAACTTGTTCATCATGGTCATGCAGACCAGAACGTAAAGAATGTAAACAACATTTTGAGACACTTTGTATATAAAACTTATAATTTTTTGAAAGTGAGAGGAGAAAAGTAATTGAATATAAACTAATCTCTTTTTAACTTTCAAACCTTTATAACAGAAAATCGTACATAATTTGAAAAATGTAGTACTTGATTAATATTAATATGTTTATATATTAATGTATTTTCTTACATGAGAAATCCGAATACCTGAACCTTAAATGCCCCACTAAGATTTATGGGATGGTAATTGCTTCTGTAATTTACTCAATATTATATTCATAACATTATACACCTTCGGATGGAAAATCCATCTAATACAAAAATTTATCTTGTCACATAAACGCCTACCTAATGAACTTGCAAACCATGCAATTACCCATCCATCACTTTTTCTATATTACAAAAATAATTGCAGGCACGTTACCGGATAAATTAGTTTTTATTTATAGTACCTCTTTTATCAGGGAGCCTTCCAGTCGGATAATATCACGTTTTACCTTCAAAATATTTGAATTCATTTTTGTATTCATTAGTTTTATTTATAGACCTTCATTATAAATGTAAATCTAAAATCCGAACATTTCAAACAGAAAATAGTATGGTGCTTATCAATCATGGAAGGAAATGAGACTCAATTATTCAGAGACCGAGAGAGAAAATTACACTTTAAATTACCCGCAAACACAATTTTCGAAAAGCAATCGTTTCATGTTAGCCTTGATTAGATGGCATTATTTTAATGGCCATTAAATTTATTACAGTGCCAGCAAAATTTAAGGAATTAAAACATAGCTTTGTTTTCATAATGCGAGAATTTATTGCTGGTCATTTATTGCTCTCTATTGTGCGACATTGTCGTGTTTAAAAGAACTGACCCGTGTTAAACTACTACGGATTTAAAAAAAGAAAGAAAAAAGAAAAAGAATTTCAACGGATTTTTTTTTTTTTTTTTTTTTTTTTTTTTTTTTTAATGGTATATAGTAGCGCGTGACCGATTATATGTGTAGTTCTAAAAGTAATGTATCAGGTAAAAAGTTCTATTTGAATGTTATTATTCAAAAATATTTCTCAAATAGAAAACATTGAAATGATAAAATATGTCTGTTAAATAAAATATAAATAAAGAAATAATAAAGAAAAGAGTTAGAATTTTTTTTTTTAAATTATTATTAAAGAAAAGCATAAAATATTAAAGATGAATATTTTATGGCGAAATAAAATTTAAATTAATATGTACAGTGTGTCCTATAAGTCTGTAGACATTTTAAAAATTCATAACTTTTGAAGGAATTGATCAAATTGAACGCAGTTTGAGAAAAAAAAAATCTCGTGAAAAGGGATTTTTTTTTTTTTTTTTTTTTTTTTTTTGGTAAAGAAAAAAATATAGTAATTTTTTTTTCGACAATAGTTAGTCAAATAGTTAAATTTTTCGCTCGGATGGGAAAGAGAAACATGCAAATGAAAGTCCTATAAATTGTCCTAAAAAGTCCTTATTTCTTATTTTTCCTTCTACATATGCATGCATATGAAGTTTCAATTGTGATGTTGACTTGGTGGATAAAACATTATTGGTGAAGATGTTTTCTCTCACGTAAAAACTGCCGACTGAAGCTGCAGTTAGCAGTGTAATAACTCGCTTGCAAACTGTAATTTGTGGTGATGGCTGACACCTAGAATAGTATTCGCATGCCTGTAAACATTTGCATGAGAGAAAGTACAGCTTGTCATGAAAATGTGTGATCTGGTCACGCATAGCGCCCTCTATCGACAAATAGCTTAATAATTATTTTTTCTTCCCTCCCCTCCCCCCATCCCCCCAAAAAAGAAAAAAAAAACTCTGTACGAGAATGATTTCTTTCACAAACTGCTTTCAATTCTATCAATTCCTTTTATAGTTATGTAATTTTAAAATGTCTAGAGACTTATGGGACGTCCTGTAAATTCTTTAAAGTAATAACTATATAATGAAATAAATAATAAAAAGGGAAATTTAGTTTTTAATACATTTAGAATTTTTGAAACATGTTTAATTCATTTTTTATTTAAATAATAATTTTTAACTATTTAAAAATAAATGATTTAATTATAAATTTAACTGTGTAAAATACATTGCGGAGTAAATTTTATATATTAAAAAAAAAAGTTATTTCAAATATTGCTATATAGTTTTGACAATTTTAACGAATGATTCCCAAAATTAAACATTTTATTGCACTTTAAGTAGTGATTAAAAATATTCTGACATTTATATAGTACTTTAAAATATACGTTTAATTGATATTATCTATTTCATTTATAAATATTTTTACTTCAATTTGGAAAATGTTCAAAGTAATTGCACCATAAATTTTTGTTTCACATATAAGTTATAACTTTTGGCCTCTTGCAATACGATGATAGGGTAAGCTGGTCTAAGAGTACTCAGTTAAGGTTCAAACTGTTCTAAAATAAAAACATATAATTCTAGAGAATCAGCTTAACATTTATTTTGTTCTTAATTAACTCACCTTCCATAAAATAACATAAAACGTAAATATATATATATATATACCGCATCTTACGAAAAAAAAAATTATAACAAAAGTACGAATTGCGTACTCTTACAAGTACTGTTGGATAAGAGTACGCATATGAGTTGTTAAGAGTGCGCAGGATAAATGATCTGAAAATTCGTGCCTACGTTACTTGCTAGTTGTCACAAATAAAGTTTACTTCATCTTCATAGCTCGTATAAGCTTCATGCCATTCATGTCATTACTCCACGTATTTGGAGCAACCTATCCATTCTTCGTCTGGGGGGGAGGGGGGTCTACTATACTTCACCACATTGTGGTCATTTCAATATTTTCTTTTTGGCTGTTTTCTTTAGAACTTGAAACAGTTTTTTGGTCCTTTAGTAGTTGGTTTTGGAATTTTTTTTTTTTTTTTTGGTACTTGTTTAAAGGCTGAATCATCCTCGAGAGCCAACTTGTATTGAGACCCACTCAAGATGTCTGATTTTGTTGTTTTGCAGTTATATATGGAGAATACTTCAGTTTGTAGTAGTGAGGCTATATCTGTAAGCGGTATGTGAGGCAATTTAATTCCTTTATTTTTATTGCAGGCAAGGGGTGTATGCGCTCTTTCTCTCAAAATATTTTGACTGTCTTTAAATGACGTGTTCTCAACCTGTAATTTTTTCCATATTTCATTTGTTGTTCATGAGAACAGTGATGAATTGCCCGGTACATTGTTGTTACTAGCTGGAACAGTAATTTCCTTTAATGTTTCATTGATAGTTTTGCTCTGCTCCTGGTTGGACTTTTCAATCCCAACTAAGTTGCCAGCCTGAAATTGTTCTATCACCTCATTCGTCCGATTCCCATTATCGTCGCCGGCGACGTCAGCCATGGCAGGTGTAACGTTTTCCTCACAATCAAAGTTTTGTACTGGATTATGAACTGGGTGGAAATTTTGTTTTTGGCAGAGGACTTTCTGTCACTGCACTGGGTAAGAAATCGTCTTCTCCAAAAATTTCCGAATTGAATGGTTGTATTCTTGATACCTTGAAACTTTGTATGACATTTGCGGTAGTAGCTGCTTTGAGATAAGCCGGTGTCAAAATTTCAGCAATTTGTTAAACTGTTATCACTTGACTAGGATAATTACGTATACATTCTTCACATTACGATGCGTAAAAAATCTTGAGACTGTTATGGATGCAGCGATCAAGTGATTAAGGTTTGTGGCTGCTGTGAGGCGGTATTGTAAGAGCATGAATGTGGTTAGCCCGGAAGAAATTAACTGCCTGTAAGGTGCAGTGTGGTGTGACGTGTGGTTATTTAATATCAATAGTACTTGGATTGTCCTTGCTAGGATTTATGTGATCTATAAAATGAGATAACCACTCCACATACAAAGCGCTATCGATGTAGCTCTTGTTTGACACCATTTCTACAGAAGCGTGCAACGCCCATCCAAAAGTTCGACCTTCATACGCTTGCGACGAAATATGAATGTTGGTGGAATAAAATTCCCAGAATCATTGGCCACTTTTACGAGTGTTACGTTGATAAGAAGTTCAAAACCGCAAATCTTATTGACGAAGTGCTTCTCTTTGTTCAGATCAACTTTGGTGGTTTGTTTGGCACCGTCCATATTGTAAATTGCGTAAGGAGTGAACTTGTAGGTATCTAACAATTTTGTCAGATTTTCAAAGTAGCAATCGCATTGAGGCTAATAAAGCTTATCGCTCGAGCAACACTTCTTGAGGTTAGCATACGCAACTACAATTTTCAATACCTTTTCATAAATAGCCGAAGTCACTCCATACCACCGTTTTCTTTTCTTTATTAAAGCGACGTTGTAATCCCGTAATCTCTACAAAACTAAAAGTAACTTCTCATATATATATATATATATATATATTTTTTTTTTTTACTGGTTAGTCCGTATAACATGCTATCTACTTTTTTTTTTTTTGCTCATACAGTTCTATTTCCATTTCTGGTGAAAAAATTTGGAGTGTCTACTTAAACTTCTGGCTGGAGATGATCTTTTTAATCTCTTTCGCAAAGTTGCTCCATGATACCGCTTCAGATACCGCGCTTTTAATTTCGCCTGCCTCGATGCTTGTTTATGCATCCAGCCATTGTTCTGGCGTACAAAAACTTCTTTGGTTACTTCTTTGTCGCCTAGACATTCTATTAAAAAAAAAAAAAAGATGCATGAAAAAAAAAAAAAAAAAAAACTATAATAAAAATATGCGTGTATGAGTACGCGCGTACTCTTGTAACATACACAACTGCGTACCCTTCCACACACTGAAAATTATCTATCCAAACGAAGTGAAACGTATTTTATTGACATGGACCAGAATCGCTCTCGCTGTGATGCTTAGGTTAGTTTCCTGCATATCGAGCCGTGTAATATTTTCTTTTTAAATATTTGTAGTTTTATAACAATAATACTTCCAAAATGCTATAAATATTTAAGAAAATATGTAAAAATATTTAAACTTACGTAATTTCTTTATTTTTATAGGCTTATATACAACTATATATATATATATATAATTTTTTATTTTCGCGCAACACCTCCCACTAGCTTGCACTTCAAAATAACGCTGAAGTTAAACGCATGTCACAAACAACATCATGACTGTTGAATTTGCGTACTCTTATCGGATGCGTACTCTTAGACAAGCCTACCCTATATATACAGTAGGTAATTAAATTATTAGTTTTATTTATTTTTATTATTTTATTTTTTCGATTATCTAAAAAAATACTAAACGAAATAACCCGAAATTTCACACATGCGAAGAAAATTTAAAAACTCATATATTGCACTATTCATTTAGTCCAGAGAGCAATTATCGGACAACAAATTGAAGAAGAGCGAAAATTCTTTGGAACACCCTATATCAAGAAAGCTACATATGTCTTGTAATTTTAATACATTGTTGCACATACTATATACAATATTTGTATATTCTGGTTTCGAAAATTGCGCATCTATTTAGGCAGATATATGTGTTACCGTTAAAGCTCGAAATCCGTTATTGTGCAGATTACCTAGCTAATCTGCTTAATGACCCATTAAAGTGCAAAATCAAGGTTTTTTCGCATTTTAACAAGATAATCTGCACATTAACGGTTTCTGTATCGTTAAACTTCATATGTTTTTTCTGTCATTTACATTCCCCACTGCTTCCCCCACGCCCACTCCAAACCTTTTTACTTTCTCTTACCCATAAGGTAGAGAAAGCATTGTTTTGGGGTCAAATTTGCGAACGCGAGATTTTGTTATATTTACACGTTTTGAGGTACCCTGAATACGAAAATCATGTTTTTAGCAAATGGTCTGTGTGTATGTCTGTGTGTCTGTATGTCTGTGTGTCTGTGTGTTATCAGAATATCTCAAAAACAAATTATGGCAGAAAGTTAGAGATAGTTAACTGGGTTGGTTGGTTGAATGGCTTTTTTTTGGCGCAGGGTCCAAAGTAGGACATGCTGCGCCAAGCAAACGGATAAAAGAGACAGTAGCTTCTGGATGGGTTTACCCATCCAGAAAGTCATTAAAAAATCATAGTAGAAAAATTAGCAAAAATACATACATAATAAAATCAAAAATAATAAAAACAGTGTATACAATAAAACAGATGTAAAACAGAATGAACATTGTAAAAATAAAATGAGATGTCAAAGTAAAAACCAGCCTCCTTCAAGAAGTTTGTCAGATGATAATGAGGAATTACACCTAAAAGGCTCGTCAGAGTGGGTGAAGATGAATTAAAATTTTGTCGGTAAAGATGACGAAGGCAAGGGCAGTCGGTGAGGACATGGCGAATGGTTAAAGCACTATTATGACATTTTGGACACTCAGGTTCCTGTTGTCCAAGTAGTAAGTATTTATGGGTAAATCTTGAATGCCCGATTCGTAGTCGTGTAATAAGAACATCATATTTTCTGGGGGTAAGTGTAGGCCAGACTGAAATTTGAGGTTTTATTACATACAATTTATTATTATTTTGGTTACTCCACTCCCTTTGCCACATATTTTTAAGATAGCTTTTAAGTGTGTGCTTTATGTCTTAATAAGGAACAGGACAGTTTAGAAGTATGGAAGCCTGCCTTTCGGCTTTGTCTGCTGCTTCATTGCCTTTAATGCCTACGTGGCCAGGAACCCAACAAAACAAGATGTCAAATCCCTTTTTCAAAAGGCCGTTGTAAGTTTTTAAAATTGAAATGAAAGTCAGTTGCAAGAGCTAGAAGAGAGAGAATCAAGAACACTCTTTGAGTCTGTATATATAATGAATTTTCTACTATGATGAGATGAAATAATGTTAAGAGCAACCTCAACAGCAAAAAATTCTGCAGAGAAGATGGAAAATGAATTAGGGAGTTGGTAGCTAAAACTGGTGTTACCAATGACAACACCACAACCGACTTTATTGCTTGTCTTAGAGCCGTCTGTAAATATCTCGACGTAGTCATTGTAATGAGAGCGATGAGATGAATAAAGGGCCTGAAAAATAGAAGCGTCAGTGTTAGGTTTGTCAAATCCTTTAAACGGATGAAGACAAGAAATAACCTGGAAGTTCGAAGGTGTCAGGTTTAAGAGAGAACGAGAACGGACATTGGTGTGAATATGAGAGGTGCCAGCAAGAAAGTTTTTAATCCTAAGAGCGAAATGTGGGATGCAAGATGGGCGATTCCCATAAATATTATGATCGTTACAGTTTAAATGAGAGTGAAGTGGATGACTAGGATGTGAAAGGATGCGATAGTACAATTCAAAAGAAAGTCTTTGTCTAATATTAGTGAGAGAAGGCTCCACACAGTCAACATATAAACTAAGGACTGGAGTCGTACGGAAAGCACCAGAGCAAATTCTGAGCGCACTATGATGTGTTGTGTCACGTTTTTTAATATAAGAGTGAGGGGCTGAGCCATAAACCTGACAAGCATAATCAAGTTTGGAGCGAATAGTGGCTCGATAAATTTTGAGTAAAGATGGACGGTCTGCTCCCCAAGAAGTGTTAGAAAGAACTTTTAAAATATTAAGTGCTCTGTCACATTTAGTTCTCAAGTGTAAAATATGTGGCATAAAGTTCAGTTTTCTGTCGAAAATAACACCCAGAAAGCGAGCAGTGTCAACAACGGAAATTGGCCGGTTATTCATCAAAATCTCAGGATCAGGATGAAGACCTCGTTTACGACAAAAATGCACACATTGTGTTTTGTCAGCAGAAAAATTAAAACCATTTTTATTTGTCCATTTAATTATGTTTTTTTATAGCAAGTGTTAATTGGCGTTCTATGAAGAGCATGTCATTTCCCTGGCAAGAAATTTGCAGGTCGTCAACATATAAACTCTCATGGACACTTTGCGGCAGCTGTTTTAAAATATCATTTATTTTTAAGGAAAAAAGCGTGACGCTTAAAACACTGCCTTGAGGCACACCTTCCTCTTGAAAATAAAAATCTGAATAAACTGATCCTATACGAATTTGAAAGCGTCTCACTCTTAAAAAGTTTTGAATGAAAATGGGGAGATTTCCACGAAATTCCAAATTAAAAAGATCTTTTAAAATACCATACCGCCATGTCTTGTCATAAGCTTTTTCAATATCGAAAAAAATCGACACCAAATGGTTACGTCTCACATTAGCTTTGCGGATATTTGTCTCTAATAATAAAATATTGTCAACCGTAGAACGGCCTAGTCGGAAACCACTTTGCCATGGAGAAATCAAATTATTTTTTTCAAGAATAAAAATCAATCTCGTATTTACCGTTTTTTCGAGTAGTTTACATAGACAGCTTGTAAGAGCAATGGGCCTGTAATTTTTTGGGTCAGTAGCATCTTTACCTGGTTTAGGAAAGGGAATAACAATAGCATCGTGCCAAGCAACAGGGAAAATATTTTCAGTCCAGATCCTATTGTAAAGATGAAGGAGATTTTTAAGAGACAGTTTTGATAAATGTTTAATCATAATGTAGGTAACACCATCGGGTCCAGGAGCAGAGTTACGACAATTTTTCAAACTATTTTGTAATTCATTTTCAGTAAAAGAACTATTGTACTCTGGTGAAGAACGGGAGTGAAAATTAATTGATGAACGTTCAGAATTATTTTTATATGACAAAAAAGGTTCGGAGTAGGAATTAGAGCTGGATATGTCAGATAAAGTTCTACCAATGGTGTTTGCAATATTTTTGATAGATGTTATAGTATGGCCATTATCTTTTAAAAATGAAACACTTTGATTAGAATATATTCCCATTGCTTTCTTGACACGATGCCACAGCTGTTTACTGCTTACATTTGAGGTAATGCTGGAAACATATTTAATCCAGGAATTTTTTTGGGAGTTTCTGCTGATTCTTCGTGCGGCTGCCCTTGCGTTTTTGAATGCGATATAATTAGCAGTAGTAGGGTACCTCCTAAAAATTCCCCAGGCTTTTTGTTGCTGTCTTTTTGCATTATTGCATTCTTCATTCCACCAGGGCTTTGAATGCTTACTGAGACGTCCAGAGGATTTTGGAATACTAATATCAGCTGCATTTATTATACATTTTGTGACATCAGTGATTGCTCTATTGATATCACCCTCAGTCATTTCGTCTGTGATAGTTGCATTTATAGTGAAAGTAGCCCAGTTGGCCTTGTCATAAATACAATGTAGATTTGTAGGATGATGATCATTAAAATTATGAAAAGATGAAAATAAAGGAAAATGGTCACTATTATGAAGGTCGTTACTTACAAAAAAATAAAAATATGGATACAAAGTTGGAGAGCAGATGGCCAGGTCTATTGCATGAAAAGTTCTGGAAGGTTCATGAAAATATGTATTGTCACCATTATTTAAAATACACAAATTATTGTCAGTGATTAAGTCTTCTATAGTTTGTCCACGAGGATTAATATCAGGACTACCCCAAAGTGATCACCAATCACCAAGAATTAAATAAGGTGTCGGCAGTTGAGAAATAAGCCTATTCAGGTCACATGGGCGAACGGTCATATTTGGTGGTAAATAAATAGTGCAGATGGTGATAAGTATGTGATTATGGATCTGAACTGCAATAGCCTGGATATTGGTATTTAACGTGATGCTAGAATGTGGAATATTGTTAGAAATTAAAAGGGCTACGCCACCTGTAGCTCTGTCAGAATGTACAAAATCTTTTCTAAAACACTGGTAGCCACGGATATTAACAATATCGTGTTGTCTTAGGTATGTTTCTTGGAAAGCAAAGCATATAGGTTGATGATCAGAGATTATTTCTCTTATTTCATCTCGTTTATTAATAAAACCTCGGCAATTCCATGAAATGAAATTGGTCATTTTTTTTTTTTTTTCTTTTAGATTATAACATCCACGTCATTGTCCTCTGATGCAGTGGACATACCGTCCTCCCCATCAGAAGGATGGAGGCTGATCGTATCATCTTGTTTTGGAAGATTTCCTTTATTATTTTTATTTGTAGAGGGAGTGGGCAATTTTGTTAGTTTCTTTTTCTTGATGATATTGAGACGAGAGGGTGAATTAGAATGCTTTAGAGAGGTAGAGTTAAGACTTTTTTCAGACAATAAGGTTTTAGCATTTTGTGGTATTTTCTTTAAGTTTCTTGATTTGGATGAAGATGGCTGTGAAGAGTTAGAAGCCTGAATTCGATTGGGTTGTAAGGTTGGGGAATTGTTTAATGCAGTTACAACTGGAGAGCTAGTATTATGAACGGTGCCAGTTTGGATTGCAATAGACTGATATGTTTTTTTGGTACCTATGGCAGCAGCGTATGATTTTCCAACAATGGGTGTTCTTGATTCTACAATTTTTCTTGCTTCGGGATATGATATGTTTTGCTTAGTTTTAATAGTTTGAATCTCCTTCTCAGTTTTCCATTTTTCACATGATTTTGAGTAAGATGGGTGATCCTTTTTTGTAATTCACACAACAGATTGGGGCTTTGCAATTTTCGCTATCATGGCCAATAGCACTACAACGGGCACATGTTTGTTTTCCTCGGCATGAATTTTTAGAGTGGCCAAAGCGTTGGCAATTGAAACAGCGTAGAGGATTTGGAATGTATTGTCTTATGGGGCATTCAAGGTAACCAGCTTTTATGGAGCGTGGTAATTTAGGGGAGTCTATTGTTAAAATAATGTGTTTTGTTGGAATAGGCTTATTGTCACGGAAAATAGAAATGCGTTTTACAGCAAGAACTCTTTGGTCTTTAAGGTTTTCTAGAATTTCGGATTCTGGTACAAATTGAAGATCGGATTCTGAGATGACGCCGCGGCAAATGTTTAGTGTTCTATGTGGACTAACGGTAACTGGTATGTTTGCAAATTGAGTACCTTTCTTAAGGTTGTTTGCTTGTTTCTCATCTTCTACCTCAATCAATAATTCGCCTGTTCTAAGTTTCTTTACTGACTTCGGATCACCCATAATCGACTGCAGTGCTTTCTGAATCAAAAAAGGAGAAGTGTGTGAAAAGTCTCCTTCTTTCCTTTTCACCACGAAAAATCTAGCATCACTATTCATAAATACATTGTTCTCACTTAAAGTTGAAGAAAACTCTTCAGCTCACTCTGCCCATGATTTACCATTTGAGCTTTTATTAACTTGGCCCGAGCCAGACGCATTATTCGAATTACCTATATTTGTAGCCATAATTAGAGAAATAAGAAAAAAGGGGTGAAAGCTTCTTCCAACATACAAACGCAAAGAGTTTTTAAGAATCCTCTCTGGGACACCCATAAACACTCACCAGCTACCAGGTCGCCGCCCCAGTTCAGGCACCACATGTGATAGTCGTGTTAGTCTGTTTCTCGTTCGAGTAGTCACCGTTGTCTCACCTTCACCAAGGGCACCAGTCTCCCAGTGTGACCCCAAGGCTACACTACCGTGGCACCCTCACCAGAAACTTTGCCCCGATAGCCAGCGCCACACCTTCACCGGACTTTACTTTGTTAATAGATTAAAAGTTAGTATATTGATTTTTATGTTGCATTTTACAATTTTATGATTTTTTTTTTACAATTTTTTTTTATGAACAAGCAACGCAAAAAGAAAAGAAGAGGTGATTCAAAGAACAAAACAAAAAAAGGGTAAGTAGAACATTGTTAGTGTTTCCATATTTTTGTGTTTTTCAAATTTTTTACTAGAACTTGAACATAACAAAACCTGACCAAGAACTTATTGGCAGAACACAATAGACAAAAAAAAAAACAGACCAAGAACTTATTGGCAGAAAAAAAACAGACAAAAAAACAGACCAAGAACTTATTGGCATTTGAAAAAATGTGAACATTTCAAAAAAAAAAAAAAAAAAAAAAAAAAAAAAAAAAAAAACCAGAAAAGAAAGAAAAAAAAAAAAAAATAAAATAAAATAAATAGAAAAAGTAGGAGAAAAAGAAAGATCACTCAGGCCCGGGGTTCGTGACACCCCCTGAATACCTGAAGAAGGTACCCCCCTCGGGGGATAGTTAACTGGGAAAAAAAATGTGTATGTAGGAGTCTCGCCTCCCCCCCTGGGGGGAAGTCCCCCCTCGAGGGGAGTAAATTATTATGATAGGTATCTTTCAAAAGAGCTCGCCAATACCTTTAAAACGAATGGTTGAACGATCGATCTGCGATAATTTAAAACAATGTTATCGAGTTTTTTTGCTTTTAAAAAAAAAAAAAAAAAAGAAAAAAAAAACTTAGAATTTTTTTTTTTTTTTTTTTTTTTTAACATTGAGAATAAAATGGACTGTTTTTGGATATTTGGTGTTACTCTACTTCTCTAATATGGAAATCGTCTGTATTATCATAAAAGATAATTTTTTTAAATAACAAAATTATTATTTTAAAACAGAATTATTTTTTAATAACCGAATTAAATTCTATATAAATGTAGGTGCATTAATGAAACGGGGGGTTGAGGTGGGTGGTAGCCCCCCTCACACAGAACTAATTATCATATAAAACTCTTCTTACCCATAAGGTAGAGAAAATTTTGTTTTGGGGTCAAATTTTCGAACGCGAGTTTTTGTTATATTTACATGTTCTGAGGACCCCTGAATACGAAAATCATGTTTTTACCAAATGGTCTGTGTGTATGTGTGTGTGTCTGTCTGTTATCAGCATATCTCAAAAAAAAAAAAAAAAAAAAAAAAAAAAAAAACATGGCAGGAAGTTCAAACTTGGTGTTCTAAATATGTATCATATAAGGATGCTACACTAAACTTTTCGTTAAGATCAAGCAAATGGTTCGTGTACAGGGACACTCAAAAGTATTCAAATACATTACGTCTACTGAGAAATCGCAGGTAAGTAGAGTTTAACATCTATAGACTGCACTAAACCAAATGAAACGAATATATATTTTTTGTAATAGAGATAGTTAATGGGGGAAATAATTGTGTATGTAGGAGCGAGCCTCGCCTCCCCCCGTAAATTTTCATGATGGGTATCTTTCAAAAGAGCTCGCTAATATCTTTAAAACGAATGGTTGAACGATTGATCTGCAATAATTTAAAACAAAGTTATCGATTTTTTTTTTTTTTTTTTTTTTTTTTTTTGCTTTTAACAAAAAAAAAATAAATAAATAAATAAATAAATAAAAAAACAAAGTTATCGATTTTTTTTTTTTGCTTTTAACAAAAAAAAAAAAAAAAAAAAAAAAAAAAATTAGATTTTTTTTTTTTTTTTTAATATTGAGAATAAAATGGACTGTTTTTGGATATTTGGTGTTTTACTACTTCTCTAATATAATTTTAATAAATTATTTTTAAAAAACAGAATTATTTTTTAATAACCGAATTGAATTCTAAATAAATGTAGGTGCATAATTGAAACGGGGGGTTGAGGGGGCAATTATCATATAAAACTCTTCCGATTTCTAATTTGAATTGTTTAACACAGGTTTACATAACAGCTTTATCTTACCTCTTAATCTGCAACCTGTATATATAGTATTAAATTTAGGGTAAGAGAAAGTCGTGTGAGTTACACACCAGATTATTTTGTTTAGTTTCGCTCCTCTCATTTCCTTTTCCTTTTCATTTTGGGAATGACCAATAAAAACATTAGGTACACACTTAGTTCCACAATATATAATTAATTAAGGTTTTTTTATTTAAAGTGAACTAATTTCTTTTTCCCACGTAAGTTGGGGACTTTGTTTATTTTTGGGTAATAACATGTGGAAAATTACCACACATCACATTTTGTCCCGCTGATTCTAAAAAATAAAATATATGTCCGATAAAATTTTTCCCAGATAGGTTGGGGTCAATGTAAAAATTATTGAATTTATATAGGCTAGGGCAGTTTTCCTTTTTTAGGTTTCTTTACATAATAACAATATTAACTTTTCAATACATGTTACTTAAAGTTTCAACCACTTTTACTAATCACACACAGGTTGAGGCCAAAATTTATTTATTTATTTTTTCACCATTCTCAATTCAAAATTCTAGTAAATTCCAGAAAATTCCTCTTCTTCCACTTTTAGTTTAGTTTCGCTCCTCTCATTTTTTTTCACAACTCCTTCCCCCCTCCCTCAACTTTTGGTTTCGCCAGTGTCTGGTCATCGACGGTTGTTTTTTTATTTTTCATAATTATAAACTATAATTAATTATTTTTATAATTATTTTTATTTTATTTTATTTATTTTAAGGCTTGTTATGAGAGTTTCGATTAATGAGCAATAAAATAGAAAAATAATAATTGATTTTAAATAAAGTTATGTTAACTACAGAGTTTCATACTCAAAAGCTTAATACAATAAATAAATAAACAAATAATAATAATAATAATTAATGAGAAGAATAACTATTAAAAAAAATAATATAATGCTCCATTAATTATAAAATCTAATGGGTTAGTTGTTAAATAATTGAAATATTTGTTAAATACTAGACTTTTCAGTTGAGAATTACAAATATGTGGGTAAAAAAATTTTAAATGTTGGCACCAACCTATGTGTGATTAATAAAAGTGATGGAAACTTATGAAAACTACTTTGAGTAACATGTAATGAAAAGGTAATATTGTTATGATGTAAAGTAACCCAAAAAGAAAAACCTTCCCTAACCTATGTAAATTAAATCATTTTTACATTGACCCCAACCTATGAGGGGAAAAATTTATTACGGGTTTAGAACCAGTACGCCAAAATATAATATGTGATAAATTTGCACTTGTGAATACCCAAAAATAAGCAAAGTCCCCTACTTACGTGGGAAAAAAAATTAGTTAACTTTAAATAAAAAACCTTAATTAATTATATATTATGTAACTAAGTATATATGTATCTATTGTTATCATTGGATTCAACCTATGTGTGGAAAAATACAAAAACCTCGTGACTGCAAATGTTGCTGTTGTTCCACTAACGATTTTATTTTCGCTTTAACGAGTGTCTAGTCGGAAATGTACAGATTATCTAGGTAATTTGCAGATTACCTAGGTAATTTGAGAAATTTAACAATTTTCCGAACTTTAACGGATCACCTTAGTTAATGGGCAGATTACCTATCTAATCTGCAGATTAACTGATTTCTGCACTTTAGCGGTAATATATATATATATATATATATATATTATTTTTTAATTATTATTATTATTTTTTTTTTTTTTCAGACAACACTAATTTTTTTGCATATAACTAGAACGGATGTCCATAAAATTTTACAAAACTTGATGAAAAATTGACAAACATTAGAGAAACATTATTCTGAAACATAAAATTCCCCCTTGTAATATTCGTTAAGATATGGGCGTTTTTAGTAAATATTATTTTACGGTGCATGCGCAAAAGTTAGAAAAATTTTTATTGCACAGGGTGAAAGCTAAGTATATTGAGCAACACTTGAGAAAAGCTCATTTGAATTGAGTAAATATTAAGCAAATTATCGGCAAATTAACGATCTAGATTTTATGTAATTTCCAGAGATGAAATTTCATAAGGGGTTTTCACATGCCGCGTATTTAATTTGAAGATCCAATTATTTCAATCACGTTGTAAAAGTTCTTTTTTGTGACAATTCTCTCATAAACTCATGAATCTTAGTAAATAAAAAAAATATGTTAAAGTTACAAGCCTATAAGTGGTTTTTCACAAAAAAGAAGTTTTGCAACGTAGTTGAAATAATTGGATCTTCAAATTAAATACGCAGCATGTAAAAAAAACCTCATGAAATTTCAAATCTCGAAAATACTAAATTCTAGCTCGTTCATTTGCCGACAATTTGCTTAATATTTACTTTACTGAAATTCGCTTTTAAAAAAAGTTTCTCAATATAACTAGCTTGGAACCTACGCAATAAATTTATTTCTGTAATTCTCGCATGCAAAGTAAAATAATATTTATTAAAAAAGCTCATTTCTCACCGAATATTACACGTGTGAATTTTATGTTTCAGAATAATATTAGTTCCCCATCATACTATAGGTATGGGGAACTTTGGTAATCGTGAAAATTTTCGAACTCAGTTTTTTGACTTTTCTACACGTTTTCAGGTGTGAGGAATCCGAAAATGACAAAATTTCTATGGTGTCTGTCTGTAGGGTGTCTGTTAGTGTGTCAGTGTGTCAGTTCGTTAGTGTGTCAGTGTGTTAGTCCGTTAGATTGTTAGTCTGTTAACACGATATCTCACGAAGAAATGATCGCAGAGAGGTCAGATCAGTTTTAAAATATTACTTTCGATACTGGCAAGAACCCTATTCATTTGCAACATTCGAATTTAAAAACTTCGTAAGTTATTAGAAATTTACGATTTTCTTAACATGGGAGAATAGGACAAAAATTCACTTAAACGTGCATTTAATGGAAACTTTTTACTGTAAAAATGTCAGACCAGTTTTAAAATATCAGTTTTGATGCCGGAATGAACATCAGTAACTATAAATATGCTACTTTGGAAATTTCGCATGTTATTGGAAATTTACGAATTTCTTAACATGGCAGTATAGGGCAAAATTTCACATAAACGTCAATTTTGAGAGATATTTTCATCGTAATGATGTCAGACTACTTTTGAAATATTATTTAGGACACTGGCATGAATATTAATGACTATGAATTTTCCAATATAAAGATTTCGTAAGTTATTGGAAATTTACGAATTTCTTAACATGGCTGATTTCTTAACATGGCAATTTCCCATAAACGTCAATCTTGAGGGATATTTTCATTGTAAAGATGTCAAACCACTTTCGAAATATTATTTAGGATACTGGCATGAATATCATAGACTATGATGTTTCAAATTTAAAAAATTCGTAAGTTATTTGGAATTTACGATTTACTTAACGTGTCAGACTAAGGCAAAATTGAGCAGAAACTTCCATTTTGAGGATCCTAAATACATTAGACAACTTCAAAATTACGTTTATGATATTTGTTTGAACATGATTGAATACAAATATTCTGATAGGAAAATTTCTTAAATTATTCGTAATTTACGATTTTATCAACATAGCGAAATTGTAAATTTTTCATATAAATATGAATTTCGAGGATTATTGCATTGGAAATAGTAGCATGAAAACTAAACAAAGAAATTGACCCCGATAAAATAAATTAATAGATTAGAATAAGATAAATATATCGAAGTGAACGGGGGATAGCCTATTAGGCGGGGATTTCATTCTGCCACTGCATCAAGCTTTGGTCAAATTCATTTCTTTTAACATGATTATAATATGTCTCGCACTACAAATTTCTGAGAACATAAATATGATGGGGAACTGAGCAGAGTCCACCTATGCCAACTAGTTTTTGTAATGTTATGTCAATTTTTCTGCAAGTTTTGTAAAATTTTAGGGGAATCCATTCCATTATATGGAAAAAACTCATGAAGAAAAGGAGTAATTTTTGAAAAAAAAAAAAAAAAAAAAATATATATATATATATATACATATATACAGGGTGATTCAGCGATGATGGGACAAACTTTTAGGGAGGTAGGACAAGGTTGACTATATGTCCTCGAATCTCGCGGACAGTCCCCGAAAACAACCTTCGTCCCCAAAAAATTACATCACACTTGGGGACGCCGGTTAAAAAGTTATTAATGCTATAATAGTTTATTATATGTATAATAAATAAGCTGAAATAGGTTCTGTTAGGTGCTTTATACATAAAAATTACTAAAAATTTTCGATTTATTTATTTATTTATTTTTTATCCACGAATTTCGAGGACGCCGCCATATTTGTCCTCGAATTCAATGAAATAGTTATGGTCACTCTAGGTAGGACACATCATTAGGACTCAGAACTGTTTAGGAACCTTTGTCCCCAAACGTCATTTTAATCCTTTACGGACCACGTGTTTTCTGAGTTTTTTTACCAGTAAGCTCCTCATACTTTCGTTCTTCTTGAATGGTGTATTATTTAAAAGAGAGATTCTATTTAAAATTTTTATCATACAAAATGCCTTAAATAATAAAAATTTTATTTCCGAATAATGCACAATGCTTGAATAAATATTAATATTGTAAAGGTTTTTTAGATATACTGTAACACACAGAATTTAAAAGTTACATCGCAGGTGGAGTTTCAAATACCAATATTTCTACGGTCATGGAACAAACATTAATGGGTTGAACAATTTACTAAGTCATACATCTTTTGTATAGGCGTAACACACACACACACACACAAAAAAAAAAAAAATATGAAATAAAAAACACTGTGCAAAAAACGAAAGTAAAGCGGTATAAAAACAAATAGTAAAAAAAAAAAAAAAAAATGCTTCTTTGCATCAATATTTACAATAAGTGTTCAAAATTGTGACCACCAGCCGTAATGCATGCTTGATAGCGTCGAAGTGTGGATTATCGAACAGCTCCGAGAATTCCAGGTGTTTCGCGCACTTGTGTAGCCGCAATGCACCTTCGAGCAACGAGGTCCTCTGGTGAATCAACAGGAGTCTCGCAGATGATGGCCTTCAGTTCAGAGGCCCCCATAAGAAGTAATTAATGCTCGATATAGCGCGTGGATATGCTGTTGCCCACAGATGAGTATTGTACGCATTGAAAACGCCTTCCTGTGTAAAAATTGCCTCATCTGAGAACAGAAGAAAAGTTGCAAAATCTTGCTGCAACGCACACTGTTGCAAGAAACATTGGCAGAATTCTACGCGCAGAGGGTCATTAACTTGCAATGTTTGAATTTTCTGAATATGGAATGGGTGTAAGTGTTCTTCATGTAAGACTCTCTGAGCAAAACTGACTCGCATGTACATGACGTGCAATATATCTTGTACTTGTGCCGGGTGTTTCATCCACAATGTTTAGAATGTTTTTTTCCTATGTCTGTATGTCGAGCAGTTCTTGTTCCAGTCCTTGCGTTAGAGTTAGCGAGAAATGTACTATTTTCACAAAGATTCCAATGCAGCCGTTCAAAAAATTTGTGATTCGGCATGCGCCTGTTTGGAAATCGTTCCTGATACAGTCTTAGCGCTGCTCCACTGTTCCCATTAGCAGCACCGTACATTACATGCATGTCTGCTTTTTCATTATTAGAAAAATCTCTCATCATCGTCGAAAAACACAGTTTAAAATTGTACTTTACAAAACATGCAGATAACGAATGATAAGGTCCACTAAAGCTTTCTACCTTAAGCATTACCAACAAATCACCCCAATTTTACTTAGTTGTATTATTAGTGGTAGTTGCAATTTTAAGCATTTATTGTCAATATTACTGCAAAGAAACAGTCTGCGATGTATATGAAACTCCGCCTACTGCGTAAGTTTTACATTTCGTGTGTTACACTACATCTAAAAAATTATTCACAATATAAGCATTTATTCGATCACTGTGAAGTATTCGGAAACAACATTTTTATCATGTATTTTGTAAGATTAACAGTAAAAAACAGAACCTTTCTGTTAAATAGTGCACCATTCACAAGCAATGGCAGTAGACGGAGCTTTTTGTTAAGAACCAGAGAAAACACATGATCCATAATGGGTTGAAATGACGTTCAAGGACATGAGTTCCTGTGCAATTCTGAGTCCTAATGATGTGTCCTACCTCCCCACAAAATTTGTCCCATCATCATTGAATCACCCTGTATATATATATATATATATATATATATATATATATATATATATAAATGATAGATATAATAAAATTTAACCTTAAATTTCTAGCATTTAATAGATACACGTTAATACCAACACAACAAAAACGAAACTGATTGTAACACAGTACAAAAACTAGCACAGGAACGTTGCGATTCATATTTAGATCCAATAAGAGACAAAACCAATTTAAATTACTTACGCCTACTGGAGTAAAAAAGAACCATTAAACATAGTGACGGAGAAAATTGATGAAGGATCTCACACAATGTATTAAAAGTGATTCAGGTTTCAGTTAAAAAGTATGAAAAAAAAAATAAAGGACCTCAGGAATAGTAACTGGAATAAAAAATGCTTAAAAATAGAAGTATTATCTGATCAGGGAGCATGTATTTCATTAAGGCTGCAAAAGTTGCAATATTTCGTAAAAAATAGCCAACAATAGCAAAAATAAATTATTCATGCTCCAATCGAGCAGCAAAACCATATCGAATGAGAAATGAAATGAAATATTAAGTCAAATCATCAATGAAACCAGAGAGAAAAACGGAAAAAATCAGAGTAACCACATGTAAAGCTATCACACAACACGGATAATAGGTTGTGGCCTCATAATAATGAAATTAAAACTAAATTCCTTGCAAACTTCTGTTAATCGATAAAGAATTAACAACTCAGCATTTTCATTAACGATAAAATTCACTGTGTAATTGTATATTAAATTAGTTACATTTTAATTTTTACGTAAATCAAATGACATAAAAACATTCATGGAAAGGAAATTAATGACAGCAAGCGGTATATATATATATATATATATATATATATATATATATATATATAAGCGCCAAAATAATTGCGCAAATTCCGCAACAAAACATAAAAACGTTGTACATATTATGTAGAATAATGTATTAAAGTTACAAGTCATTTGTAGCGTTTTATCAGACAGGGTGATCCAAAGTATTTTCGCTCTTCTTTAACTAATGGTTGGTTCCCTAATTGCAGTCTGGATTAAATCGATAGATGAAGCAAGGAGTTTTTTTATGTGTTCTTTGCATGTGTGTTGTTCCTGACAATTTCGTCTAGTATTTTTTTTTCCCGAAAAAATGAATTAAAAAAAAAAAATCTGATAATTTGATCACTCATTGTATATATCTGCATTGTGGACATGTCTCCTTTACTAATTTAACATCTATTTTTTCTTCATGAGTTCCAGTAATTGTCAAAAATCATTTCAATCTCTTCATTGAAAATCTATGTATTGCTTTATACAACGTGGTATTAGCAGAAGAAACACAAAATCTCTAAGTTACATTTAATTACAGTGGTTGGTAAAATTCTTAATGTGTTGGCCATTCATAAAATTCCATCCAAAAGGCGAGTAATATCTTTTCCAGAATGAACTGTTTTAGACTTTTAAGGTCTGCCATTTTATTGATATTTATGGGATTTTTTTTGCAGTTCTAATTTCATGGACTGTATTTTGAGAGGATGAGAATAATCATGCTTTTAAAAGCAGAAATGATTGAAGAGGAAACCATCAATAAACTCAGATGTTACAATAGCACCGTGATTTTTAGAAGAACATTCCAACTAATTATACGAAAAAAATCAAACATTTTTTCTGTCTTTGATGGGCAAGCTTCTTGATCAACGTGACGTAGTACTATCGAGGTAGTAAGTGGAAATCTAGTGCAGATAATCACGAATCATTGAAAAATTGACGATGATTACACTGAATTTGCCACCTACGTTTCAAGTATTTGTCTGTATATGAATGTACACATCGAAAGTATATATTCTATCAATATTTTTTAATTTCTTCTTGATTAATCCAAATTTTCATTCACAAGGTAGGTAAGAATTACCTCTCATTGAAAAAAAGAAATGATTTTTTTTTTTTTTTTTTAATCTTGAGTTCTACGAATGTCATTATGGTCCGAATGAATACAGGGATTTGTTTTCCCTCCCGCAGTTGTCATAAAAAACATAGAACTCCTCAACTTCGGAGGGTGAAACTTTGAAGTTCGTGCAAACGATATCACGTCATCAGAATATTTTCTTGCAACTCCCTCATGATAAACATAACTTGTTTATCATGAGGGAATGTATTGTCACATTATGAATATTGAAGTTGTTGACACCAAACTGTCGATAGTAATAAAGAATCTGAATGGGCATTTTAGGAAAAAAAAAAAAAGTCATAAAGTCAAAACAGTCTTAAAATTTTGCTGTCCTCAGTTTAGGTTGAAGAAATAGTTTCTTTAAAAGAGTTGTAAAACTTCTGTCTTCTTCTTTTGTTCACAATTAATAGGAACACAACGACTCGTTTTGTAGTTTCATCTGATTAAGAACGCTTAATTTTATTGTTTAGCCCCTCATACGTAGCACAAATATCCTGGGGAGGTATCCTGTAACCCAATTAAAACCTCTTACGGAAGTAATTCCAGAAGAAGTGATACTTCGCTTTTCCTTGAAGATATATATTTCAAAAATGAATCCTGCATTGTTTTGACGCAAGGTCTGACGCAAGATACTTCGTGAACCTTGAAGAATATTTCGACTATTTTAAAGAGATAGACTGAATATGCTCATGAATCAAAGCGGAGGCTTAGGAGTCATAGTATTCACACTATGGATCATACTTCTTAAATCATTTAATGATTCACCCTTTGTCAATAAGTTTGCAGTTCTCTTATCCCGTTTTCTGCTAAAGTTATGCACATTCAAAAACATTCATAAAAGCTGCTCTGCATACTTGTAGGAGTTATTACTGAACAGTAATATGATACATTATCAATTTAACTTTGGGTTTACATTGGTCATCTGTTGTTAAGCTGGGGCGTCGCCTTTGGATAGAAGACAGTTTCATCAGCCAGAGGGAATGACGTAAGAAAACCCAGAATGACTCGTCACCTTCATTTCATTGAGAACAGAAAGGCAACATGTCCGATACATAACTATTTTCTGCCTAAAACTATTTTTCGGATAATTTTCTTTTCTCCCGTACAGAACAGAAGGATGACTTTCCTTTTTACAGGAAATATGAGTCTATAGTATATTAGGAACACGTTGGTGGCAATAACTGATCTTCATTAAAAATTGGACATGTCCCCTTTCTGCAATCAGTGGTTCATATAATGGTTTAATATATTATAATGTTTAAAAGTCCCTTTAATACATTTTTTTCAGTAAAGTAATTTAGTAAATTCTAGAAAAAAATTAAAGTTAACACTTAACAGGACACTTCACCTAACGTTTATAGCAGCCTTATACCAGGTTATTCTATGGAGAAATTTGTTCTCAAAATAACTCATTAAATAAGGTATTTTTTCTTCTTTTTTTTTTTTTTTTTTTTAATTCCCTTTTGACATTTAGAAAATTCACTACCATTAGATTGATTCCCGTTTTCCAACAATTACTTTATTATTATATATTTTTTTTTAAACATTTCTTTTTGAGACTATAAAGAGAAAAATATATGCTTAGTCAATGATTTGCAATTTAGAGCTTTAAAATGAAATATTAAAGATCCAAAAAATTATTTTTGAAAAACAGGAATCAGTCTAATAGTTTTGAGTTTTCTAAACTTGAATTAATAAATATACTTTAGGTAATCAGTAATTTTGAAAAAAAAAAAGAAATCCATATAATAATATAAGACAAGGCTGACACCCACTTTAAGTGCAGTGTCTCCTTAACGCAGAAAACATTAAAGTCAATTTCTTTAAATAAAAAAATATTAAAGCATAACTGTATGCTCATAGTATACTGTATATTTCTGGTGTTCTTTCATTAGATTCAACAGGTAGTAGACTTAATTTCTTTTAGAAATTATTATTATTATTTTTTAAGCTCCCAAAAGTATATCCTACATGTACCGTAGCCTCTTAAACTAGATGCCTGTCACGTGGCTCATAAACTTGGCAACAGTTCAAGCGGTAGACAGCGCCATCTGGTACAGATTGCTCGACTTTTTTATTCAACTGTCACCAATAATTTTAAGAAGTGATATATGATATATATAATTGACATTTCTTTGATTCTATTTGCATTTTATGTATATCAAATCCCATTTTTAAAAAGTTTTGGTGGATGTTGAATAAAAAAGTCGCGCAATCTGTACAAGGTGGCTCTGTCTACCGCTTGAACTGTTGCCAAGTTTACGAGCCACGCGACAGGCATCTAGTTTAGGAGGCTATGCATGTACACACAACACAGATATGGTAAGTTATTATGGAATGCCTCCGGTAACTGTATCACTATTTTCAATACTGTTCTTTAATAATAATTATCTGCTATTTAAACAAGACAAAGATTAGAATTTTGAAATAGCGAAAAAGTGTTTATATTTCGATATAACTTGTCACCGTTAAGATAATTGTAAAAAAATATTTTTATTGTCTTTATTGAAAACAAATTAAAAATAAAATTGCTATTGTGTAAAACGATGGAGTTTAAAAAAGTGACTGTAGAAAAAGTGTACACTTTTGAACAGCAAAATGAAACAATTAAGCTATCCATAAAATTTTTAATGGTGTGCTTCATGATTAAATACTTTTTAATATTTTATTGATTTTTATGAAACTGTAGAATAATATTTTATTGCTTGAGTTAAAATAACTTACAACTTATTTTTCACTATTTACTGCAAGAGTGCCTGTTTTATATCCTGTACTCAAATTTAAACACATTGAAAAATTTGTTACTTTTATGACTATTAATCATGTTCATATTTTCATTTTATGTAATACATATTATTTAGTATAATAAATTGTAATTTGTTCTACAAATGTACCATTAAATAAAAAAAGATTATGTTACCTTTTTCTGGAGCAGAAAGTCTTATAATGATTTACTTTACATATCGCATATTGGCAAATGTGACATTGCAATACTCCCTTTATTTGATTGTTGCAAACCTTAAGAATAAAACATATTTTCTTAAAAGTCATCTACAGTTTCCATAGCTTAAATTTCCCATTTTTTTTATTGGCTAATTCATCTAAATTCCAACAAGTCTATTGGCTTCTATTCCTCCCCAAAAATGCATGTCCAGTTCCTATTTATGAACTCAAATACTACTGGCAATTTTTTTGAACGATCAGTGCAATTTCAATGCAATAGAAATGACAGTATGCAGATTTTATTGATCGTATCACTTTCACGTTCTGGGCATAAACGGACACAAAATTACTGTTAAGAGATATAAAACCTTATAAAAAATATTTATTCCATAGAGATTTTCATAATTTTGGAAACTACTTTATATATCAATAGTTTCTTAAAGAAAATAAACAAAGCTTTTTTTTTATTTTTAAGTTTGGAAAGTGAATTTTTTTTAAAATTATATTTGGCTGAATATATTCCGTCTCAAACGAAGATTTTTATGTACAAGTGTCGCCAAGTTGCGATGAAAAAAAAAAAAAAAAACTGTAACTAACATCTCGAAGATAGATTGAAGCTTTAGTAAAAATCGTTCCCTGTTATCACAATAAATTCTAGTCCACTTTGAAAGCGAGTTCTAAAAACCCAATTAGAATTCTAGAGTGTTTGGCTACATTATCGGGGGGGGGGGGGGAGGAGGGTCAAACTTATTTGAAAATTTCTGCAAATAAATACGAACACAAGGCAAGTTTTAGAAAATATAATTTGAGTTTATTACACAATTCAAAGAAAGCAAATGAGAATTTCTCGCAGTACTAGGGATTCATAATATTGTTTAACTATCTAGAAATGTACAGACTATAAATTCTCGATCATTTCGTCCATCCAGATTATTGGTTTACCTTAGAGCATAGCTCAATATCTATATTTCTAAGTTAAGGATTCCTTGTGGATTAAGGATTCCTTGAAAATGATTACTTGTTCATTCTAGTTGTAGGCAATGTGCCGATACTCGAACACTTTTTTAAGTAAGCATTTAAATAGTAAATATAGAAAATTTTAAATTTAAGAGTAAGGAATGTTCTAAATAATTATTCCCTCTTAAAAGAAACAAAAGAGTAAATAAATAAATAAAATATAATAATTATAATATTAATAATCACTACCACATTTTTTTTTACATGGCGAGGCATATCTCTTATGTACTTCTTTAGTTTTTCTTATTCAATTAAATAGCAATGAACACTGTCTAAATTAAAACAATATCTCATCAGATTGAAAAAGTAAAACTATACCCACATCCGATGCGAAATAAATAAATAAATAAATAAAAAGTAAATAGGCAAAAATAAATCCAGAAAATAAAGATTGAGCCGCTGTATTGTATTTTGAAAAATTGCAAAAGCAGATATAACAGCTTTCCTCTATTGGAATTTAAAATATGTGTAAAAAATAAAAAGTCTATTAGAAAAAAAAAAAAAAAGAAAGAAAGAAAGAAAGGAAAGCAAGGTTTACAGTACTTAATTTAGAACGTAAAAAAATTATTTTAATATATTTTTCCTTATATATGTATGCAATGTAGAAAGAAACGCTGTGTTGCGTTTCTTAGAAAAGTCTTCTTATTCATTTCATAAAACGTTTTTCATAAAGTTTTTCTCAATTTAATTTTTAATTTTTTAATTTTTTAATTTTTTTTTTTTTTTACTTTGTGCAATGGAGACAAGAATAGAAAAGAAAAGATTTATTTATTTATTTATTTATTTATTCGTGTAAATATCCAAAAAATAAAAGATGATTCTTAACTTAAAATATGAAGTTGTATTTCTCAAAAAAAAAAAAAAAAAAACTATATTAATTTTTTTTTAATTTCTCATGTACTTTTCATCTCAATTTTAATTCATTTTTAGTTCCCCATCATACTGTAGGCATGGGGAGCTTAGGTAATCGTGAAAATGTTCGACCTCGTTTGTTTGTCTTTTTTACACGTTGTCTGGTGTGAGGAATCCGAAAATGACAAAATTTGTATGGTGCCCGTCTGTAGGGTGTCTGTTAGTTTGTTAGTCTGTTAGTCAGTTTGTTGTCTGTGTACACGATATCTCAAGAATAAATTAGTCGCAGAGAACTCATATCAATTTTAAAACATTATTTTCGACATTGGCAAGAATCTTATTCATTTGTAACATTCGAATTTAAAAAACTTCGTAAGTTATAAATTTACGATTTTCTTAACATGGGAGAATAGGGCAAAATTTCACTTAAACGTCCATTAAGTAGAAACTTTTTTATGTAAATATGTCAGGAAAGTTTTAAAATATCAGTTTTGAATTTGGAATGAACATCATTAACTATACACATGCTAGTTTTCGCAAGTTATTTGGAATTTTTGAATTTCTTATCATGGTAGAATAGGGCAAAATTTCACATAAACGTTATTTTGACGGATATTTTCATTGTAAAGATGTCAGACCACTTTTGAAATACTATTTAGGACACTGGCATGAATAATATTGCCTATAAATTTTCCAATATAAAAATTTCGTAAGTTATTGGAAACTTACAAATTTCTTAACATGGCAGAACAGGGCAAAATTTCATATAAGCGTATATCTTTAGGATATTTTCATCTTAAAGATATCGAACCACTTTTGAAATATTATTTAGGATACTGGCCTGAATATCATAGACTATGATTTTTCCAATTAAAAAAAAAAAAAAAAATGTAAGTTATTTGTAATTTACGATTTACTTGCAGAATAAGGCAAAATTAAACATAAACGTTCATTTTGAGGATCATAAACATATCAGACAACTTAAAAATAACATTTATGATACTTATTTGAACCTGATTTACTACAAATATTCTAATAGAAAAAGTTAGTTAATTATAATTTAAGATTTTATCAACATAGCAAAATTGAAAATATTTCATATAAATAGGAATTTTGAGTATTATTGCATTGGGAATAGTAGCATGAAAACTAAACAACGGGACTGACCCTGATAAAATAAATTAATAGATTAGAATAAAATAAATATATCGAAGTGAACTGTGGATAGCCTATTAGGCGGAGATTTCATTCTGTCACTGTGTCAAACTTTGGTCAAATTAATTTCTCTTAACATGATTATAGTGTGTCTCGCACTAGAAATTTATGAGAAAGTAAATATGATGGGGAACTGAGCAGAGTCAACCTATGCCAACTAGTTTTTTTTAAGTATTTGCTAAAGGAAAAAAAGTAAAATCTTTTTCAAGTGTTTTGTTTTATCTGAAAGTTATAGATCTGTTGTGCTATGAAATGTATGTCTGCCTTTTTGACATGATTTAAAAACAGCTTTTTTTTTTCTGCAATCCACATTACTCATACCTTTCGAACGATACTACTTTTATATTCCTCCTCTTAAAAAATAGATCGAGAACATACGGCAAATTTCTTGTTTGTGTATTATTAAGCAAATAAAGATACAGAAAAATATAAATACATGTAGAGTGCCTTAATATACATTCTATAATATATATATATATATTATTAGACAGGAATTATAAATATATTTTTGTTTTCGTTCACTACCTTCAAATAACTGTAATGAAAACAAGCAATTCCTTTTTGTAAGTCAAATTTAAATGAACTTTAAATAATTATTTATATTTCTTACATGTACAACTAATTAATGAACAAAATAATACGAGAACAAAATTTTTAGTACTATTACGATGAGTTTAAATATATCGTAAATTAATGTGTTGAGTACATTTGAATAGAATTCAAATAAAAAAAAAATTACAGCTACATTTTAAAAATATATTCAAACGAGAATTTTTCCCATAAACAAAGTACAGGCTCCAATTAATGTTTAAAATACTCCTTAACAGTAAACATTTCTATACTTATTTAATGCATATTCAAATATTTTTCAAATTAAGTGGCCTTTTCATTGCTCTTTGTAATTAATGCAACTAAGTGTTTTGTAATTAAAGAATATTTACTCTGTTTTAAATAAAATGTTCTTGAATAAATGAGGGAAAATTAAATTTTCAGTGTTGAAATTTGTGTATAAACACGCGAATAGGCGAGTAAGAGGAAATAATTTAGAAGCACGTTTGAAAATTTTCTAACGTATTTTTCTTTCTTCTAATTTTGAAACTGAAAGTGTGCAAATTTTTTAGTACAAATTAAAATGTTAGATATTCAACAGTTTATAGTGTAAAATAGAAAATGCACTGAAACGAAAATAATCATTCTCAAGAAATTCATTCTATTTAAAATAAAAAGGAAAATAAAAATGCTAACAGAACTTAAAATTTTATCATTATTTTTAGCTATATGTCTTTATAATACATTTTAGTTAATGTAATAATTTACGGTTATTATTACAATGTGAAATATTAAATGCATTCAATAATTAAAGGCAATATTCAACTTTAATTTTTTTGGAGAATAATTAAATCAATCATTAAGAAATATATAACATCAACGGAAAAATAGTTTAAAAATTTATTAAAAACCACATAATTTCGCGTCTTAAGCGGATTCGTTTAGGAAAGTTGTTCTTAATTTTCTCCAATTATGTTAGATTACACAAATCAACCCAATTGGGCAAATGTTGATTTTGAGCATTTACACCTGTTATAATAGCCAAATCTAAGGACAATTGTAAACATATTTGAGGACACAACCCATACTGTGAAAAATGCACTTCGAACATCATAGACCTAGCTTTAGTTAGAACTTAACTTTCTACATACTCTGAAAATGTTTTATGACTGACATATATATATATATATATATATATATATTTATATTGAAAACTTTTTCAAACATTGAATTGATGAAACCAAGAAACGTTGAATAAGATGAAACCAGAAAAAAAAATACAAAAAAAAAAGATTACAAATATCAATCAACCTTAAATTGACAGATGCAAATTCATTACGTTTTCAAGGTTATAGAATGAGTATTGCATGTAAAATAGGTGTTATTTATGTCTTGTTTTATGCAAATTGCTGACCATTTACAACAAGCTATACAATATAACACCAAAAAAAAAAAAAAGTTTAAACTGAAAGAATAATATGTGAAAAACCAAATGAGAATTAAACTTATTTAAATTCAAGCAGCAATTTCAAAATTATTAAATGAAATACTAATAATAATAGTTAAATGAAATACTAGTAATAATTAATAAAACTAAAGTTTAACATGCACGTGAAAAACTGGTATAATTAGCTTAATCACTAAACAAACATTTGGCTGCACACAGGTAAACTCACAGTTAATTTTGGAATCGAATTAAATAACTGATCGATTAATTTATTTTTGCAATCGTATTTGTCAACTGAACGATAAAGTTGAGTGAACTATTTGATTTTTAATAATTAACATAAAAGTGATAATTTAAAATTAAATTTTTATTAAAAATTGAGATTAATTTGATTTTCAAAAATTCGGAAACTCAGAAGTGTCATTTTGTTGAAACACAAAATCAAACTAGTAAGTAATCAGCGCCATCTTTTAGAGTGTAAAAAATGTAATGACCCTATTTTTTTTTAGTGTGTGTGTGTGTGCTGAATAAACTCTAATCAAATGTTATCATTTAAAAACCCAATTCCGAGTTAATAAAAGAACACTATGCGATATGTAATTAAAATTAAGGTTATTAATTAAAATTCAATAGATATTTTTTTACTTACTTACTTAATTTATTTTATTTTATTTGTATTTATTTATTTATTTATGTTTTTTTTTTTTTTTTTTTTTTTTTTTTTAATGTAGATTTGATAAATGTTTCCATTGTCAATTTAACTAATTTGAAAGTTAATAATATAATAATAAAAACTATTAGAAATTTTATTTTTATTTTTTTTTTGTAAATACATATGCATATATATTTACATATACAATATATATACATATATACACATATAAATACGCGAGAATCACAATCCCTCCCAACCATCCAGCCAAACATATACATATATATAAAAGAATAGAAAAGAAAATGGTGAATCTTGTAAAAATAGTTCTGTGTCAGTCTTATAAATCCTAGTTCCCTTTGCTGTGGCGAGTTCTAGAAACCACTATTAGAATTCTAGAGTCTTCACTTAGATTATATTGATCAAATTTATTTAAAAATCTCTCAAAATACACACAAGAGACTAGTTTTACTAACTTCAATTTTATTTTATGACCCGATCATATAGGAAATCAGGCGAGAATTTCTCGAATTACAAAGGAATCATAATATTCATAGTACTGTTTTACCATATAGAAAAGTATAGGTAAGATATTCTCGATCATTTCGTCTATCCCATTTATTTGCTCACCTTATGCGCATTACTATCTATATTTCTAGTTAAGGAAATCTATATTTCTAGTTAAGGAATTCAGAAATTTGCGATTATTTCGTTTTAGATGAAGGCGGTATATTTTTATATTCGGTGTATTCAGGATAAAATGATTCATATCATTTCCGATTCACTGATCTCTGTGTGTTTCTTGCAAGAATAAAATATCGTAATTGGATGTGTAGTGGAGTTTCTTAGATCGTTCATTTCCTAAATTATACGACCTTTACCTCCAATAGAAGCATTCAATTGAGAACGCTCCTAGAGTATAAATAAGGAACCATTTTTCACGTGGAGAATAGCTCAGAAGAATCGAGTCGTGTGGCAGTGCTTAAAGCTATTATTTGCCTTCATTGGTTTTATAAGTTTACTATTTCGTTTTAGAACATCCTATTTAGAGATACAGAATTAAAAAAAAAAATGTATGTATGTTACCAAATAGTGAATTTATATAAATAATTTTTCAACTTAGCTATTGTTTGAGACTTAGAATAATCCATCTTTAAAATCTATGTAGTTGTCTAAATCGTACAAGACACGTTGGTTCCAAAATCGCACAGCTACGATTTAGAAGCCTATTCTATGTTCCATACCTGCTGTGTAAGTTATAGTGAATTCAAGAACACGTAATGACATTAAACTTTGAAAATTGAGACATTTTTATAGAAGAAGGAAAATTATAAAATTTAGGGAAAAAATGTTAAATTATGAGTTTGTTTGTGGAAGACAAGAGTTGATCTGTACCATTTTCATTATCATTCTAGACCTACTGCTAGGTTTCCAACTGGCTATACGTACTAGAGTTCTGAACAGGCAAAAAACTTCGGCTCATGCGAAATCTTTTCTTACCCAGTCAGGCCCAATATGACAACTAAAAGTTAAATCAGTTCCGTCCTATTATTTTCTTTGGCAGTGTATGGCCAGGTGCGGACAAAACCGGATAAAATCATATCCGAAACGATTAAAAAAATAATAATTAATTAGTTAATTTTAAAAAAATCTATGCAAGTGATTTTTAATGTAGTGCTTTTTAGAAGTTTTATATAGCGAGGCAATACATTATAGATTATAAAAACCACTGATCACACTTAAAATACAGTTACATATAAACATATGTCTTTATTACGGAAGGATTCCGTATATTCCTGTGTGCGCCTCTGCACACAGCAGACAGAAAGTCAATCCGGAAATGTAAGTACTCATGAAATAACGTAGAAAAATATTAAAAATGGCTATTGGTAAAATTCTATTTTCACTCATTTCCACTTGTATCCAGCTATGCATCTAAATGATTTTGTGTGAAACTGTAAACGAAATATTAAGGCTAAGACTATCGGACATAATGCCTCATAGACTTACGTATTTAATTTCTTTTGCTTGTTCAAGTGCAAAAAGTAGTAGCTACATGCATATTATTTTCATTAAGAAACTTGTTCTTGTCACTTTCAAAAATCTATATCAATTTCAAGACAGGCTAAATATATTTACGGAAATCAGATTATGAATAGACAAACATCCAAGAGGAAGTTATAAATACATTTTAACAGAATAAAATTTCATATGACATTCTAGCATATAAAATTAAGTAAAGTTAATAACTAAAGAAATGTTTTATAATTTACTTCCTTCATGAATTGATGAATAAAATGGAAATAAACAATTCCGTGCCGACAAGACCCCGAGAAAATTTTATTCAAGTCCGGACCGAGCATATACAAATAATAAAGCTCGATCCCAGCCCGACTCGAGTATGCAAAATAATATTAAACCTTTGTAAGGCACAGCCTGTAAATAGAGAAAATCAGAGCGAGGCGCACTAGGCTCGGCCCTCTAACCTGGACTCATTCAGAGATCTAATACGTTGTAGAGGTCTAATATGCAGAGATCTAATATGTGCTACTAATGCTTATTTATAAGCACGAGCCTATCAATAAGCTACCGATGATTATCTATACATCGAAATAAGTTAGTTCTATATCAAACCAAGCACCTACTGTAACAAAGAATGATGTCGTCATTGAAGTTAAATCTTATAAATGTTTTTTTTTTTTCTGTCAAGCTAAATCAAATTAAGAGCAATGATTAACAAACTGTGGAACTGACCTACATTTTTCCTTTTCTTTCTTTCTTTCTTTCTTTCTTTTCTGTTTTTTTTTTTTTTTTTATCTTTCTTTGGGCACAATTTTGGTGTTATGTTTCATGCCGGTTTTGTTAGAAGCTGGAAGTTATCTTGAATACTTATCGCGAAATAACTTATATTGAACAGATATTATATCGATGTTTTCCATTTCTTATGCTTATAGTTAGTCTTTCTATTAGAAAATATAAAGACATTTAATGCGCAAATGAGAGAAAAAACATAAACCACGAAAACTAAATTTCACATAATAACGATTATTGATTAATTTAATGTCAAAATAGATATAATGAAACTTCATGACACAAATGGTTTTATTATGTATAACAAAATTTTAAAATACATAGTTTAAGAGTTTAAAAAAATAAATAAAGAGTTCTAACTAATATTCAAAGGATTTATTTAATTATTAATGTATTTGTATTTTAGAAAGATTTTAATTTTCCTATAAAGGATATATATATATATATATAAATTTAAAAAATGAACGCCACCAAATCTTGCCGAAAATATTCATTTTCTTTTATTTCTCTTGTAATGTCAGAAGTGTTTCATAATTTATTCTTGATTGGCGATTTTCATATTTTTCGCTTTTGAGGTATAATACGGATTTGAGTAAAACAATCATTATTTACAAAATACCACGTGCTTAAAATTATTTACAAATATCTTCTATTTATCCATAATTCCCATTTATTTAAAAAGATCTATTTTTATGAAATTATAAATTTAAAATTGTTTGCCTTATTATTATTATTATTATTATTATTAAAGATTAATTTACAAAACACCCTCGGGAATTACCTTTCTCAAGATATTCTTTAATATTCTGTAGAAAATGTGAAAGTGGACTCTTTCTTTTCTGTACATAACCACAGTGTTCCATGTTTTAGATGACGTTCAAATCATTATTTGTAATATATAGATAGTAATAAGTAACATAAATAAATGCTTTTTTTTTTATTTTTTTTTTTTAAGGATTAATTAATTTTATTTGATGCATAACTTACATCTCCGTATAATTTATATCCCCCTCTCTCTCTAAACAGGGTGTACGAAAAAGGTTAAAACGCGCTTTATTTCTTTACTCGTTACTGATAAATGGACAGTGTAAATTGAAATATGTCCAAATTATCGTAGGAAAGGCCACTACATTAAGAAAACACCCCTCCATTTAATTTTTAAAAAGTTACAATTTTTAAAATTTTTATACAGTCTTTCTACACAAATTTTGTCAGTTACAAAGTTTTTATTTTTCATTCAACAAGACCTTTAGAAAAAACCGCATAACTATATCCTTAAAACCAACCGAATTATGATACAGAAAAAAAAAATAGCTTATGCCATTTTTCCGTATCATTTAAACGCGGGCTTTTCGGTGAAAATAGGGATCATTTACGAATCGATAACGGAAATATTTAGATCAAAAGCATAATGTGTCGAAAAATTCTCAATCGCGAAATCTGATTGCGAAACTCTTGACCGCGAATCAATCCAACAAACTCGAGAATAGTTTTACTGGAAATGCTATGATACATTTTATCTTTTTTATAATATGTCAAAAATGTACATTTCTATTTCGATATATGGTCCCTATAATCAGAATTCAGTTTTCAATTATGTACATTTCATTCAGTTTTAAAGATACAAAAAAATGCGTTTTTTTTTTTTGCAATGATGTTGTTGCATTGAAAATAAAAGCTTTCTAATTGACCAAATATGTCTAGAGAGGTCGTATAAAAACTTAAAAAATGTATTTTTTTTTTAAATTAACAGGGAGATATTTTTAATAGCGTATTTTTTTCCTATTTTATTTTGTACGCTTTTGCAAATTACATTACCCTCTCATCTCTAACAGGTAAAGAATTAAACCATCTTTCAATATTTTTGGGACAACCTATATATATATGGACTTGTAAAAAAAATTCCAATTGTTAAATAACTGATTTACAATAGTGAATGTAAGATTGCGTGGAAGGGATTTCCTAAAAGTCCTAATAGACACTATTTTCAAGAAATCAATTAGTGTAATATAAAAATTATAAATTCATAATTTTCTTTTTATAGTAATAGTACGCATTATTTCAGTAACAGTTTCTATTCCACAATACACTCCGATAACCAATCTTTCTATCTCTATCATGTTAAATACTCCTTTGTATTTTACCTGTTTTAGTATAAAGCTCCGTGCATAAATATAAATATTTATGCTCTATGATGTGTTATTGTTTTAAAAATTACTATTAATATTTTCTTCATTAATTGAATCTACTTTCAGAACACAATCGTTACATGTGATCAAAACGTAATAGAACATAATCGAAATTTAAGTTGTTTTGATCGAACTATTTATTTTCTTTAATGTAAGATATAATTTTCATTAGTTGTTAAGAAAACATTTTTCTAAGATACATTTAAATCCCTATGCAATAAGTTTTAAATGCAATTTTAAAAGGTTTTGTGCAGATTTTTGTGGTACTACGTGGTACTAGTTAAATAAAGCTTTAGTGATTATAAGATTAATTTATTGTTTATCGTCATAATATATTATTTAAAAATAAGATTAAATCTTATGCAGGAATTTTTAATATATTTCGTATATTTTTTAAATGCTGATAATTATTGGTTTTCTGAAATCAGTTCTACTAACAAACATATCTGAACGTTTTAAAAGCAAATACATACGCATAAAATAAATTATTTAAAAAAGGAAAGGTAGGGAAGACCGTGGCTAGTAGTGATGTTTTTGTCATTTTTGATATTAGCTCTAAGATTTGAACTGTAGTGAAACATTTAACATATCATAACATAGAGTAAACCTTGTGTAATATATTTATTACATTATCATTAATATATATTATTAACGATTTTAATGTCATAAAATGGATTCTGCGTAACGTCGAAATTTTTCGCAACTTGCCCAGTAGCAGGGCTAGTAGTGACGTGCTTGGGGCACAATGTGACATACATATTACACATACAAACACGCTGTAACATATGCAAATTATGTGAGAAAAGTAATAAAATGCGAAATTTTAAATCAACAATGGAAATTGTATTCACTTATATCATTCTTAACACAATAAAAACACTTTATTTTACTTTTTAATAAATCTGTAAACCAAAAAAAAAAAAAAAAAAAAAATACTAACACTTGTAAACTGTTAGTCTTTTATAAAGCTACATTTAGAGATACTTAACAATATAAATAAATGGGAAAAACTGTGTTTATCAGGGAAGAATCAAAAGGTAGGCTAACAAATATGTTTGGCCATATTTATCTTTTATGCGGTAGCTTACTACAACGTGTAGGTCCTTGTATCCTATAGGCCTACCTATATTTTTTAATTATCCATTGCCATCGCTTACTTCAGCGTCTGATTTGCAGTTTGCAGTTAATATAAATATAATGAGGTTTGTTTTCGGTACATTTGACATGATCCCATCTTTTGCATGTCATGCATTGCACCCAGTTTCCTTCGGATCTGTATTGCTCCTAGCAAACTAGACATAATCAACTTTCGTCGTCTTCAAAGGTATCCAATTTCTGCTACTTAATTTTATTTAAAAACGTAGGTTTTTTTCTTTCTATCTTTCTTTTTCTTTTTTTCTTCTTTTTTCGTGTGTTTGTGTGAGATGTACTGTTTGTCCTTTAACTATAGTGTGAATATCATATTTGGTTTTTTGTATCCCACTTCAATATTTTCTTCCATATTAGTATTTTTCATTTTATTCATAAATCTAAAAAGTGGCATTCTGTTTACGCAACACAGTTCTTGGGTTTTCCTTAAACTGCACCTTCCAGAATTTACGTCTATTGCAGCCCTCTGACAATCGTCTAAAGCAGCTTTATCTCTTTCAGTAAGCCTTTTGTAATAATTTTTTTTTCCTGAAATATAAAAATCTGCGTTTAAAATCATACCGGGGCAAGTAGAGACACTGTCACAACATGCCTCCTACACTTGGTCACAACTAGCCCCGCGTTACGTCGTCTTGAACTTTATTCATTAATTTTCGAAAAGTTGTTAGCCTTAACAAATGAAATACATACAATAACAGCTCAAAATATAAATATTCAAATAATGTTAAGGAACTTTACATACCTCACGATTCCTCGTGGCAATGACAATTCTAACGTAGGTCACAAAATTTACTTTTGCAAATAGAAAACACGATAAATAATTTTATCTCGAAAACAACTCAACCTGTTCACTCACAAGGCACGACAGGTTCTGTAACCTACTGGATCATTTAGAAAGCTCTATGGCACTACTTGCTCCCTTGCACAACTAACCCCGGTCTGCACTATCATCAATTTGCTGTGTTAAAGTATACTTACGCAACATTTTAAATTTTCTAGTACTATAAATTTTAAACCATCATAATCACATTGTATGAAATTGATATATATTTTTTAATTTTAAATTTTTAGCAATTTTAGCACTTTTCATGTATGTAAAAAAATTTTCATATATTTTCTAAAATCTACATTTTAGTTTAAACTTTCTCTCTTACAAATGGTCAATTAATAAAAAAAATATATATATAAAACAGACCTCGCGAGCTGCTACTCAGCGTATCGCTGGTGATCAGAGAAAAACTTATAGTGGTCTGCAAAAAAAAAATTGGAAAATCATTCTGTCTGCACGTTAAAAAAAAAAATAATAAAAAAAAAAAAACTGCAGAAATACAGCAAATATCGTGGTTCTTGTGTCGTTTTGGTGTATAAGCATACAATGTTTACGGTATATTAATCATTAAAATGCGGTTGGACAACTCACGATTAATCAGTCGTTAATCACGTATTTTACATTTGACGATTAATAACCTCTGCAAATTTTGCAGTTTATTTAATATCGTACAAGTAATGATTAATCAATCAGTAATCATGAAAATACAATTAATTATTGATCAATCATTGATCTTCAGATAAAATGATTCAATTTTAAAAACTAGTTAAACTGGACTTAGACATTTATCAGGTATTTTTTTTTTTTATGGTGGTAGGTGGAGTTATCTTAAAATTGCTTTTATTTCTTTTTAATGAGTAAATATAATATATAAACTACTTTTCTGTTTTGCCTGAAAAATTTAAGGTATATGTACAGATCTAACTGCTTCCAGCACATGAACGTAAATGACAGATTTTTTGTTCTTTTATTGTTTAATTTAACGTTTATTAAAATAAAGAAAGTCAGTCGTGTTAAATTTGAAATCATAATATTCTAATTCACTAATACTCGAGTATTTTCTAAATCCTTACTGGTAAATAAAGAAAGAATGAAACTTTGATTTTGTTTCATCTCACATCACAACATATAGTTGACTAAGAATTTTTAATGGATATAGGTCAAATCATAAATCACTGAAAATAATTTTTGCTCCTTGTTTTGTTGTAACATAGGTGGATCATGATTACAAAAGAAACAAAAGCAATGATCACATTACTTCAATTAAACTAACTATAAACATCTTTCTTTCAATGGTATAAAACCCGTTAAATTTGCTCTAATCCACATAGATAGGAGCTGTACAGAGATTTCCAAGATTCCAAGCATTAGCAACTTGCTACTGTCATATGCAAAAGTTTAAGACCAGTACTCGATTTTCAGTATTTTAACACTTTTGCATCATTTGCGCAGATTATTGCGTCCTCTCATGTGCTGATTGCATCAGACGCATTCTACTGCTATAAATAAAGGTGTCCGGCACGTTTATCGCCGGTTGTTCATTGGATTTTGTCGTAGACAGTGCTGTTGTGAATTTATTGCAATGGGTGAAAACCTTTATTTGCTGTTACAAAAAGGTCAGAAATATTGACCCTGCATAAAATTGGATTTTCTGAACGTCAAATAAGTTCGAGGGTAAATGTGAGCAAGACAACTGTGCATAAAATTTCGGGAAAATTTTTGGACATTAAGAGTCGTTTCTTTTTATACTTGGAGTAAGTCGAGATTCCTTGCAGGTTTATGGGAAAATTTGTGGACCTTAAGAGAAGCAGCCGCCCTAGAAAAAACGAGTGCACGGGAGGATCATGTGATAAGTATGGTTGTACGAGATTCAAGAACCTCCTTCAATACGATTAGACATTCTCTGGCTGCAAAAGGCACCAACGTCGGTTTCAGTACTATTTCAAGACGTATGGCCAAATATTTTGGTTTATCCTCGCATAAAACTGCAAGGAAACTTCGACTGATTCCAAGTATGAACAGACACGACTCTTAAAGTCCACAAACTTTCCCCAAATTTTAAATTCCCTAATAGATTGATGCACAGTTGTCTTGCTTACATTTACCTTCAAACTTATTTGACGTTCAGAAAATTCAGTTTTATGCTGGGTCAATATTTCTGACCTTTTTGTAACAGCAAATAAAGGTTTTTTACCCATTACAATAATTACACAACAGCACTGCCTACGACAAAATCCAATAAACAACCGGCGATCAGCGTGCGGAATACCTTTATTTGTAGTAGTAACATGCGTCTTATGCGACTGCATAAGAGCACATGAGATGACGCAATAATCTGTGGAAATAATGCAATGTGTTAAAATACTGAATATCGGCTACTGGTAACTACTATCGGTTACTACTCAAGTAAATATTTTTCAAAATACATCATTCGATTAAACAAAGTCAAAGAAATCACATCTATGTTTAAGGAACGAAAATACTGATTTTCAAACTATATGAAAATTATATTTATACTTAAGGTTAATTATTTTTTATGCATGTAAAGTGTTACCTATGCACTTTATTAAGCAGAAAAGAAAAGGAAAGGAAATCTGGCATGAAACTGCGCTATTATAAAAAAATATCGTTTATCATAATGGCATATGCAACATGCAATAAAAGTATTTCAACATATTTACGAATTGTTTTATATACAAATCTTACAAGCTCAAAAAAGAAAGAAAAGCGTTACAAATTAACCATACATACTGATTTTTCACCCTACTGTCCATAATATCTTACCAAATTTAAATAATGCATGGAAGAATCCATAGCAAATATTTTCGAAAAGCATTTAATTTAATTTTGTTGCAAAAGTGCCTTAACGTCCGCTTTAAGGAGCATTGGATTAGAAAATCATTTATTTGCAATGTTTTCAGAACTTTTCTCAAGTAAATAATTCTCAAAGCAAATATATTCGATCAAACAAAGTCAAAGAATTCAAATGTTTGTTTAAGGACCGCAACTACTGTCTCTCAACCTACATTACAACGGTCTTAGCAAAGCTAAAGTAAACCGATCAATGTAGGCACGTGTAGAAAACAAGAATTTGCTTTTCCTGTATTTAATTTTTATGGAATTCTATTTCATTCAATTTAAATAAACTTTCCTCTTTTTCAATAGTTATTTGATAGAAGTTTGTGATATTTTAATCTCTTTTAATGTTTAAGTATTTTGAAATCAAAGAAAATAAGTTTTGTATTATCTTGACATTATTCCGACATATTAAAGGAAAGCATGTTAGATAATCCATTAATACCTTTTTGAAATCACATTTTTGTTAGTGTTATTGGTTTGCAACAGAAGGAAGGTGCATTTATTTGAAATATATTCTCTATTCAGAGATATTTATTTTTGTAATATTATGCCATCTTAGAGAATTAATGAATAAAGTATATGAATAAGGATGCAAATTGAATAAAATTAAATAAACAAATTAATATAAGACAAGAAACCTTTGAATCTTTAGTATGTAACTTCTTTAAAAAAAGAAACGTGTAGTAAGCGTTTCAACTACTATTAACAAAAAAAAGAAAAAAAAAGTTCCTACCAAAGTCTCCCCCCCCCCCACACACACACACTCTTTCTATCAGTGATGTTTCTTTTCTATTTAAATATACGCTGTATCATTTCCATCTCTTTTTCTCTGTGTCTGTCTCTTTTTTCTTATATTTTCTTTTTCTTTTCTTTTCTTTTCTTTTTTTTTAAGAACCTTTTTACCTAACCCAAGTTCCTTTTTTTCTATGTTCTCCTTACCATATATTTTTCTTATTTAAACTTGCGCTGTTTGAATTATATCTTTTAACATTTTACAAATCTCTATCTAAGAAATAATTGAAAAAGCGATACTTCAAAAGAGAGTAACGTAAATAAATAGATGCATCATTTCTCTTTAAATCTAAATTTAGAAAATAGAGAGTTACTCAAAGCAGAATCAGTTTTTTTTTTATTATTATTATTCAAAAGATTTTTTTGTTCTAATATTAATTATATCCTGCATTTTTTATTCCAATGTTCTTAAACATTTAATGATTATTTTTAAAATGCTGATATTTATCTATACTTAGTATATTACTCGTATTAAGTTCTTTTAAATATGCTGAAATTTTAATTAATTTTAAATCATAGTTACAGTTTCATGAAACAAATAATTATTTATTTATTTGTCTTGCTAATAAAGTTTTAGAAAGCATTATTATATGCATTAAATAATGCTTTTTTTTTTTTTTTTTTTTTTTTTTTTTTAGATTTAGTTTGGTTTCCATACGTTGATTTAATGAAGATACAATCTCATATTTGGATGTTTTGAATCAAATATGTAGATCCGTAAACGTACTGAAAAATAGTATTTATTTATTTATTTTATTTTATTTATTTATTTTCTAAAATTATATTTTTATTTACTTAAAATTTCTTTCAAATATTTGTTTTTAATGTGTAAACTAATACATTTATAGAATGAATGATAAAGTAAAACTCGATATAAATAGAAATAATATAATTAATTTATAAATAAATTTTGTTAAATACATACATACATATATATATATATATATATATATATATATATATATACATATGCTTTTATATTTCTATTTTAAATATCAAATTTTGGAATTTAAATAAGGTAATAGCCTTAGTGGACACTGCACCAGTAGTGGGCACTTTTAAATTTAAACTCAGAAAATAAGCTTTCTAATCCTACTGAAGGTTCGGGCAATGTTCAGAAAGGAAGATATGGTCCTCTACTATTAATGCCGATAGCTATAAGTAATTCTAGCCATCAGTTTTAGAATAACGTTAGCTTAACTTAAATTAAATATGCACTTTTTGTGACTTTACTGTTTTTTCTCATTGTTTTGAAAAAGGAAATAAAACTTTGTTTGCTTTGGATTCTGCTTATTTTTAACTGATTTTTTCTACCTTTTCCTTTCATATGACTAAAATAAGTATCCATAATTCATTTATTGTGCTGTTATTTAAATCTTGTATTAATATATAAGTATTTTTATGCTGTGTCCACTTCTGGTACCAAAATATGTCATAAGGACCAGTAGTGGACATGTCCACTACTGGTTCGTTTGACTTTTAAGGTCAGATCCAGTAGTGGACACAGGTCTGTAACTTTCAGAATATAGAACTGAGTTGAGTGTTTTTAACGTAGCACTAAAGCTACGCATTGAGCAATTGACGACGCTATGGGACTCACTCCTAGGAATGGTAATGAGACATTCCATCACAATTTTGATCTTTTGCAGAGGGAATAGCTGCCATGATTTCCCAAATTTAGAAAGTGGAAGAAAATGGTAATTCACTTGAATCATGAGATAATCTCGAGACATTTTAGGTTTTTTATTCGCGATTTTTTTCTGGGTTCCATATTGGTCTTTTTGGTTATGTTCGGTTCCTATTAAAACATCTACATCGAAATGGCATGACTGCGGTCAATATTTAGAGGGTTCAGGATGAGTGGATTTTATGTCGCACTAGTGCTACACTGTGGGTAGTTGGCAATGATCTAGATCTCAACCTTGAGGTTAGTCCTGAGACATTTGGTGACCCCCCGAGGTTTGATCTGGATTGGGAAATGGAGGATATTGGTATTTAGAGAGTTATACTCTCATAATTGTTTTACATACGGTCCGAAAGATTGGCGGGGCGTGTTCTCGTTAATTAGTTATGCTTCATTAAGTTATCAATTCCATGTTAAAGACATCATGGTGGAATAAGGGGAGCCAGTCCTTCCGTATAAGATCAAAGTGTGACTGTTTGTCTCTGGAGAATACTTAGAGATATCTCCCAAATTATCGCCAATAGCCAACTAGGTGGCTATAGTACGACGTCAAACCTGCTTAACCATAATGTCTCTAAATTTCTGAAATTGTAATTATAGGCAGTCTAAGATATTTTCACGAATAGCTTCATCAATTACGACCCCTTAATGATTTTGAATAATAACTGTACGTATACTAATGCGACCAAATTTTTTAAATAGAAAAGTGTGGACAAATTCAGTAATGATAATTCCTTCATTATCTTGAGTAATAAATGTGGTACAAAATTTTCTAAAAATAAAAGTAGGAACAAATTGAGTGATGTCAGCAATTTCCGAAGAAGTGGGACAAAATTTGCCGTTAATATATATATATATATATGTACATGAAAATAAAACAATATTTTACAGTTTTTGAAACATTTCATTTTACTAATACTAAAATAATTTATATAAAAATCTTTCAAGTAGAAAATTTATAGAATATAATATACTATTGAGATTTTGTAACACAAATTATGAATGATTTGAAACATAGATGTGTAAAAAAAAATAATAAATCATATCTACACTTGACAGGTAAATTATTGAAGCACACATTCACATTTTTCATTTTTTAGTTTTATCGCTAATTTTAATCATCAATTTACTTTATTATAAACAACATAAGATTAAGATCTTGACTCGGCAAGCATTTCATTACAAAATAGTATTAAGTGCACACATCTTTTAAATACGAATTATTGCTAGAGCTTCAATAATATTATGTCGACTGTACAAGATTAATATACTAAACTTGCATAAAAACAAGTAAGTAGATACTTCAGAGTATGGAAAGACATTTAAAATGAAAAGCACATAGATTTCGATAATAATTTTAAACAAATTTATAAAATGTCATTAAAACCTATTGTTTTAAAGAAGTTTGATTAAATGGACACATTTAGAGACAAATTTTTCTGAATGTGATTAGAGTTGCGGTAAACTTTTAGTCAGTAGAGCCCGGAGCTCGTAACTGGAAAATTGCGAGTTCTGAACTCCAGCTGGCTGAAGACCGTCCTGTAAACTAATGCTGGCTGGTGCATGTAAAGTACGTCGCAGTCACAGTATCCTCCATATTCTAACGTAAATTATGCCACTAGAAGTCACAGTAACAGAGGAGCCGTGCCATTCGTAGAGGAAATTATGATGACACGTCTACTGACTAGAATTATTAGGGATTCCCAAACCATCGCCAATTACCCATAGCGTAGCACATGTGCGACGTAAAACCCGCTCAAACTTCAATCCTAAATTTTGTCACCAACAAAGATTCATGTATGGAAGAGAAAACTGTTAAAACGGTCTGTCCTCAAGAAATGGGAATGTTGGCTCACCGTAATTTTAAAGCAAAAAAAGGGGTCCACTACTGGAACAAAAAAGGATTCACTAATGAGTTTTAATGTGTCCACTACTGGCTCATTTTAAGTTCTCAGATATTTTATTTAAATATATATATATGTATATACATATGTATAAATATATATATATATATATATATATATATATATATATATATATATATATATTATATATATATATTATATATATATATATTATATATATATATATATATAAATGTTACAATTAGCAATTTTCATAATAATTATATAAATTAAGAGTTAGTAAGGCTGTGAAACATTAATTATTTTTTGAGTCTCTAAAATTTAGAGAATTACACAAGAAATAGCTACAAAATGTCCTTAACGTGTCCACTACTGGCGCTCTTACCTCATATCAAATTTTAATTCTAATCTTCTAGAAATATATATTGTTTACATTTTTCCGCATCTTCAAAAAGCTGGGATATATTGTTAAAAAAGCCACATCATTTGTTAGCGGAGTTTACAATGTATAAGTAAAAAATAATATTAATATCTGATATTCGCTAAAATAACTTCTAAAAGGCTTAGTGCCGCCCTCTACCAATCCGAACTTCTATATATGATTTAAAGTGTATTAATAATAAAATCCATAAAAAAGGTAATTTTTTCTACAATTCATTACCAATATTGTAAAACAAGCAAGAGGCATTACTTTTAAATATACGTCTTAAAGTTTAACTAAAATTTCATAAAAAAAAAAAAAAAAAAAAAAAACTTAGCAATTAAGAGGGCCGAATGTATGAGCTCTTATATTACAATGCAAGTTCAGAAGAATGAATGAATAATAAATTCAGAAACAATTTTGAAGGTAAATTTAGTTTTAATTGTACATTAAAAACTGTGCCCACTCAATTTCCAGGTAGTGTGTTTTATGAAATTTTAGTTAAACTTTAGGCGGAATATTTGAAAACAATACCTGTTGCTTGTTTTGCAATACTGAAAATGAATTATAGAAAAATTAAACTTTTTTATGTATTTTATTACTCTTATTTATTAAATCATATATAACGGGACGAATACTACGAATACTATCAGATAATTTTCTTACATTTATTTATTTATTTATTTTATATCAGATTTTTGGTAAAGGTCTGCATTAATGCTTTTTAAAGTTTTTTAGCGGTTATATATATATATATATATAATACAGTAACCTATTTAGATTATTGTGGATTATTGTGGAAATTTAATCATTTGTTTAATTTTTCATTATACCTATTTTTGTTATAATATGAAGTTATAACTTAGGTCATTTTTGTTATAGTGGATTTCGGTGCCGTTTATGCTTCTGTTGGTCTTTATTTTAGTACATTAATACATATATATATATATATATATATATATATATATATATGCAATATATATATATTACCATTCTATAGTTTAGTGCAATAGTGTTTGTAATATCTAAATACGATAGCTTGAAACCTCGAAAGCAAATTTCATATATAAATATTTTTCACTGGAGAATGTGTGCGTGTGTATATATATATATATATATAGTTTACAACTAGAAAATAATTATTTTTCTGTATTTTATTTTTTAGACAATTGTTCATAGACTATATGATATCTACCAATAACATTTTAAAATTTAGATGTTTCGTCAAATATTGATGAATAAATATTGATGAATTATCTTGAAATTTTAGAAGTATAAAGAACATGTTATGCCTGATATATTTCAGAAACACTTTGTACTGAACAGGAAAAGGAAACCAGTAAAGAAAAATAAACAAAATTGAAAATGCTTTGAATAACCCTGTAAAAAGTAATGCATGAAATGCGTATTTGATGTAGTTCTAAATTTGCCTAATTTAATATCGAAAAGTACTGAACTATTCCTACTAAAGCCCCAAATAATTATCGTGGAAATTCAAAAATTTGTGAGTTATAGAATGAAGAGTATTTACGTTCTTCTCAAAATAAATAAATAAAGGAAGATGATAGGGGGGTTTATCAATATTTATTTACAATCAGCGAACACTGTGTTACCATTGGGCATTGATTTAATCAAAATATCAGTGTAAGTAAATCCCCAAGTGTTGCCAGATTTAGGGATTTTTTTATTCAACATTCAGCACTAAATTTTAACTGTAACGGTTGCCTAATCCCTTCGAAGAGTAATCGTCTATTCTACATGTCAAAATTCACTTCTCAAAATTATTGGTGAAAATAGAATAAAAAAGTTCCTAAGTCTGGTAACAGTATAAGTAGCTCAATTTTACACAAATGAAAATTTTTGAAAGGTCATCCATACGTCGTTAAAAATTATTTATTGAAAGTGCTCATATTTCGTAAGGTATGTAACTTTTTTGCATTCTAATTGCGGTATGTTGTGTCTAATGTAGTATGGCAAGTTTACTAAAAATGATTTGCACTGGATCTAATACTCTACGTGTTATAATTAAAAAAAAGGCATTTTTTAAAAATAAATCATTACCAATATATGTGGTAGCCTCATAAAAATGTATACATATCATTAAAAGAATCCTTATAATCGCATGCTATAGTCAATAGTTATTTCAAGCATTGCTTTTTGCAGGGTGATCCAAAAAAAAATTGGCTATTATTTCTTGTTTTACTGGCCTTTTTTTTTCTTTTTCAGGAAAATTTTTTTATGGAATATATGATGTGTAACATGTTCTTTATACAGTCAAAGTTTCAATATACAGGGTGCATAGGAAAGTCCCTTTAACCTGAAAATACTTGCGAACGGAGAGTGATACAGCCACGCAAGTGAGGTAACGGTATAGTAAAGCGACTATGCCCGACCTAATGCAAACGACAGAAGTGCCCCTAGTGGCGAAATTTGGAAGTTAGCCATTGGAAATCATATACGAAAAGAGATAGAGCAAAATTTTCAATTAGAATGTTTTAGAGCATCAATTAATTAGTACGAAACGATATTTGGTTTACACGGATAAGATAAATTGGCGCCTGTATACACAAAAATATCAAAATCGAATCACTCCATTTTGTGTAAATATTTGAAAGGAATAGCCAGAGGAAAGAAGAAATATGCACAATTTAATGAATAAATACTCTGTACTTACATCAATACATTTTGATAGCATCACACACAAAAACAAAATAGGTAAACTAAACTCTAAGTCTCATAGTGATAAAAAGTTAATGTTGAGAATGTTCGAAAAGTTCGCCATTGCTCACAATACACGTTTGTATTCGTGTGAGTAATTCTGCATGCACATTTCTCAGCATGGAAGGTGTTACACAATTGAAAGCATCCGTAATACGATGACGTAGATCCAGCAGACTTGTATGTGGAGTTGCATAAACCTGATCTTTATGTAACCCCACAGGAAGAAATCCATCGGAGTCAGGTGCGGCGATTGTGGAGGCCATTCAATAGTACTACCATACCCAATAATTTGTTGTCCAAAGCAATCTTTTAGAAAACTTCGCAGTCCAGCTGGCTGGTGTGCAGGAGCACCGTCATGTTGGAACCACATGTCCCGTAATGCGGACAGGGAAATGTCATCCAAAAAGTCGGGTTTGATATCCTGTAATAGTTGGAGGTACCTCTGTCCGTTTAATGTGCCTCCGTAGAACACAGGTCCCATTAAGCGATCCTTCCAGATACCGCCCCACATATTAATGGACCAGCGCACTTGGTGTTTTGTGGATAGTCCCCACGAGGGATTTTCCACCGCCCAGTAGTGGGCACTATGTCGGCTTAGTACTCCGGTACCCTGAAACAGTGCCTCGTCCGACCAAACAATGTTGAACAAAAAATCTGATTTATCTTCAACATTATTTAATGCCCAGTTGCACCAATCAAATCGACGCTCATTATCCCGTGGCAACAGTTCTTGCTGCAGAGTGACATAATAGGGATGTGCATATTGTCTATGCAGTATTTGCCGTACTCGGGCCCGGGTTAAGCCACAAGCCATGCTGATTTCTCTTGTACTGCTGTGTGGATGGGCTAGTGCATATGCCAAAATACTCTCTGGCGGTATACGCATACCTGCACTCACTGGTCTGCCAGAACGCAGACGACTTTTAGTGCTTCCTGTCTCCATGAGCCGTCGCACTACATTTGCGATGCTAGCTGCACTTGGATGTGGCCCACCTGGAAAACGAACGGCATACTCCCGTGCAGCATGCGTTGCGTTTCGTTGACATTCGTCATGAATAAGCACCATCTCGCAATACTGAAAGTTAGTGAAGCTTGACATTCTCACACAGCTCCAAAATTCTAAATCCAAACGTTTATTTTTAAGAAATGTATCTTTTGTAGGATCTCATTCATTTAGGATCATTTAAAATTCCATTTGTTTCGTCACTTTAAAAAAAGAGCACATATTTTCTACCCGTCGCTAGGCAACGATTGAAATTGCCACAACACAGAAAATAAAATTTTTAAAATAAAAGCGCTCGCACATTAGGAATAAAATTATCGTCTGCCATCAATAATTTTATGCTATGAGATTATGTTGTTTGTATCAAACGAGCGCCAACACCTTTTAAACTAAAATTTTAAATGCATTGGAAATTAAAGTTTTCAGGCATTACAGTACAGTACAAAGTCACAAACTGTATTTTCACACTGCTACATTTCCGAAATGTGAATATGTAGAGTAGAACAGTCGCGCATAGATTACGGACATTTTTGGGTATATAGGCGCCATTTTTTCTTATCCATGTGAACCAAATATCGTTTCGTACTAATTAATTGATGCTCTAAAACTTTCTAATTGGAAATTTTGCTCTATCTCTTTTCGTTTTCCATTTGCAATGGCTAACTTCCAAATTTTGCCACTAGGGGCGCTGCTGTCGTTTGCATTAGGTCGGGCATAGTCACTTTACTATACCGTTACCTCACTTGCGAGGCTGTAGCACTCTCCGTTCGCAAGTATTTTCAGGTTAAAAAACTTTCCTATGCACCCTGTATAATTCCTAAAAAATGTTTCTAGATATTTGACGAAACGTCTAAATTCGAAAGTGTCCAAATGCATATCGGCAGATAGTGTCTACGCTTTATAATGTGGATATTTGTTGTAAAATTTGCTTTCCATTTAGCAAAATAAAATTTCTCCAAATTTATGACTAAATAATACTGCTGGATGATATATAATGCAATGGAGACGTAAGGGTACCAAAAAATTTTTTACTAACAAATGTCTGATTTAATTGGTTTTCTGAAGGCATATTTTCAAGTAAGTAACAACAATGAAGGTCATCGAAAGGTCAAGAAGATCTTGAAGAAATACATGATTGTTGATTCTGGCGTAAATATGGTTTGAGACACTTAGAAAGACCCACATGGATGGCATTCCACATATAGGCTTAGGACTCTTGTGTAGTCAATTGGCATTTATCCATAGAACAACCACAACAAGAACTGATTGGTGACTATGTAGAAAAGTCTTTAAAATAACAAATAAAAATTAAATTTCTATCGTAATAATCCAACTAATAGTTAAAAACTTTCAAAAACACCTTGTAAACTTACATAATACCTTTAAAAAACTCTTATACATAGATTTTTATTCTTCTAATAAATAAATAGTTAAAGTGGTGTTATTTAAAATAAATTATATTAATATGTAGAAAAATAAAATATAACGTTGAATTATAAACGTATAAAGATGCTTCCTCTTCAGAAACCCTTTAAACGTTACCGACCCAGACCGTACGATCTTGCAGGTTAGAAATCCACGACATACATTTACATTTTTGCATCTGGAACAGTCGTATGTAATAAAATCAGGAAATGAATGATCGAGATAATTAGGAGAAAGTGTAAAGTACAATTTTCAATCAACAAATGTCGGTTATAGTCCATATTTTCCTTTCAGTTTGCAAAAACAGAAGAATGTAATGTTTTAAAGTAAAAATGTTTCTGTCGGAAAGGGTTAAGAAACCATTAATCAAAAATCATAATACACAATTAATTCTGAAAATTATAGATTTATATAGTACTTTTGAAATAAAAAAGTTCTGAATTATGTACGCGAAGCATTTTATTTGTTTAAATCTATTGATTTCTATCAGTACTTTTCTTCGGTGTTTTCAATGTGAAAGGAATGTTACTTTACACATGGGTTAAAAAAATAATATTGTATTTAAAAGATTTAATTATATTTAAAAAAATTATTAAAAATCTTTCATGTCAAATAAAGTTATATTTAGAAATTATATTTTTAATACTTATTTATACATGTATATTAAAAGTATATGTGTATATTAAAAGTGCTAAATCTTAAAACAATATTTTTTTTATATGAAATATATATGTTTTCTATATTTTATGCAATAATTTCAAAAAACGGTTTATTTTCTTTTGAATTGCAGATTACAAAAGCCCATCCTCAATATATTGAATCTATTTTGTGAATTCGATAATCTCTAACAGTACTTAACAATCCTGAATATTTCCAAGTACAATCTTAACCTATATACATATAAATGTATTGATTTGTAAGGTTTCCGATAAGTCCTAATCTTAAGTATTTTTAAGATAAGGAAAAGGTTTATTAAGTCTTAGAAAACTATGATATTATTATAAATTTTCTTTGGCATTTATCTTTTAACAAGAACTTTGTATGAATATTCATCAGAACATTTTGCAGCTACTCGGATAACTTTGTAAGTTGTTTTTGCAGCATTAATTATTTTTTAAATATACTTGAAGTTACTGCATATAACAGTTCTTATAATATGTTAATAAGTGTCCATATGAAGTATTGAAAAGTTAATCTATAACACTAATCGTAAGTAGATTTTAACAATTTATTAGTGAATAACATGATTTAACAATGACAAAGTTTAAATTCAACCTGAAAGCAAAAATCTTCCAGAAATTCTACATTCAATGACAATCAGAAATGAAAAATAAAAAATTAAAACAAAAATAAAAATAAAAACAAAATAAATAATACTAAAATAAGTAAAAGAGTAGAACATTTACCATTTTATACTTCTGTACAAAATGGTAAATGCAATCATTTATTATGTATGTAAAAAAATGGCTATAGTGGATGATCCTGAATTATTGGTACGAACTTTAAGGTTTAGTTTACGACACCGTAACAATCAGTTATTGTACATGAGTGTATGAACGCAAGTGACACTGTGTGGAGCAAACACAGAAATTAATTGATGAAAATAATGACAAATTTTTCATTGACTTCTTCGTTGAGAAATGCATTACTTAAAATAATGTTCAAAAATTGCGTCCACAACAGTGATGAATGCATGCACGACAGTGTAGGTAGATCGATTGGCGTACACTTGTAAGCATGCCACTTTTATTACTCGCACCTGCTGCATCTGCGGATATTCGAGCAATGAGGTGCTCACCCGAATCAACGGGAGTCACACATACAAGATTCTTCAGATCGCTTCATAAAAATGTAATTTTGGATAAATCAGGAGATCTGGGTGGATAAGGGACTGCTTCACCTCGCTTAAACTATCTTGTCTAAAAATTAGCATTCAGGTAACTGCGCACGTTAGTACTGAATTAAGGTAACGCTTCGTTTTGCTGAAACCACATTCCATAAAGAATAACTTTCGGAACATTTTGCGGAAGATCTGGTAAAATCTGCTTAAGAAATAAAACAAAACAACGGCGATTGAGTTACGTTGGAAATGGTATAGACAATTGAAAAATCCACTGACAAAAAGTCGTTATTGTGCATCCATGCGCTCATACGTTCTTACACAATAAATAATTATTATAGTGTCCTTTAAAACCCCTTAAAATTTGTACGATGCGTTCGGCATCACTCTGTATATTGTGTAGGATAAGTAATCGACATTTTATATTTTTCATATATTATTAAAAATATAAATGTTTTTACAATGTTTAAAATTGTAAAAATTATTATTCCAGTTGTCAAAGTTCCGCTGCTATAAGTATTCTCTAAATGGGACAAGAGCCATACATAATTTTGAAGATAATTTCAACATAGTAATGTTTGATAACCATATATGCTCAGTTCCAGAAAGTAAATTTAATTTGTAAGTTGAGAAAATTTGAGAGATACTACAAATGCAGTAGTTCACAGGCAGCTGGGGAGAAAAAAGTGATCAGGATGAGTCATTTTGTATATTTAATAAATAATTCAATCAAGGTCGACATGTGTAAGATAATAGCGTATGTCGGTAGGAATGATATGGGTAAAAAAATTATTTTTATCAAAACTGACCATTTAGCAAAGAGGAGGATAGGAAATATTGTTAAAAATGTAAACAGAAATATGGGCAATAAAAGAACCACATAAAAATTCATTTTGATACTTTAATACATGAAAGCTAAAGATTAATAGAATATTCTTTCTAATTTTATACAAATTTTAAACTGAACAAACACTTTAGTGTGAATACCGTTTTCAAACTACTTATAGAGCAAACTCAAAAATGTGTGAATGCGTCAATTTTCCGTGAGTAAAATTCCTGGAAACACTTGTATCATCCACATTCCGTAGAATTTTGTAAACAAAATGTTATAAGTAATATAATAATCAAGACATAATATTTTGCTCCTCTAATATTCCTAAATATTACAATGATCTTTGTTAATTTATTTCCTAAAAATCCATGCCTGATTATTCTCATTTTTTAACCGAAAGGAAATTGTTTTATGCTAAATTGAATAGTTTTGTTCTCTACATTCACATTTATCTTACAATAAAACTACTTTTACCTATGATTATAAGTATTAAGTATAATAAGTTTTTGATATCTAGGGGTACATACAAATGAAACACTTCCAGTTGCAAAACCGTTTGCAGGCGTTCCAAATGTATGACTGCAGTCGGCAGCAAAAGTATCCGAGTACTAGCAAAAATTCTTATGTGAAAAAAGCACACTTAACACTGTTTTGTTAAATAAATCCTTGTCGAATCATGCTCTTAGACTGACTAAGAACAATATTCGACAAGGATTTATTTAATAAATCTGCCTTAAGTGTACCTTTTTTACATAGAAATTTTCGCTAGTGCTCTGTTACTTTTGCTGACGACTGTGTTTGCAAAAAACTTGCAAATTTTTCGTCATCAAAATTGCAAGCGTTCCGTTTGTATGTAAACCTTAAAAAACAGTGCTTCTGTTATGATTTCAAAATAGCTTTAATATAAATGAAAGTAATTGCATTTATGTGTGTGAGTGGATAGGTACGTCCTACATCTCCATCAAAACCATTCAATTTTTTTGAACGACATTTAAACAGTTACTGCTTATTACCTGTGTTGAAACACTGTAGGGGGTTTGGCATTTCTAGAGCATACGTAATGGGAGGGGTCAAGAAAATCCCTCTCGAAAATCCAATTTTTGTGTATGATTTTTAAAGAATAAAGCAGCTATAAAAAGACTTCAAATTAAATATGTAGTCTACTTCTAATATATATATTTATAAATATTCCGTAAGTTGAGATTTTTAAATATTCGTAATTAAAAACAGAAGTAAAATAATTAAAAAAAAAAAAAAAGTTCTAAAATTACTTTTGTTTGTAAAAAATTTTATACATGAGTTTTAAAAATTTTACTGTGAACACGTAAAAATGACGTAGTGTCTTAGTAGAATATTATTATTTTTTTTTTTTTTTTGTCTCAAGTTAGTGCGACGTAACTTTCAGAAAAACTCCCAAATGAAGCACTATTGTTTTTAAAAGAAGTTCATTTCTTAGAAATCATTCGATATAAAACGTAATTTTCCATACAGAAAACTGCTGCACTTTACTATGATTTTGTGGTGCATTTAGATACTGGCAATATAATTATTAGTAAGGGTATAGTAATCATTACTCCAAATTTGAATACAACTAGCAGTTTTAGCCGTTCTTCTCACTGTGAAAAATGCAAAAAGAAAATAAATATATATGTAATAATTTTTAATTTAAAAGTAACTGCATTTGTCGCAAAATTTTTTATGCATAATTAAAACTGTTCTTGTTTTTTCTCCATTATGTTTATATTTGAATAAAATTCAAATAATAATTTTGTTTTTGTTTGGCCTGAGCATTGTTTGCCTGCACAGTGGAATTAACAATTTAAACATTAATACTGAAGAAACTTAAAATATATTTTACAACCATTAAAAAAAAAAAAAAATGCGATGGAAATGGGGTATATATTGTAGTTTCGTTACAGAAATTACGTGTGAAATACACAAATTTGAGTAAAATAATATACAGTATTTGTTATGTTTGAAAAATGACAAAAATGCGTGAACTTCTAAAATTTCAAATAAATGTTTTTAGATTTAAAAAAAAAAAAAGCAAATTTATTTTTTACTATATGTAAAAAAATAGTACACAAATTACATGCAAGCGAATTAGTACATTAAAAGTTGAAAATATTTTTCAATTAAAAAGCAAAGATAAACACTAATTGTATTAGTCATACAATTTACGTTGATTTTGTATTGTTATTCCAATACTTTTAATCGGTCTAAATTGTAATCTTTATAAAGTATTTAAAACTCTATTAATCTAACGTTTAAATGAATTTTTCTCAAAAATACCAAAGATAAATAAAATATCAAGGCTATATAATATGTTCCAACATCTATTATAACATCATTAATAACTTGTTAATTTTTGCATTTCTACGAGCATTAAATTCAATAAAAATGACGTATTTCGAACGAAGCTAAAGGAATTATCTTATTTTCAATTATGTCTTTGTGATAATAGCTTAATTAAATTATCAGCGATAAGATATATTTTTCTAATTTGAATTATTTTTTTTTTCAAGAAATTAAGTGATTGATGATCAATATCCCCTTAATACCATATGTAAACTTCTGGATTTGGAAGATCTCTATGATTAATTGCCTAGGGCTTACCAATTCCTTCCTGAAAAGAGTCGTCTGAAGGAATGTAGAAATAATTAGTACATTATTTATTTATTTATTTATTTATTGAAGAAAAAAGAAGCTTAATTAAGAGTGATTTGTGTTTAAAGGAAATTGTTTTCGTTATAAATTAAAGCAAGAATTTTAGGCATTTATTTTAGTAATATTCGAGTTTATGATCAGATAAAATATTTAATCATTATTATGTTATATATTTATTTTCGTCATATTTTCTGAATTAAAATAGAGCGAAATATTACATTTAAAAAAAGTCGTTAATTGTGTGGGAAAAATTTTGTTTCTTTCAAGTTTAAAGTCAATCTCCCTCTTACTTATTTTTTAAAGTAAGAAAAATAAGCAAATTTTCAACTATATAAAGAATATTAAAATATTTTCTAATAGTTGAGAATTTGCGATTTTAAATTCTTAAATTTTATTTCTCCATCGTTATAAAGATGTGGTGTGGTGATTTTTGGGAGTACACCTCGGAGAACGGAATACAAAAGGCATGAGTCAAGTAGTGACGATTTTTGCTATTTTTATTCAAACTGAACAAAAAGAAAAAGTTGTAATGCAAAGAAATTAAAAAATTATTACAAAATGCTCGCCTCCGAGCATCCTCAAAAAACATGCTACACCTTTTTAAGCACCAAGTCTCTCTGCTCTTTAGAGTGTCTCTCGCCCCCGAGCACACCTTCGAAGGGGGGGGGATACCCCACACGAAGCACTGATTTGTTGATCATGATATCACTCTGCCCGTGACATCATTTTCCTCCAATCTTCGTCTACCCGAAACTCAGAGAAATGTCGGTAGCAACAGAAGCCATGCGTGAAATTGGAAACTAGTGATGTTACCGCTTCCATAGAAAATATAAAATTCTTTCACACAAAGCATCTGTCGTTCAGACGGTCTCCATGGCTCCGTTCAGTCTGGTCACACGACCCCTGACCTCTTGGAATGTTTGTAACCTTCACTCCAGCACAGTGGACATCGTTCCTACGAACGCAGCTTTTTTGTATGTACATCTTTACCACTTTTATCAAACAAAAAAATTCTTCAGAAATTTATACACATACTTAAAGACAAAAAATGTAATATTAGTGGTATAGTATTATAAAAACCTTACGCAATAAAGGTGTGGGGTATTTAAGTATTCTTGATTCACCATACTATAGACATGGACAGCATTTGCATTCTTAAAAATTTGCAATATCTTCTTCTTTTTTTAAAAAATGTTTTTACACATTTAGAGGAATAAGATAGCTAAATATCACAAAATTTACGCTTTTTGCATTAGTGGGCTATTCAAATTTCAAGAAATATAATTGTGCAAACATTAAAAATAAAAATAAATAAATAAAATAAAATAAAAATAAAGATGTGCGATCGTGGGTCCCCAATCAGGAACAAAGTTCCTTACGCCTTTTCTCAAATTCCGAAATTAATTCGATAGAGATCTAGATTGCTCTATCTCTCTCACTATTTTATTTTTTAATCTGTGGCATTTAATATTTTAGCGAAAATATTTGTTTATTAAAAATTAAATAAAAAAAAAATGAATTATAAATTAAAGAAATACTAAAGTAAAATAAATATATTTTAAAATGTTATCATATTCTATCATGTTAACCATTGGCTTATGATAACTATAATAAGATACATATATTTGAGATTCAATTTTGATAAATAGCTACAATAAATACTTCAGCATCGTTTTCTAATTTACAAACAATTGAACAAATACCACCAACTGATGAATGCCTAGTGCTTAAACCACTAACACTTGGCAAAATCTGTCCCCTATTTTCTGTACAATTGTGGACGGAATCTTCAGAGTTATGGTATATTGCAACTCCACCTGCACAAATATTATCTCGCCTATAATGAGACATGTAATTGTAATTAGGACGAACAGTTTCTTCTTGGTTGTTCATCCACGTTTCAGAAAGTAATAGTAGATTAGAATTTTGAGTAATTGGATCCATGAAATCTAAGGTATGATTTTTTAAACTTCGGAAGTTAAAAATGAATAATAAAAGACGTCTTCTTTTACAAATCATATTCAAGATACTTTGCGTTCTGGTCTGCAAGGTATTCAAAGATAATCTTTGAAATTCTTGCAGCAATTTTTCTGTTTATCTAGCTTGCTTTCGATTATGATAAAACTTAAATATTATCGGATCATCTTGAGGTGTTACAATATACAATTTAACGATATTTGTAACGCAATATAATTCAACGTAAACGACTTCATTAAAAGTTCCACCCTGGAATTTGTGTATGGTCATAGCGCAAGCTGCAATTAAAGGAAAATGCTTTTGAGTAGCAATATATATATATATATATATATTATCTCATGTCAATGGCATGTTCGCAGGTCGTAGTTCAGTTGGCACAGCAAGATGACTCCTTCTCCTTAGTAACTGTAACTAGGGATAAAAAGTAGATATTGCTGGGTTCTTTCTGGCGAGAGAAAGTTGCATGGAGAGAGCGTGACTCATTATCCTTACGTGACAATTTCTGCTAGTTAACTACTACCGCAATCCGCGTTAAGGAACTTCGTTCCAATAAAATCCAATAGGTTAATATCATGGTACAGTTTCAAATAGATGATTAAAATATAAAATACACTTTTGAGAAAAGAAATTTTAAAGTTTAGAAATGCGATAAATTTTAAAACTGGCATCAGTTACACAATTTTAACTTTTGAACCAAATAACGTTGAATCATAAATAAAGCATTGACGTGTTCAGAATTTTCCACATTTCATTAGAAAATGTTTTTCAATAACTTAATTTTTGAAAGTTTAAACTCCCCTCCCCTCAGACCTCTTAAACCAATACTTTAAGTGTTAGGAATCATAAAGACTTTACATTAATTTTAAAATATCACTTATAATATTGGCCCGAATCCTACTGAATTTTAACACAATAAATTGAAAAATTCATGCATTATTTCAAATTTTAATTATTCTTAACATGGACAACTAAGAAAAGTTTTGTATAAAACAGCGTAATAAGAATTATTTTTTAAAGCGTAAAAATATTGGAATATTTTTAAAATAACATATGATACTCGCGAGAAACTTACTGAAATTCAAAATTCTATTTTGAAATGTTCATATTCTTATTATTAGTTTGTTAATTTGAATAGTTTTGTGGATTTCTTTCAAAGTACCATTTAAAAATACTGACCTAAATATTCTTAAATATCAACATTCCGCTTTAAAATTTTCGTAAGTTATTCGAAATAATGTATTTTGATACCATGTTTGAAAAATGCGGTACTTCGTATATACTTACGTTATGGGTATTCAATATATTGTATGCAAATCAAAACATAAAACTAACAACAGAAAGATGAGTCGCAAATTTTTTTAAGTTAAATGTATTGAAAGTAAGTTCAGTAAGTAGTAGGGAAAGTAAGTTTTGTAAATGAAGCATTTGAGTGTACGTCTCGACTTGTATATCAGACAAGTTAGTTGTTCTTATCTTTGATAAAGTACGACCGAGTCTAGAATTATGAGAGGCACTTTATGTTGGAAAAGGTTTAAAATCCACCTGAGAAAAATAGTTTTAGAACATAATAAAAACATACGATTAAAACAAAAAGAAGGGAAAAAATATATATATATATATATACTTCATCGAAATGAATTTCTATTCAACAAAGGGAAAAAATTATTTAAAAAAAATTGTAAAGTAATTAATTTTATTAAATAAAATAAACATAGAAACATTTACTTGTTAAAAAAAATGATACTATAATAAATTAAGCAGCTTTTGACAATAAGAAGAATCGATTCTAATTTTATATTTCCATTATTATAACAGACTGTTTTAATTAACTTTTATCTCTCTTAGAAATTAGATTTATTATTGAAGTGATATTTATCTATATATGTATATGTTGGTAATAATAAAAAAAAAAAAAAAAAAAAAAAGCTATTTTAGTTTTAGTAGTTGTCATGAAATACAGTATTTTTAAAATAATTTTACTCCTATGGAGATATACATAAGACATAAATATAATAAATATCATCATTCTGAAATATAGCCATAAAAAGGTTTCTTCTGTTTCAGGAATAAAGCAAATCTCTAACGAGATTTGCTTTATTTCTTAGTCTTTTTTTTTAATGTCGATTTTCGTTTATTATCAATGCTTAGTATGTACTCTAATACGCAATGAAAGTAGAATGCGCATAAAATTACTAGAGATTGTTGCTTAAACGAGGTGAGCTGAATTAAAGCACATTCTGTAGCCTAACATAATATTTAACATAGCAGTTTCTTGAACAAACAAGATCCAAGTATGTGAATTCACATAGTTATTTACTGTCTTATATATATTGTATTATATGTATATCCCAAAATATATATAAAAGCTACCTATATAGAAATCTGACTTTTTTCTTTTAAAACTGCTGTTTCCTATAGGTGTTTAAGTTTGCCTGACGCATAAGAAAAATAATACTTGCATTATCTATTAAAACGTTACTTAAAGCCGTCGTATGTTATATATTTTTAAGCTTGGAATGTATAATATTAAAATATAAAGCATATTCTGTAAGACCAAAATCGTACGATCTGGACATGCGCGAGAAAATTTTGAACCAACTGGGAACGGGAATATTCCTTTTTTTATGCAGAATACAGATGATATGTCAAGCAGACGACATTAATATTGATATGTCTATGGTAAACGCCTAATTAAAGTTAATACTACTCTATGGCTCAATCATAAAAATAATTCACACGATTAATTCATATTTTCTAAGGAAGTTTTCCTATTAAAAACAAAACAATTCGTGAATACGTATCGGCAACGGTTATCTTCGTATGCATTTTCGCTCGCCGAAAATTTCTGTACGCTGAATGTGGCGCCATCTGTTGCCATGCCAATATATTATAGCATATTCTTAAAATTATTTTTTTCCATTTCTTTAAAAAAAGAAAATCTTTTAAAATTAACAAATTATCAAAGTTTATTGTTCTTTAAAAGTTAACTTTCATCAGTTGAAAACTTTGTTTAGAAAAGATGGAGATAAATATTTAAAATCAAAGGGGGTTTTATTTATTTTATTTATTTACTAGCAGGCTACGCCCGCTTCGCTGGTCACTATATTTAAACGAATTTTAAAAAGAATTGAATCCGTATTTATTTTTTACATCACATTACAAATAAAAACTTAAAAAAGATAAAATAAATAAATAAATCATTGAAATCGCTCTAGACCTCTCTTCGGGTACCCGCTGCCCGCGGCGTCCCCCCCCCCCCCGGTAATGCATCGTGTCCAGGTACTCACAGTTTGCAGAAAGGTCTTTCCCGGGCACTTCAATCTACGATTTTAATATGACTGTATCTTAGCATCTATTATATATTTTAGTTTTTGAACCATGTGCTGTATAGACTCCGTTATTTATACTATATTATGATTTGATTCCGACTAGTATAATAAAATAAAATAAAAAGTAGATTTTCTTTTAAAAGGAATTAAATTCATAAAAACAAATTTTAATCAGCTTAATCCTTTCTACTACATACTACCATTCCCCCCCCCCCCCAAATAAATATTATAAATAAAAAAAAAAAAAAAAAAAAAAAAGGTTTTTTATTTTAAAGGAACTAATTTAAAATGAAAAATAAAAAGTTTTTATACTATAAAAATTATACATAAACGTAACAATTTATTGCTATTGCATTACCATTTGATTTTTAATAAATATAATAATAATAAAGATTTCGCCTTCAAAGGAATGCATTAAATAAAAAACAAATAGTGAAATAACCGTTGCTAAGATACGCAGACGATTACAATCAAAGAATTAAATTTATGAAAAATGGAGCATTAAAGCCAATATTTAAAATCGAAAAAAAAAAAAAAAACATTAATTTAAAAAATTCAAATTCGAAATTCGAAAAATTCTCGATGAGGTGCACACCTGCAGGGTCCCAGGTACCTATAGGCCAAATTTGGAAGCTCTGCGATCAATAGTGTGAGCACCAGAGCGCAGACAGACACACACACACAGGTACACACACAGACACTTCTCTTTATTTATATAGATTTATTATTTTTCTAATTGTTATAATTTCTGATATTTCATTTCGATACTACATTAGAGTAAAAATAATTTGAAAAGAATAATATTAAAATATTGATATTTTATACGAGTAAAAATTTATTTATTTATTTATTTTTAACAGTATACGTTTGTTGAAATATACTATTTTGATAGAATAAAGTGTTATAATACTATTCCAGTAAATACAAATTTTAACTTTATTCCTATTTGCTGTTTATTTTTAGAATACAATAAGTTAATATTTTGGATTATATCCAAGTGGTTTTACAAATATGGGAAATTGGGCAGGGGTTTTTAAACCGGTTAAGAGCAATGTGAAATATTAAAGCAAGGGTGTTTTAAACTTTATGGCGTGAAGAGATTTTAGTTGCACATCATCCGTCAAATTTTGACGCGTATTAACTAGTAATTATTTATATAGCAGTTTTATGTGTACACTCAAAGATTAAGCGTATAAACTTATACAATAACTTAACGCCAATGTACAGTAACCATTAACTAATCTGCGTTGAGTGGTTTGAAGAACACCCAATAATGGCTAGTTAATTAAAATATATCTACAAATATATGAAGCTAAAAGCATCTTTTTAAAACTTTCAAAAGTTTAGAAAGATTAAGTTTGATTACGAGAAAAAAAATTAAGAGAAGTGTTAAAAATGTAAAAACAAAACAAAAATCCTGTAAATCCATCAATATGCGATTTTTACCCTATTTGCATAGGGTACATATGGGCCCACCTTTTATGCAACATATTTTTTCACTACCTTTTTTTATAATAAAATTTTATTTAAATTTATAAGCTTGTTTTATGGCGACAAAAATTGCTCTTAAAACTTACTGGTACATTAAAAAAAAAAAAAAAAATGACTGTAATAATACTGATACATTTCAGAATTGTATGACGAACTTAATAATATCAAATCAAGATAGGGAATTTATAACTGAAATATCTTCATTATACCTGGATTTTATAGAGCTCATATAAATGCATTAAAATGGTGAACACTTTATTACATTTACTACACAATTTTTCAGTTATATTTCATATTAATTGAATTTTGCGCAAATTAGTGAATTAAAAAATCTGTTAAACAACAACAACAATAAATAAATAAATAAATAAATAAAAAATAAATTAAAATAAAATAAACAAACAAATAAAATAAAATTTCTGGCTGTAATGCGTGTCCTTCCAGGTTCTTTGTGTTTAGTTACCTTTAATTATTTAATTAGGTTAAAGCGTCGCATCATAACTCAACTGCTAAGTTAGATTTGGACCTAATATTCATCATATATGTTTGTTTGAACCCTTCTTTGTCATATTTAACTTATGAAACCAAACCAAACATGCGATTTGTGATAACTCAAAAAGATTGAATATTTCGCTCTCCAGAGTGCATTACTTAAAATTCGAAAGTTTGGCATTTCTGTTTTGCAAATTAAATGTAACATTTTTTGATTAGGAGGGATGGTTGGGTGTGTTGGTGTTGGTGTTAGGGATTAAGGCCGATTGACAACACTGGGGTCCTAGGCCTGAGGGGGAGGGCCTTCCGTGGAGGTCTTTCTAAGGGGTCCTAGCCCGTATTTACGCAAGTTTCGGAGGAAACCACGGAAAACTCCGAACGGCTAGGTCGACGAGCGCGACCGGGGATCGAACCCGGCACCTCACGTCTACCAGCTTTGAGCGCAGAACCGCTCGGCCGCTGCGGGGGATGGTTGGGTTTTACGTCGCACTAGTGTTGCGTAGATGGGCAATTGGCGACGATCTGGGACACACACCTAGTGGTGGTCCGAAGACATGCTACCACAATTTTGATCCTCCACGGAAGGGAGGATCTCTCCCTCTTCGGTTACTCCAGAGGTATAATTTTTTATGGGAACATGGAGGACATTGCGGCCACGACAGATTTTACGTGCACCAGCCACCATTAGTGTACACTACGGTCTTTGGCTGGTTCTAGTACCGAACCCGCAATCCTCGAATTACGAGGCCGGCGCTCTACCGACTGGGCTACCGCGGCCCTTTTTTGATTAGGAAGACAAACTTTCTATGAAAATTTTGAGTATAACATTAGATATTTTCTAGTTCTTAAGGGCCCTCTTCACTCACTGCCGCCGGAAGCCGAACCTAATGTTATTCTATGGGAAATTTTTCTTTACAAATAACTTATTAACTAATACATATTTTTAAATTCTGTTTTCACATTCTCAAAATTCCCAGCCGTAAAATTGACGCACCTTTTCTAAAAAAATATTTTTTTATTTTTTTATATTTTATTTTGAAGCCGCAAAATACGAATTTTCAATATGTGAATTTTTTTCATTTTGCAATTTCAAAATAAAATATTAAAAATTTAAAAACTACATTTTTAAAAATGGTCCGTCAATTTAACAGTTGGGAATTTTCTGAATATGAAAACAGAATTTAAAAATACGAATTAGTTAATAAGTTATTTGTAAAGAAAATTTACCAATAGAATAACTTTGGCTCGGGCTTCCGGCGACGGTGAGTGAAGAGGGCCGTTAAGCTTTTTATTTTGTCCTCCGTGGTTACGCTTACCCCAGGACTTAAGTATGTCGGAAAAATGTAACCAGTGTGATTACGTTTATTCCAAGCACCTAAACTGCTTTATTTATCTATTTTATTTTCAGTTTTGTCTTTTAATTTTTAATAAAGCCCAATGATTTTTAGGGTTCCAAAACTTTTTTAGAAATGGTACGAATGTTAAAAATTTAAAATGTGAAATGCCACATTGTAGTGTATGGACATTTTTCGTAATTTTGTAGCGAGTTGATATGTTTAAAAAAATTTTAAGTCCCAGATTAATAAAATATTTCAGTATCTAGAACCTTGCCTTTCATATCTTCTAATATACTGTATTTAAATATAGTACTCCCAGGTTGCATTTGACCTGAATCATGGGGCAAATAAAACTACGAAAAAAAATCCTATTTTTTTTTTCTTTAAGTTGCACATCGTAAAAAAAAAAAAAAAAAAAAAAAAAAAATCATACTTTTTAAAGAAATATTTATGTTAGTTTATACCTAATTTTTTTCAGAAGTGTAAGGAATGAAATGAACTTAAAATCAAACGATGCTAAAATGTTGTAACATAATCGTAACAATCAAACTTTCAACCCTCTATAAAGCATTGACGTCGACTTCTGTATTTTTACTTTCTTCTATATGTAATATAGAAAAAGTATTGGATTCACGAAAATTTTCGACCTCCGTTTTTTGACGGATCTACACGTTTTCGGATGCCCTGAACACGAATTGATAGTTTTTTAAAAATGTCTGTCTGTGGTTTCGTTTTTTTACCGTATCTCACAAACCATTGAATGAAATTCAACCACACATGGTATATAGTTGGACCCAGTGGGGCATGGAGCTGATTAGATTTGGGGATCAATCGCCCAGCAGGTGGCGCTGTGATTGCAAAATTACGTATTTTTCACCGTATCTCACGAACCAATGAATGAAATTGAGCCAAACTTGGTATATAGTTGGACCCTGACATGGAATGGTGCTGATTAGATTTTGGGATCAATCGCCCAGCAGATGGCGCTGTGATCGCATTTTATGTAAACTTTTAACATGGCAGTATAGGACAAAATTTCGTATAAATGCACATAATGAGCGTTATTTTAAACTTGTGATTTTAAAATTGATATGATTTATTGATAATAGTAGTAGTTAACTAGGAAAAAATTCCTGTGCATGTGGGGGCATCGGTCCCCCCCCCCTGGGGTGGAAGTACCCCCCCCCCCGGGGAAGTAAATTTTCAAGATGGGTATCTTTCGAAAGGTCTCGTTGATAATAGCATTACCCAGGTAGCACAGTATGGTATTTTCAACGTTGAACAAACGGCAATGCATTCCGTTGAATTATCGTTTTTCCGTAACGTTAATAATCTGAAAATATGTCTCGTTGATTTCCTCATCTTTCAACGATTGTTTTAATACATTTTACAACGTAAAAAAACCGTTGTAAAAGTGTTGTACGAAATCGCAATACTGTCGTTTTTTTATAACCTAAAAAAAAACAGTTGTAAAATGATTGTTCAGAATTGCAATACTGTCGTGCTTTTTATATCAGTTTTCAACGGTTTTTCTTATGTCTTATAAACGTTGAAATCCAAGAAAAATAGCTATCTCCATCGAATTTTTGTTTCTGAAATATTGCTAATAATTTAAAAAAGAAAAAATTCCCTTGTTAAAAAAAAAAAAAAAAAAAAAAAAAAGGAATATCCTTGTTTACTTAATTTTTATACTTTTTTTATTACTAATTTTATTACTTTTTTAATACTCAATATACGAAAATATTAGATTCGTAAAAATTTTCAACTTCCGTTTTTCGAGGAAAGCTAAATTTCATAACACATACAACTGCACTAAATTTGATATGTGAGAAATCCAATATAAACACGAATGCTGAATTAGTTAAGAGTGTGTATCAGCCGACAGGCGATGCTCTCATTATTCACTTTCAGAGATTTTTACATGACATCTCAACATCTGTTAATTAAAATTGCTGCAAATTCTGTATATAAAACCTTATTCTGAGAAGCTGTATAAAACTTTAGTGCGTGTTAAATAACTGCAAGTGGCGCTTTTAGATAGAACATACTATTTTTCTTAATCAACATTCTTAAGAACATACTATTTTTCTTAATGAATTGTTTATGGAGTTTGGTGTAATTTTAATCAACAGATGCTGAGATGTATCCATGTGGAAAACAGTTCATAGATAACATTCATAGATTTCAAAAAAAAAAAAAAAAAAAAAACACTATACTAATTATATATGTTTTAAAATTGTATTAAAATATTTTATGTAAATTTTAGTTAGTTTTAATTCATACAATTTAATAATAATAAAGATAGAAAAATCGACTATTTAAAATTTTCGTAAACCAACATTTAGATCCCTGTGATTGTCTATTTATTAGCTAAGAGTATTTATTTGAAATTAAAGGATAATCAAAATGATTATAATTAGTGATTATAATAATAAAATAAATAAATCTAAGCGGAAATTGACAGTGTTAATTAATGTAAACAAAATATAAAATTTGCAGTTTAAAGGCAAAAAAAATGTAATAATTTTATTAATAATAATAATAGAATAAACAAAATCAAAGCAGAAAATGTGAACCTTAATTAATGTAAACAAAAATTACAGTTTGCAATAAAACGAAAATCAAAAAGGTAATAATTTTATTAATAATAAAAAAAAAATAAATAAATAAATAAAAGCGGAAATTTGGAATGTTAATTAATGTAAACAAAAATTAAAATCTGCAATTAAAAGAAAATCAAAAATGTAATAATTTTATTAATAATAATAAAATAAAATAAATCTAAGCCGAAATTGTGAATTTCAGTTTTGCTACCTTCACAAAATTTAAATTCGTAGAAAACAAGCTTTACAAAAGTATAACTTTTATATACATAAGACCTGTTTTTAATAATATAAATTTACTGCATATACTTCGTTCAATAAAACAATAATAGTGTTACATTATATATAGATATATTTTTTCAGTAAATATGAAAAAAGTGAAATTTTACAAAAGTACAGTTTTAAAAAAGAGTATAATATTTAAAGTTAGACCGACCCCTGAAAATTTAAGACAGGAATTGAAACATAAAATTAAAGAAGGAAAAAAGAAACACTCACTTCATTACTTGAAAAATCTTGTTTAAATAAATAGACGATAAATAGACTTCAGCCAATAGACGAGAACTCATCAGAAGTAATGATAATTATTATGCTAGCAGGTAAAAAGCCCAAAACCAAAGAATATTATATAACTTTGAGCTTTTAAGGCTATATTATACCTGCTTGCAAGTTTTTTTTGCAGTTAGTTACGTAAAATGTAATGTAATTTAACTTTCACTATTATTGTTTCACATAAAACTTCCACACCACTTTAACAGGAAAGCAATAACTTCATGCGTCGTTCACATTCACTTTCAAAATGGCAGATGGCACGCGTCGTAACTCGTAAGACGCTTTTAAGGTTTGCCACAATATACTTGGCGATTTCGCATTGTAGAACGGGAGAAAGCGTACAATATGAACTACTGCTTAGTTAAGTTTCCGAAAGCCAAAGAACATCGACCGCTAGTTAATATACTTTGCCGAAAGCTTCACTTCTTATCAGATTAGAAGTTCTTTCGCAGCACACCATCTTCTAAAACTCTAAAGAAAATTTATAATACGCATGCGTATACATCCTGCCTAATTCACAATCGTGTATCGATATCAAGTTATAGAGATTCAACGTCATTTGACGGAAATAATGACTTATAAAAAGTACCTATTAATCCGTTGAAGAAACTATTTTTTATTAGAATCAAAAAGGAAAACAAAAACTAATAAAATACTTATTTTAAAACGTCGAAAAAATAACAGGAATGTACAACCATAAAACAACGTTTGTTATAGGTTTTCTTTATTACTGAATAAATATTCGAAAATGTTCAGAGAGAATATTGCGAAATAAAAACTATTTTTCAACGGACATAAAATAACGTAACCAATTTTTCACTGTTCAGACTTATTTGCAACGATATAACAACGTTATGTTTTACCTGGGTAGTTAACCAGGAAAAAAATTTTGTGCATGTGGGGTCATCGGTTCCCCCCCCCGGGGTACAAATTTTCAAGATGGGTATCTTTCGAAAGGTCTCGTCAATACCTTTAAAACGAATGGTTGAACCAGGAATCTGTGATAATTTAAAACGAAGTTATCGATTTTTTTTACTTTTAACGAAAAAAAACTTTGAAAAAAATCGTATTTTTTTTCTTTAACGAAATTTAACCAAACTTGGTATTTAGTTGGTTCCACATAACCTGGTGCTGACATAAACTGGTGCTGATTACATTTGGGGATCAATAGCTCAACAGGTGGCGCTGTGATCGCATTTTATCTAAATTTTTAACATGTCAGATTAGGACAAAAATTCGTATAAATGTGCATAATAAGAGTTATTTTAAAATTATGATTGTAAAATTAATATGAATTAATGATAATAGTAGTATTTAACTAGGAAAAAATTTTTGTGCATGGGGGGGGGGGGCATCGCTTGAAGATGGATATCTTTAGAAAGATCTCGTCAATACCTTTAAAATGAATGTTTGAACTATCAATCTGTGATAAATTAAAACAAAGTTATCGATTTTTTTTTTACTTTTAACAAAAAAAACTTAGAAAAAACTTCGTAATTTTTTTTTTTTTAATATTGTTACTGATTGAATATGTATTACTTTTAACAAAAAAAAAAAAAACTTAGGAAAAAAAAACGTATTTTTTTTTTTTTTTTTAATATTGTTACTGAATGAATTTGTATAGGAAAATATAGAAGATAGTCTTGTGGTGGCCACAACATACTAGTTTAAATTTGGATTACTAATTTAAATATTAAAAACACATATTTCTTAGAAACTTTACTTTTTTTTATGAGAAAATTAAAAATAAGAAGCTTGGTGAGTTATTATATCTAGAATAACTAAAAAAAGAAGTGAATTTTGTTTAAACAATTCTTTTATTTTAGTATAAAACTAAGCAGCACCACTTTTTTCACTTAAGCTGTGAGCAAATACAACGCAATTTGGGAAATTGTATCCGAAACTTTTTCAGATTATTGAAGCCAGTATCTATCTGATCTTGGTAAGCTGATTTAGAAGGCACGTGCTCAGGATAATTTGTGTTTTTCGCTTGAATTTCTTTCTCAAAAGACCTCGACTTCCAAATAGACAAACTGGTTCTTTTTTCTATTCTGAAAACAGTTTCAGCAATCTCCAGTCAAAAGTTTGCTGAAGCAAAGTGGTCTTCCTTTGGAAGTTTCTTATATTTCCTTACTCCTTTGTGCAGCCGCCAGGCATTGAGCATTGTGAGGTCCAAGTAATGATAAAATGCATGCATTTGTCATCCTTTGCTTCGCCGTTGTACTTTATTGATGCTGATAATGTGTAAATGAGGTCAACCCCGCTCATATGCTAATTTTATTCCTTAACAACATTAGGCCGTTTTATGGTCACCTGCTTGGAGTATCTTTTATCTCATCTTCAGACGTCATATTCTTCCATACAAACGTTAACATGTCAAAGCCTTTGATGTCAGTTACGTATTCCTCTGACTATTCACGTTCTTTTTTATAATCACCTTCTCTATTGACAGTTTACTGTCGAAAATTCTACTTATTTACATCGTACAAAATCAAGGGGTACCTCACAGTACAACATTATATGAGGAACTGAAATGCGGTTTATCTTGCAATACAAGGTTATAGCCTCTGTTTCATATGCCAAGCCAAAAAAATCATTTAAATCAAAGATTTTTATCCCCATTTATAAAGAGTTGTGGGTATGATTTTTTTCAAAATATTTCGGGGTTTAATATTTGACTTCAGCATAAAGTTTCTCTTCCATTTGAACTTTACTATATGCTCTTCCATTGGAACTTTGCTCATCCGAACTATAGATTACCGGTCTGGTTTTGAAAATCTGATCATGTTGAGGATTTTCCCTAGAAAGGATGTTTCTGTTGTCATTGAAGTACAAACATTGACATGGTTGTTCGAACTGGTTCAAAGTCATTGTTTCTTTAATAAGGTTTTATAATAGTTTCAGGCTTTTGAATTTTAGGAATTAGAGACGTGTTTGCCGTAAACAAAAGCTTTGTATAAAAACTTGATAAAAGCTTCTATTTAAGATTCTTTCTTTTTTAGTGTAATCTACACTTAGCAAGCCTTTCATTTTCAGATTTTTATCGTTTAATTCATGGCCTGTAGGTTTAAATATGTCGGAGTGTTCCTCTTCGAAAGTTTCTAATTCAGGAACAAATTCAGGATTTGAATGGTTGTCTTTATCAAACTCTAGACAATCCTCACTGTCAGCGTCATTTTCTTGCATAGAATCAATTTAATTAGCACAACTAAGGTGCTAAAAAGCCATTCTGAATTTAAGAAACATATGATTAACCTTAAATATTATCCATATTATTTATCAACCCGTTGAACAAAGAGCAAAACCATTTTGCCATTAAAAAAATAATAATAACGGAAAATATACTAAAAATACTAGACACTAAAATTTATACACTTACTGCTACAGTCGGCAGCAAAATTATCCGAGCGCTAGCAATAATTCCTATATAAAAAAAGAACACTTACTACTGTTTTGTTAAATAAATCCTTGTCAAATCATGTTCTTACACTTAAGTAGAACATGATTCGACAAAGATCTATTTAAAAAAAAAAAAAAACAGTTTTAAGTGTACTTTTTTTTATATAGGAATTATTGCTAGCGCTCAAATAATTTTGCTGCCGAATGTCAAATTATATAAAACCAAGTCTTTAATTTAATAAGAATTATTATTTTTTTTTAATATATTCGTGTTTGGTATTTACGTAGTTCTGAAAATCGTCAGTTTACTATCAATCAACCCAACCTGAAGACAGGTTGAGTCAACTATTTTTTTTTTTGTATTGATTTTATAGAGTAGCGAACAAGCTATAGTGGTGCACGGAAGCGGTAAATAAATGGTACACCAATTTTGTTAAAGAATTGAACGGTGTGTTGTCTACTATCTACTGTACAATGCATAGGGTGAAACATGTCTTGTAGAATGATTCATTGTAATTTAAACGTAAAACATGATAATTAATTTTTTTTTTATCATGATATCCGTTTTAAATTAAACATTGAAATGCATTTTTAAAAGTATTTAAAAAATGCATTAAAAACACATAATGCATTTTAATGTATCAATTTTTAATATTGTGAGTTTAATCTGCCAACTATAATAAGAAGTCAAACAAGAATAAAATTTTGAAAAATTTAATGTATAAATCTCACAAGCAAATTTTACAATAAAGCCATTATAATGTTTACAAAGCATTACTTTATTGTTTGTTTTATATATTATTAAAAGGAAAAGAATACATTAATAAAAAAAAAACACGAATTTATTTTATTTCATTATAGTAAATATTTACCTAAATATATATTTAAATTTCAGTCACTTGCCGATTTTTAAATTATGTAAATCTGATGTCATAAAAGAAATATAATACTTAAATTTCAAGAGGTGGTATATTAAAATATCATGTTACTATATAAACTCAAAAATTTATGTATTTAAATTAACTTCATGTATTTCAACTATTGAATTATCTTTTATGTTTATAAAAGTTTATACTTTTCTGCTTAACAAGCGTATGGAAACAAAGAATATTTACCTTAAAAATAAATAAGCACTCACTATAAATGGATATTTCTTTGTACTCTTTTAAGTGCCAATTTATTTAAGTTTAAATTCAATTTTCTCTAATCGATATCCACACAACAGGTAATATTAAATTTTCTACATACTTGTTAAGAGCTCTTTCTACTAATATTGATTTATTAAACGAAGTATTTCCATTTTCGGAGTCAATTACCTTTGCTGTTTCCTAGCAAATATGTAAAGAAGATTTTTATGTATTGGCTTTGAATGTAGACAATGAATCGCGATCCATTCTGGTGCACTATTTGCGAGAAAATAGATTTTTCATTACTTATAAGTACAGAACATAGAAAACAGGAACATCGTCCAAATATTGGAAAATTATTGAATAAGAATTTTGATCAATTCCAAACAAAAGTTTTTGGTTTGTTGAATGCAATTTTAGTATTTTTTTTTTCATTATGTTCTCGATATAAAAGATATTCGGATTTCACACGTAATAGAATTAGTGTATAAATAATCGATTTCATATAAAATGTTAAGAAAGGTTTTATCAAGAATTCTTTCACAAGTTTGAGTAAAACGAATAGAAATTACTTCTACGTTTACTTCAAATGTTTAATAAAAGCTAATTAATAGAGTATTTAACAGAAGTTTAATGCAATTGTTTAATAATAGTTTAATAAATTTTTGCCTGGGCATAACTCTTTATTCATTCATTAACTTATGATAATCGAATGTTTTATTCTGTTAATAACATTAGTTAAGAAGATTATGGAATCCACATTTCCTTCTCTTTCAAAGTCAATAATATGGTTTTGTTTGATATTGGATTTTAACTTTCTCAATTATTTCATATTTTATTTCAAAAGCAGCATTTCTTTAGTATTATGTGAAAACATTTAAAGGATATTAAATATATTTATGGGAAAATTTAAGTAATTTTTGATTTTTCTTTGCATGTCAATAAATATATCTTATAATAAAGAATGAGTTTTAGGAATTTCAATGCTTTATAAAGGAAATAAACACGATGTTACTTTATACAGTTCAAGGATTTTTTTTTTTTTTTTTTATAAAAGTATATTTATACAGAATGTTAGACATAAGTTGCTTTCTATTTTAAGTCTATATGTAAAATTATCTTATTTAAAGCCCATAAAATGTTTTATATATCTAATTTGAAAATAAATATTTTATGGTATTTTTTCCAACACATGGAGTAAACAACAAAACAGAAATGTTTTACAACATATTATATTAAACTATCTAAATTTATATTTTTTTATATATTTAGGTTTCTTATAAGCAGCTCTAAAAGGTTTAAAGGAAAGCAATAATTAGGGGTGTTTTTAGTTTAGAAATCTATATGATAGCTGTGTATTACGGCCATCATGTACCCAGGGCCACTCCACTTTATTTCAATAATATTTAGTTTTAAGTTTTACGACTCAATTGAACGAGTAACAACTTCAAATGTTCTTTTCCCAACCACTTTGAAATCACTGAAGAGACAGGTCGGTAAGTTACAAGTGAAAAACGAATTTACATGATCTGGAGTAAAATTTCACAATTCATCACTTTTGCTATTTTATAAAGGTAAGCCAAATGTATATATATTTTGTTCATTTCTAGTGTATAGTTTTGTTTATTATATTGACTAATAAATGAGATAGTTAATTTGTCCTTTCTGCATGTGGGCTTTTTATTAGAAGACATTTTAAATAAAGTTACCTAAACTTTTAAATTGGGCCACATAGTTGCGTTGTACGTATGGTGACATAGCTGTCTTGTACCTAGGGCCACATATCTGCTTTGTACTAGAGCCATGGATGGCCCTAGGCACAATCCCTAGCAGCACATAACTTTGTTTTAACGTTGTTATAACTATTTTTTGACTGATCAGACTTATTTGCAACGCTGTAACAACGTTATATGCTACCTGGGATTGCGATCATACTCATCATGTTGTTAGTATTTTATTGATTTTTTTTATAATTAAATGAGGGACATTGTTTTAACTATCTGAATCATGTTGATATAGTCATGTTTACTATTATTAATAGGTGTTATTTTAATGGAAGGGGGTATATATTTCTCTCGGGAACTTTCAGTATCCTTGGTTTATAAAAAATATGCTTGCTATTATTATTAGATTATGAGTTTGTTTATATGGATATGGGAATTTGTTTAGTTTTATTATTTATTTATTTATTTGTATTTACTTAAAAAATATAAATCTAAACTATTTTGATTTAGTCAAGTTACAAGATAGATTATCAGTACTCACTAGCTCAAAATCTCGCTGAAGTTGTAAACATAAGTTGTCCATGGAGATTTCGGTTAGTTCTAGGAAAGATTACGAGTCGAATTTATTTCAGTTGGCATTAATTTCGGAGGAAGGGGGAAAATTTAGAGCAAGGTATTGGAAATTGTGAAGTTTTAGATTTCGTTTGTATGTCAGTATTTTCAGTTTGATATTTTGAGGTGAACGAAGGGAACTATTTCCCCTTTTGAACTATTTAAGAAAATTTCAATGAATATTGAATTTTAAGCTTTTGGAGTGTAGTAAAGTGAAAATGCTATCCTTGTTAAGGGAATTCTTCGGACTAATTATCAAATTTAAGAACTTACTTGTAAGTTCTTTAATATTTATACACATTAACGTTAAGTTTTGTTCTGCATTATATTTAAGTACAATTAAGGTAAATTAACGTTAGAAAGTACCCCTTCCCCTCCTTTCTTTTAAAGCTGTAATGAAAGATTGCGATTTTATACATCTTGTTATTATTGATATTTAGACATTTATACAAAGATATAATGGGCGAAAATCAAGGTGTTGCTATTAAGTGCCCTTAGAAAGTTCTTTTTTATGATATTTAAATGGAATTGGTGCATATTTTGCACTAGAACTTTCAATATCCTTGGTTTATAAATATATATTTGCTATTATTATTATTATTATTATTAATTTGTTTATATAAGCGTAGGAATTTAATATTATTTTTTAAATATAAAAAATAAAACTGTGATTCTAATTCAGGTTTATACGACATTTTAAATTAAATTTCCAACTTTTATTCATTTTTTATATGACAAAATTCTAATTTATGACTATTCCCCTCTATGAGTAATTACAAATTCCTAATCTTTTTTAGATGCCTAGAAATCCTGGCGGAATAAAGCGGTCAAAACCTAATGCAGCTGATGTAACTGCGGCTGCACAAGCAGTTTTGAAGAATATAATTCCAATTCGGACTGCAGCACGACAGTTTGGAGTAAACAGAACATTACAAAGATATGTTGCTTTCTGCAGGAAGATTAATTCTGAAAATGACGAATTCAATAATACATATTCTAACCGATGTGCTGTTTGGACGATGTTTTTTAAAGGCGATGAGAAATTCCTCGTCCAATACCTTGTTACCGTATGCAATATGTATTATGGGTTGTCAGCAAAAAAAAAAAAAAAAAAGCAGCCCTAGGTACACGGGTTTCTCCTACACATAAATATATTTATAAATCTACCTATTAAATATATAAATACATATAGAAAGTGAATGGCTTTGACTATTTCCGAAAGAATTTAACATTAAGGGTAATGTGTTAGGTAATGTACAGTCGGTAACAAAAGCCTCCGAACACTAGCAAAAATTCCTATATAAAAAAGTACACTTAATACAGTTTTGTTAAATAAATCCTTGTCGAATCTTGCTCTTAGTCAGTCTTAAAACAGGATTCGACAAGGATTTATTTAACAAAACTATACTAAGGGTACGTTTTTTACATAGGAATTTTTGCTAGTTTTCGGAGACTTTTGCTACCGACTGTACAATCTCCCGTGAGTATTATCATAAATTTTTAAATTTTATGTAGTTTCTTAGTAGTGGATTGAGATTATATATATGGTTTCAGTAGATTATGAAACTCAAGTGAGGATAGTAAACAGTATAGACAAACGCGTTGAATGTTGAATTGATTTGAGGATGAAAATAATTCATGTAGTAAATTTTTAAAGATATTCTGCGAGTTCTAATTGAACGCATGTTTTTATTTATTTATTTATTTATTGAACAATTTAAGGAGATTCGGATTTGAGAGAAAAATAGTGTACTTTGAGAAATATAAGTGAAATGTATAGAAAAAGTTAAATTAATCTTAGAGTACATAAGTAATTATAGATTTCGAGAAATATTTTTTTGTGTGGAAAACTGCAAAAAGCTACAAAAGAGTTTGGTCGACGTTAAGGTAACGACGTAATTTTATGGTAGAGGTTCATAAAATCTTCTTTATGGTTCGTCAAAATTTTCCGAAATTTTATCATGGGTGACAGCATAAACATAGTTCGTAGAGAATAATTCAAAGTATTCATTCATTGCGATGTGCAGCTGTAAATTTTTATAATAAAAATTAAATAAGTGAAAAATTAAAATAAGTGAAATTTTATTTATTTTATTTATTTTATTTATTTATTTATTTATTTATTTTAATTTATTGAATGAATATTCTTGTTGAATTTAGAGTCTGAATGTTTTGTATAAGCATGTTACATTTTACTTAAAAATTTATTTTTACTGTACTGAATTTTAAGGCACGTATGTATTATAGTTTTTGCTTTTTAACTTAAAACAAAGACAGGCACAAAGGCGGAGTGATGCTTTAAATTGAGTGGCCATCTGTCCTTCAATTTCAGAATGGATGGCTACATAAAATAAAGTACAATGACCAATTTTTATCAACATTTCAAAATTATACGGAGTGATAATTTTAATTAAATATAATTATATTTAAAAAAATTATGAAACTTTTATGTTTATATTTACAACAATTGATATAATTATTTAAATTTTAATTGTTTAATATGTTTAAAATTAAAGATTGAAATTATACTTCAAATTGTGTTTATTCGAATTTTATTCACTCTTTGCATCTTTACAAATTGCTATATATTTTTCCTGATTACTATATGAAATGTGTTATTTTTTTTACTATTTTAACTTCATTTTTCCTTTCTTGTATTGGATGGGCATCTCTCTTTGGTTTGATGGAGAGATGGCCACCTACCATTTGAATTTTAAACTATGTTTCCCACTTCTTTTTTTCTCAATATTTAATTATTTCTTGCCTAATAATGATGAGTGTATTTATACGGATTTTAAATATGCATAAATATTTCTTGTTTTTTACTTTCTAAGAATTTTTATTTCAATCTTTAAAAACTATAGACATCTATCCTAGAGCTACCTATTAATTACTGCTCTTCGCCATAGTAAGTTCTTCGGATCAACGTTTTCGACCTCTACCCGTACATTAGTATCATTTTCTCAACTAGTTGTTATTCTTAGGTAGATTGCCTTCAACCTTTTTGAATGGCTTTAGCCCTTATTTACGCAATATATGGAGAAAAGTACGGATCATTCCAAAAAGCCATGCGGACAACAGTGACAAGAGTTCGAACCGAGCACCTACCATATATCAAGTTTGAGAGTAGAATTTTTAGGCCCCTTTTTTGATGATTTTAAAAAAATCTTCTTTTCCACTTTATTGGAATTGCAATTTCATACTAATTAAATAATATATAGTAATATTTCTTTCATTGTGTAGTTAGTTTTTCCGAACATTTTAAAACAATATTTGCTAAAAGAATAAGTGTAAAACAAGATATTGATTTTGTAGCTGTAACTAATAATAATAGTAATAGTAGTAATATTAGTATTAATGAATGACTTGGAGGTGGGATTACTAAAAACAACTGAATTCGGATTATAAAATTGCACTAAAGGCGGTACGCTAAATACTACCGAAACAGCTGCCTGCTTTCATATTTTTTCTATTTGGCGTTTTAGACGTTGTTGTTTGCCTTGTTTTTAATAATAATAATAATAATAAGTTAGCAAAATTTTTCCTGAAATTAATTATTTTGTTCCTTATTGTTTCCTGCAGAGAAACCTCTTTTCAAAAGTGATGTGAATTTTAGTGAAAAATATTATAAATAAATGTAATGTTAAATATATAACTAAAATACGCCATAAAAAATACTGAAAACCATGAAATACTATGTGTATCAGTACAGCTAAATTTGTGACTGATTGATCTTAAAGAGACTTTATGCATTAATCTTGAGTTTAGTATAACTTGAGCTATGATTTGTAAACATTTAATATTCAGAAGCAAAATAAAAACGATAAAAAATTTGCAATATCGAAATCTCAGTTATTCCTGATTTTTTCTGAATCACCGTTCTCTACTTCTAAAATATGGATTGACTAACATTAGTTAAATCCGTCCGTGAAAGACACTTAGTCTGTGATTGAATGATGCAATGTATCAGAGGTCGAAAATCTATGTATTTCCTGTTTCTTTGACTTCTCTCTACTAAGGAAATCATAAGCCGTGAGTCATAAATCATAAATAGCCTCCGGAAGCAAAGAGTTTATGAGCTATATATGAAACATGACTACAGTTAGTCTTCTGTTACTAAGAGAGAGAAAAAAAAAAAAAAGGAGATGAAATATATGGATTTTAGTTTATTGGGTTTTTCTGAATATCATAGGTTATATAGATAAATTCTGCGACACATTTAAATAGTATAACAAATTTAATACATATTTAGAAAATAAATCGAATAAAAAATATTAAAACTTTATTCCTATATTATGTAGCAATAAGTTAACTTTGAACCTGATAATAAATATTGAATTTTTTTTTATTCATGAAATGGTACTTTAATAATGTGTAACAACGATTGTTAATAAATATACAAAATATATACGCTTTATTATCACAGGATCAATATATGTTGGTAGTTTTATATATAACATTAAATTGCATTTAATAGTAAAGTATTAATCAAGATATAAATGCTATAATAATGAAGGAAATGATACTTTCATTTATTAATCATTTAAAATTTAATTTAATATTTACAATTTTAGTAATCTCTAACATATTTCATCCATATCATATAACTTTTGTCTGTCTCTCTGTTCCATGTAATATATATATATATATATATATTATATATTAGGTCTTTGCATAAATTCGTGCGGTTTTTATTGCTTCATTTCATAAAAATACATCAAATCAAATGACAATTTTTAATCAAAATACTCTCCATTACGTTCTACAACCTTTGCCCATTTTTCAGGTAACAAATGTATACCACGGCGATAGAAGCTCTCGTCTTTGGAGGCAATAAAATGATCCGCATCTGCACGAACTTTTGCAACGAGCTAATATACATATATATATTTATTTATTTACATTTTTTGTTTTTTTAATAAAAAACACTTAGATTTCTGAGAATTAGTTCTAAAATAATAGATTAAAAAAAATCATAAATGCCACGAAGTAATTCTTGTTGTAAATGTTAGCTATACTGTTTCTTAATTTGTACTACGGCATGCACCCAACTTTCTGTAGCTAGTGTTATTAACATATTTGCAGTTTTAAACAATGGAATTTGAATACTTTGCTACCATCAAAGGAAGAATCTCAAAGCTCATTTATTTTTCCAAAAGTAGAAAATAAGTTTGCAATATTTAGCATATGTTATAAAAAAAAAGCGCCGAAAATAAAATTTATTATTTACATTTAGGTAAAATGCAAATAAACGATATATATTACGAAGTAGTTTCAAATGTTTAATTACTATTTAAAGAATTTGTATTATTTCAAAATGACATAAATTAATAATAAAGAAAAGTACTAAGATTCTGTATACTATGATTTAAAATAGTGCGAGCACCCTTTAAATTTATAAAATGAAACATTCAAAGCCTTATAGTTAATATTTATATATTTTATTTATATTTTCAAATCAAACTTTTTATTACTTTTAATCTTAATTAAAAATAATTTTAAATAATAAATTAACGCAAACTGCTTTAATTCTAAACGTGAACATTTGATTTGTTTAAGCATTTTCTAACGAAACTAGATTTTTTATATATTTCGTGTTAGGACATCATGACATTTAGCCATGCCAGAAGCTAAAATTTCTCATCCGGGTTTTACTGGTAACAAACCTAACTGGAATCGTCCAGTCACCTCCTTCGGAACTAGTCCAGGGACTGATCTGGAATGTATGAATATCTATGATGCTGGATGAATATACAATGTATAATAAGGTATACAAGTTAACTGAATCGACAAAAGTTGAGTTTTTCAAATTATAATTGCATAATTTTACAGAGGAATATCCGCTATTAGATTTGTTGAATGGTTAAATGTCCTTTAAAAAATGTATTTTAAGTCTTTGATTTATATTTACAACTTTATATCAAGGCAATTTGCAAATAACTGCTTTGCAATATCAAGATTTCCTTTGGATCTGCGTAAAACTTCATTTATAATTTTAATAAAACATACAGGAAATATAAAATAAAAATAAGTAAATGGTAGACTGAAATAAATGAATAAAAATAAAAATAAAAATAAGGTATAAAAAACAAGAAAGAAAATTGAAAATAATATTTACGAATTTCAAAATAATATAAATTGAACATGGTTTTATTTATATTAGACTCTCAAGTGTAGAAACCACCTGTGATGGAAGACATGATTACGGAAAAGAACAATTAAAAAAAAAAAAAAAAAAAAATGCAGTTAATTATTATTAATATTATTGTAACATAATGATCTGTGTTATATGATTAATTTTAACTATATGTTTAGGCGTAGACCAACCATCCTCTTGAGATGAAAGTACGAAGTTTATATTCTCTGTTAGGCAAAATATGAGAATCGTATTTAAGCATATATTTTAAAAAATGAGATGTATTGCCTCAAAATCGTTAAAAATGTAGCCGCGGCTTGTCTTTTCAGTTACCTTGTAGATATAAATTTTAATATCTGAATAATGGGTGGAAATTTAAAATAATAATATATAAAGAAATATTTAAAGAAAAAATATTTTATCAAGTATCCACGATTGTGCCTTCATTGTACGTTTGCTATAAGTTGCCTAAATTTATTTAATATTATACCGAAATATATGACAGGGTTCGTACGGTCACACCTATTTTGTAGGAGTCTTACACCAGTGCTTTTTTTTAAATAAATTTATTTTTAAATTTATAAGCTGCTATTATGACAAAATTTACCATATAAAATTATTGGTTGAAAATATCAACTAAATTGTAGGAACGTACGAACCCTGTATTATGCACAATGACTATGCTTATTTTGTAAATATTTCTCATTTTCGAATAATATGGCATGAATGTACTATTAATAACTTATAACTTTATATTTTATATCACAAAATAAAAACTTAGAGGTTAAATTAGCTGGAGAAAGTTTGTTTGTGAATTATTTAGAGATAGAAATTTTATCTCGCAAGAAATCCATAACAAATTCTGTCTATTTTATAAAATTAAATCATAAATTTACGAATTCCTGTCAAACTGTGCAAGTCAAAAGTATTTAAATAGATAAAAGTGTATCTAAATTTGCTTTTTCAGGAGATCAGTCATTAAAAACGTTGTGTTTTTAAAAAAGTAACAATTACATTTATAGTTCAAACAGGCATTCTAGTCTATCCCCCAGTAGTACATAACGTTGTTTTAACGTTGTTATAACTTGTTTTGCACTGTTCAGACTTATTTGCAACGCTATAACGTTATGTGCTACCTATTAGGCTTATATAAACACTTTATTAGAATAATATGAAATATGCCACTTGTGAAGTTGTTTTTAATTACAATTCAAGATAGCACAGGCTGTCATTTAAAAATATAAGAAGTGAACTTTAATAAGAAGGTTAAATATTTATATTAGTTTATTCAATACCTTAGTAAGGAAGAAATATGACTATACAGGATATTAACTGTTGAAACCATTATATGTGGAATAAAGGATTGTGTGGTGAGTGTTTGTAACGAAATAAACACTGCAGGAAAGTTATTCTAACTATGACATAATACGCCTTCAAAGTAACTCCAAGTGTAAAATATTCCTTCAATAAATTGCTCGTGAAACCTTACGGAAATGATCAAGGGAGAGTTACTGATATGAAACTTTTTGTACAAAACTTTCATATCTAGAACGTCTCGCTACTTAAATAAATCGCACTGAAATATCACTTTAAATAATTTCTAAAATAAACGACTTTAAAAATACCTTTAGATCCAACTATAAACCAAAACTTCACAGAAATCAAGAATTCGCAACTCCCCTCCTATCCGTATTCAGAACAATCCAATTTCTCTAAATATCTTGCTACATCCGAGAGAATTATTCGAACTAAGTAAATCTCAGTTTCACAACATCGCAACGTTCGAAATTCTTGCGAACTTGTATGTACTACTACAGTCGGTAACAAAAGTGTCCGAACACTAGCAAAAATTCCTATGTAAAAAAAGTACACTTCATACGGTTCTGTTAAATAAATCCTTATTGAAACATGGTCTTAGACTGACTAAAAAGAGGATTCGACAAGGATTTATTTAACAAAACTGTATGAAATGTTCTTTTTTTACATAGGAATTTTTGCTAGTGTTCGGACACTTTTGTTACCGACTGTACTCACACACGTACTCACAAACACTTTATCTTTTGTATTTCTTCTGTAAATATGTGGGAGTTTATGATCAATATATCTCTAATTTAAAGGTTTTTATCAAGAATTTTATAGCGAACGTTTTCAAATATTTACAAATTTTATAATAGTAAACTTCTTCAAAAATCATATCATTTTTTATAAATTTGTTGAATAAAATATATATTTGAGTTCTTGAACAAAATTACATAAATGTCATGTAACTACATGTGAGATATTTCCAGAAAGTAATGAGACTGAAGTTTTTGCACCAAGCAGAATGCCAAGGAACAAAGATAGCAGGTGGTATATGTAGTGAGGATTGCCAGCTACAGAGCCTGATGGAAGTCAGTCGGCCTTGATTCTTTTTAGCGCACAGGTTGCATGTCTGAAAGTGGTGTTAGGTTTTTAGAATGCAGGAGAGTACCGAGTAGTGGGAAAAACAAAGTGTCGAAACGCTGCCCCAACCACCGCGCAGTCTCACACACGCGTTCTGTACAGAAATCCAGTTAAAGACTTCTAAGCGTGCATCAATGTGTGACAGAGCCGTTAGCAACGGTGTATTAATGCAGGAGGAAGTTATTTTGAAGAATTTTAAGAGCCTGTAAAATTATCTTACAATAAATTAATTTTACGAAATTAGTCTCGTTACTTTCTGGACAGACCTTGCATGATCTTTTAAATCTATTAACTGAATTATAAATATATTTGAGAAAATACTAAATCCCGACGATATTGCTTTTTATAATACCAAATTCATTTGCTTATTATTTTTTTCTCTTTGAATAATTTAGCAGAATTTTTCTATCAGTTAAACATCCTTTTAAATTATTAAACATATTACGAAATATAAATTAATTTACTCCACTTGCATCAATAAATTATTAAACAACCATAAACATTTCTGTACACACAATCTGAAAACTATTGGAAGTAATAATTCATGTAAATATAAGTCTTTTTAAGCAGTACAATGTCTGATACGTGCCTCAATACTATTCTTTTATAAATAATATACTGAATAGTAAATGCCATAGCTTTCTCAACAGCTTAATAATCCATTTAATATTAATAATAATTGTAAATACAGACAGCATTGCATGTGTCGTTATATTCTCCTCATGATTCCACTCAAAATGTTTACATACGAGTTTTGAAATAAATACACGAAAGGTAGTAAATTTGAAGTAGTTGTGCTTTGAATTTAGAATTATCTATGGAAAAAAGTTGAGATTGAATTATCGCATGATAAATAGAATACGAGTTGTTTACTCAAACATATTGATATGTTTGTTTAATAAAACTGATATTCCGAATTTTTGCAAAAGCCATCTAATGTATGTAAATAGTGACGCGTGGTTAACTTTCTTGATAATTCAACTAAAACATATTTATGCATTAAAAAATAGTTTTTAAAAAGGGAAATTTTGTATAAATAGATAAACTGTTAGATAATCTTCTAAAGCTTACCAAATAAGCAAGCCAATTTGTAAAATAAACAAATAACTTTTCAAATGCAATTTAATAGTAGTTTAGATGCAGTCCTTCTAAAAATCATTCAAGAGCCGCTATTGCATGGCTATTTCCTGGCATCTTGAACTATGTTGCAGATTACTGCAGATAACATAGTCAAGGTAACTTAGTCTTAACCTTTAAGGAAATATTTGTTATTATGCTTCAAAATATTAAATTTTCATAAAGTTTTACATGGTTTTTGGATACTTTAAAATACTTTAGGTAAATTCTTTCCTCTTGGTTTTGATTTTTCCTTTTTCCCTGTTGATTGTTCTATTAAATTCTACAGAGGCTGTTCGCACATTTTTAGACGATTTTATTTTGCCGTAAGAAAAATTCGTCTGCATGGAAAATTTTATTTTCACAACAGTTGTATTTTTGGTAGTTTTATTTATAGTCTGATATTTAGAATTTTTGTTTACATGCAATATGGCGTTTTTAAAAAGGCAATGGATGGAAGGACAAGTTTACGCTCTTTCTGAATAGAACACGCTGCAGAACTCTTTATGAAAAACATTTATCAAAAAAAAAAATAGAAAAATGTAGTAGCGATAAATGAAGAAAAAAAAAGGTAAATTTATTTTCATGAAAGAGGAGAAAAAAAAATTGCGACATGGTTCAAAGAATCAAAAGAAAATTTTTCTAAAGGATTTATGATTGTCGGTGATTTTTCATACAAAGGCAAGATAAAGGTAAAAAAATTTGATAAAAATGTTAAAATCAACTCTAAATACTATCAAGAACATATTTTAACTCCAATTTTTAAATATGTAACCCACAATGCCATCAGCCCGTTGAACTGCATCAAGACAAAGCAAGCAGCCACACATCACAATCCACAAGTGCCTTTCTAGAAAAAATGGAACAAGAAACGGGAATTAAAACCGTACCCTTCACTGTTATTCCTGCTAAATCTCCTGATTCATCACTAATGGATTTTTATGCTTTTGGACTCTTAAAATCTGCCTTATCCAAAAGCCAGCCTACAACGATTTGTGGACCTTGGAAAGCCGTTGAAGAGGAATGAAACAAAATAACTCTTACTTTGTAAAGCCGTTGAAGAGGAATGGAACAAAATAACTCTTCCGATATTACAAAAAGCATTATTATCATGGAAATTACAATGTAGAATGATAGTTAAGAACAAGGGCTATCAAACTGAACATTTAAAACACGAAATATGAATGTAATTTTTTCAGTATACTCCATCAAAATCGTTTAAAAAATGTGCGAACACCCTCTGTATATAAGAATATAGGGTAAAATGGGTTCAAATATCTTTAAAAAAGAAAATATTTAAGTTATTATGCACTATATATTTATATTTCCTTAATTTTTCGTCATTTTTTTTTTTTTTTTTTTTTTTTTAACAGAATTAAAACTATTTTCAGCTCAATTTTTTTGGACTTTTGGTATCATATTTTTTAATTAGGTTAGAGAATTCAATTTCATATTTTATGTTATTTTATATTTTTAAATTATAAAAAGTTCTTGTTATATCCAAATAAATATTATAATTTCTTAGTAAAATACGTTTTAATATTTACATCTTAATTTTTGGAAATATTTATATGCATACATGCATACAAAAAGTTATTTAATATTTTCTAAAATTATTATTAATAAGCTTAATTTATCTATTGATTATCTATTATTATTCCTCTATTAAAATTCATACACATTTGTGCTAGTAAACTATATACGTTCATAAAGACAAATATTATACTTGAATATATATATATATATATATATATATATATATATATATATATATTATATATTATGCATGACACTCCGTGGAAACCTTTAAAATAGAAAAAGACCCGACTTAGATATTCATTTTTATTCCTCTTTCGACTGTTTTGTCAAAAGTTCTGTTTTCTCATAATATTTGTAAACACCTTATTAAAACACACAAGTTTCATTTTATTTAAATCTCAGTGCTTTACAACAAAGCACAACTATAGCCATAGTAATATTTTCTAAAATTATTATTAATAAGCTTAATTTATCCTCTGAATATTTATTATAATTCCTCTATTAAAATTCATGCATTTGTGCTAGCAAACTATATACGTTCATAAAGACAAATGTTATACCTGAATATATATATATATATATATATATATATATATATATTATGCATGACACTCCGTGGAAACCTTTAAAATAGAAAAAGACCCGACTTAGATACTCATTTTTATTCCTCATTCGACTGTTTTGACAAAAATTCTGTTTTCTCATAATCTTTGTAAACACCTTATTAAAACACACAAGTTTCATTTTATTTAAATCTCAGTGCTTTACAACAAAGCACAACTATACGTGTTATACCTGAATATATATATATATATATATATATATATATATATATATTATGCATGACACCCCGTGGAAACCTTTAAAATAGAAAAAGAGCCTGACTTAGATATTCACTTTTATTCCTATTTCGACTGTTTTGTCAAAACTTCTGTTTTCCCATAATCTTTGTAAACACCTTATTAAAACACACAAGTTTCATTTTATTTAAATCTCAATGCTTTACAACAAAGCACAACTATAGCCATAGCAAGGTTTCTTGAATTAATGAAACAACCAGTGTCTTACGCCTGTATGGCTTCGTTCTTTAACGAATGATATGAATGATTTGAAGCCTCTTACAAGGATTGATAATCACGGTCTACACAAAAGATAAGGGAAGCCAAACACACATCTAGCAAACATTTCATTTTCCACTGGAACAATGCTTATATATTGGGTCAAAACATTGTTTACAGTTGATAATTTTGCATTTTTAACACCCATTCTTGCAGATAAACAGAACAGCGAAACGTATGAATTCAAATACGAAACAATGAAATGTAGGGTGTCTTCCATTTTCCGCTGATATATTAAAATGTAGTTCTATGCAATTTTGAATACTGTATGTGAAATATTTAATTCATTGTATATATTTACAACTCATTAATTATAATTTTTTGGACATAGATTAAATTAGTAGAGTAGGTAATTATGCATAGATTATATTTAATAATAAAAATAACAAAAATATGTCTAATGGAAAAAAAATAATAATAATTGAACCATCGATCTGTGATAATTTAATATACAATCGATTTATTTTGCAAAACATAAAATTTACTTTTTTTTTCTTTTTTGTATATTTAGCGTTATACTTCTCTAAGATGAAAATCGTTTGCATAATTTTTCATAGATTATTTGTATTGTATGAATTCTTATAGGATAAGCTATAGTGTGTTTGTGTTATTTATTTTTTTTTCTTTTCTTAAGAGTAAAAGTTAGTGTTAGTGATTCATTAATTATAGTGATTCATTTGAAAATACTGACCCGCTAGTTTAATTTTTAGGTTGGATTGCTTATAGGAGATCTACCTATTGCAATGGTTCTCATGACACGACTTCTGGAAAATTTCTTCATATCTTCACCGATCATGACTCTTAGAACCCAAAACCACCCTCCGTTCAAAAGTTTATATATATATATATATATATATATATATATATATGTATGTATGTATAACGCTTTTTCCGATGTTAAGTTGTGAACACGATAACTGGAGTAATTTTTATTTAATTTTAACCAGCTCGGGATATGTTGTCAGGACAGTAAAAATCTCGGTCGAGTTCGTAGACGGGTTGTCTAGCTCAAAGGGGGTGGAAATGGTGGGGGTGGAAATTTTCCTTTGCCCATAATTTCTTTAATATTGAAAATAGGAAAAAATTTCAAATCAGACGAATTACCGCTTTACCCTAAAGAACAATTTTTGCATTTAGCCTTTTTCGATAGCTTCAATTGCTTAGAAGTTACAAGCTAAAAAGTGATTTTTCGTCAATTGTTCTATATAGCCGACATTTGCTGTATAGCTTTTATGGCAAAAATTTATAATTTGATGCTTATGTCACGTGCAAATGATAATAAAAACTATCACTGAAAATATAACGAAATTTTAATCATGTTTTTAAACAATATAATAATCTGATTTAAAAAAAAAAAAATGAATATGTTGATATATTTTCTTCATGACAATGCACAATGATAATTTTGAATATTCTTTATTAGATGCACGCGATAACAAAACAGATATATTTACACAATTTAAAATATTCGTTAAATTACAATTTTTGTTGTTTTTATATATTTGAATTTTCTTATATATACTTTTTTTAGGCTATTCATTTCTTTTCTTAAAACTAACAATGGGAAATTTCGTTTTACTTTTGTTTTATAGTGTTTTAAAGACTTCAACATTTTTCTGTCTAAAACAAAACGAAAATAAAATTAGAAATTCTAACTTCTAAACAACGAGATATATAACGTAGAGTGATAAATGGTAACCGTTGAGAAGGTCCAAGATGAGTCATGTGACATGCTCTCCTTGCACCTGAGTATTCGGTGGTTCCCTTGGTAACAGCTTATTTTCAGTAAATTTCTATGGCAACAGTTTAGAGATTGTTCTTCGCATAAGTCATAAACGCCAATGTTTTTGTTTACTTTCGTAGTTTAATATTCTTTTGTTCTAAATCATATTGATTTTGATTTTACTTCTTTTTTATTTCGTGTAGTTGAACTTTAACCGACAAAATGCTTAAAAATAGTAGAAAATCTATTATTTGTCGTTGAATTTAGCTCTTTAAAAGTTTAAATTTTCTTTTATAAACACTTTTAAACTTTGTTTGGAAACGATGAAAAAAAAGGTATTTTATTATTTATTAAAATGTGAAATCCGTGTAAAATTATTTTAAAAACAATTTATTTCGGTCATAGGACTGTCATGTTATCTAATAATAATGATAATTTGTCGAACTGTTCTTTTAAATGCCAAAATAGCGATAAAGAGCAAAACACAGCAACCTATTGGAGCATGTCACGTGATTCATCTTGAACCTCGAAAAGCTAATCCTTCACCCATTGAATCAGCACTCTAATTTATATATCTCGTTGCTTCTAAACTTTCATTAATTTATTTATTTAAATTTATAATTGTTGCCACGAAAATTAAACTTAAAATTTTACATCTATTTTTTAAGATAGCACGCGATCGTGTTTTATATAAAAATCAAATCATTAAATTCATATTTTTAATTATTTTTATTTCATATTATTGCACGCGCACTATTTATTTCCTAATTCAAAATTATTAAAAAAAAAACGTTTTCGATATCTCTTGTAACGATACTGATTATTATTAATTTTCTTTTCTTTTTCCTTCAAAAAAAAAAAAAAAAAAAAAAAAAAAAAAAAGATTTTGATGAAATTCTGGCAAAAGCAGAATTTACTTTAGGACGGAGGGCTAGTAGATTTTTTTTTCTTCCCAATTATAACATCGCTTTCAAATTATTCAATTACATTTTCGATAAATTTTAGATTTCCATAAATGTCCATCTATCGAAAACGACAACGCAAAAATCCCTGTCTGAGACTAATAGGCCCTCTGTCCAAAAAAAAAAAATATATATATATATATATATATATATATATATATATATATAGTTATGTAAAGAGCTGAGTATGTTCAATTAATTAGTTAACTTATTGGTTAAATAAATATATTAAATTAAAATTCAGAGCCCATGTGTTCCAATCTGTTTTATATGAATAAGCACATGGTACTCAATTTCTTAGATTTTTTTCTGAAAACACATATTTTAAAAATATCGATTAAATCATAATTGTATCTTAACCCATTTACCAATACTGTAAAAATTTTCCGTAAAATAATATTTTGTTAACCTTTTACTTTACTCACACTTTACCATTTATTTCGAAAACAGTAGAAACACTATTAATTTACAAAGATTTCTTTAGACCATGCCTAAAAAAACTATCGTACAGCCATTTAATTCTAGTGATGTAAATTAACTGGAATGATGGACAACGCTGATATTTTAAATTTCTTTTATAGCGGATTTGATTCAGCATTCCTGTTAAAGAAAACGTAATTGAGTACTGTTATATCCTAATTGAAAATATACAAGGACTGTATTTGTAAGATAAGTAGTAAGATTCTTATATCTTGCGCTATATTTAGTGTATAATTTATATTTATTTGATTTGTTTTAAGGGTTCTTAAGAATAAAATAAAAATGTGATTAAATAACAGTTATCTAAATATACGGTCGAACATATGGAAAGAAATCTGCCGTTCAAATAATCGTTTTCTTACGGCATTTTTTTTTTTTTTTTTATGTGAAGTTGCATTCAATTTACATTAAAAAAAGGAAACAATGCTTGACGGCGTTTGAATGTTTTTTAAATCAAGTAACACACACACACACACACACACACACACACACACACACACATATATATATATATATATATTATTTCATTCTCAAAAATAAATTAAACACATAATTAATGGTTACTTGTAACAGAGAGTAAAGTAAATGTAGGAAAGATTAGGGTTAGTTGGCATATAGGGCTAGTTGATATGCATCTCCTATATTCTACCACAGTTGGAGGTAGATAACTGTAATTTTACTAGAGGAGAGTGTATATATAGGTGCACAAATAACCGTAAATTTAGGCTGCTTAGAAGCGCTATAAGGGGATAATACCTGTTTCATCATTTTTCTGACTGGTAAGTAATTTATTTCATAGTACATTTTCTTTTTCTTTCTATTGAATCTGTATACTGCAAAATGTTGCAAAATTGAGGCAGTTGAGGAGCAAAATATTAACGTGTGACACTGCTAATGGTGGTTTTCGAAAGAGTGGTTAACCTCTTAACGCATTTGCCCGTGTCTGGCACGGGCGAAATTTACCGGCAAATTTGCACATACCCGTGTCCCACACGGGCGAACTTGTATCTCGTGTTACTTTATTTCTAATGCCCGTCTGAGATCCGTTCTAGTAAAAACAAATAGGCTGGATTACAATATAACCTATTTACCATAGATTGCATCATTATGTAGCATTTTTCTTGGGTAAACCACGTGGTGCATATTGATGATTAGCTAAACAATGTTAGAAATTCTTTGTCAAAAAAAAAAAAAAAAACCTCGATGTTTTTTTACTAGTTTTTCCGGAAAAAAGTCGTGCTTTAAGGGGTTAATTTAGGCTGCATCCATGTATAATAATCTTTTGTTTCTAATGTTTAGCATTCTGCAGTATCAATTTTATATTGAGCATTTCTGTAAAACTAGTTTGCATTGTTTGATATTGGTTTAGTTGACATAGCTAAAATATAGCTGTGTCATTGCATAACTTACATAAATGATAGTTCAAAGTCTGAAAAACCACTCTAGGATGAGGATTTATCATTCTCAGTCTTCTGCCAAGAAAGTAGTGAGACTTTTCCTTCTACAATTTCTAGAAACCTGGAGAACCTCAAAGTGAGATTAAAAGGTCACATAAAAAATAACAACAACGAATCCTCTAAAAAACTAAGATCCTAATAATCACCATGAATAAAATATATGACTTTATTTTGGTGAAATTTCAATCCCGTTAGTACCTTAGGAAAATAGGCGAAACTGAACGCGATGAGATTCTCATGCCCACCATAGACAAAAAGGGAAAAATGTGTAGATGACCAGATGTGAATGACTCAGTTTTCTACAAGCGAAGTAAAACTGTGCAAAAATAGATTTCACTTGTTCAAATAAAAAAGCGCACTAATCATACATTCGTGATTTATTTCAAACATTGAGCTAACTCCATTGGAATAATTATGGGTAGCTGTATTAATAACACTTCTTTTTTTCATAATTCATTAATTGTTTATGCGTTTAAGCAGAGGTTTTGTTCAAATATTAAACTGCGATGTTTCAAATAAATAAATAAATAAATAAATAAAATGTTTTCCTCAAAAATTGCTGTGTTCTGCCTCATTATCCGTATCTATATTATGACAATTCCCTCTACGGGTATGCCAACTAGCCCCGCACCCTTGGATAGTTGGTATAACTGCAAACTCTTAGGAACACTGAGAAAAAAAATATATACCGCCTTCATCTAGAATGAATAAATGGTCATTTTCTAAATCGCTAAACTAGAACTATAGATTTCCGAGCTACGCGCATAAGGCACGCCAATAAACCGAATAGACGAAATGGTCGAGAATTTCTAATCTACACACTTCTAGATGGTGAAACAATATTCTGAACATTCTAAATTTTTTGTATTACGAAAAATTCTCGCTTGAGTTTCTAGAATTCGGTGATAAACAAAGATTATAGCGGCTGAAACCCTCCTCTTGTATTGACATTTGTTTGGAGATATTTTCAAATAGGTTTGTCCTCGATAGCATAGGCAAACGCTCAAGAATTCTAATAGAGGTCTCTAGAATTCACTTTCAAAAGGGACTAGAAACAAATTTATAAGAAATTTATTAGGATGACCTGGGACTATTTTTTCTGGAGCCCCAATTTAGATTCCAGATGTCAGTTATAGAATTTTTTCTATGTGTATTGGCTTGCATTCTACTTATAGCTGGGAAATCTATATTTCTAGTTTAGGGATTTAGAAAACAACCACCTATTTATTCGAGATGAAAGATATATATTTTTTTTCTCAGTGAAGTGAGTTTTTTAGTTATTTTAACCCGTATTAAATTGATGAGTTAGACAAGATTTTGTAGCCAAAGAGTTAAACTTTCCGTTTCATTTATCAGAATTTTTATAAGTATCGTACAAAAGATTAGAAAAAACAAAAACCAAAATCTATACCAGTTATCCCAGTCTCCGCAATATAATGGGAAAAAATTACTGTCTAAGGCTGTAGATAGTTTTACTTTCTTTCATAGCATACAGAGCCGCTTTATTTGAATATTGTTTTGTAAAAAGTTTAAACAGTAAAAGAACCTAGGTATTTTTATATAAATTGATAATACATATTCTTTAACAGGATGGAAAGTCTTATTTGTGTAGAAGCTAAACTTAACTGTTGAAGGTATTTCACTATTTACTCTTTTTAGCAAATTCATAATTTTTATTTTGTTATACTAAAATGAGTATTAGTGTGTATAAATTCAAATAATCAATACCGAATGAAGAAAATAACAATTATTTTATGACATTACATTTCTTTTTACACAACAACAGTTTTTTAACTGCGCATTAAGTATACACATAAAAATGTAAATTATGTATTTTTATGTATTTGTAATTCAAACCATTCTGTTGTTGAAATTTAAAGTAATTATTCTATTTATTTAAATGAAATAGCAAATACAAAATATTACAATATTTATAAATAGAATTTTTACATAATATAATAGGAAATTACTTTTGAACAGTATGGCATGTGTATATTTCTCGTAATGAGCCGATTAACAAAATGTAAATAAATAAATAAATAAATAAAAATTAAATCCAGAAGTACCAATTTTATTATGTTTTAATATAATAAAACTTCTTCTAAAATAAAGCTTTTCAGTATATAAAAAATGATAAAACCCAAAAACCTAATTGTACAATATGTGAAAAAATAAATAAATAAATAAAATAAAAATATTCCTCGAACTTATCGAATATTTCATTAAAAGGTGAATATATAATTATTATTTTAGTGTTACTTCTCAAAAAAAAAAAAAAAAAAAAAAACGAAGAAGGAGTAGGAGAAAGAAAGAAATTGCGCAACTATCAAGCTAATATTTTCCGAATAAATTATTAACTTCCTATATTAATTTAAAATATTTTTAATAATTTTATCTACAAATATAAAATGTAAAATATTTTAAAAATAAATACAACCAGAAAAGAATAATAAAATCAATCATATAATATTAATTAAAAAATGCATTGAGGACAAAAATCCTCAGGGAAGCCCCTCAACACAGTGTGAGGTGCTTAGTTAGCTTTTTATGGCACCAGATCTAGATTTGAATATACTGTACCAACAATTCAAGGTGAAAAAAAAAAAAAAAAAAGATGTTTCAAGAGCTAGAAGGAAAAGTAAAAAATAGCTTTGTCCACCTCAATCTTACCAAGAGAAAAGAACCTTTAACCACTGTAACTAGAAATACGAAAAGAAAAATTATGTAAATAGAAAAAAAAATACAAATTTACAAAATTATATATACAAATACAAATGTAAAAAGTTAATAAAAGTTTGCAAAAAAAAAAAAAAAAAATCTGGAGTGACTCCACTCGACTTTCCGAACATTGAGTAACTAACAGTTTTGTAGATAAAATAAAGAAAGAGGTGTTGCTAAACAAACAAAAAAGAGAAAACCATAACAGAGTGTTTGAGTATTTTTCTCCATACATCACACGAGGTTTTATTTAACGCTACTGAACTTTGAGCCCTTAGATCATAAGGATAAAGAATTTTTCGTTGTGTCCCTGTAAAAATCTATAAATGCTAGATTCACCAAAATGCTTATAGTTAGTGCAACAGTGATTTATAATATTCATGCAAATTTTCAGCTCAATTGAATAAGGCGTTTAGATGCTATCGCTGGTCTCATAGGCCATAAAGATAAAAAAATTTTCTTTGTGTCCCTGTAAAAAAACTGTAAGTGCTAGATTCACCAAAATCTATACAGTTGGTTCAAATGTGACCTATAACATGTGTACAAATTCTTTGCTGAGATTAATAAGGCGTTTAGACGCTATCACACTTTTAAAAATTTGGCAAAGAATTTTTCTTTGTGTCCCTGTAAAAAAACTATAAGTGCTAGATTCTCCAAAATCTATACAGATTGAGTATCTGTGACCTATAATATGTGTATAAAGTTTTTGCTCAATTGAATAAGGCGTTTAGATGCTATCGCACTTTTAAGATTTTGGTCCCTTGGCCATAATGATAAAGAATTTTTCTTTGTGTCCCTGTAAAAAAACTATAAGTGCTAGATTCACCAAAATCTATAGGGTTCGTACTATGGTGACTTACAATATACGTACCAACTTTCAGCTTATTCGAACAAAGCGTTTAGACGCTAGCGTGTTCACTCACATACATACACACATACATACACACATACATACACACATACATACACACACACATACATACATCATCGTAAAAATAGTGAAAACGGACTCGTTGGACCTCGAAACGTATAGAAACATCAAAATCTCGAATTCGGATTTTTGACATGATTACAATACTTTCCTCACTATAGTGTTCGGAAAGTAAAAATACATACCATAACGACAAAATCACACAAATACAAAATTTTAAGACACTTAAAAGGAAAATCATTGACTATATTTTAACAGTCACGTATAGCAGTGATAATATATACAGGGTATCCTTTCTTGTTCGCCGTGTTGGACTAATTGCGAAATGAAACTCAAAGATTGTGGCATATTCTTTTAATCCTAACAACTTGCGAAAATAAAATAGTTTTTTTTTTAAATATTAATACTTATGCATGATAACCAGTCAGTTCGTTTTATAACCGTAAAATTGAAATTCAACCTTTTATGATAAATACTAATAATCCAAGACCCCTTACAAAATTACTTTCAAATATATATATAGGATTTTTCTAGTTCATGTCTATCTTCCATTAAATCACTGTATTAAATTTATCTACTTTCATATTTCATTGGTTACGTCTGGTTTAGATCAAATAGGGGTTTTATCTGTATTTTTTTTTTTTTTTTTTTTTTTTTTTACTTTAACTTAGAGATATACAAAAATTCATCTTTTATTTCACACATTATTCAGTCGCCGCCTCTGAAAAAGAACTCTGATAATGTATGCTTTAATTCTTGTATTTTGTCAATATTATTATTATTATTATTATATTATTAAATCTTCCAATTCTTCATATTATTTTATTTTTGTTTCTGTGAAATATTTCAAAATGTTTATGTATACATATATATCAAAATTTACCTATATACAATATCCCTAACAAATTTTAAATGTTTAATATTCAGGAGCATTTTCAAGGACCAGAAAAAAAAAAAAAAAAAAAAAATGTTACTTTGACCAAATAATATAAACTTTTAATAATTTACTTTTAAAATGCATGCAATTTTCAGTATATAAATTAAAAAAAATATATAATATTAAGTATGATGATAATCAACATCATTTTAATTAATTGTCTTTTTTACCCTTTCATTTATCTTTAATAATTTTACACATAAGTACTTTGAAGTACATATTTTCTTTTCTTTATTGTAGATGATTATTTCTTGAATTGTCTAAATTTATGATTAATTAAACTAAGTAAACACCATAAATTGCAAAAACTTACATAAGTTATTTCGGGAAAAAATAATAACACAACCCTATGTAAAAGGAAAACAGTAGGCACGATTTCTGCCATGCCCACTTTTATACGTTTTTACAATTTATAATGTCTGCTTACAAAGTTTACTAATTTCTTTTAAGCACCAGTCTTTCAGTTCCTTTTTAACTGTTTTCTAATTGAAAATTAATATGAATCAGTGTTTTTAATTAATCTTGTTATTCTCTTAACTCTAAAAAAAAAAAAAAAAAGACAGTTTGAAGTAAATATAATAATAATTTTAGAAACAGTAATCTTTAGACTATGACATTCTAAAATTATTTAATACTAGCAGGCTACGCCCGCTTCGCTGGCCACTATATTCAAATGAATCTCCAAAAGAATTGGATCATTATTTATTTTCCACATCACATTATGAATAAAAACTAAAATAATTACATTGGAATCGCTCTAGACCTTGCATCGGGTACTCGCTGACTACGGCAGCTCTTTCTCTGCCCGCACTGTATCGGGAGCAGGTTCCCACTGCCTGCAGAAATCTCTTTCCCATGTATTTCAATATGGGTATTTATTGACGATAGGTGGGTCTGCCATTATTTAAGAACTACGATTTTAAAGATAACTGTATCTCAGCGTCTATTAAATATTTTAGTTTTTGAACCAAATATTTTATTGCTCATGCTATTTACACTGTATTACAATTTGATTCCGACCAATATAATGAAATAAAATAAAAAGTAGATTTTCTTTTAGAAGGAATTAAATACATAAAAAACAAATAAATTCCAAGCAGTTTAATCCTTTCTACTATATACTACCATTATTTCCTGACAAATACTATAAATTAGAAAAGAAAAAAACTTTAAAAAAAATTAAATTAACAAATGATAATAATTGTTGTTATATTACAAAAATTATACATAAACATAACTGTTATAAATACGTTTTTAAATTTTAAATTTAATATATTTAATTTTTTTTACTGCTTTACCATTTTATTTTCAATAAATATAATAAATTAAAAAGAAAAAAAAAGATTCGCCCTCAAATAAATGTATTAAATAAAAAATAAATATCATAATATAGCCGTTGCTAAGATACGCAGACGATTACAATCGAAGAATACATTCATGAAAAATGAAACATAAAAGCCAATGTTTAAAATCGAAAAAACATTAATTTAAAAAATTCAAATTCGAAATTCAAAAAAATATCGATGAGGTGCACACCTGCAGGGTCCCAGGTACCTATATGCCAAATTTGGAAGCTCTGCGATCAGTAGTGTGTAGTATTGTTCATGTTTAGATAAATGTATTTATTTTTCTGTTGGAAAAAAATGAACTCTGATTATTATTTTTTTTGGCAACAATTAAATTATGGATTACATTTAAACGGCTAATTTTTTTGCTATCATTAGCTTATTATTTTCATATTTTTATTAATTAAAAGAAAACTAAACAGAAATTCGAAATTCTGACTTCGATGTGCACAATGATCCTTCGGGGGGCCCCTTTGTGTTAAATCTCGTGACTGTCCGAGCTACCGTTTTCGAGAACAGTGAAATATATATACAAATATTGCTCACTTAATAGTATAAGATAATTATTAATTAAATAATAACAAAATAGATTTATCGCTGAGTACATATATATGTATCAAATGTTAATTACAAAATAATAATAATAATAATAATAAAAGTTAAAATTTAAATTTAAAAGAATCTTGCCTTTTTTTTTTTTTTTTTTAAGCAAACTATTTAGGTAGCTAAAAATAATTAATTTAACGATTAAATGAAATTAGAAGTATAATGTAAAATTTAGTTTAAGTATTAAATGAAATTTTACATTAATAATGTTAATAATAATAATAAAGTTAACATTAATAACATTGAGACTGTTGAATTTTGGAGGTGAATGAGGGTGGTCACATGGAACATCTTTCTCTACATCGTCCTGGACACGATTAAATTGTGCAATTTCGTCCTCATTTCTATAAACAGATTTTTTTCTTCTTCAAACAGCGTACAGTTATTTTTTTCTTACCTTTACTTAATATGGTTGGATGACAAGGTGATCCGAAACTAGTCAATAAGTGTTAATATTGTTTCTGTATACCGTTTTGGTCGTTTATTGTGTTAAATTTAATGTTTATTTCCGGAAAAAGCACCCTCTGGGGGACATTTTAGAACTGATTTTTTTTTTTTTTTTCGAGACTGCATGAGCGCATCTCGTGTATAGTCTATATACCAAATTTCGTTGCATTCCGTTCACCCGTTTGCGCCGTAGGATGCTGTTTATAGGGGAAGTTTAATTAAAACCACCCTGTATATATGTACACATGAAATTTATAGATATGTATTAACTAATATATTCTATAATATAAAAGTATAATATTTTCCCCTTATGAAACATTACTTAAAAATAAATTAAAGAAAATATTGACTTTTATTTGAATTCATATATTTTCCGATTTTTAATTGAAAGTTTAAATAGTTACAAACATGCAAATTTGTATATGATCTGTATTTTCTTCTTTTCTTTTCTTTTCTTTTTTTTTTTTTTTTTTTTTTTTTTTTTGTAAATTAAATTAAAGCTTTTTGTCATGATTTTATTGTATTTTCAGTTTGAGTATTCAATAACATTTTCTTTTTCAATTTTTTACACTATAAACATAGTTTAAATTTTAGCTTTTTCTGATTAGTATCCTTTTGGGTTTAGAAATTAGCAAAGTTATAAAATATAAAAAAATAAGTCCCAGAGCGAAAGGAAACCTTACACAAATTGAAACTTTGTATTTAGTCTAAACAGGCATGTAAACATTTTAATTTATTTTGGAAAATTTTTCGTACCCATCTTTATTTCACACTACTTTTCTTGAAAGAATTTTTTGCTACTTATTTAATCGCAATTACTTATATAGTGAAGAGAATTTTACGACAAATAAAGTTATGTGAAAAAATGGCGAGTATTAGTAGCAATCCGGAAAAAAAAAATATCGGCATGGCTGTCTCCTCGGTGATTCTTTATAGAGAAATGCTTTAAATTTTAATATATGTTACTTTGTATAACAAAAAAGTTTAAATCAATAAATGAGCGCCTGTAACAATTAAAAATAATGTATTATTATTATTGTTATTGTTTATTTATTTAATTATTTATTCAATTTTTGGTTTTTCATCTGCTCTCTACCATATGTCATCTCGAAAAGTTATCCTTTTACAATTTCATGCAAAATTCTCTTTACGATACCAAAATTCATCAAGTAATGAATCCGTAAAATTGTTTATTTAATTTCCTTCTTAATATTAATATATGGTTATTAAATTTCTGGTGTACTTTAAGGTACATAGAATTATTGCAATCTCAAGCATTTTGATTTCTTTTCTTGCCAGATTTTTTTGTTATCTACAAATAATTATAACATTTGTGAGAAATTAGTGGTCTCCATTCCTCATAAATTAACTTAATTATTTAAGCATTAAACAGGAAATTAGCACAGAGACTCTAAGTTAAATACAAATAAAGTTTTATAAGAATTTAAGTGCAGGGAGAATGCTTGAGCCAAACTCAATATCAAAAATCAAATACTTTAAGAAAGATAACTTCAATAAACAACTTAAATAAATTCAGATGAAATCTCACCCACAGTAGATAACGTAATAAGATGATTTCTCTCGCTGATCCACGTCACGTTACTAATGTAGGCTAAAGGCGAAAAAGGATTCCCTGAATCCACCTAAATCTATACTATAAATTAACACCTTCAAAATCACCACAACATTTATCGAACTAAGGACTTAAGAACAATTATGTTCTATTTCACATTCTACTTCACCACCACTACCACACACTTCATCACCATACTGATTCATATTTATAATTAATCTACATCAACTCCACTCACTTCATTTAACAACTCTAAAACCTCTCCGTATTCACACGCGCTCCGCAACTTGTTTTCTTCTTTGCAGCGCTATGCTGACGTGTCTCCAACCTTACACATTTACATTTATCAGTGTAATTTATATTACTACAAAAATTAATAAAACAAGTAAAAAATTGTCTCTTTGATTATGTTTAGCATAACTTTTTTTTTTTTTTATTATTATTAAATAAAAGGTACTGCAACTTTAAACTTCTCATATTCGGGCAAATTTCGTAATGCAATGAACTTTTATTTATTTATTTATTTATTTTTTTAATACAGTAGTAGATAATGAATTTGAATTTTAAAATAAATAACTGTATAAAATTTTCAATTTATTAAAATTTTTAGGTATTGACTTTTCCAAGGCTTTTTTTTTTTTTTTTTAAGCATACTTACTATTAAAATTCATTCTCTTATTAGCATCTGAGTCAATTGGTGAAATGGAATTGGTAAGCTGAATATAGTCATTATAGTCGATGAACATCGATAGCTTTGTACACGCTGAATATTTAGTTACGAGTGACATTTTCGACTATTTTAATACAGGTGAAAAGAAACAGTTTAGTAAAATAGAATATTTACTTATCTTATTGATTAATTCACTTATTAGAGAAAAATATAAGTTATGGTAATATTTCAACTGTCAGTTAGATAAATGAGATCTTCATAGTGACGTAATCGAAAGTGCTATTCACCGGCCGCCTCTGATATATATTATACATATATATGATAAATACTAATTTAACATCATTATCTAAGTGTATTTTCAAATAAAATTATTCATTCGTAAAGAATGGAAATATTTATTGGGTACAACAAGGTTATTATTTTTTTCATTTCAGAATGCAATGAAATAAAATGTACGACAAATTGTTTTTACGGAGCTAGTAGACAATTTCAGTCTATTTCTATAATTGTGTCATAGCACGTTTGCTTTAAAAGTAAACCACACCCTGCATTAAATTTTGTAAAAGAAAGTAGGGATAAATACATTAATAACATTCTGAAAAATGGAAAAATAACTTATATTTTGAAGTTATTTATGTCTAACACAATATATATGTATGGAAAGAGCTCTTAGGCTGATGAAATTTTGAAAGTATAATTTTATTAGATTTAAAATATTATCAAAGATAAGAAAATTGAAAGTATGATTGTCATATCTAGAAAAAGACAGTAATATATTGTCAGTTTTTCTCATATGTGTTTAAGTTCTGAATTAGTATAGACATCCTTGAGTCAAAATTTAAAATTAAAGGTTGCAATTTTTTTTTTTTTTTTTTTTTTTAAGAAATGTATAAAACTGCAAATGTTTGTCATAAATTGTCTAAGTTGATGTATAAATTATTTTGTGTATTTCAGCTCTTAACTTAAAAAAAAAAAAAAAAAAAAAAAAATCACCCATTTAAGAATAAATACCAAAAGAATGGTTGGTTGGTTGGTTGGTTGGAGGATTAAGGCCGATTGACTCCTTATGTGTCCTAGGCCTATAGGGGGAATGCCCTCCGTGGGGGTCTTTCTAAGGGGTCCTAGCCCGTATTTACGCGAGTTTCGGAGGAAACCACGGAAAACTCCGAACGGCTAGGTCGATGAGCGCGACCTGGGATCGAACCCGGCACCTCCCATCTACCAGCTTTGAGCGCAGAACCACTCGGCCGCTGGTGGGCCCCAAAAGAATGGATTAGTAATCTATGGGTATACTTGATTAACGCATTCATCAAATATAAAATACTAACAAAATCATTTCTTCACAGACTAACGAATCTTCCTTATTTCTACACCAATGCTAAAAATATTTTAACGAAATTCATTAATCTTGATATGTTTAATTAAAATCTGTGATTAACAAAATATATAATAAAGGATATTTAACTTAAAATTATTAAGAATTTTTTTTTAATAAACCATTACTGTTATAATAATAATAATAATAATAATAATAATATATATCTGAAAAAAAAAGTACGAGGTCAGAATTAGTGCAGCGGTGTTCATAGAGAAACATGCTGAAGAATAATCGCATTCCGCTATAAAATTACAGTACTGATTCTAAATCTTCTTCTTCTTATTTTTTCTTTGTAGCACATAATAGAAAAAAACAATTTCCGAATATTTATTTTATTTTTAAGGTTGAGGTAGAATTTGAATGGGTTTATGTCACTATAGTGCAACACTGTGAGTAATTGGCGACGGTTAAGGAGAATCAATTTGAAATGCAGAGATTCAGAGAAATTAAATTCCTACACACATTTCATATTTTCTTGAACATTGTGCTATTAAGTACAGATTGTTGGTTACTTTAGATATATGGTGCCATTATTGTCATCTATTTTTTTTTTTTTTTTCATCTTGTTGTCACAACCTGCGTACCTTGAATAAAAAATTAAATTTTAAAGTTCTTTATATTAAACACAATGCTTATGATTATCTATTTTATTTCTTAGAAATACAATCAATGCAGTACAATCGATTTTTACAAGGCAATACATTATTATCAAGATATTGGTTTAAATTCTACAGAAAAAGAAAATGAAAACAGTAATGTTAGGAGGATAAAAAAATCAAAGGATATTTTAAGACGTTTTATCGATTTTTTTTTTCTCTTTAATTGTAACATTTTAAGGTTTAAATGGTAGTTTTGAATAAAATAAACCTCATATATCACATGTATATTATTTTTAATTTCACATTTAAACACTAACTCTGTGTGAAGGTAAAGTTATATAAGGTAATGGTAGTTCATATAAAAAACAAACTCTATATATACTATATTTATAAAGAAAGAAAAGTACTATTTATCCTTATGAACGAAAATGAACATGAATGACTGAAAAACATTGTATATGTTTTACTTTCAATCAAAAAAAAAAAAAAAAACATTTTTTTTTCCCCCCTTTTCTTCTTCTTCTTCTTTTTTTTTTTTTTTTTTTTTTGTGTGTGTGTGTGTATGTGTGCCATAAATAAAGATAAGAAATGGCCCTTAATGAATACATAATATGCGAAAATAAGTTTAGTTTTCACTAACCTCATGGAACGAAATTAAATACTTCCCAAAACTATACATAAAAAAAAAAAAAAAAAAAAAAAAAAAAAAATCATGAATATTTAGAGCTTTCATCTAAATTAATCTTCAGTTTTTTACCATAAATAATTAGCTTTAAGGATTTTGTGTCATTGCACATATCGAGAAAGTTACGAAAATATGATTTACACATTTATGTAGATTTAATATTACCACCACATGCATCTGGAACTATTATAAATCAGCGGAAATAGATAAGCAACTCCTTTTCACAAGTAGAGTGTACTTTTTCATTTCGCAGACGAAGAAATAAAAAGAGAAATGAATTGCTGTTCCAGAGCAGGCAGTCAAACCAACAGCCCTTTTTCCATAATGGAACCGATGCACGTTTCTCGTAAATGCATCAGTTAACCACACCCTACATTAGATTTACAGAAAGAGAATGAAAATAAAAGTATTAAGAATGCTTTGATGGTAAAAAGTATGTTCATCACATTTTGTGGTTATTTAAATCCATAGTGTTGCATACAATAAAAGTAAATTTCTTTTGTTTTTATGTGAATCGTTTGGAGCAAATAAATTCAGTTCTGTTTTGAGGAATGAAGAGCACTTGTAAATGAGGTAGTTACTGCATAAATATTTTTCATTCATTCCTTTTTTTTTTTTTTTTTTTTTTGTGGGGCAGGAAGGAGGTTTTTCTATTTATTTTTTTTATAAATGGATGTACAATGAGAATTAGAGTATAATTAAATATTACGTACATATGTATTACAAGTAGTAAAGTCATAAATAAAATATTGATAATAAACATACAGTATAAATTTCAAAACTGCATAGGATAATAATAAAAATAAATTAAAAACATCAAATTTTATAAACTGAATTAGAATTTCAAATGATTACATACATTGGAAAATTACAAATTTTGTATATTTATATGATTCTCTAACATTTTTTATATATATATATCAGTTTAATTGCATATACATTAATAAATTTGTTCACATTTTTTTGCATCAAACTTTCAGTACGCGTGCATATCTAGAAACACACTAGAAATAACTTTCACACTCTAGTAACTTAAAAAGGATTAACTTAAGACTTATTAACTTGTAAAAACTTATTAACTTATATAATTAATTGTAACAAAACGCTTATTCTTGAAAATGTATAATTTTTAGAAGCGCACCTAGAAAAAAAGAAAAAAAAAAAAAAAAAAACATTTATTTTTTACTTTGGTGGAGACGCACCCGTTGGAAGGTAAAAAAAAAAAAAAAAAAAAATCGAAATTGTGACAAGACAAAAATGCTGACTTAAATCAATTTCCAATACCTCAACACAAATTCATCAACTGAAGAAACGTACCACTATATAACGTTTCAGGACAAATACGCAAAATAGATGTAAAACGATAGATAACGCAAATAAAAACATTGACACTCTAAATTGCGATTTATATGTCAATATCATTGTTTAAACATGTGTCAACTTCTTATCTAATGCAAAATGTTTAAATTCTGCACGTTATAATTTAGGGTATGAGGCGCTTTATTATTTAATTTATTTGTTAATAAAGGCGTAAATATATATTATATATTATATATATATGTATATATATATATATTTATTGTGTGTCATTAAATGTTTGGTGGATTTTATAAATTTCAATACGAATTTTATACATATTTGTAATTATGCGTATCTAATATTAAAAGTTAAGAATCTAAATCCGTGTTAAAACATTTTGAATACGTTCTAAATATATCTATGTAATTAAAATCCATTTGTATATATGTCTTTATGAACTGCTCGATGATGATAGACCCCAGAAGTAACAAACGATGGGAAATATTCCAAGGAATCTTAATTGGTAATTTAATAATCGGATTGTAACTAACTAAAATGATGTTAATAAAATTATCCCTCTTTTAAAATCATTAATTACGCTATTCTATAACATAATTGCATTATAATTCCATAACAAAACTAAATAACAGTAGCAAATTTGTATGGATTCGAAGTTACTGCAAAATGAAAATCATAATCAAAAGTAAAAATCATCTCTATTTTTCTTTTTGTTAGAAGCATTGATTGTAGAAAATTATAATGCAGTAAGTGTTTACGAATGAAAAACCATGTTCCACAAGCAAAAGATAGCAAGAAAAAATAAACAGTGCATACAAGAATAATAAGAAAGCACCACAGAACTAGTTACAATTGTTGCGAATAATAAGCTGTGAAATCTCGGTTAGTATGGAATTTTAAACGCACAATCTCTCCTAAACAGCAAAAGCGCAAAATCTCCCATTTTGGTAGGAGATATTGCACAGTATTTTATTAAATAATTACTCACCTTTAGAGGAAATCGTGGTGGTTATACCATTAGTCTAGGGCAGTAGGTTATGAGAAATTGTTTAATTAAAAAATTATTTTGTACTACTACCATTGTATTGAAATTCTTAGGAAGGTGTATGAAAATTCAAGCATTTATTTTTTAGAACGAGGCAAATTAACCACGTTTTATCTGAAGCATTTGAAGCAATGAATATGTAAATTCAAGTCGGCACTTCCCTATTGGTGTTGTACAACCACCTAAAATTTTAATTCACCTCTACTCTTTCAACTCTACTCTCAACCTCAATTCAACTCTACCCTTTCACTCAGATGCCCTATGTGCGCAATCTCTCCTAGCTTTACCTTATATATATATATATATATATATATATATATATATATATATATATCATGTTATTAATGTTTCACTTGCAAAAAAAATATTTATTTACAAGTGAATAATAATAAAACTGAAGTATTAAAACATTATTAAAAATTAAACTTTCACATATTTTTACTAAAACTCACATCATTAAAGCTTTAAAATTATAAAACATACCATGATGATTTTAATTTAAAAAAGTTACATTTTTTTGTTTTTGACAAAAAATTGTTTTTATGTATTTATATGTGAATAATGGAATAGAAATAAAACTTTATCAGTAATTATACTTTTACGGATAAAATAAATATGGTAAATTTAATATTATATTATCTCAATTATTATTACTTGCTCCATGAGAATGCTAATAATAATAATAATGAGAAAAAGAAAGTGTATAATTGCATTCTTTTATATAAAATTAAACATATTTAAATGAGAATAAAATATTTAGAATAAAATTTTATAGAAATTAAACTGCCAATTCGATTATGCCGTGTATAGATTTATAGCTTTAAAAAATATGTCTTGTAACGTACCCATATAGGCCAATGCTGTCGATCATAAGGACCTGAACATAGTATGCCATAAACCAGTTTAAATACGATAAATAAAGATGTTCGTTTCTTATTTATGAACAGAAAATGCGTATTCAGCCACTTCGGGTAGAGCATTGCCATAAGTACTGGTATATGACAAGCCAGCTTAAATTTAAATATTTTAAAAGAAATAGTGCGCAAGAAATACCATAAAGTACGCTATTAAAACCAGTGGGAGCACGAATGTTTTTTTTTTTTTTTTTTTGTAATCTCACCTCTTTCTCGAGGATACTTTGACAAATTTCAGTAGGTTTATTCTTCAAAAAATACCAAAAAGCGTACGGAACGCACTACTGAAACCAACCGGCACTCTACAGAAGGCAGTGAGATCCCCAATCAAAGCTTATTTAAAACGTGTTTCTTTTTCGAGAAATAATTGGTAAAAGAGAGTAAGTAGCTCAACAGATGTTCAATTAAAACAAGAGAAACACGGAACGAGATTCGTTTACAAATTTGTTTGTAGAAAACAGATTTTCAAAATTTATATTTATGTACAGGGTAATCCAGATGAGACAGAAAAAAAATATATTTATATGTATTATTCAAACAGTATTGACTGTAGCTTAGTGTGAGTTTCCCTGAAATGTACAGACAAATATGGGATTTTTTCTTAATATAAGAAACAATAATAGTTAAGAAACAATAATTTTTTGCCAACATATTGCGCTTTATTCGCAGTATCCTCTCACATTTTTAATAGAATCCGCTTGAATAAATAACGCTATATTGAGAATAAGGAAGCTTTATTTAGGAGAATTTCCAATGTGCAACGTCTGACTGTCATTCTAGAAAAAGAGGACAATCACATTAAGCATTTATAGTACTAGTGACATTGTTGAATATACTGCGGAACTGTAAAGTAATTTTACAATTACAGAGCCACCCGCTGAAGATATTTTAAACTATTTTTCCAATAAATCTTCAGTTATCTAAAAAATCCCATGTTCATTTGCGCTTTTCATTGCAAACCGCATAGTGTTAATACCATTTAAATAATGCCTTTTTCTTTTAAAGGCATTTGAATCATCCGGTATATACAGGATGATCAATTAAAAAGAAAAAAAAAAAGGACCCGTTGGTTTTTCTTATTACCCTTAAATGTGACGGATGTGGCAACTATTATCACATTGAAATATAATTGTTTGAACCTTGTTTAAATGTCGGATACAATTTTCAACTCTGTTGGACTATTACAAATTTATTTATGAGGTAAAACAGAAATGGAGACGCGCAATGTTTTATACACCTGCGATAATATTTTATTTAAGAAAAACAAAAATTAATTAAAATTTTTTACATTATCATTTCTACATTACATTTACATTACATTATCATTTTTACATTATCATTTCATAGAGTTTTCTAGAAAAGTCCTGCAAACATTAATGAATTAAAACAGATCATAACTGAAGAAATCTCTTCAATAACACCAACATCGCTGCAAGTGTGTCAAAAAACGTTGTTTGACGTGTTCATGTTTGCATTCGAAGTGGTAGCGAACATTTTCAACATTTTCTATAAGGAATGATAATGTAAAAAAAAAAAAAAAAAAAAAAAAAAAATTGAATAAAATTATGTTTTTGAAAATAAAATTATCACAGGATTAACTAAGACTGTGTGTCTCCATTTCTGTTTTACCTTACAAATGAAGTTGTAACAGTCCACCAGTGTTAGAAATTGTCTCCCACATTTAAACAAGATTCAAATAACTAAACATCAGTGTTAGAACAGTTGCCGCATCCGTCGGATTTAAGAGGAATAAGAAAAACCAACGGGTATTCTTTTAAACTGATCACTCTGTATATGTATGTATGTATAACTGCTTGTATATGCATATAGTATAGTACATTTTGCAGAACATATATAATTATGTGACATTAAAGTTTTCAGAATAGATTACTGTAAGCTGTCTTAAATATCGCCCTAAAATTTACAATCAAAATCCATCTATTTCTTTAAATAATTTTAATATTCAAATAATTAAAATTTTAATTTATCTTATTATTATTTTAACTCTAACTAATCATATTCATATCATATTCAATTGGAAGAGGGCATAATAATTCTATAAAATATAGTTTTTAAAAATATCATATAAATATTCACAAAATATATTTTTATGAAATAACATAAAATAATATAATTAAATATTCCCATTTGGGCTTGAAGTTTTATTTAATCGATAAAATTTTAGATCACTTTGAAAATGCTTATAAATTTCAAAACTTAAATTTATATGTTTAATAAAATATTAAATAGATGCTTTCAGCTGAAATGTAAATATGCGTTAAATACTTAGAATTCTTTAAATTTTTATGATGTATATTAAATTGTAAATTGTTTATTTATTCAGAGTTCAGTTAAACTAAGCTATTTTATTAAATATTTATTAAATAAATATGCATAGCATAATTTATAAGATCATAAAACAATTTCAATTTAGAAAATTCTGATAATAATGCTATTAAATTTATATAAATATTTCCTACAGTGATTTGTTATGCTAGGTTTTTTTTTACTTGAGTTTTAATAAACATGTTTATTAAAAAAACTGCTGTTAATATATATATATATATATATATATATATATATATATATATATATATATATATATATGTACATATTGGTAAGCATAATTTCTTAATTTCAGTATTTGAACATGTGATTATTTTTTAAATTATATTGGAATGCAAAATTTATGCTATAATCATACAGTGTAGGACTTCAATAAAAATTGTGTGTTTTAGAAAAAAAATATGCAAAGCTTTGTCTGCGCAATTTTATATAAATTGGGCATACAATATTACAGAGTTTAATAATAATAATAAAATATAATTATATATTGTATTTTATCATAATTATTAAATAAAATGTTCAATTGTGAATAATAAATAATTTTATGAACGATATTAGTTACAAAAAATAAATTTTTGAAAAACGAAATTTAATTTTATTTCAAAAGTGAACAATAAAATCTTTTGATTATTAAAAATATATAGAGAGTTTTGATTGAATATATTCTGTGTTATGTTAAGAAAGGAAAAAAAAAACAGCAGTTGAAATAAAATATATTACAGAATTTTTTTTAAGCAAAACACAGCTCATATTTATATTCATATAATTTCTTGTCTGCAGATAAATAAACCATACTATACATAAGATATAGTAATAAAAAATACAAAAATAAATGAACCAACATTTATATAACCAATCCAATATAAGTATTTGGAAGGAAAATATCTACAGAAAACATTTTTTTTTTTTTTAGATTGTTATATGATGCTTGGAATGAATGGAATTTGGTTAGTTCATAACGTATGCCATAAGAATATTTTTCTTATCTCCAAATCTCGAAGGAATTTATGCATGAAAATTGAAATTGTTTTGAATAAGGTTTCTTCGTGTACGAAAAATTCAAGCTTGATTATCGTTTAACTATGATAATATGAGAAATTCGTTAAATACAAATTAAAATACTTAATATGATCATTTCTGTTTTTATTTAAGTGTAGTATTTATGAATACTATACAATTTTAAGCTTAACGTTAACACAGAAATTTAAGGCATGAATTACAAAGGTCTAAAAAAAAAAAAAAAAAAAAAAGATTAAAAAGTTTTTTGATTGAATCTCTGATAATATAAAATGTTAATTAAATAAATTATTTTTAAATGATATTTTTAGAAACGTTTAAATTTTTGCGCATCTAACGATACTTTATATCGTGAACGCCTAAGATTACATTTCGGCGGTCATAATGTATGGCGCTTACGGTTATTAGGCTGTACGGTATTAGCTTTATATCATAATAACTCACAAAAATAACTTTTATATGATATATAAGCTTGAAATTTGAAAATTGCCTTAAAAATAGCACTGTTTTTAATCCAAAAGTGGCGGTGTTTGTAAGCCTAAAAAACATGGCGATGTTTTAAGATATTTGCAATGACTTAATTTCAGAGGCAAAAAGGTGTCTCAAAAAGTAAGACTTATTATTATTTTTTTTTTCTGAAAAATTTACCATCCGTATAAGTCCCTTTTTTTTTTAAACTGAATTTACGACATTTACGTATACAGTATAGATTAATTTGTAAAATACAGAAGCTTTATGTGAAATTTAAGATTTAAATTTAATTTAAAAAAAAAATTACATTAATTATTTATTATGTTTTCTTTGTAAATTTCACAAAAAACATGTTTACTTATTTTATTTTATTTTTCTGTTCAATGCAATCGATTTTTTTTTTAGGAAGTACTTAGCAGAATAATACAAACGCAGTTTAGCAGCTTCTATCAGCTAATGAGAGCTTCCGATTAATAATCCACAACTCTGTGTTTCAAAAACATGATTATCTTATTTTGTTTTTTTACACATTTTGAGATTTGTTCACAATTCGAGATTTTTTTGAAAATGTAAACCTTTAGATGTTGAAGTAAACCATAAAATTAAATAAATAATATTAATAATATTTAGATGCTATTTTGCATAACCCGATGACTATCAACGTTCTTGCGTATCTCCCAAAATATGTCGCTAATATGTTGAAAATTTCTCCATATTCAGGATATTTTCTCTAAGCTTTTATGTTATGTAATTGATCAAAAAATCATACATGAATCATAGCTTCTATAACGTAACATTTTCGAAATTTTCGAAAAACATGATAGGCGGTATATCCGTATGTATATATATATATATATATATAATAAATAAATAAAATAAATTAGTAATTATTTATTGTGTTTATCGTCCGACAAGCATCGCTACTGTCTCAAAACTTCAGCTATTTCCCATTGTGGTTATATAACAACACCTAAAATTGTTTCAAACTATAAATTAAAAACAACCTCAGAATACATTTTTATAATATGATGCTGCGTGTTAACATGTGGTTTACACTGTTGTACAATGCGACGCAAAAGTTTACTTAGAGCAAAATTTTTTTAATAAAATGAAAAATATTCACCGGAAGGCTTCGAAAGTGTAACTGCATCAAAACAATTGGATTAAATTCATGCTTCTAATTCTGAAGCAATTATCTGAAAGAAAAACAATAAATTATGATGTCTCAAAAGTTTGTGCACAAAACCAAAATATTTATATTTCACAAAGCACAAAAGTCCTTTAATAGTCATAGTCTATGAATTTTCCATTGCTTCTGATGAGATCAAATACACGATTTTTCATTGCTAACAGGAGGTTTCGGGAGAAAGTCTGTACTAGGCTTCCTCGATCATTAATTTGAGCTCTTGTACTGAGTATACTGCTTCCCATTATTGTAGATATCACGTGAGAGGATTTCGCATATGTTGAGTGCTGGCTAGTTTATCACACTGATATTTTGAGATCTAAGTCATACAACGGGGAGTATGTATCGACATATTGTCCTGCTGAAACGCACAGTTGGGACCAACGTGGAGTTAACCAAACGGCAACAAATACTAACTTAGAGTTTCCTGATACTTCTATGAATTTTGTCTGCCTTTTAGGAAGCAAAGATATATTTGTCCATTTTAGCCCAAAACACCCCATGCCATGAGCGATCTACCATCTCGTTACCTGCTGAATATGTTCGTCGGATCTTTCCCCAAGTCACGCCAATATAATGAGAACTCATCTAGACCATCCAAATGCCATTTTTTTCCGCACAGAAAATAACACAAATATATTCGTCACGATAATACATGTGCTGTATCACCCATTAAAGTCTTGCTAGTTTGTATTTTCTATATTTTATTATTATTATTATTATTATTATTGTATATTGTGTTTGTCACATCTTTTGTATTTCACTTTACCCATTAGACACTAAAGCTCCCGCTGCGGGAGCAAGTTTGTAAGATTTTTTTTTTCTCTGCAAGTAATTAAGATAAGTATATATTTTTTATTTTTTGCATTAAATATTCAAGCGTCTAGCGTCGTTTGTAATTTTTTTTCAAACTTTTGTAATGTAATATTTTTTTTTCCTTCAATTATTCAAACAAAGATGTTTGTTTTACTGCAAAACATTAAAAAAAAAAACTCATTTGAGTGCAGATGTTTAAAACAATGAATACGAAATAAATCAGTTTTCTTCTTATGTTAAAACAAACAGGGATCAAGAAAACTGGTTTAAAAGCCTTTTGAAATTTTCCAACATCTGTTATACCCCAATTAGGTGTCAAATCTCCTATTTTGGAAACGTATAATATCTTCTAACAAGATATATTTTTTAAATTATTTAAACTACATATAATTAGAAATGTACAGTGGAACGCATGATATACGAAAATTCAAAAATTTTCTGTGGGATTCATATAGCGACGTTTAATGGGTTAAATGAATTGGTAATTTTTCATTTAAATTAACAGAGTCATGCTGAGCACACTTCTTTCAGCAAACGAATAATCATTATAAGTAGGATATTTGAACCCATTATTCGATTTTAGGTGCTCTTTATTTCTATCATACGACATACCATACTCTACGTTTTAACAACATTATATGCATTTTAATATTTGTATTATTATATTATTACTTTGTACTACTATTTCACTTTCGTAGCATTGCTATATTGTTTTAAGTAGAATACGTGCTTAATTAGTTAATTGACAACTGTTAAATTTTATACGAAATTTATTTATTTTTACAAAGACTTACTGTAAATTTTGTAAAGTTTATTTATCATTCGAGGACCATTCGGATTTCAATAATATGCTTATTTATGTAAATATGCAGCATACTCACAACTGTTTTAAACATAAAACTTTATACTAGCGGAATTTGAGTTAGACATACAGTTGACGTATACACCTAAACAAATCATAAACTCTACTTTTTAACTCAGAGAAAGGAGTGAAGATAATAAATCATGTCAGATTTTATGGCATATTATTTTGTTTCAGTAAAATATTTGAAGTTATCAAAAATATTTTGTTTGTCTAAAAAACAAACAATAATATTTTACATAAAGGAAAATAATATATTATAGAAAATAATATAAAGTAATCCGTGAAAATATTTTGAATATTATTCTAGCTTTTCAGGAAAAAATGCATGTAGAATTTGGGAAAAAAATTCCTATTTTCTCCTTTGAACTCCGGAAAAGTTATTGATTTTAATTAATGCAGCTGCCACAGCAAAGTACTGACATAAATTTTTGTTTATTCTTTTTCATATTCTGCATGATCTCTGCCGTAAACTACTAACCGAAACTATTCTATTCAGAGTTCTTTTCCGGTTTTATAGAAGAAAAAAAAAACATCCTAAGTAGAATTTTGATTTACTAGAACAATAAAAACGAATTTCCAATTTATATTTCTTTCTTTTATTTTGTTTTTGATTATAGAATGTAAACGCTGTTTACCAAAGAGAAGGAAATCGAACTTATTTTCTACGGAAATGGTTAGTAAAAGAAAAAGACCGGAATTTGTTTGAATTTGTTTGGAAAATATATTTCATTTATTTGTAATATTTGAATTTTAATAAAAGTCTGAAAAACCTTTCCTTGAATTGTTTGTGTAGACCGTTGTCTTTGTCAATACATGCATAGTATTTTACTAGCAAATTTGTAGCTTCTTGCTGGTAATAATAATTATCTATATAAATAAAGAGAAGTGTCTGTGTGTGTGTCTGTGTGTCTGTGTGTGTATCTGCGCTGTGGTGCTCACACTATTGATCGCAGAGCTTCCAAATTTGGCATATAGGTACCTGGGACCATGCATGTGTGCACCTCATCGAGATTTTTTCGAATTTCGAATTTGAATTTTTTAAATTAATGTTTTTTCGATTTTAAATATTGCCTTTAATGCTTCATTTTTCATAAATTTAATTATTTTGCTTCAATCGTCTGCGTATCTTAGCAACGGCTATTACGCAACTTATTTTTATTTAATTCATTCATTTGAAGGCGATTTTTTTTTTTTTTTTTTTTTTCTTTTGTTATATTTATTGAAAATAAAATCGTAATGCAGAAGAAAAAATTAAGTATAATTAGTTTTAAATTTAAAAACGTATTTATAACAGTTATGCTTAATATTTTATAGTAGAACAACTTCTTATTTTTAATTTTTTAGTAAATTCCTTTAAAAGAAAAAACTTTTATTTATTCATTTTTTTTTTTATTTACTGTATTTATCGGGAAAAATGGTAGTATATACATAGTAAAAAGGATTAAGTTTATTAAAATTTATTTGTTTATATATATATATATATTTATTTAATCTACTTTTTATTTTATTTTATTTTATTACATTGGTCGGAATCAAATCGTAATATAGTGTAAATAGAATGGGCTATAAAGTACATGGTTCAAAACTAAAATATTTAATAGATTCTGAGATACAGTTATCTTTAAAATCGTAGTTCTTAAATAATAGCAGATCCCACCTGTCATCGATAAATATCCAGATTGAAGTGCCCGGGAAAGATCTTCCTGCAGGCATGGGAAACCTAGACCTGATGCAATGCGGGCGGGAAAAGAGATGCCGTAGACAGCGGGTACCCAAAGCGAGGTTTGGAGCAATTTCAGTTTATTTTATTTTATTTTATTTTTATTTTATTTTTTTTAATTTTTGTCTATAATGCGGTGTAAAAAAAATAAATATTAATTCGATTCTTTCGAAAATTCATTTAAATATAGTGACCAGCGAAGCGGGCGTAGCCTGCTAGTTTTTAATAAAAAAGCACCACAAAACTGGCGTTGTAAAAATTATTACTTACAACTTTGAATAAACACCATAAAATGCAATAAACCCGCAACAATTGTTTCGGGTCGAAAAAACGGGTCGAAAGCACGAGTGCTGCAGTCATGCAGCACTCGTGATTACTTTATTCGCCTGATGAAGGGTCGTGTGTTTTTTCGACCCGAAACAATTGTTGCGAGTTTATTGCATTTTATGGTGTTTATTCAAAGTTTGTAAGTAATAATAATAATTATGTTAAAAGTAAATGATGAATATTAAAAATGACTTTCTATTTACAAACATTAATTTTCTGTTGCCTGTAAGGTTATTTTAAACACTTTATTTTGAATTTTTTAAATATTAGTTTAATCTGACAGTCAGCAGAAATAAATTTAGCTATATTAATCATAGGATTGTTTTGTCTTATGTAATATTCGAAGAATGAGTAATATTTACTTACATTATTATCGTAATGCCTATATCAAACCGATTACATGATAAGCGCCCCTATGTGGTACCGCTGCGAAGAGGAAATTTCACGTTGCACTCCGGGCCTGGATGGTACTCACACATGCATTCCGCTTGCTTCATCCATAGTGTTTGTTACTGTACTTTTTCCTTTTTTTTTTTTTTTTTTTTTTTCAGACCTACCATTCTGAAAATGATTATATACAATCTATATAAGTTATCAGTATCCCACCAATATATTATTTCTTATACAAAATTTTATAAATGATTTTTCTTCAAAATTGTACTTTATTTTAATGAAAACGATTCAGAAAGTAATTTTCCAGTTTGCTATGAGTGTTTTGTATTATCGCAAGTTAAAATATTGATTTTTTTCTTTTTTATATTTCAGAAAATATTTCCCCCTATCATAAAATGTTTTTTAATAATTCCTAACAGAGATGAAGTGTGTTTATGATTTCAGTTCGTCTGTCTGGCCGTGTTCTAATTCTTAAAGATATTTTTGGACTGATATAATCTACTCAGGTTCACAATAACACGTTTTCTATTAAAAGTAGTATGAAGAATAGACCTAATAGTCTTTGAACAGAGTCTCGCAAAAAAATTCCAATACACTACGGTCTAAAATAAGTATATTTCAGAATAGTATTGCATACTTTATAACGCACAAAACATGACAAAATTAATATGCATTTTCCTGATGCGCACAAGCATGTCTCCTTTAGCATGAGGTACAATTATTATCGATGTTTTTATTACAGGGCCTCACAAAATATTCAGATACATTGTATGTATAAGTGATAATTGATCAAAAGGCGTTTTTAGCAGTAATTCTTAATTATTTATACTATTATACCTTTTTAATACATTCTACGACAAAAATGGCTTTTTTTTTTTTTTTTTTTTTTTTTTAAATATATTATGCAAAGCTACATAAAAGCAACCTATTTTAGAATTCATTTAAAAAGTAAATCTATAAATATAGTTTTTGTGATATTTCTTCCTCCATAATTGTAACAAAAAGTAAAAATCGGGCGACTAGTTTGTATACAAGAATATATATATATATATATATATATATATATATATATATATATATAAATGTGATACATTATGTTGTATGAGATGTTTTTCAAAATATTTTAAATATCTACAGTCGAGACTAAGAACATAATTTGACAAGGATTTATTTAACAAAACAGTATTAATTCTACTTTTTTTATATAGGAATTTTTGCTAGTGTTCAGACACTTTTGTTACCGACTGTACATACTGCAGAAAACATAACGAAGTCAATAACCATTCGTTAAACGATTGGTAAACAGTTTTGTCATTAAAAAAAAAAAAAAAAAAAAAAAAAAAACTAATATGTGAGAGAACCAATTGCGTTGATTCAATTTGGGTGCATATCGACTTACAGGTGGCGCTGCTATTCTGCAATTTACACGAAGAATAAGACATCTAAATCTCAACTTCTAATGCATAAATACACTAAACTTGAATTGTGAGACAATCATTATGAAAACGAATGCTGACTGAATTTGATGTATACTGCTCAAAATGTGACGCTGTTATTATTCAACTTCTGTGATTTTCCACATGGCTACATCTCAGTATCTTCTGATTAAAATTGCGCCAACTTCCATATTTAAAATATTTATTGTGAGAAGATATGATTCATTTTTTGTTTATGTTAAACAGTATGTATCGCTGTTATATAGAATGATACAGAAAAATGTTTTGTGATGGCCACAACGAACTAATTTCTAACAAAATATTAATTTAAAAAAAAATAATGTAAGTAGAATATTAAGCGGATATTAAAAATAGTTAAAAAATAATATACTGCAAAGTTGAATAAACAGACCGATATTCATGTAATTGTTTTTTCCCTAGAGCTATGATACTAAGGGTTATTTATTTATTTATTTATTTTTTTTTTTTTTTTAACAAATTATAAGTTTGACTAGGTAAATAATTTCAAAATAAACGTACAATTATAATTATTAATGGCATGATTAGTAGAAATAAATGCTAAAATTCTAATAATTAAATACCATTAAATTATTAAATATTTATTTTAGAATTTTCTATAAAAGTGGACTATTTTGAAGAAAATTAGTTTTAATTACTGATTAAAAAGACAATTACTAATACAGCGGTCAATTCAAGAAAAAATTCTGAAACTTAATAAACTTTTTTTTTAAATTCAAATCAATAAATTGATCCCTTTTCTCGAATTTCAAATTCACAAAAATGGCTATTACACAAGATTATGTATTATAAAGATAAGCCATTTACTAAAAAGAAAAAAAAAAAAAAAAAAAAGAAAGCCACACTTTCAGTATTATTTCAGCTGACTGCCTATATTATGTTGAATTGAAATCTACATGATAAATTTTTGTTTTCACAAAAATAAGCAAAAAAAAAAAAAAAAAAAAAAAAAAAAAAAAAAAAAAAAAAATCTTAAAAATATTCTGTTTTTCACAAAAATGTACCCCGAATATGAAAATCTAGAGCAGCCACTGTAATACATATAAAGCATAATGCAAATTTTTTTATAATGCAAAAGAAGCACCGAAAAAAAAATTTTTTAAATGAAATTGAAATAGGAATAAAATACTAATTTCTCAACAATATTCAAGTTTATAATATTTTTAAGTATCCCATAACTTCGCACGTTTTTTGACTTTTATTAAAGTTTAGAAATACATGTAACAAGAAATATTTTTCACAAAACGTGTAAAAGTAAATATTTTGTGTTATTTTTAAGCATGTTGTTTTCAAAAGTAAAAACAAAATAAAAACTGCGTGATGTGCATTACCATAAATATGCTTTCTAATGATTGCTTTGTAATTATATTTTTCACATAACAAACTTTAATGCAGAAAAAAAAAAAAAAAAAAAAAAAAAAAAAAAAACTTGATTAACCGTAGCTAAAAAATACCCTCTTCGGGTGAAAAAGCATTACATTTAATCAAAATTATATACGCAGGCTTTTAAAGGATAAACGTGATATACAATTACCATTTCACATTTAAGAATATAATATTCTTTCAAGATCAAAATTATTATTCGATTACCGATGATTTTATTACCTAGATTCATTAGATTCATTAGTCACCATGTGAAAGAACAGGCTTAAGAAGTTATAGTTTATTCTTTAAATAAAAAATTAGTATTTAATTCCAAACACTGTTTTAATATTTCGAGAAATATATACGAAGAAAATAGGCATTTTAACTTACGTTGTATTATTTAAATTTTTCAAATGTTCATATTAAGAAACCTTAAAATAATTTGTAAACAAAAATACAGTTTTCTTAAGCATACTCATTTGTTTTTGTTTCCATTTGACTCACTTCGCTTACGATCACATGATAATGCTGGATGACGATAAGTGTCCTGACCCGGAGAACAACGTGAAATCTCTTCGCAGCGGACTCGCTCTATGTAATACTAAAAAGAATGCCCGCCTACAGCATTTCAAATACTTGCAACGATTAGGCAGCAAAACAACCATCAGTAATAAAGAGTTATAAATATGCAAAATAAAATATTTAAACAATCATCTTATTTATATTCTGGAATAGGTTAGAGAAATCTTTACCTTCCCAAATTACATGCAATGACTTAATCAGGCAAACTACTAATAATATACTTATTTTCTCTAAAGTACTCCCAGAAGTAATATATATATATATATATATATATATATATATATATTATAAATGTCGCTTGCCACTACAAATAGCCGACCATCGGGAAGAAATATCTCCCACAGACGTTTCGCTGTGTTTTATTGTACATATACATGATCATTTGAGGACTAATATAAAAGGAAATCACCTGTCCAGAAATCATTAAGCAAAAATTCCAACAACAGATTCAAATATGTAACACAGCACAGATCAATGTTTTGGCCTGTCTCAATATGGCTTCTTAGTTAGCGTTGTTTCAGCTACAAACGTCTTGAATAGTCAACATTTAACTTCATTTGCCCTGAATACGGATACGCCGTATGCTAACTGCTCTTATACCATTCCTCCAATTTTTGATCTATAATTAAATATATATAAGTAATTCGGGGAAGACGCAAGTTTGTTTCTAGCACTTTTGTGCGTCAACAGGTGGTAACACTGACCAGCATGAGTCAGAAGTGTCATCCCAGTGAACGAATGGATTGTGAACTTATCATAGCCTTAAATCGCCATAATTTTGGATATCGTGAGCATTTAACGATATAAATAAAGCCCTTATAATATTCAACTGCTCATTTTTAAAGTTTATAAATGGATGTTTTATTTTAAATAATATATTAGCAATATAAGGAAATTTCTTATTCTATTACACACACAAGTTAAGCAGAAGCGGCCATAACTTTGCTGCAATAGGAAAATAAGCGTGCGTGGCATCTTGACCCAACGCAAGATGGTTCTGAAATAAATTAAATGACCTTTAAAATTTTTATTTTATTTTATACTCTGCATATTATAGTGTAAAAATAAATATGTAATTAATAATTATTTTAATTTTATAATAATTATCATTTTATAATATTTTTTTAACAAATCTCATAACCCACAAGCAATCCCAGATCTTGCATGTGCTATCTCAGTTGGTTCCATCAATGATACAGCTGTTGTTTTCACAAACGGTGCATGTATAATAGTCCTACACCAGCAGTTGCTTCCATCAGCAGAGTAAAACGGAGTCAATTGTAAACAGAAATTGTCTCCACCAGCACAGAAAAGCCATGCCTCCACTACTGCAATGGTGAGCATTAGCACTAAATTAAATGTTGGGCAGGCTAACATTCAAACTTGTATCATTATTAGTTTTAGTAAAGTAAATTTCCAAAATGTATTTTAGTTTACAATTTTTTTTTTGTTTATTCATAGATATTCTTGTTTCACAGGTAATTTTTCAAAATTTGTCTTATTTATTTACATATTTATTTTTATTCATTGTGGCGTTACATCTTACTTCATAACTGGTGGCATATTCCCCTTATATATGGGGGACGATGCCACAGTTACACGTCGTTACAGTTTGTTTAACATTAAATTTATCAATTGTGTACAGACTGAGAAAGGAATTAATAAGCATGCATAATTAATTAGACATTGAAGAACATGATATATTTTTTTCTTATCATATCATTTCAATTTTTGTCTCTACTAAGCAAAACATCAATAAATATGGCGTCATCCCCCAATTTACCTTACTCATATTTATTTAGTTAGTTATTTTTTAACCGAAATGCTTAATTACAAATATTTTAGTCTTTTATTTCTATGTGATGTCCTTTTTAATTTCAGTTATTAAATAAGTTTAACAATTAAATATTTATTGCAGTGTAACACTATTGTTGAATTATGATTAAAGTTAAATAAAAAACAATTAAAGTTAAATAAATAACATACATTGTAAAATATAATATATATATATAAATTTGTGTTGAACTACATAATAATATCTCTCAAATATAGAAATCGCGTTTAATGTACCATTCAGGTGATTGACATTATTTATATTATTATATTTGTTTCGAACATTAGAAGAGGATATACATTCTTTTGTGTGTGTGATATAGGTGTAAGTTTGTTTAACAGAGTTGTAATTAAAAGTGTTGGGTAGAGTTTCCATAATTTATTCAGTAAATAATTAAACATCGTTTATTGTGGCAATGATATTCTAGTCTAAGGCCTAGTCTAGATTTTCTTGAATATCAAATATCCTTAATTATACATTTATTTGAACATATTTTGCATTACAAACTTTTGATAAGTTCAAAATTTTAATGCCATTCTTAAAAATAAAAAAAAAATGAAGTTAAAAGTACAAAAGTATTAAAAAAAATAAAAAGAAAGTAATTTCATCGTTATAAGGAATACTACATTTTTAGTTCGTCATCATACTACAGATATGGGAGCTTGAGTTTTTCTAAAAATTTTTGACTTAATTTTTCGACGTTTTTATGTTTACAGTTATCATGAAATCGAAACTACCAAAATCTGTCCTGTGTCCAATTTTAGGTTAATTAAATTGCTAGTCTGTAGGTTAGTCAGATTGTTAATCAGTTCTTTAGTTATATAGCTAATTTGGTAGTTTGTTGGAATACGTAACTTATATTTCAAGTACGACTGATCGTAAAACGGTCGGACCTGTTTCAAAATATTACTTATGATACTGCCTAAAACCTCATAAATTTTCTTCATTCTATCATTTTATCAAACTATAAACAATTATAAACTTATGCATTTTTTAAATCAACAGAATAAAGCAAAATTTTGTATAAACGTGCTTTGTGAGGATTAATTTCATTATAAAGTTGTCTTATCAGCTTTAAAATATTATTTATGATACTGATATGAATATAAATAACTATGAATATTCTACTTTACTATTATGGTATGAATCGATATATATATATATATATATATATATATATATATTTGCATTTTAGTGACGCTTGTCATCATTTAATACATTTAATATGTCTCTTAGGAACCCGATTAAGAGATCAGAACGTGACATTATAAGCATTCTGATGCATAACCCTAAACGACGAACATACCTTTGCTCAAATTGCAGCAACTCGTGCAAACTCATTTACCTCTCCTTATGGAGGTTTTAGTAAAATATTATATGCTCATAAATAAGAGATGTTAAAACTATTCACAACACTAATAGGAATTTTGCTAACGATATTTCTTCTTTTTTACAGAATATTATTATTATTATTATGTAATTGTTATTTATTGTTTTATACATATGCATACATACTTACACACACACACACACATATATAATTGCTAAATTTTAAGTTTAAATTTTATTACGAAATCAATCATTTATATATATATATGTGTGTGTGTGTGTGTATACCGGGTGATCCAAAAGTCACAGAAAAAATGAAAAATATATAATTCAAAAAGTACTGAATGTAGATTAAATGTACTTTACACTGAAATATACAGAAAAGCATGGGATTTTGTATATATATATATATATATATATTAGTTAGATCTTTCAACAACATATCGCGCTGTACTTGCAGTTTCCTTTCACATTTTGAAGAGATCCGGCTTATCAAATGATGCCATATTGCGAATACTGAAGCCTTTTAGGAGAATTTCCGGTACGCAATGTCTGACATTGAGCATTTACATATTATAGTAGCCGTTGAATATACTGTTGTTACATTGTTAATAATTTTACATTTAAAGCGCCATTTGATGAAAAATAGTTGAAACTGATTTGCTAATAAATCTTTTGTTAAAAAAAAAAAAAAAAAAAAAAAAAAAAACTATGTCTTTCTCAGGGAAAACCTCATAGTGCTACTGTCAATATTTTTTGAATAATATACTATATTAATATATAGAGTTTATTTTCTGTGACATTTGGATCACCCAGTATATATATTACTGATTTTACAACAGCATTTACTCAATATTAATTATTCTTTATGACTTTGAAATGTTTTAACTTAATATACAAAATTTACCTATATAGAAGGATGATATTAAATTTGAAATTTAACACTTTCTCTTGTTTGATTATAGTGTCTTTCTTAAAATTAAAATCAAATCAAATTTATAAATCTAAACCATATATGAAAGATTTTGTATCTCATATCAACGTTGCAAGCGCTTTTGTAGCATTCATAGTTAAACGATTCATAAAATGTAAACAAAATATATTAAGTTATTGATTAACCGATTCTGAACTAGATTAAATTAACATTTTAGGCATTGGTGTCTCACATCATAAGAATGTAAATTTCCTTTCGATTCGAAAACTTTGGAACAACTGCTTACAATTCAATAAACGTGATCCTTACAGCAAGTCAAATACATTTAAATCACTCAACATAATCTTATAAAATTACTTCATAGAATTAAAAAAAAAAAAAAAAAAAAGAATAATATTAGAAATTAAGAATTTCAAAATATCGTAATTATAGAACATGTAAAAAAAAAAAAAAAAAAAAAAAAGACAAATTCCAACATTGTACATTTGTGAGAAAAATATTCAAACAATTATACAATTAAAAATTTCACTCTATTGTTATCGTACTAAATATATCATTAAATGATATCTGGTAAGTGCTATTTCACGTTTGGTTGTTTTAAATACACAAACCTGCAAAATCATGCTTTTCATTTTTTTTTCACTGCGTTGGGTGTCTCTAATGTCTTTTGATACCCTGAATTCAAATATGCTTGTCTCTTTTTCCTATTACGTAATGATTTTTTCCAAAATGAGGACGAATATCTGAAAATGTCACACAGAGGTTGTAATAAATTTTAAATTATTTGTATATAAAATACATTAAAGTAGGCTATCACTATCTTTTAAATGTGTTTCTATAAGTAAAAGATCCTATTAGAGCTTTTTCTCTTGTGCATGGCTTGAAGGCTTTAATGGGGGGTGGGGGGGGATTCTGTATGCCGAATTCAACAAGAATCTGATAAAAATAATCTGCTAACATGCCCCATCGTTTCTGATACCTCCTCTACATTTCTTCGATGTCTTGATGAAAGAGCTATTTTTGTCGTCACTCGCATCATCGAAATTTTCCAGGAAATTACTTAGACTGGAGATTAAAAAGTGGAGCATTAAGCTCAAATAATCCAACTTTTTGTTAAAACTGTTGGGGATTAACATTTTTTAATAGATTTCTCTTAATCAGCATCGAGAAAAACACATCATCTTGAAGGAAAAAATTTCATCACAGTCTTGCGTAATCATATTAGTTTAGATTTCGCAAATTAATATTATAGAATAATATTTTTAATATTGACCATGCGGTAACATAATATGAAAAAGGCGAAAATTCGTTAGTGTTCTTTAAAAATATTTAATTCAAAAGCACTAATTCTCTGATGCAGAAAAAATTGTGTTTATGTTTATATAATGTAAAAACTTCTTCTTTCTTTTTAGATTCGTTTTAATCTATCGGCATTATATTAAATTTTGCAATTTAATATCACTAAAATGTAACATGATTAAACATGCAGTGAAAAATTGTGTAGAAATTACAAAACAGTACATTTAAGTATTTTTCATCTATTAAAATACGTTATTTTAAAATATCTAGTTCTACAACACAGAAAAACCTATATTTTAATTAATATATAAAATTATTATTATTATTATTATTAATCTTTGAATAAATTTTTAGATTATTTCAACTTAATTTCTCAAATTAGTTCTATTAAAATCACAACATAACTATTCATCATGTTGTTGTAAAAAAATAAATTGTCAAAAAAGAAAAAACAATTTTGGTTTTGCAAAAAAACATCAATTCTATGATAAAGAAAATATTGTGTCAAATTAATAATAATATTACTAACATAAATATACCAATAATGTTTCCCATTGCATTGTTTTATGGATTTATTTGTATTAAACTTGTTTCTAAATATTTTGCATTATATATTTTCAAAAAGAATGTAATTTTTCAGCAAGTTTTAAAAGAAAAAAAAAAAGAAAAGCAAAATACTACTTTGTAAATATGTATATATAATCTTAACCTAGAAAAAAAAAAATAGTAATTCTTTTATACAATACAAAATTGTGTTTGTATTGTTATCATATAAAATATATTAGTAAATGAAATCTGCCCAGTGCTATTTCAGTAGAACTAGAAAACTGCCAAAACCAGATCTTTATCAAAGAATGCACAAGATTAATGACATATTATTACTTTGGCATTCAGCACACTTGCGGCCAGCTTTTGAACAGAAGGTTTTGATATTACCCCATTGCACAGTCTTTGAACGGGAATCTCCACTCATTTACATAAGTCATTCTTTAATATAATACCAACTTTTTGCAAACCCTTTTCTGTGGCAAAAAGATAAGGGTGAATAACTGAATATTGAAAAGGATGATTGTATAAGCAAAAGAGTTTAAGTAGAAAATTAAGAAGCTTCTGAGAATTATTTATCTCGGAGATTGTAAGTAAAATACTTCATTAAAGAAATCGCGCTGTGACATTCCTGTTTGAATGCTTTCATTAAAATTTAGTTTTTCTTACAACGGTGTAATTCTTTCATGAATGGTATTCTTGAAAAAAGGGTTTGTGTTGCTGACAAGATAAATCGATATGTTTAGCTAAAAAAAAAAAAAAAAAGCTTAAATTTTTTTTTTATGTTTTTAATAATGAAGAAATGTTTTATTAAAAATTACAATGTTTTAAATCTGTCAAGAAACAATTATTATTAATTTTATTATTATTCTTTTTAACGAAATTTGATTTAAAATTTGATTGAAATAAAGTGATTGTATATTAGAATGTGGCTAAATATTTATTATATATAATTCAAATATAAATTTTTAATCTGCATTTTGTCGTGTACTTTTAAATTTGCATTATTATTATTATTGTTGTTATTATTATTTTTTTTATTCTAGTTAGAAAAAAAAAAAAGAAAAGAAAAGAAAGAAAAAAAAAAAAAAAAGAATGTCTTAAGCAGTCGTATATATATATAAATATTATAGTGTTGATTGAATTCAATTAAAGAAAATTTTAATATAATACTTATTAAAATAGCATATATTATAAATTTAAATAAATACTTTAAAATAATATATATTTATCATTTAATAATTTTAAGATATCTTTTGTAATATCAGCTAATTCGATATTGCCGAAAATATAACTTTTAATATAATTAAAAAAAATAAAATAAAAAAAGTACATACATAGTGTACTAAACAAAATGTTACATCAGATTAAATTGAAATAATTTTTATATTCATATACATCTCAAGAATATATAAAAGTCAAATTATTTTTAAAAACGTACCACAAAATTTAACGTTTTTGCTGTTACATAAATTTACTTATTTACTTATTTATTTATTTTCGAATTCATCTAGGCACACAAAAATAGTTTAAAATATTGTGGAATATAATCCAGGAAATAAATACTGAAACTTAGTTATTAAAAAGTTATTTAGTTGGGGAGATATTTGTTGTGATAATATAACTTTGTGTTAAGATAAGAGAAAAAGCATGTTTATATATATATATATATATATATATATATTGGTCATATAATTGCTCTTTTAATTAATTAGATTTATCTTCATTTTAACATTTTTCTTTGTTATCATATAGTTCTGCCAAGGATTTTGGAAATTGGGCGCCTCCCGAATATGTTTAACCTGCTACACCCGTCTTAAGCCGTGATGGCCTCAGCTTCATCTTCTACCCAAGTAGCTCGGGAACGTTCTGTGAACGTCTAATAACGGTTACAGTCGTTCAAACACCGTGTTTCGTGTCAAGAGAACGTTTGATAAGACGTTCAAAAATAGTATTACTTAAAACGTTCTGAAAAGGTTTGCTTTGTGCCATCTATAAAACGTACAATTCTAGTTCTATGAAAATCGTTCAAGTGTATCACCGTCGTCACACGTTCTGTAACAGTGTGATTATAACAAAAATGACAAAATGCCTTTTTTTTTTCAGTTTTGTGTCCTTATTTTCAGCTTCAGATTTTGGTGGCATGCCAGTATAGAATAATCATTGAAATGTAATAGAGATGATTTTTAGGGAAAAAATTACAAAATTTTAAACTTTAATTATATGTTATAACCATTATAATTATTTATAATTTTATTTAAGTTTTATAATGTTGAATTTGTTCAAACACATTACTCCAGATTACTTTTGTAGATATTCATTATTATTTGCTTCTTAAAATGCTAATAAATTAAGTTACGAAAAAGTAATTTATTTTATTTATTTATTTTGTATATACCAAGAAAAAATGTGTTGGATATAATTGGCAATTTTCGATCTCCGGTTTTCCATAGGTTTATACACTCTTGAGATGTCCAGAACACAATTCAACCATTCTTTGAAAATGCCAGTCTGTCTATCTTTTTGTGTGTGTGTTATCAAAGTTTTGTAGACTCTGTATCTCGCAAACCAATTGACGGAATTTAACCAAACTTTATGTTTAGTTAGACTTTAAACTAATTTGATAAATATCAGGAATATTTAATTAGGTATTGACCTAAATATCAGCTTTGGTGCTCATTAGCCTTTGGAATGTATCACCAGATAGGGGTCGCTTCTATGCTGTAAATTCCCACTTTTATGGGGAGATTATATCTCAGCTTCTACAGTGCACAAATGCACCAAACTTAATATGTGAAACACATATTATGTAAAACTACGCTGATTTAATTCGGGTGCGTATATTGATCAACTGGTGGCGCTGCTCTCCTGCAATTTAATCCCGTTAACGTAATGGTAATAATTCAGTTTTTGTATTATAAATAATTATAAATACACTAAACTTGGTATGTGAAATTAATATCATATAAAACTTTGCTGAATCAGTTTGCGTGCCTATCTGACAAGTGGAGGCATTGGTATGCTGCAATTTAATTTCATTCAAGGGAACGCAATAGCTCATGTTCTATGATTTATAAATGCTCTAAAATTGGTACGTGAAATAGATATTACAGGAATTTTACTGATTGACTTGGGTACATATCAAATGACAGGTGACACTGCTACGTTTCGTTTCAGCTTACGGTACAGGAAGGCTATACCTCATCTTCTATAATACGAATACTTATCGAACCTTGTATATGAGATATATATATATAATGACAAAATGTGCTGCTTCAATTTCAGTATATATCCACCGACGGATGGTGCTGCTATTACTTTCTGCGATTTTCCTCAATTAGTTATTTCGAAATATATTTTTTATAACAATAATTCTTTATTTAATAGTCAACAGTCAAATAATTAAAAAGTTTGTCTTACCTGGGTCAGCACAGGTACGTAGCATTCTCTTTTGTTGAAGACAAATCTGGAACAATTTATCAGCAGTATTGATGCTTGAAATATTGGATAAATTACCCACATATTATGTTGAAATAACTTCTGTTTTGGGTAAAACGAAAGTACTTAATTGTTCTATGAAAGAAATGTAGATTAATTATACTTTATAGCAATACAGATATTGACTGCATAATTGAGGATTGCCTAGAGTTTTTCTTTTTAAATTTATATTATCTTAGGCACAAAAAATAATGGAAGGAGGACTCAATAAAAGAACGTCCTTCGAGTGCAGAAAAAAATGTTACATGATAAAAATAAAAAAAAAAGCAGTAGTAGTAGAGTGACGCGACATATCGTCACGTGATGAGGCAGGTGTACGAAAACAATCAATTGGCGGGAAGAAATTGTTTTGGAACACAAAAATAGTTAATAAGATTGTTCTGAGGTTAGATATTTCAACACCCCCTCGTAAGCTCAGAAATGTTCAATTGTTCATTAAAAATTGCCTATGTTTCTCAAACGCAGTTTTGGGTAGAGCTTTTGTGAGGGTGTCGGCAGTCATTTCTTCGGTAGCTTTATATTGAAGCTTGATGAGGCCTTCCTGTATCAAATTTCTCAGAAGGAGAAATCTCAACTGTAAATGCTTTGTCTTTGAAAGAAATTTGTCACTTTCAGCAATCTTTACCGTAGACTGGTTGTCTTGATATAACACAATAGGACATTGTTGCGGCAAGTTCAAATCATCGAAAAGTTTCTTGAGCCATTGTATTTCAAGGGCAGCACTCGCAGCTGCGACGTACGCAGCCTCTGCTGAAGACATGGACACACAGGACTGTTTTTTCGAAGTCCAAAAAATTGGATTCTTGCCTAACATAAATAAATTTCCAGAGATGGATTTTCGATCACTTGGGTCGTTGGCCCAATCCGAATCCGAATATGCTTTTAGGACAGGTTCACCAGTGTTACAAAGTCTTAATTTAATATCTTTGGTATTTTTCAAATTACCCTTTTAACTGCCTCCCAGTCTTTCGCTCTGGGATTTTGGTTTCTACGGCTTAAGATGCCAACGGTAACACTTATATCAGGAGGCGATACTGTAGAAATGTAAAGTAACGCACCTATAGCCTGTCTATACATTGTGTTGTTTGGTAAGAGATTATTGTTATCAGTTAATTTTATATACCCTGGTTCCATTGGTGTGTCATAGAGCCGTGCGTTATCTAGCCCGAATTTTGTTACAATGTCTTGTATTTTATTTGATCAAGCGTAATTACCCCTTTACAAGGTCTTTCTATATTTATGCCAAGGTAATATTTGGCTTCCCCAAGGTCAGTAAATGGATATTCTTCCCTAAGTTGATCAATTAATATGTCAATATTGTGATTTTTACCAGCTATAAGTAAGTCATAGACGTAGACAAGAATGTAAGTTTCTGTGTTATCTTTGTTACGGATATATAAACATTTGTCATGCTGACTTTGTTTAAATCCTAATTTACACAATGATTCATTAATTTTCAAATTCCACGCCCTAGCGGCTTGTTTCAAGCCATATATCGCTTTCTTTAACTTACATATTTTATTTTCTTCGCCTTGGACCACATAACCCTCGGGTTGCTGCATGTATACATCTTCTTGCAAATTTCCATGTAGGAAAGCAGTTTTGATATCTACGTGCCTTAGATTTAAATTTTTGTACAGCGACATGGTCAAGAAACTTCTTAGAGTGGTATGCGATGCAACTAGTGCAAAAGTTTCGTCATAGTCCACCCCGTATTTTTGAGAAAAACCCTTGGCGACTAGCCTGGCTTTATATTTCTCGACTTGTCCTTGGCTATTGTATTTGGCCTTACACCCTACTACTTTGGTTCCTGGTTGAGCGTCAACAAGTTCCCAAGTATTGTTTTGTTTGAGTGAATTCATTTCGTCGAGTATGGCGTTCAGCCAATTTTCCTTTTCTGCTGGGTTTTAAATTTTTTAGTATATCGTCGAAACACTTAGGCTCATCAATTCTTTGTCATTTACTGCAAATGCAAATCTGTCGGGCGGTACTCCTTTATTTAATCGTTGTGATCGTCGCGGCAGAGTTTGCGTGACATCGGGACTATCGTTATCACCCGTTATGTCTATATCGGAATCTAATACTTCTAATTTTGACACCGGAATTTCATCATTTGAATTTTCGTTATTGATTTGTGATGTATCACTATTGTGGGATTGTGTATTCTCATCTTCCAAGAATTTTACAGTTCTGCTTATAATTACATTTTTATTATTTGTGCAAATTCTGTAGCCTTTGCTACGATTATCATATCCCACAAAAATTCCTTCTTGAGCGGTGCTATCCATTTTTCCCCTGTGTATCTTATGTACATATGCGTATGCGCGACATCCGAATGTTTTTATATTTGATAAATCGGGTTTACGGCCGGTCCATTTTTCGTAAGGAGTTGAGTCGCACGAGGAGGTTGGGAGTCTGTTTTGTATGTAGTTCGCAGTATTTACGGCTTCCCCTCAAAAGGAATTTGGTAAATTACTGTCTTTAAGCAGACAGCGCGGCATTTCGGTCAGCGTACGATTTTTACGTTCTGCCATGCCGTTCTGAGCACTAGAGTAAGGAACGGTAAACTGGTGCTCAATTCCTTCTTTATTCAAAAATTCATTTATTTCCATACCAGTATATTCACTTCCGTTATCCGAGCGAATTGATTGCACTTTTTGGCCAAATTTGTTTGCGGACATAGCCACATATTCCTTTATCTTAGAAAATACCTCAAACTTATTTCTTAGCAAATATATAATAGTATAGCGACTAAAATCATCGATAAATGTAAGAAAGTAATATTTTTCACCTACAGTGGGGGTTTTCATAGGGCCACATAAGTCTGTGTGGACTAGTTCGAGTGGTACGGAGGCTCTAAATTGTACAGCTTTGGGGCAAGGTGAATCAGTTAATTTTGACATTATGCATGTTTTACATTCAGTATTATGTTTGCAATCATTTAACCTTTAGAAAACGGGGTGTGTATTTCCAACAAACTCCTCTCTATACGGGAAAATCGAAGCGATTTTCACCCCCTTACTTAATGAGTAGTCACTGTGGGTGGCGCACGTGGAACTCATTTTCGAATAGTGATAACCAAAAGAGGGAATTTATTTTCCCCGTGTAGAAAGGAAAGGAAAAGAATTCACATGTCAGAAGCAACACATTTCTTATTTATAAATAATCTTTCACTTATAGTTGATCGAGATAAGCACATTCTCGAACAAAGTTATTCTCGTTAAAATTAAATGATAACGCTTATCAATAATCAAGTCGTCTTTTTTGAAAATAATTGGATATTTCATTTCATTAGTATAGAAATTAATGGTTTATTTTTCGTAAAATACAGAATGACATAAATAAACTCATAATTATAAATAAATGTAGTGCTAATTACCTGAGCCATATGAAGAAAAATTATTTATTATTGCTTTTAAATATCAAAAGTTATGGAAAATTAAATAATTTCAAATTTATATAGAAGAATTATCATATCCGCATATTAAAATTTGAAAGGAATGGAACTAGAGAAAAGTTTTATTTATGAAATATTTTATTCATTCCTTAAATTATTGAATATAAATTGAATATATGTAGATATGTAACTAAACAATCTTTCTAAAATTGAACAATAAAGAAAAAGTAAATAAATATAATTGAAACTATAATTATTTGTACGTTCATTTTGTACGCACTTTTTGTACGTACCTATTTAGATGCTTTTTTTTTTCCCAGATATGATGAAAATTATTATTTTTATTATTCAAGTTTTATTTATCCATTTTTGTATCATTTAAATATTGAAAAAGGATTCAATTTCATTTATTATTATTATTTTCAAATATCGCAGTTTTTAATAATTAGAAATTTCTTAAGCTATCAACAAACGAAAAAAAAAAAAAAAAAAAAAAAAAACGAATTTATTTTATTATTTATTTTATTTATTTATTTTTAAGAAATATGTTTAATTGGCTTGAAAAACAATGCTTGATTACGTCGAGACGCATAACTTCTGAAACTAAGAGGGGTACACAAGATAATTATGATTAATTTTAAAGTCCTTCAAGTTAATATTTCATAATTTTATCCAAGTAATAAAAGACACAAGAATGAAGCTTTGCAATATTTCTTGTTTGCTGAATAGAGAGCTAAACAAAATTTAACATAAGGAGTGAAAATACGAAAGTGTAACTTTCATAACACACGGAAATTTGCTTTCATTGTTATTATTTTCTTCCATAATAACTTTGTCATTTGCTTTCCAGGGCCCATCAACATCAAAGCGGTTCTGCGCTCAAAGCTGGTAGACGTGAGGTGCCGGGTTCGATCCCAATTTGCACTCGTTGACCTAGCCGTCCGGTGTTTTCCGTGATTTTCTCCGAAACTTGCGTAAATACGGGATAAAACCTCTTAGAAAGACCCCCATCGATGACACTTCCCCTCAGGACTCTGGCCCTAGTGTAGTTAATCGGCTTTACTCCCAAAACACCTTTTGCTTTCCTGATGATTATTTCCATTGTATTAACTTTTACAGCTTATAATTTTTAGTTCTCTTCTTGTTATAAAGAACGAATAATTTAGGTATTCGAAACAAGTTTCTATCTCAGTTTTTGACTTTTACACACATTTTAGGCTTGAGGGATACGAAAATCACTAAATAGGTGAAGTGCCCATTTATAGTTTTGTCAGCGTGTTAGTTTGTACGTTACTTTTTTTTTTTTTTTTTTTTTTTTTAATTTGTTAGTTAATTTCTTAATTTGTTAAACTTTGTAGAAATTATCTGAAGAATAAATCATCCTAAAAACCTCGGACCAGTTTTAAAATATTTTTGATATTAACAAACCTCTTTGGAATTTTAACTTACTAATTTGAAAATTTTGTATATTATTATCATTATTAATATTATTACTATTTTAACATAGTCGAACAACGAAAAATTTCATAAAACTTCATATTGCAGAAATAACACTTACATTTATAAAAAAAAAAAAAAGAAAGAAAGAAAGAAAATCCTCTGTTAAATGTTAATTGAACAATACACACGAAAAAAGTAGATTTTTTGAAAATTCTATTTAAGGAAAGAATAATCTTTAAATAGTGTTAAATTTTATATTTTACTAGATGTGAATACCCGCTTCGCTGGGTCATTTTTAATAGCACAGTTATTTGTTATTAATAATCCATCAATACTTACTTGACAATTTGTTATATAAAAGACACATTTTTTTTTAATTGATTAATTTATTGATTTTTTTTTTTTTTATACATAAATTATACATAAATATCTTATGACTAAGTATACATTAATATCTTAAATTATCTTAAATCAATTTATATACTAAACATTTCTACTGAAATACATTCTTATACACTACGTTTACTGTTTTGTGTTCTGGTGCATAAACAAATAAATTATCTTTCTGTCCCACGCGTGAAAAAGCTACATAGAGTTGGCCATGTGAAAAACAGGATTCTTTTAAATTAACCCCACAAAATCGGAACGTCTGACCTTGGGCCTTATTGATAGTTATACTATAAGCTAATCTTAGTGGAAATTGTAATCTTTTAAAACAAAATGGTAGGTCATTCGCAATTAATGGAATTCTTGGTATAAAAACCAAGTTTCCTTTTTCTTTGCCAGTTAGAATTTCTGCCTCAATGATGTTGTTCAAAATTTGTTTTACACATAATCTTGTACCATTGCATAATTTTGGCGCATTAAGATTTCGCATTAATATGACTGGTGATCCAACTTTTAGCTTCAATTCATGAGAAGGCATACCAGGTGGCTCTAATGAATTTAAGAACTCTATCGGAAAGTTCAAATTTTCATCTTGATTCATCATTGAATCTATTGATTTATAGATTTTTTCCTCTCCCGGTATCATATCCTGTACTCTTTCATTTATTTGTTTTACTACACTATTTTTTGTAGCCAAAATTGCTCGTTCATACAACCATGTTTTATTCAAGTAATTTTGTTCTATTGATGGATAAATTTTTTCTATAAGTTGTTCTTCGGTATCTACTACATGACACAACTCTTCTGATAAAATTATTTTACCAGACTGTAGATCTAGTGGGTAGGTGCCATTTCCAATTTTCAGAAGATTGTCGGCAAACTCTTGTGCTTTTGGATCTCCAGTTATTAGTGCTCGCATATTTTCGGTTAGTGATAACTTTTCAACATTATTCCAAAAAATTGATCGTTTTAAACACGCATTTATTTCGTCAGCTGGTGTTGATTTTGGTATAACTGGTAATGTTTGTCAGAAATCTCCAGATAGTAGCAATAAAACTCCGCCCATTAGTTTTGTATTCTTCCGAAGATCTTGTAGTGTTCTATCCAGTGCTTCAAGTGATTTTCGATGAGCCATTGTGCACTCATCCCATATTATAATTTTGCACCGTATTAAAATTTGGCCACGTACAGAAGATTTTGTGACATTACAGACTGGGAATTCTTGATCAGCTACATTTAATGGCAAATTAAATGCAGAATGGGCTGTTTTTCCACCTTCCATTGATGTCGCGGCGATTCCAGAAGATGCCAATGCTAATGCGATTTCATTTTTTACTCGGATTGTAGCTAGGATTAAATTGATAAGGAAAGTTTTGCCTGTACCTCCTGGTGCATCTAAAAAGATAATCCCTCCTGTACTTGTGTCAATACGACTTATTATTGTGTTGTATACTATTCGTTGAGTTTGTGTTAATTTTGGTTTATTTTCATTGATATAACGTTGCAATTCTTCTACATTATAATTAAGTTCTTTTGTTAATTCTGAATTAAACACGCTTGATCCGCCTCTTTCAGGAGATTGCACCCCAAGAGCAACTAAATTTTGATTGCACATTGCGAAACATCGATCTTCTAAAATTATTAAAGCTTCATTATAAATATTATCGTTGAAACCAATATTCATATCTTGATTGTCTCTACGCACTCTTGCTAGAATATCATCACTCATACTATAACGATATTTCATCCATAGTCTATTCGGATTTGAAGGATTACATGTTGTTATAATTATAGCAAAGTGTTCACGTAATTGATTTGCTGTTGCTGTTTCTGCAGCCTCTTTCATTGCCTGTTCCCATTGATTGTCATTTTCTAATAAGCCACGACGCTGACAGGCTTCACGATATGTCTCGCAAATGTAACCATCTACCGTTCGATGATCTTCAAAGGAAGTTGGTCCACGTACTTCATGGAGTAGTAAACGTAAATAAAAGCACTCAGCATTTTTTGGGTGTACCGTATATACTCGACCGATAGCATTATCTTTAAATACACCCTCAAATCCTTCAACCGGAACTCCTCTCTTTCGTCGATTAAATACTCTTCGTGATGAGTCCCACGTGTAATAACTGGGAATATCTCCATAAAAAAGAGTCTTAGCAAAGGGATCATAGAGACACAATTCGAAAAATGCCGTCAAGGTTGTATTAACAGGTTGGTTTGCAACTTTTTGTGCTGTTTGATTAGTAAAATATACTCGTTGTCCATTTTCAAGGTGAACTGCTAAGTGAAAAACAGCTGGATCTCTGTCATGAATAGAAAACCCTAATATACGCCAAACTGCTTCGTTACTATTTATATACCGTCCCATTTGATATCTTAAAATTTCATCGTTTCGATTTTCATCAGTAATTCCAAAAACAGCCATATCGCTTCCTTTGTTAATATATTTACACACATACTTAATTGACTTGACAGAACTGCAATATTCTACATTAATATGAGCATCAAACATTTTTGATAATAAAGGATTATAAGGGACAACCCATCGATTATCAATTTCAATTTCTTCGCCTCGTACTCTGATTTTTGCTGTAAATCCTCCTTCACTCGGTGGTCGACGTCGATATTTCGGGTATGCATCATCTCCTGTTTGCGTCTCACTCAAAAATGATCTTGGATATCGTTTTGAACATTTATTATCTTTCATACAGGGTGATTGCACATTAAGCGCTCCGCAAGGCCCATGTATCATGTCTTTCACGATTATTCTATACAGAACAGGATCTTCATCCGGATTTGGAAATTCTGCTTTGATAACGTCATCGATCTGATTTAAGTGAATTTTTTCTTTCAGCCAAATTAAATTGTGTGAGTGTGGCAATCCTCTTTTTTGCCACTCAATGGAGAACATCCAACTGATAACATTTCCAAAAATAGAACTCTTCACAATAGTATTAATAAATTTTACTTGTTTCTGTTTAAACACGCGCGCAATTATATCATGTCTGTCATGTGGCTTTTGTCCATACTGTAATTCATCTTGAATTTCTTTCCATGAAGAATTACACGTAAACGTTATAAATAAATCAGGACGACCATATTTCCTTACATACGTCATTGCGTCTTGTGCATATTCAAGCATATGCCTAGGGCTACCAGTGAACGTAGAGGGCAAAATTACTAATCGTCCCAAATTTTCTATATCTCCATCATTGGCTACTGCATCCCGTAAATGAATATATTCATCCGATCGTAATTTATTTTGATTTTGGCGGATAAATAACAGTCTCTCTGCTTCAATTTTTGCTTGCATATCAACAATAAACTGTAAAAACAACTGCCGACAGTTGAGTATATGATTGTATTTATTTTCTCTCTCCATTATCCGATATGCATAAAATTCCTTAGAAGAAACTTTTTTGTTTGTTGGTCTATTTGTTTCTGGATTAATATGATAAATATTAAAATGGTAACCATCTTCACCGTGACAAAATATTAATGGATACTGCAAGGCGTCATACATGTGATGAGTTTCAGCGATACGTTCCAACTTATTACTTCTTCGTTGTACCACAATGTCTCTATAGCTACTTTCACTGTCCACCATGACTACAGCTATTTCATTTACTTGAGGTGCATTAAATCGTCTTTCGTGCTCACCAATTGGCCTTTTATCTGCTCGAATGATTATTTATAACTATCTGAAACCATTTTTTCCATTGCTGTTTTAAATATCTTTATTAATTCATTATTTTTATGAAGAAAGCGCTGTAAATAAAGAATTATATCTCGATGTAATCCTGTAAAAGTTGAAAGCCTTTGGTCCAGTTCGTGTTCTTCATTTCCTACAAAATAAACTTGTAAAAATTTCGGAGTATCATTTGGGAAAGACAATAATGATCCAATTTTATGATATACTTGTCCCTGTATTTTAAACACTGGATTGAATCCTGGTTCTTCGATTACTGCAGTGCTCCAAATGAAGTCATTTGAAAGCATGCATTGTAACGCCTAATATTTTTTAAAAATTCTTTAGAATTATGTGTTTCTCCTTTCATAAATTCTAGGAATTCCGGTGGCAGAGATTTCAAGTCTGGTAATTTAATTTTACCATTCGAACAGCATGTACTCGGTGTTTCTCCTTTGAATTTTTTAGCTTTACAAAATTTACAAACTACATTCATTTTACCGATTACTACACTTGGATGTTGATTATAATTTCTAGTGGGATTATAATAAAACGCTTCATATTCAAGACTATATCCTCCCCGACGTTTTTCACGAATAGCATTTACAGTTGTTCCTGACGCTTGAGCTTCCATTTGATCATTTAGTCGAAGGTTACGCATTTTTATTGTATTTTGTATTCTTTTAGCATCTGTCTGTTCATTTGTTTCTCTTTTTCTTTGTAATCTTTTTCTGATTTTATCTGTCTCTCTACAATCATTAAACTGCTCTTCAGTCTGGTTATTTCGCCTGAGATAATAATTTTCCCGAAGTAATGATAGACGCTGTTCTCTTTCTTCCGTGGTTTCATTTCTTCGCGACATCTTTTGCCTCTTCGATACAATTCGAGAACGCGAGAATACGCTCTTACGTTTTGGCATCGTTAGTGATATTTTTCACACTGCACTAAAAAAGAACACTAAACTTAATAAGATTTAATTCTTCACTGTAAAAATTATTACTCACTGTTATTTACAATCACACTACTTATAAGTTTTCTTTTGTTACGCAATTCTTGTAAAAAATCGACTAAAGCACGGGCTTGACTTTTCGTCTTATATAGTCGCGAAAATTATCCCCACTAATTACTAAATTTTCTGGATTGTTCTACAAATTTCAACTTTTGAATTTTTTAGAAAATTTGAAAAGTATCGAGAATGATCCAGAATAATTTCGACCAATTAAAATATTGACATACATTTTAGAGATTTCCAGAAATTTCTAAAATATTTTTGATCGTCTAAAACATTAGTATATACTTTGGAGCTTTTTCGATCATTTTAGAATATTCTAGATCATTCCAGAGTTTTCTTAATCATTCTAGAATGTTCTAGATCAATTTAGAATTTTCTAGAACATTCTTGGTTGGCTCAAATTTTAAGACTTTCTAGATCATTCCAGAAATTTCTAGAACGATCCAGATCATTTCCGATCATTAAAAATATTTTTGATCGTCTACAACATTTGTATATACTTTAGAGCTTTTTTGATCATTTTAGAATGTTCTAGATCATTCTAGAACTTTCTTGATCATTCTAGAATGTTCTAGATCAATTTAGAATTTTCTAGAACATTCTTAGTTGGCTCAAATTTTAAGACTTTCTAGATCATTCCAGAAATTTCTAGAACGATCCAGATCATTTCCGACCAATGATAATCACACATTTTTAGAGTTCACATCTTTCAACCCCTGTATCTGCAACACCCTTAGAGGTATCGACTTGCAACCACCATAGTGCACGATGGGAGTCTTGTACCTATTGCTACATACAAACACTATTCGTCTACGATATGTAGTTTTAGCTGCAAAGTGAAATATAGGGACACACACCTCAATTTTTATATATATATACAGATTTATTTATTCTCCTTTCTATTTTCATTTGTTTGTTGCTTTTGTAAAGAAATATTTTTAAATAATGTCAAGGTTTATATCTCATTTATTAATTCTCCCTTCTATGGTAATCGTTTTGTAGAGAAATATGTGTATTATTTTGACTTCTGTGGCATGTAATATCATTGATAGACCCAAAAGTAAATTTTGGTGGACCTCTTTGAGTGCTTACAAAATAATTCATCAAATTACTATAATAAAAATCATTTTTTTAATAATATTATAACTATTAAGAAAATATTCTTATGGTAAACGCTGTCATATATCACGAATAAAATCTGTTCCCTTGAAAATACGCAACATCACTAGCTTTACTTTTGTGTTAATATATTCAATACTATACGTGTAATTAGTATTGATATCTGATAGATTACATCCATGTATTGTCGAATGGAAATAAAGCGACTTTTAGTTATTAAACCTATCATTTTTTTTTTTTTTAAGTTCATTTGGGGGTTAATTATAGTCAATTCTATAAAAGTTCTTTAATAGTTCTATAATACAGCTCTATAATATGTTTTAATAGTTAATTCAATAAGTAATAGTAAATTCTATAAGTAATAGTACATTTTATTCTAATAGTTAATTCTATAACTTACATTTTTTAAACGCAAGAATCGACATGCATGATTAAATTTTCCCCAGAGGCCAAAATGTCCGACATTGAATTCCCCAGTACCTTTAGGTGAGCGGAAGATGTCGGGTTCGAAACCAGGATGTATTCGTCAGCTCAGACACGGGTTTTCTGTGGTTTTCTCCTTAACATTTTAATATAGTTAATGTAAAATGTTCTTTCCTTAGTGTTTTGAATACTATTGAAAAATGGCTGTTTCAAGTGAGCAAACAGTGTAAATTTTAAAGTGAAATTTCCTTCCTTTTTCTTTTAAAGTTATTATGATAACTTAAATAATAACTTTTTTTTAAGTATCATATGTGTAATTAAAAAATAATAATTTTTAGTCCTTTTTCGAAATTTAATATTAATTTTAGGAAAAAAATATTTTTTATTATCTAAGCACATAGCGTAAATAAAACTGGCCAAACTGTTTTGCATGGATTTTAAATCTGTATTTTATAGATTTATTATCATAGTAACCAACTTTTACGCATTTTGAGTACCATATATTACCGCATTTGAGTACCATATATATATATATATATATATAAAAAAAAAAAAAAAAAAAGAAAAAGAAAAAGTCTTGCTTTACTAGCAGAATAATTTTTTTTAAATTAGACAATAAATAAATAAAAAGTGAAATAAATGAATGAATAAAAAGTGTTATTTAAAAAGGTTAAAATTTGACATGTTATACAGATCTGACTTTTAAAGCAAAATATATGAATTTAAGAAGAATCAAAAACAAACGAAGTTATTTTAAACTTGATTAAATAATGTTATTTCGTTAAAAATACAAGTAAAATACATGACTAAAAATATATACAGAATATCAAAACCCAAAAGAAAAAATTATATGAGAAAAAGGATAATTTTCATTTATTTATTTATTTAGCTAAATAAATTTTAAATTAATGCCAAACTGTTTTACTCGGATAATAAATCACTATATATTTGATTTTGCAGCTTCTATAAATAATATTGATATTATATTTAAGGATGTAAATTTCTTTAAGAAAAAAATATTTTGATTTAAATAAAAATTTTACATTTGTTTAATTCATAAATAAAAATGTAGCTACCGATGCCTAATATAGCAAAATCAACAAGTTTATAACAGGAAAAATTACAGAAAATAACATACAATTAGTAGAAAAAATTATCGCTTCGTATAGGAATTTTGATGTTCTTAAAATATAAATAAAAACTAGCATTGCAAAATATACAAGATATATATATATATATATATATTTTTTTTTTTTTCAAAAGAATTTTTATTACATACTAATGCAGCAAAATTGAATATAATTTCAGAACCATGAGAAAAATCACAGCAAAATATATAATTGATTATCTTAAGTACAAATATATAGAAAATTCCATATAATACTGTAATATGCGTTGGCCATGTTAGGCAACATTCATTAAACGAATTATATTCATGCTGGTAAGAATTTAATTACAAAAAATCTTTAATAATCTTCTGAAGTGCTTATTGTATGTAAGTATTGCATAAAATATGAATCTAATTAAATTAGTTGGATTTCCTTTTTCTTTTATTTATTTCCTTATTTATTTTTTAATGCAATAAAAAATAAAATACAGTTTCTAACAAAATAATATTGATAAAATGAAGCACAAAGAATTGCGGACTCAGACAGTTTGTAAATTTAAAAGATTGCAAAACGGAGTATAACCAATAAATACGTTGTATAAACGAAATATTTTTGTATAAAATAAGTAAAAAGGATCTGAGAATATTTCAAATTGGCGTTTAAATGTAAAAAATGTGTTGAAGTATGAAAGAAGTATAAACATTACTTTACTGTATGTAAAAAAAAAAAAAAAAAAAAAAAAAAAAAAATTAGTATTTTAATCACAGAATTTATACCAATAACAAAAACCTCAAAAGGCGCGCTTTGATATTAAAAATATCAAAACTTTATAGTATGAAATATTAAAAGAGAAGAAATAAAGAAACTAAAATATTGCTAGCGCAATCAAGACCGAGAATCATACCAAATGTCGTCGCACGGCATGATTTTCCCTCCTTTTATCCGTATATGAAATACTGTCATCCCTACACATCTCCCCTTCACCGGTAATTAATAAGACACCCACGGAGAAAACCGATTACTGCACCTCATGCTTTAGGGGAGAAAATGATTGGGAAAACGGCAGTCCCAGCCCCGTATTCTTGAACACTTTTTTACTCGGGATTACGGTTGTCCCTCCCGTAACGAAAAGGTTAATTTAATACCCACAGCCATGTCCTTGTTAACTAAATCCTTTATATGACTAATGTTTCTATGGCCTAATTTAATGTGCCATTTATCGATACAATTTTTATTTTCACACGTTTTTACCATGTTTATAGTGTGTGTTGTATCATAGTTAACTTTGCATTCGTATAAATTGTTATTAATATAACCTTCAATGCATGTTTCTCCTTCATGCATTATTTTGCATGATTTGTTTTCAAATATTGCTACACAACCATTTTCAGTAGCCCCTTTTACAGATATGAGGTTTGTCTCTATTTCTGGTACATATAAAACGTTTTTCAATATTATAGTATTACGTGTGTTATTGGAATTTATGGTGTTTAATTTCACAGACCCATGACCCAGGGAACTCCTGTCCATTCGCGATTGTTACGCATGAATTATTATAATTAATTTCTTGAAATTTACTCTTATCATTGGAAACATGTGTTGAACAACCCGAGTCTATATACCAATTGTTAGACTTCTCACCGATAAATAGAGTGAATATTTTGTCATTGTTTTTTTTTTTTTTTCACTCTCAGTAATAAGAGCCCTATCCGCGTTTTGTCTGTCTTGAGAGTACATACCAGATTTGAAAGTTGATCTGGCATTGCTGTTTTTTGTTTGTTTCCGAGTCTTTTATTTATTTTTAAGATGCCAGCATTCTTCAATTGTATGCGATTTCTTTTTACAATAGCGACAGAACTTTGAATTTTCTTGTTTTGGTTTAAATTTAACCTTTAATACTGAATTTTTTTCTGATTTGTTTTCTTTTCTTTTGGAAAATTCATCAATTACATTTGAGCGTATAAACTCTGGTGTCAAATCTTTTTCGTCTCGAGATTCTAAAGCAGTGATGAGTACATCATAACTTGGAGGCAAGGAACAGAGCATTAGTGCTGAAAGGTGCCTGTCGTTAATTTCTTCTCCGATTGATACTAGTTTATCTCTTAGCTGATAAATATGTGTCAGATGTTGAATCATGTCTCCACCCTCCGTTAATTTCGTAGAGTAGATTTTTCGTAATAAAAATAGCTTACTGCTGAGGGTGGAGCGTTCATGTACAGCCTTTAATGCGTTCCAGCATTCTCTAGCGGTCTGAAGATTTTTGACATGAATTATTTGATTGTCCTCTATTAAGAGGTTTATTATGGCGCGAGCCTTTCTGTTTTTTGAATTCCATGTGTCAGTAATCGGATCGGAAGCATCGTTTATTACCACTGAGTATAAATCTTCTTTTTGGAGAAACATCTCCAATTTAAACTTCCATACGTCATAATTCTGTGAATTAAGTTTCTCAATAATTGTGTCCTTGGTGATACTCATATTAATATTTCATTTTTTTTTTTTTTTTTTTTTTTTTTTTAGAATATGATAACTGAAATTTTATTTTTGAACATTAATATGTTTATTTTAAACATTCTTATATTTATTTTCACTTCTTTTGTTTTGAATGTTTACATACGTTTCTATACTTTCGTTTTCATGTTGTTACGTTTTTGAAGAAATAAAAAGTGTTCATTTTCGCTTACATTTTTTTTTTTTTTTTAATGTAGCAATTTCTTCAAATATGCAAAGAAAAAAACTTTTCCAAGAATAAAACTAAAATTTCAATTAAAAAAAATCAGAATCATAATATGTTAAAATTATTAGGCAGTAAGTTCGGATTTTCCTCAATTAGTTATTTCGAAATATATTTTTTATAACAATAATTCTTTATTTAATAGTCAACAGTCAAATAATTTAAAAGTTTGTCTTACCTGGGTCAGCACAGGTACGTAGCATTCTCTTTTGTTGAAGACAAATCTGGAACAATTTACCAGCAGTATTGATGCTTGAAATATTGGATAAATTACCCACATATTATGTTGAAATAACTTCTGTTTTGGGTAAAACGAAAGTACTTAATTGTTCTATGAAAGAAATGCATATTAATTATATTTTATAGTAATACAGATATTGACTGCATAATTGAGGATTGCCTAGAGTTTTTCTTTTTAAATTTATTTTATTTAGGCACAAAAAATAATGGAAGGAAGACTCAATAAAAGAACGTCCTTCTAGTACAGAAAAAAATGTTACATGATAAAAAAAAAAAAAAAGCAGTAGTAGTAGAGTGACGCGACATATCGTCACGTGATGAGGCAGGTGTACGAAAACAATCAATTGGCGGGGAAATAGTTTTGGAACACAAAAATGTTAATAAGTTTGTTCTGAGGTTAGATATTTCAACAATTTTTTGCTTTACAGATTGCAAATATGCAAAATTAGTTTTTGACTATTAATTGCAAATATAGAAAATAAAATTTTTGAAACTGTTTTATATGGACATTTTAAAATACTGGTTGCTATTTGGATCCAATGTACAGGTGCTGGACAAAATAATGTGAAAACATTAGCTTTTTTTTAAATTTTGTTGAATATCTTAAAAAATACTTACCGTGTTGTTCTTGAATTTTAAGAATAAGGAATACATGTCTTCCCTCATATTTTTCAGCACAGATTGTGTTACGAAGGCCGTTAGGGGACGAACAACAAATATAACAAAATAAAAAGTGCTTGCGATAATCCTGTATATGGAAAAGATTTGGAAAAGCCTGTAAATTTTAGATATGGCTATAAATTTTATATTTTATGCATGTGTAGAGTTTTGTGAGGATGTTTTTAATATTTAAGGAGTTATTAATATTTTACTAAAAAATGCAAATTTTTTTACAAGTTTTCACTTTATAAATCCAAAGGTGTTTCTTTAAATTTCGTGAAACTTTCATAAAACATGACAATATATGGCCAAATCATTATACTATAGTATAAAACAAATATACTTAATATTCAAAGAGATATGGACAGTTGTAGTAAATGCACGGACTGTAGCTTAAAAAAAAAAAAAAAAAAAAAAAAAAAAAAAAAACTTTGACATAGTTTAGAGTTTAATACTCAACTGTATAAAGCACTTTATAAAAAAATATCCCGTTGAATATATCACAAAAATTCCTAGAGTTATCGGGAATTAAATGAGCTGTTTTTCAGCTGTTTTCTGAAAAGGTCGTACTCGTACCCATTACCGTTAGATAAGGGATTATTTACAAATGAAAATTTACATTTCAGAAATATGTTTTATTTTATCTTTTACACAATTATTTACTTGTTTTCTTTTTTACACAATTTCTACTGAGCGTCATGATGAAAGAGTAGAAGACTGAATCTTTCCTAAGGCGAGGAGAAACACCTTACTTCTTTCATATTCCCGACATAGAAGAGGTGGTGTTGCTTACTCTGCAGTTCAGAACATGAAAAACTTTTTAAGGTCAGTTAATTCATGCTCATCGCACAGCATCGTGGTCCTTATAAAGAGATTTCAGTCTGAATTTTAGATAGGAATGTTCTATATCCTCTTTTAAGGTATACTCTTTTAATAAAGACGTATCACGTGTTATCATGATACAGACTCTTACTGTGTCCCTGAGAAATGTAATACCATCTATTTACAATGAAAGTGAAAAATTGAGAAAATGCAAAAGCAGACAAAATTAGAAGTTTGAATTTCAGAGACTAAACTTGAAGTACTTCATTCGTGTACCCTAGAGCAGGGTATCTGAAATTTTTTTGTAAGATTAAAAGATTATTTTAGTGGATTAGTAAAAAGACAGTTCATATAATTTATTATACTCTTATCTTACGCTCTTATTTTAATGCAAAATTTTATCTCTCTTATTTACTGTTTTATTTAACTTTTCTACCCGTCTTAATTACTAACACGAGGAAAAAAAAAAAAAAAAAAATCATAAAATTGTAAATTTCTGTACCTTCTAGTGATTTTTCATCACATATAATAATTCATTGCTTGTGAATAATAAAAGCGATGAAAGTTAAGGATAATAATAAAAAAATATATTAAATATATAACGCGTTAACAAATTTATAAATTGTGCATATTTAATAAAATTGATAAAAAAAAATCTGTAAAATGAAAATAATTATGGAAATATTAAATACTCATGGAAATATTAAATTTTAATAAAAATAAAATTTAATAAGAGAATTTCTAAAAATAAAATTTATATATTTCATTTACTTTGAAATGTCTAAGTATTAAAAAGAAACAAAAATATGAAAACAATAACCAGCTCAAAAATTATATTTTTAGTACCGAAATATATTTCAGTATATTTTCGAGTTTATTTCCACATATAACTTTCAATGTAGTTAGAAAATATATAATTTTTAATTTAAATTAGAATTTCTAAATAAACAAATAAAAACATTTTCTCCATCTCTAAACAAGATAAAATAATAAAAATATTTTTGAATATTTTATATTATTTTATAGAGAGAAATCAACAGTGTTTCTGCAAATCATAAATTTTACACACATATTCTTTTTTAGGGAAACTAAACTAACTAACTAAATAAATACATAAAATAAGTAAAACTGTAAGAAATATATATATATATATATATATATATATAAGTAGATTATAAAATAAATAAAATAATTTTAAATTAGTTGTTGTGTTACAGTTAATAATTTATAAAAATACATTTTATCATTTTCTAAAATACATTACTTTCTAAAGCTCATTAAAATCATACATTTTATTAAATAGAAATATCATGCTTCATTTTCCACTAATGTTTGTTATCAGCACAATTTGCTGTTTTATAAGCATAGTTGTCAACATAATAATTTATTCTTAATTGTTTTTAGCCAAGACTTTATTTCATACCACATTATTTATAAAAGAATTATCTCGAATATATAACTATAATTGAATTTTTTTTAAAAAAAAGTACTTAAAATAATCTGGTGTGTCACTCACACGACTTTTTCTAACCCTGAAATTTAATACTATAAATACAGGTTGGAGATTAAGAGGTAAAACAACGATGTTATATAAACCTATGTTAAACAACTCAAATTAGGCTTCGGAAGAGTTTTATATGATAATTAATTCTGTGTGAGGGGGCGGTAGCCCCCCCTCAACCCCCCGTTTCATTAATGCACCTACATTTATATAAAATTTAATTCGTTTATTAAAAAATAATTCTGTTTTTAAAAAATAATTTATTAAAATTATTATTTAAAAAAATTATCTTTTATGATAATGCAGACGATTTCCATATTAGAAAAGTAGTATAACACTAAATATCCAAAAAAATGTCCATTTTATTTTCAATTAAAAAAAAAAAAAATCGATAACTTTGTTGTCAATTATCGCAGATCGATGATTCAACCATTCGTTTTAAAGGTATTGACGAGCTCTTTTGAAATATACCCATCATGAAAATTTACTCCCCTCGAGGGGGGACTTCCCCCTCCAGGGGCGAGGCGAGGCTCCTACTTACACAAAAAAAATTTCCCAGTTTACTATCTCTATTACAAAATATATATATTCGTTTAATTTGGTTTAGTGCAGTCTATAGACGTTAAACTCTACTGACCTGCAATTTCCCCCATAGACGTAATGTATTAGAATTCTCTTGATTGTCCCTGTACACGAACCATTTGCTTAATCTTAACGAAAAGCTTACTGTAGCATCCCTATATGATACACATTTAGAATACCAAGTTTGAAATTTCTGCCATAATTTGTTTTTGAGATATGCTGATAACACACAGACACACACACACAGACACACAGTCCATTTGCTAAAAACATGATTTTCGTATTCAGGGGACCTCAAAACGTGTAAATATAACAAAATCTCGCAATCGAAAATCTGACCCAAAAACAATACTTTCTCTACCTTATGGGTAAGAGAAAGTAAAATAATCTGGTGTGTCACTCACACGACTTTCTCTTACCCTGAAATTTAATACTATAAATACAGGTTGCAGATTAAGAGGTAAGATAACGAGAACTGTCATGTAAACCTATGCTAAACAATTCAAATTAGGCTTCAGAAGAGTTTTATACGATAATTAGTTCTGTGTGAGGGGAGCTGCGCCCCCCTCAACCCCCCGTTTCATTAATGCACCTACATTTATATAGAATTTAATTCGGTTATTACAAAAATAATTCTGTTTTTTAAAAATAATTTATTAAAATTATTATTTAAAAAAATTATTTTTTATGATAATGCAGACGATTTCTATATTAGAGAGGTAGTGTAACACTAAATATCCAAAAAAAGTTCATTTTACTCTCAATATTAAAAAAAAAAAAAAAAAAAAAAAAAAAAAGATTTTCTAAGTTTATTTTTTGTTAAAATTAAAAAATATATATAACTTTGTTTTAAATTATCACAGATTTATAGTTCAACCATTCGTTTTAAAGGTATTCGCAAGCTCTTTTGAATGATACCCATCATGAAAATTTACTCCACTCGAGGGGGGACCTCCCCCCCAGGGGGGAGGCGAGGCTCCTGCATACACAAAATTTTTTTCCCAGTTAACTATCTCTATTACAAAAATGTATGTTCGTTTCATTTGGTTTAGTGCAGTCTATAGGCGTTAAACTCTACTTACCTGCAATTTCCCCCATAGACGTAATGTATTAGAATTCTCTTGATTATCCCTGTACACGAACCATTTGCTTGATCTTAACGAAAAGCTTACTGTAGCATCCCTATATGATACACATTTAGAATACCAAGTTTGAACTTTCTGCCATAATTTGTTTTTGAGATATGCTGATAACAGACAGACACACACACAGACACACAGACCATTTGGTAAAAACATGATTTTCGTATTAAGGGGACCTCAAAACGTGTAAATATAACAAAATCTCGCGTTCGAAAATTTGACCCAAAAACAATACTTTCTCTACCTTATGGGTAAGGGGAAGTATAAAAGTCGTACAAAATATAGACGGGGTTAAAAATACTTCAGAAAAATCTAAAACGTTGGCAGCTATGTTTACAAGTCCTTCTTTCAAAGATTAAAAAAGTGGGATGGAAATACAATTCAACAAAAATACAACATCATATTAAATAATAATAATAATAATAATAATAATAAATGACATCAAAATTCTCTGTCACACAATATTATTTTTTTATTACCACGTTTTAATTAACTTCGATTCATGTTTGTCCTATACAAATCTTGCAATCGATTTTTAATCAACTTCCCAACTAGCTAGACAATTGAAACTTTCAGAATAGCTCAGAACCCGATGACAACACAATAGTTCTAAGCCCGATTTTCGAATTTTTGATTAGTTTTCTTTTATTATCTAAAATATAACAATAATAACTTCTTAATAGCTTTAATAATATCCATTAAAATATTAACTATAATTTAATTGTAGAAAAAAAATACGAGTTCATTTTCTTTCGACATAAAAATAAATACATTTAATTAAACGTGAACGTTGAAAAATTGTAAAAATTTAAAGTATGCATCTCACAAAATCTGACGTCATTATCAATAAAAAAAAAATTATACTCATTGATAAAGTGCTAATATAGTTCTATGGCTATCCAACAAAAAATTTAAAAACGTGGTATAAAAAAGTTTTTTTTTTTTTTTTTTTTTTTTTTTTTTTTTTTAAATCTTATAGTTACTTTTTAATATAATAACCTAAAGTTAACTATAAAGGCAGATGAAATAAAAATAATATATATTTTTTAATATTTATGCTTATGTTAATTTTTCTCGTGAAATCATTATTAAATTAATTAAATTAAATTACTTAAATATATTTTTAACATGTGACAATAAACAATGTTAATATTGAAATGCTCAGGCTGCCAAAATTTAAAACAAGATAGTATTTTAAATCACACTTTTATGGATTCTTTGATAGATTTTGAAAAAACTAATCTTCCTTAAATGTAATATATCATATCAAAGTTGAAACACAGTGCATGCCGCTCATCAAATTCACTGTTTAATAAAATCAGCCATTTAATCTGAAAAAGTGGCAAGTAGCTAAACGGAATTTTGGCAAACAACTTTAAAACGCATTCTTAATAACCGACATCATCAGTTAATAAACTCATAAAATTAAAGGTGCATTAATGGAACCTGCAAAGAAAAATTTAATTCTCTCTCTCTCTCTCTCCTTTTTTTTTTTTTTTTTTTTTTACCGAAGAAAAATAAAAGAAAAAGAATAAACAGCAAGTCTTATGTATGAAGCATAGTAATAAACTATCCACGTTCCATCATGTTTACCAGTTTAAGGAATACATTTTTCAAAATGCAATTATAAGTTACAAATATCCTTTGATTGGCCAGAAATCCTATTTTCCTTAGTATACCGTTTACATAAAAATAGCGATAATATTATTGCAAAAAATATAGCAAACGAAAAATAAAAACAGAAGTTTTCAAAGTAACATTTCAACATTTGTTCAAGAATGTCAAGTTAAAGAAAATTTCAAAATCTTGTACAATTATGTGCGTAAAATCTGAAAAGTTCGCAATATTGATGAGAGATGAAAATTTAATCCTATGAATTTTTGAAGAGGAAAGATGCCTGAATCTGTCACATATACGTCCATCCCAAATTATTTGCAGTTGAAGAACGAAAAAATATTGTTTACTGAAAAGTTCACAGGGAAATGCAAGACGCGGATTTTTACATGACACCGGCAAAACAGACGTCACGTTGTTTAAATGTCTTTGTTGAAAGACTATGATCGAGTTTGAATTATTTATACATGTATTATACAGCACTGTTTTAATAAATATACCAAAATACGATTATTTGTTTAAAACGAAAAAAAGATATTAACAACAAAAATATTTGAGAAGAAACTAATATTATGACGTGAAATATGAAGGAATTTATTAGTAAATTCCCTTTAGATATTGGTGGTAGTAAGAAACATATATGCTTCACAGGAGGGATAAATTTGTCTGTGAATTAATGTAATAGTAAGAAATCGTGTATTACATCCGCAATTGTCACTGATTTTCTAATGCAATGCAACATAGTGCTAACTGGAAATACTGTTCTGGTTTATAACATTTGCGCTCTACAACAGATTGCGGATTTAACGTTGAAACATATCAAAATAGCTTTTTTTTTCACCTAATACAACCGATATCGTTCAAACACTTGATCGGGGATCAGAGCTCTTTAATAGCATTAACAAAAGAGAATTGACTGAAATAGATGGATGCGATTAAACTGCGAGTTATAGAAAAAATCTTTCTCTTGAATGTAAAGCATTATATAAAAATAGTTAAAGATAGTATGATTCTAAACACAATCACAAAAGATTCTATAGTGTGTGTATTTAAATCGAAAGAAGATTTTCAAGAAACAATGTGGTATCTTTGAAAGTGAGGAAAAATTTATAGAAAGTTTCTTTGAATGTGTGTAAATTATTGAAAATCTCTTTGCTTCAATCAAACTATCTGACACTGAATATGTGAAGCTGTTCTTATCTTCAAAAATAATAGAAATCAGAGTAAATATGAAAATTCTAATTTGGAATTTATACTGAATCTACCTATAGCACCTAACGTGCCTAAAGCTTATATAGATTTCCTACGCACCCATCTTTTTATCTCGTGTTTTCCACTACTATTTTATAGTGCTTCTTAAGTATAAAAGGCATAGTTCATGGAAAAAATATTTTAAAATAGTAGTGTAATACTTAGAGAAAACTATAAACCATACGAACTCGTTCACGCATCTAAAAGAATTCTGAAAACCCCGAGTGGAAAAGGGAAATATACGGCGAGTATTACGATTTTTGTTTGAAATATTTAACGCGTAATTGCTTCATCAAAACAAATGGCTATTATTAATTTTAAAGGCTAACATTTAAAAAATGTAAAAATATCAACACAAATTTTATAATATAGTTTTTTTTTTTTTTATTACTGAAAACATATGTTTAATTTATCAGTTACGAATGAATAATTATTTAAAAATCGATCAAAAGTTAACTAATCCTATTTATTACCTCCAGAAATCGTTACATTCCGAAATACTTTTGAAATTCTGGTTCAAATACTATTTTTTGGAATTCAGAGATGTTCGCTGTGTATACAAATTAAACATTTTAAATAATCACGGTGTCTCAGAACGAACGTGTTTTTATTAAGTGGTGGTGCTGCATAAACGTTTCGCTGCTGCTTCTTTATCTTGATGAATATATATATATATATAATATACATTTCCTATACCTCTATCTATCTATTTATTTATCTATCTCCCTCCCTCTCTCTCTGTATATGTATAATTTTCCGAAAATTTTGAAAATTATTTTATGTATCTCAGATTTCTGCTTCAAAATATTGTTAAAGTGTCAAGAAGTTCACGTTTGCCTTGTTTATGAAGATAAAGCGTCAAAGGGTGGATGGAAATAGCCTGTCAGAATTTTACTAGGGGGAACAATATCTCTTATAGTGATTTGATGCAGCGAATTTGGCATCAAAATCAAAATAAAAATTTAATTTCAAAAAGGTCTGTTTTATGTAGCCTGGGTGTTAGCGCAACTGCCGGTGAACTTTTACAGGACCTTTAAATGCGGCGAAACTGGAATTTTAGTAAACCTAAAACAGTTTTCAGTTTTAAAAAAGTGTTTTTATCAATTTACATCATTTTTTGAGAAGAGGAATCAAGTTTATGTTAAATAATAATAATAATAATCACGCGTTAAATGTTAAAGCAAATATATATATATATAATTTATTTATGCTATATTAGAATTATAATTGCGAATTTCACAAATTGATTGAGGATAACGAAAATCTTCTTTATTTATGTAAAACGAACCTCGCCATTTTAGGTTCCTCTTAAAGAATACTTTACTTTAAAAAATAATTTTGTGCATCCGTGTTGACAATGTATTACCTGCCAGCAAATATATAAGCCAATAGTATTTAGCACGTAGATTATAGAATACAAAATAAAATAATATAATTGTGAATACGTAAATTAATCTTGTAAAATAATATAACGTTAACGCCAAATGGCGGGGTTTACTGTTCAGATTAGGAAAGAACTTTAACTACAACGTGTTAAAATAAAATTAGTGGCAAAATAATCAAGGTATTTTCTTGTACCAAAAACAATTTTAATTGAGTTTTTTATTTACAGATTATTATAAAAAAAACTACCCCGAAATATGAGACCATAGCTATCATACCGTTCACAGTAACTGAATAAAATTTTGGTGGAAGGTATTTTGAGGTATGCGTTCAGGAATCATATGGAAAATAACAGTTGAACTCTAACAGTTACGGTTACAGTGACAAAATTTCGAAAATTTCAAATAGCAACACCTACTTTTTTTTAATTGGAATGGGATCTCCATACCAAAAAACCATAAATGACGTTGAAACGGTACCTGTAGCACGAACAATGCCAGCGCTAGAAGAAAAGAGAAAACAACTGTGATGTGCCTACCAGAGGCAGACTAATGACGTCCCATTCCCCACTGAGTCTTCGCATTAGAGCTCCTATAAACGTAAGCCGACTTGTGGAGGCTGGTTTACAGCCTCAGCGTGTGGATTTTCTCCCTTCTTTAATAAGAAGTGTGTAAAGGAGTGAATTGAAGACAACAACTTAAAACTATTCGTTGTTCAACATGACACTTTCCCCGAAACCATTGCTATCTAGCACTGAAATAAACTTTTGAACTTAACACTTCCAATGCAACACTTTTATGCTCAACACGACATTGTCACCGAAAACTACACCTATCTAACGCTTGATCCGACAGGTGACCTTAAAATTTCCAACTCAATATATCTATGCTCACCTCGACGCTGTCACTGAAACTACTACTATTCAACACTAGATCCGACTGGTGACCTTCACTCTTCCAACTCAACTAGTAGGTGTTGCCATTTGAAATTTTCGAAATTTTGTCATTGTAACCGTGACTGTTAGAGTTTAACTGTTATTTTTTACATGATTCTTGAGCGTATACCTCAAAATACCTCCCACCAAAATTTTATTCAGTTACTGTGAATGGTATGATAGCTATGGTCTCATATATCGGGGTAGTTTTTATTTATTTATTTATTATTATTTATTTTTTTTTTATAATCATCCTGCATTTGTGCTTTTTAAGCTTAACAAGTTTTAAATTCTTGCTTTTAATATGTAAAAATTTTTGAATGATACTATACCAAGGGGAAATACATTTATCAAAATTAGTAATAAAATATCATTTTTTATATTATTTAGAAAAAAAAAAATCTTTGTAATAGATTAAATATCAGATATAAATAATTTACTTAGTAAAAGTTTATGATCTAAGTAATTAGACGCAATATAATTTCATTTCTATACTTTTACTATATATATACTTTTTTTTTTTTTTTTTTTTTTTTAGTTACGTGAAAAAAAAATCTTTTATCAAAGGACTTTTAAGTGAAAAAGAAGCAGTTAAAAAATTTTGTAAAACAAAAGTTCTTTTATTTCTTTAGAACATTTTAATGGTATTGAATTAAATGAATTTTAAGAGATCAGTTTCTATTCTAGAGTTTTCTGCCAAATTTAATTTCTGAACCCCTGAATTTTATTGGAAAGTATCTTTCTTAAATTGCACCCCGGCTCCATGGTAGATTAGGCACATTGAAACTTCGTCTTTTGGAGCAGACGTTGCGTGAATGGAGTACATAAATTGAAGAATATTTAACAGAAATATTCGGCTGTAGTTTTATGTATTTTACTTTAGAGGCATTAAGATAGGAAGGAATTTAAATCTTACTCAATGATTTTACTTTAGAATTGGATTAGTTAAAAAGTAATTGTTCGAGAGTTAAAATAATTGAAAAATTGAATTAAAAATGATTTAATATGATACTTATAATGAATCCTTTTGTAAAATATGATTTCGATAAAATTTCATTTCTTTTTTCTGAAAACGTATTGGGATATTTTCTGTGCAGATGAGCATAAAAAAGAAGAAAACAAAATTACAGAAATTCCAATGTCATAAATAATAATAAAATGCTAACAATGAAAAAAAAAATCATTTTCGGTATTTAATTGAATATTAGTCGTGTTGCAATATTTGGGAACAGTGAACATTTTTGTTCATGATTTTATTTAAATACTAAAAAGATTAATTACAGAATCAAGCTGGATGTTTTAATGAAATAATAAGGTTTTTTATCCAGTTTTCAAAGATAACTTCTTTTTTACAGCGTGGCATAAAAGCATTTACGAAATTATTTAAATTTAGTAGAAACTTTACAGAAGCATAAATTTGAGTCTTTGTATATTCTTAAATTGATTAAAGCTATACAAATTTTATTTTCATTCTCAGGAAGAAGAACGTGAATTAATTATTTTGAATTTATAAATTTAAATCTACAAGGTATTTTGAGGTATGCGCTCAAAAATTATATGAAATACAACAGTTAAACTCTAACAATTACTGTTACAGTGACAAAATAAAAAAATTCAAATACCAGCACCTACTTTTATTCATTGGAATGAGATAGCCATATAAAAAAAAAAGCATAAATAGCGTTTGAACGGTACCTGTTGCATGAAAATCGCCAGCGCTAGGCGGACTATGAGGAAAAGACAAAACAACTGTGATTTGCTTGCAAGAACACGACTTTCACTTTTTAATGACGTCACATTTAACGCTGAGTCTTCGGATCTAGAGCCCCTAAATAAAATAATAGGCCGACGCATCACCGCCATTTTTTTGCCTCCGAAGAGGACAGCATTCGCGCTTGGCGTCCTTATCGCTTCCCTAATGATTTTAAGAAATCATTTTCTGAAGCTAATCCGGTCAAGATAAGAGCAATAAGCAACAATAATATTCCTAAAAACACATTTTTTTCACAGTGCATTCTCAGGATGTCATTTTATTCTGAGGATATCCTATGGATGTACTGGGGTAAGATGTGTTGTTAGGGCGGTTTCTGTTTCTTTTACAAAATGTCACCAAAACTCAAATACACAGTAATAGAAGGTCTGTGAACCCTTTATATCCACTTCTTGAATGATTATAGCAGTTTATCGCTAAACAAACTTCCATATCATAGTTTACTTAGCTAAAAGTTACTCTAAAGTAACGTAAGACGATACAAAAGATATTTGTCGTTTGTTTATCAGAGAAACGCGCTGGGTACATATAGCAACCCTAAGGCAACAAAATGCCTGATGCGCCAGCTCGTATATATAGGAGCCTTATTCGGCTCTGACTAAAGTCTACTGATTTTGCTTCGAAAAGAGAAGAGGAGAGCATGGTATACTTAATTTCGTGTAAGGCTACTGAATAAGGGCTTTAATTTCGTAGTTAGTCTTAAGGCATCATCATGACTAAAGTCATCGCACTAGGTGAAAAATAAGGCTTTGTGAACTGCTTGATGTGTATCTTGATTTCTCGCTCTGTGAGGAAGTTGTAAATATTTATTACCTCAACGGACAAAATACCGCAGAGACATTGCGTCTTTGGATGTGTATCGCAGACATCATGGACAACGCTGAAACCCGTGTACTGTAAAAGCTGTACCGGACTTGATACGTAAATTTCAAGAAATTGGTTGCATATGCGATCGATATCGGCCTGAACGACCTTCCGTTCCTGTCAAAACTGCTGCAGAAATCCATCAGACGATAAGCGAAGTTCCTCGTGCAAGTGCGCGCGATGTTTCACACCTTTCTGCAGCTGCCAAATTCTACAATACGCAAGATTCTGCGCTCTGTTCTCCAAATATTTCGGTATCGGTTCCAACGTGTCCAAAAGTTGCGAGCGGGTGATAACCAACTGCAGATAGATTTTGCAAACAAATTACTTATCAAATGTGACGAGAATAACAGTTGACCTGCACGCATTCTGTTGACGGACGTGACTCACTTTTCGTTAACAGGAAACGTGAATTCTAAATTCAGTATACCTTGGTCTCTTCTTCTCGTTTCGAAGCACAATCAGTAGGTTTTAGTCACAGCCAAAGACTCAGTGTGAAATCTGACGTCATGAAAAATGAAAATCGTGCTCTGGTAGGCACATCCCAGTTGTTTTCTATTTTCTGCTTACTCAGCCTAGCACTGGAGACCGTTACTACTGGTACCGTTCTAATGCTATTTATGTTTTTTTGCTATGGAGATCCCATTCCATTATATAAAAACAAAAGTAAGTGTTGCTATTTTAAATTTTTGAATTTTTGTCCCTGTAACCGTAATTGTTAGAGCTTAAATGTTGTTTTTTATATAATTCTTGAACACATACCTCAAAATACCTTGCACCAAATTTTTATTTAGTTTTTGTAAACAATATGATAGCTACGGTCTCATACATCGGGATAGCTTTTTTTATAATCAACCTGTATATTTATAGTATTTTCTTTTATGAATATCGTATATAAAGTATCTTTCATTGTAAAATAGAACAAACTCTAATAATTGCATTAAAATCCCATAAATGACATTAATTGTTCTTTACTCAGAAAAGTAAAACTTATAAATATTCATTATAAAATTGAAGTTTCTTCAAATTAATTTTCTTGTAAATTTTGAATTCTTTAAATTCTCACTTGCATTAAACTCTAAAAAATTTATAACACTGACTGAATACTTGTATTTATTTCTTACATAAAAATTTGTAAAAAGCTGCTTATTTCAAAATCCATTTACAAGGAGATAATTCATTTTTGCAATAAACAACCCATACATTAATTTCAAGACATTCTATCATTTAGCGAAAAGAGGAGGTGAATAAAACAGGTACATATATAAGAAAAGTCTTCAAATATAATTCTCTAACATAATGATTATATAAATTTATTATGTTTTATAGTTAAATGTAATCATCATGTTATATAAGCATTTTCGCTCTTTTATGTAATAAAAATAGTTTAAATGTTTCTTAACTTAAGTATTAACATAAGCGATTGTAGCTAGCTATTTTTAGCCGCAGCAATCCATAAATTAAACATCTGATCGCTCTCTAAATGTCATTTTAATACGCAGATTTTCAACAACAGTTTAGAGAGGAGATAAAGAGAAGATTTTCTGAATCGGCTTAAATTTTTAGCATTATTCTTTAGGAATTCAAAAGGTCTGACCTTTTGAATTTATTGAATACTAAAATTATATTTAGAATACTTCATATCAAGTAGTTATATATTTTAAAGAACCTTTTATCGAATCTGCATAATAAAGTATACCTATGTTTAATCAATGTTTTTAAATTCTAATTGCATAGACATTTTTTTTTGAATAAGTAAGAGCACCAATTTAAACATATTATTACATTTTTTTACTACGACTTTGTTTAGAGTAAAAATACTGTTAGCGCTTACACGAACTTTTCTTTGATATCTATTGGGAAAATGCACATGGGTTTCGAAACGTCTGTCTAAATAAATACATTATGCCTAAAGCAGTAATAATAATAACAAATCTATAAATGTTTTAGCATCGAATTCAATTTTAATAAGTAAATCAGTAAGTTTTATCTAGTCCTAAGTAAAAAAAAAAGTTTTATTTATTGTTTTTGAATGCATCTTTATACAGGGTGTCCCGTAAGTCTATAGTCATTTTAAAAATTCCTAACTATTGAATGAATTGATAGAACTGAACGCAGTTTGCAAAAATTCCTTTCCGTGAAAGGGGATTTTATTTATTTATTTATTATTTATTTATTTATGTATTTTATTTATTTATTTATTATTTATTTATTTATGTATTTTATTTATTTATTTATTTATTTTTTGGTAAAGAAAAAAATAATAATTATGCTATTTGTCGATAGAGGGCGCTGTGCGGGACCAGATCACTCATTTTCATGAAAAACTGTGCTTATTCACATGAAATGTTTATAACCATATAAATCCTATTCTATGTGTCCGTCGTCACTACAAATTACAATTTGCAAACGAGTTAGAACATTGCTAACTGCAGTTTCAGTCTGCGGTTCTTACTTTAGGAAAAACATCTTCACCAATAACGCTTTATTCACCAAGTCCGCTTCGCAATTAAAACTTAACTTATGCACAAGTGGTAGGCAAAATAAGAAATAAACTGTTCTATTTGCAAATTTGTGATATTTATAGGACTTTCATTTGCATATTTTTTCTTTGACATCCGTGTGAAAAGTTTAAATATTTGTCTAACTATCATCGACAAAAAAAAAAAAAAAAAAAAAAAAAAAAAAAAAGATTGATTTTTTTGCAAACTGCGTTCAATTCTATTAATTCCTTCAACAGTTATAATTTTTTAAAATGTCTAGAGACTTATGGGACATCCTGTAAATCAAAATATTAATTCAGCCGTTAAGCTCCTGAAAGTATGTGTCACTTGGCAATTTTCTAAATATATTTATGAATACAAAAAGCAATTGAAACAAAACTAAGCGGATATTATTATTTTTTAATTAATAGCATATACATTTAGCCAAATTATTATTAAAGACATTAGATATTTACGCATTATTATAAAGCTAAAAACTTAACTCTGAAAACTTCAAATCAAAAAGTGCATTTAACAACGCATTGGTAGATTTTTTCTAATAATAATTAATGAAAAGCCTAGTGTTTCAAAACATTGTAAGATAACGTAAAATATGGATCATTGTTATTTTAATTAGATATGCATCTTAAAACTGCCAAATCCATTCAGATTAGAATATTTATGTTCATTTAATGACATAAAATGCTAATCATAAAATCATTCTATGTAAATTAAAAAGCATTTGGTAGTGAAGTGTGATAATCGGCAGAGAATGACAAATTACTTTTTTCGAGATTTATTGTGGTATTATACGTCATTTATACAGTTTTATCAATGTAATATTTTATATTTTCTCGAATGTTCTTCCTTAGAAAAAAAATAATAATCTTCTTCAGACTATATAATAGAATTTATACTAAAATGAAGATTAATTTCGAATCTAAAGGTATGAAATTAATTAATATTTATTATGTATGGATTTAAATTTTCTTTATTTAAAATATGATACTTTTATAAAATTTGAAGTATAAAAGAAAATATTTACATATAAAAACTTTTCTTCCGGGTTACTTATTAAAAGTTATATACATATATTATGACTGATATACCCAAAATCATTATTTTAAACCATCCAATTAATTTATAACGCTAGAAAAAGTAATAAAAAATTGCAAGCGTTATAAAATATTTTTAAGTAACATTATCCATTAAAATCAGAAAACCATTTTTATTATTTATTTATTTATTTTATAGAGATTGCTAATACATACGCATCTATTTCACATTTAGCGAATGTAAACAAAAAAAAATAATAATAATAATAATAACTAAGGCTTTATTTTAAATATATATATCACTTATGCAGTAACATTTGCTTGATTTTTAATTGTAAATATGTCAGGAAGCTTTTATTACAAAGATTGTTTGCTGTGCTTGATATTCTATTAAGTAGCAAGTTTATACTCTTGAAAAATATGTTTTAAATATAGCTAACATGCTTAGTAGGAGTATGAGAATTTATCCCTTTAAAACATTTCAGTTATAACTCTATTAAGATTTTCCCTTTTTACGATTATATATATATATATTTAATTATGACATTTCTGCTATCTGTTTCTTAATATTAACAATCTGTTACTCACTTAATCATTTGGAAAGGAAGGAGAAGTCAGGAGAAAAATTCTTCTGAATAATTTCATTATATTGTATCCATATGTGAAGGACTTTTTTACATTTTAAAAAAAGTTAAAAATTAAGCATTATATTTCCAATAAATAAAATTTATATTAAACTATATAACGAAATTATATTTTATGTTTAATAATATTTGTCTCTCTATAAATAAAGAACTTAATTTTAATAATGTTTCATCTGTTAATCTTCTAAATAAATCTGTTGAGAATAAAAACGTATTCTTTAAAATTAATTTATTCCTGGTAATCTAAATGCATTTTTATTAAATAACGGTCTTTCAGAATTCCTATCTTCCTAAATCTAAATCGTTTTATAAAATAAAATAATTATTTTCATTATATTAGTCGTTGCTCAGTCTATAAATTATAATTCATTCTTTTAGATTGCGTAAGTTTATTTTATTATAGCTAAATTTAGTAAGAAATGTCCGTTGAAATATCATTAAAGATTTATTTATACTAGCAGGCTACGCCCGCTTCGCTGGCCACTATATTTAAATGAATCTCCAAAAGAATTGGATCGTTATTTATTTTTCACATCACATTATAAATAAAAACTAAAATAATTACATTGGAATCGCTCTAGACCTCGCATCGGGTACTCGCTGGCTACGGCAGCTCTTTCTCTGCCCGCACTGTATCGGGAGCAGGTTCCCACTGCCTGCAGAAATCTCTTTCCTATGTATTTCAATGTGGGTATTTATTGACGATAGGTGGGTCTGCCATTATTTAAGAACTACGATTTTAAAGATAACTGTACCTCAGCGTCTATTAAATATTTTAGTTTTTGAACCAAGTATTTTATTTCTCATGCTGTATTACAATTTGATTCCGACCAATATAATGAAATAAAATAAAAAAGTAGATTTTCTTTTAGAAGGAATTAAATACATAAAAAACAAATAAATTCCAATCAGTTTAATCCTTTCTACTATATACTACCATTATTTCCTGACAAATACTATAAATTAGAAAAAAAAAACATTTTAAGAAATTAAATTAACAAATGAAAAATAATTGTTGTTATACTACAAAAATTATACATAAACATAAGTGTTATAAATACGTTTTTAAATTTTAAATTTAATATATTTAATTTTTTCTACTGCATTACCATTTTATTTTCAATAAATATAATAAATTAAAAAGAGAAAAAAGATTCGCCCTCAAATAAATGTATTAAATAAAAAATAAATTGCATAATATAGCCGTTGCTAAGATACGCAGACGATTACAATCGAAGAATAAATTCATGAAAAATGAAACATAAAAGCCAATGTTTAAAATCGAAAAAACATTAATTTAAAAATTTCAAATTCGAAATTCGAAAAAATCTCGATGATGTGCACGCCTGCAGGGTCCCAGGTACCTATATGCCAAATTTGGAAGCTCTGCGATCAGTAGTGTGTAGTATTGTTCATGTTTAGATAAATGTATTTATTTTCCTGTTGGAAAAAAAAAAAAAAAAAAACTCGTTTTTTTTTTGGCAACAATTAAACTATGGATTAAATTTAAATGGCTAATTTTTTGCTATTATTAGCTTATTATTTTCATATTTTTATTAATTAAAAGAAAACTAAACAGAAATTCAAAATTCTGACTTCGATGTGCACAATGAACCTTCGGGAGGCACCTTTGTGTTAAATCTCGTGACTGTCCGAGCTACCGTTTTCGAGAACAGTGAAATATATATACAAATATTGCTCACTTAATAGTATAAGATTCCTTAATGACAGGATGATGTAATAACTTATAGTCTCTTCGTCTCCCATGCGCAGACGATTTTTGAGGCGAAAAGTTGACATAAATGTGTGGCGTTAACTTTATAACGGACTCTCTAAATTCAAAATATTTATACTATTTTATTCGAGAGACAAAGGAATGTGTTTGGCTATGAATTTGGCGCTATTTTTTAAAAACTTGCCGTCATTCTGAAATTGGATGTTGACTGTCAGATAGAGAACTACTTCACTTCGCTACTAGATCTTGCGTCGGTAAATACGACTCTTGAACCCTCTCTCTCTCACCTCCAGCCTTTGCATTCTCGAAACACACGGACTATATGTACTATCACTAAAAAAATGTTGAATTGCTCTATTTAATCTCTCCAAAATAAAATTATATTATACACTGTAACTTAAGACTGTTTTACTTTATCGGCCATCTTTTATGGCCATATCACACGGGAGCATATATACTCAGCATAACATTATACGCAACATATTCATTCAGCGTTGTTCAAAGTTGGGGAAGGTGAACGAACGAGAAAACCCATCAGCTGCCCGTAAGGTTCATCCCAAACTGAAAGTGTCAGGTATTCCCTTCTATGAAGGTATTCCAGGAAAAAATCCTGTCCATCCCTCCTATTGGTTGATTTTGATAGTCAACATTTGCTAAAGCCCGTCGTAAAAGCTAATAATCCGAAAATAACCTGTCCTTGAACAAGGTCAGGCTGAGTGTGTTGGGTACAATGTTTTATTTAGTAAAAAGCTGAGCGAAAAGCTGCCGTGTGATACAGCCATTAGAGTAGTTTCAACCTGGACTCTGTTGTGGATGGACTTATACTAGAATCCATGAATTCAACGTAATACCATATTATTAAAAAAAAAAAAAAAAAAAAAAAGTACAAACTATATATTTTCAGAAATACATATATCAGCCATCTCATGTAAAATCCAAAATTAGGGAAGATTTTCAATTTTTCGCATTTTACTTTTCTAATCCTTTTATGGGTGAAGAAGGAAAAGGGTAACCAATGAATAAGTGTAAGTTTAACAATAGAGAAAATGTAAGCGTATTTTTCTCTTACACTTACAACAATAAGTTATAATGCTACAAATAAACGGAAATTTGGACATAACATTCATCATATCTATTTGTTCGACATTTCTTTGTAGCATTTGGCATTATTAAATCAAACAAAATATAAAATAGTGAGAGTTTTTGAAATTAGAAAAACTACTTACATTTCCCTCTCCGTGCGAATACCAGTTCCAGAATTTCAGAATTTGCTGTTTTTAGACTTACGAAGCGAACTTCACATTTTTTAGGAAATAAACCAACTTGTGCATGTATATTTTAAATATAACTGCGGAATCCCCCCCCCCTTTTAGATTTTCGTATTGTCACCCGTGGTTACACTTATTCAAGTAATTTCGTCTAATGGCTGTATCACACCAGAGATTTTCGCTCAACATTTTACTAAACACAACATTATAGCCAACATACTCAGCATGACCTTGCTCAAGGACAGCACATTTTCGGATGATCAGCTTTTTCGACGGGCTTTACAAAAAGCTCACTGTGTTGAGCGTGCTCATCAAAATTGACCAATAGAAGGAATGGACAGGATTTTTTCCTGGAATACCTTTAGAGGAGGGAATACATCTCACTATCAGTTCGGGGGAACCCTAAGTACAGCTGATCGGTTTCTCGCTCGTTCAGCTTCCCCAACTTCGAACGACGCTGAGTGAACATGTTGCGGCTTGGTGTTTACAATCATCCTAAGCACCTCAACAACATTACATATATTTTTCGTGCTTTGTTTTCTCAGTTATGTCTATTAATTTTCAATAAAACCTGATATCATGAGTTTGTTTCAGATTGTGTTGGAGTGCTAAAAAGATTAAAATGTGAAATGCTAACTGAAGACCATGGAAATGTTCAGTACTTTGCAACGAGTAGAAATAATTAAGAAAATTGTAAAGTTTTCATTAACGGAAATCTCAACTTACGTGTCTAGTTCCACATGCTGTATAAAGGAATAGCATGCCAGGGCTATATTTGCCCCCAAACAATGGTGCATGTGGAACCACGAAGCATAAAATTATTATTATTTTTTCTTTAAATGGTAGATTGTACAATTATAAAACGACCATATTTTTGTAAGCAATTAATAATTTATGACTAAAACATTTTCAGAATTATATATCTAATAGCAACTAAGCAAAATGAAGACGAAGTTGAGCTTTGCTAAAATTTTCTAACACCTACCAAATTTCATCCCATATCAAATTAAGTCTAATTCTATTTGAAATATGAATACCAAAAATATTCTCCTTTACATTAACACGACTGCAGAAATATGCCCTCTAAAACTGAAGAAATTTGGGAAATAGCCAAAAAAGAAAAGAAAATTTCTTAAAATACATGCCTGTAAAAGCCACCTATTAGTATTGACTAGAAAAGGATAGCCTATCATACGAAAATCAATCTGTAATCATCTGGGTATTCCACTCCTATCGCATGTAAAATTAGAATATTATATATTTGAAATCTTTAATAATTTTTAGAAAGTTAAAACTTACATGCGTTGGATAATATATCACTGCATTATAAATCTTACATTTAGTTTTCATTAGTTAAACGTTAAATTATTAAAAAGGAAAAAAGGCAAAATATCAAACCCGTCACAAACTTTTTATTTATATATTTAGTTAGTTAATTTTATTAACTGAAATTCATTTTTGAAATTGTATCATACTTCTTAAAGGAAATCGTTTTATGGATTAAAAAAAAAATAATAATCAAGAGTTTATTACTGTAGAATTCATCGAAATTTTAATAAATTTTATACACAACCCCCCGTCAGATAAATGTCACACATGTTATTTAAACCTATTTAATTATAAAAGAAAAATCTGGAGTAACTCCACTCGACTTTACGAACATTAAGTAATTAACAGTTGTGTAAATAAATTAAAGTGAGACAAGTCGTTAAATAAATAAAAATGAAAATTATAATAGTGATGGAGTATTTTTTCTCCATTGTTTAATTTTATTCTATTGCACTTCAAATAATTTGAGAAAAGGGATTATAATGATAAATGATTTTTCGTTGTAATCCTGTAAAAATCTATAAGAGCTATATTCACTAAACAATTCATGAGATGGTGACCTATTGCATGTGTATAAATTTTCAGCTCAATCGAATAATGCGTTTAGACGCTGCTGCACTTTAAAAAATTTGGGGCACGAAGTTATAAAGGTTAAATAAATTTTCTTTGTGTCCCTGTAAAAAAGCTAAAAGCGCTAGATTCACCAAAATCTGTACAGTTTATGCTACAGTGACTTATAATATGTATAATAAAATTCCAGCTCGGACGAACAAGTCGTTCAGACACTATTATACTTTAAAATATTTGGGCCCATAAGCCATAAAGATAAATAAATTTCTTTGTGTCCCTGTAAATATATATATATAAGTGCTATATTAACCAAAATCAATAGGATTCGTGCTATGGTAACCTGTAACATACGTGCAGTGATGGAACACGGGCGCAATATTCATACCACTATCAATATAAGAAAATTTTCTACATCTTAAATCAACGATATTATAAGTAGAGAAATTTCTTAAACGGATTCCGGTATGAATTCTGCGCCCGTGTTCCATCCCTGTACGTGCCAACTTTCAGCTCATTTGAAGAAAGCGTTTAAGTGCTATCGTGTTCACTCACACACATACATATGTCATCGAAAAATAGTAAAAATTAGCTCAGGGGACCTCAAAAGTATAGAAACACCAGAATCTCAAAGTCGGATTTTTTACATAACTACAATACTTTGCTAATATGCGTATTTTTAGAAAGTAATTAAAAGTAGAAAAGTACAGTTGTGTGGGGAGGAGTTCATTTCTTCTAAATTCGATATAGTAAATTTATGGAATCTCCACAGCGTAAAAATAAAACTCCAAGCTTATTTTATGTATGTTCCACAATACTATAAATTAAAAAACTAATTATTTTTGTTAAATAAAAATTTTGTTAAGGTATGTTAAAATAGTCATAAGATCGATATCACAAAGGTAAACATTTTTTTTTTCCTTTAAATAAATAAGCGAAATATATGTATATTCTGCATTTTCAAATAAAAATCTCAAGCTTGTTCTAACTATAACCGAGAATATGTTTCATCTGCGAATTTTACAGATATTTTTCGTTCCAGAAAGGAAATGGTTATTACTTTAGAATAATTAATTTTTACTTAACATTACTAAAAATATGTTGAAAATATATAAAAATTTAAAATTTGTTATTTTTGTAAATTTGATAAACTTTTCGCAACGTAAAAACATTACGTATTTAATTTAAAATATTTTTCTGTATCGAAATATCTAATTTTCACTAGCGGTTGTAAAAATTAATACAGTGTAAAGATAACACTCTGTATCATTCGTTGGTAAACCCTTCTGGCGGCCATGTATGTTGGCGATCAGTTTTATCAATCATTATCAGGTTATTATTCAAAGTACAAAACTTTCAAGAAACATCATAAAATGCACCAATTTATTTAAAGATTTTTCTTATTTCTTATAAATGCCTCGGTTATAAATTCTTCGGTGTTATATATATATATATATATATACAAGGTCTGGCTTTTAATTTCCAGGACTCATAGAATAACTCAGAAGAAAAAAAAGTTAAACACGTAGTCATTTAATATGATTCAAAGTAATCCCCATCAGCCGTAATGCACGTCTGTGCTCGACTGTACAAATTTCGGAAAGCAGTTTTAAAGTCCTCTTTTGGAATGCTCTTTAATACTGACGTTACGGTTTTCTTGATGGCTTCGACATCCTGAAATCTTGTTCCCTTCATCGAATTTTTCAGCTTAGGAAACAGGAAAAAGTCTGCAGGTGCTAGGTCTGGAGAGTATGGTGGATGCCGCATCTCAACGACACCATGCTGGGCTCGCTTCACAGGCAACGCAGTGTGAGGGCGGGCATTGTCAAAATTAAACGAACGGTGTCTTTGTCCATGTTCAATTCTTCGGCGAGTACTCGAATAGTCAATCGACGATCACATGTCACCATATCGCGAACTTTTTCAATTGCTTCCGGCGTGCGTACGGACTGCGGCCGACCTGTGTGTGGATCATCTTCGACACTTTCTTGCCCGTCCCGAAAGCGTTTAAACCATTCAAAAGTTCTTGAGCGGGATAATGCTTCCTTGCCGTAAACTTGTTTTAACATTTCGTAGGTTTCCGCAGCTGTCTTGCCCAATTTGAAGCAAAATTTAATGTTAATTCTCTGCTCCATTTTCACTTTGACAATAGGAATTTAAGAGCTACGTTTAAATGCGCCTTTCCAAGAGAACAATTTACTTCAGAATGGCGCCGATTGCACTGCACATGCGCAAGAAAACGCTCTTCAATATGCAATCACTAGCGCCATCTTCCGGCTTTTCGTTCGCCTACAGTTACGTCAGTCCTGGAAATTAAAAGCCAGACCTTGTATATATATATATATATATAATCTTTATCAACTAACCTTATATAGCAATGATTTAAATATTTCCATATTATTCAATATATTCAATAAGGTCCAGTGTTTGCTTTGCTTCTGATGATAAATAGCAAAATATGTGAATTTTAGGATTTAAATATTTCCATTTTATTTAATATATTCAATAAGATCCAAAGTTTATTTTATTGCTTATGATGGGTTGGATTGGGGGAATTAAGGCCGATTGACTGCACGAGTATCCTAGGCCTGAGAGGAATTGCCCTCCAGAGGGGGGCTTTCTAATAGGTCCTAGTTCGATTTACGCAAGTGTCGGAGAAAATCCCGGAAAAATCCGAACGGCTAGGACGACGAGCGTGACCTGGGATCGAACCCGGCACCTCACGTCTACCAGCTTTGAGCGCAGAACCGCTCGACTGGTGGTGGGCCTGTGCTGATGATGGATAGCAAAACATGTGAATTTTAGGATCCTTGCAAATCTTAATAGATAACATTTAGGAAGTCTAAAATGAGTAGAATAGGACAATTTATATTAAATAGGTATCAACATGGTTCGTTGGGGTTGTAAATCTGAATGAATATATATCTCTTTGTATTATATTTGAAGAGATTTTCCTTTTATGCAATATTGTATGTTTCCATAAATTTATAAAGGTAAATACATCATTTTCCATTATAAATTTATATTAACTCAATTTATTTACAATAACTGTAAAATACTTTTGCAAATGTAACTTACTAGTATGTTACACTGTTAATAGGATATGAAGCATTATATTCAAACAGGTAATAATTTAGAAAGAGTTAATATAACGTTTTTTGAAAAAGCTGGAAAGATATTTCTTCAAGTGATTGTGTATCTTGCATTATAAAAGTGCATCATTTTACTAAAACGAATTTAAGAATATACATTGTACTTACGACGCCGGAGATTAAAATCAATAAGACACAATATAAAAGCTATGAAACAGACATCAGCTAAGAAATACATTATTTTCTTCTAAGTATGAAGAGAAGCAAAAATGATTCAAGTGATAGCATATTAACTCATGGCTGATATTTTTTAGTAGACCTAAACCGATTAGCTCATTTACAGTCATTGCCTGGCTTTATTTTTATTTTTCCTTTTTACATCGGATAAATGAATATGTATTTTTAATTTTGCCTATAGTTTTTAACATGATAACCATGGTACATCAGATGCTAATGATATGAATATAAATATCGTTGTCAGTATCGTTGTCAGTCTACGGCTCATATGAGATACAAATGTGTTTATTTTAAATGGATCAGGGAATGCGCAGATGAACATTGAGAAATCTGCATTTGATTAAAGAAACAGTTTTTAAAGCTTATGTAAAATTATTAACTTTTCTATCGGAAATAACCATTTGCAAGTTTTTTTTGTTGTTAATGAATTCGTGGTAATACATTTATAAACATTCCTCTTACTAGATGTCGGATTCTAGATTTTAAAGCCAATTTCCCAGGTAAAACTTACTTTTTATGATCAACGAAATTATCTTTACATAGCTGCCAAGTTTTTTAATTTATTCCGGAATGCTGTTAGCCCCGCCCTTTTTTCACACCGTAATCTTTGTACAAAAATTTTCTTCAATATATAATTACGATTAAATAAGAAGAAAATTACTCTACAAAGATTACGGTTTGAAAAGGGGGCGGTAATAAATTAAAAAACTTCATACATTCTTATTTTTATTTTAAGTAAACGATTTATGAACTCTTTCTTAGAAACTACTAATTGGAGGTATATTTTAAATTTAAATATTTATTTATTTCAGAGCAGATTTTATTTCACTTCGAATTCTAGTTCTTATTCTGCAGTTTTAGATAACAGCCCACTAGATCCTTATCGTGACACTTATAGACTATAAATACTTACAGAAAATTGTCGGAATTAAGAAAAAGGTAATTATCCAAATAAAATAAAAGCCAAATTGTGACTGATGAAACTCGATTTTGAACTAAATAATATATACTTCATTTAAGTTTTTATAAAATGATATCAATACAAGTAAAATTTGATCCATGGATCAGTCAAGAACATGTGCACTTACGAATTTCTTCTTTGAAACATGCAGATGATAAATACCGATTTTAAATCCACTTACTGTTTTACAAAGACCTTACCGTAAAATTTCAAGGACTGTAACTTTTCAAACGGTCTCGCATATGTTCCAAATTTAGTATTTACAAGACAATAAGTTCTTCATTCTTAGTATCACATTAACGTAATCTTTCGATTCACAGACTTTAAGTAATGTTGTTGTTCAGAAAGTCAGATGGCACTGGTATGTGATCCAATATTTAAGCATATACAGATTCATAGCCTCCTTAACCAGATGCCTGTCGCGTGGCTCATAAACTTGGACCTAGTTGAATCGGTAGACAGCGTCATCTGGTACAGATTGCGTGACTTTTTTATTCAACTCTCACCAATAATTTTAAGAAGTGATATATGATATATATATTCGACGTTTCTTCGATTCTATTCGCCTTTTATGTATATCATATACCACTTAAAAAAAAAATTCGCGGTTTTTAAATAAAAAAATCGCGCTATCTGTACCAGGTGGCGCTTTCTACCGCTTCAACTGTTGCCAAGCTTCTGAGCCACGCGACAGGCATCTAGTTTAGGAGGCTATGACAGATTTAACAAAGAGAAAAATGGACAAACAGAACATATTAATAGAAAAATCCGTTGTAAATCTCATTCATTAACTTTCTATCTATTTTTTAATTACCAGGTCAATCTTGGTGTCCCTTTTTTTTAAAGGAAGGGCAAATAATGTATATTCATAAAACATTTCTAAAAAGCCTAATAAGAATTCTAAAACATAAATAATGTTTCTAGCTTGAAACAAAATGATAGATCTAATATATATTTAAATCGTTATATATACAGTTTTTTTTTTTTTCTTTTTTTTCTTTTATGTTTTTTTATTACAAATAATATTAAATTACAGATGGAAAAGTTTAATAAATTATTTATCTAAAAGAATTTAATTAGATTGATTATTATAACTTTATTTTTCATTTACATTTTAATATATATGAATTTATCTTGACCTAAAAAAATAGCAAAAGTTTGATTGCAGTGTTTATCTTTAGCGAATGTTTTTAGATAATGAAGCACCCCTAGTTCATTGCTTTCTTTATTACTGGTAACATAAAGTACCCTCATACAAAAAAAAAAAAAAAAAAAAAAAAAAAGATAAAAAGGGAAGCACTTAATTAAAAAATGAAAATTAGATTAAAAAATGCTGCCATTAAAAATTATTATTTTCATAAATTGCTTTCATCTTCTAATATTTAAACTATCGAATTTTTTCTCTTCCTGGAGCAGAAATATTTAATTTAATATTTGGTTACAATAATTAAATTTTATGAAACATATTTAGCTTTTATTTAATAACGCTTAAAATGACAATAACTTGTATTTTTCGTAATTGAAAATTCTAAAATTTTGATATTGATATATTTTTGCACATTTATTTCAAAATTTTTAATGTTTTAAATTGGTTTGTAATTTATGATTACTTCACTATTTTACAAGGCATATTTTAATTTTGCTGACGAGATATATTTCTCATTTCGTAAAAAGTAATTTAAATAGTTACTTTTATGATACAATATTCTGCATAATAATATTTATTCTCATCTGAATTTTAATTAAAATCATAAAATTAACTACAGAAGAAAATGACAGTCGCAAAAATTTTAAATATATTTTTAAATGATTTATCATAATTATTATTTAGACTTTGATTATAAAACAATCAAATATTAAAAATGAGAAGAAATAAAAGGAATGAGATAAAATACCGAAATAAAAACTATGTCATTACGCATAAAAATTTCAACGTTAGGTCTTTCGTATTTTGAATATTACTTAAAATGTTACTTCAGAAATGTGATATTATGAACAGCATAAAATAAATATTGTTAATAGTGTATAATTACCCCTAGGAAAAATATTTTATGTTTATTTGATTAAAAAAAATCTTCCATTTAAATCTAATAAGGATATCATTTAATTTTTAGAATAATTTTACAAATACTAATTATTATAATTTTAATGACTTCATTTAGTATGATATTGCAGCCGAGGTTTATTTGACAGCTTTTATGTTACTAATTTTTTAAATCAATTGTATAGACAAAAGTGACGAATAAAGTAGATTGAATGCATATAACTGAAAAACCAAATTTCTTTTAGTATAATAGGCAATTTTTCTAAAACTAAATATTTAAAATTTTCGTGGAAATTTCCCAAAGTTTAATTTAAAAGAATTTTTTTATAATGTTTTTTCATAATTTGTTCCAATTCCATTCATTTATAGAATAAAAAGAAAAATATTCTGTGCACTATATTATTATAATTATTATTATAAAGAAATGTAGACTTGAGTCTGGAGAAAAAAAAAAAAAAAAAAAATTGTCTAATGATTTCTGAACATTAATTAAAATATATTAAAAACACTTTAAAACACGCATTAAGATTTATTAAAATCGTTTACAGAGCTTTTCGCCAGAACGTTATGGCATCATCAGGTAATTTACAGAAAATCAGATGAGACAGATCTTAGATATACCAGGAATTTTGATACGGTTACAGTATAAGGATAACTTGAATAAAATATGATGAATCCATTTGTTATTTGAGTACGTAATGATTGGTTGAGAACAAATAAGGGAGCAGCGGGACTACATTCTGTAGGCTTAAGTAGCAGCAACTTTATCAGGAACGATGTCTTAAATTTAACATAAATATTACGTAATCCTCCTACTGAACCTACAGAATATAGTCCTGCTGCTCCCTTACTTGTTCTCAACCAATCATTACGTGCTAAAGTAACAAATAGATTCATCATATTTTATTCAAGTTATCCTTATACTGTAACCGTATCAAAATTTCTGGTATATATAAGATGCTGTCTCATCTGTTTTTGTGTAAATTACCTGATGATGCCATAACGTTGTAGCGAAAAGCTTTGTAAACGATTTTAATAAGCTTTAATAAGTGTTTAAAAGTGTTTTTAATATATTTTAATTAATATGTTAACGCGTGTACTTAGTACAAATTCTAAACTTTAAGAAGATTTAGATTTTAATTATAATTTAATTTATGAGTATATTTTTTATAACATTTTTACACGGTTTTTACAAAAGAAATTCCAAAATTATCTTTCATCATTGTATATCAAAAATATTTATTAATATACAATGACATAACAAAATACAAACTTTTGTTCATTTTTCCATTGGTTCTTTACCAACACCAAAATCATACTGTAAAATGAATTTTAAAGTTTATTTTGCTAAAATTCGATTCCTATAGCAATTTAATAATGTTCTTCTTAGAATGCTATTTTTCTGTATTGCTTTGACAGTGAAGTGCAGATAATGCCGACTTCCTTGAAAAAAAAAAAAAAAAAAAAGTGGATATCAGTCGATTTACTGGCCCGTTGAGTCAATGTCTTTCATATCAGTCCAGGAATGTGTTCTTTTGTATTCCTTACTACTATATATGGTCTTGTTTCATCATAAAAAAAAGAAAAGGAAAAAAGTAAACAGTTTAGTATCTTTCGTTAAAGTGTAGAATTAATTTGGTGAAGCCATGGAATAAACCTACAGTATTTATGATCAGTTAAGGGCTGGGTTGTGGGGATGAAGGTCAATTGACTGCACTAGGGTCGTAGGCCTGAGAGTGAGTGCTCTTCTAAGATTCCCTAGTCCGTATTTATGCAAGTTTTGGAGAAAACCACGGAAAACTTCGAAAGAATAGAACGACGAGCGCAACCTGGAATCGAACCCAGCCCTTCACGTCTACCAGCTTTGAGCGCAGAACCGCTCGGCTTCTGGTGGGCCGTATGGTCCGTTAAGTGAGAAAACCAATCAAAATGACATATGACACCCTTTGCGTTCCAGAATATTGCCAACATGACACTCTCTGATGATTGGGAAATTGGAATTCTTAGTTAAGTGTGAATTCACATGTGTAGAGCACTTTCGAGAAAATAGGTGTTAAAGTCTAAAAATACAATGAAGTTCAATATTGTCATTAGTTAAAACTTTGCTCATAACTTTTGATCCATTGTACGCAAAGTCATGAAACATCAAAATATTTTGAATATTTCATAATTTAACATTACTTTCAAAAATTCGATTCTTTTATTTTAGTTTAAAATCCCTAGATCCCTTAATTTTTTGTAACTGATTTAAAGACATCTATTGCGCTTCCTCAATTATAAAGATTATTAGTTAAACATAAAGATTTACATTATTCATTGGCTATAATAATCTATTTTCTTTTTCAAGAAGAAAATGGAAAACATATATATATATATATTTGTTCTTGTTTACAAGCTAATACGGGCTCTTCATAAATAATTAATGACTACTGAAGAAATCTTTCAACACCATTTTCAAGTCAATATTCATATTTTATGAAAGTACAAAGAATACTTTGTAGAGCTAATATATTTTTACACTTCTATTTTCAAATATATATTATAATATTATGTTGTTATTACGTGAACAAAATAAAACTTTAGTATTACGATGTTCATGAGATTTAATAATTGAGCTAAGAAAATATAATTTAAAAATACATGTAAAAGTTATCATAAGTGTTTTAAATTTTAGTTTCTTCAATTTAATTAGATATCTATAAGTAAATTTTTAGAAAGATTATGTAATATATGCGTATGGGTCCCAAACACATACATTACACCTGGGTCTTATAAACAATATTTTCTGTTCGTCTTAATATTAAAAAAATATAATAATAAAATAAAATAAATAAATCTAGTTTTGTCTAGCCATAACAGACTTTCTTCCGTATCGTACTGCAAACCGAGTTAAAAAATCTGTGACTGATACCTAGAAAATAAATTGTGTCTGTATTAAAATAAATCCCACGTCATACTTATAAATTTTAGTCCCCGTTGAAAGGGAATTCTAGAAACCCTTATTAGAATTCTAGAGCTTTTTTTTTGTTTCGTTTTGTTTTTTAGGACTGAGGGCCTATTAGTCTCAATCTGGGATTTTTGCGTTGTCGTTTTCGACATTTGTCGAAATCTAAAATTTATCTAAAATATAATTGAATAATTTGAAAGCGATGTTATAATTTGAAAAAAGAAAAAAAAAAAAAAAAAAAAACTAATAGTCCTCCGTCCTAAACTAAATTCTGCTTTTGCCAGAATTTCATCAAAACCTTTTTTTTTTTTTTTTTTTTTATTATTATTATTATTATTATTGAAAGAAAAAGAAAAGAAAATTAATAATAATCAGTATCGTTACAAGCGATATCGATTTTTTTTATTTTTTTTATTTATTTATTTATTTTATTTTTTTTTTTATATAATTTTGAATTAGGAAATAAGAAGTGCGCGAGCAATATGAAATAAAAATAAGTAAAAAAATGAATTTAATGGTTTAATTTTTATATAAAACAAGATCGCGTGCTATCTTAAAATGTAGATGTAAAATTTAAAGTTTTTTTTTTTTTTTTTTTGGCAACAATTATAAATTAAAATAAATAATTTAATGAAAGTTTTGAAGTTAGAATTTCTAATTTTATTATTATTAATAATAATACACACAAATATAATTAGACAGAAACAATGATAGTAAGAAGTAATTAACAAAGGGCCTATAGTCTTCAGAATTTCTATGAAATTGTCACCACTTTATTATTATTATTATTATTATTATTATTATTATTATTATTATTACTATTTATGTTATCGAGGTCAACATTGTTTAAAAATATTTGCAAATAAATGTCATCACAAGAGACGAGTTTTAGCATATAATATTTCAGTTTGTGATCCAATTCTAGAATTGCAATTGAAATCAAGCGATAATTTTTATACAAATTAACTATGTCAGTGGTTTTATTTGCGTTTTAAGAATTTACCAGATTTAACAACTTTCTACTTTAGGTATTTTTTATATAAAAGAATACGTATATAAAATGGAAAAATGCATTACAAATAAAAGTATTTTTAAATACCTTCTTGACATCGTAAGAAAATAATTTTGTATTCTGCAAATCTGGCTAAGCATATCTTAATCATATAAGGATACCATTTTCAACCCTCTACTGCCATAATTAATGTGTTAAAAATGTACCACCAATCCCATGTTTGCCTATTAAAATATAGATATAAACTGAAATATAAACTGAAGATTTATATCTCAGTTTATATCTTTCAGTTTAAAGGTTTATACCTTTCAGTTTATAGATATAAACTGAAAAAAAAAAAGTAGAAAATTACAAAATTTCATCGTCACCATTTAAGCAATAAATCCTAAAGTAATAATCATCATCGCTTTAGGTAAAATTTCCAACAATATATAAAGTTTGGTTAATTTGCATCTATTGGTTCATGAGGCATAATTTCCACAAATTTTTAACGATACATGTACATATACACAAATTATTTAAACATTTTCTAAAACTGGTAAATCATGCACCTAGCATCTGGAAACGTGTAAATCTAACGAAAAATGAAAGTCAAAATTTATCAATACTTTGTTCTTATGTATCTAGAAAAAATATATAAAGGAACCTTGTAATAATAAAATCCTAAACAATATCTCGAGGATTAAATATCGTTTGGCATGCTGTAATAAGAAACAATCAATGTAAAATTAATAATTTTAATTTAAAATACCTATATAATACATATTCATGTGTTTTTTATATTAAACACATGTTTTATACTTATTTTATGTTATTATTTTTTAACGAAAATATTTTGTAAAGTTTAACACTTCAATAATATTATGTATCAATATATCCGAATTTCCTATGGCTTAAAATAATTGAACAAACAAACAACAACAAAATAAATCTGACATGCACGTGAAGGAGTATCTTCCCATATATTAGTTTTACTGGCATTTTCAAATAAATTAAATAATTAAATACTATATTTTCAATAAATAAAATTTCTATTAAAATATATAACGAAATCCTAAATTACCTTTAATATTTAATCACATTTGTCTCTCTATAAATAAATATCTTAATTCTAATAATATTTTATTTGCTAATCTATTAAATAAATTATTCGAAATATCGAAACGTATTCATTAAAATTAATAATTCATTCCATGTATTATAAATGCATTTTTTTTTAAATTAAATTAACGGCCTTTCAGAATTTTTAATCTTCCAATGCTAAATAATTCTGAAATAAAATAAATATGTTATTTCCATGCATTAACCGTTGCTTATCCATAAACTACATTACATTCTTTTAAATTGAGCAAGTTCATTTATTATAAATAAATTTAGCAATAATGTCTGTTGCAATATCATTAAATGGTAATTTATATTTCTTAAATGACAGGATGTTGTAAAAATTCACAATCTTTTCGTCCCCCATCCGCAGACGAATTTTTGAGGCAAAGAGTTGGCATAAGTGTTTGGCGTCAATTCCTTAACGGGCTTCCTAAATTCAAAATGTTTATATAAATTTATTCGAGAGACAATGGAATCTGTTTGGCTATAAATTTGGCACTATTTTTGGAAAACTTGGCGTTATTCGGCAGTTGGATCGTGATTGCGAGATAGTAAACTTTACGCTTCACTCCTAATCCACTGACTTAAGTATACGCACGTTAAAAGCCCTCTCTCTCTCACTTCCAGCATTTGCATTCTCGAATTTCTTGGTCTATTTGTACTTCCACTAATAAAGGAATGTTAAATTGCTCCATGAAATCTCTCCAAAATAAAATTTTATTATGCCATATCAATTAGTCTGTTTTACTTTATCTGCCATCTTTTACTGCAGTTTGGACCTGGACTGTGTAATAGAACGTCTTATATCGGAGTTCCAGAATTCAACTTAATAGTGAACACTTCATGACTACCTCGCAAGCTCATCGAACTATACATGTTCTTTGAAAAACTTTCATATTTTAACGCGTGATATAATCCTCTTCATATTTTAATGTGTGATAAAATCTTCGTAAATAAACAGGTTACTTCTTCTCTGTGAATACACTTTCATGTAATAAATATCAGGAAAGCAGCAATATATATGCACTGATTAGGCCAATTTTTTTTTACAGCCATGAACAAGTAGTATTGGTCATGGCTATGAACAAAAAACAAGCAAAAAAAAAAAAACCACCAAATAAAGCCATAAACAAATGATAAAAACACCATATCCATCAATACCTTATGACAATTGCATATTTAACAGCTTCCTATTATATTCTTCGACAAATTTTGTGTCTAGAAACCAGTAGATTATATTCAAAGAAGCTAGTTGACTCCGTTCTAAATGGAGATAGAACTTCCATATTACATAAATCCTGAACTAATATTTTTCCCCAAATGTAAGCGATAAACACGACAAGTCGTCACGAATATCGCCAATTTAGTAGCGAAGGCAAGCATTACTTTCAGGTTAATACACTGCAGTTTTCTTTTTTAATATCATTTCGAAAATTTATATTAATTTTATCCTTAATAAAATCTGGGAATTAGTTTTTTTGGAATAGATAGTTATTATCATAAGACAATATTAAAATTATGTCTGTTAAAGCTTCTCTAAGCAATTGCATTACTTAAAGACTATTTCTTTTATAATGAAATATAATTTTTTGGTATAGTTTATAAAAATAATTTTAAATTATTTGCATATCCTGATAAATGATCTTTTCCAGTTTTTTGGTTGAATTTAATGCGAGAGTGTTTAAAATGTGTATATTTCCTAAACTGACGTACACTTTTACTGTGCTGCATATAAATGAATAAAAACACACAACTCAGTGCAGAAAACTTAAAAAATATCACTTTCTTAATTATCACTGTAATTTAATTCCAATTATGCATTATTATGATAATTTTATCAGATGACCCAATTTTCTACGAATATTTACGCGCAAACAGAAAAAAAAAATATTTATGTATTTATTCCATGTGGTAAAATGAATAAAAAAAAAGACTATGAGCATTTTACTGTAACATAGTCTCATTAAAAATAATGAATATTTTGTGATTTAAATGAGCCTAAAATAAAGAGAAAATACTTTACATAATTGTCACTGAAACGATGTCATTAAAAATAAACATTTAACATCATAGTGACTCTTACATAATTTTATGCAATTTACTTTATTTCTGCTTTTGTCAAGTTAAAAATAAGCAGTGAACAGATAAAACGGGCACAGATCCAAGTAATTTTTTAGCGAAATGAAATTTTGTCTTTCCATTAGAACTTTATGTTAATAATTTCGCTGTTTTTTTCTGTAAATTTATATTAAATATATAAATATTCAGCCAAGAAGTATCAAAATAATAGATATTATTTTCTGTAAAGGTACATTTCTTCAAGATTTATTTTTGATAACAGTATATACAATAGACAATGTTTATTACTTTTAGATACTGTGTGTACGCAACTACTTGACACTTCCCAAGACTGCTTCGATTCCATGTTTTTCGTATGCAAAAATTAAAACTTTCGCAGCCATCAGATAAAATAGGTATCATCGATTACAGATTTTAATTTGTTACAGAGAAAATTATTTTGATATATTGAGATGTAATGCCTTAATAAATTTCTGAAGTTATTGAAAAGTGAAATTTTCTGTAGGACAGTTACAGAGAATTTCTATATTTTAACATTTTTTTTACAGTGTTTTATCGTTTCATAAAATACAAAGTAAAAATATTGAAGATATATTTGTGTAAAGTTACTTATCTTATCGCATATTCCATATGAAATCGTCCAAGTCAAGTCACATATTTTTTGTTACATTTAATCACATTCTTTTCCTTCTTCTTTTTCTTCAACCATTCTTATGTTTATTTGTTATAAACTAGCTATTCTTTATAAAATATTAACTCATTTCCTGCAAATATTTCAATATTTATATACGGAAGCATTATAGTTAAAATAAATAAATAAGATTTATAAAATCTTCAAAAATTATGATTCTATAAAAAATACGTAACAAAAATAAAAATGCTACAAAATATTCTTCAGAGGTTTTTTTTTTTTTTTTTTTTTTTTTTTTTTAAATTAACAAAAACCTTCTAATAAATGCATTTGAAAATGAGCTACATAATAAATTTCTAAATTTCCTTCAGTTTAAATAAATATTTTTTCTTTGTTGTTGTTGTTAATTTTACACTAAAATTATCTCCTACAAATAAAAAAAAAAAAAAAAAAAAAAAAATGAAAGAAAGAAAGAAAAGAAAAAGAAAATGTAAATGTTTACTGCATCCTAATTTATCTACAATTAAATTGTTATTGTTTCATAGAATAAGAAAGTACGTTCAAAAAATTTACAATGTTACGGTGATTTATGTATTTTTTTAAATAAAAATTTAAAAGTCAAATCTCATACAATAGAAGTTTTCAAAAGAAATTAACATGGGAAATATTAAATTTTGTTTTCGTCTAGACAATAAATGTAGCTTTTTGAGTTGCATATTTAACCAAAGCAAATATATAAAAGATTATGTAAATGTTCTTTGAACAAATATTTATATTTAAGTTAAAAATTCATCATAATTTTGAAGCATAAAAATTGCAATTACAAATTTATAAAAACGGTTTGTATTTACATAGTAATAACTTACAAAAAATTAAATGAATTTTTCACTTAATAATTTTTTATTTTAATGCTTTAATATTTTAATTATATTTTATTAACAAATGGTAGGTATCTGAATTATTCAAATCAAACTGTAATATTATTCGTGAAATGAATTTCACGAATAATATTATAGTGTGCAATATAATAAAATAAATATGGCCAAATAATTAATACGTTTTTAAACACATTTTTACTTTTATGTAGAGACTGTAAAATTTTAAACGAGATAAATTGACATTAAAAAATAATTATAAGAAAAATACGATAAATTTTTAACGATGTTATAAAGAAAATTCAGAATAATTACCTCAACCATTTATGCTACTGATATTTGTTGGATTGGATGAATTAATGTATACAATAAAAGAAAATCACCACCAGTATACGAATCTTGGTATTATGGCATAATATCGCACCGTTCTACAACCGGAGATATTCCGAACAATGCATTAGACGAATGGCATGATGCATTAGACTGAATGCATTAGACGAATTGGTCACTGGTCAACATCGACCGGGTTGTGTTGGGATCGTTTGATGGCACACGGTTCCTAAGCCTGAATGGAATGCCTTCTATGGCGGTTTTTCTAAGAGGTCCAATCCCGTATTTATACGATTTTCAGGAAAAAAGAAAAAAAAAAAACACGTAAAATTTTAAACGACTGCACTGTAAGTAAATCTGTTGCAATAATAGAAGATTTCTGTAAAAAAAAAAAAAAAAAAAAAAAAAAAAGACAATTTTCTACTTAAAACTCGTCTTTTTTAAAAACAACAAAAATTTTGTTTAAAGTTCGTCTCAGTCTGTCAAAAGAAACATTTTTTTTTCTTTTCTATAACCAAATAAAAATCTGAAACCATTGATACTGATTTCTTCTGATGGTTACATAATTATTTCTGTTTTGCATACGGAAAATTAGTATTAAAGCAGGATTGTGAAGTTTATAATTAACTGAACAAATTGTGCTTCTGTGGCTGAGAGATAATATCGTCGCCTAGAATGCGATGGGCTTTGGGTCGATCGTGGCTTGTAGAACCACATAATTTTATTTAATGCAAGAATTTTTACTATATACTCTAAAAAAAAAAATCATGTACGGATATTCTTTGTTTTGTTATGTCACAGAAAAATTTTGTCAACGCATTTTTCGCGTAGGATACGGATGTTTTATGGCAACTTTAATAAAATATTTTGCCTACAGGTTAGGTAGACGGGTGCCGCCTGGGATCATGCGCGCCACTTTTCGTCTACCAGAATCAATAACGGGATATTTCGGCCACTCGTGAGAAATATATCGACCGTGTTAATTCAACTGTTTAATCACTGGGACGATAAACCAAAGAATCCAGGTTCGAATCCAAACGCAGTCGGTTTTTGTCCGTGTAATTTCTATTTCTTCCTGGTCATAGATATATGTAATATTACAGATTTTCAGAAAAAAAAAAAAAAAAAAAAAAGATAATTTTTTACAAACTGTTTGCTTCTGAATATTTAATCATGTAATTTATATGATAAAATAATTATGTTAAATAATTATGCGTCAAAAAGAACAGATACAATAAATGAAAATCTTCCCTGCTATATTAGAAATCAGATGATAATTAATAAAAAAAAACGAATATAAAAATAGTTTTATGAAGGAATTTTTGATAGTGTTCGGATACTTTTGTTACCGACTGTATATACAGACCATCCAAGCGTCAAAACTGTATTTCGTCGTCGACAGCTGAGACAGAGCATATACCTGCTTGTAGTGCCGATCAGGAAGTCATATGGATTAAAAAACTCATAGACTTGAAGCAAAGCCATTCAATTACTATTTATGAGGGCAAGCTCTATTAAGCTGTGTCAGAGTCGGACAAGTGCCAAGCGAGAACCAGATATATGGATATTAAATGCCACTTAATAAGAAAATTTATGAGGATAAAATAATCGAATTACAGTATGTCCAATGTAAGGACATGATCACAGATATCTTTACTAATGCTTTACCAAAGCAAATTTTTATGAAACATAGAAATAGCCTACAACTTTTTGAACAGTAGAGATATTGATCAAGCAGGGGTAGTGGAAAAAAAAACTATGATTTTTTTGTGATAGACTGGAGTGGAAGGCCAATTTTTACCAAAGAAAAATATTTTGGTAAAATAAATATTTTGTGAAAAATACCAAAGCTGGAAATCGTACCCGAGCTTTCCGCTTAACGCGAATATGCTCTAACCACTAAGCTACCCTGGCTGATAACCAGCCCGGCTTTTCTCACATAATATACGTTCGCAAAGTCACCGCGTCTGCATTAGAGCAGATATATCAAGTGACAAAAATAAAAAGTTGGTAAAAATCAGTGTTCCACTCCAATCTATCAGAAAGAATTTTCAAGGTTGATGAATAAAATTTTTAGATTAGTTTGTGATCAGTATGTTTTCCCGTTCAAATGAACGCTCATCATTTAATACAGACTTTTTCCTCTGTGTAAAATATGCTTCAATGTAAATGTATCTCAAGTATGCACCACACCGTTGCTCCACGTGTTGAAGACTGCTTCAATTGCGTTTTCTGTGTCTGATGAATCTGTATGTAGTCGTAATTTGTTCTTCTCAACAATGTAACTGTAAATAATGAGCTTTTTTCTGCTCCTTTCTAAAATGTTTTAATAACATAATATTCAGGCATACATTTATGTATTAGATATAAGCCACAATTCTATAAAGATAAAAAAAAATAACGTGGATACTCGTTTAAATATACCACACAAACAAAATTCATATAATTAAAAGAAAAAACGAATTTATTTCAGGATGCTGATATCAGAAGATACGAAGGAATGGATATTATTAGTATCTCATAGAAATGATTCCAGTGATGAAAATCTTGAAACAGACTGTTAAGGTAAGTGCTGCCCTAACTCTATATTAACTTAAACTATTATACATAAATATTTTGCACTGCAAATAAAAGGGTCTTAAAGGAAGACATAAGAACAACTGAAAAGGCATTTAAGATGAGTAAATGTCTTAAAATATAGATTAGACGTTATAGATATCTTAATTTAAGAAAGAAATATGTCTGAAATACCAATTTAGACACAAAATGCCTGAAAAACTTAAATACACGACTTTTAAGACAGCAAATGCGTTTGAATTTTCAGACACTTTAGTAGTTTAGACTCTTGCAGTACTCAGAAAATGTTTCACATGGAATCTACTTTAAGAAAATATGCTTATCCTACTTCTTTCCACATTCAATAAATGTATTATTATTTTGTATAATAAGCAGTTAAGCTGCTTAAACTATGGTGGCTTAAATTAAATTTTTATGGAATAATACTCTAGAGATGTGAATAATATTTGCTTGCTATTATCTTTAACATAATTCATAGACAACAAATTTAGATACCAAGTTTATTTCGTTAAAAAAAAAAAAAGAAAAAAAAAAAAACTTTGTCTTGAAAGCTTTTTTATGTTAAAAGTAAAAGTGTGAAGACAGACGTAGCAAGTAATTTGTAGAGAAGAAAGCGAATTGATAAGTGAACAATCATGAATAATTTGTGCATATTTTTTTTTTCTTTTCTTCTTATTATTATTCATTTAAAAACTTTTTTCTTTCATATTTTCGCATATTTACCTTCATCTAAATGTAAAACATCAAATTTTCTTGTATTCATGATTATAATTTGTTTTTATTTAAATATCACTTTTAGGAAAGAAATCGTTATCGTCGAGGGCTGCAACCTTCACATACTTGTAATGCATTATTAAAAAATACTAGACCACTAGATATGAAATTTAAGATAATAATATTTATTAACTTTAAGATCAATACTTTAAATAGTTTTATGGCAAAAAATTAGAAATAAAACATAAGACTGCGATTTGTTTAGCGAATACTGCAGTATATTTTAGTATATTTTATCATAAAAACACATGTTACTGTGTTAGACTGTGGCGTGATTGGTAAATGCTTGACTCCGACGATGCTTGGCTTGAGGTTTCGGTTTCCGTGGATAATGTGAGTTCGATTACCAATGCTGGATAATGAAACTTTTTTTTTTTTTAATACAAATATTTCATTATTGCTCTAAGCAATTCTAAAGTCTATATTTAACTGAAAATCATAATCGCACACCATATTTATTTATTAAAAAGCTTTAAAAAGGGTAGTGTTTTTAAGCCTAATTTGGCGGTGTTTTTAAGCCTAAAACATGGTGGAGTTTTAAGACACTTTCAATGTCTTAATTTCAAATGCAAAAAGGTGTCTTAAAAAGTAAGACTTTTTTTTTTCGCTTAAAAAATGACCATACATGTAAGACACTTTTTTAACTGAATCTAAGACATTTACTTTTACAGTGTGATATAAGAAGTTAAACTGGCTCTCTTAAAACAAATATAAATTTTTTTAATTCACTTCTATATAACTAAATGCTACATATTTATTACACTGCTTTTCATAAAATAATAAGTGCATAATTTTAATATGTAATGCATTCCAAAATTCATGCAAGACGACTTATTTGTTTCCTGTGAGTTGTTTTTTCATGTACGCGTATCGCTCATACATGCGTATTACTGACCGCTGCAGTACATAATTTCATGCATTTTTCCTGTCATGGTAAGTGAAATAGCTTAATTTTAAATGTTTGTTTTATTAATCATAACTAGTTGACATAGGTAGACTCCGCTCATACATATGTTATCATAAACTTTTAGTACAAAGTACAATATATTCGTGTTAAGAAAAATTAATTTGATTTATCGCTCGGCACGCTTACAGACTGAAATGCTCAACCAAGAGGTTACCAGACTTTCAGTTCGATAAAATTACCTTAATGAAACTTTTAACTTAATTTTATTGGGGTCAGCTTCATATTATAATTTCCATTTTTTTCCATACTATTTTCAATGCGGTGATCCCCACAATGCAAGATTGTGTGAAGTAGTGCTCTATACTGATGTGTTAAGAAAAATCTTAAATTTCAAATAACTTACGATTTTTTTAAATATTCGTAACAAATGTTGTTGAAACCAATATAATAAATAACATTTTAAGAGAGGTCTGACATCTTTCTGATGATAAAATCTCTTAAAATGAACTCTTAAACGTAATTTCCCCCTATTAGAGGCCATATTAAGAAATTCGCAAATTTCGAATAACTTACGAAAGTTTCAAATTAGAATACTCATAGTGAATAATGTTCATCTTAGCATCAAAACTAATATTTAAACTAGTATGTTGTGGCCACCACAAGACTTTCTTCTATATTTTCCTATATACATATTCAATCAGTAACAATAAAAACAAAAAAAATAAAAAATACGATTTTCTAATTTTTTTTTTTGTTGTTGTTTGTTTTTGTTAAAAGTAAAAAAAAATCGAAAACTTTGTTTTAAATTATCACAGATTTATAGTTCAACCATTCGTTTTAAAGGTATTGGCGAGATCTTTCGAAAGATACCCATCATGAAAATTTACCGCCACCGGGGGGGGGGGGGGTACTTCCCCCCAGGGTGCAAGCAATGCCCCCACATGCACATAAATTTTTTCCTAGCTACATATTACTATTATCAATAACTTATATTAATTTTACAATCACAAGTTTAAAATAACGCTCATTATGTACATTTATACGAAATTTTGTCCAAATGCCATGTTAAAAGATTACATAAAATGCGAATACAGCGCCATCTACTGGGCGATTGATCGCAAAATCTAATCAGCACCATTCCATGTCAGGGTCCAACTATATACCAAGTTTGATTCAATTTCATTCATTGGTTCGTGAGATACGGTGAAAAATACGAAATTTTGCGATCACAGTGCCACCTGCTGGGAGATTGATCTAACCAGCACAAAGCCCCGCTTGGGTTCAACTATATACCAAGTTTGGTTGAATTTCATTCATTGGTTCGTGAGATACGGTGAAAGCAAGAAACCACAGACAGACAGGTATACAGACATTTTTTTAAAACTATCAATTCGTGTCAGGACGTCCCAAAACGTGTAGATCCGTCAAAAAACGGAGGTGGAAAATTTTCGCGAATCCAATACTTTCTCTATATTACATATAGAAGAAAAAAAAATGGTTTGACATCTTTAAGATAAAAATAGTTTTTTAGAGTGCATTTAAGCAAAATTTTTACCTATTCTGCCATGTTGAAAAATTTGTAAACTTCTAATAATTAAAAAAATTTTCAATCACAAATGTAGAATGTTCACAGTTTATTATGTTCTTGCTAACATCATAACCGATATTAAAAAGATAGTCAGATACCTTTAAGATAAAAAATATTAATTTTTATGCAAGTTTAAGTGAAATTTCGTCTTATTCTCCCATGTTAAAGGAATCGTAAATTTCAAACAACTTGCAAAGTTTTTAAATTTTCAAATCAATATGGTTCTTGTCAGTGTCATAAGCGATATTTTAAAAGTGGAGTGATCTTTTTGCGACCATTTGCTCTTGAGATATCATGAGCATTATTAACAAACTAACATATTAACAACCTTTCACACTAACACACTAACGCATATCCTACAGACGGACACAATTCGAATTTTGTTATTTTCAAATACCTCCCCCCTGAAATTGTGTAAAAAAAACTGAAAAAACGATGTCGGAAATTTTGACGATTATCCAAGTTCCCATACCTATAATATGATGGGGAACTAAAAATTTCAAATCAAACGACATTTTGGAAAGCGCATTTTTGCCTTGTTGATGTCTAGAATCCATGGTTACCATTTCGGAAAACGGCATTTCTCAGTGATCTTAAAAAAAAAAAAAAAAAAAAATGTGTCTTCTGAGAATGTGAAAATTATTTTGTGATAGTTAACCAAAAAATTCGTAATTTTAGATTTGCTAAATCCTTAAATTTACCAACAAACATTATTACTTTGCATAATAAAACAATCTAATGTAAAATTTATTAATTTAGCTTACAATTAATGGTTATTTACATATAACTATACCAATTATGAAACAAAAAATGTCGCGAAGAATAATATGTAATATGTTTCTTAACATAAAAATTACGAAAATTCTAATCTGCTAAGTAAACTTGAAAGTTTTATCCTATGTTGGTCGCGCTTGTACAGAATAAATTAGCCTGTTTACGTCATCTGAATTTGAGCTTTGCGGCATTGCAATGAGTGCAATGCGGCATTGCGGTGAAATGCAATGGTGTGATGAACAGTTTCCGGACTCACTTAAAGAAGACGCTCCTGAAGATACTTCGACAAAGGAACCTAAAAGTGCCATTTTTGTTTAATACTTCTTTCGAATTTCAAAAGTTTTTTTTTTTTTTACTGTGTTGTTTTTTTAAATTTTCTTCTTTTGCTCCCAAATTCCTATGTACTTACTGTCATTCATTACGGTATGTTTCTGAATCTCAACCAAATAAAAAATGCGCCTCTATTTTAAGGTAAATATAAGGGGTTTTTTATTTGTCTCTCCGTGGTTCAGGTGTTTAGAGTGCCATGTTAGTAATCCGGTGGTCCCGCGTTCGATACCCTGTAGGTCGCGAGTGTTAATTTTTGCTGACAATTAGTAGAAAAGATGTCAATTGATAAAAGAAAATTTATCGCTGACTACACAGTATCCTAAGAAATTTTGAAGAGTTTTTTTAAGAAGCCTTTTTCTTTCATCTCTTTTTTGGAGCAAAAAATAGTTTTTTTAGACAGCAAGCGCCCTCTGTTGGGCGGAATATTCACTAAAATGTCAATGAAACAATTAATCATACAAAGTAAAAATGATTAGGAAATACACATAAACATTAACCAAATCAGTAAAATAATAAGTTATAATATAAAAAAAATAATATTAAACTAAAATAATAATAAAAAGGTGCCTCAAACGAATAATTAAATTGCAGATATTGCCCCTTAATTAGAAAATGAAATCACAAAACTTATAGGCAATCGTGTGGTGCTGCCATCTGTTGTGAATTTTAAGAAATAATTTCTGTTTTCTTAATACAGTTCAAATTTCCTCAATTTTGGTTAATAAACGAAAAAGTTACTTTTTTTTTTTTCAAATTAAATTTTATTCTAACTTTTAAAAGATTTATGTGATACGCTATAATAATAATTTGGGTTTTAAAAGTTTTTTAAATAGATTATTCTTAATTTCAAAAACTGCAGCGCATGACGGTATCAGAGCATTGTTTGAAGCTATACAATTCAAACCCACTGATTTTTCTGAGGCATTTCGTAACTGTGGAGGACACATGGATCCATTTATTTAAAAAGATAGAATTTCAATTTTTCTCAAAAGTAAGTATAGATAAAATGAAAAATTTAAACAATTTTAGCAAGGCAAACTAAATGAGACGGAATATGCCATGCATCCAAATGTTTGATTCACACCAAATATTTTCCTGCACTACTTTATTTATTTTTTCTTTTTTGCTTGTAAATAACTTTTAAAAAACCGTACATACGAAATGAAAATTGTTGAGATGTTCGTTTTAAATATTTTATTTATAATTTTACTATATTGACGATTCTCAAGGTTTAGAAATTAATAATTAATTTTTCCCTGAAAGCCCTTATGGAGGAAAAAGCGTGAATACGGTAAAAAAAAAAAAAATAATAATAATAATAACTTAGCATTTGGAGACTGAAAAATTTTACTACATTGATATTTTGTAATATTTTTTATTGTAATTAATTCAGAATATTGCATTTTATGATTTTTCAAAAGTGTTATTCTAAAAAGAACTGAAGAACTTCTGATTAATGAAAACGCACTTATTTAAGTTCTCCAATAGCCTAGTATGGGGAAATTAGGCAATCATGAAATTTTCTGACCTCTGTTTTTTTTTTTTTAGATTTTTACACGTTTTGATGTATTAGGAACAAACAAATTGGGTATATTGTCCTTCTGTAGATGTGAATGTGTTAGTTTAATAGTTAGCGTATAAGTGTCTTTGTTTGTTAGTCTGTGTACACGATATATTGAACACAAATTATCACAGAGAAGTAGAACCAGATTTATTATTATTATTTTATAACACTGACAAGAATTCTATTGATTTTTACCCTTCTAATTAAAAAACTTCGTAAGTTATTTGAAAATTATTATTTTCTTAACATGGGAGAAAAAGAAAAATTCCGCTTAAATGAGAATTAAAAGGAATATTTTTACTATAAAAATGTAAGACTAGCTTTAATAAATCAGTTTTGATGCTTGCACGAACAAAATTTATAAGTTCAACTTTGGAAAATTCGTAAGTTATTTGAACTTTGCGAATTTCTTAACAGGTCAGAAGAGGGTAAAATTTCACACAAACATTCATTTTTATTTTTATTTACTCCGTAAAGACTTCAGATTACTTTTAAAATAACATCTATGATACTACCTTGAATGTCATTGACTACAAATATTCTAATTTGAAAATTTCGTAAGTTATTCGAAATTTAAGATTTCTTAATATAGCAGAATAGAACAATATGTCAAATAAATTTGCATTATTGGGATCATTACATTGGACTTAGTATGGAATTGTACGATAACTGAAATATGAAACTAAGCGCAATAAAATTAATTAACAAATTACGATAATTTAAATGTATTGAACTAAATGACGTGTAGATTATTAGGTGAAGCATTCCAATCTGTCTCCGTGTCAAGCGATTGGTCAAATTCATTTCTCTTGACATGATTATAGTTATACCCTGTGGTAGAGATTTATGAGAACAAATGATGGAGAATGAGGGTAGTCCAACTATGCCATCTAATTTTGTTCAAAATAAATAATTATAAATGTTATAAATCTTCAATACATTTTTATATTTAAACATTTAATTGTCAAATATTTTGTTTTTATTAAATCATCACTAAATATATTCAATGAAATGTCTACGTATTAGTATAAATTAACAACTAAATTTTGTTATATTAAATGTGTTAATAAATTTCCTTGGGGATTTTACACGTTTCAGTAAAATATTTGTAATATACTCTTCAATTAAAAAAATATATATATTTGTTGAACTGAAGCAAGAAAGTCATCTCCATCTTCTCATAAAATATGAAATTTTACTGAGACTTTTGCATTTATGAAATTTATAATTTTAGTAACGAGTAAGTAATAAGCATTTTATAACGTATGTTTAGGAATTTTATAAAATAAATGAAAACACGCTCTATACTTGCACTTGCTTCTGCGTTAGTGTAGTTAGACGTAACAATGACTGAAAAAAATTGAAAAAAAAAAAGGAAAAGATATGGAAAACACTAAAACTAGAAAGGGACTTAAGAAATGTAAGAAATGTTATGTATATGTGTATCAACTTTTTATTCTTACTTAAAAAAGTAAATTAGGTTACATATTTTATTATACACTATGAATTTTATAGTTTTTTATTTTTATTTTAGCTAGAATATAAAAAGTTAGTTTTATGATAATTTTTGTTGAATGTCGATCATATTTGTAATCCTATATTTTGCTAACTAAAAATTAATTGTAAAAAAACTATGAACATATATATATATATATATTCTTCAGATATGTAATTGTAGCACAACAGCACAAAAATTAGGGAAATTAGCTAAACATTTTATTAATTACACTTTTAAAAGCAAAAAAAAAAAAAAAAAAAAAAAAAAATATTAAAATGAGAATAAAAATATATTTTAGTAGCAAAAAATTAAATAAATAAATAAATACAAACGCGTAAAAGAAAATCAAAAAATTTAGGCATATTTATGTGATTATAATATATTAGAAGATAATTCTTACTTTTGTATAAAAGAATTATCTGAATTAATATCCAGAGTAATATATGAAATGTTTAATTCATTGTTTTTTATAGTATGTAGTGTGGTTTCATGACAGAGAGGTCGCCTACAATCAGGTGTACACATATTTGATCTTGGCTTATCGAACTGGAGAATTTTAATAATGCTAGTATTTTGTACCATGTGCCTTAAGCAAAAAAATCGGTTGACTAGGAATAGCTTCTGAATTGTTGTGTTTCGGAAATGTTCTGTTAACGTATTTTTTCATAGTATACAGTTATTTTCCTGGCACCTTTGCTGCCATCATTTTTTTTTTTTTTTTAATAATATAACAGGACTTTTTTTGCAGTGAATAAACAACAATTAAAAATTGTAAGTTCGAAAATATTAAGTTTACCTTTTTATTTTGTAATTTCGCAAACAAAAAATGCATATACAATGGCGGACAAAACAGCTGCATCCCCTGCGAAAAAATGGAAAATCGTGCAAATAATGTGTTTCACGTAAATGTTTTATGTAAAGATCATACTGTTAGCAAAAAATAAAGTTGTAGAATTAATCACAATCAAGTTTTACTAGAACGAATGAATTATTTACAATTAATTACTTAAAAAAATGAAAAAGAGTGAAAAAGGCAATATTTAATAAAACGTGCAACAAAGTAATTGATATACAAATTTTGTAGTTAATATAAATTCTGCATAACTGCAGTCATATTACTTTTATTTACATGTGTATACAGGCATAAGGATCACTTCACACTGCAAATGAAAGAGTCTTAAAGTAAGACATAAAAACAACTGAAACGGCATTTAAGACATGTAAATGTCTTAAAATGTACCTTAGACGTTATAGATATTTTAATTTAAGACAGAAATATGCCTGAAATATCAATTCAGACACAAAAATGTCTGAAACACGTAAATACGCGAATTTTCAGACAGCAAAATGCGTTTGAATTTTCAGACACTTTAGAAATTCAGACATTTGCATTACTTAGAAATTTTTTCATATGGAATCTACTTTAAGAAAATATGCTTATCCTACTTCTTTTCACATTCAATAAATATATTATTATTTTATATAATAAGCAATTAAACTGCTTAAATTATGGTAGCTTTATGAAATTATATTTTCATTAAATTATATTTTTATGGAATAATATTTAGGGATGTCAATGATATTTGCACACTATTATCTTTAACACAATTCATAAACAACATATTTAGACACAAAGCTTATTTTGTTCAAAGAAAGAAGAAAAAAAATTTTGTCTTTAAAGTTTTCTTATATTAAAAGAAAAAGTGTGAAGACGGATGTAGCAAGTAATTTTTAGAGAAGAAAGTGAATTTATAAGTGAACAATCATGAATAATTTGTGCATATTTCTTTTTATTATTATTCATTTAAAAACTTTTTTCTTTCACAAATTTACCTACATCTAAATGTAAAGCTACAAATTTTCCTGTATTCATGATTACAGTTCGTTTTTATTTAAATATCACTTTAAGGAAAGAAATCGTTATCATCGAGGGATGAAATTTTCACATACTTGTTATACATTATTAAAAAATTCTGGTCCTCTAAATATGAAATTTAAGATAATAATATTTATTAAGTTTAAGATACCATACTATCAATAGTTTTATAGCAAAAAAATAGAAGTAAAACATAACTGCGATTAGTTTCACGAATACTGCAGTATATTATATCATAAAAACACAAATTGCTGTATTCGACGGTAGCGTGATTGGTAAATGCTTCACTCCGACGATGCCTTCGAGGTTTCGGTTTCCTTAGACAATGTGAGTTCGAATCCCAACGCCGGAAAATGGGACTTTTTTTCTTTTTTTTTTTTACATAAATATTTCATTAATGCTCTAAACAATTCTAAAATATATTTTTAACAGAAAAACATAATCGCACGCCATATTTATTTATTTATTTATTTATTTAAAAGCCTTAAAAATGGAAGTATTTTTAAGCCTAATATGGCGGCGTTTTAAGACACTTGCAAAATCTTAATTTCTGATGCAAAAAGGTGTCTTAAAAAGTAAGACTTTTTTTTTCGCTTAAAAAATGACCATCCATTAAAGACACTTTTTAAACTGAATTTAAGACATTTACGTTTACAGTGCATATTTAGTGGATCCTCCACGAGCTGCAATGACACACATGCAGCGATCTGGCATGGAAGATATTAATTTCTGAATGTAATCCCGGCCTGTATCATGGAAATAAACCCTAATAATGCTTTCTGCAGTTCAATCTTAGTAGCGGGCTTCTTAGCAGCAATTTTCGTACTAATTATGTGTCAGCAATTTTCAATGAGATTCAGATCGGGACTACTCCCAGACCAATCCAAAGTTTCGCTTCCAGATTTTGTCAGATATGCCTTCACCTAAAGGGGTAAAATAGGAGTAAATTACTTTTGTAATATCCTTTATGTTGTGGAGATAAAAACCTGTAAATAAAGTTAAAAAAATCATGCATGAATAAGTTAGATCGTACTTACCGATTTCGATGTATGACAGGTTGCAGAGTCCTGTTGCAAAATACCATTTCCAGCACCTTCTGAATAACTGGCTTTAAACTCTCCTCCAAGACCTGGGTGTAAACGGATGCATTCACAGTTGCAGTAATAAATTCCAGGCGTCCAACCCCTTTACTGTATATGCATCCCCAGGCCATATGGCTCGCTGGGAATTTAACAGTAGGCGATACGCAGACTGGATGATAAGCTTCATTTTTACGCCGCCGAACATACCGCTTACTGTCCGACCCATGTATGTTGAATTTATATTCATCCGAAAAAAAATTACTGAGTTCCACTGAGCCTTTGTCCATGAAAAAGGCTGTTTCACAAAAGAAAGTCCCTTCTGCATCATTTTTTTTTTTATAAGTAACGACTTTTTCTTCGGGCGATACGCATGCAGACCGCATTCCGAGAGGTGTCTTTGGAAGGTTCATGCATTTAAATTGACACCACATCATTTCTGAAATCTGACTTTAAATCAGAAGAACTAGCATGACGATTACGGAGAGACATACGCTTGAAATATCGATCGTCAGATTTTGTGGTGACCCCCTTTCGGCCTGATCCTGACCTCCTTTCAACATTACTAGTATCGCGCTCCAACTTAATCACTCTCGAGACTGTCGATTTTTTTAGCGATCACACGTGTCGAATATCCTTCTTTGGCTAAAAAAGCAAGTGCCACACATTTTTTCTCTTTTGTCAATTGAACATGAGCCATCCTTTCATCACTTAAAGAACGAGACAAATAATCATTGTCTCTTTTCTGCATGTTATTTATAGAAGTAGGATGATGTAATACTTCAGAAGATTTGTATGATGCAATATGAATGTGGAATGACGTCATAACTTGCTTTGCAGCAACTAAGATAATTGTATGTAAACAAACTAATGCATAACATTAAAGACAATTTTTTTTTTTTTTTTTTTTTTTTTTTTTAGGTGATGCTTTTTTTTTTTTTTTTTTTTTTTTCCGCCACTGTATACATACTATCGAAAATTACTCAATCATTTTACATGAAATATTGTCATTTTGGCCTGCCCTGAACGCTATATATATATTTTCTTTAACTTTTCTTGTTTGTATACATGTAATTTATCTCGACAGGTTTCATTTGTAATTTTGATCGGTAAAAAAATATAATATTTGTCAAAGTTTGTATTAAATGGAGTTAAATTTGACAAATATGTAATAGCATACTTTTATTTATGTATTATATTTTATATAAGTATACAAATTCCTTTCTTATAACTATATCCCACCAATGAATGAGAATCTTTAGTCTGAAATCTGTTAAACTCGAAGTGAAGCGTTTGTACTTGCTCGCGATCTTATAAAAATCCATTCTGTTTTTCTGCGCTTTTTTTTTTTTTTTTTTTTCGAATTTTGTATAAATATCTGAGAAACCAAAATCAGGTCTTCCCACTCAAGGTCTATCGTGTAATCGATATCATGTAATTTCTTTACCAACACCTACACCTTCTTTAATAATATACATAATGTGTCTTAAAACATAATTAAAGAACCAATATTTTTTCATCTTTCATAACTTTTTACAGTTTATCTCTATCTATAATTTAAAATTAAATACCTTCAAATATTTGATATAAAAATATTTATCGTAACGCCACTTATGGACAATTATTTCTTTTGCAGTTTTTATTGATTTTTTTTTTAATTTATATTTTGTAGAAAACACTTTGCTATTCCATTGAATACTTTAGAAGACTATTGCATTTTATTATAAAGTAAGGACTTTTGGGTGTACCATGTATCAAATTATTTCTTTCTAAATATTACAAGGGAACTTTATTTAATATTTACAAAAAAAAAAAAAAAAAAAAAACTTCAAATATTTAATTTATATGCTTTCAACGTATAAATTTTTAACAGCAGAATATCATCATTATACGTGTTTAAATAACAAAATAATGAATTTATATCTAAAAGTATGTTATCAAATATTCTTTACGTGTTAGGGGCGCTCAAAGGGTAAGTCATATTCGAGCAATGTGGATAAAAAATCACTTCATTCAGAAGTGATTTATTATAAGTCATATATACAACACATTATTTTTCTACGCGATTTCCTAGTTGCTGCAAACACTTTTTAAAACATTGCATTAAGAGCGGACGATACCTAATCTCGCCGGCAGTCTTCGCCCATGTTATTCTATGGGGAAATTTGTTTACATAATTACTCATTACCTAATGAATATTTTTCAATTCTGTTTTCACATTTAGAAAATTCATAAGCGTTAAATTAGTACTTGTTTCCAAAAATTGATTTTTTAAAATTTTAGTATTTCATTTTGCGATTAGGAATTGAGAAAAATGCATTTTGTGAAAAAACGCATTTTTGAACTCGAAATTAAAATGTAAAAATTAAAAAAAATGAATTTTCAAAAATGAGTACTCATTTAACGGTTATGAATTTTCTGACTGCGAAAACAGAATTTAAAAATATTCATTAGGTAATGTGTAATTGTAGCAACAAATTTTTCCATAGAATAACATGGGCGAAGGCTGCCGGCGAGATTAGGTATTGTCCCCTCTTAAGCGTTATATGTCCTGACGATAGAAACTTGTTCCTCGGTTTTTGAGTTAGCTTTGATTGGACACCAGGTGGGCTGGTGGATTGAGCATCACCAACATATAATCTCGACTCCTGTGCAATGTGTTCGACTCTCGTACACAAATAAATAAGTGTATATATATATATATATATATATATATATATATATATATAATATTACTATTATATATATAATATTATTATGATTACTAAGTGTATTCATAAACTTTAAAAAGTCATTGTTTGCATTTATGAGCGTAGTAAGCTTAAATTATAAATGGGGTTTTTAATATTATAGAAAAAAATTTTCGAATATTTTAAATTTAAAGACATCTTCAGTATTTTTAAACAAAATACAAAATTAAATACTAAGATTTAAACATTGGCTTAACTGCAAAACTAAATAGAAGTTAAATTAAAGCATTTTATTAAACAATAAGTGAAAGGTAAAATAAATGTGGAAAAAAATAAAATATTCTGTAAAAGTAAGATTTAACACATGCAGGCGTGTTTTTTAACCTGGCCAAATAAGCTCTTAAAAGTAATGCTTTCAATACTTTTAGGGAATGCAAAATTAGAGGCTTAGGAAACTCTCTTTGCTTGAATCTTCTTCCGTCTTGCAGTTTTTACACGAGATCCGTTCAAAAAAGAATATATACGCCTCTCACACCCTACAGATGCACGCATTTTTCACACGCACACTCACACACACACATGACAAATCTTACCACGCATGCGCAGATATTTTCTATTTGTATATCAAAATCTAATTGAAATTTCGAAGCTTTTCACGTATACAGTTTTAAGTTAGACGTTAGATACTGGTCTCAAACCCTGCCATTTGTCATTCATTTCCAAGTAATATCCGGACAACAACAACAAGACGTACGTAGAGATAATATTCTGAATGCAATTTTGACTGTATTTATGCTCGAAACGTAAAGCCACCTTATTTTATTTTTCTTTATTTTTTACAGCCTTATTGCACATGCGCAATAGTTTTTTTGCCAATATCTCTAAATGTAATTAAAATTTTGAAATGTTCCATATATAAATGTTCCATACATAGGAAAAAAGAAAACTTCTGAGCCATTTGTGTGCATGTGTTGGTAAGGCTCAACACCTATTCACAATGCATACATATAACATATATGTATACAATGTAAACATATGCATAATCTTTTCGACTTTCTTTGAGTTTAAAACATAAAGATGTCGCAATATTTTCCATTCTGCATGTTTTATTCAAAATATTCTTATATCGCATGCGCATGCATTTTCTAACCATATTTCTAAAAATAATTAAAATTTCAAATTATTGATACGTAAAATTTTAAATTAGTTGCAGGCGTACAATACTGCCGAGTGTCATTCAATTATGTTCAGAGATTTCTCCGTGATGTCCGCGAAAAAAAAAAAAAAAAAAAAAAAAAACTTTATAAAGACACCCTTTTCCCTCCATCCCCAAAACATACAAAATATTCCGAATGAATTTTAGGCTTTCTTCATGTTTGAAACGGAAATAAACCACAGCACCTTTCTATTCTGCATATTTTTCTGAAAAAAAAAATGTGCATGCGCAAGCGTTTTTTGCCCAAATTTCTAAATTTAATTCAAAATTCAAAGTGGTCTCGATAAATATAATTGTATGCTAGATGCAGGTATAAATCCTCGACAAGTGTCATGAGATAATGTCCAATTATTTTCATTTGATATCCCAAAAAATGTGTTTTAAACCCTTCACCAGCACACACAAAAAATATTCTAAAGGCTTTCTTTGGCTTCCTTATGTCAGTAACGTAAATATATCGCAGTTATTTTACCATTCTACAATCTACATGTTTTATTGAAAAAAGCTTTACTGCACTTGTGCAAGCATTTTTTGCTTATATCTTTATATCTAATTGAAATTTTGAAATGTCCGATAGATACAATTTTAAGTTGGGTATAGACATAAACCACTTCCGAGTGTCATTGAATTTTGTCCATTCATTTCCATGTGGTACCGGGACGAAAGAGAACGTTCTAGTTATTCTCACTCCTAAACACACAGACTCAAAAAAAAAATATACTGGAGGCTTTTCTGGTCTACTTGATGTCTGAAATTTAAAGTTACTGCTTTTTTATTTTATTTTATTTTACTAACCATTTTACGTCTTTTAATGAGAACAGTTTTACTGGCCATGCACAACTGCTTTTTACCTATATCTCTAAACCTAATCAAATTTTTGAAATATTCAATTGTAATAATTTTAAGTTGGGTCTAAGCTTTTACCAAGTGTCATTGAATTCTGTTCGGTAGTTTTCATGCGATACCGGGGCGAAACGAAATATTCTAGAGATCCCTTACCCTACACAGATACACCTAAATTAATTTGAAGGCTTGTTTTGGCTTTCTGGATATCTAAAACGTAAAGGTTTTGAAATTCTTTTACCATTCTGTGCGTTTTATTGAGAAATATTACTGTAAATGCGCAAGCGTATTTTGCCTATATCTCTAAATCTAATTACAATTTTTAAAATTCAGTTACATATAGTTTTTAGTTGGGTTCAGACCTTAAGCCTTTCCGTGTGACATTGTATTCCGTCCAACTGTTCTCATGTGACGTATCTTAATAAAAATATCGTTACAGGCGTATAGACACAGCGATGCACACACGCACACACACACACAGAGGGATTTTATGAAAGCATTTTTGTCTTCTCTGGTGTCTGAAACGTGAAAATATCCCTATTCTTTTCAATTTTGAGAAATTTACAGTCAGAAGTCTGATTAGATAGGCAAATAGACAGATAAATAGAGATGGGGATAGGGATGGTAATAGATATAAATATATAAAAAATGCTAGTAGGTATAAAATGTTTTATACTTAATTTTAGTAATCCTTTTGCAGATTTTTTTTCCATCTGCTATAAAATAAGAAGAAATATAAGTAGATGCTATAAAACAGAAAATTTAAATACATTTTCCGTGTATAAATACTAATCATGGATATATATATATATATATATATATATATATATATATATATATATATATATATATATATATAATGAAATTGTAAATCAGAATAGTTTAGACTGCTAATTATTACTTTAGCTTACATTTTCGTTTTGCAAAATAATTTTGTTACTGACAATAGTAGTAAAATCCTATTTCAGATTTAGCTGGGAAAAGTTGTTTTAAAATGTCATTAAATATATTATATGCATTATTTATACTTAAAGTTTGATAAAGATTTCAAACAATTTTCCAAACATATACATAAACATACATAATCTGCATAAATATAAAAAAATTGCTTATATTTAATTTGCACTTTATAGTTACTGCATTTATTTTTATGAATAAAATAATTATGCATGAATAAACCGTGTACTCCAAGTATTCTCTAAAGATATATATCTGAATTATTCAAGTGCAAAACAAACTTTTTTACAAGAAATCCCTGCAGTAAATAAGAACGAAAAGAACAAAATTATAAAATATGAATGTGTATCTGAGATTTCAAATTTAGACACACCTCTCATGTTTATTTGATGCAGAGAAAACAATTTCATATTACATTTCTTCTCTTTTTTTATTTCTTTTATTAGTGGATACAATACAAATTTCTTTAGAAGGACTCCAAAGATCCTTTTTATAAATTTCGATTAAATGAAAATATTATTGCTTTTAAAGAAGGTATTTTACATGGAAAATGTATTTATAAAATTTAAAAATATTGCTTTTAGAACTGTTTCACATTTTTTTAAAATATCTCTAGAATTAGTAGGACTTTAAATTGTATTTATTCTTTTAGAATTTTTGTAATAATGAAGAAAAATACTTTTATTCAATTAACTGAAATAAAACCTTTTTTTTTAATTATTAATTACACCTTGATTATAAATTAAAAAGAAACTTTCTAAAACATTTGAAAAATTTACACCGAAAGACTGATATCGAATGACGAAAAATATAACTTTGAAAGCCTGCACTATATATTGCAACAAACAGGAAGTACTTGTTTTAGATCGAAATATTTAAACACACTATTATAGGACTCAAAAATTAGACACGAATTCAACATTAAATCAGTAATACCATGGCACAAAGCGCAATACATTGTTCAAAGTAAGCAAACACAGTTAGGGGGGGATTTGTTCTTTGTATTATTGCCCAATTGCACCAGTAAGATATATATATCTAATATTTGTTTCATAACGGAAATATAAAAAATAAATAAATATACCATTTTCCTATGACAATTAAATGATTACCTGTAAATAGGGATTAAGTTTTGTCTAACATATTTTGCAATCAAAGCACGTTAATTAAAGAATGCAACGTATATTGGTAATATATCCACCCAATTGTATTCGCTATATGAGACGGCAAGTGCCTTATAATAATTATTATTTGACATCGGGAATATATAAATAAATAAATAAATATATGTATATATATATAATGATTAAATTATTAGCCGTTTTTGAGAATAAAATTATTTTCGATTTTTTTTATTTCTCTAACCTATCTATCCCGCAATGTAAACGTTGAGTTTGATTGTTTACTTTCTCTTGACAATTTGTTATCTGTTGCCGCTGGTTGCTTATCTGACACCCGAGCGATGCAAGAGATTGGTGCTGCTGTCGGTGGACAAATTTTAGCATAAAACTGTACCGCTTAACTTTAACGTCCTTGCTTCCAATGAAAGTGGTGTGTTTGGCTAAATATATTTATTTTCTCTATTTATAATGCATCGCCGTTGGTTGTATTTTGTCAATGAACCTATATAAGCAAATACACATGCTGTAGACGGACTTTTTTTTAGCATTACGTTATTCCCTTATATTGTACTCCCTTTGCCTAAAGGTTAATTTTTCTGCTAAGGTAACATATAAAGAAATTCATATATACATCGAGAGAGAGAGAGAGAGAGAAAGAGAGAAAAGTAGAATAATATGGAATATTATTTCGATTTCCACTTATTATAATAAACTGAAGTAATTTGTGGATTCGATTTTTGGAAAAATTTCAAGTGTTGGTTATGTGTTTAGATGGTTTATATTGCAAAAAGTAGATTTTCTATGCAAAATTTATAGTTCAGAAAATAAAATTTATTTTCAGGTAATACAGAATAGTTATGAAAGGAGATATAGAATACCAATTTCATAAAATGATAATATGGAATAAGTTAGTATTTCTATAAGAAATCACGAATAATTGCTAAATAAACATTTTATTTAAAATTATAGTTCAAAATAAATAATATTAAAAAGGTTTCATCATTTAGGTTTTACGAAAATCGCAAATAATATGGAGTAGATAGTACTCATATTATCGGAATCGCCATCCTTATGGATGATAATGAAACCTTAACCGTCTGTTGACAGAAATAAGTTCATAGAAATCAGAATAACTAACTCAACTCTCCGACCTATAATACACTAGACTTTCATTTTCTTTTACTGCTTCATAAATAAAACACAGAATCGTAATACTTACCTTAAAAAAAGTTTGAATCTTGGTAATATAAAGAAGTTGTATAGCACAAAAACTACTCTTCTCACGAACACAAGGTGAATTACCCGTTTATACAGTTAGTAGCAAAGTTACTGAAGCGCTATCAGTAATTCGTATTTCAACTTAGTACTATTTTGTTAAGTAAATATTTGTCGAGTCATGAACATTTAAAATTCATGTTTATAAAAAAGTAAGTTGATGATAAAAATTAGCGATCAAATGAAGAAAAAAACGAAGACTATGGATGTGTGCTTCACTAATTATGCTGCCGACTCTATTTAAGGACCAGTGATGTGCTTCCGACAGATTACGTTACAGCACCACACAGGTGAGATATAGCGATAGTCCATTTTAATCCAAGTAAAATAAAATAAATAGTGACGTAGATGTGAAAAGCTTATGCGAATAATTACAGGAGAACGACATGAAAAACATTAAAAAAGATCATTAAGAACTTTTGGTATAGTTGTTCATGGTGGCTTTAAAATTTTCAGGAATTGTTCCTGAAGTGTTTTATTATTTTAATTAAAATTAAATGTGTTGTGTTTGAATAAAAACAATCAGTAGCATCACTGAAAAGTGTCATCATACTCATGATTAATTTGATATTACTATGTGTTATTTATCTTTAAAAAAAAAAAAAAAAAGTCTATCACTAAAAACTAAATTTATCGATTGTACCCATGTTCAGAAAATATTTGCTAAGAATAATTATTGTACTTTACATTGAGAAATATAAAAAATAAATTATATCTAACTACTTAAATATTACAAAAGCATTTTTTATTAGACAGATTTTTTTTTTTAATGAATTTTAATAAATTGTTAGATTAAAACTCCTTTTATTTAAATGTAAACAAAAGCGATGATTTCTGATTTAAATATAATTTGTAAATAGTTTTTCATGTGATTTTTTTTTGTGTTATTGCTGGAAAATGAAGGAATATTAATTACATCACCATGATTATTGGCGAAATGATGAACTATGGATTTCACGGTATTACTCTCAGTAGTATTTTGATTTGTGCAACGTGAGTTATCTGAATTTCCTGCTTTTGATTTAGCCAGTCATTTCTTCCCGTTGATGCACCATTTCCTTTATTATTTACTTTTTTCGGTTAATGGGATATTTATGCATATTTATTTTTCGATATAATTCTATAAACATATATCAATGTAACGTCTAAGAAACATATAGTAACTAGAGAAAAGTATTCGTGCATAAAAGTAAAAAACTAACTCAGTGTAATAATAATAATAATAATAATAATAATAATAATAATAATAATAATAATAATAAAAACATCAATCTTCTTGGAAAGGCTTATAGAAACGATGTTAATTCGTGAATTAATGTTCGCTTGTCAATACATGGATTTCAGGTTCTAGGGTATTTTCTAAAGGTTCCTAACGAGTATTTAATTAGATTTTCAAAAAAAAAAAAAAAAAAATGGAATGACAATCTGAATCTTAATGTACAGCAGAACAGAAATGATAAACATAAATATTTATACCGACAGTTCAGGCAGAAGCATCGTGCGAGCATTTTGGAACAATGAAATACAGCTGCTTGGTAGGTTGAATAACTCTTTCTTATTCATCACGTCGATAACTGCATGAGGGTATAAATATTTTTAGACCAACAATTACTAAATGCATGAATTGTAGAAGGATAATAGGCCAATGTGAGATTTGTCATGGTTTCAGAGACGATATAATATATTAAAAACGTATGGCGCTGTTAGTTCGGTTAGAATATACCTGAAAATATTTAAAAAAAAAAATCTAATCAAAGAAAATTAAAGTAGTCTTTTATAGTATCATGTGTTGGAATGCAGCGTTTCATCATTACGAGGCTTCTTATAACAATACTAAAATCATGCGTTAGTGGTTCAATTATTACGCCTATAAATTTCTGTTGATGCCTTGGTGTCCTGATTTGCAAGATTTTACTGCCGAGAACCATGATTTCATATAAATGGCGGTTCATTACTCTATAAAGCAATTTAATGTTCTGAAATTGTGTGAAACCTATTTTAGCATGTAATATAATTTGACTTTGTTCTTTTTGAGAGATATGCCAAAATTGTCGAAATATTTTGAATTCCAATGATTTGTCAACGGGGGGCATTTATAATGGTTTTGCTTTTATTATCTCTCTCTCTCTCTCACTCATTCCTGATTTTTTTTTTTTAATTTTACTTCAAAAAACATATTTTTGATATATTTAAAGGACAGCTTAGAGCTCATAAACCCCTTTTAATTATCCTGAAATTGCGTGGCGTATAAAAAAAAAAAATAAATAAAATTCGTTTGCATTCCAAAGATTTCTCAAAAGTGATACATGGTGGGTCAAATAAAAGTAACTCAAATGAGTAAGTACGATTGGACGTGAATGATTGGTGCTCATAACACGTGTACACACACTATGTGATCGAAACCAGTTCAGATCTTAGTGCGGGCTGTGTCAGTGTGAGTTGATCAGTGCAAAGGTGAAGATGGTACTCACAGTGCAACAGAGAATGTTCGTTGTTGAAAGTTGCCTTAAAAATAACGTTATTTTTTTTAGCACCCTCAAGTTTAAGGTGTATCGCAACAATCCCCATAGTCTTCAAGAACTGCAGCAGAACATTTTTGATGATATTGCAGCAATTCGAGAATTCCAGCTTCTATCTGTCTTCAGAAACTCGCTGACCAGGGGCTAAAAGTGCCAAGAAATGAATCGTGGTCATTTTCAACATCTGCTATAGACAGATTAACGAACTAGTCTTTCTTTTCTTTTGATGTGCTTCTTTGTAATTTCGAACTCTCTTCTCCTGGCCACTTTTATTTGTCCCAAAATTTATTAGTTATATTTTTATAATGATTTGAATTTTTAGTCTCTTTCAAAGGTTTTTCCTTGCATAACTATACATTTCTGTAACTACCTATCTCAATTAAGCTCTCCGAGCGCTTTTGATGTCAAGTTGAACTGTTTTTCGTCTAATGCTGTAATTTTTCTCGTCTGTCATCTTACGGCTTTGGTTCAGAAAGCTTATTTTGCTTACAAAATTTTCAAACACAAATTAAATTTTCCCTGTACTTTCGCCTAATGAATGTTTCTTTGTTTGATATCAGTATAGTATGTAAAATGTATCATTTTTCATCATGTATGAAGCAGCCTAAGTTAATTCAAACCTTTTAATTGTTGTTAACTATCACTTTTTATAGTGCAATTTTTTAGGACATTTCTTTAATTTTTCCAATATTCTTCCATCAGAGATATTAATTTTAATCATTTTATAAGCTTACCTTCAGTGCTATTTTAAGATTATTTTTAACAGCTTGTGTACCTGAAACACTCTTAGGAAATAGTGTTCTAAATTGCATGAACATAATTTAAATTTTTAATGAAATTTTATTTTTCCGACTGAGTGAAAATAATGCCTGGACCGGGAATCGAACCCCGGTTCAGGCATTATTTTCACTCAGTCGGAAAAATAAAATTTCATTAAATATGATTTTCTTCCAATCAGTTGATTGTGATTTTAATAAAAAAATATATAATTTAAATAGTCTGCTCATTGACACACACGTTCTATATATTTAAATGAATCATTTTTATATTTTTATGCATCATATTCAGAAAATTTTGCAAATCTATTTTATGTATATTTTGTTTACAAAAATTGAACTGACTAACAAAACAAAGAAAGTGATTGTTACTGGAATTTATAAAATAATATAAGACCTGAATTTTCTACCCTATGTAGACTTATGTTATCATATCACCATTTTTTGTTGCATACATTAAGTCCCCCAAACTTATATATAAGGCTTGTATTTCTTGTTTCTTGACATCTTTTAACTTCGTATGCAAATTTCCCACGAAAAATATGCGCAAAAAATCCCTTACTTGTTTATTTGCATCTAAAAAGATTTTATACTCTGGACTTGAAACAGAATTCAAAAGTCAGACATAAGATCAAAGAAAAACCTGGTAATCATGTAGAAATATAAAAGGCACGTTGAATAAAAGAAAAATATAGAAAAACTTTCATCTAATGTAAAGAATTGGATTAACAATCCAGCATTAAAATATTAGATATGACTACTTTTTATTAACTATTAAAAAGTTTTGCTCTACATAAATATATTTAGCATTAGCTTCTTAATGTAAACATCAAATACAATTAATAGATTACATGACTGCTTGATTAATTTAAATAAGTAGTTTAGGTTCAGATAATTAATTTCATAATGAAAATCACAGTAACATAATTGTCGTCAAATTTAATTTTATGATTAGTAATTGAAAAGAAGCTTAATAAATAATATGAAAAAAAAATAGTCTTACGGGCTTCTAAAAGTAGTTATTATGCTAAGAAAATGTGTAACATTGAGCCTTTATAAAATAAAGTAACTCTGAAAAAATTGCATATGAGTATGTCTCATTTTCCCAATGTCATAAACAGAAAATAAGTACATGTAAATCTTAGTAACAACTTATTTACTAATGTATTATAAAAGTGAGTAGTATTTTTTTTATCGTAAATAAGGGCATACTATCGTAAATAAGGGCATAGCATCTGGGAAGTGCTCTCGAATGATGAAGGCTAAGAAGTATTCATAGAAATATCATGTTCAAAAAAATTAGAGATAAGTTAAATTTACTTGTATTAACGTCGCGTTGCAGCGACACGGTGGGCAGCTAAAACAATATGAAAATTATTTTCAGGTGGAAATACAATAGCATTACATTTTACAGATAAAAGAATGTAGCCACTAGAGCAATGCCACCCTGCATTTCTCTTTAAATTTTACTTTTTCTTTCATATTTATCGCTCATGGGCGATAAGAGTGGCACAAATGAAAAGTTACATTTTCGATAAATATATTTTGGAATGTTATTGGTATAGAAATACATAGAAACAAACCTTAATTTAAACATGTCTTATTGCGCATACAACAAATTATGATACGTGCCAATATAGCTACTGGAAAAAATGTACTTTTTCGCATTGACATCTATACTTAATCCAACTAGTATGCTTTGGCCGTCACATAATTTTCTTCTATATTTCCTATGTAAAGTCATGCATTACAAATTACAGGGTGTTTATAAACTCCCGGACCCATTTTGATGTTTAATAACTCATAAAATAATGACTCATAAGATATAAACAAACTTATGGCATTTATTGACGGAATAACTCATATATTTTCTTTTCAGGTTTAAATATCTTTACTTTTGTAAATATCGTCTGCGCGTGTGGTTAATTTCAGATAATTTCATTTTCCAGTCTAAATATCTGTACTTTTCGAAATATCGTCTGCTTATTAATTGCATTTTTCTCTCTTTTGTTTTTGGCAACTATCGCAATGTTATGTTTACTTTTGATGGGTTTGTTCTATGTAGTACTTTTGTATGTGATGTTTTATGCATAAAGGTGGTGTATGCATTAAGGAGAATGCATACACCACAAGAGAAAGCACAGATAGCCTCTGTGGATGCCGACATGCTTGCCGCTACCTGGCGTGAAATTGACTATCGACTTGATATTCTCCGTGCGACGAAAGGGGCTCACGTGGAAGTTCATTGACAAGGGTCATGAAACTTTTTGAGTCTATCTAACCATTTATGTTATTAATTTTAATCTATCTTTATTATTTTATGAGTTATTAAACATCAAAATGGGCCCGGGACTTTATAAACACCCTGTATTTTTACTCTTTTTTTAAATCCATTATGAATGCAGACGTTTTTTATCTCATAAAGTATTACACTAAATGTCCAACGGAAGACAAATTTACAGTGCAGATGACATCTATTCTGCTCACGGGGTAAATTGCAGTATAGCAACGTCACCCATCAGTGGATATGCAACCAGTTTTATCAGCATAATATCACATAATGGCCTTTTCATGTACCAAACTTTGTTCGATTTTAAGCAATAGAACCTGGGATATAGCCTTCCCTTAAACTACGGAAATCGCTGAATAGAGTGATTTGCACCAAAACTTTACATAAACTAACTTAGGTCAAGGTGCATTTACATATAAACTTATATGCAATTATGGACGGTAGTTTTAAATTAGAATTTTGGGAAATATTTGTATAGCAGCGCCATCTCTTAGGCAATTTGCATCAAAAGTTGAGAGACACTAATTTTTATCAAAGTGTATCAGTACATAAATTAATATTCAATTCAGTGCAGTACTTCAAGAAGTACAGTTGCCACAAAATGTCTGTCATACATTTGGACACAGAGACAAACAAATATTTACTATAATTGGTCAAATCGTGTTCTGGATCTCTTAAAACATGTAAATCCATCGAAAACTGGAAGTCGAATTTTTTTACGAATCCAATAGTTTCTTCTGTTGAATATAGAACAAACTAAAAATGGTATTTTCTGAGTCGTGCCGTTATTGCATCCCATGAGCAATATGATACAGAAAATATTGTACTTCGGGATAAATTTTAGAAATTGAATTTTTACTGTTTTTACCCGATTTGAAGTCCCCTTATTCCAATGTTAAGATTTTAGAGTTTCGTCTGTGTGTCTGTGAGTGAGCTTGGTATTAACATAAATCAAGAAGAACATCAGCCGTAAGTCTAAATTCGGTATTACAAATGTATCTCATGTGGAGATGTTACATGAAAAAAAAAAAATATATATATATTGGATACAAAAATATCTAATAACGTTCAAACACATTCCGCCTGATACAGTTTTACGCGTTTAGACAACATTAAATAATATGAAATTGCCATAGAGCCTTTATACACACAACGGCGTTTATTAAATAATATATGGTATGATAAATATTTGGCTTTTGTTTACATTGCAACACAAAAGAAATCCAGTTAATAGTGCTTTGTTTGAAAACGGCTATTGTTATTTTTTTTTTCTTTTCTTTTCTTTATTTATTTTTTCTTTGTGTCATGCACTTTATCTCTGTGTGAGTGCATATATATCCTAATACAGTAACATACGCTTAATAAATTCACTGAGTAATAAAATCAGCCACTTAATCTTATCGAATTGCCAGGACCGGAATTAATACAAACTAATTTTAGAGCCAGAATCGCCGGTTAATAAACTCAAAAATATGTCCTCAGCAGCCAAAAATATCACTGCATACATTTTTTTTTCAAGCAGAGAAAGAAATTAAAGTACAACAAACCCTCCGTTATCGCTTATTGCTGAAGATTTTACACTTGCAGCACAGTTACAAATTATACAGGCCCCATAACTTATCTCCGTAATAATTTCAAGGAACGTATTCTTCAAAGCGCAGTAATAAGAGACAAATTTGATTTGAAATGTATATTTTAATTTCTAATTATTAAAAGGCAGTTTCCAGTTCTTATTTTAAAATTACTGTAATTCATGAGATTTAAACGGAAAGCTTTTAAATTTATAAGAATAGCATGATTTTTTGGTAAAGTAATGATGATTTTCCTCAAACGAAAGTGTATGGGAAATTGAAATGCGTTTAATTTACTTATATCGAAGAAACAATTAATAATTTATCTATCAAAAATTAATTAATATTGTTTACTGATTCCATTATTCATTACCCTTTGAATTTTCTTTCCAAATTCGGAGAGGTAATACTTTCTTTAAGTACAGGAACGTTCGCCGGATATAAGAATCAGCAATTTAATAAAATCACTTTGGCTCAGAACGAATGTGATTTTAATAAGCGGCGGCAACTGTATATTTAAAAACAATTTTTGCTACGCACAGTTTATAGATAATAAATACGCATTATCAAAATTAGTCCAACAAAACTCAGCGTTGATTGCGATATTTCGACTAAATATATTTTAAATATTAACAATGGTTTCATATGTTTTATAAATATACAGTACGGAAAAAAAAGTAATAATTTTAGAATAAAAAGCAAAAAGTATTTTAATGCGCGAGATGTAAAAATAATTAAATGTTAAAGAATCATTGGTGAGAGGGTTTTTGGCAGTTTAAACGGGAAATTTGGCCATATTGCTCATCCACACGAGATGACCGCAAGTTCAACAGTCTATATTTAAAATGTCTATTTCTACCATATTGAGAACTTAGCGTCAGAAAAAGTATTTAACATAGCAATGTCTTCAAAAACAGTGAATCAAGTATTAAACAAAGCAGGTTAAAAACCATAATATCTGCAAAAAAAGACATTATTGACGAAAAGAACTAAGAAAAGATTTCATTGAGTAAAAAAAAAAATATATTGGTTAATTATTGGGCTGAAGTGGTTTTTGCAGTTGGATTTTAAAATTTTGCATTCTCATATTACAAGTAACAGTTGATTGAAAAATTAAACAACACAATTTCCTCATTTATTTATTTATTATTATTATTATTATTTAAAGTTTTAGTCTAAATAAATTTAAGTTTTGTAGGTATAGGAATTACTACCAGATGCCGATAATAATTAAATCCATTTTTAATTTTACAATCAAATAAATTTGTATTTCAAAAGGGAAGCTTTTGAAATATATGCGCTCATTTTTAGCAGTGAGTAGAGGTTTGACAAGTTATCGTACTTCATTAAAAGAAATTTTTATTGAAGAATGCACTTTCATCTTTTCTTTCATGTTTCTGAGATATTAAAATCACATAAAAGTTTACTCTTATGCGACTATAATAAAAATAATCAGTATGAGGAATTCTTAATAATGTATATATAAAAAGTTTTTTTTTTTTTTTTTTTTTTTTTTTTTAATTTATTATTACATTTATGCTTATCATTTTAAAATATTAAAAAACATATTTTTGCGACAATGATTAAAAATACAATTCGTTAAAAAAAAAAAACAGTTAATAATAAGTCTGAATTCCCAAGATACTTTAATTTAGGAATAAGAGCAATAAATACTAAACAACAACAAACGAAAATTAAACAAAAAATTTGTAAAGTGTATATTTATATATATTTAAATTTTTACAACCAAGTTTCTCTGAGCCATTCATTAAATTTTATAACATGCTGATACTGAAACGTAAGTCGCACGCATTAACAATATAAAGAAAAAAAAAAAGATAATTATATGTTTCAACTAGTTCAGTTCTAGCTTAAATGCAATAGATTTAGGCTTTCCCTTTAAATTACGTGTATCATGGACTGCTATTGGAAAAAGTAAACATGCTTTTAAAATATAATCACAAACAATCTTTAAAAAAGATGCTTCTAGACATTCAACACGAATAAAGTATACAGTCATTAAAAGTTATTCGCTTAATATCACGATACATATGTTTTTTTCAATGCAACAGAAATTTCTACATTGTTTAATTAGCCTAAATACTCACTTTTACTCAACTTCTGTATTTATAGTTTAAAATATTTTTTTTTTTTTTTTTTTTTAAGTTTTAAACTATATTTGTAAATGAAAATTTAATTCATAAATTGTTCAAGTAAATCTTACGTCAATGATTATGAAAATATTTAACTAAAAATTAAAATATTCTCCATCGTGTGTTTTTTACACATTATTAAATAGCTCTTGTATTATGCTATAATATATATTATATTAAAATACTAGCAGGCATTGCCCACTGCGCTGGACACTATACTTAAATCAGTTGTCAAAATCCCATATCATTATCAGTAACCTAAGTTAAAGTTCCCAATGTGTTAGGTAGTGGTTTTTCCCGCTCACAACGTGAGGAGTCCTTGTCCACACTGCCTTCGGCAGCAACTTACTCGCTTTTTACCTCCCCTTCCCCAGCGGGTAAGTTAGAAATTCTGCGAAATTCCACCAAAGTGCATAATGTGTATACACCAAATCAACATCCTTACACCAAAATTCGCCATTCTAAGATAATTTAGAGCGAATTCAAACGGGTAAACGTGATTTTACACGCGTTTATTGCCCCTCAATCCCGAGATGGAGGTAAGGAGGGAATTTTGTAAAATCCCGTTACAATAAGTGTTGGATACATATAAACAATTTACGCACCAAATTTTATGACCACTAATTTCATAGATTTCCCAAGACAAATTCAGTACTCAAAAAAAAAAAAAAAAAAAAAAAAAAAAAAAAAGTATGTATGTATATATATATATATATAAATAAATAAAATTAAATAAATAAATAAAAATTGAAAATCACACACACACACACACTAAAAAAAAAAAAAAAAAAGTGTTTTTGTAAATAGTTTAAAGAAGACACATAGCTGTTTTTAATAACTTTGTACCACTTTTAGTAAAGTTCTACTAAAAATCTAGAATTTCTGAAATTTTCCCCGAAAAACGATTTTTCCCCTCCCTCCTGTTAGAATCAAGAATTCCAAAATCGTACATAAAGCTTGATTCTCCTCATGTGCAATTTCTTCACCCTGAAGTAATTTGGGGCGAGTTGTAAAAGTTTTTTTTTTTTCTTCCTGCTCCCAGAGTGAAAAAGAAATTTTGATAAATCCCGTTAATGTAGGGGTCGGATACAAATAAACAAAGAAAGCATCAAAACTTTGTGACCGCAGCTCTCATAAATTTAATAGGAGAAATTTAGTGCTAAAATGGATGTCCCGAATTTGCCCATTGTAACACATACCTTCACCCCCCGAAAAAAAATGGCAGTTCATAAAAAAATAAAAATATGTTTTGAAAATATATTAAAAAAGACGCATGGCTGTTATTAACGTCTTTGTTCTATTTTTGGTAGAGTTCTACTGAAAAATGCGAAATTTGAAAAATATCCCACCAAAAATTGATTTTCTCCCTCCCTCCCCTTAAAAAATGAAATATCCTAAATTGCAGATAGTGTTTTATTTGTACTCATGTGTAGTCTGCTCATGTGCAATATCTTCACTATGGAGTGATTTGGAACCGAGTTATGCTTACAAATGTGCTTTTGCCTTCTGTCCCATACAACAATGATCTTCCTTCTCGCTCTTTGGGGTATCCTGAATCTCCCGAATTCTTCCCGGAGGAAGAACGGGCATGTTTGGGAAATCTGAGAAAAAATCTAATTTGATATTTCTAGGAATGACTTTACAGAGGTAGTTCTCGGAAACTACGACTGAAGTACGAAACTCGGAAATTTTAACGATGTTCCTACGGAGGTCGCTACGGCGGAGAATTTGCATTCCTGCCGAATATGTTGGGAGGAATATGAGAAATCTAAAAATTTCCGTGCGAGTTCCAACGGAAGACTATTTCTTATATGGGTTGTCACCCCACAGGGGGGGGGGGAACAAGGGTAATTTCGATAAATCTCTTTACTATAGGCGTCGGAAACATGTAAACAATCCAAGCTCCGCAATTCGTGTTCGCAGCTCCCATAGATATCCCATAACAAATTTAGCACTAAAAGGGGTGTATCGATTTTGCCCCAACATAACTCCCCCCCCCCCCCCAAAAAAAAAAATGTGTTTTTTGAAAATATCATAAGAAAGTCACATCTTTTTTCAACATATTTGTTCCATTTTTGGTAGAGTTCTACTGAAAAATCCGAGATTTACGAAATTTCCTGCTAAAAGTCAATTTTTCCCCTCTCTCTCTTTAAAAATCGAAAATTCCTAAATCGCAGATAATATCTTATTTGTACTCATGTGAGGTCTCACCTGTGCATTTTTTTTTTCTTTCTTTGTGAAGTAATATGGAGCTTAGTTATGCCTAGAAACGTGTTTTCTACGTTTGCCCCCCCAAGGGATGAGGAAAAGGGGAATTTCGAAAAGTTGATAGATAAAATTTTAAATTGGATAAAGACTTAAATTCCTGCCAAGCGCCGTTGAATTCCGTCCAGCCGTTCTAACGTCATATACGGACCAAAATAGTGTTACAGACATACAGACATGATGACACACACAGAGACAAAATATTCTAAAGTCATTATCGGCTTTCATGGTGTGTGAAACATAAAGATATTGCATTTTTTTTTTTTTTATTCTGACAAATTTACAGACACGTCTTATTTCATTAATATAGACTAGCAGGATTTGCCCGCTTCGCTGTGCACTACACATAAATAAGTTGTCAAAATCCCATATTCTTATTAATAACCTAAGTTAAAGTTCACGATGTGTTCTGTAGAGGCTTTACCTGCCAGCAACGTGAAGAGTCCGGGTCCACACTGTCTTCGGCAACAACTTACCCACTTCTTACTTCCCCTTCCCCAGCGGATAAGCTCGAAGTTTTGTGAAATCCCACCAAAGTGCATAATGCGTGCACTTAATCAACATCTACACACCCATGTTCGCCATTCTAAAGTAATTTACAGCCACTCCATAAGGAAAAACGTCATTTTACATGTGTTTATTGCCTCCCGACACCGGGGAGGGCGTAAGGGCGGAATTTCCTAAAATCCCGTTACAATGAGTGTCGGATACATATAACAAATTTCCTCACCAAATTTCGTGACCGCTAATCCCATAGATTTTCGAAGACAAATTTAACACTGAAAGGGGTGTCTCAAACCCTTTCCTTCGTAACGCTCACCCTCCCCCCAATAAAATAAAAAATCACAAACAAAAAAAAATGATTTTTTTTTTTTTTTGTAAATATTTTAATGAATATACATGGCTGTTTTCGATATCTTTGTACAATTTTTAGTAGATCTCTACTAAAAAATCCGGAATTTTCAAAACTCCCCCCCCCCCAGAAAAAAAGATTTTTCCTCTCCTCCTGCAAGAATCGAGAATTTCAAAAATCGTATATAATCGTTTTATTTATACTCAAGTCTAATCTCCTCATGTTCAATTCCTTCACAATGAAGTAATTTGGGGCCGAGTTATGCTTACAAACGTTTTTCTGTTTGCTTCCTGCCGTCCAGGGGGAAAGGGGGATATTTCGATAAATCACGTTACCTAAGGGGTCGGATACTTGTAAACAATCCAAGTACCAAACTTCGTGACTGTAGCTTTCATAAATTTCCCAGGAAAAATTCAGTTCTTAAAGGGGTGTCTCGAATATGTCCTTTGTAACACATAACCCCCTCCCCCACAAAAAAAAGGCAGATCACAAATTGTTCCCCCCTCACCTTAAAAATCGAAATAACGTAAATCGCAGATATTGTTTTATTTGTGCTCATGTGTAGTCTCCCCATTTGCAATTTCTTCACTGTGAAATAATTTGAAGCCGAGTTATACTTACAAAGGTGTTTTAGCCTTCTGCCCCCCCCTCCCCCCCCCATGGAGGGAACGGGGGAAATTTCAATAAATTCCGTACTTTAGGTGTCGGATACATGTAAACAATCCAAACACCAAAATTCCTGACCGCAGCATCCATAAATTTCTCAGGAAAAATTTAGCGCTAAAAGGGATGTCTCGATTTTCCCCCCTCACCTATACCCCTCTAAAAAAAAAAAAAAAAAATCGCAAATCTCAGAAAGCCAAAAATGTGTTTTTGAAAATATTTTAAGAAAGTCGCATAGCTTTTTTCAACGTCTTTGTTTCATTTTTGGTAGATTTCTAATCACAAATCCGGAATTTGCGAAAATTCTCGCCAAAAATCCATTTTTCCCCTCCCTCCTCTTAAAAATCGAAAATTCCTAAATCGCAAATAATGTTTTATTTGTACTCATGTCGGCTCTACTCATGTCTAGTCTCCCCATGCGCAATTTCCTTACTGTGAAGTAATTTGAAGCCGTGTTATGCTTACAAACGTGTTTCTTACTCTTGTCTCCCTAGGGAAGGAACGGAGAATTTAAAAAAAGTTCATAGATATCATTTGAAGTTTGGTAAAGTCCTAAATTCCTACAAAGCGCTGTCGAATTCCGTCCAGCCGTTCTCACTTGATACCCGGACAAAAATAGCGTTACAGACTTACAGATACGATGACACATACACAGAGACAAAATTTTCTGAAGTGATTTTCGGGTTTCATGGTGTGTAAAACGTGGAGATATAGCATTTTTTTTTTTTTTTTTTAAATTCTGACATATTTACAGACAAAAGTCTGATTTTATTAATATAGATTAACGATATATTTAACGCATAAATAACACATATAAGAGATGCCGCAATAGTTTTATGTAATATCAAGTGGCGTATCTTTATTGGTTGAATTATTTATAATTCCTCAAAAAGGAAAAAAAAAAAAAAAAAAAAAAAAAAAAAAAACATAACTGAAAATTTTTTCCTAATTTATTATATTTGAATTTTTATTTTAATTCCCCCTTTCGTTAAAGATTTTAAATGTCTCTATTTATTGTTGGTTATTTTATTTTTCTTTTATAATTTAATTGCGCGCATTTACAAATAAATATTTTGCATTATAAAAACTGCTGTTATGATCAATTCATATTCGAACTTTAAAAAGTACCATTTTTAATATGTACATTATATTTTTACTATATATTACTAAATGTATTATGTTAATCAACATTATCATGTTTATGGATATATACATAGATGATAATACAATATAATAATAAAATTTCATTATTCTTATTTCTGCGATATAGGGCAACGTTCTTGAATTTCTCTTTATATCCGGTTTATATAAAAATAATAATAATAATATTCTCATTAATGGAATTTATTATATTTAAAAATTAAACTTAAGAATTATATTTTTAAAATATTATTTTTTATAGTACATATTAAATAATAGAAAATTTTCAGTATTTCCATTAATTTTAAGTTATTAAAAATGTAATTTTAAATAAATTTAATATTTCTTTTAAGAAATTACCTATTCTATTTATTGAAAATTTTCTTTACAAATTATAGTTAAAAAAAAAAAAAAAAAAAAAAAAAAAAGGAAAAGACTTTTATCGAATTTATCATTCGTATTAAACTATTATCCTTGGTCTAATCATTGGTTATATGCCCGTAATGTGATTGCTGTAAGGTAATATATTTATAATTAACTACTTCTATAATATAAAGATTTATATTTTTAACTACTTAATTGTAATTAAATTTATTTGTGACGAACCTAAATGTTGTTTTTTTCATTTAGCATTATGCAAACTGTTTCAAATTCTGTTATATTAATCTTTATTTACATTAAAATATTCTTACTTTATGCAAAAGAGTATGCAAATGTTTGACAAATTATTTACAATATGTTACTTATCTGTTTTTTGGTTTTACTTTTTCACTTCTTATATACATATTTCAATTCGTTGTGAAATGTTTCAGTTGTTCAATGATTGTGAATTTAAATAAACTTATTATCATTGTTTCAGAAATTGTTCATTATATATTACCCTTCTGTTATAATTGTTCTTGATAAAGGAGTAGTAATTTTTTTGGAAATTCCAAAGTTATTTTTATACTTTACAAAATGTTAGTTTTATTTATTTATTTATTTATTTATTTATTATTATTATTGTTGTTGTTGTTGTTTTGCTGCTTTGAATAATGATTTAATTCCATGTGTGATTATTTATTGAGACTTTGTTAATGCAAGCCATACTTCCTGGTGTTTGATCATTATAATAATGTATTAATATCCTTTGGTTCTAAACTGACGATCACTGTTGATATGGAGGAATTAGAAAAGGCAAGCAGTTACACTTATTTGGGACAAGTCCTTAAGATGAACGGAAGCATCATGGAAGAAATTATCAAATGAGTTAAACATGCTCGGAGAGCATTCGGAAAAAATAGCAAGATACTCAAAAACATTTTCCTATTTTGTTTGAAAAGAAAAGATTTGGTCAGTTAATTTTCCTGTTTTAAATTATGCTTCAGAAACTTAAATATTAACGTTTAAAAATATGCAAAAACTTCAAACAACCCATAGAGGCATATAAACATGCATTTTGGTATTCACCCGAAGAGACAGAAAAAGAAAAACTTAGATTAGGGAGCAAACCAAACATACTGATATTATTTCTAGAGTTAAGAATTTAAAATGTAGCTGCTTGGCACCTTCCTGGGCACTATGCTGGGTACCTTGCCGGAAGAAATGATGATAGATGGACCAGCAAAGTCCTATTTTGGATACTGAGAGATAAGAAAAGACCGAGGTAGTGACCATTGTGTCGTTGGAGAAAAGAAATTGCTAAGTTTGGAAGAGCAGAATGGAGAAGAATTGCAGAAAATAGGCCAGATTGAAATCACCTAGGAGAGGCCTCATTCTGCAATGGATTGATAAAAACTGAAAATGATTATAATGATGATGATGATGATATATACATGCATAGGTACGTACACACACATATCTACACATATATACAAACACTCGTATATAGACATATGTAAATTAAAAAATATATAAAAATAACGTAGAAAATGAGATTCGTAAAATGTTCTTTCCATGGATTTTGAAAAAAAGGACATTTTTAACACTTGTATACGATCTCTCTAGGCAAAACTATTCAAAGAAAAAGTTTTTCCCATACCCGTACCTTTAAAATTGAGTGAATAATATTAATTTCAACGCTAAACATAAAGTATATAAAAAAATCATAATGTAAATTTGTAGCACATTATAAAACAGTTTATATACATCATAATGTTTCTGTTAAATCCCTTTTTGTGTGCTTAGGGTACGTAAGCGATTCATTCACATATTCTAAATTGTACTTTATATTAAGAGTACATTTTTTTTATTCGAAAAAGGTATAAAATGAAAAATGCATTTAAGTATGTAATTAATTTTTAAATTTATTGTATTTTTTCTAATCGATGTTCTAAAAAGTGAATTCACAGGAGATTTTTTATAACATACACACTAATTTATATGTTTATTTTAATTTTTTTTTTTTTTTTTTTTTTAACTCCATAATATTTTAAACTGCGTAAAATTGTTGTATAAAAAAATTAAATATATATGTATATATTTCCCCAAAATATGCTAAATTCGAAACTCATTTTAAGATTTAATGTCTTAAATTTTATTGCATCTGATTATTAAAGTAATAGCGAATTCTATTTAAAGACATTTATAATATATGAAAAGATGTGACTACATATAATTTTTCAATTATGTGTCCCATTTGTGCAACTCCACATAAAATATAATCGAGAGGAGATGAATCTCGCTCCTTGCACAGACTGTGTATATCCCTCTATTAAGACTTTATTTCAGCGTATTTCCCTAACAGCACAGCCAGTCGGTGTGTAGTCACTGTGACGTCTCGTGACGTCACATACAATCACGGTGCTATTAGGGTTGGGATCTTTTTGACTCACGTTATCGCAACTTTTATCTAAAATTTCCATTATCAACTAGTACATAGTTCTCACTCCAAAAACAATATTTCATGTGATCCGGATCAGTGGCCTAATTTTCTGTATCTAATATTTTTCTGTGTATCATAATTAATTCGATTTTAAAGATATAAATATGATTTTTTCTTTCCTAATAATCTTGTCGAATTAGAAATATAAATGTTCAAATTGACGACATTTGTCTGTAGAGGTTCTAAAAGAATTAAAAAAAGCAACGTTTTGTGAAAGTAAACTGTCGGATGTTTTTCTTAATATAGTATATTTTCCTGCTTTAAACATTTCATTCTATTTTAATTCATATTCTAATTTAAACATTTCATTCTATTCATATAGCGTACTTTTCTCAAAGAGATAATGTATTTTCAGCGTCTTAATTTTAGGACATCCTGCATAAACATATGTATAAATTTAACTTACTAATTAAAAATAATAATAAATTTGTTGCTTATTTTATTTACATAAAGTATTCTGTACATTGTGTTGAATGTGCATCAACGAACTTTAATGTATACAGTAGATAAGCTGCTTAATCTAATATCAGCTGTATAAGTATTTAAGTTTTTTGTGCTTAATATTCTTAGTGATATTGTTTATAATTCATTATATTTTTGCTCGTTATTCATTCTTGATGTTAATATTCCTCGTGTAAATAATTACAGCCTCTGTAGAAATATACAAAATATATTTTTAAAAACCAAAACATTGTATATTTTGTTATACTACAAATCTATTATTCGTGAAATAAATGAATCAGCTATATATCATTTCATGATAAAAACAATTGTAACATTAAAACGTTTAAACAAAAAAATAAAAAAATAAATAAACGAATAATCCGTTCTTTTATTACAATTTAAGATAACGTAAAAACTGTTTTTATAATTAGACAGTCTCTCTCTTTGCCTTTATTTTTTATTTGTATTTATTTATTTATTTTGTATTTATTTTTTTAAGTTCAATATTATGCTAAATTTTTATCTTCAAATATAAATATTTGTTTAAACAATAATTATGTAACCTTTAAATATCTGCTTTTTCAAAACATCTTTGGTTAAATTTGTACATTAAATAGCTACATTCTTTGTCTAGATGAAAATAAATTTAATATTTGGCATTCTACTTCCTTTTGAAAACTTCTATTGTTTGATATGTAACTTTAATTTTTGTTTAAACAAATGTAAATCTCAGTATAAGTGCAAAATAAAAATAAATAAATGAAACATTTTGTATTTATAGAAGGAAAAAAAAAAAAGTAATATTAAATGTAGTAAACTGCTATGTACTTTTTCTCATAAATCTGCAATAAGAAAAAGTAAAAAAAAGAAAAAAAGCTTAATATCTGTTTAAGCTAAATAAAATTCATATATTCAGAATGTTGTTTATTTTCAAATGTGCTAAAAAATAATAAGAATAATATAAATTACAAAAAACATTTGAAAACATTTAAATTTTGTGTACGTCAACTTTTTGTCATTGTGATTTTATAAATCACATTTTCAAACCTATAATCTAAGTCTGAGTGCGTTAGTATTTAACTATTTGCATATCAAATGTGGTAAAACGACAATTTAGGTTTTCGAACTTGTCATATATTAAGTACGGAAGCAGAAAGATAAATAAATAAATGTGTCTACAAATACGACTAATTATGTCATTTATTTACCACCGATTACAAGGTTATCTTTTGAAAATAACATCAGGCAGAAGACCTCTATTTACATCGATGCTTTGTTGCAAATACTTTTTGAAGTTGTCGTACACAAGCCACCATAGGTCTTCATCAATGACTGCAAAATGATCACGCAGCATGATCACATTTTTAAACCTATAATCTAAGTCTGAGTGCGTTAGTATTTAACTATTTGCATATCAAATGTGGTAAAACGACAATTCAGGTTTTGTCATATATTAAGTACGGAAGCAGAAAGATAAATAAATAAATGTGTCTACAAATACGACTAATTATGTCATTTATTTACCACCGATTACAAGGTTATCTTTTGAAAATAACATCAGGCAGATGACCTCTATTTACATCGATGTTGCAAATACTTTTTGAAGTTGTCGTACACAATCCACCATAGGTCCTCATCAATGACTGCAGCATGATCACGTATACCTTGATGAGTTGGCACGGATCCAACTGACTGAATTTGCTAGACTATAAAAAATATGTCCTATTTCTGCCAGAATTTTTCTGTAATTTCAGAAAATACGTTCTAACAACGTAATTTTTTCGTAAATTACGCATATTTTCTCAAATTACAGAGAATTTCTTGCAGCAAATAGGACATATTTTTTACAGTGTACAATTGATGATGACTTATGGTGTCGCGGTTACGAAAGCTTCAAGAAAAGTTTGCAACAATGCTTTGATAGAAAGAAGTAAATGAAATGCATCTGCCTGAGTAGCGCACAAGCAAAAAAAAAAAAAAAAAAAAAAAAAAAAATCCATCGCTTGCAAAAAAATGTGTTATATTCCACAAATATTGTTTTATTTTTTATTTATTTTTTTTTTTTTTTTTTAATGTAATGATGATATTGTTAAATAAAAACTGTTTTAGGATTAATCTCAATGAAATTGTATTAGAATTTCAAACTGATTCAAAATTACTTTACACTTAATTGTTTGGAAAAGTAGAAAAAAAAAAAAAAAGATGAAAATACAATATTTAAGAAAACAAGAAAGAAAGCAATGAATATATTTACATATACTTAGATTTGTATACACGTATGAAGATCACTTTAGAATTTAGTATGTCCTCCATCAGTTGTGATAACAGTCTTGTAGCGGTCCGACATAGAAGGTATCAACTTCTGAATTTAATCCTGTCTAATTACATAAAACCAGACCCTAATAATGTTTACCTGTATTTTTTCTTTGTAGCAGGCTTCTTGACAGCATTTTTCGTCCCATTAGATGTCAACAATTTTCAATGGGATTCAGGTCAGAACTATTCTCAGGACATTCTGAAACTGTAATGCTAGATTTTTTTCTGATAGGCCTACACCTAAAAATGGAGGAGATTTGGAGGAAAATACTTCTCTAATAACCGTAATATTGTGGAGAAAAAAACTTGTAAATTAGGCAACAAAATCATCTAAATCTTAGTTGGATTAAATTTACCAATTTTGCTGTTTGACAGTTTCCCGAATCTTGTTGAAAAATGCAATTTCCTGCACATTTCAAATGTCCTCCAAGACTTTGGAATAAACGGATTCGTATCAAGCAAAGTGGTTGTACGCCTGAAATTTATTACTAGACTCTGCCCCTGTCATACAGTGAAATTGGTAAATACTGTCCAGCCTTTATATGGTGGTTTTTTATTGCCTAATTTTACAATTTTTCATCTCCACAACATCATAGATATTTTAAAAGTTATTTTTTTTTCTATTTTTCTCCGTTTAGATGCAAGCCTATTGGAAAAAAAATCTCGCATTAAAGTTTACGACTGGCCTGAGAATCGTACAGACCTGAGTCCTGTCGAAAATTGTTGAAGTATAATGGGCATGAAAATTGCTGCTAAGAAGCTTTCTACTAAGATAGTACTGCAGGTAAGCTTTAGTACGCTAATTCCATGAAATTAACCAAGATTACATTTAGATATTGATATTTTCTAGGCTGGGCAATTGCAAGGCTGTCATCGCAGCTCGTGGAGGATCTACTAAATATTGAAGGGATCCTTATGGATGTACAGTCGGGGAAAAAAAAAAACGCAACACCCGCTGCAATTTCGTTCCTAATTGACGCAGGAACATCTGATAGACATCATTCAACAGAAAATTAAAAGCACTTTCTGAATATGTCGTCAAAATTAGGGGTCATCTACATATTGAAATGAGCGCCAACTTTGATTTTTTCAATAGCAACACCAAATTTTGACTTCATTTTCGAATTTCTGAGAGTCTGGCAGTGCGGAAAAGTATACTGTTTATATACTTTATGTTTAATATTTATAGAGTTATAATCAAAAATGTGTTAGGGGGTTATCTATAAATGTAGAAAAATAAAATTAAGATCCTATAAGATTTATGGAAAATTTTAATGTTTCACACCGGAAATCTTTCAGGAAAAAAATATTTATAGAAATTAATAAAACGCTGCCTCTTTTTCCAGTTCCTTAATTATCTTGAATTCAATTTATTTAGATTTGTATATACTTCAGTACTTTTTTAGATAATTTTAGGTCTATTTAAATACATTACACTTGCGATTAGGTTATACAGTACTCTTTGAAAAAAGTGCAATATTTTTCAAGTAAAAGTGTCTATTATGGCTGTACTGATCACCAATAAAGCTTAAATTTTCTTTCGTAGGTGTAACATAATATGCGAAATGAAAGAATATAGATATAGATATATACAACAACGCATAAACTAAATCTTTTCTTATAAATTATTGTAAGGGTCCATGAAGTAAATATTAAACAATTTTAATCGCACTTACCAGTTTTGGGTCAGTTGAACTCTTTGGAACTGTACGATTCGTTTTATAATTTCTATGAAAATATAATTTCTTAATTAACCCTTTCGCGACTGCTTACATAGATTCACGACATTTGAAAATCTGTATCCTTATCAGTGGGCGTTTCTTTCTTAATCTGGTGTTACACATTTCTTAAGTGTGTACCCTGTGTTCATATTTTTGCAGTAAAATATACTATGGATAGAATCGGTATATTGATTAGAAAGAATATAATTATATATGTATATCCATTTGTAATATAATTGTGAATACAGAAAATTTGTCCTGAAATATTTTATTTTGAGAGTATATACGCCCGTAGGCGGGTCTTACTGTCAAAAAGATAAAATCCTGCAGTCGCAAAAATTGTTAAAATATGTTTATAAAAGTTAAAGTATGTTTTTAAAAATGTATAGAGTTAAAATATATTAATAAAATTTTAAGACTAAAGTGTCCTTAAGATAATAATCGTCACCCAACAAAATAAATAAATAAGTAAATAAATAAAATAAAATAAAATAAAGCAATATATGAAGCAAATGATTAAGCCTTTTTTAACTATGACGGTAGTTAAGAAACGACTTTACAAGTCTGTCTTGCAAACTAATAAAACTTACAAACTAATTCCATTCGTTTTTTATATTTGAAAATTTCACATTAAACCTATTTTTCTATTTAAAACAGTAAACCCCGCCTATTTAGTTAATTTTTTTTCTTCTAGTGTTTGTTTAAAAGATTCAAAATTTATCATCAATTAATCGATTAAGTGCATATTTTTGTCAACATAAAATAAGGGGTTTAACACGAATATTCAATGTCACATTAACTTTTCTTTCGTGTATTGTTTTGTTTTGAAGAACGATGAAGGCGGGGCTTGTCTTCTTTAGAAAACAGGAATTCTTGATGCTAACACTAATGTCTAAAAATCATCATTTTTGTTTCATTTCTTTGCGTTTGACGTTGTTGTTATATAATTTGACCCGTAAATAAAAAATAAAAATATTTTGTTTAATTTTCTTTGTTATTTTTTAAGATTTGATTCGTTATCTCATGCAAAACTTTATAAGAAACCACTTCAAAAGAAAGATTTATTTATATCTCGAAAACTAATAACTGGAATGAGCTGCAAATTTGCACATCCATATTTTTCAGCATTAGGATTCATTTTATGTAAAAATTACTATAGGTCATAATTCATAATTTTTATGAATATGAATTTATTAATATTTTTCAGAATTAAAAATATTTTTCAGAATCAAAAGTAATGATGGATTATGTTTGGGTTTCTTCACTGTATCTCGTAAAAAAAAAATTATATCGATCAAGTTATTTTTTGTGAAGATATTAATAAAAGTTTGAAATATGAATTTAACATTAGCACCTTCAAACTTTGAACGCTTATAACTCTGTGAAAAAATTCGTAAAATATACAACCAATATACTTTTTTGCGTTGTCGCGATCCCAGGAATCCAAATATAAAATACAAATAGGGCGTTACCATTGAAAAAATCAAAGTTGGTGTGCGTTTTAATATGTAGACGACCCCCAATTCAAAATTTCAGTTCATTTTCTGAAACTACTCACAATTCCCCGTCGAATGATACCTATTACATTTTCCTACACCGATTATCAACGAAGTTACGTTGAGTGTTGCGTTTTTTTTTTCCCCGACTGTACATACATCTAAGTATGTGTAATATGACATGAAATATGCAGAATTTACATCAACTACAGAATTTTTTTATATACTGCTTTGCACCAAGTTTTCTTAAATTTTGCACATTTATTTTTTCTTTATTTTTCTTTATTTTTCTTTTTCTTTTCTTTTTTTTTTTTTTTTTTTTTTTTTGTAATTATAAGATTTGATTGAGATTAATCCAACAACTTTTTGTAATCGTCACAATATCATCATTGCATAAAACACATTCAGGAAAAGCATTATTTGCATACTTTTTCACTTTTTCGCAGGTGATGTGATGTACGTCACTGTAGTAAAAAAAAAAAAAAAAAAAAAATGTAATCAGTAGTAAGTAAATTGCATACTTGGTCGATATAATATTGACAAATTGAAAAATGTCATTTGGTTCACACCGCCCTATGTATATTTAATATTTTACAAAATATAGTTTAAATTACACAAAAATTAGAAAAATCTTAAGAAAGTACTAAAAATTATATTACTTATTGGCATGATATATTGTGTTTTATATCATACTGGAAATTTAAACATTGCTTTAAATCTGCGGTAAAAAGTAATGCACGAATTTTTATTTGATACCATTGCTGCATATTTTTAAATAGAATGTAATATAAAAGAATTAAAAAAAAATAGTTTTTAAATGTAGGTAGTAACAAACTATATTAAATCCGTCACAAATGTTTATATATTATACGAATTAAATTACTGAGAGAATGATTAAATTTATCGTTTTTGTTTGTTAAATCTATTTTCCGAAATATTGAGTAAAACGTTTCACGTTTTTTTTTTTTTTTTTTTTTTTTTTTTTTTTTTTTATGCTGTATATTTATATAGAAGTAATTTATTTCAATATGTTTAAATTTCTTAATTTAATGCTTCATGTCCTTAACTTTAACTGTATTTAAATCTGTAAGAAACACAATATCTCCAAATTTGTATATTAAAATAAAATTGAATAAGCTGTAATATAATTTTGTTACATCTGTATAGATTTTTGAAAAACATCAACCAATTAAATTGTTATTATTATTATTTATCATATTGAACCATTATTATTTTTAAACGTATTTTATGTTATTAGGATACATGCCTAAGTTGTATACGATTTTGAATTTTCAAAATATTTTTTATTGTTTTATGAAATGTTAACTGTTTCACAGTTTGTAGTGTCTTTTATTTTCATATATATAATTTACGTATTGATTCAGAAGTACTTCTGTTATTGTGATTTTTTTTAACAAGATATGAGGAATTACTATTACAATAGCCGAAAAATATTACTGTCATTTATGTATAATTGTATTACTAAGAATATCACAGTAAGTCTTTCATAAGTCATAAATTTGGCATTATATTGGTATTAAACGAAATTCCAAAATTAATTTAGGACAATAAAGATAATTCATTTCGTTCCCGTAGTTTATAAATACTTGCAAACTGTATAATTCCCGTTAAAGTAATCTTTCAAAAACATCTCATAATGCATAGGACAAAGTTTGAATGACCATGTACTAACTAATAGTGTTTTTTATAACATTTTTAGGGGAATACATGTTATAATATATTTCAATACCATACATCAGTTTCAAGAGAATGTAAAAGTATGAGCTCAGAAAGACGGACAAAGAGAATAATGAAGCAAAGTTATAAACTCTACAACACTTTTAAACATTTTTTAGAAAGTATTGACAAATATATTTTATTTAAATTTTAAATAAAATTATGTAAAATCAGCAAAATTTATTGTTAATTTTTTTTATTTTATAATATTGTACAAACGTTTAATCTCTTATCTTCTTGAGACCCAAGATCGTATTTTAGTGCACATTTTACCAAAATTCATATTATTGCTCCCTATTGGACTAGAAAACACTACACATATCAATTTATAGTAGAACTTGGATAATTCAAAGTTGTAGCAACCAGAGAAAAGTTCGAAATATCCAAAAATTCGAATTACATGTACTATTTTGTCAAAAAAAGTGATAAATTAAAATAATTAAAACTCTACGATCAAAGATTTAACACATAAACTTTATATCTAAGAATACTGCTACATTACCCCTTTACCCTCCCCCACCCCATTAAATCAACATTTTTTACGAGCTTAATTATTCAACACTTTTTAAAAATAGCCAAATAATTTATATTTCTTTTTCAAGTATAATCTTTGTGTCATAGCATATGACCTGATACAAAAATAGAATCTTCTACATTACACATGACTTTCAATTCACAAAAACCTTGAAGCTCATATATATGCACCATATCTTCTGGTGCACTAGCTAGGGGCTTCTCTTGTATTTCATTCTCATGTAATGCATAGAAATACATTAAAAATGATTTAACTTTTGAAAGACTGTTAAAATGGATAATGCATTTCAGATGAGTAAAATCTCGGGAACAATTTTTATTGTAATATTTTAAAGGTGATCGCAAGAAAAATTCGAATTATCCACGATTTTTTAACATTACTTTAAAACAAAATTAAAGGGACCGTGTAAAATATTCGAATTATCCAAAATTTCGAATTAAACAAGTTCGAATTATTCAAGTTTCACTGTATTTTTAAATTTTAAAAATACATTGTTTTTTTATATGTCTAATAGAATGGGCATTGAGTCTTAGGATGGTAAAAAATCTTCTTAAGATTTATATGAATCTTAATCTAAAATTCCGATTATTAAACACAAAATATTGACAAAAACATTAATTAGATATAAAAACATTGAAAGAAAAAATATTAGATACAAAATATTAGTAATAACATTAATTTCTTCCTTTGAGAAGCTCTTTGAATTTGTAAACTGAAAATTTCCCCTATTTTTCCCAATTCTCTTTATCATTAATGTCGAAGATCTAGCATATCACCATGAATAATTGCCTTCAATATTTTTTCAGTATCTTCCTTTGCATCTAAATAGCACCTATTTTCAAATATTTGTACAAAAGAATGACCTGTTAGAATTTTTTTTTTTGTTTCAAAAAAAGTTTAACTATCTTTCAATATATTTTTTTTATATACAAGAAATAATTTTTATCAATCGTACACAGTCAATAGAATTAATTTTTATCGAAGAAAATAGAGATTTTATAAAATGTTGAATTTAAAATTCATTTTAATACATAATATTTTAAAATAATGCCTAATTAAAAATTTAATTAATTAAATTAAGTTGGTACAAATTATGCACTAATATAAATTTTTTTAATTAAATTTTAAAATCGTTTTTTTTTATTATATATAAATTATATTTTAGGTACAATTAATCAAATTGCCAAAATTCACTTAATTTCTACAGTGCATTACTTCAAAATAAGCTCCAAATGAGTATATATATATATATATATATATATTTGGGGGGGGGGGGGTATAATATTTCAAGTAATATTTAATTATTATTTAAATAATTATAAGAAATAATATTATATCAAATTAGTTACAGAAATACATTAACTATTTTTGTATCTATTTTTAAATTTTTATCGAATTTTTGACACTTTTTATTAAAAATGAATGTTTTCCTACAGTGTCCAAAAAATTATCTACTATGATTGGAAACAACAGACAAAGGCCCAACGTCCAATACAATGGACACGTAAGAAAATGTCTGTGTTTTCCTAAATTATGCATAGAAATACATTAAAAATGATTTAACTTTATTACTGAAACATTTTAAATTAATAATTTTTTGCACTGGTTTCAAAATTCTATAAAACATATATATGAAAATTTAGTTAAAATTCAGCACCCATCTTCAACAGTCTTTCTCCTGCTAGTCGCCATTTTCAAGTGATAAAAATTCAAATTTCTTTGTGCTTAATTTGCTATTTTGATGTACTAGACGAGCGAATCATGCAAGAGGAGGATGTCAGCAGAATTAATCAGCTATGATGGAAAACTTAATTTGGGAAAACGATTCAACATCAATGAAACAATTTCCTTTCATAAAATCCGAGTGTTTGCTTCAAGCTGCTTGAGGTAACAGTCCTATAGATTTCTTTTATCATTTTTTGACCGACTGTATCTTGGTGGAAATAGTTGCTGAAACTAATGATTATCACATAAAGTACTTTTTCACCGTGAAAAAACATTCTATCATGAATGCCTGGAAGGACGCCACAAAAGTGGATCTCTTGACATTTGTGGGATTAATCTTACATATGGGAACTATACGAATGAACTGTATACAATATTATTGGAAAAGAGATATACTGTTTGGTTTACATGCATTTTCAAAAAGCATGAGCAGGAATCTTTTTTTTTTTTTTTTACTGAGGGCGTTGCATCTGAAAAATCCCAGAGCATAATACAGAACCTCCGAACGATCGAGTGTATGAAATAACAAATATGGTGAATTTGTTCAAAGTGCGAGTATCTTAAATATACTACCCAAGATTAGTTTAGATGAGTCAATGGTATCGTGGCTTGGACGGCTTATATTCAGACAGTATATACAATGATAAAAGTCATAAATATGACATCAAGTTGTACATGATCACAATCCTTCATGATATGGTTTTGAAATTTACGGTATATACAGGTATGTTTAATGAATCTGGTGTAAAAGAACATGCACAAAAAGTCCCTATGAATTTACATGAGAGAACGCTGGATGTAGTACATAGCGTATTTATGGACAATTATTATAACAGCTATGAACTGACAAAATGTGTTGCTGATAGAAAAACTCATTGCACTAGGTTAATCAGAAAGAACAGGAAGACACTTCCGAAAGAGGTAAACGAAAAAAAACTGAAGAAAGAGCAAACGGCAAACTGTAGCAAAGTATGCTAATGGTGTGATAATTGCAAATTGGCAGGATAAGAGAAACGTCAGTTACATTTCCAATGAATATAAAAAATGATATGGTAGAACAAAAAAAAAAAAAAAAAAAAAAAAAAAAAAAAAAAAGCGAAATTAAATCAAAGCCTCTAACTGAAATTCAATATAATAAATTTATGGCAGATATTGATAAGCAAGATCACTTGCTTCCTTGTAATCCTTGTGAGAGAAATCAATGAGGTGGCCCACGAAAATATTTGTGCACATTTTGCAACTGATGATTAACAATTTCCACTTTATCTATAATAAGTTTCCAATGAAAATACATCACTGTATTACTATCGTTTATCCGTGATACGAAGTTTACTGAAACTTGCTCCTGTGTGTGATCAATCAGATTCTGAACATATGTTGAATACGCGGAAACCCTTGCAAAAAAAAAAAAAAAAAAAAAAAAAATTGTTATCAGTAGTAAGTAAATTGTATACTTGGTCAATATAATATTGACAAATTGAAAAATGTCATTTGGTTCACACCGCCCTATGTAGATTTAATATTTTACAAAATATAGTTTAAATTACACAAAAATTAGAAAAATCTTAAGAAAGTTCTAAAAATTATATTACTTATTGGCATGATATATTGTGTTTTATATCATACGGGAAATTTAAACATTGCTTTAAATCTGCGGTAAAAAGTAATGCACTAATTTTTATTTGATACCATTGCTGCATATTTTTAAATCGAATGCAATATAAAAGAATTAAAAAAAAAAATAGTTTTTAAATGTAGGTAGTAACAAACTATATTAAATCCGTCACGAATGTTTATATATTGTACGAATTAAATTACAGAGAGAATGATTAAATTTATCGTTTTTGTTTGTTAAATCTATTTTCCGAAATATTGAGTAAAACTTTTCACGTTTTTTATTTATTTATTTATTTATTTGTTTATTTATTTATTTATTATTTTTTTATGCTGTATATTTATATAGAAGTAATTTATTTCAACATGTTTAAATTTCTTAATTTAATGCTTCATGTCCTTAACTTTAACTGTATTTAAATCTGTAAGAAACACAATATCTCCAAATTTGTATATTAAAATAAAATTGAATTAGCTGTAATATTATTTGTTACATCTGTATAGATTTTTGAAAAACATCAACCAATTAAATTGTTATTATTATTATTTATCATATTGAACCATTATTATTTTTAAAGGTATTTTATGTTATTAGGATACATGCCTAAGTTGTATACGATTTTGAATTTTCAAAATATTTTTTATTGTTTTATGAAATGTTAACTGTTTCACAGTTTGTAGTGTCTTTTATTTTCATATATATAATTTACGTATTGATTCAGAAGTACTTCTGTTATTGTGATTTTTTTAAACAAGATATGAGGAATTACTATTACATCTCAGCAAAAAATAAACTGCAGTTTATTCGAAGGTAATTGGGACAAGAAACTACAAACAAACTGCAGTTTGTATTAAAAATTGCAGAAAAACTGCAGTTTGGAAGCAAAAAGTGTGCAGATAAACATATGTTTTACCTAAAACTGTTCATTGTCCCAATTACCTTCAGATTAACTACAGTTTTGTGCAGGTTTGAATTTTTTATGTAGTTTTTCTTCAGGTTTTTTTTGGCAGCCGAAAAATAATACTGTCATTTATATATAATTGTATTACTAAGAATATCACAGTAAGTCTTTCATAAGTCATAAATTTGGCATTATATTGGTATTAAACGAAATTCCAAAATTAATTTAGGACAATAAAGATAATTCATTTCGTTCACGTAGTTTATAAATACTTGAAAACTGTATAATTCCCGTTAAAGTAATCTTTCAAAAACATGTCATAATGCATAGGACAAAGTTTGAATGACCATGTACTAACTAATAGTGTTTTTTATAACATTTTTGGGGGAATACATGTTATAATATATCTCAATACCATACATCAGTTTCAAGAGAATGTAAAAGTATGAACTCAGAAAGACGGACAAAGAAAATAATGAAGCAAAGTTATAAACTCTACAACACTTTTAAAAAATTTTTTAGAAAGTATTGACAAATATATTTTATTTATATTTTAAATAAAATTATGTAAAATCAGCAAAATTTATTGTTAATTTTTTTTTATTTTATAATCTTGTACAAACGTTTAATCTCTTATCTTCTTGAGACCCAAGATCGTAATTTAGTGCAAATTTTACCGAAATTCATATTATTGCTCCCTATTGGACTAGAAAACACTACACATATCAATTGATAGTAGAACTTGGATAATTCAAAGTTGTAGGGACCAGAGAAAAGTTCGAAATATCCAAAAATTCGAATTACATGTACTATTTTGTCAAAAAAAGTGATAAATTAAAATAATTAAAACTCTACGATCAAAGATTTAACACATAAACTTTATATCTAAGAATACTGCTACATTACCCCTTTACCCTCCCCCACCCCATTAAATCAACATTTTTTACGAGCTTAATTATTCAACACTTTTTAAAAATAGCCAAATAATTTATATTTCTTTTTCAAGTATAATCTTTGTGTCATAGCATATGACCTGATACAAAAATAGAATCTTCTACATTACACATGACTTTCAATTCACAAAAACCTTGAAGTTCATATATATGCACCATATCTTCTGATGCACTAGCTAGGGGCTTCTCTTGTATTTCCTTATCCTTCTTTTGAAAGACTGTTAAAATGGATAATGCATTTCAGATGAGTAAAATCGCGGGAACAATTTTTATTGTAATATTTTAAAGGTGATCGCAAGAAAAATTCGAATTATCCACGATTTTTTAACATTACTTTAAAACAAAATTAAAGGGACCGTGTAAAATATTCGAATTATCCAAAATTTCGAATTAAACAAGTTCGAATTATTCAAGTTTCACTGTATTTTTAAATTTTAAAAATACATTGTTTTTTTATATGTCTAATAGAATGGGCATTGAGTCTTAGGATGGTAAAAAATCTTCTTAAGATTTATATGAATCTTAATCTAAAATTCCGATTATTAAACACAAAATATTGACCAAAACATTAATTAGACATAAAAACATTGAAAGAAAAAAATATTAGATACAAAATATTAGTAATAACATTAATTTCTTCCTTTGAGAAACTCTTTGAATTTGTAAACTGAAAATTTCCCCTATTTTTCCCAATTCTCTTTATCATTAATGTCGAAGATCTAGCATGTCACCATGAATAATTGCCTTCAATATTTTTTCAGCATCTTCCTTTGCATCTAAATAGCACCTATTTTCAAATATTTGTACAAAAGAATGACCTGTTAGAAATTTTTTTTTGTTTCAAAAAAAGTTTGACTATCTTTCAATATATATATTTTTTTTATATATATACAAGAAATAATTTTTATCAATCGTACACAGTCAATAGAATTAATTTTTATCGAAGAAAATAGAGATTTTATAAAATGTTGAATTTAAAATTCATTTTAATACATAATATTTTAAAATAATGCCTAATTAAAAATTTAATTAATTAAATTAAGTTGGTACAAATTATGCACTAATATAAATTTTTTTAATTAAATTTTAAAATCGTTTTTTTTTATTATATATAAATTATATTTTAGGTACAATTAATCAAATTGCCAAAATTCACTTAATTTCTACAGTGCATTACTTCAAAATAAGCTCCAAATGAGTATATATATATATATATATATATTTGGGGGGGGGGGGTATAATATTTCAAGTAATATTTAATTATTATTTAAATAATTATAAGAAATAATATTATATCAAATTAGTTACAGAAATACATTAACTATTTTTGTATCTATTTTTAAATTTTTATCGAATTTTTGACACTTTTTATTAAAAATGAATGTTTTCCTACAGTGTCCAAAAAATTATCTACTATGATTGGAAACAACAGACAAAGGCCCAACGTCCAATACAATGGACACGTAAGAAAATGTCTGTGTTTTCCTAAATTATGCATAGAAATACATTAAAAATGATTTAACTTTATTACTGAAACATTTTAAATTAATAATTTTTTGCACTGGTTTCAAAATTCTATAAAACATATATATGAAAATTTAGTTAAAATTCAGCACCCATCTTCAACAGTCTTTCTCCTGCTAGTCGCCATTTTCAAGTGATAAAAATTCAAATTTCTTTGTGCTTAATTTGCTATTTTGATGTACTAGACGAGCGAATCATGCAAGAGGAGGATGTCAGCAGAATTAATCAGCTATGATGGAAAACTTAATTTGGGAAAACGATTCAACATCAATGAAACAATTTCCTTTCATAAAATCCGAGTGTTTGCTTCAAGCTGCTTGAGGTAACAGTCCTATAGATTTCTTTTATCATTTTTTGACCGACTGTATCTTGGTGGAAATAGTTGCTGAAACTAATGATTATCACATAAAGTACTTTTTCACCGTGAAAAAAAAATTCTATCATGAATGCCTGGAAGGACGCCACAAAAGTGGATCTCTTGATATTTGTGGGATTGATCTTACATATGGGAACTATACGAATGAACTGTATACAATATTATTGGAAAAGAGATATACTGTTTGGTTTACATGCATTTTCAAAAAGCATGAGCAGGAATCTTTTTTTTTTTTTTTTTTTTTTTTTTTTTTTACTGAGGGCGTTGCATCAGAAAAATCCCAGAGCATAATACAGAACCTCCGAACGATCGAGTGTATGAAATAACAAATATGGTGAATTTGTTCAAAGTGCGAGTATCTTAAATATACTACCCAAGATTAGTTTAGATGAATCAATGGTATCGTGGCTTGGACGGCTTATATTCAGACAGTATATACAATGATAAAAGTCATAAATATGATATCAAGTTGTACATGATCACAATCCTTCATGATATGGTTTTGAAATTTATGGTATATACAGGTATGTTGGATGAATCTGGTGTAAAAGAACATGCACAAAAAGTCCTTATGAATTTACATGAGAGAACGCTGGATGTAGTACATAGCGTATTTATGAACAATTATTATAACAGCTATGAACTGACAAAATGTGTTGCTGATAGAAAAACTCATTGCACTAGGTTAATCAGAAAGAACAGGAAGACATTTCCGAAAGAGGTAAACGAAAAAAAAACTGAAGAAAGAGCAAACGGCAAACTGTAGCAAAGTATGCTAATGGTGTGATAATTGCAAAGTGGCAGGATAAGAGAAACGTCAGTTACATTTCCAATGAATATAAAAAATGATATGGTAGAACAAAAAAAAAAAAAAAAAAAAAAAAAAAGCGAAATTAAATCAAAGCCTCTAACTGAAATTCAATACAATAAATTTATGGCAGGTATTGATAAGCAAGATCACTTGCTTCCTTATAATCCTTGTGAGAGAAATCAATGAGGTGGCCCACGAAAATATTTGTGCACATTTTGCAACTGATGATTAACAGTTTCCACTTTATCTATAATAAGTATTCCAATGAAAATGCATCACTGTATTACTATCGTTTATCCGTGATACGAAGTTTACTGAAACTTGCTCCTGTGTGTGATCAATCAGATTCTGAACATATGTTGAATACGCGAAAACACTTGCAAAAAAAAAATAAATAAATAAAAAGAAGCCGTGCAATGTTAGAGCAAAAATAGATTGTGCAAACATAATACACAGAGAACATTCTAAATGTATCTTTTGTAATAATGCTATTGTAATTTTCTTATAATAAATTCATTTGTAAAATGTAAAGTCGGTAACAAAAGTCTCCGAACTCTAGCAAACATTCCTATATAAAAGAGCAAAAATTCCTATATAATACACTTAGTACAGTTTTGTTATATAACGCATTATCGAATCCTGTTTTTAGACTGATTAAGAACAGGATTCGACAAGGATTTATTTAACAAAACTGTATTAAGTGTACCTTTTATACAAAGGAATTTTTGATAGTGAATGTTGTAATACAGATTTATATAATAATAATAATAATAATAATAATAATAATAAAATGCGTACTGTCACTTACCTTTCTTATTTTGATTCACTTTTTGCATGCCGCGCGCCAGCGCATAATGTGTCATTCGGGGAAAATTTTGACATGTGGTGTATGATTTAAAATGCAAATAAATATTGTACTTAATCGCTGTTAAATTATTGCAAATAATAAAATATTAATTTTAGTGGAGTCAGAGAAGCATTATCACCATTTACTAAAGCAACACACGCTTCATGGACAATTGGTGTGATTGTATTATCTAAGTTTTAATTTTTATTTGTGCATAGTTACAAATTCGTAATTATTTCGTAATATTTTTAACTATATTTTATGAAGATTTTTTCTTTTGTTCTATGTATTTTTTAGATGATTTTTTTTTCTCCGACGCGTTTTTTTCCCCCTTAGATCGCCGAAAAGCTAGCTTTCTTACGCCGCTGGTGGAGGATTGCTATTCAGAACACGATGCAGAACGGTGTCATCCTGGTGATTTTCGAAATATTCTCTAAGGGACAGCTTAAAGTAAACTTTCCCCTTTGTAACAATACGCCACATCTCGCACTAGCGTGGGATAGGCAGCGAATGTGTTAAATCAATTGACACCTTTTCTATAACTATCTTCAAATATTAACATCGGCCCTTGGAGGATTGAACCCACAACCATCGTTATCAATATGACACTCTAAGCAAAATTCATAGAACATGCCGAAAAAAAGCTAACAAATACACTTAAAAAAGAATATTGTTCACGAATGCTTATAAAAATATTTTGAAATTAAAAAATTGCTTCACTTACAAAAGTGAAATATCTGTCTTTCGCTAGAATTTCCTTAGTGTTGAATCTTTAATTTCTTTATATCATATCTCTTCAAGAATAAATTTTTAATTAATGTATTTATGGCTCCACAATAAAAAGCTTCTACTGTAAAAAAAAAAAAAAAAAAAAAAAAAAAAAAAAAAAAGTTTTTTTTCCCCCTTAAATTTATATTTTTTGCTTTTCAGTTGCAAGAAAAAGCTTCTAAAAAGGTTAATCAAAAATATTTACAATACTGTGTAGATATTGAAGGTTTTTTTTTTTTTTTTTTTTTTTTTTTTTTTTTTAACGAATTGACACCTTTTCTATTTATTATCACTAAGAATTAACTCATCGGCCCTTGTAGGATCGAACCCACGACCATCGCGTTATCAGTATATGAAACTCTAATCAAAAGTCGTAGAACATGTTAGAAAGATCTGATGAATATATATATATTATATATTTATATATAATATTGTTCTCGAATGCTTTTTAAAGTATTTTGAATATTTAAGACTTTTCATCTCTTGCAAAAGTAAAATATCTATATTTCTCTTTAAAATTTTCTTATTGTTGAATATATATATATATATATTAATAGCCTGTCACTGCAAGAATATTTTTTTACTTTAAGCTTTTTATGGTTCCACAATAAAATGCTTCCTTTTTTTTTTTACTTAAAATTTTGTTTTGTACGGTTTAGTATATATATATATATATATATATATATAAAGGCATCTGAAAAAAAACTAATGATAATTTCTTAGGATTCTGTATAGAAAGGAAAATATTTTCTTTTATCAATTGACACTTTTCCATTAATTATCGGCAGCAAAGTAATATATCGGCCTTCGAGAATCGAACCCACGACCATCACGTTATAAATATGACTTTCTAACTAAGTGAGTTAACGAGTCACAATAAAAGCTGCTTACAATTATATTAAAGAGGAGGCGCCTTGTTTTTCAGCATGATACAAAGACACGATTAAGAAAATCCAATTTCGATCAAAAGTTTCTAATATATATATATATTGTGATTGATTTGTATATGTTTAGGATATATATGTATGCGTGCGTGTGTGTGTGTATTTTACTTTGTGCTTTTTTATAACTAAAAAAGTGTTTCTTTAAAAGCTTTTCAGGAAGTGTGTAGACAATGAAAATTTTCCTTTTATCAATTGGCACCTTTTCTATTAATTATCTGCAAAATTTACCACAACCACCCTTCGAGGATCGAACTCACGACCATCGCGTCATCAACATGACGCTCTAACCAATCGTGCCATCGAACGACAAAAAGGACGGCTTATATTTACTTTAATGTGGATGCGCCTTGTTTTTTTAGCGTGAGACGAAGACTCGAAGACGCGATGACATAATCCAATTTCAAAGAAAAGCTTCTAATAATATATCAAATAATTGTTGAATCATAGTTAACTTTGAAAACAAACGTAAAATATCTAATCTTCATAACTTTATTTTTTATTTATTTTATTCATTTTTTATTTATTTTTATTTTTTCGAAAACTGCGCTTCCAAATATTGGGCATGATCTTACAGAAAGTCAATCACGAAATACAGTCGGCAGCAAAATTATTTGACCGCTAGCAATAGTTCCTATGTAAAAAAGTACAGTTAATGCTGCTTTGTTAAATAAATTCTTGTCGAGTCGTAATATTAGTCAGCCTAAGGACTTGATTCGACACGGATTTATTTAACAAAACCGCATTAAGCGTACTTTTTTTTACATAGAATTATTGCTAGAGCTCGAAGAATTTTGCTGCCAACTCTATATCAAACATGTCAAATATTTATTGAAAATATTGCTTAATGTTTCTTAGCAAATTATATTTTATATTATGATTCATATACAAATTGTTTGCCTATATTTATAACACATCAATGGTTGTGATGTGATACATTCGAAGGGTTTAGGCCGGAGGTCGCGTACGTCGGCCTAGTCGTTCATATGTTTCCGTGGTGTTCTCAGTAACACAAGTAAACCAGCTGAGACCTCTGTGAACGGGATTCCTTAATTACATTTTACATTACGGACACCATTATTATCAACTGCCCATAGCTTTCACGAGAACACCTACACCTACAATTAGATTTTGCGAAAATTGTCTTCAAATAATATTAACGAATCAATAGTTTTATTCTTTTAAAGTTTCTGTAATTTATTTAATACTATTATTTGATGTAAATAATAACTCTTTAATACTATATCGCTAATGATAAAATATTTTCTTTTACTGTTTTTATTAAAATATTATACGTCTGTTACATGCAACACTTTACAGTTTTGTAATTTGAATTGGATATTTTAAAATTTCAATGCGTTTTATTATAACACATTTATTACATTATAATATAACAATTATTATATAACAATGATTACGCTCTGAATTTTTTTTTCTCAAATTTTACAATGAAAATTCCTTTAACATTTAAAATAAAACGTAAATAGAACAAATATTTAGCTCTTAATGTTCTTTTATTTAGCTACAGAAAAATATGTTTTCACATGGAGAAATAATAAACTATGAATATAAAGCTAAAAATGTATCATTTAAAAGTCTTATGTAATAATATAATAAAAGTGTTTATATTCAAGGTATTTAAAAAGCTTGAATTTAGAATGCATTTTTTTCTGATTATAACAAATAGTTTTAAAAATATATCAAGAATTTTTAAAATTTACATTAAAATACCTAACACAAATAGTTATTATATTTGTGTTATTTTTCTATAAATATTTAAAACTTAAATACAGTTTTATGATATTCTATATGATTTATAGTAACAATGGATTTTAATATATTTATTAAATTAGTATATTTTTAAAGTCATGTTTGTAAATTTAAATCGGTACAAATAAAAGTGTAAAAGCTAATCAAAGAATATTTTTAAATTCTTAAGGTCTTGAAAACTTAGCAATAATTTTTTTAACAAATAATTGAACCATAGACAAATGATTAATGGACCAGTACAAGAAATATATTTTTCGACAATATAAATAATTTACTTGGTGTTAAAGTTGAGGAATAAATATATAAATTTATACATGGGTAGTAATTGTGAGAAAAAGGCTTATATGTAGAGAGCAATAAATTATGAAAAAGATGGTCTATAAGCTCCAGATACATTTTAAACTTGAATATAAAATCAAGTAATTGATATACGAGAGTGCGATTTGTGCTACAATAATTCCTACAGTTAAGATTTTTTTTAAAGGAAATAAAAATAAATAACAATAATTGCAAATATTTATCATAGGTAGCGATGTAATCACGGTTCAGTTGAGTTGGGTTTGTTTTTGTCTAGTTTAAAGCATATTATTTGGAGTTTCAACTCCTGTAATTCATTTCCCTCCTGCAGATTATTTAAATAAGAACCAGCTAGATATTAGGTATTTTTCGAGAATTTGAATTTTATAAAGAGTTTTTCACATGCCGCGTAATTCATTTGAAGATCAAATTACTTCGACTAAAAGTTCTTTTTAGTGAAAAAGCTCTTTATGATTTCACAAATCTTAGTAAATAAACAAAATTATATTACAGATACAAGCTTATAAGGTTTTTTTTTTTTCCCACAAAAAAGGTCTTTTGGAGCGTGGTGGAAATAATTTGATCATCGAATTAATTACGCGGCATGTGAAAAACTTTTTATGAAATTTGAACTCTAAAATCTAGCTCGTTTTTTTTTCGACAATTTGCTTATATATATATATATATATATTTTCAAATGCATTTTTGGCAAAAGTTGCCCAATATATCTAGGTTTCAACCTATGTAATTTTTTTTCTATTTTTTGCGTATGCATAGTGAAAATGTTTGCAATAAAACTGCTCATACTTCATGAAATATTTTAGATATTTTAATTTCAATTGCAGCATAATATTTCAAAAATGTTTTTTTAATTTATCTGAAAGTGCGAATAACTTTTGTTTAAAACTTTGTATATTAAAATTAAAAAACGTGCTGAATTGTTTTTGTGTTTAAAATAAATGCTTATATCTCCGTTATTCAAAATGCTATCGTCACACAAATTCATCAACAAATTGTTGTGGGTCAGTGTTAACATACTCTAAAGTTACCGATCATTTCGTTCATTTAATGATATAGGGTGATCACAAACATTATTGATTTTGTTCCATTTGTTACCAACCTCCTAAATATTGCCTTAAACCAATCTTAACTAAAAATAATCAAGACCCCATTCTTTATATACCCCATTCTTTATATACTTATTGTTTTGAAACATTTAATCGAGAGCTAATTAAAAAAAAAAAAAAAAAAAAAAAAAAGTATCGTTTGCAAATTTTGCTAAACTTATGAGCATTAGTGTACTTTTAATATAAATCTACATTCAAATACTATACAAGTTTGTATAACAAACAGGCAACACCTTCATAGATTACACTGCGGAACAAAAAAAAATAAAAAAATCTGCGGCATTTATTTTGTTAATGGTTTTTGTAAACACTTGTATTAAACATACACAGTATGCATTTACTTTTTCTGGATTTACTCTGGTTCTTGAGATAAACGAAACACATAAAATCAATGAAAAAATTTAGACTACCCTCCTAAAGATCTATTAATTTGATTAACACCGCTAAATTTTATTATCTATTCACGTATATAGGTACAACAATTTTACGAATAAGCTATTAGATCTTGAAATTATCAGTCCGTGCCTTATTGTAAGTTTAAAAGTGCTTTTTGTCTTGAAAAATATGAGTTCGTTACGAAAACCTTGTGTTAACAACCCCAACAGTTTTTGTTATGTATGTGGCAAATTCTGTTTACAAAAGCAAAGAAAAAAGATCACGGAGTTTGTGATAAAAACCTACGAAGCATACTTTGGGAGAAAGCTTGCACAAAAGAATAAATATTAGGTGTCCAATATCGTCTGTAAGCCTTGTGTAGAATCTTTGCGATACTGGAGTCAAGGAAGCCGTAAAGCGCTTCAATTTGGAGTGCCGATGGTATGGACTGAACCTACTAATCACTTAAATGACTGTTACTTTTGTGAAGTGAATGTAAAAGGTATCAACCGGTATAAAAAACGTACTTGGGTTTATCCTAATGTGGAATCGGCTAAACACCCAGTATTGCACAGTGATGATTTGCCAATTCCAGTGTTTTCAGGACTATCTACTGCAAACTGTGATGATGATGAAATGTTAGAGGGATCGGACAATCAGACGAGCAGCAGTGAAAGTGAGTTCGAAGAAAGTAGACAGGGATTTTCTCAAGAAGAGCTCAATGACTTGGTTCGTGATTTGAATTTATCAAAGAAATCGGCCGAAATTCTTGCTTCGAGATTAAAAGAAAAACACTGTCTTCAACCTGGTGTTACCATTACATCCTTTAGGACCAGAGAGCAAGACCTCCTTCCTTACTTTACCGAAGAAGATAAGCTTGTATTTTGTATCAATGTTTCTGGACTCTTAAATTGTATGAGCCTTCCCGAATATAAGCATGAACATTGGAGGCTTTTTATAGATTGCTCAAAAAGAAGTCTGAAATGTGTATTGCCGCACAATGGAAATAAATTTGCTTCAGTTCTAATCGGTCATACTACCGAACTAAAAGAGGAATACCAAAATATTAAAATTGTTTTAGAAGAGATTTCGTACACAATACATCAGTGGTCAGTATGCGTCGACTTGAAGGTGGTGAATTTTTTATTAGGCCAGCAAGGTGGGTATACTAAATATCCCTGTTTCATATGTCTATGGGTTAGTCGCGCAAAAACAGAACATTGGATTAGGAAGGTCTGCCTTTGAGGGAGAATATGGAGGTAGGAAGAGCAAACGTGATTCATGAACCACTGACTAGCCGAGAGAATATCCTTCTTCCACCACTTCACATCAAGCTTGGGCTAATGAAACAGTTCATGAAAGCCCTTCATAAGACTGGTGACTGTTTTAAATATGTGTGTCAAAAATTTCCAGCCCTGAGTATGGAAAAATTAAAAGCAGACATCTTAGACTGACCGCAAATCCGTACTCTTATAAAAGATACTGTATTTATAAACCATATGACACAAATTGAATCTGAAGCATGGCTAACCTTTGTTTTAGTACTCAAACATTTTTTGGGGAATCAGAAAGCACCAGACTATGCAGAATTGGTTGCTAAAATGCCTCAAATTTTTCACATATTAGGAGTTACTATGAGCATTAAATTGCATTTTTTGCATAGCCATTTGGACAGATTCTCGGAAAATCTGGGCGATTACAGTGAGGAACAAGGAGAAAGATTCCACCAGGACATCAGGATAATGGAAGAAAGATACCAAGGTCAATGGAATCGCCACATGCTGGCAGACTACTGTTGGACTTTAATAAGGGATTGCCCTGAGCAAACCCATGACAAAAAAGCTTACAGAAAAAGTATTTTGTAATTTTTGTTTTAATTATTTGATGAACAGCATGTATATTTTTTGTTTTTATATCGTTCTTATAAAGGATCTTAATAAAAATATTTTTTCAATACGCATAGGTATTTTTATTTAGGTTTTTTTTCAGTGAAACGGCTAATAGTCTTTATCTCAAAAACTAGAGCCAATTTGACAAACCTAATAATTTTCTAGTATTCAGCACACTAGTCATATACAGAATATACTTTAAGCTACCATGCAGCAAAATGACTGTTCCCCAGTGTTATTTTCAAACCGCATTTACTGTAACGCTATTCAGAACGACTTGTTCAACAAACAAATTTTAAACTCATTAAAAGTATTTGCATTAAAAGAATGTTGCTCGCCAAATCGCGTGCACTTTTTGTCTTTTTGCGCCAAATATTCTAAAGTACTTTATTTTAATAATAATAATAATAATGATGATGATATTATTATTATTATTATTATTATTATTATTATTATTATTATTATTTTGTAGACATTTTAGTGGGATTCCGCCGATGAATTTGACTGATTTTGTATTACCTATGTAAGTAGTATCTCTGTAATTTTTTTCACAATATTTTGAGTATGCGCTTTAAGGAGACCTTCCTTCTTAGTTTCAGTAGAGAGAGAAAGAGTAATATCGTACTCCATCCTAATTGAATGCTTCAAATATATAAAATATTGCTTTTACTTAGTTTCAGCATGTCTTTATGTAAGTAAACAGCATGAATGGAAAATTTTGAAGTCTGCTCTCAAGGACAGACTTCACAGTCGCAACCAAATAATGGCACAAAACCCCCACTAGAATGTAAATTATTGGTTTAAATGAACGCAATTAACTTTTTTTTTTAAATTATTATTAATCTGGAAAAGTATTTCATAATCCTCAAAAGAAAAGTGGAGGATTTTTTTTTTTTTTTTTTTTTTTTTTTTTTTACGATTGATATATAGCTTAACGGATGATGCAAAAATGTAGTTTGACACAGTAACATCTAAGAGCTTGGGTCAGAATTTTCCGTATAAGGAGTAAGAAAAGAAAATTAAACAGGCTTTTTCTGATACAGCAGATAAGGGAAATTGGAGTTCGCTCCAGAGAACAAATATAACAATTTTGACCTCTTTACTTAACTTTCGTCATTCCTGTATCAAAGTAAACAAAGGGAACAGAGCAAGATAGATTTAACTCACAAGGAGAAAATTCCCATTATGTGTTTATTAGAAAATATTTTAGATGAAGTTTTTTTTTTTTTTTTTTTTTTTTTTTTTTTAATATATATATTCTATGGTTAATTAAAGTGTATGATCTGTTTAGTGAGACATTCGGCACAAGATAAGTATTTTAATGAGAGCTTTTTTTTTTTTTTTTTTTTTTTTTTCCTTTTTTCCGGAGTTTTTACACCAGTATTTTAGGGCGCACGCATTCTTTTCATTTCATATAATAAAATGAAACACTTCATTTAGAGGCAGCAATTTCTTCCCATACTTAAATTTGAATGAATTCTTGTAATGTTAGTGGACTTACCTCTTTCTTGTTCCCCTTTTACATATTTCCAGCTGCAAGAATGTCAGTGCAGCAGACTGATGAAAAACAACTTAACAATACTAGTTTTGTAACATTCCCTGTAATATTCTTTATATAAATAAAGATATACTGAAACGATTCAAAAACATGGCTATGAAATTATAAAAAGCAAGAAAATGAATACTTTGGAAGTGTTTTATACTGTAAAACAATTAATTTCATACGCGCATTTTGTTATTGTTTAGTGCATGTCATGATAAATTGAATCACTGGTATAAACTAAGCTGCTTTTTTTTTTTTTTTTTTTTTTTTTTTTTTTTTTTTTTAATGAGCTCTGGTACGATTCTTGCTGATTCTTATGTAAAATGATCTCCAGAATCCGAATATGGCTCCCATTTAGCCCAATCACCCACCGTTTTTTCGGGACACCACCCAATTCCCCAAATTTTATCAGTGTTCAGTAATTTTATAGCTATGAATTTGATTTGGAGAAAGAAAAGGAATTAATTAAATACTTAAAAACAAAAAAATATAATGTTTCATAAATGACATTAATAATAGATTAAAAATTTATTTTAAAAAATTAAAAAAAAATTTTTTTTTAATTTTTTGCATAGCCATTTGGACAGATTCTCGGAAAATCTGGGCGATTACAGTGAGGAACAAGGAGAAAGATTCCACCAGGACATCAGGATAATGGAAGAAAGATACCAAGGTCAATGGAATCGCCACATGCTGGCAGACTACTGTTGGACTTTAATAAGGGATTGCCCTGAGCAAACCCATGACAAAAAAGCTTACAGAAAAAGTATTTTGTAATTTTTGTTTTAATTATTTGATGAACAGCATGTATATTTTTTGTTTTTATATCGTTCTTATAAAGGATCTTAATAAAAATATTTTTTCAATACGCATAGGTATTTTTATTTAGGTTTTTTTCAGTGAAACGGCTAATAGTCTTTATCTCAAAAACTAGAGCCAATTTGACAAACCTAATAATTTTCTAGTATTCAGCACACTAGTCATATACAGAATATACTTTAAGCTACCATGCAGCAAAATGACTGTTCCCCAGTGTTATTTTCAAACCGCATTTACTGTAACGCTATTCAGAACGATTTGTTCAACAAACAATTTTTAAACTCATTAAAAGTATTTGCATTAAAAGAATGTTGCTCGCCAAATCGCGTGCACTTTTTGTCTTTTTGCGCCAAATATTCTAAAGTACTTTATTTTAATAATAATAATAATAATGATGATGATATTATTATTATTATTATTATTATTATTATTATTATTATTTTGTAGACATTTTAGTGGGATTCCGCCGATGAATTTGACTGATTTTGTATTACCTATGTAAGTAGTATCTCTGTAATTTTTTTCACAATATTTTGAGTATGCGCTTTAAGGAGACCTTCCTTCTTAGTTTCAGTAGAGAGAGAAAGAGTAATATCGTACTCCATCCTAATTGAATGCTTCAAATATATAAAATATTGCTTTTACTTAGTTTCAGCATGTCTTTATGTAAGTAAACAGCATGAATGGAAAATTTTGAAGTCTGCTCTCAAGGACAGACTTCACAGTCGCAACCAAATAATGGCACAAAACCCCCACTAGAATGTAAATTATTTGTTTAAATGAACGCAATTAACTTTTTTTTTTTAATTATTATTAATCTGGAAAAGTATTTCATAATCCTCAAAAGAAAAGTGGAGGATTTTTTTTTTTTTTTTCACGATTGATATATAGCTTAACGGATGATGCAAAAATGTAGTTTGACACAGTAACATCTAAGAGCTTGGGTCAGAATTTTCCGTATAAGGAGTAAGAAAAGAAAATTAAACAGGCTTTTTCTGATACAGCAGATAAAGGAAATTGGAGTTCGCTCCAGAGAACAAATATAACAATTTTGACCTCTTTACTTAACTTTCGTCATTCCTGTATCAAAGTAAACAAAGGGAACAGAGCAAGATAGATTTAACTCACAAGGAGAAAATTCCCATTATGTGTTTATTAGAAAATATTTTAGATGAAGTTTTTTTTTTTTTTTTTTTTTTTTTTTAATATATATATTCTATGGTTAATTAAAGTGTATGATCTGTTTAGTGAGACATTCGGCACAAGATAAGTATTTTAATGAGAGCTTTTTTTTTTTTTTTTTTTTTTTTTTTTCCTTTTTTCCGGAGTTTTTACACCAGTATTTTAGGGCGCACGCATTCTTTTCATTTCATATAATAAAATGAAACACTTCATTTAGAGGCAGCAAGTTCTTCCCATACTTAAATTTGAATGAATTCTTGTAATGTTAGTGGACTTACCTCTTTCTTGTTCCCCTTTTACATATTTCCAGCTGCAAGAATGTCAGTTCAGCAGACTGATGAAAAACAACTTAACAATACTAGTTTTGTAACATTCCCTGTAATATTCTTTATATAAATAAAGATATACTGAAACGATTCAAAAACATGGCTATGAAATTATAAAAAGCAAGAAAATGAATACTTTGGAAGTGTTTTATACTGTAAAACAATTAATTTCATACGCGCATTTTGTTATTGTTTAGTGCATGTCATGATAAATTGAATCACTGGTATAAACTAAGCTGCATTTTTTTTTTTTTTTTTTTTTTTTTTTTTTTAATGAGCTCTGGTACCATTCTTGCTGATTCTTATGTAAAATGATCTCCAGAATCCGAATATGGCTCCCATTTAGCCCAATCACCCACCGTTTTTTCGGGACACCACCCAATTCCCCAAATTTTATCAGTGTTCAGTAATTTTATAGCTATGAATTTGATTTGGAGAAAGAAAAGGAATTAATTAAATACTTAAAAACAAAAAAATATAATGTTTCATAAATGACATTAATAATAGATTAAAAAATTATGAGAAAGGTAAGACATAATTTCAGTAGCAAATTCCCCCCTAAATTTCCCCTTGCCGCAGATGTTCATGTTTTAGAATTTTCCAAGTCTGTAACCCCCGAGAAAATATTGAACAGTTAAAATACTCCCCCCCCCCCCCTAAAAATAAAATTTATAGCCGTAAAATTATCGAAAAGTAATAAAAGTAGGATGCTATACCTAAAAAACGGTGGGTGATAGGGCAAAATGGGCGTCATATTCAGATTCAGGAGGTCAATTTACATAAGAATTTTCAAAAATGGTGTTGGGGGGGATTTTCATGCCGAGCAGTGTATATTAAATCAAAAATGAAAGAAAAAAGATGCAATAACTATTCTAAATTAAGTATTTTTACTTTATACTTGAAATATACATTCATTAAATGTATTTATTAATGTTTAATTTCATCTCATATTTACTGAAGACGATTTCTGTTTTCGAATTTTCTTTTATTTATTTATTTATTTATTTACTAAAAATTTTATAGTAGGTAATTTTTTTATATAACCTAATTTGTACATGATTTTATAATTTTTTTTATTTATTGCCAATATTTTTAATTAAATATATACAGTCATGATAAATTTGGTAGTGTGGTTTCAGAAATCCATTTAAAATTTTACAATAAAAAAGGATTAATACAATAAAACAAACTAGTCGAAGCATTACTGATATATTTAAATAAAAATGTGCATTATTTAACTTTTTTACTCCTTTAAAACTTCGACAATGTATTCATATATTTACACTGTAAAATTAAATTTATAAAATAGGTCAAAATTTGTAAGATATTTTGGTAAAACAATGTTCCAAATTGGGGAGTTCTGTTTATAACCCAAAATTTCAACCTAAATTGGATACGAGACCAATTTTGGGTAAAATTGTTGTGGGTTTTATTTTTTGCAGTGTACATACGCTTTTTACTGTGTATATATACATACGAAATGTTTACATTTTGTTTAGATCATCTACGCATGTTAGATTTTTGTTTTCTAAGAGGTGAGTGATACAACATTTTCTATAACGTCTTTATTATAGACAAAAATACAAAATAAGATAGTGAACCATACATAACAAGTTTGTAAACTCAAAAATAGATAGATTTTCTGACTCATCTTTGGTTATAAACAGAACTTTTCAATTTGGAACATTGCTTTACCCAAATATCTTACAAATTTTTACCTATTTTAGACTTTTTTTTTTTTTTTTTTTTTTTTTTTTTTACAATGTATATATGCTTTATACAAGGAGATAAGACAGTCCTAGGTGACTAAGCAATAGATAATGATAATTATAAAAAAGTAACACAGAAGCAGCGTTTAAAGGTATTAAGTATAAAACTTTTAATTTTTGTGCGTTGCCGCTTTAATTGCAGCACTGAGGCCTACTCTGTTTGCCTAACTAAGGGTCGTGTCTTCTTTTGACCAAAACAACTGTTGCGAGTTCTAGCATTATGGTGTTTATTCAAGGTTTTGTACTTATTAAGCAACAGATAGTATACATGTTTTCTAAAGGTGGTATCGCAGAAATGTTTAAAGAATAGAAATTCACTTAATATTAAACTACAATATAGAATGTTCCTCAATGTTAACTGGATGACATAAACACTAAACAGGGAATTAGTAATAAATGTATGGTGAGAAGAAAACCAATATTCAGCTGTGGATAATTCTTTATAAAATTCAGAGTTTAGATTTGTCAGTAAACAACATATTTTATCTTATATATGACTGTTCATAAAAATACATCGTTATCACTTTTATGAGGATATTGGCACTGATATGTTAGCAAACTCTGTATACATTAATGTAAATATAACAGAATACCAATTAAGCTCCTTTTGAAAAAAAAAAAAATATATATATATATGTTCATTTAACGAAAAAGGAAAATATTAAAAATCTTGAAAATTCTATATTTAACTATGTGAATAAACATTTTTATATTTTATTTTACGCTAATTAGTTTGAACAAAATGAATAATAATAATAGTAGCAATAATAATAATAATTAAAGAAAAAGAAAAGAAAAAAAAAACATTTCCAAACCTTTCTATTATATTTAAGATAAAAGATATTAAAAAAAAAAAAAAAAAAATAGATTTTTGAAAAAGTAAGGGGGAAAAAATAGAGCTATGAAACATAGAACTTAGAAAAATAAAATTAGATTTCGTTTCCTTCAAAAAATAAAACCATGCTTTTTTAAGTAGCATCATTATACATGATAATATTTCCAATACTATATTTTTCTTATTCTTTTAGTTAAAAACATTTTAAAAACATTCAGTTTAAGTAGTAAACATTTCTTGTTTACTACTATCTTTAAAGATAATTGCTTAAAGATCACTTACAAACAAGTAATTTTCTTTTATTTAACTCAAAAGATAAAAAAAAAAAAATACCTTGGCAATTCTGATCATATAAAACTAATAACTTTTGCATGTTGGTTTAGTTTATTTTTTCTCAAATAAATGTTTAATACTCTTTAAATGTCACGCAACGCATTATTTTATCACGATATTTCCTTATTTATCGTTTAATTCAAAAATACTTGTTTTTTCTGGGGAATTTTTAAAATGAGTTTTGAATTTTAAAAATCCTTTAAATGCGTGACTCTCTTGATGCATTTGGTTTATACTATAGTATTATTGATGTTTAAAATATTTCACAAAAAAATAAGGACAATGCTGTATATGACAGTAAATTTAGTAATAAGTCTAATTCTTACAAAGGAAAAAAAAAAAAAAAAAAAAAAAACCATAGCAACATTATTACAGAAAGTTTAATGCAAATGTACGTTATATTTTACATTGAATTCATGTATTGTAGATATCTGATATCCATGGTGATATAGATACAACAATTATGAAATAAAAATTTCATGAACAATATAGCAAATTTCTGTACTGGGTTTAGAAAATTTGTTTTAATATTTCATGTTAAATTGCTGTAGAGTATTTGAGGTTCTTTAAAACAGGATAAATTATGTAGCTGTTAAGTACACCGCATATATATTCCTCAGAATTTAAAATATATTGACTGTTAAGTTTCTAACAATACCCGCAAAAGTGTTTTTATATGTTACATTAATGTTTATTACATTAAAGTGGCTTAAACGTAAGTAACAGAAGTACTGAAAAGCTATTTGCATCTCTCAATTTAAAAAAAAAAAATCTCTAAAAACAAATAAAAATAAATATGTTTTAAGAGCTGTAATTCCTAAAGTTATTTTTTGAAGAAAAATTCATATTATTATGTAAAATTTTTCTTTATAGTTCATATACGAAATACAATATTTATTGTAGGGTAAACAATTAATTATTTTAATAAAATTCTACATTGTAGCTCATATAATTTTGAACTATTTTAATAATATCAAAAGCATTTTGTAACAGGAAAAAAAAAAAAAAAAAAAAACTTATATATTTATCAGATTAAACCAAAATTACAATAATATTTGGCTAGGAATTTTTCTTTCTTAGTATATTATAATAGTATATCTATCTCTCTATATGCATTTTTTTCATAAATTTAAATATAAAAATGTTATCCCTTAATTTGTGAGGTTATCAAACAATGCATGCAAATCAGCATAAATTTTGGATTAAAAATCCATTATTAACAGGAAAAATATTTAAACTGAAGATATTTATTTTCATCATGTAACGTTTTAATTATAATTGGGATGAATTGTTTTTAAAATATTTGTTCAAAATTTTATATATATATATATATATATATATATATATATATATATAATTTTTTGAATCTTTACGACAATAATATAATAAACTAAACAGTCGGTTATTTACGTAAGTGAAGATATATATTCTGTATCGGACTACCGGATGACTATAAAATAAGTATGTCTATTTAAAGCTCATTTTAGCTTGATAGAATAATTCAACTGACAATAAAATTGGTGAACACACACTACGTAATAAGGGAGAAGCAAAATGTAACAAGCGTCGAAATATAATTTTATAAGATGTTGATAAGGGTTGGTTTAATGTGTGTGATCTAACAATTCAGAAGAAGAAAAAAATTAAGATATAGGAAATAGCATTATATTTATTGAAAAACATTTCCAGCTAATATGATTATCCTATCGACATTGATGATCATGTCCATGTTCCACAATGTGCCTTTTGAGCACAGCTATAATTTCAAGGAGCATATATATATATATATACAGTCGGTAACAAAAGTGTCCGAACACTAGCAAAAATTCCTATGTAAAAAAAGTACACTTCATACGGTTTTGTTAAATAAATCCTTGTCGAATCATGTTCTTAGTCAGTCTAAGAACATGATTCGATAAAGATTTATTTAACAAAACTGTATGAAGTGTACATTTTTTGCATAGGAATTTTTGCTAGTGTTCGGACACTTTTATTACCGACTGTATATATATGTATAAGCTCTCAAATCTAAAAAAATAATTCCGTCATATCGGATTATATAGGAAGAAAAATTATAAGAAAACACGTTATAGTCTGTGATAAACTTTGTAAAAATTCCTGAGTCTGTTGCTCAATATGTGATAACCTCCTTTATGCATAAAAATTATTTTAAAAAGCACCCTCTTTGCTGGAATCAAAGAAACTTTCCAACATCTGACCTTATCTTTAGTAACAATTAATGTAAAACATATATACGTGGAGCTACAACCAAAATGCAAATTCTTACAGTTGAACCTCCTGAGAATAACAGACCAAGGAAGAAGCCTTAATTGAAAACATACCTCACAGTGATGTTTGGAAATATGTGGGAAATTGCTCGAGTTATGCTCATGGCTATAAAGATAATATTCAAGAATTTTCTAATGTTATTGCACCATTCAAATAAAAATCAGCTTCATCTCAATAAAATTTTCCTTAAAAAATGACAGCCGACTTCCATTAGTTCCAAAAACATTAACTTCGAATTCCATTTTTGATCCACATTTGTTGCTAACAATTTTTGATGTAATTTTTTCAAAAAAAAAAAAAAAAAAAGTATTATTCTAAAGATTTTTTTTTACTTGTGAGATATGGACGATTAAAGTTCCTAGTAATTGAATGTGCTAAAGATAAGCTTCTTCAGTCGATGATGGCTGGAAAATTGCAGTGACATTTTTTTCTGTAACGTAGGGACTGGTTTCATCAACCTCCCCTTCTTAACAAATAATGACCAAGTTACTGTAAATTTAGAGCCATGCTCATTATACATGCAACCAAAAGACATTTTCCTTTACTCGTTTCTTTTGCAATCCTAATTTTACCTATACCAGACACGGCATTACAATTGTTACTTTAGAATTATTCAAATAGTAAAATTGTAAGCTTTAATAATGCCGACCACACTGCTTGCAGACATAAAAGCAAGCTTCTTGATGTTCTTTCACTATGAAAATTAATGAACGATTTAAATGACTATCCTTGAATTAACACTAATGGCAATATTTTGAACTTTTTCTTGTAGAATTTCCTCACTTTTATGTTATAAGACTATTAATTTTGTCAGTCCGATCATTTAATCAAATTACAGAAAAAAATCATTCGTTATCAAATAAATTATTTCAAGTGATGATTTCGTATTAGCTTCGAAATAATTACAAATTTTAATTTTACATTCTATTTAATTAACTGTCATATTTCTAGCTGCTGAGTCATAGCCCCCCCCCCCCCAAAAAAAAAAAAAAAAAAAAAAAAAAAAGTTGTTAAATTCCCCGTTTTGAGCGTGAAATGGGATAAAGTCATACCCAAAATACATTAATCGTCGCCGTCCAATAATCTCAAGAAACCCAGCAGCTTTCATTCTTAAAATGTTATGTCATGCACTGGTATTGTATCAGAAATTTTCATTTAGTTTATTCAACTTAAAAACTACGTTAATAAAAAATAATTTAAAATATATTTCAGACATACTTTTTACGACAGCTTATATATACAGTATGATAAATTTACTCATTATACACATTTATACTAACTAATATCATCAGCCAGTGATCCAAACTCGGCCAACTTTTTAATAAGCATTTAAATAATAAATATAGAACTTAACATATAATATAAGCAACGTAAATAATACATACTAAATAATAAAAATGACTTTATTCTTACAAACTGTTAGTATAAAAACTAAGTAATAAATATAATTATACAAGTAAAACAAACTAAAGTATAAATATAAACAAATTCTTATACTCCATACTAAAAATATACAAATGATTAATTAAAAAAAAAAATACATATTTTTTTGCATATGTATAACATAAAAGTTAGGATATAAATCTTTCCGTAAATGAAAATTAATTGTAGAAAAGCAGCACCACCTTACACCAGAGTCGCTTATTGTGTGATATATTTCTAAAACTAATCATCATCAATTTAATTAAAGGTCTAACTAAATATCAATCTTGCTTAAATTTAGTGAAGGCTCGTCAGTACTGCATGCTAGTTACTTAAACAATCCGTTAGCATGGGAAGCTTTCTTTTCTGATTGGTTGTTAAAATATAAGCATTTTTAGGTTGATTCTCGAAAAAACGTATTGGTAAATAATATGAATAAAGATTCTTTTCTATGTAAATTTTTCGACGTTTCGATGTACTCTAAAACGTCATTCACGAACTCCTACTACTTAAATTCTGTCAATTGGTTCGTGAGATACAAAAGTACTAGCACATTAAACACACATACGCACATAAATAGTCATTTTCTAAAATTGGTCGAAACATGTTTTGGACATCTCAGAACATGTAAATTCCTCAAAAACCGGAAGCCGATTTTTTTTTTTTTTTTTTTTTTTTTTTTTTTTTTTTTTGAATTCAATACTTTCTTCTAAATCATTTTATATAACAGTTCCAAATACCAGTTAACACGAAAAAAAAATTATCAATATATCTTCTCAGAATTACCGTTTGCACATACAATTCTATGCAAGTTTCACAGATATATGTTGAGATATAATCATCTGAGAAACAACTGTAAGTAACACCAGCGCCACCTTTCGACCTACATACACGAAAATTCAATAAGAATAATTTTTTTTCATATAAATCACGCGCAGTGTTTGGTGATTTCATATAACATAGAAGCCGAGCTAGAAATTTCTCTTGAACAGATAATAATGCAGAATGGCAGCGTCACCTGTCGTCGATTTGCATCTAAAGTGAATCAGCATAGTTTAAAATAACATCCTTCACACATGCCAAATTTTGTACATATATGCACTGTAGAAGCTTAGATATTATCTTCCCCGAAATAGGATTGGATTATTGAATCGCAGGATAGCAGCACAACCTGTTGATTCGTATGCACTCAAACTGAATCAGCAGATATTAACATAATGCACACACACACACATATATATATATATGAGTGTGCGTGCGTATGCATCGTATTCTAAGTTTGGTACACTGTAGATGTTGAGCCATAACTGAAATGAGAGGAAATCGCAGCGTGGCTGGTCGAATCATGCTCAGAAAATTTCAAAGCATGTAAATTCATCAAAAACCGAAAATAGAAATTTTTCCGAACCTTAACTTCTTTTTCAAAAGCAGAAGATAAAAAAAAAAAAAAAAAAAAAAATCCACTTTTTTAAAGAAATAAGTTGATTTCAGTTAATTGAAATGTATATTTTGTTTACCTTAAAGTATGTCTTTAAATTAGAGCTGGCGTAATTCCCAAGAAAAGGAAAAAATAAATAAAATGTTCATAAATCGAATCCTTTTTTAATTTGCGTATACGTTTAATAGTGTAAAATTTCAATTCACCCCTTATTCCTTTAATAAATAATTGTGCTATAAATATTTACCAACCCTCGATGAACGCCGCAATTATAGAATCCCTCATAAGGGGAGAGGGAGAATGAAGGTTTTGATATATTATTTCTTCATAATAATAATAAAAAAAAAGGAAATATTCATTCTTTAAAATATAACTCTTTTTTTTTTCTTTTCTGTTATTTTAAAGAAATTTTAGGAAAATTACTCGCACAGGAAGTAGGAAGGGGGGTTAACATATCCCATCATATAAGAGGAAACAAATATCTGTAATATTCATGCTTTTAAATGTAGCAAACACGAATGCCCAAATACTAATTTCAATAATTTTAGGAATTTGCTCCCAAAAGGAGGCAAGCCATAGATTAACCTACACATAATCTGTCTTTTTTAAATTCAAAAACAAAATAACCATACGTTTCTTTTTCTTTCTTTTTTTATGTGCTTTCTTTATACGTTTCTTGTTTCTTTCTTTTTTTATACATTCCTAGAAATCAATTTTCATAATTTCAGAAAGTGACAATCCCTCCCCACACCAAAAAATTGTAGGAAGAGTAAAATGGGTTTTCACGTATCCCTTTATATATCAAAGAAAAAAAGAAAAAAAAAAAAAAAACAGATATCTATAAAATTATTACTTTTAAAATGTAACACATATGAATACATAAAAACAATTTTATACATTTCAGGTATCCACACTCATCCCAAGGGAGAGGGATATAAAGCGTACTTTTTACAAATTCTGTCATATTTAAAATTACTTTAAAACGTAATAAATAAAAAATATCTAAAAACAAATTTTAAAAATTCTCTACCTAGGAAAGATGAGTGAGGGTAAAACGGGTTTTCCATATATTTCTTCATGTCTCAAAGAAATAAACAAGACTCTATAAGATACTTGTTTTAAATTACAACAAGAATTACTACATTACATCTATACGATTCTATAGATTTTTCTTTATCATATATTAAATTTGCATATAATGTTACTGGCAGGAATTGGTGTACTATTATTTCCTGCCGCAATATCTATGTATATTATATGACTGCCATCATTCATTCAGAAACAGAAGCGGGAGTTATCTATAAGAAATAAATGATTCTATAAGGTGTGCCTAAATGAAAAGGAGACCTTAGCTGTAGCGGTGTTATATCAAATCCCAGTGAGTTAATGTGTTGGCCGATATATGACATGGTGGTATTGCTACATGCACATGCACAGTTAACGGCTTCGCATCAATAACCTCATTGCTGGAGAGTCATTTCTGCAGTTCGTTGCATGATGGATTCCTCCAAATCAGCACAAAAAGATCGGCTGTGGATGAGCTCATACGGCAGAATCTCCGGATCACCAAACGTGAAATTGCTGTTGAACTGTCAATAAACAAAGGGACTGCGCATCACATAATCCACAAAAAGCTTGGTTATGGCAAAGTTCGTACACAATGGGTGCCCAAGCATCTGTCAGAGAATCAGAAGACGGAGAGAATGGATGTTAGCCTGACCTATATGTTGAACCATCCCCTCCCTTCCTACGCGCTGGGATCAGTGTATCAAATGGCAATTGTTTATACTTGTACTATACCACATGAACTGTAATTATATTCTTCACATATAATAAATTCACATGTAATAAATTCAGATGTAATAAATTCTTCACATATGACTTTAGTCTCCTTTTCATTTGGGCACACATTTTGTGCTGATCTGGAGGAATCGATCATGCAACTAACTGTGGAAATGACTCTCCAGCAATGAGGATATTGATGCGAAGCCATTAACTGGGCATGTGCATGTAGCAATACCACCATGCCATATATCAGCGAACACATTAACTCACTGGGATTTGATACAACGCCGCTACAGCTAAGGTCTTCTTTTCATTTGGGCACACCTTATATAATACCTAGTAATCATAAATACGTTTCACTCACACATGCAAATATCTAAAATCGAATTTTGAAAATTCTCTTTCTAGAAAAGACGGAGGGCAAAACGTGTTTTTCATACATTTCTTCATATATCTGAGAAATAAGCAGGTATCCATAAGATACTTGTTTTAAAATATAACAAGAATCACTACATAGATTACTTCGGTACGATTCTATAGATCTCTCTTTATTATATGTTAAATTTGCATATAATGTTACTGGCATGAGTTCATTTACTATTCTTCCCTGCCGTATTATGTATAGCAAATATAAATCAGCCATTATTCCTCCATAAACAGATGTGGGAGTTACCTCTATGATATACACGATGCCACAATGCCTAGTAATCATAAATACTCATTCATCCACACATTACATTTTAAGAAAACAAAAAGTAGATAAACAAATGAGGTCCAATCGTAGACCTTCAACACTGCGAAAATTTTGCGAATAATAGTGATTGAATCATCAACATATTAAACCATTATGTTTTATTTCTCGATTTGTTTAGGAGTGTAAAAATCCAATTAGGCTGTAATAATTTGTTTTGAGCTCAAATTTCTTGAGCAAAAACATTATTTTTATTTTCCTTTATTTTATTTTGGAGGGGGGATGAATTAAGATAAATTATTAGTAAGTTCGAAAAACACATTTATTTTTATAAGGATAGAAAATGATTTCCCTTTTATTTCTTCAGATATTTATTTCATAAGATAATATGTCTGTATATCGTTGATATAAAATAATTCATTTCTTTTTCTTTTTAAGAGTTAAGGGAAATGTTTGGTAATCGTTTTTATACTGGATGTCTTATTCTATTAGAGTGTTACATTTTTATGAATGAAAATTATCTGTGAAGGACATGGAAGATAATGTATTATAGAGCCATTATGAACCGAAGTTTCTACACTGATAATCTGATTTAAACCATTTAAAACAAGAAAAAAAAAATGACATTATCAATCTAGGTTCTTTCAGTGAAATATTGAGGGGAAAAAAATAAAAAATATCTGCAAATGTGTAAGACATAAATTTAAATCTTATCTTAACCACACCCGTCATAAAATACTGTAATGAACTGTCCAACGACATACTAATGTTAAAATAATACCTTTCAAGATGATATCATCATTCTCCCGTTCATCATTGCCTTGTCCGAAACGACGAATACTTCTCTTCAGGTAGAATAAGTTTGGTGTAACACAAGATTAAAGAAGGCATAAAAACGAAGTCTAGTGAAAATGTCAGTTTTTGTCAATTTAATGACCTCGTTCACATTCGTATACTTACATTAATTACACTTAAATTGAATATAATTGTATCATACTTAAAAACACAAATAATATATTTTATAATCAAGTTGAACACATTATAATTAAATTTATTTATTTGTATGTAAAATAGTACATAAAGTTCTATTTATGCAGTAATACAAGTATTTTTATTCAGTGCATCATTCAGGAGATAGACATACAAACATTAAATGAGTTATAATCAAGATAAAAAAAATACTTTCATTTAAAATTTTAAGTAATATTTTAAGTTTAAAATTTAAAACAAATGTATTACTGTTAATATTTTACGTTAATTTTAGCTTAAGAAAAAATTCTATCATAGAAAACTGAGGTTTCTTTTGTAAATTACTAGGGGGGTCTGCCCCCTGCTCGCTCCGCTAACCAACCCCCGATTCACTTTACTTATTAACACATGCAGAGCTGTTAACACATGCCGCCTATTCGCTGCTTTCTTTCCTCTAAAAGGAATATTAATATGCAAAGTACAAGACAAAAGCAGAAAAATATTTTGGAAATCCTCATATTCAATATCAAATTGAAATATATAATATTTATACATATTTTTTAATAGAAAGAAATTCATAATATCTAGACCATTTTGCATTACAGATTTAGTATATGACACTTTTTATTTCTCTTTTGCAACCTTAGATCTGGACCGTGGTACCCTAGACGGTAGAGCGCCGAGCTGGTAATTGGAAGATTGCGGGTTCGGTTCTCGAGCCGGCCAAAGCCCGTCGTGTACACTAATGGTGGCTGGTGCAAGTAAAATATGTCGTGGCCGCAATATCCTCCATGTTCCCATCAAAATTATACCTCTGGGGGCCACCGAAGTGGGGGAGCCATCCCCTTCGTGTAGGACCAAAACAGTGGTGGCATGTCAACGGAGCATTCGTAGGGGTGCGTCGCAGACCATCGCCAATTATCCATAGCGCAGTAATGGTGCGACGTCAAACACAACCTACTTAATTATCTACCTACCTACAACCAGGGATCATATTTTAATTTTCCCGTGTAAGAAAATTAATTTTCTAGAAGTAGAGAAAAAAAGTTAAGATTTATTTTCTTTCTTTTTTACATCTATGGTTTTGGACCGCGGTACCCTAGTCGGTAAAGCGCTGAGCACGTATTTGGAAGATTGCCGATTCGATACTTGAGCTGGCCATAGACCGTCGTTTACACTAATGATGGCTGGTGCACATAAAATCTGTCGTGGTCGCAAAGTCCTCCATGTTCCCATCCATACTCTATACATCTGGGGATCACCAAAGCGGGGATCATCCCCTCCGTGAAGGATCAAAATTGTGATGACATGTCTCCGGAACATCTCTAGAGGTGCATCCCAGACCGTCGCCAATTAACCATAGCGCAGTACTGGTGCGTCGTTAAATCCAACCTGCCTGCCTACCTGCATAGCTACCTACCTACCTACATACAACCATTGACCATATTTAATTTTCCCGTGTAAAATGACTTCATGACCGAAGAACAACGTCACTGGGAGTAACTTGTTTCAAAATGGCAAATTTAAAATATTTATTCAAGTCAGTTTCGATGAATGCATCATTTCTTAATTGGCATAAATTAATATTTAAAACTATCGCACATTTTTTTATTTTTATTTATTTATTTTTTTTTTTTTATCGCTTATTGTTTGAATGAACTTCTTTTTTTTTTTAATGTTGGAATCAACTTTTAATAGATTGCATTTGTAACTCTATCAAGGATTAATTTAAAGTACATACTCCGAACTGCCGTGATCTCAGAAATAATAAATGTGGAGTCAAAATGGGTATTGCTATTGAATACAATAAAGTTGATGCAAATTTTTATATGACCTCTTAAAGAAAATTCCACTATTGCATTATTAACTAGACATTATTACCAATCGATTGGTATTAGCCACATGTTTCTACGACAAATCACGGCAAAATAATTCGCGGGAGAGGAGGGGGGTAATATGTTTTTTTCTTTTATGATTGTACATAACAAAATTGTGATTTTGATCCGTTGATAATTATTTTAATATTTTTTTTTTATCTGTCAGCATGTATTTTAGTACATTATCCCACAAATTGTTCGTTTGGTTCGTATTCAACAGATCTGAATGATAGTTTAAAATATACTCCTTATTATTGTACATGAAACCATATCGTTGTTTTGGCATTTCTATAAATGGGTTAACGTAAGCAAAAAACTACCAAAATTCTTGATAGTAGTGTTAAACAAAATACAGCTAAACTTCGTTATAGTGCCTATGTAATGTTAACTTGCTTATAAAATCAAAATGTTTTGTCACTATGAATAATTCATGTGATTCTGACGTCAAATGACCCCGGTTTTAACGTGAAAAATCTACATATATTTTATAGATGTATTTTTCTTATTTTTCCAGAAAAATTCTGAAATGTAAAATCACAAATGTGAACTTTTTTTTCAAATACTGGATGTTTAATAACTGAAAAAAATTATGTTTATAATACATAATTTGGATGTTATAGCATTTTATTGAACAGCATATCTATTTGGAATTACTTTGTTTAAAATGTATTCTTTCTCTTGGATAAAAAAGTAAGAATATTTTATAACGTTTTTTACAACTACACCACTCTTATGCTTTCTAATAAAGATTTTCTTACTTTCATTTTTATGTCAATAAAATAGAACGACTTCACTCGTTTTTTCACCCTCGGTTAAAACTCGGTTAATATGTCACTCGACTACAGCGTCAGAAATGTTTAAATCCAATGGACGACGTTATACGAGTATTCGAAGTCGAATTTTATCACTAATAATATGTCATACATAATTTAAGTTTAATTTTATATTTCAGCCAATATTTTTAAAAGAAAAATGTACTCTAGATGTAAGACACAAGTGTTGGGCAAAATAATGGAAACACTTTTTTTTTTTTTACGTTTTGTCAAATATCTTGAAAAATACTGAACATATTGATCTTGAATTTTTGGACAAAGGAAAATATATCTTTCCTCATATTTTCCAGCAAAGATTCTGTCACGAAGGCCTCTAGGGAACGAACAACAAATCCAATAAAATAAAAAGTATTTGCGGTTGCCCTGTATATGGAAAAAACGCGATTGATCTGCAAATTTCAAATATGGTAATAAATGTTATATTTCATATGTGTTTAGAGTTTTGTGAGGATATTAATTTTTTTTAAAAAAATGTAAAAAATTTTCGAAAGTTTTTACTTTATAAGAACAAAGGGTTTTCTCTACATTTCATGAAACTTTCGGAAAAAATGACAATATATGTCTAAATCATTGTACTATAGATTAAAAGAAATATAAGAAATATATTCAATATTCAAAGAGATGGACATTTGTATTAAATAATTTATTAAAGCGCATGCACGAGATGTAGCAAAAAAAAAAAAAATTGGATATAATTAAATAGTCAACCGTATAGAGCATCTTATAAAAAAATTCATTTGGATATCATAAAAATGCATAGAGATATCTGTGATTGAAAGATCTGTTTTACAGATGTTTTCTAAAAATGTCCTTACGATAAGGTGTCATTCACAAATAAAAATTTGTATCAGAAAAAAAAAAAAAAAAAAAAAAATACATAATTCGTTTCAAACAATTTTTATTTAATTATTTATTTTATTTATTTATTTTATTTTTTGTAGTAATTACCTTAAAAAAGAAATGAATCGCAAATATTGCATGAAGTTTAATAATGTAACATAGTATTTTCTGATACAAATTTTCTTTTGTGAATAACCCCTTATCGTAAAGACCTTTTTAGAAAACAGCAGAAAAAACAGCTCATTTAATCACCAATATTTTTATGAATGTTTATGATATTTAAGTGGATATTTTTATAAAGTTTTGTAGACACTTGAGTATTAAATGATGTCATTTTTTTTTTTCAGTCTGCGCATGTGCAGTAATAAACTATTTACTACAACTGTTCATATGTCTTTGGATATTAAATATATCTGTTTTAAACTGTAGTATAATTATTTATGCATATGTTGTCATGTTTTCTGAAAGTAAACCTTTGGGGTTATAAAATAAAAATTTTAATAAAATATCAATAACTGTTTACATATTCGAGCTACCCTCACAAAACTCTTCACACGTATAAGATTATAACTTTTATAACCACATCTAAAATTTTCAGATCAATCAATGTATTTCCAGATACAGGGTAATCGCAAATACTTTTCATTTTATGGAATTTGTTGTTGGTCCCCTAAATGACTACGTGACGAAATCTTTACTGAAAAATATGAGGAAATGCACGTTTTCTTTAGTCCCACACTTTAACAATAACACGTTTAGTAATTTTCAAAACGTAAAAAAGTGAAAGTGTGTCCATTATTTTGTCAACAACTGTATATTAATTTAATTTAATCTCTCCACGAACTTTGCCTGAATACTTTAAAAATTTGCTGCCGAAAATTTGATTTGAAATTTAACGGTGGATCATTTGTTACACACACACACACACACATATATATATTGTAAAAACAAATTCAGAAATTCGTAAAAACATCAATAAATGGATTTTTGAAATTAAATATTCTGCTAAGAGCAGGAAGATCGATTTTTGTTTTGTTTTGTTTTGTTTGTAATACTAGGCGAGTCGTGTTAATCCTGGACGATAGGACGCATGCCCCAGCCCGCCCGGTTCCCGCTGTTCAATGTATTTTTCTAGTCAACTTTGTCCCCTTATTACTTCCGGTGTGAATTTTTTTTTAGAAATACTATTAAAGAAAAAATTCTAATCTAAAAGTACTTAAAATGTGATCCTCAGAACTCAATTTAGCCTAGGACTAGTCTAGTATCTATTGATTATATAACAAATATATATACGCACGTAAAACAATTTAAGTCATCTAGAAAAATTTAATGTAGGAAAGTAATTAACGGTATAATATTGATCTCAAAATTTTAAATGAACATCATCAGTTTAGATAAAACAAAAATAATAACAGCAATGGTACATATTTCAGGTCTGAACTTTTTCTGTGTAACTTTTAATGTATTATTTCATGTGTGCATTTCCTTTTGAACTCAAATGATTATACTCTAAATGGTAAGATTTAACACTTAGTTTTTCCCTAATGTTAAAATGAAAAGCACATTTTATTACATTATTTTTTCCTGTTAACTCTTCTTTTGTAACGTTAATGAAAAAAATAGATATTAAAATTAAATTTAAAATCCAGGTTTATCGATATATCCCCGGTATATTTCAGTAACTTTTGCTAAGATTATAAAAAATACAAATGAAAAGATGTCGGAAAACTTATATATTACTTTCATTTTGATAAGTTTATTTATTTATTTAATTTTATTATTATTTAATTTTATTTTTATTTTAGATTTAAAATAAAATGTATTATTTTTAGCCAACATTGATTTTTGATATTTAAATTTTAAAATTTCTTAATTTTTTTTTTTTATTATTTAAGTATATTGAAATTCACATTCTCTTACCCATATATTACAGAAAAAATATTGTTTTGAAATCAAATTTTCAAAATCGAGTTTTTGCTAAATTGACACGTTTTGAGATTACCTGAATCCGTAAATAAGTTTTGTAGCTGTTGGTCTCAATCTCTTTCTCTCTCTCTCTCTGTATATTTGTGAATCTACTGTATGCAAAATTGTATTTTAAATGTGTATTTTATGGCAATACTATTTTAAACTTTTCATTGATATCGGATACTATGACTCGTGTACTGGAACATAAAATTATTCAAACACATGCGATCTGTAATAGAAATTTTAGGAAGTACATTTAACCATCTTTACACTGCACTAAAGAAAAATAAACTGACAGACAGTTTTTCTATGCGCAAACGCATATATCATATACTATATGATATGGAGAGTATAAATCCTTCAATTACAGGTTCACGCAAAAGTTTTCTTATGCAATAGTACCTCGTTTAAACATGGCTTAAATTTCATTTTAAGTCGTGCCATGATTTGTTTTTCTAAGCTAAATTCCATTACTTTGTTTCGTGCGTAAATTAATTTATAAATAACAAACAGGACTACACAAAATTAGTCAATAAGTTTCAAAGATTGGTATGGGTAGTAATTCTCCAAATAATTTCTTCTTATTATTATTTTATATATATAATAATAGACTGATATAAATTTTTCATGGAGAAAACTCGGAAGAAGGATATAAGGGAAGTATGTGAGGAAAAAGTAACTCCAAAATTGTAACCGCAGAAGCCTTTAAGTAACACAGCACTAGACAATGTTTTGGTAGATTCAATATGTATAATGCAGTATGGACTTTATCCGCGTTACGTAATAAACCCTTGACACGTGACTATTACAGGGGAAAATGCAGGATTATAATGTTTACATTTGGGTTTTATGGGGAAATGTTTGCCCTCTGTAGGGAAATATCTGTACACTAGAGGGAATTTCATAGGGAAATGGGGAATCAGAAGTCAAATGTTGAGTATGATTTAGCCTCGAACACAAGAAAACGGATATTGTTCGTTGCTACTATTACGACAACTATCTTGAGTAGACTACAGTTAACTTCATTGCCCCGGAATGTTGTTACGCTGTACGCCAGCTCTTCTCATAGCATTCCTCGAAGGAACAAAACAAGTTCCAAACGGGCAGTTGAAAGGACGATAGATTCCTCAGAAAGAAAAGTCTTTTAAATAAATATGTTTCTAAAACTATTTTAAAGATTAATTTTAAGTAATGTGTAAGTATTTAAATACTGATTTCTGTTACGCATTAAACTGTAAGACGATACGCAGACATGTCAACATTATGGTTTAATTTGAAACATTGTTAATACATGCATTCTTTCTTGAAACACATTTCTCTTATACACCGAGCACTAGCAAAAATTCTTATTAAAAAAATTTACACTTAATAATGTTTTGTTAAGTACTTTCTTATCGAATCTCGTTCTTAAACTGACTAAGAAAAGGATTCGGTAAGGATTTATTTAACAAAAGTGTACTAAATGTACTTTTTTTATATAGGAATTTTTGCTAATGCTCGGATATATTTTCTGCCGACTGTAATTTAATCATGTTTACATATTAGGGAAAATTTCACTAGAATTAAATTGGCGAGAAAAAAAAAATGGTGTATTAACAGTGCTCCGGAATAAATTAAAATATTGGTATGGCTACTCTACACTGAAAAAAAATTATGTAACTGACATCTAGAATCTAAATTGTGGCTCTAGAAAAAATAGTTCCATGTCATCCTTATAAATTCTAGTCCCCTTTGAACGCGAGTTTTAGAAACCCCTATTAGAATTCTAGAGTGTTTACCTATATTGTCGAAGGCAAAGTTATTTAAAAATCTCTGCAAATAAATACGAATGCAAGAGGCGGGATTCAGCAACTTGTATAATCTTGGTTTATTACGCAATTCTAGAAAATCTATTCAGTTTGTTTTCGTGAATTATGCGCATAGCTCGGAAATCTATATTACTAAGCCATTTAGAAAATGACCAATGATTCATTCTAGATGAAGGCGGTATATTTTTTTTCTTGGTGTATCTGTACATATAATTAAAGAATTTGTGTGTGTGTGTGTGTGTATGTTCGTCGCGTTGTAAGAAAATTAACCTCCCTTGATGCTTTTCGAAGTAAGATTTCCGAAATTTAAATTAGTTTTTTTTTTTTTAATGATTAATTAAAATCTATAAATTTCTGAACTGTTTGCATCTAGAGATAGAAACGTAAAATGTAAAATACTTAAGCTGACCCATTCACTCAGATGATTAGAACGTCAATCTATTAAAGCGAAGGTCGTGGGCTGGATCCTACAAGCGTCAATGTGTTACTTTTTGTAGATCATTAATAGAAAAGATGCCTATTAATAATAACAATATTTAAAAAAAAATATCTTTCGATATTTTCATAATTTGAAAAACCAAAATTAAACTTAGAAAGGTGTTGGTCTCTTTTTTTTTTTTTTTTTTAAGCAAACCGGTGATTGAAAAGCTATAAAATTTTGCATGAAGATCATTTTGACTTTTCCTGATGCACCGCGAAATCAGATTTTAAAACTTTTGATTAGTTCTTTTCTTTCCTTCTTCCTTTCATTTAAATAATTATACTTTTTCAACTGTAAAAATTGTCTGGTGCTTCCATCTTATATCATAGAGGGCAGAGGATAATCTGTCTGAGAAATGCTTCTTCATAAAGAGCAAATCTTAAATAATAACAGCGCTGCTTATCGTCCAGTTAGCATCTAAATTTAAATTTTCTTTTTAGGTAGAAATGCAAGCAATGAGGACAGAGAACGGATATAATGCCGGCGGAAATATCTCTGCAAAAAGCAGCGATGTTTTAAAAAATGATTTCAATGATTTTTTTTTTTTTTTTTTTTTTTTAAGAGATTTAAAATATAGTGATTAATGTCTTTTGTAAATTCTTTTAAGTCTAGTGACTAGCGTAACAGGCAAAGCCTGCTAATGTAAAATATTGTAGGGTACACTAAACTATGAGTGTCACACTAGAATATTTTTTTTTATATATTATTACTTAATAGTTTGAAATAAAATTACATTAACATGTAAAAAAAATATATTTTGATTATTTTTTATTATGAAACATTACCTATAATTATAATTTATACTTTTTTTTTTTTTTTTTTAAATCGTGTAAAGAATTTTTTTAATATGGTATAATCATTTAATTTCTGTTAATCTTTTGTTCATATGCTTATATTTTATAGCATTATGCATTATTAGGACAAAGGACAATTAGTCTAAATCTACGGATTTTTACTATACCAATTTTATGATAGTTGGACATTTATCGAAATCGAAAATTTGTCGCAAATATAATTGGATAATTTGAAAGCAAAGTTATGATTTGAGAAAAAAAAAAAAAAAACTAATAGTCCTCCGTACTAAACTAAATTCTGCTTTTGCAAGAATTTCATCATTTTTTTTTTTTTTTTTTTGAGAAAAAGAAAAGAAAAGAATATTAATAATAATCAGTATCGAAACGAAGAGCATCGAAATAGTTTTTTTTTTTTTTTTACCCATTATTTTAATTTTATTTTCACATTTAGGAAATTAACAAATATTAAACTGTTTCTAGCTTTTTATTATTATTATTATTATTATTTGTTATTATTATTTATTACAATCAATTTAATTCTTTTTTTTTCTTTCTAATTTAGCTATATGTTTCGACCATTATTTGGTTTTAATAGCTATGTCCGAGAAGGAAATCCGCAAAAGCGCCAACTGGCGGTGCATTACATCTGCGCTTTAAATTATCATTTAGACTTATTTTATTACATTATAATATATATATATATATATATATATATATATATATATATATATATATATACCTAATATATATATATATATATATATATATATATATATACCTAAAGTGCAATAATAATTGTTACTAAATATTTTGCATTAAAACATGGATATTTCTATACAAACAATTATCCTAAAAAGTTGTTTTACACTTGAGTTAAATATTAGCAATTTTTAATCATTTAAATGCTCTCTAAATATGCTGTTAAACATGCATGTTAAATAAAGGAAAAATAGCATGCATGTATCTTTACTTAAAGTAATGTAACATTATACCAATATTTATTTAGTAACTTACAAAAAATACTTTATATGAAAAGAAAATGCAACTGCTTTTATTTATTTGCCACGTTTTTCACTAAAACTTTGTATCTATCGATTTTATGGGAAAAAGTGCACGGTGGATGTGTATTTGTATATAATCAAATAAGCAAAAATATTTAAATTTATGGAAATTAAGTTATTCTTACAAAGCCAAAATATAAAAATTGCAGTAACTGTAGAAATCAATTCAATAAGTGTATCTTAAATGTTAAATTATGGTGACATTGCGTTATGCCGGAAGTGCTGGGTTATTTACATATCAAAACAAACACAAACTTATAAATATTAAATCACTGAACGTATTTTTATTTATTTTGTTTTTAACATTATCTTACTTCAGGAGATTTCCACAAGCAGAGAATTCTTTTATTACTTTATTTTTTCTTTCTTTGTCTTTTTTATTAACATAATGCATATTTTTAATACAATGTTCGTGTAAATTTTAGTAGTATATACATTTGATACACTGTTTTCTATTTTTAACAAAATAATAATGGAACATAAAAAAAGTTTTATAGTCATATATGTTTTCTTTTTTTTTTTTTTTTTTTTTTTAATCTCCCAAAATATTTTTTTATTTAATTGAAGAATAATTTTATTCTTAAAAAATGCAGAAAAAATCGCTTTTTTTTCTTTATTTCTTTTTTATGTTTTACAAAATCTTACTTATTTTATGTATATAATTTTTTTCATCGTTGTTTTATGGAATTTTTCTTAAGAAATTTGGACTGTCTTTATGTTCTGTAATGTAAATTTATCAGTTATATAGCAATAAAATTAATATTAAAGATTATAATAAAAATGAAATATGCGTAAATATTAAAAAAAAAAATAATAATAATAATAAAGAAGGATAACACACTCTACAGTCGATACTGTTGTAAAATAAAGATACAATGAAATACTGTTTAGATAAATGAAGTTTTTATTTGAATAATAATATTTATTCACATATCTATCTTCCTAGAGAAATCTATTTTTTTAACAGGTATAATTTTTTTACATAAAATTGTACTAAAATTTTAATTATAAAAAATATAGTATCTTCTAGAAATACAGCTCCTGCCGCTTATTAATGTCACATTCGTTCTCCGCCAAAGTGATTTTATTAAGCGGCTGATATTTATATCCTGCGAACGTTCCTGCACTTAAGGAAAAGGTATTACTTCCTTGAATTTGGAAAGAAACTCCAAAGGATAACGAATAATGGAATTAGTAAACAATATTAATTAATTTTTGATAGATAATTAATTAATTGTTCCTTCGCTATATTAATACATTAAACGCATTTCAAGTTCCTATGCACTTTCTTTTGATGAAAATCATCATTATTTTACCAAAATTTCATTCTGTTCTTACAAATTTAAAATCTTTCCATTTAAACGTCATAAATTATAGTAATTTCAAAATAAGAACAAGAAATTGCCTTTTATCAATTTGAAATTAAATATATATATATCATTTCAAATCAAATTTGTCACTTATTACAGCGCTTTGAAAAATACGTTCCTTGAAATTGTTACGTAGATAAGTTATGGGTCATGTTTAATTTGTAACTGTGCTGCAAGTGCATGTAAAATCTTCGACAATGAGCGATAATGCTTTAATTTATTTTCCTAATTAAGAAAAAAAAATTCAATGTAAATGAATTTTTTTTATAGTACAAATGATATTTTTGACTGTTAAGGAGATATTTTTTTAATTTATTAACCGGCAATGTTGGTTTTATTAAGCGGTGGCATTAAAAGCATTTTGTATTGATTTGATTCCGATCCTGGCAATTTGATCTGAATAAGTGGCTGATTTTATTAATCAGTGAATTTATTAAGCGGCGGTTCCTGTAGAAAAAAAAAAGATTGTTTTTTAGTTTTACTGAAATAAAATATCAAAGACAATAACAAAAGTAATATATATACATGAAAAATATTAAAACTTTAACCTATAAATCTTTGATTTTAAAACTTTACGATTTTGATTTGCTCTATGAATAACAAAGACGAATCTGAAACTCTAAGAGAGAACAAAAAGTATAAGGAACCACGCTGCTAAATGTAACTTTTAGTTGAAAATTTTTATTGAAAAAGTAAAATTTCAAAAGTACCGTTGGATAATAATTTACCACAATAATGTACACCTAAGTGTAATTTTAAAATAGTTGTTTAAAGTAAAATTTTGTTTTTTAAACGATATACTTAATAAATAACATATAATTAATGCATTTATACTTCCGGTGATACTGCAATTTAGTACGTGATAATGATTTTAAATTTAAATAGTAATCTATGTTTAACGTGTACAAATGAACAAATGTGTAATAAATAATGAACATTTATAAAAATTCAAATATGAACACAGTATGAAACTTTTGTTTCATTAACATCTCTAGTGTGACCTGCAGAAAAGTGTAATTAGTTAAAAAAAGAGACGAAATTATTGTAAATGGGAGAAGTTATAAGAAATAGAATAACACTTTATATCATTGAAATAATATTGATACCTGTTAATCCTAAAATTCCTTAATAAAGTTGTTTCATTTTTTACACAAAATCTAACAATTATGGGAATTTGAATAATCATAGTTAATGTATAGGAAAAAAAATAATAAATGGAAGTCGTGAACCTTAAATTTATTTATCTAAATATTAGTTATGAAAAGTTTGGTAATTTTTCATTTCTTTTTAATTAAACAATTAAAAATAGTTTTCCTAAATAGCATTAAAACATTAAAATTCATGTAAGAATATATTGTAATTTATTTACTTATCTCTATACATAGAAATATTACATAGAATCTGTATTCGATTCGAAATACATAAATCGATCGAAAAGGAATGTATAATTTTTAACGATTTTTTTTTTCAATAATAATTATTTAATATTGCAAATGAAAATTTAAAAAGAGCAAATTTTGATTGACATTTTCTTCACTTTAGATCTCATATTTCAAATCTTATCTATGCAACTAACTGTAAAATAAGAAAAATGTCGTTACATTTTTTTTTTCAATATTATCGTTTTACCTCTATTGAAGATGTAATTATGATATCAATTAACACAATGTAAAGAACAAAAAAATTGTTTTCTGGAAACGTGAAAGAAAGTGATTTATGATTCCTTTTATAAATGTAAAATTTATCATTATTTACTAATAATTCATAAGAATGTTAAATAAAGAACATTTAAGATTTTTATTATTATTAATATTATTATTATCATTTATTGTTAAAATTATTGTTATAATTAATTTTAACTTATATCAAAAGAATGCATTATTATAAAAGAATATAATTGTTAATTATTAAAATCAATATTTTAAATTAAACTATAATACAGATTAGTTTATATAATAAAGTTTGTTAGAAAACTGTTTTACTGATTTGATTATGATACATAAAGTTTGTTACAAAATAGTTTAGAATTAATAAAATAATAATTAAACCTAAATGTTTTCTTTTTACAAATGTAAAAGCTAAATTTTATATCACAAACAAATTCTCAAAAACATCACGAAATGTCATTCTTAATTCCTAATAGCTTATTTAAAAAAAACATAAAGATATATTCTATTCCTTTCTTCCTCATTCCTTATTTCTTTTAAAATTTCAAAGAGAAGACATTTAGAGAGATATATAAATATATATCCGTTTGTCAGTCTACAAAGTAAAATTTATATCTCTCCTTAACGATCATTTCCGGTCTTAAAAGGATAAAATTTTCTTTGTATCGTTGTAATGCTCATACTGATGTCTAAATTAGATTAGGATCAACTATAAAACACGGTACAAAAGAATATGTCATTTCCTGCCTTTTTTTTTTTTTTTTTTAAGGTAAAACTTTATATAACCATAAATAATATCATACGTATCTTACATTTTTTTAACGAAAGGTTTTATCTAGTAATACATCGGAACATGCCAACTGATTAAGATGATACTTTAGTGAATTAAATATAACTATGAAAGATTTCTATAACATTTTTTTTTTTTCGGATGTAAATATATAAAAATCCATTCTGTATAGTATTTAGTATTAATATTGTAAGTTACGGAATTCAGTTTTAAGTTAAAAAAATAAATAAATAAATAAAAGAAAGTTGTATTTGGTAAGACTGATACTTTATTTCTTACTTTATTTATTTATTTGTATTTGTATTCTATTTTATTATTTTGTTTTTGAGTAATAGTAGTCAACTTACAATATGAGGTTGAAATAGTTAATGAAATTTTAAGAAAGAACATTTTTTAACTATTTATTAATAAATTTATTTTATAGTTTCTTGTTTTACATTTTGTAGTAATATAAATTTAGTTATACATTAAGAAACAGTAAAACGGTTGCACATGTTACTCCATAATTTAAAATTATGAATCTTCATACCACTTGTATTTTATTTAAAATAACATCATTTAATCTGTATTAATGAAGTAAATATAATGTTTTATTATGTAAAATTTAAATGACTGGGTTTCGCAAGAAGAAGTAAAATTTGTTTCTGTGTATATCAAGAAATGTTACAAATACTAAAATTGTATGTTAACGAAAATGAGATTAGAAAAAAGAAATGAAAAATAATGCTTAAGTATTTTAACATTAAAATGATATTTTGAGTGCATTATTATTAATGAACATAATGCATATCAAAGCATTGTAAGAGTTATTTGTATAAGAACACAATTAAATATTTTACAAATTAAGGTAAAAATGAAGGTAGAATGTTTTAGTAATATTCTTTAAATTCAATGAGTTTTACATTTGCGTATTTAATAATGATAACAATAATTAATTAATTAATAAAAATAAAAAGAATAAATCTAAAAATAATTTTTCCTTTTACAAAAGTGAATTAAAATTTATTTCTCCTAAAATCATCATTCTTATCATCATTTTTAATTCCGGATAGCTTATTTAAAATAACAAAAAAATATATTTATTCTTCTCTTTCCCATTCCATATTTCTTTTAAAATTTAAAAAAGAATATATTTAAAAAATATATAAATATTTATCCTTTTGTCTGTTTTAAATGTAACATTTATATCGCTTTGTAACTTTTATTTCCGATCTTAAATTAATGATCTTATAAACGAAGTAAATGTAATACATTGTATTATATAAAACATAAATAACTGGGTTTCACAAGAAAAAGTGAAATTTGTTTTTGTGTATATCAAAATATATATTCAACACAAAGGAATAAATGTTAACGATTTTGACATTAAAAGTGTTTTTGAGTGCATTATTGTTAATGAATATAATGTATATCAAAATATTTTGACAGCTATTTGTATAAGAACACAATTGATATTAATTACAATTTAAGGTGCAAAGAAGGTAGAGATGATTTTAGTAATGTTCCACGAAATCAATCAGTTTTAGAAATAATTATTTGAAAATAATAGTTTTAAATTAATAAATAATATTAATACTAAATCTAAAAATAAAAATAAACTTTCTTTTACTAAAGTTATTTAAAATTTATTTATCAAAAATTTTTTTAAATCACCAAGAAACATCATTCTTAATTCCTGATAGCCTACTTAAAATAACAGAAAGATATATTTTATTCCCTTCTTTCCCACTCCTTATTTCTTTTGAAATTTAAAAAAGGAGATATTCAGAAAGATATGTAAATATGTATGTATTTGTAATTCTACAAAATAAAATCTATATATCTCCTTAACGACCATTTCTGATCTTATAACAAATTTATTTTCTTTGTATGTTAGTAATGTTCATTGTTGTAATTAAAATTACACACGCGCACCCCCCCCCTCAAAAAAAAAGTGGTATAATTTTGTAAAAATGGATATTATTCATTTAAATGTGTATATATATATATATATATATATATATATATATATATATATATATATATATATATATATATATATATATATATATATATATATATATGTATGTATATATATATATATATATATATAATGAATTATTAAACGTTGTAAAAGCCAAGCAACAGATACAAGATCACCGAAACTACATAGACCAATAAGAATGAATATTTTTCAAGAAGCTCAGGAAGGTGAAAAAAAAAATTCATCAGGGGAGTCCTTTTCACCTTTGAGCGACAATGTACGATTTCGTTCATCAACAGCTAAAATAGCAAATCACTAGCACGCTCCCTATCGTACATGAAAATAACTGAAGTGAAATTGAAAGTGTAATAATCTATTAAGTACAAAATAACAGAGAATATAATAAAAAACAACCATAATAAACAAACAATACTCATAGGATGATACGTTAGGAGTCATATGGATTAAAAAAAGCAAAATAATTCAGGGGTTTAGTTGTTCATGGAGAAAAACAAGAAAAGTTCAAGGTTCAGTGGCTCATAGCTGATAAATAATAACGAAACTATATAACAACAAGGATATTTATTGATGAATTATTATGTGTGTAAGAATATGGTTATACTTTTAAAAAATTGTTGACAACTCAACAATGAAGTAATTGGATATTTAAAAAAAATAAAAAAATGCATATTAACAGACGGTAAATGCAACAGGCATTCTGCTTTTTTTAATGTATATAATTTCATATTCTCACCCAACCATTCAGCCAAACAATACAACACATCCTTCGTAATCCAACATATGCCCACTCAACCGCCATCATTTTAGTGTCATCTATTGTTTTATAATTTTTTTGGTTAAGATACACAAAAGTGCTCTCTCTCTCTTTTTTTTTAAATTATAAATGTACTGACAGAGACATGGTTAAGGATTTAAAATAGAAAATACGAAGTTTTTAAGAAAAAAAAAATTTAGAAGTGGCTGTGATCAGTTTATTAATATTCTTGTTACTTTCCGAACACTATAGTGAGGAAAGTATTGTAATCTTGTCAAAAATCCGAATTCGAGATTTTGGTCTTTCTATACGTTTTGAGGTCCCCTGAATCCGTATTCACTATTTTTACGATATGTATGTATGCATGTGTGTGAACACGCTAGCGTCTAAATGCTTTGTTCGAATGAGCTGTAAGTTGGTACGCATGTTGCAAGTCCCTATAGCACAAACCCTACTTATATTGGTGAATCTGGCACTTATAGTTTTTTTACAAGGACACAAAGAAAAATTCTTTATCATTATGGTCTAGGGGACCAAAATCTTAAAAGTACGATAGCATCTAAATACCTTATTCAGTTGAGCAAAAAATTTATACACATATTATAGATCACAGTTATTCAATCCGTATAGATGTTAGAAAATCTGGCATTTACAGTTTTTTTACAGGGACACAAAGAAAAATTCTTTATCATTATGGCCAATGGGACTAAATTTTAAAAAGGACGATAGCGTCAAAACGCCTTATTAAACTTAGAAAATAATTTATACACATATTATAGGTAATAGTTGCATGAACTGCATAGAGTTTGGTGAATCTAGCACTTATAGTTTCTTTACAGAGACACAAAGAAAAATTCTTTATTATTACGGCCTATGGGATCAAATTTTAAAAAGTGCGATAGCGTATAAACGCCTTATTCAATTGAACAAAAAAATATACACATATTATAGGTCACAGTTTCACGATCTATATAGGTTTTGGTGAATCTAGCAAATAATTCTGTATCATTATGGCCTATGGGGTGAAATTATTTAAAGCGATTTAAATAATTTAAATCGACTTAAATTATTTATTTATTTATTCAATATAGCTGAAAATTTATATGAATATTATAAGTCACTGTTGCACTAACTATAAGCATTTTAATGGATCTTGTATTTATAGGTTTTTACAGAGACACAACGAAAAATTCTTTATCATTATAATCTATGGGCTCAAAGTTCAGTAGTGTTAAATTAAACACCGTGTACTATATGGAGAAAAATGCTCAAACACCCTATTATAATTTTCTCTCTTTTGTTTTTTAACAACTCCGCTTACTTTACTTGATTACAAAACCGTTAATTACTCAATGTTCGTAAAGTCGAGTGGATTCATTCCAGATTTTTTTTTATACATTGGAGAGCATAAATTATTAATTCGAAATAAGTTTTAAATAATTTACATCTAAATATTTATGTGAATATAAATGATTATTCCATTACTCTAAAGATACAATACACACACACATATATATGTATACATTTAAATAAATAATATTCGTTTTTATAAAATTACATATATATATATAATGTGCAATTTTAATAACAACATATGTCTGTTTTAATGGTTATCAACATATTTAGATATGAAAGATTATTTATTTGATTAAAGCTTAATATCCTGCATTAGAATAAACGCCGTATTATTTGCTACAAACTTTAACAAAGTGAATTTAAAAACATATTTTTATAATGTAAATAAATAATCATTATGCAAATTAATGTTTTGAATAATAAATGGGTAAAATAATGTCGTTTACCATTATACCGAATCAATAAAATTTATAAAATTAGATTTAATTGAAATTTAAAACGAAACGTATTTAATATTATTTAATCTGAAGTCATATTTTGTACGCAAGGGACTTAGATCTGAATATTACATCCTCTATTATAGTTTTTTCTAAGTATCCTTTAATGCATTTGCAGTAGTTTCGGACAAAACTACGGAAATCTCCGAAAAGCTATAGGCCAAGTTTTCGACCCAAAATTTCTGTCTAACAGTTTTCAGAGCAAAATCTCTCGGTGACTGGTGCAACTGTGTTTAACATAAAGATAAGACTGTTAACATTGTTAAAATTTTCATGAAATTTAAGCACTTAACACACACAAAAGAAAAAAAAATAATAATAATTTAGCAATTAATCCTTAAAGTAATAAAAAAAAATATGCTTAGAGTACATTGATAAATAATAATAATATAAATTCGAGAACTTGAATAGCACAGAGAAAAAAAAATCAAATTTCGATTTTTTTAAATACTTTTTGTAAAATTTTAGCATATTTAATATTAATAAAGCTTGTGTATGCTAAATACTAAGCGTCTAATACAATAACTTCAATGTACGTTTGATTTTTGAAGTGTCCAAATAAAAAGAAAATAAATAAATAAATAATAGTTATTACATAGCTTTAGAAAAATATTCATTATTTGCTAATTCAATGAAATTTTTCCCGCTTTTTATTTATTTATTTATTTATTTATTTATTTTTATAGATTTCTTTATGAATTTTTACTATTATAAATTATTAACCTTGTATGTATTTTTGAAAAATAATGTTTATTTCTTTTATTTCAGAAAATTTTGTTTTAAAGTAATAAATCGTATAACCAATTATCATTATTTATTAATATATGGCATCTAAATTTATGTATATTTTTTAAACACTATTTAATCACTTAAAGAAAGAATAAAATATATTTTTAAAATTATTATGAAAAATGTTTCACAAGAAAACTCTGCGTGGAACATTTAGTTTTGCTTTTTATTATTTTTCTTTTCAAAAAATACTTTGTTAATTCCAACCGAAATGTATCTAATGCAATCTTCTTTTATGTATCAATTGGAATTTTTGCAATAAACTATCTAAAGCAGCTTTTTTATTTTAATTAAATAATACAAACTTGATTGTGTTGCTTAAAAAAAAAAAAAAAAAAAAAAAAAAAAAAAAAAAATCTTGATTGAAAAGTTAGCCTAAGTATACATCTCAAAACACTCTCTATTACTTAAGAAACTCTTTATGTCTGCAAAGAAACAAACAGCTGTGGAATAAAATTAGATTAGTTTCATTCTTTCTCTCTCTCTCTTTTTTTTTTTTTTTTTTTTTTTTTTAATATATATACGTTTTCCTTCATTCAATGACATAAAAAGAACAAAAGCGATAATAGAGGAATTTCGAGTGAGTTAAATTGGCTAATAACCCGGAGTGATCCAGAGCCAATTTACTTTCTCTCTATAAAGGAAATAAAATTATACTCCAACGTGTCACTTAGAACAACTGAAAAACTAACAAAAGGAGTCCAATTCGATCAAGTCTCTCACTTCTCAAGTTAAAGAAAATTTCTTTTCTGCCATGGCACCATATCACAATGTCTTATCTCCTTTACGATATGGTCTTTCTAAATCTACGCAATCACGTTCCCCTTTCTTGTTTTTTTAAAAGGAAAAAAAAATGAAGTAGCAAAGCAAAACATGCAGAAACTTTTCCCTATTGAGTAAGGCAGAAATCGATTACTTGTAGTTCGTGCATAGGGGACATTAAACGTTCCGCATAACATTAAGTCCCAAAGGACGGCTAAGCTGATAGCATGCTCACACGCTCACATAAGTCATTGTTGAAGTGACAGACAAGTATCTCAGGGTTTTTTATACCCCAGGGAACAATAAAACGAAACAGAACGATTGGTGAGAAAGAACTTGAAGTAAAAAATAAAATAAAATAAACAAACAATAAACATTGTCAGTGTAAACATTCCTATGCAAATACAAGTGTTATGTAAATATGAATAAATGACACTCGTTTATATATAAAGCATCATACAAAACGAATTTATGCTTTCGAATTGCTCAAAACCATTCCCTTCATTTTTATCCTTACCGGAATTAATGAAAGCAATTAGTGATATTTTTCTGCAAGCTTTTTACTTTAACTAAACAGTAAATGTACTTCATTTTTAAAATAAAATAAAGGATTTAAAAATATAATTAAAAAAAAAAAAATGATTATTTGGAAAGGAAAAAAAAAAATTGTTTAACGATACGTATTTTATATGAATTGTTTTGAATAAAGATATAAATTAAAATAATTAATATTATATTTAGGAACATTCAAACTTATATATTTTGTATTTGTTTAAGAATAGGCACTGAAAGATATTTAATCTATAAAAAAATCCGACTTTTCAGACTACAAAAAACAGATTTTACATAATAAAAATACGATCTCGTTCTGTGAATTTCTCAGAATAAAACACACACACACACACACACACACACACAAAAAAAAAAAAAAAAAAAAAATGTAATTACGTTTCAAAAATCGAGACAACTAAGAATGACTTTAGAAAATTTCCTGCGTGAGTATGTGTGTGTGTGTGGGGGGGGGGAGGGACGACATTGTGTTAATATGTCTGTAACGCTACGTTTGACCTGATATGTGAGAACACCTAAATGGAATTGAACGACACTTGGTAATGTTTTAGGTCTATACTCAACTTAAAATTAAATCTATTGAACATTTCAAAAGTTTCATTAAATTTAGAGATATGGGTAAAAAACGCCTACGCATGCGCCATAAAACTTTTGTCGGTAAAATCTTTTGGCTTAAAAAACAATCAGCTTTGGATGAAAAATACAAATTGCGTTATCTTTACGTTTTACACATCAGAGAACCCCAAAATGTTTCTAGAATAAATTATCGGTGTGCATGAATGTATTAAAAACTTTTTTTTTCCCCTCAGCGTATTATTAATAATGGCTGGACCGAACACGGTGACATTTAGCTGACGTTCAGGCCTGAACACATCTTAAAATTATTTCTATCGAACATTTAAGATGTTTAATTATATTAACAGATATGAGCAAAAAACATTTCTGTAACCATTTAAAAATCATATCTAGGCATTTAGATAAGTTAAATTATTACATTTGACAAAAAACTCGACTTTTGATTTGTTGTTGTTTTGTTTATTCATCTAAACTCTGTGATTTCTTAAGCAGAAGATATATTTCCTTATTTTTGAAAGTTGATTTTAAAATTTATATTTCTTTTGAAAAGTTATATTGTTTTAAATATATAAATATATATATCGCAAGCAATGGTTATTAGATGCTCTGTAAAATGCTGCAAAGAAAGTACAACTTAGTCTGTTTTACTTGAAACGCACTATACGAATAAAAGCAAAAAACGAATTCTTAAATTCTTAATATATATAAGATATTTTTAAGATATTACATTATGAAATAGCAATACATTTTTTTTATTTTTTGGGGCGTTGAGAAAATTTATGCTCAAATCAGAGAACAAAAAATTATGCAAATTAATATATGTATATCTAGGGAGAGATAGATAGATAGATGAATATATATAAGGGAAAAATCACAAATTGTACTTGGTAACCATAGAAATCCATTCTTCATTTGAATCAGCATAATAAGCCTGAAATAAGATAAATATATTTTTATAATATACTATGAATGCCATTGAATTGTCGTGCAAAGAACGGGCAGAAAAGCGAGTTGATAATAATATATGTATAAGAAATTTTTTCTTTATTATATCGGTTAATTAGTTCCTAATTTACTCTTGCCTTTATAAATCACATTCATACACTCGTTTTTCTTTAATTAAATTTCAATCGATTTTTGTATTAGGTACCAACGATTAAAAGATAAATGTGCAACATTCAACTTATAAAAACTAGCAGGCTTTGCCCGCTTCGCTGGCCACTAAATTTAAAGGAAACTCTTTTCTATATAGCTTTATAAAAATGAAATAAAATAAATTACTGAAATTGTTCAAAAGCTCGCTCCAGGTCCCTGCTGCATTCGGCAGCGATTTGGTTATCCACTGCAACTCGGGCGCTTGTCCCTATTACCTGCGAAAATAGTTTACCAATGAACTTCCATTTAGGTGCTTATTATATAACAGTTTCGAAATAGATAGTATCGAAAAAATTGGAGTTTCCCTTTTATATTTGAATCCCAGTTACATGTGAACAACACTATACGTGTTGTTCACAAGTAACTCGGACTGGACTCAAATGTAACTGGGTTTAGACAACATAATATTTGCTTTTACGTTATTTCATATGTTTATTTTGTTTATCCAATCAACCATTAAATGACAGCAATTTCACGCCAAATATTACAATATGCTGTGACAATATTTTTTTTGTGTTTATATATAATTCATGGGTTGTAAACCTGATAGTACAGCCTTAATATAGTTCTCTTTGGCTACTTTTGAATTTTTGTCACCATTTGAGACTTAATCCATTGTAAGAATAAGACTTAATCCCTTGTAACAATATGCTATGAGCGCTATTTCTGCCGTATTTTAGACAACTAATCTTTTTATGGTTATATATATTTCCCATTAAACATATTTTTATTTATTTATTTAAATATTAATTTGCATTTTTCAAATATATCTGTTCGACAGCGTGCAAGTGCAGAACACACAGAGGCTCATTTGTTTGTATGATAAATTAGCATAGTGATTATTATATAAAAAAATAAATAAATAGGTAAACATTATCGTGTTACACAACTTTATTATGTCGCTCCATTCGCAGCTTTTGAATTTTTGTCGCCATATTAGCGATGGATTTTTTTTTTTTTTTTTTTTTTTTTTTTTTTTTTGTATGAAAAGGGGAAGACTATTTTGCTAATAATTTTATCAGACTCTTTTTTGTTTATACATAAGAATCCTTTATATTCTGCTTATATTTTTAATGGTTTTTAAGTTAAAAATAGTGCTTGTTGAAATAAATTTCCTATCTTTAAAACTGCATCTGTTCTGTAAATTTTGTGTAAAAATAAATCATTTATTTTTTTATATATTTGATGCGCTACTTAGATTAAAATGGCTGTTGCTATATTATACTTCTTGTCGAAAAACGTTCGGTGTACTTCAACACCAAAATTTAAAAAATCGCCCAGCAGGATCTGCTAATGAAACTGATAAAATAAAAATATGGTTCATAGAGATTAAATAATCTATTTAAAAAAAATTTAAAACACAAATTATTAATGTATCGTATCACATACATAGATATAGTAATAATATATAGATTGATCATTGGGGAGAAAAAAGTGATTCCTTTTCACTCGGGAAAAGACGGCGATTTTACCAAAATATGGCAGTCTTTCCCCGAGTGAATACACACGGGAATACACACGAATATTTTAGCAAATAAAATTCATGAATAATTTATTTACTAAAGGTGAATGAAAAGCTCCAGATATAGATTCAAATTCATTCTTCTTTTTTTCCTTTTTTCCTTCAATACCACTTAATGGCTGATTCCAAAGCTCTTTTTTCGGCATCTAAAATCTTTGCACGATAATATGGGGATTATAGATCTATATATATTATTATATCTATGATCACATAAATCTTTTCGAAGATAGAATAAAACTTAATTTGAAAAAAAAATAATAATAACTTTTGTTTATTAACCAAAATAATTGATGAAATTAAAAATGCAAGTTGGTCTTGTGTTCGTGAGAGAAAATTTAAAAGAATTTGAAAACTGCAATTTTTAATCCCACTTAAAAATCATGTAACTTAATGTGAAGCAGATTTTTCATTTTTTTTTTTTCCTCCTAACGGTTTCCATACAATCTTCTGCTGTTGCCACCTAAAATTCATACTTTAGTTAATTTAAAAAAATCTAATTGTCCGATTGATAAGCTGTTTAATGCATCGGATATACAAAAATTTTCCCTTTCATTTGGTATCTTATTTGTAACGATGCGACTGATATTTCTAATTTATTTTCTAATCTTTCTGATTTATTTTCCTCATTTTAAATAAATGTACGTTTTTTTTTTTTTTTTTTTTTTTTTTTTTTAATTATTATTATTTTGTCGAAAAAAAAAATTGCAACAATTAAATTATGGATAAAATTTTAAAATTTAAATGGCTTATTTATCAGAAATTAGAAGGTTATTATTTTCACATTTTAATTAATTAAGAAAAAACTAATCATCCGATTGATAAGCTGTTTAATGCATCGGATTTACAAAAATTTTCCCTTTCATTTGGTATCTTATTTGTAACGATGCGACTGATATTTCTAATTTATTTTCGAATCTTTCTGATTTATTTTCCTCATATTAAATAATTGTACGGTTTTTATTATTATTATTATTATTATTTTGTCGAAAAAAAATTGGCAACAATTAAATTATAGATAAAATGTTAAAATTTAAATGGCTTATTTATCAGAAATTAGAAGGTTATTATTTTCACATTTTAATTAATTAAGAAAAAATTAATCAAAAATTTGGAAATCTGACTTCGATATGCACAATGACCTTTCGGGGGGCACCTTTGTGTTAAATCTCGTGACTGTCTGAGCTACCGTTTTCGAGAACAGTGAAATATACAAATATTGCTCACTTAATAGTATAAGATACATCAATTTCAGTAAAGTGCTCTAAGATTAAATAATAGTAATTCAAGAAAGTGCAATAAATTAAAATTTCATTGATTTTACGCTTAACTTGCTTATTTTCTTCTCATACTAAAAATTTAAATTTTAAAGGGGGGGGGGGTGCTCATTATAAAACTATTTCGTAAATTACTGTTATACATCTTAAAAATTTGCATAGAAGTCCGTACACAATAAATAATAAACAAAACATTCATTTAACTAAAATGCATAGATTACTTTACGTGTGTACTATTTGATAAATATTGTGCTTGTGTTCCGAAAAAACAAATATTAATGAAAAGGAAAATTTTTCTGTTATATATCTTTATTAAAATGATATTTGTGTAATTATTAATATTTTTAATATTAGAATATTTATATACAGAAAACTAGTGTGCCTGTTTTTTATTTAATTTTTTTTATTAAAAAAATTTAATATCAATTCAGATGTTCTTCAATTTTTTTCATTTATCTTAAGCATTTAATTTTCTCAAACTTAGCTTTTATCCAGTTTATTTTCAAGATATAAACGCAGAAGTATTCATCATAAAGTATTAAAATGCTATATGAAATCACATCTCATATAGAGATATCCAGAAACACGTGCCATTGTAGAGAACTAGAAATTTAATAAAAATTACAGTATAAAACACGTATAAAAAGACGAATTTAATTAAAATCATTAAAAATTGCAAAAAAAAATTCCATCTTGTCAAAGGTTTTCGCCCTGATTATCAGGGCATCACCAAGGCAAACTCAAGTCATTTTTAGTTACAAGTGCAGTAACAGTTCAATTATATATATCAATAAAAACATATGACAGTTACAGTTAATTTGGATGAAACAGTCTGGAACCGTGAATTCTGAATTTTAGCTGAGCTTCACTGGGTCACTATGGAGCCACTTGCAGTCTGGAGGCAAAGGACTTGTAGTTGGTTGGAGTTTTATAGTAAACATGGAGTAACTTTGAAACTACAACGGTTGAGGCTTTCCTGGGCTTAAAATTAGTTGAGCTTTACTGTGTTACTATGGAGCAACTTACAGTCTGTAGTAAAGGAACTTTTATTTATTTGGATCTTTACAGAAAATATGGAGAAACTTTCAAACTGTAACGGTTGAGACTGTTATGGAGATTTCATTGGGTAAAGTTAAAGAGGTATACTGTCAATAACAGGGCAGATGACACATAACAAAAAGTCAACTTGAAGTTAAAATACTGAAGTTGGTTGATGTTTTGGGTGACGAGGAACCACCTTGAGACCTAGACTGCAGAAGTTTCTTGGACCATTTGCATTAAAAAGAGGAGAGGCTGGACCAGCAGTAAGAGGAAACCAGAACAAGTTAAAAACTTTCGCTGTTAACATCTATCGAGACAGCCATTCTATGGAAAAGAAAATTAAATCAGATATGTGGTATTAGGAAATGCCATATTTTTAAAAATATGGCAAGTCCTTTGTCTCCAGACTGCAAGTGACTCCATAGTGACCCAGTGAAGCTCAGCTAAAATTCAGAATTCACAGTTTCTGGGTGTTTCATCTAAATTAACTGTAATTGTCATATGTTTTAATTGATATATATATAAATTAACTGTTACTGCACTTGTAACTAAAAATGACTTGAGTTTGTCCTGATGATGTCCTGATAAGAAGGGCAAAAAGATTTCACAAGACGAAACATTTTTTGTAATTTTTAATGATTTTAATTAAATTTGTCTTTTTATACGTGTTTTAAAGTGTAATTTTTATCAAATTAAAATGCTATATTTGTGTTTTGAATATATATATATATATATATATATACAGTCGGTAACAAAAGTGTCCGAACACTAGCAAAAATTCCTATGTGAAAAAAGTCTGTGTCTTCATATGGTTTTGTTAAATAAATCCTTACCAAATCATGTTCTTAGACTGACTAAGGACAGGATTCGACAAGGATTTATTTAACAAAACCGTATAAAGTGTACTTATTTACATAGGAATTTTTGCTAGTGTTCGGACACTTTTGTTACCGACTGTATATATGTATGTATGTATAGTCATCAGTAAAACGAAAAAAGGCTTCTATTATTTCACTTTATAGATGTTAGATTTATAAACTTCCTCGGCTTTCCATCTACAACATATAACTATTCACCGAAATCACTCAATCTGAAAGAAACTTCAATATATTTGTAACTGATGTACCCCGAAGTATTCAAAAATTTTTGACAACTCATCTGCGCATCTTTATGCGTGGGAGCATGTGATTCCTAGAATTCATACAAACTGTTACTTATAATAACTCGAAATAGGAATTTTACTAATGAATATTCACGCAGAATGAGAAAAGTTTTCTGAATTGTATATTTTATTGATGAAATTTTAAGGTTTTAGTTAACATAAGTTCTTTTGTAACTGATGAAAATCGTAAACAAACCGAAATAATTTTATTCTGAATAGGCATGACCGTTCAGGGTGCGCTAACTCAAACGATAATATGCATAGTCTTTTTTTTTTCTCTCTTTTTCCAAAATTTTGATAAAATAATTGTAGCCCTAACAAATGCGTAATAGCACACATTTGAAGTTTATAGGAAAACAAAAAATAATTAACTTCTTTTTCTTAAGAGATCCGCCGGCCAAAGACCGTCGTGTATACTAATGGTGGCTGGTGCACATAAAATCTGTCTTGGATGTTCTCCATGTTCCCTACAAAAATACCTCTGTGGATCACCGAAGCGGGGTTACCCAGCCATTCCTTACGTGGAGGATCAAAATTAGGATGACATGTCTCCAGACCACCTTTAGGGGTGAGTCTCAGGCCGTCGCCAATTGTCCATTTGCGCAGCACTAGTGTGATGCAAAACCCAACCAACGAATCTTAAGTGATCCATACTGGAATTATTTTGGGATTATTTTATATATATTTTGACAAGAGACTTATGAGTAATATTCCAGTAATTTTTGCTTTATTATTTATAAAAAAAACTTTTTTTGATTCCCTAAGGATTAAAAATTTGTTCTTTATTCTAGAGTGTATATCATACTTTTTTTTCCGACTAGCATTAGATATAAAAGTACTTTTTTCCTCTTCTATTGTATTTTTATGAGCATATTTGTATAATTTGTCATATTAGAAATTGTTAATTTTATAGTTTGACTGGACAAAAATGTAATTTTTACTTCATTTTAAATATAAGCATAAATAACATTATACATGTTAAATTAAATACAGCTTTTTTTATTATTCTGAGCAAACATTTATTGTATTTTAATATTTTTAACATATTGTTTAAATATTTGAGCATATTTGGTCATTTTTTATATCTGTCAACTTTTGTTAGATGCTATATATTTGTTTTATGGAAAGGTGAATGCTTCTTTCACTACTTTAAGGATCGTGCGTATTGTTCGGAAACCGAAGACGTTCTTGCATTTTTTTTTTTTTTTTCAGTTTAATGTGCTTGATTGCACAGTTGTATGATTTATTATTCAATATTTATTTTCAAGGTGTATTCACTGCTAAGTAATGATTTCATTTGTGAGGAAAAAGTACTTAAAAAATGTCAAAAACGTAAAAGAAATAATAATAATAATTTTTGTTTTCTCTATTATCAATTATGTTCTCTGTATTTTTTTCGTGTTATCTAAATGTTTTATATTTTAAGTGTATATACGGTCGCTTTAAAAATTATTGATTTTTATTTATGTTTAAAAATTAATAAACAAGTATGAAGGTTTCTCGTTTTAAATCTTTCTTTAGACAAAATAAATAATTACATACAAATAAATGAAAGTGAATCAAATACATAGTAAGATGGAAAAAGAATACATAAAAAGAAAATGCATGGATACATAGAAAGGTAAGCCATAGAAAGATGGATAATACCTATGTTAGAAATTCTGGCAAAAAGAATCTTAAAAAAAAAAAAAAAAAAAAAAAAAAAGGAGAATGATTTAAGTATCCTAATTCATCCTAGTTAGAACACATGCCTGAATGATCCAGACAAAATAGACGGAATACAATTTTTATTTCTTCCTTGAGCATAAAGTTAAAACGAACAATTTATACCAATATTAAATCTTACGCTAATGTTAAAAAAGAAAAAAAAAATCTATTTAAGATAGAATTATTTTTTTTTTCTTTTAATGCGTAATTCATTACTCTCTTTTAAATTATCTTTAGTTTAAAAAAAAAAATTGATAATTTAAATAAAATGAAATTTAAATAAAATGTCTTTAGAAAAGTCAATATTTTGATGTTATAAGTAGCAGGATAAATTCACTACATTTCTGACAGATTAATATAAACTCTTATACATAAAAAAAGGGCAAGAGATATTATATGTATGGTCTATTTTATTAAAAAATCGTCGGATAATACAAATTTAATACATACGATCATGTGTATTCAAATTGTAGGAAGCAATACAATGTCAGTTAAAATAATTATAAGATAAAAAAAAAATTATATACCATGTTTTTAAATAGCTTAAACTTCTCTTTAAAACGCATTAAAAAGCTCCAATAGGCAGGTAATGGATTTGGCAAATTTGACAACTTTTTGCCCTTGGCGACTTTTCTGGCGACTTTTGGCGAGAGAATTCTTATTATCGATATTCCAAAGATGGACGTTCTAATGTGATTGGTTAAAGAGTTACCGGAAATTTGAATTTAAAAAAAAAAGTTGGTTTTAAAAATAAAATATTAATCCTTCCCGAACAACATATATTTGCATCATGAACAACATTAGCACTTTATCATTGTATAGAAAATCTTTAAAATGATAACGACGTCAATTTTTGCCAAATGCATAATTTAACTTTAAACAATTTTTTAACACTCACGTTTAATTAAATGTATTTATTTTTAGGTCGAAAGAAAATGAACTCGTAATTTTTTTTTGGCAACAATTAAATTATAGTTAATATTTTAATGGCTATTTTTATTGCTATTAGGAGCTTATCATTTTCACATTTTAATTAATTAAAAGAAAACTATTCGAAAATTCGAAAATCTGACTTCGAAGTATTGTATTGTCACCGGGTTCTGAGCTACTGTGAAAGCTTCAAATGTCTAGCTAGTCGGGAAGTTAGTTAAAAATCGATTGCAAGATTTGTCCCTGACAAACACACAAGAATCGAAGTTAATAAAAATCTGGAGTGACTCCACTCGACTTTCCGAACATTGAGTAACTAACAGTTTTGTAGATAAAATAAAGAAAGAGGAGTTGCTAAACAAACAAAAAAGAGAAAACCATAACAGAGTGTTTGAGTATTTTTTTCCATATACCACACGAGGTTTTATTTAACGCTACTGAACTTTGAGCCCTTAGATCATAATGATAAAGAATTTTTCGTTGTGTCCCTGTAAAAATCTATAAATGCTAGATTCCCCAAAATGCTCATAGTTAGTGCAACAGTGATTTATAAAATTCATACAAATTTTCAGCTCAATTGAAAAAGGCGTTTAGATGCTATCGCTGGTCTCATAGACCATAAAGACAAAGAATTTTTCTTTGTGTCCCTGTAAAAAAACTGTAAGTGCTAGATTCACCATAATCTATATAGTTGGTTCAAATGTGACCTATAACATGTGTACAAATTCTTTGCTGAGATTAATAAGGCGTTTAGACATTATCACACTTTTAAAAATTTGACAAAGAATTTTTCTTTGTGTCCCTGTAAAAAAACTATAAGTGCTAGATTCTCCAAAATCTATACAGATTGAGTATCTGTGACCTATAATATGTGTATAAAGTTTTTGCTCAATTGAATAAGGCGTTTAGATGCTATCGCACTTTTAAGATTTTGGTCCCTTGGCCATAATGATAAAGAATTTTTCTTTGTGTCCCTGTAAAAAAACTATAAGTGCTAGATTCACCAAAATCTATAGGGTTCGTACTATGGTGACTTACAATATACGTACCAACTTTCAGCTTATTTGAACAAAGCGTTTAGACGCTAGCGTGTTCACTCACAGACATACACACATACATACACACATACATACACACATACACACACATACATACACACATACATACACACTTACATACACACACACATACATACATCATCGTAAAAATAATGAAAACGGACTCGTTGGACCTCGAAACGTATAGAAACATCAAAATCTCGAATTCGGATTTTTGACATGATTACAATACTTTCCTCACTATAGTGTTCGGAAAGTAAAAACATCGTAAAATAAGCCATTCATCCAAATTTAAATATTGTTTAAGACAAAACTGCGCGGTTGAAGAAAGTTGGTTCTTATACAGTGAAACCCCGATCAATCGTTCCCTCATCCGTCGTTTTCCCGCATTAATCGTTTCATTTCGACGGTTCCTGCGCAAACTGTATTTAAATATTGTTAATGAAATCCGCATGTATGATGTCCTTCAAGAAGTGATTTTCCCGTATTCATCGTTGCAATTTTTTTCTTTTGACCGAAATGAAATTGAAAATCAAGCGATTCCGTATGACATTCAAACTAGGATTACTTTATTTATCCAAAAATAACTCTTTTCCTTCTCCACGGAGGGTCAATATTGTGATGGCATGTCTCCAGACCATCCCCAAAAGGTGATTTCCAGACCATCTCCATTTGCCCATATTCTAGCACTAGTGCGATATAAAACCCAGCCAACCTCAACTACTCAAACGTATGCTGTTTTATTTAGGTGAAGAATTGGGATCGTGCAAATATTCTAACATGTGTCTCTGAATTACTGAATACGGATCGTATGCTGTTGCTTGGAGAATAAGTTATTTTACTTTGGGTAAAGAGGTGAATGGATGCATCCAGTATGACCAGCTACTACATTTTTTGACATTCCTGAGGCTGATCCTACGCCAGTGCCAAGTGTGTCTGACGTAATTACGGCATTTGAAAACGCACGAATTCTTTTATGTGCACATTAAATTACAGAAAAGTGCCAGAAAACGTTGTAAATCTAGAAAATCCCCGTTTTATTTATAAAATGAAGAAAAATTGGAACATAAAATTACTGATTTTTAAAAACAAATATTACTTAATGTATTACAACTTCGATTTATTTCTTTGACAGTTTGGAGAGTAACAAATTAGTTTTTATTAGTAGTATCCCATATAGCAATGATCTTCATATATTGCTCCCTGGGATGTCCTGAACATCCCGGATTTTTCCCTCTGGAAGTATGGGCATGTTTAGGAAATCTGACGGAAAATCTTATTTGATATTTTTAGGAATGATTTTACAGAGGTAATTCTCGTGATCTACGTCGGAGCTACGGAAACTCGGAAGGCCTGCGGAATCAGCTACTGCGGACACTTTGCTTTCCTACGGAATATGCTAGGAGGAATACGGGAAGTCTGAGACTTACCGCGGGCGCTCCTACGGAAGAATATTTGCTATATGGAATACTATATATATTGCGTGTATTATTTCATAAACATTGTTTTATTCGTGTTTTAACTTTAACCCGCTTTCATCTTTTTTTTTTTTTTTTTTTTTTTCACGAACCCCTTGAAAAACGATTGATCGAGATTCTACCGTATAATGATTTTTATTAACAAGACATGTTACAAAGACATGTTACAATTACAAATATATTAAAATTTAATTCTACGTAGCTAGTTTACATTTTAACTTTTCATTCCATACATGTGTGCAAAAATAAAAAATGAAATAAGTAATTTTCGTGAGCATTGAAATTTAATTTTGAGTAAATTTACTAAAATATTTTATGTGAGGTGTATTATTTCAGTTGTTTGTTATGTACACTACACTAATACTTTAAAAATAAACGATACTTTTTTAGTCTTTAACAGTTAATAATATATAAATTACACTATGAATGCCACCATAAATGTAATTTTGAAGCTAAAACCATCAAATAACACTATTTCTTACGTTTCGACAATATGTCTAATATAAACAAATAACTTTTTTTAACATATATTATTATCTAATCCTGTTTAATTACTTTTAATTAAACCTTCTAATTTAAACTCTTTAAGCATGTAGCAATATTTAAATATGTATATTGTCTAATTAGGTATGTTATTATAAATCCAACTTCTCTAACTCTATTGTTATTTAAAATAATAATTACACATAAAGAACGGGATAACATAATTAAAACATAACATAGGATACCACATTTAACAATATTATAGTTTTTTTAAATCTAAGAACTTTAAGAGCGGATTAAACGCTAAAATAGTACAGGAGAATCTATCATGTTATGATATTAAAGATGTAAATTGTATATAGAAAAATATAAATAAATCATATTAATTAAATTAATTAAGAGAAAGAGATAAAAACGTTAAATAATTCATCTTCGATGAAAATTGAAAGGTTAAAATAAAATTCCTGAGATAATATTTCAAAAAGTTTCAAATAGTTAAAAATAGCATTGACTTTTCTTGTTATAAAATAAACTAAATTAATATAAATTTAACATTTTTCAAGCCATTAAATGCACCATAAGAAACACATTTTCAAACTTTTCCAGAATTTCAAAACATCAATTTATATTCATTTCATTTTGAAGACAGAAATTTAAAAGATTATTTACAAATATATATTTTTTCAAAGCAAAAGGATAATTTTTGTCGAAATATTTTCTTCAAACTTTGTAATATTTACGGGGAAAATGAAAAGTAACATTATATTGAACTTTTCTGAAAAAAAGAAAAAAAAAAAAAAAAGAAGTTCTTTCTTTAAATTACATTTTTACAAAGAAAAAAAAAAAATGTTTCCTTTTACATTTGATTGTTTGTTTTGAACACAAGTATCTTTAAAACTTGACCTTCTTCTTTTGTGTTTAAGAAAAGAAAAAAAGAAAAAAAAAAACTGAAAGAAAATAAATATCTTTAAAAAACTTAAAATACGATGGCACAGAGAAATTCTTTTGGCAAGGTATCAAACCTCACTATCTTTGATAAAGATTTTACAACGTACTTGTAAAATTTAAACTGACGTAAGAAATATTATTTTTGAAAAGTTGTTTCTATTAAATGGGAAAGAAACTCAATAATTTAATAACATCTATGTAACATTTTGTAGAAATTTAGATTTTTTTTTTTTTTTTCAATTTAAATAAAAGTTTCAAAAAGTAATCTAACCATGTAAACAAAATATTTCAAGTCAAAAAATAATAATGTTGTACAACCGATAATCTCATGTTTGCCTTAACTTTCTGAAAACTGAATACATTTGAATAATCTTTTTGAAAATATATAAATCTGCAAATGTATATGTCTTCAAAATTGTAAATTTCATCTGAAGACTAAAATTAACATTTTTATGAGTGAATTGCTTTTTCTGAATAACATTTTAGAGATTAGAGAAAAGTAACTTTTTTTTGTAATTTTTTACTACTTCGTAATTTAAAATTATATTTCTTGGATTTATCTCGAACTTTTAAAAAATTACTATTTTGTACATTGCGTTAGACATGCCCTGCTAGATCTTTACAATTAATTCATTTTAATGTAAATCCTAAAGTTAACTAGTGTTGAAATTTTACAAAGCCCAAAGAAATGTCTATAGCAATTTGTTATAAATTAATATGAGTAATTTTTTAAACATTTTACAACCTGTTTGGATCTGGCTAACAGTTGAACATCAATGATTTAGAAATAAACAAGAACTAGTAGGCTTGCCGATTATTTCAGCACAAAATTAGCTAATACAAATAGCGTGATAAAAACACAATAACAAATTTTATAAAAAAGAAAAGATCGAAAAAAAAAAGAAGTGTGAAATTAGGTATTTATCAAACTTTAGGTCATTGAAAAGACTGTTTTCTGACACATTCTAATATGAACTCAACTAGTTAGATAAATCTCTATGAGCTTGAATCCATGCAATCTGTAAAATAAAGAACGTAGCAACATGAAACTATCAATAGACCTGTTCAATAAAGATCATTTCTTCTGACACATTTGTGGAATTTTTGATCTATTTCTGTATTTTTATACTAAAAGAAAACTCTTGCAATAGCTGAGGAATAAAGGACAAATTTAATTTCTACGTTTCAACTGCTACACTTCCTCACACAAATGCTAACTGCTAAGCCAGAAGTTCAATGTCATTAAAATACTACTAACTTGTCATTGCATCTTTTACAATTTGTTTAACTACTCACTGATTTATATGTGTTATTTATGTATGCGCGGATATCTTCACGAACTTACAATAATTTACTTCATTTCTCCTTTATTTGCATACATGCAGCTTTAAGACATTTCCGGCATTCTACTTTAACTGAAGAGAAAATATCTTTGTTGCTACCATTAACGGAATTTAAAACAAACCACCGACATTCTTCCTGATTTTAAACTTTCTGTTTTAAAGAATCGGTTTATTATGCGAGTTTTATACTTAATTATAACTATTTTGAGAATTTTAAAAGAACTTTTGTATATTTTCTTGTGGTCAGTTCTTATCAAACACTATTTTCGGAAACAATTCTTTTGCAAATTATAAAGTGCTGCTATATTAATATTATAAGACTTTCATGTATTCTGTTATATTTATTTATTTATTTATTTTCCTTAATGCTTGCCAGTTTTGATAATTTTCATGCAGTATATTACTTCAAATGAAACTTCATTTTTCTTCTTATTGTGAAATGTATTATAAAAAATATATAAATAAATTTCTTTATTTTACAAATTTGTTTAATTTATATAAGCCTAGTATTGATTTTGACTAATATTCAAAATATATATAAGGAGCAATTCATGACTGTAATTTTATGTAAAATAAATAAATAAATAAATAAATAAGTGAATACTTACCTATAGAATACCACTTACTTCAGTGTAGAAAAAAAAATAAAAAATAAAACTGGAATAATATGCATCCATCTTAATCAGAATTCAACATATTTTTCTTACTGGCTTTTACTTAAAATTCTTCCTTCCGTGACAGTATATTTCAATTTAACTTTTTCTACAGACGTTGCATTTTTGCTTATACTCTGATTTCTACGTAAACTTAAGTTGAATTGATCGTTAAGACGGTTGAAAATTTTGCAATATAACTTTTAAAACATTGATTTTTCTTTCTAATGCAGGAATTTTCTTTTACTTTTATTCAGTGACGTGATATTTCCCCCCCACTTTAGATACATTGAAAATAATTTGCATATATTATTACAATAATATAATTAAATTATGTTTCATATTATAATTTTTCAAATTATAATATTAGCCTTCAAAATTAATATAGAAGAAAGTTAAATAAAAAGCCTAAAATAAAAGTATCTTTTATATAGTTATTACAATCATTTTTTCAATGCCATGAAAATTTGATGTAGATGAATAAACATCATACTGTTTATTTGCATGTCTAACTAATAAATGAATTGTATAATAATAATCAATTTGATTCGAAAATTATTATTTTATTATTATTATTATTATTATTATTATGGAGGGGTGATTACCGTATTTTTGAGTGAATGTTTCAAATAGAGCAAGTTTTAAAACCCTTTATTTATTGCACTATGAAATACACAAAATGTGTTTTTGAAATCTATTTTTTTAAATACACGATATACTCAGTAAAAAGTATGCATATCAGCTCATCATGGTGTTTAATTATGTTGTAATGAGGGTTTAATGAGATGATACTTTAATGTACCGTTTGTACGCAGAGGTCAAAAAGAAACTGTAAAGAAACTGTAAAACAAATATATAATTTTTTAAACCCTTTTAATTTTTTCCTAAGATTAGTGATAGATTCTTGATGTGATAGATAAATTAAGTACAACACACGAGGAAAAAGAGGAAAATGCCAATCAAAAACATTGAAAGTACTCTATAAATTCTTTTTTGGGAACATAAACGGCTACATGTAGTAGCTAGTGACATATAGTGAGATTACAGAAAGATATATGTTATATTCTTTTAAATATTACGTCGTTTCGATTGTATACGCTTTTTATTGTAATGGTACTTCAAAGCACTGTCAATAGATAAAGATTTATGAAGAGTAAAGGCTAATTTCAAATGATAAGACACTAGTTGTACAATTCTTCATTCTTTATTTTCAGTTGTCAAAGTTATCTTAAATTTAAATTATAGATATGTACAATAAATAAATAAATAAATAAATGACGTAAGAATAATGTTGGCAAAATCTCATTTGATTATTTTAGCTGTTACATAGATTTTTTGGTGCGCTGAAACCGAAAATGAAGTCGTTCTTTCCTCATCGCGCATATAATTTTCTCAATTCAGGGTGTCTATTGACACAATTTCCTCCGTAACTCTTCCACCAATATAATTATATATGGTGATTTTTATAGTATGTTATCATGATTAATTAATATTAATCATGGAAATATATTTATAATCAAATGTAATAATGAATTTTTGTCGGATGACACCCTGCCAGATTGAGGGTAATTTTTATTCAATTCTCACCACTAAATTTTAAATGAAATGGCTGTTTAATCTTTTTAACGATTATTTTGTTAGACATCTTTGAAATGATTTTGCAATCGTTATAATTAAAATTTAGTGGTGGATGTTGAATAAAAATTTCCCCCAATCTGGCAGACACTGCCTGTATTGACGAAAATCTATACGTGATAGAGAAAAACTGGCTTCATTCTCGATTCATTTCATTCAGCACGCCAAACAACAGAAATACCTAGCAAAATCATCAAATCAAAATTTTAAATATAGACCTGTGTTAGTTATCAATGAAAATATATCAAAAATATTCCAGACGTTAAAATGCTAATAACATTTTAAATATATTAAATTCTCCACGTTCCACTGGTATATAACTGAAAGAGATATTTCTTTTATATTTTCAGTAGTTATGAAGAAAAAATTCTGACATAAAAATAATAACACCGGAATCCACATAAATATTTAAATTCTGTATGCTTTACTGGAACGCATTTATTGATTTAATACGTCTTTAAAGTAATATATATATTTTTAATTTAATCATTCTTGGGACCAGATTATACAGGAAATATAAATTTATTTTAATTTTAACTAAATGATATGATTACACTGTTATTTTTTTCTTCACATTTCATATATTTAAATAATATATATATATATATATATATATATATATATATATATAAACATATATTTCAACTTCTCACACTTTCTCTTTTTTTACAGCATGATTAAATGTATTCTAAATTTATTAATTTTAGAATAAATATTTAAAACTGATTACTTATAGTTCAAAATAATTAATCTATAAATAGCAACTAACGAGGGAAATTTTTTAAATTCATATTTATTATGTTACTTTAGTAATCCTAATTTTAATTATGATAGAATATCATAAAAAATGAAATTGTATATAAACTACTGTATTAAAATAAAGTAAATGTAAACATGTTATTTTAGTATTCATTCAAAGGTATTTTTATTATCATTTATAATAATTAGATATTAAAAGATTGTTACTTTATTAATTATTTGTAACTGAATGTTAATGTTTTTGTTTAACTCTTATTTGTTATGTGTAGTAATATTTAAATTAACTTACTGAATGAATTGTTTCAATTATGTGATTTTAAAAGAATCACATGTAAATAAAATTGTGTATATAAACGTTGGCAATATGTATGTTTATTATTATTATTATTATTATTATTAATCAGATAATTGATTTCTAATATTTCAATTTAGTTTTAGTAATCCACATTTTATAATACTCTATTAATATTAACGTAAAATCATTTGCGTGACAGTTTAATGTATACATTTAATAATATATTCAGTATATGAAATTATAGGTATACTTAATTAATTTAAGATTTTAATACATCACACTGAAAAAACAATAATGGAAAACCTTGTTAGTACTTCAGAAATTTTGTAAAAATATTTTTTAATATTTCATATTAATGAAATTTATTGCATTAAAATATATTTTGTCACACGATTTTCCTATAAAGAATAATGTGTAAGCTGTGTCGTTTAAAAGGAATGAAATAATAATACTTAATTTATTTACTCATTTAACTAGCGGAAAGACACGTTTATATTAATCACATAATATTTTCACTCAATCATATATGTATTTTTTATTTATTTAAATAACAGATTTATAATTGTAACGTTTAAATTCAATTTGATGATCAGTATTTGCGATTCTAGAAAAAAATATTAAAGTAAAAATATTTATGTAACAATTCTGTTGGTATCTAATTATTAAATTTAATATTGCATTCTGTATATAAATCTATAAATACACATAATTAAAATAAATAAATAAATAAAAATACATAGAAAAAAGAAATAAAAAAGTAAATCTCCTACATTATAAGTTGTGTAAAAATGTTTTCTTATAATTTAGTGTATAAGAAAACAGTAGCATTGGAGTATATGAATCAACATGATTTTCCCATTAAAATAAATAAGTAATAGCTGTGTGTATATAACTAAGGGGATAAAAAAGTAAGAATAATATTCCAAATACGCTGCTCATTTACTCCGTTAACCTAAAGAGAGTTCTTTTTCATTCATTATACACTTATATATATATATATATATATATATATATATTCATTAATCAGATAAAATATTTCTAACTTTAGTGTTAAAATTATTTGTTTTTATCAAAATAATATATTATTATAATAATAAAGTAAAAACTTTTCTACGTAATACTTGATTTTACATTTAATTATTACTTTTAATATTACATTGTGTACATAAAATTTTACCCACACATAAATACCCAAAAAATAAATTTTAAATACACGTAATTACCCAAAAAATTCCAACACATCACACCGAAAATAAATAAATAACTAAAAACTTATTTTTATCTCATTAATTGCGTAAAATAATCTTTTTTTAATATTCAGTGCTTATGAAAATAATTGTACTTTAGTTTATGTTGTCCCACGATTTTCTCATAAAATATAAATAAATAAATAGCTGTGTACATCTAATTGAAAAAAGAAAAAAAAAAAAAAAAAAAAAAAAAAAAAAGAAGCTCCATTCATTTACTCCTTTAACCCGCAGAGGACCTAGAGTTAGGGGATGTGGGAGAGACAGGAGGGAGAGACCCGTATGTGTAGATGCCACCACCAGAGTCTCCTATAAAAGCAGAAAGAGTGGGGAATTTCGAACAGAACAGTTTCACGCGCAGATGTATGTGTGTTTTTCTGTTGATGTCTCTCACATCGCAACGGACAGTCACGTTGTAGATTGTCTATGATATTTAGAACACATTTTTTATCCTCGCGTTTCATTTATTTTCAAACAATTTTAACTTATTTTAGAACAACTGTGAAAAATAATTTCTTTTTCTTTGGCAAAATCAAAACATTGTATCGTTAACTGAGATGTGATAATTTATCGTTTTTATATAACAGACGTGCTTTTTGTTTATGCACATTTTGATGAAAATATAAACACACTGATACTTTTTTTTGTTGTTGTTGTTGTTGAAAGAAATGATGTGTTGTTGCACTGTGTGTTTTGCGGACCGGCATATTAGAAGGATTCTAGCCTTTCTTGTATTTTTGATGATTTTCCAGTTCAGCTCATCCGCAAGAAACCGGGGACGGATGCACGGTAAGAGATTAAGTTTTTGCATGCAGAGACGGAAAATCTGATCAAGAAAATAAATAAATAAATAAATAAATAAATAAAAGTAAACAAACTTTTATTTTTTGGGGGGAAATACAAGGAAATAAAAAACTATTGACATACATGAAATGTTCGCTGAAGTTATTTTATTTCTTTTACGATAAATTAAGTATATATATATATATATATATATATATATATATATATATATATATATATATATATATATATATATATATATATATAGTTGGATGATTAGACAAAAGATTATTCGAATTCTATCACTGCGAGAAAAATTAAAAAGAAAAAAAAATCTTTCAATTATTTTTAAAAGTTATGCATGAATATATTTAATATATAAATATAATCCAAGCAAATTATTAATTCTTTTCTAATTCTTAAAAATATACATAAAATAAAAATAAGGGAAGAATGGGAAATAATCTACAAATAATACAGAAGCGCAAACACTCATAGATGTACACAGGAAATACAGATATTTATACATCTGAGTATTTTTATGTGTAAATTTTCATGTGTTATCAAAAACAGAGATATTTGTAACACAAAAGTTTTTTTTTTTTTTTTTTTTTTTTTTTTTTTCATTTATATTTTTTAAACGAACAAAATGTATATCATAATGTATATCTAAAATTTAAATAAAAAATTTAATTTCATTCTGACATTAAGCTAAAAAATATTTTAAACTGATGTAAAAATTTATAAATCAATAGAATTTTTTTTGTCAGTATTTAAACTTACATGGCCAAATCTAGCTTCCTATGTAAAAAAAAAATTGTATTATCTTTAGTATCATTACCACGTATACTCAAATTTACAGTTTTTATTTATTTATTTATTTATTAACACTTCCATATTTTAAAGGATTATTTAGTAATTATGGTCTTCTGGAATATTGCAGAAAATAATTAATTTTCTCTCTATAGGTATAAGCTTTATAATTTTACATTTAGCGCGTAGCCTGAGATATTAAATAGGTTTTTAAAAATTTTTAGTTATTGAAATAAATACTTAAGTAATTTTATTTTGCATACAATAAGACATTATTAGTAATAATGTCTGTTTGATTTATATGTGACAATTTTCTCTGTATTCACATGCGCACGTTTGAAGATATTTGTGCATGTGCATAAATCATTTCATTTCAACAATGCGAAGAAACCAGAAGAGATATCATAAAAAATATATATATATATATTGAAAAATTTAAATACCGTCATAAAAACTGAATATTGCACATTAAGAAATTCATAATTTAACCTAAAGTTGGCAAAAGAATAATAATTCATAAATTATCTATGAAAAGAGTCAAAAAACAGCATACATAATTTCTAAAGTATATAATCGATAAACTGAAATCAATGTTATCTAATGTTATTCCACGTGACTGATCTGGAACATTTGACAAACCTCAGATATTATTATAAATGCTGATATTTTAAATATATAGTATAATATATACTAGTTATGAAATAAATATACATATGCAGTTTATTTATTTATTTATAAATATATACAAATTTTCAGAAAAAAATTATGCTGATGTATAACTTTTCAAGAAGTTATTTCTAATGTATGTATTTTTTCTTTTCTTTGTTTGTCTTTTATATGACTATTTTACATCCAGATAAGATTTTTCACTATGATAATAAGGCAAAAGCGCTTAAACTAGTGCGAATTCACTACTAACGTCTTAAATTTTCATATTATTTAATAAATATATAATGCGAAATAATTTCTTATTTTTAATTTGTTGCATGCGCAGTTATTTTCCAATGCCTTTTGAATACAGACACGTATAAGAAGTAATACAGAATTATTACACTTTTTTTTTCGAAATTTTATTTCATAATTAAAAATTAACAAGACGAAATAATATGATCATTTGAAATATATTCGTCATTATATATTTATATATATAAAGCAAATCGCATTTACGATTTTAAAACTATAAAACGAAAAAATAAATTAAATTAAAGTATATTTAAAATTCTAACTAGCAAAAAAGTCGTAAAATATGTAAAACCAATGATTGAAGTCAGGTTAAAAAGCTTAAAATTAGTTATAAAATGCAATAATATGGGTTTTAGTTTTTTATGTATCGCGATTAATTTGATTTTCTTATTATTAATTTAATTCACTAGATAGATTTATACAGATACCAATATTGGTTGGAAAACCGTGCTTTTATATAGAATGTTATAAGTTTAAATAAAAACTTTTTTTTTTTTTTTTTTTACATTACGTAAAAAGTCTGTGGACGATGGTTTTTATTTTTAAAATATATATATATATATACAATGTTCTATATAGAAATAAGTATATTTCTAATTAAACCATTTGATTAAATTTTGGAGATATTTTATAGCTGCTTTATTAATCAGAAATAATTTGGAGCAAATACACGTGTCATCGTCTGCGTAAATTTGTTACTGAGCCTATCCGAGATTGTTCTGTAATAAATGATCGTTTCACCAAAGAATCTGCGTAACTTATCTGGGAATGTCTAAGATTTTGTATGCATTATTATTATTTATTATTATTATTATTTTCACTATTTGTTTTCACTTTTTCATTATTTTAACGCATGAACCTTACATGAACTTTTATACAATAATATGAAAAATAAAGTAAAAAAAAAAAAAAAAAAAAAAAAAAAAAACTTTGTGCCTTACATAAAAGTTGTTATTTAAAAAAAAAAATTAAAAAAATTAAATATATATATATATGTATTTTTTAAGGATTTTTTTTTTTTAATTCTGCTATTGTCAATATATATATATATATATATATATATTTTAAAATAATTAATACTTTACTTTAAACTAATTTCAATTCAACATTTACTCCTGTGTTGAAAGTTTATTAATAGATTGTATTACTTTATGGCTGTATAATTTAGTATAACATGTACGTTTTATTCCATATAAATAGTGAATATAAACAAATAATAAAATGGATGTTAGCGCAACATATGGCCATTTCATAATTTTATTCAAATTCATAAAAATTAATTCATAATCCATGTAAAACAGAAAAGAATGCAATAACTAGTCCTTTCCTTCAATTTTACAATTGGAATGTCTTTCATGAGATTCGGGTAAATTTTATATAATTAGGGGAAAAATAGCCCTAATGTAATGCATGTAAACTTCAAATATACATAAAGTTATTTTTTATAATAATTATGTTTACTAATTAACAATAAACTCTCTCATATCTCCAGCCATATTTTTAGCATATTTTATGTCCATTATAAAACTCATATAAACATACATACTTATATATGCATATATATTTATATATATATATATATATATATATATATATATATATATATATATATATATATATAAATTTTGAGAACTCCTTAACCTTATATGAATTTTTATGCAACTTATATTTGAAATAAAATTGTAATTTAAATATATATATATATATATATATATATACACCTTTGCATTACATAAAATTTTTTATTTATTTATTTATTTATTTTTTTAAATATTGTTTGCTTTAAATTTTGCTTCTGTTAACAAATTTGTTTTTAAAACGTTAATATTTCCCTTTAAACTAATTTCAATTCAATCATACTCCTGCGTTGAAAGTTTATTAATTATTTATTACTACATATCTACGTCTGAAGAAAATTTTAAAAGAAACAAATCCTTAGATTTAAGATTAGTTTCGACATATTTTCAGCTGTATAATTTTGTCTTAATTAAGTTTTAAGAAATATATGAAAGTCACATGCTTTTACTGGTGTAATATTAAAACCTTTCGTGAGTTAAAGGTAGATTCTGAAAACCTTTTAGCTAATGAAAAATTTCATGTGAACCTGCGGCATTTATTAAAGCGGTGAAATAACAGATGTTTGAAGCAGAAGAGCTTAGTAAGCATGCTTTATCTGCAGTTTTAATTTCTTTAAAGTTAGTTAAATTACTTAGTTGAATATTGTTAAAAATACAAATTTCCGAAATTAAAACAACACAATTTTAGTAAAACATGCAATATAAGACTGTTATAAAACATTAAAAAAAAAAAAAAAAGTTTAGAAATTTTTTACTTACAAAATTTATAAAATTTTAATTATGAAAGTTACTTAATTTATCAGATGAAGATAGTTTTATACATATGTAATATTTATATATTTATAAGATTTGTTTTTAAAAGAAATTCTGCAGTGTTACTAATGATAAAAATAAAAATATAATTGTAAAATTCTAATTTCAAAGACTGGTAAAAATATATATATTACATATATATATTAAAAAAATATATATTATATTATAAAAAAATATATATATTTATATATTTACGAGACAGTGTAACATTTACGAATATCTATCAATTTAAGAATTTGTTTTGCTAATACGTATACAATCAAGAACGCATATATTTATATAAATATTATGTCAAAAATAACAATGGCAAGTAGTTATGGGACTTTTTCTTCTTAAGCGAATATTAATTTAAGCTTTTGCAACTTCGGAATTTTTATTCGGAACATCTGTTCGATTAATGATCAAGTGCCACTGAGTAGATCTCCTTTCATCGTATAATGTATGAACACGTACTCTGTCAATATATACATATATATTTTATTTTCGAGATGTTATTGTGAGCGAAAAGTTTATAAATAAACAGCGACAATTTAATACAAATTTAAGTTTTTAAGTTTTTGTCGCACTTTTGTAAAATAAAGAAATAAATAAAAATACTTAGTATTTTTCAAAAAATTAAAAATAAATAAATAAAAGCATTTACTAAATAATATTAAGGAATAAAAATATTTCAGACTTTCAACTTTATATTTCCATATTCTTCATATTATTATTATTCAACTGAGTATTTCGAAACCAATATATTAATATTTGTTTAATTTTAGATACTTTAGATACTATAACTCATAAATAAATTTTTTATTCTCTTTTAAAACTATAATAAGTTATTTTTTAAAAATTTCAGATTGCTTTTAATGTTTAAATAACAGATTTTTTATTATTATGCTATTTTTTATACTGTTCAGTTATAATTATCAGTCAGTGAGACTTGAAGAGTATGATTTTGATATCACTCCTTTATAGGCTTAATGTTGAGAAACTAATGCTCTATTAAATCTCACAGCATGTCTCTAATCACAATAACAAAGCAGTTTATAGTACTTTGTTTCGGAAACAGTTAAGCAACAGTAGCATAATCAGAACAATTCTATGGATTGCCTAAATCAACTGTGCCTGAAAGATAAAGGCAAGGGCATATTTGTATGTGTTGTAACGTTAGGTGAAACAATACATAATACATGATTTCTAAATTAAAACAATAAGAATTCATAGATCTTTAAATGTTTCAAAAATTGGTAGTAAACATGATCGAATAATTTTTTACTGTAATACAATTACGTATTTTGATACGAGCTAAGAATAAATAAATAAATTTGAATAAGTAAATTGCGCAAATGATGATAAAATTTTAGATTAGTTTTCTGGAGAGTAGTTTTCTCCATTCATCCTTTCTTTCGGATTGATAGTTCCTTAATCATACAGGATTGTTACGATTCGGTTTCGTCTATGATTGATATGTTATTCTTAAATACTGTAATCTGTTCAATTTTAAGCAGAATTATTATTATTATTTAATTATTATATATATATTTTAATGCTTTATTTGATGTGATTGATTATTTTTCTTTTTGATGCAATTGTGCATTATGAGATCAACTAAATATAAATAAATAATTTAATGTTTAAAGGGAAAAAATAATATAGATAACAATAAATAATAAATAATGGCCCCCCAGTTACAATTTTATGATATTTTTTTAAAGAATATATATTTTTTTCTTTCGGGTTAATAATTCTTTAACCTTGCAAAAAATATTACAATATTGATTTATTCTCTGTTTGACGTGTTATTCTTAAATAGTTATTCTTAAATATTGAAATGTCTTTAATTTTAAGAAACATTATACTTTTCGATATGATATATAGATTATCCTCGAACATATATTTTTTTTAATTTTCGATACAATTTTTAGTCACGATTTTGAATAGCCAAATTGCAAAACTATACGAGTAGATTAAAATTTTATAATAGTTTTCTCCACTTGACTCTTTTTTTTTCCTCGTGTTAATAGGCCTCTAATCTTCCCGAATTTAATGTGATTTTGATCTCGTCTATGACTAATATGTTATTCTGAAATACTTTCACCTTATTTAACTTTATGCAAAATCATATTTTTAAAAACGCTGTGTTAATTACAATCAAGTAAAATCAAATAACCTTTCTCATTAAAACCGTTGTGCATTTTCATAACAGCTAAGAAGAGCTTCAAAAAAAAAAAAAAAAAAAACAAGATTACAAAGACGATACGCATAGAAAAAAAAATTAAAACTTTTTTTAAAATAATAATTCCCTCTGGTTAGACTTTATTTTGAGTTAATATAGTTCAATAACTCTAAAGAATTTATTGCGATTTTAACCTCGTCTATGATTCATAACGCATTCCTACTGTAATTCATACTGTAATCTCTTCAACTCTGTCATGGCTCGCAGCTTTCCTAAAACTTTACGCGCATTTTATTATACTGTTGCCACTATTAAAAAAAAAAAAAAATCTTGAAGGTTTTTTATTTTTATTTTTTTATAATACTAATAATACTTATAATACTAATTAAAAAACAGCTGATTTTAAATAATGGTGATTATTTAATACAAAAACATGTAAAGCTTCAGGAAAGCTGAAAGTCATGACTTAACTTGTTAGCACCCAGTGTCCTCATTTGACGACAGCTAATAAAATGGCATGTATATTTTTTGTGTTTTCTTGGAATGATTTCTGCTTTTTAGTGACGGTTTATAGCGTCACTCTAAATGATCCTTGAAAGTTTTAAGTGCCAACTATTAGTTATTATTTCATAATTTGGATAGTAATTTTGTGGTTTTTCAGTCGCCGTACATATATTTGATTTTTGAGCTTAATACTAACTTAAATCAAGTTGAATAATAATATATATTACAATACTTTACTTTCGAGATTTTTGTCAACATATAATAGGAAATTAATTTGTTATCTCGAAGTTTTCTCGCTAGAACACTAAACGTCAATAAATGAGGATAGGCTTTAAATTTAAGACTATCAGAAGAATTGTTTAAGTTAATATATTTTACTGTTAGCTGTCTGTATTAATTTAGAAGTGAAATAATCAGCTAATAATATGTTGCAAAACTAATTCAGGCGTTAACGGGTTAATGCAGAATGCTGTTTTTCGCAATTCTATATTGCTATTACCATATACTTTTCTCACTGACGCTTTTATGTGTTTTGAGAAACGCTGTGAAGAAATAATTAAATATGAATAGTCAAGTTGAAAAAAGGAGACTCACACATACAATTTTACAGAAGTTTTGTGGTAAATAGGTTTCTACATTTACCCTTCCCTTCGAATTAATAGTTCTCTATATAACCCTTCAAAATTTACTGCGATTTTAATCTCAACTATAATTTATAAGTTGTTAGTAAATGGTGTTTTTTTTTTTTTTTTTTTTTTTTTTTTTTTTTTACTTTGTGCAACCTGATATATTTCGAAATGCTTAAAATGTCATCCTTAAATTACACATTAAAAAAAAAAAAAAAAAAATCGAAAATACATTTTTCCGTGAATTTAAAGGAGTTTATTTAGCTCTGAAAAAAAAAAAAAACTTCTGGGACTTACACATAGAAACTAAATTACGACTCTAGTAAAAATAGTTCTATGACATCCTTATAAATTCTAGATTTATTTTCTTGTTCTTCTGTTAAAAAATTAAAATGTTTTATTATATTATCGTGGTCAAACTTATTTTAAAAACTATTGCAGTAAATACGAACACAAGAGGTGAGTTTTTCAAACTAAAATCTTGGTTTATGACCCAATTCTAGGAAATGAATCAGGAATTTCTCGCAATACACAGGATTTGCAATATTTTTAATATCCATAACACAGTTTTAGCATATAGAAAAGCATAGACCTGCAATTCTAGATCATTTTCTCTATCCAGGTTATTTGTTTACCATATACGTATAACACGAAAATCTCTATTTCTAGTGTTAGAATTCAGAAAATGACTACTTATTCGTTCTAGAGGAATACGGTATATTTCTGAGTGAATAATTACATATGTTTACTGGAAGTATATATGGGTGGAGACAGTGCATGTTTTTATGTAATGCAATTGGAAAAAGAAAGAAAATAAATGCAACGAAAGAAAATAAATTCTTGGACTTTACATCATTAATCAAACAGATATATAAAAATCTGAAGACATAAATGCTTCTGTTAATAGTCTCTTAGAAAGTTTTTAAAGTCCTAAAACTAATTAACTGTTCTATTGCTTCCACAACTTTTACAGAAAATAAAAAATATACGTGTGTTTTAATTTATATGTATAAATGCTACAAATTCTTAAATTTATAGACATATGTAAATTTTAGACAGATAAATTATATTTGAAATCTACATTTTTACAAATTTTCAAATATATATATACTCTTCTCTTTTTGTAATTATTACTAGAAACATAACCGAATTACTTTATTATTATTATTATTATTATTATTATTATTATTATTATTATTATTTTACCCTTTTGTATCTTTATTAGGGGATATATAATTAGTATCTTATGAGCGTAGCTCTACACATTTAAGTTTTTCTGGTCAAAAGTATCTTGTAATTTCATTGAAAACGTTGCATTTAAAATTATAATACAATTATAAGGTTTTCTGATATAAATTAGGGGATTTTTTTAGTTACATAAATTTTTCTAGCAACGTAATATTATTTTTGAAAAAAAAAAAAAAAAAAAAAAAAAAAATCTATATTTCATAGTTACGAATTCTCACGTTTTACCTAGGTGACTTTATATCAAAAACTATCTGTAACGATTTTACCACGTTTTTATTAACTCACTTTCTTGTTTGTTTGTCCAGTACAAATATTGCAATCGATTTTTAACTAATTTCCAGACTAGCTAGATATTTGAATCTTTTAGTATAGCTCATAACATGATGACAGTGCATTTTTTTTTATGCTTTTATTCTATTAATAAATGTTTGAAAATTTCTTATAATTGATCTCTTCATTACGCATTTGATAATTTTCTTTTAACTTGATGGGATAATTCATCAAATTTTTTTTTAAAAAGTATTAATTAATGCATAGAATTGTCAAGTTTATATGATTCAACAGAAAATTTAAATACAGGGTACATAAAAAGTCTTTTTTATCTTGTAATTTTTGCTATCACTTCATTTACTATAAACTTGTTTCAGCTGAAATAAAATATTCATTCAGATTTCTAGTAATATATAATCGTGAGAAATCTGATCTTTTTTTTTTTTTTTTTTTTTTTTTTAAGTTTTCACAGCTTTGACCTATTAGTTATGCTTTAACGCTTTAATAGCTTTAAACATAGTGCTTTAATAGCTGTATTCTAAATACTTTAATAGATATAAACATACGCTATTAATTACAAAATTTGTGCAGATCATGATATATATAATATGACATCATTTTATAGAGGACTATATTAAAATATAAAATAAAATTTTTAAACTATTCAACTTTTCCTATAACTTATTTTTAGAAAGATGATTGACTAATAATGGAAACGAAATAAAAAAAAATTTCTGATTGAAACAATATTTAAGATATTGGAGATACCATTTTATCTTCTATTTTAGCACCCATTTTGAAGCGAAAAGTCTTATTATTAGTCATACCTGCCAACATCCTCATTAATATTACGTAGTATTGTTAACTCCGCCTTTTTTTCCCCTTTCACACCAGTATTTTCCTTCTTATTTAATCGTAGTTGCATTTAGAGAATATTACTCTACAAATTTACTGCTGTAAAAAAAAAAATTGCGAGAATAACAACACTACGGAATATTAATTAGGATGTTGACTGGTATGCTTTAAGAAACCAAAACATGAGCTGGTGAAAGTCAAACGCACTCTCTGAGAAATATATCAACCGGAGTTAAACAGTTATTTTAAGCTTCCTTCGATAATGCTAAAAATATCATGCAATTTCTGCTACTTTTTAATAATGAATCAGATTATATTTCTGTGGCCTGTAAATAAATCAACAATATATATATAATATATATATATATATATATATATATAACGATTTTTATTGCTTCTGGAAAATATATGTTTTTAGTACGACAGGATTATTCCTTACAGTCAGACAGTTAGCTTTTTCATCATTTGCTGTGTTTCACGTTGAATATATCAGGATGTTTTTCCCTCTGGCAACAAGTTAAAAAATATTAATTTAAAATTTAGATAAAATTTCAAAATGAATATAATAAAGTTGCTAAGAAACGTAATTTCATATTTTAAAGTAAAATATTAATTAATTAATTAATTTTATATTATTTAAGTTATATATATATAGAGCATTTTTCCCTCTCATATCAAATTAACACACACACACACACACACACATATATATATATATATTTAAAGTAAATTTTAGAAAAATCGTGTCAAAGAAATGCAACAGTTCTAATTTAGGACGTCCTTGGCAAAGTTTTAAATTCGCACAAAAGTAGCTCTAACATTTCTCGCCAAGGTATTTAGTTACGCAGTTGTGATAGTCATATTAATTCATCGACAAAATTGGAAAAAAAAAATTGGTAAGTGGAACATATACTAAAACTGTACCAAAGAAATTTTAAGAAATGTATATAGTAACCGTTGTTAAGGAACGCAACACAGTTACCACATGCCTATGGAATAATAGTCTAAAAAATTCTATCTTGCTAAATTAAATTCTGCGTTATTCAGAATTTTATATCTATTACTTAATTTTTTTTTTTTTTTTTTTTTTTTTGAGCACTATTATTTTGAAATCTTCTTAAAAAAATTGTTAGTTATGTGTCAAGTTTATTTTGGGAGTATATGTGCGCAAAATAATTTTGTTACATCCTCGACTTCAAACAGAAGCATTCTACTGCAAAAGTAAAAATTTTATAAACTCACAACTTCAAAGAAGTTGAAAATGATTTACAGAACTGGAAATGAGAACGGAGAACTAGTCAAACCATAGTCATAAAAACTTTTTAACATTATTAGAGTGTTAAAATTACATATTCAAACGGAAAACGCACCATGAGGAATTTCATTTCGTATCCCTTCAATGTTACAGGTTTTTTTTTGTTTTTTTTTTTTTTGTAGTACTAAATAATCATTAATTTTATCATGTTTGATCGAAAACATATTTTGCACCATCTTATAAACAATAATTTAGTTAGAATTTTATTATATTCAATATACATGTTTTAATATATGACCCAAGAAAGCTCTTTCATATAGAGTAATGTATCTGAAGTCTTTTGTGAGGTTTTGGGCATAAAAAAAATAGTACTGTTTATACCATTTCTATTAGGAGTCAGACAGTAAAAAATCTCTATATCTTATATCAGTTTTAAAGTATTCCATAAATGTTTATGAAAACTGGGGTACAGACTGGAGTACATTCAAATCGAATACGATCACAATTCAACTTTGTCGCAAACTTCAAAAATTCATCGTATATTCAAACCTAATCCAATATAATTCAGATTGACATATTGTTATTCGTGTCATTATAAACAATTAAACGTGCATTAAAAAACAGTTCTCAGTAAAATAAATCTTTAAAAACAAAAAAAAAAAAATCCTTAAAAACAAAAACAAAAATAAATACAAAAAACAAACAATGATAAATACAAATATAAATACTATCTGTAAGGCTATGATCTGATGCATAATGAAATTAAAATTACCTGACAACTGTGTCAACCAGCTAAAAGTTGACTTTTTTTTTTTTTTTTCATTGAACAAATAAAAATATTTTTAGTAATTCTACAAGTGATTCTATTTAGTAATTCTATAAATAAAGATTACTAAAAAAAGCATATTTTAAAAATATGATAAAAATCATCTCATTGAAAAATTAATATTGAAAAATTTAGATGTAATACATTCGACTTTTTATGAGATAAAGTGTCACATAAACTTTTACTGTTATGTGTATATAGCTAAGAATATCTCGTATGAATTGCATTTCTACAATATTCTAAAGTGAAATTTTGTTTAAAAAAAAAAAAAAAAAAAACAATATTTTTTTGTGATAATTATAAAATGGCATAAACTAAGAATGACTTGCTGGAACAATAAATTACACTGAGAAAAAAAACTAGTATGTTGTGGCCACCACAAGACTTTCTTCTATATTTTCCTATGCATATTCAATCAGTAACAATAATAAAAAAAAAAAAAAAAGAAAAAAAAAAAAAAAAAATACGAATTTTTTTTTTTTTCTTAAAAGTAAAAAAAATCGATAACTTTGTTTTAAATTATCACAGATTTATAGTTCCACCATTCGTTTTAAAGGTATTGACGAGATCTTTCGAATGATACCCATCTTCAAAATTTACCCCCCCCCCGAGGGGGTACTTCCCCCCCACGGTGGGAAGCGATGCCCCCACATGCACATAAATTTTTTCCTAGTTAACTATTACTATTATCAATAACTCATATTAATTTTAGAATCATAAGCTAAAAATAACTCTCATTATGTACATTTATAAGAAATTTTGTCCTATACTACCATGTTAAAAATTTAGAAAACATGAGATCACAGCGCCACCTGTTGAGCGATTGATCCCCAAATGTAATCAACACCTGTTTATGTCGGGGACCAATTAAATACCAAGTTTGATTAAATTTCATTAAAAAAAAAATCTAAGTTTTTTTTTGTTAAATGTAAAAAAAAATCGATAACTTTGTTTTAAATTATCACAGATTTATGGTTCAGCCATTCGTTTTAAAGGTATTGACGAGACCTTTCGAAAGATACCCATCTTGAAACTTTGCCCCTCCGGGGGGGGGTACTCCCCCCCCATCGGTGGGAACCGATGCCCCCACATGCACAAAATTTTTTTCACAGTTAACTACTACTATTATCAACGAGATCTTTCGAAAGATACCCATCTTGAAAATTTACTTCCCCGGGGGGGTACTTCCCCCCCATGCACAGTTTTTTTTTTCCTAGTTAACTACTACTATTATCAATAATTCATATTAATTTAACAGTCACAAGTTTAAAATAACTCTCATTATGCCCATTTATACGGGATTTTGTCCTATGCTGCCATGTTAAAAATTTTCATAAAATGCGATCATAGCGCCACCTGTTGAGCTATTGATCCCCAAATCTAATCAGCACCAGTTCATGTCAGGGTGCAACTAAATACCAAGTTTGGTTAACTTTCATTCATTGGTTCGTGAGATACAGCATCCACAAAAAAAATGATACAGACAGACAGACAGATAGAGTGACAGACAGACAGAGAGACAGACATTTTCTAAAAACTATTAATTCGTAATCTAGACATCCCAAAACATGTAAATCCATCAAAAAACGGAGGTCGAAAATTTTCGCGAATCCAATACTTTCTCTATATTACATATAGAAGAAAGTAAAATATATATTTATATACCGCCTTCATCTAGAATGAATAGGTAGTCATTTTCTAAATCCTTTAACTAGAAATATAGATTTCCGAGCTACGCGCATAAGGCTGAATAGACGAAATGATCGAAAATTTCTTTTCTACACATTTCTAGACGGTGAAAAAAAATTCTGAATCATTTGTATTGCCATAATTTCTCGCTTGATTTTCTAGAATTGGGTAATAAACCAAGATTATAGTTGCTGAAACGCGCCTCTTGTATTCGCCTTTATTTGCAGAGATTTTTAAATAACTTTGCCCTCGAGAATATAGACAAACGCTGTAGAGTTCTAGAAGGGGTTTCTAGAACTCGCTTTCAAAGGGGACTACAATTTATAAGGATGACATGGAACTGTTTTGTCTAGAGCCACAATTTAGATTCTAGTTGTCAGTTACAGAATTTTTTCTCAGTGTAAATTTCAGCGATTTTATTGAACAATTCATTCAACAAAATAGTAGGATCAAAGTGTTTATTAGTTTGACATATTTAATCTATAATTATACTTTTAAAATGATTATTTAAACTAAAACTGAAAGTTGGTTAATTATAACCGAAAAAAAAAAAAAAAAAAAAAAATGAAATAGCAAACTGACTTTAAAATTTTAAGTTTTTACCAATATGCTTTAAAGATTTACATGGGTTTGGAAAGTTAAATACTTTCTCTAATTTTATATATATATATATATATATATTCAAAATATTCAGCATATGAAAGAAAAACATTTAATCAACATTTTATAAAATTCGGAGACCCTTTAAAAAGGTGGTGGGCACGATTTTCCAAAACCTAATGCAGCGATCTAACTGAAGTTTCACCTTCTCTTCAAAATAGAATTAACTAATACTTGAATGAAGCATTTTATATTTTAATTATAATTAATTTTGCAAGTGATAGTAAAATGTACCGAAAATTGTAAAGTTTTTACATACAAATCTAACAAAAATTAAAAATTTTATATTTTTTAAAATCTTTCGTTCAAGCACTAGTCAATTCCATTTTGAAGAAGTGTGAGAAATTTCAACAAGATTGGTGCATTAGTTTTTGAGAAATGACGACCGCTACTTTACTGGAGTGTCTCTGGAAACCAGGACCTACCGACTAAATTTTTTTTAATTTTTTAATGAAAATATTATAAAGTATAGTAGTTTAAATGAGCTTAAATTTATGAGCTTAAATTTTACCCGGAAAACATTTTATTTATTATATTAAAACATAAATACATATATTTTTCTTTTTAAAAAGAAACGTTCTTAAGCTAAACTCATAGAATTCAACGAGAAAATTTCATTTGATTGGAGATGGTTCAAAATATCTACGGCGAAACAATTAGCTGCTTAATTGTAACGGAGAAGCCGTAAAAAATTAATAAAATTCAACATTTTTAACGTCAAATGCAACCCTACTTGGCGAGGATGCATAGAAAAGCTCCAAGGTCTTAAAGGAACTGACCGTTTGTTCTCTGTCGCCAATTGATGCTAACTGGAAGGTTCTGGTACCCCGATTCAATTTACAACATCGTTCTACACCTTTTCAGAGTATGAATTTCTTATAAGTTTTTCTAACACCCCTACCAATTTCATCGAATTCTATGAGTTTAGCTAAAGAACGTTTCCTTGTTAGCCCTAGAAATCCGCGTAACCACTTAAATGATTGTTAAACACTTGTTTTATAAACCCTTCATTATTATTATTAAGCCAATCTTGCAAACGAACTCGAAACTGTAAAAATTTGAAATTATTTTTTAGGATTTTAGTATTTTAATTTTCGCAAAAAGTTCGTATGCAATTTAATGTTTTAGGATTTTTTTCAATCCAGAATATAGGTTGTCACAACATGTGTTTTTAAATTGATTAAAACTTTAATAATAATTAAATATTTGAAAATATTTAATTATTATTACAGAATAATAAATATTAGAAAATTTCTTAAATATATTTTTACAAAAAAAAAAAAAAAAAAAGATAAAGATTGAATTAAAAAAAAACAATGTAAGTAGTGATGAAAGTATCTATAAAAATATTTTCAGTTAACTATGTTATTTTTCACTAGTATTAATGTACTGCACAACAGAAAAAAAATTGGATGATTTCTATAGAAAATTTCATAAATACCACCAGTGGTTTGTGTATGATCCCCAAAAGTATTCCAAACCGTTGCGTTCTATGAGAGGTATTTCTATAAAACAAGTTTTAATAGCTTTTAACATTCTAAAAATTTAATGAAATTGTAATGTTACCCATACGCGCAAAAGAATGCTTAGAATCTAGTATAATTAGCATTATATTTACAGGTCCATACAAAATTATTCAGTTACATTAAGGGCTATTATTGCATGAATGTAGAGTTTCATTTGAATTCTAATTTAATTTCAAATGCGTTATCGTTTACATTAAACGTTTCTAACACTTTCTAACCATTTTGAAGAGTGAATACGATTTTAATTTTTGTCTGTCCGACGATCCATTAGTCTATCTGTCTGTCTACCTGCCCCCAGCGTTCGTTCAGAAAAAAAAGGATATATGTTATTTATGTTTACTATGGAATGTTTTCTATATTAAATGACATTAATAGTACCTGTAGAACTTGTTTGTGTGCACGGACCCTCCCCCCCCCCAAAAAAGGGGGGGGGGGACAAAGCACTGAGTTTTAGGACAGTCATTTTTATAAAACACATTTAAATAACTTTTAACTGTGAAAATCATGGAGCAATTGACATTTATTGTTAATATGCTAAAATAATGTTTTATATAGAATGGGATATGGTTACACTTTAGATTTACAGGGATACACTAAAATATTCAGATACATTATGGTCTGCAATTAGTAGCCAAGGGTTGCATTTTCTTTTGAATTAAGCGTTTTCAACAGTGTTCAACAATACTTAAGGGTGATTGTGAATTAAATTAGTTTATCTTATAGCGTTTAAGCCTTTCTGTCTTTCTTTTGTTGGATAACGAATGGAAAGAACACTGAATTTTATCCGGTAAGATAAGTTCGTACATTTGGAAAGTGTTAATAATCAATACGTAGTGTATGATTTTTCGTTCTTGCTGTTGTAATCAGTATTTAAAGAAACATTTCATTTAGTTTGAAATTCATTTATTTAAAATAACTCATTTCTGATCTCTAATACAGCAAGTTTAAATCCAAACTCAAAATTAAAATCTCTTTCGAATATTTTTTTTTTAAATATTCTTTTACGTGTTTTATAAAAGTGAGCGAAAAACTAACACTTAGTATTTTGAAGTAGATAAGATATTATTTTAAAAAGAACAAATTTTTGAATATTTTTTTGTTTTATTTATAAATTTTAGAAAGAGCTAGAAACTTGATACTGATGAATCGAGAGTAGATAAAAGCATGTGTAGAGAGTAATAATTATAGTGGTTTCCAAGTGGGTTTCATTCAAAAAGGGATTTGAACGACATTCGCTACTTTTGCTTAATTAAAGCGTATCATTTACAGTTTTGCACTTTTTACTGATAATTATCTATATTTTGAAGTTGCTCAAAATGGAAAAATATTGTCTATCAGTCACGAAGTTTATATTTTTAAGATCTAAATAAAGATCTCTTTTGCATTCTTCCAATGTGGTCCTAAATAAAATCGTATGTTTCTAAAACACTTGAATTTCGTTTGAAGCGTGTTCATTATTTCGTTTTCAACTTTATGAACTTTATATATAGACATAAAAATTTTGTCAGTAACAAAAATTACATGTTTAAATAAAAGATATCATAAATTTTAAAAGTAAAAATAATATTCCAAATAGAAATTAACAACTTTTTAATTCTTATTTTATTTATTCTTTGCAAGAATCATTTGATTTAAAAATGCTTTCCCTTTATTTTTGGCTGTTTATTAATATTTTGATTCTTTATTAGTACTGTACTAAAGGTTGACATACAAATGTGGCTTTTATTCGAACTTCATTTTGAAATCTTGGAACAAAGTTTGTTTCAAGTTTGTGCGATTTCGGCTGTTTGTATGTAATCTTATTATTACATATTTACAAATATGAGTAGTCTTTAAAATGATGATATTATTTTCATTTTATTATATGTTTTTTACTGCTATTTACATTTTAATTTATTAATCCTTTTTATTATCTACTTAGGAAAACCAGATTGTTACAATATAAAAATTTTCTGGTGAGCATTGGGTGATCAAACTATTAGATTTTTTTCTGATATTTTTTCTATTTTCTAAAACCAATACTGTATGAATTGGATTAAAACTTCTTACATGCAAAGAATATTTATAAACTCATTATTTCCAAGATTGATTTAATCACAAGTTCAATTAAGGAACCAAATACAAATTAAAAAATATTTTGGATCACCCTGTATCACAAAAGGCTAGAAATTACTTGCAACTTTAACACCTCGCTGCATTTGCTATGTGCAATATTTCTATGCATAGTCTTCTAGTTGCAAAACTAGCCAACTGCTTAAAATCACAAAATACGATTTTTTTTTTTTTTTTTTTTTCAGTTTTTCAGTTCTAAATTTTCACCAACTAAAAACAAGAAAAATGCCAAAGCCGACCCATTATTGTGTTATTTGGGTTTGAAAATCCAGATGTGCTGCAAAATTGGTCAAATCCTAAATCTGATGAGTTTCAAAACACGCCATGTCATGTACATAACCACGAGTTCACGATTCTGCTCCACATGAATACAGCAGCACACCTGTAAATTAGGTTAGTGTTATAGTGTTTTCTCTCGTCTATGATTGCTCTTTCTCGGTGCACACAAAGTTTCAAATAATTAAATTTCGTGTTTCTTTCGACTATGAAGAAGTTTGTGGAAGAAGTATCTTCTAATCAATCAAGGAAGAGGAAAAGTGACTGCACGCCATGGAAAAGGAACAAAGCCAAAATTCAAAGGTAATGTACTATCAATTTATAATAACATAATATTAATTGAAAATATAATAGCACCGAAATTAGATTATTATGATTAATTAATCCTATGTTACTAGTTTTATAATATACTCGTGATTCAACTGCATACAACTGGAATGATTTCCCGCACTGTTAAAAAATAGACCGTAAATACTGAATTTGGAGCCATTTGTGATACATTTTCATAATTTCCTATAATAATTTTTTGTTATGGATATCAGTTATTTTTTATCAGTTATTATTGTTATTCTTTTAATCAGATAACTGAAATCGGTTATTTTTAAATAAAATTTAATTAAACAAAACATTTTGTGTATTTATAATACTAAAGATCCAATATATACATTAAATATAGCGAAAATTAAGTTATTTTTTTTTATTATTTTTTTTTTTTTTTTCAAAAACGGTCAACTCTAAAGTAAGTTGCAATGATGGACAAGTCCAAAATAAAAACTTAAATAACTCCCTGCCTTCACGTGCCCCTTATTTCGAGTTTTAAAATATACTACTCTAATGACTATAAAACTAAAGAGCTTTGGTTTCAATCTTATTTTTTCTTGGGGTGGCAAAAAAAAGAAAAAAAAAAAAATCAAGTTTACTAAAAATTTTACCTGTTGGAGATTGCGATTTTGCAACTAGATGACACATTTAAGCAGATTATATGCAGTTAAGGTCTCATACAACGCGGGTGCAAGTTTCCCTCATGAACATTACAATTTTTTTTTTTTTTTTAACATCATTAATTTTATATCAAAGCAACTGTTTTATACAAAAGCTATATCGAGCCAATAGATTGGAACTCTAAAAATTTAGTAGTGTTAAAAAATAAAACTGTTTTATTTATTTGTCATCTCTGCCACCGCGTTGTACGAGAGTTTACTGTACAGTCGGTAACAAAAGTGTCCGAACACTAGAAAAAATTCCCATGTAAAAAAAGTACACTTAATACGGTTTCGTTAAATAAATCCTTGTCGAATCCTTAGTGTGTGTAAAAATATGATTCGATAAGGATTTATTTAACAAAACCGTATGAAGTGCACTTTTTCTACATAGGAATTTTTGCTAGTGTTCGGACAGTTTTGTTACCGACTGTATATATATATACATATACATCTTTGCATGTCTAAAATTCAAGGCCATTTCGTCCAATTAATGTATACAGATAGATAGATATAAATATGCATTTAAAAGAAGAAGAATGTAAGAAAAAAGAAAAAGAAAGAAAGAAAGAAAGGCTAATAGTTTAATAACCCACTGTAGAACCAGAGCCCTCCGCATAGTAGAACGCAGACTTTATCTCAAAGACACGGAATCACGTTTCACACTGTAACTTAGGCCCTCCAAATTCCTCTTTGATACCAAATTTTCCGTATACAAAACAGAAACAATATGTACCCAGCAGATAAAATTTATAACAATGTCTCCAGATTATACCTGGTTACAGAAAAAAATTACTTTTTAGCAGATTAAGATGTAATTATATATATATATATATATATATATATATATAATACACACACCTATATGTATGCGTATAGTATATACATATATATGTAGTTTCAGAAAACAGAAATTTTCTGTAAGAATGTTACCAAAATTTCATGTTTTTTAACAGAATTGTTTTACGGTGTAGCCAAAACAAGTAGAAGGATTCCCATTAGTGTCCATATAGCGAAATAGCAGATGTGCTCAAAGTAAAACAATAATAAAAATTTTGTTAAAAAATATCCAGCAGATGACGCTTTGTATGGAATAAGGGCAGATTTAACAAATGAATAGCAAACAACTGATCGAAAACATTTTATTAATTGCTCAAACTCTTTATAAACATGATCAGTCATTTCCTTTGTTATAAATTCCATTTTATCATGAAAAATTCTAAATTCTACCCGGGAAACAGTTATTATTATTTTTGTAACTTTTTGAGCTCATTTACTGAAACATCGATACCCAAAAACAAGGTAATCTACAACGTCTTGAACGTCAAATTGAAAAAATTGGAAAACAGATAGCAGTTTCGGTAGCATTTAGCGTACCGTCGTCAGTGCATAAAGAAATGAAGGAGAAGTGCTCTTATGTATAAGAAAGGAGCTCTAATATATTTTTCCTATATATAACAGAACTTCTCCCTCACTTCTTTATGCACTGAAGACGGTACGCTAAAGGCTACCGGAACAACTGTCTGTTTCCAATTTGTCTACTTGGCGTTCTGGATGTTGTAATTTACCTTGTTTTTGTAATCCCACGCCAAGTCTCCTATTAATATTCATATACCAATTTTGTTGTTTTCTAGATATACTTGATGATTTCTTTTGCTGATTTCTAGATATTGATATTGTTGATTCCTAAATGCTTTTCTGGATTTCTTTTAATGATTTCTACAGATTGAATTTGTTTGCAATCTGCTCATAATTTTGGCTACACGGATCTGTTTATAGAGAATGTTTATTTATAATATGTTCGTTGCCGGTTTGATTGCAGCACTCGTGCCTACTTTGTTCGCCTGACGAAAGGTAGTGTGTTTTTTCGACCCGAAACAATTTTTGCGAGTTTATTGCATCTTATTGTGTTTATTTAAAGTTTTGTACCTATAACCAATCTGTATATATATTAATTTTCAAAATTAATAAAGTGAAAAATTTCCATTATATTTTGATTTTATATTTTCTTTTATAAAATTAAATTTTGATTTATTATTTTCCTTAAATGAAATATGAAAATCAAATATGAAAACAAATTAAATCAAATATGAAAACAAAAATCAGTTATAGAATAGGAATAATTAAAATATGATTTAAAGAAATTATTTTAAAATAGAATTATTTTATTATTAAAAACGATAATTATTTTAATGAAAATTTCTTTTATCCAAAAAATTTTCTTAATAGAAAAAATAATAATAATTTTCTGTTAAAAATAATATCTGATTTAATTAAAAAATAATTCAAAATATATCCCATTATTTTCACTGCAAGTCACGATGTTGCAGTGTTTATCTGACTTTCGACTCCTATTGTTCATAACGTGCCTCTTTAAGGGGGAGCGTCAGTTTCTCGATAATCTACCTTTTCCCAAGAGATGGCGTTGTATTTCACTTGAGCGATAGTTTTCTGTTTCTGGTAAACTAGTTCTGTTGAGTACGTCATTTCCCCTTTTCCTGTGACGTCAAGTGAAGTACGCGAAAAAAAGAAGAAAAAAGGGGGAAAAACAAGTACGGTCATCCCAGAGCGTATATTAGTTCGGTTCATCCTCATTTTCAAGATTTTTTATATTTGTTTTGTATTAGCAGTCACATAAGCAGTTTGTACTGAAATGCGCTGTAGCTGTATAAGTGAAATAATTATAATAACTTTAATCACAAGTGAAATGTGTTAGAGGGCAATATAACACTTTAAATTACAAAAATTTTCATGGTAAAATAATAAAATTGCTGTATAGATTTTTTGCATTTCAAATTGAAATTTATATTCTCTCAAACTGGAATTAATATTTATAGTGTACTTATTAATGAAAACACAGTGAGTGAAACATTTGTGAACCTCAACTATATCAATACATACAACTCACTGATATCAGTAGAACTTTGCCAATTTAGAATTTTAAGAACAAATTTTTCAACATAATGCGATAATTTATTATGGCAAATTAATTTATATTTGACCATGTTTCTATTTACTTCGATTCTTGTTTATTTGTGTGTCCAGTACAAATCTTGCAATCAATTTTTAACTAACTTCCCGACTAGCTAGATATTTGAAGCTTTCAAAATAGCTCAAAACACGGTGACAATACATTTTTTAAATATTTTTACCCAACTGTTTCGGGTCCCTGGTGCCCTCGACAGAGTTTATATGTTTCAACAGAAAATTTATTTAACTAACTTTCCGCCTAGCTAAGCTACACATTTGAAACTTTTAGAATAGCGCAAAACCCGATAACAATGCATTTTTTAAATACTTTTAGCCAATTGTTTCAGGTCTTTGCTGCCTTCGGTAGCATTTATATGATTCAACAATCGTATAACTTCCCGACTAGCTAGAAATTTGAAACTTTTAGAAAAATTCATAACACGATGACAATGCATTTTTTTTTTTTTTTTTAGTCAATTGTTTCGGATCCCTGCTGCCTTCGGTAACGTTTATATGATTCAACAATCATGAACTTCCCGGCTTGAAACTTTTTAAATAAATCAGAACACGATGACAATGCATTTTTTTAATTCTTTAAGCCTATTGTATCGGATCCCCGCTGCTTCGGTAGCGTTTATATGATTCAACAAAACTTCCCGATAGAGTCACCCGACCCGAACCCGACAAAAACATTTTCATTAACCCGAAACCCGACCCGAACTCGACAAAAAAATTTTCATCAACCCGAAAACCAACCCGAACCCGCAACAGAGAACTTTTTGCGACCCGAACCCGACCCGAAACCCGAAAAATAAATCAACATTACTTATTCATTTAAAAACCATGCAAAACAAGGTAAAATGATATAACATGACATAAAATAAAGTAAATTTTCACTGTCACACAGTTGGTAAATTAAAAAAAGAAAAAAACTAGTATGTTGTGGCCACCACAAGACATTCTTCTATATTTTTCTGTCAAATTCACTAAGTGCGAATAATTTATTAAAACTATGATTAAAAATATTTAACATGATGAATGCAAATAATTTCATCTTAGGGAAATCTAACACTAAATATCTAAAGAGAGACAGTTTTATCGTCTATAAATAACATCTTAAAGTAGTATGTTGTGTCCACCACATGACTTTCTTCTATATGTTCCTATACAAATTCACTCAGCAAAAAACTTTATTAAAATTAATATTTAAAAAAATTATATTTCATGATAATGCAGTCGATTTCCATATTAGAGAAGAAGTATAACACTAAATGTCCAAAAAAGTCAATTTTATCCTGAATATTATTATTATTATTGTTAAAAATGAAAAAATCAATAACTTTATTTCAAATTATCGCAGATCGATCGTTCAAGCATTCGTTTTAAAGGTATTGACGAGCTCTTTTGAAAAATACCCATCATGAAAATTTACTCCCCTCGAGGGAGGGACTTGCCCCCAAGGGGTAAGACGAGGCTCCTACATACATTTTTTTTTTTTTCCCACAGTTGAATACCTGTATTACAAATAATTCTTTTAAATTTCATAATGATTATTAAAAATATTTATACAAAATTTTTGCGCATTTATACAAAATTTTGTCCTATACCACCAGGTTAAAAATTTAGAAAAAGCGGGATGGCAACGCAACCTGTTGGACAGTTTTTACCAAAAGTTGATAGGCACTAATTTATGTCAAGATGTAACTACATACCAATTTGTATTAAATTCTCTGCAGCAATTCCTGAGATACAATTGCTACAATAATTTTGTCACACACACACAGAGACAGACAAACTGACGTTTTCTAAAAATGGTCAAATCGTGTTATACAACTCTCAAAACGTGTAAATTCATCAAAAATCCGAGGTCGAAAATTTTTACGAATCCAATATTTTCTTCTATTGAATATAAAAGAAAGTAAAAATTAAAAATGTATTTTTATAATGGTTATCTCACATATCAAGTTTTGTACAGTTACATGACATAGAAGTTGAGATATAGCCATCCCGTTATCGATGAAATTTGCAGAATAGCAGCGCCACCTATTGGACGACAAGCATTCAAACTGAATCAGCATAATGTCTCATAATCGCCTTCTCACATATTAAGTTTTGTTTGATGATACGCAGTAGAACCTGAGATATAGCTTTCCTTGTAATTGTGGAAATCGCTGTGTAGCAGCGCCACCTGTTGAGCAATTTACACCAAAAGTTGGCAAGCGCTAATATATGTAAAAGTGCACCTACATACAAATTTATATGCAATTCTCTGCATAGCCTTTCTTTAAATTGCGGAAATCACTGTATAGCAACGCCACTTGTTGGCTGATAGGCATTCAAATTGAATCAGCGAAATATCTCATATTGGTCTTCTCACATATCAAATTTTGTTGGATTATACCCAATGAAACCTGAGATATAGCCTCCCTGAAAATGCAGAAATCGCTGTATAGCAGCGCCACCTCTCGAGCGGTTGATACCAAAAATTGATAGGCACTAATTTAGGTCAAGGTGCATCTACATATGAATTTAAATGCAAGTCTGAACAGTAGTTCCAACGATACAGCTGCCACAAAATGTTTGTTACACCCACACAGACGGACAGACAGACATTTTCTAAAAATGGTCAAATCATGGTCTAGACCTCTCAAAACCTGTAAATCCGTCGAAAACCGGAAGTCGAAAATTTTTACGAGTCCAATACTTTCTTCGATTGAATACAGAAGAAAGTGAAAAAAAAAATTAAAATGTAATTACTGATTGTATTGAGTTAAAAATTAAAAAATCTAAAAAAAAAAATGTTTAATAATAATGTTTAAACATTTATGTGAGTTGTGAACTTCAAGATTGCAAAAATGTACTTCAAATTCAGCGTTACTTACTAGTTCGTTGTTTTATGCTTATATTCTGAAAAAAAAAAAAAAAAAAAAAAAAAAAATGTATATTTATTTATTGCTTTTGTTCGACGTGAATGTTTATAATTATTTGGGACATCTGCTTTCCCACAATCACTTTCAATTCACATGATCAGCAAATTATCTTTCTGCAGTGGCAATTTTCGTGTTTTGTTTATTTGTTCAAGAGAAGAAGAATATTATTATTATGCCTTGATGGAATCCGTTTCCTAAATGTGTTTATTTTACATTACTTTTTACTTTCTTCTGTATTCAATTGAAGAAAGTATTGGAATCGTAAAAATTTTCAGCTTCCGTTTTTTGATAGATTTACACGTTTTGCGGATTCCAGAACACAATTTGACTAGGTATTTTTGGAAAATATGTGTCTGTCTGTCTGTTTGTGTGTGTGCGTGAAAAAAAAAGAAAAATCTTGTGGCGACTGTATCTTATTGCAGATAACTGCATATAAATTTATATGCTGATGTATATTGACCTAAATTAGTTCCTATCAACCTTTGGTGTCAATTTCTCAACAAATGGCGCTGCTGAACCGCGGTTTTCACAATTTCAGGAAAGGCTATATCTCAGGAACTGCTACACGATTTTACGTATAAATCTATATGCAGATACACTTGATACACTTTGACATAAGTTAGTGCCTACCAACTTTTGTGTCAATTGCTCAACAGGTGGTGCTGTTATACGTCGACTTTCGCATTTTCAGGGAAGGCTATATCTCAGGTTCTGTTGTGCATAATCAAACAAAACTTGACACGTATCAGTGTAGCCATTACATGACATTACGCTGATTCAGTTTGGAAGCATATCAGCGTATAAGTGGCGCTGCTATACTGCAATTTTCCCTGAGAACGGAATGTGGCTACATCTCAACTTCTATGACATATAACGGTACGAAACCCGATGTATGTGGTAACCATTATGAAGACGCATTTTTTAAGACTTTATTTATAGAGAATTAAACTGTCTTTCTTTTCTTATATTTAGTGTTAGTTTTTTATAAAATGAAAATCATTCATTATGGTAGATAATTTTAATAAATAATATTTTTAAGAAAATATTTTTACTGAGCGAATTCCTATAGGAAAATATAGAAGAAAATTTGAGGTGCTCACAGTATACTAGCTTTAAATGAAATCACAACAAGTATTTCTTCTATATTTGATGTATATACAAATACAAGTATAAATGGAGGAAAATTCAAAATTCCGTTCACATAAAAGCGAGGATTGAATTTCATTAAAAGTAAAGGTATTAGAAAAAAAAATAAAATAGTATGTTGTGCCCACCAGAAGACTTTCTTCTATATTTTGTAATACAAATTCACTCAGTACTGATAATTTATTAAAGCTATTATTTATTAAAATTACCTACCATAATGAATGCAGACGATTTTCATCTTAGAGAAAAGTTACACTAAAAGTACAAAGAAAGACAGTTTTATTCTCTATAAATAATATATTAAAAAATGCGTTATGATAATGGTTATCGCACTTATCAAATTTTGTGCAGTTATACACCATGGAAGTTGCGATATAGCTTTTCCGTTCTCGGGGAAAATTGCAGTACAGCAGCGCCACCTTATGGCCGATATGCATCCAAATTGAATTAGCATAATGTCTGATGATAATGGTCTTTTCACATATCAATTTTATTTTAATTATACACAATAGAACCTGAGATATCTCTTTCCTTTAAATTATGGAAATCGTTGTATAAAACCGCCACCTATTGAATTATTGGTACCAAAAGTGGATAGACAAAAATTTATATCATGGTACATCCATATATAAATTTATGTGCAATTTTGTGTAGTAGATCCTGAAATAAAGTATTTCCTTGAACTGTGGAAATCACTGTATAGCAGCGCCACCTTTAGAGAAATTGACATAAAAAGTTGATAGGGACTAGGATATGTTAAGGTGCATCTACATATAAATTTATATGCAATTCTCTGCAGTAGTTCCTGACTCTCAAAACATGCAAATTCATCAAAAACCGGAAGTTGAAAATTTTTACGAATCTAATAATTTTTTTCTACTGAATATAGAAGAAAGTGAAAAAAAAAAAAAAAAAAAACTTGTAAACTGCGCAATTTCCCTTAAATTGTGGAAATCACAGTATAGCAGCGCTATCTGTTGAGCGATGGGCACCAAAAGTTGATAGGCACTAATTTATGTCAAGGTGCATTTATTTATAAATTTATATGCAATTATGTGCAGTAGTTCCAGAGTCGCCACAAAATTTCTGTCACACACATACAGAGACGCAGACTGATATTTTCTGGAAATAGTCAAATCGTGTTCTGGACTCTCAAAACATGCAAATTCCTCAAAAACCGGAAGTTGAAAATTTTTACGAATCTAATACATTCTTCTACTAAATATAGAAGAAAGTTTAAAAAAAAAAAAAAAAAAAAAAAAAAACTTGTAAACTGCGAAATCTTTTCAATTTCCAGAATGTAAATGCGAGGTTATACTGTATTTGTATTTCTTTAATATATACATTAACAACAGTAAAGAAAGATTTATAATACTTTTCTAATTTTCATACAATTTCTACAAAAGATACATATTAGTTCCGTTAAAGAAAAGAATACAGATTCAGATACAAATACGGATCTATTTTTCTGGCGGATACGAATAGGGAGCTCCGGTACATGTCTGCCCACCAGCCACCGAGCGGTTCTGCGCTCAAAGCTGGTAGATGGAAGCTGTCGGGTTCGATCCCAGGTCGCGCTCATCGACCTAGCCTTTCGGAGTTTACCATGGTTTCCTCCGAAACACGCGTAAATACGGGCTAGGACCGCTTAGAAAGACCCAAACGGAGGGCATTCCCCTATAGGCCTAGGACACATCTGGTGTCAATCCCCTATAGGCCTAGGACACATCTGGAGTCAATCGGCCTTAAATCCTCCAACCAAACAACCAACCGATACATGTCTAGTATGTACAGAATGTTTAAATTAGTTACATAGTTGTAAACATGCCTATAAAATGTTTATAATTGTAAAAAATATTTTGAAAGGTGTTCTCAAGTCGACCCGACTTATTGAAAACCAAACCCGACCCGAACCCGAACCCGACCCGCGCGAAAAAAAGATCAGTCAACCCGACCCGCAAGAGAAAAAATTCTGTCAACGCGGGTCGGGTTCGGGTAAAATCGGGTTACCCGATCCGATGCAGGACTCTAGTTTGGGAATTCAAAAGTTGTTTCAATGCCACTTATTCGAAAAGCTGATAAAAGTGAGAAAGCTTGATATCCCTCTTTCAGTTCTTGCTAAACTTTATGAATGTGGGGAGGGAGAATCTAATGTAGGAAGTGCGTTCTTGTTTTTCTTCTTTTGTCTATTTTTCGGAGAACTGGAAGAGGGGAAAAAGTTCGATGTGAAAAGGCGACGTATTCTATCTTCAGAAAATCATTTGAGCGATATTCCGAGATTTTATTTCATTTATTTTTCTTGTTTGAAAGCTAATTTTAGATGCACAGAACATAAAAAAAAAATCTGGTGTGAAACAACCACACGACTTCCATTACCCGCTATTACATGTATTATATACATTTTTGAGAGATAATGTGATCAGAAAACATAAAGGGACTTAAGAGAAAATCGTTAGAGCCGTTTTTGAGATACCAACTTTTATAAAAAATCAATTATTGACCGGAAAAAAATAATTACACACAAAAGAATATTTAAAAGTGAGTTAAAATGGCGAGTTTGAAAAAAATTCGTACAACCGTTTTTAAAGGAACGCCTTTGCGAGGCCTGAACTTGAGCTATTTATACAGGACGCCTATCAATTTTCCTGAACTAACCAACTATATCATTCGAAAGGACATCTAATAGAGTGTTTATATAGCAAGTTTGAAGAAAATCGTTAGAGCCGTTTTTGAGATACGGACTTACGGTCCCACTTCCGGTTTCCGATGTCCCACTTCCGGTTAAACTCAATTATTGACAGGAAAACAATAATTACATACAAAAGCATACTTAAAAGTGAGTTAAAATGGCGAGTTTGAAAAAAATTCGTACAACCGTTTTTAAAGGAACGCCTTTGCGAGGCCTGAACTTGAGCTATTTATACAGGACGCCTATCAATTTTCCTGAACTAACCAACTATATCATTCGAAAGGACATCTAATAGAGTGTTTATATAGCAAGTTTGAAGAAAATCGTTTGAGCCGTTTTTGAGATACGGACTTACGATCCCACTTCCGGTTTCCGATGTCCCACTTCCGGTTAAACTCAATTATTGACAGGAAAACAATAATTACATACAAAAGCATACTTAAAAGTGGGTTAAAATGGCGAGTTTGAAAAAAATCCGTACAACCGTTTTTAAAGGAACGCCTTTGCGAGGCCTGAAATTGAGCTATTTATATATGCCGCCTATCAATTTTCCTGAACTAACCAACTATATCATTCGAAAGGACATCTAATAGAGTGTTTATATAGCAAGCTTGAAGAAAATCGTTAGAGCCGTTTTTGAGATACGAACTTACGGTCCCACTTCCGGTTTCCGATGTCCCACTTCCGGTTTTTCAATTTTCACCAAAATTTGGAAATTTCATCTGTATACCAGACGTATTTCAATTCTAAAGTTTCGTAGATCTATCTTTATTAGTTTCTGAGCTATAATAGCCAGAAGATTCTCCACATACATACATACATACATACACACACACATACATACACACTGACCAATTGCCAAAAACCACTTTTTTGGACTCAGGGGACCTTAAAACGTGTAAATCAGGTGAAAACCCGATATCGAATTTTCAGACCGAATACAATACTTCCATTACCTACGGTAGTAGGGTAATGGAAGTAAAAAGGGAAGTGATCTCGCATTGGATCTAAAACGCTTACCATAACGGTATACAGGAGAATTAAAATGATTGTTGTAAATTATGTATTCGTATCCCGCTCAAAAATATCTTATAAATAGTTGTGTGACACCGCTAGTTTACTTTATTTTATAATTAGAATATTACTGGATGGGTTTGAAAAATATTTCATAAAATATTATTCTAAAATAAAAAAATATAAATTATGTCATTTGATTTATTTATTAATCACTATTATTTATTTATTTATTTATTTTGGGGGGCAGTTTGCGTCTAGTGTTTGTTTATTTTACAAACAAAAATTTCTTTTCCGGGTTCGGGCTGATGAAAATTTCTGTGTTGAGTTTGACTTGGGTTTCAGGTTGACTTCAAATTTTATTACAATATGAATATTTTATTTTCGAAATCTTTATTTTAGAAATATGTACCGTGTAAGATAATTAGTTTTGATATTTATCGTATATATATACATATACACGCACACATTTACTTAATCCTAATTTGTTAATTTTATAATGGTCGGTTTTGTATTTTATATTTTCTGCAATTACACAGTTTGTCATGGAGGATGGTTTTGGTTTTTTCTAATCTTTAAACTCATATATATATATATATATATATATATATATATAAATTCTTTTCAATAAATTTATATATATATATATATACACACACATACACATAAATTCATTTTGGTTCTTCAGCATTGCGGCGGCTTTTTATCATCTGTCTTTTTACATCTTACAACTTTGTTACCATACATATGAACAATAATCCGAAAATCTCGTCAATTCAATGATTTGAAATTTTCGACTTCCTAACATTTTTTTTTTACTTTTAGGAAAAAAAGAAAAAAAAAAAAATTTTTATTACCATTCCTAGTGCATATACACCAATAAAAAACAGATTACTATGCATTTGTTGTATCAAACAATAGAAAATAAAAGATTTGGAAATTCTGTTTTTTATCAATTTCAAATTTCTTAGAAAAAAATTTATAGAGTTTCTTTTTTTTTTTTTTCAAGGAAATTTGTCATATTTGCTATTTTGGATTATGATGTACGATTCTATTAATATATATACAAGGCGCGCAATTTCCACTCGCCAGCTCGCCATTGGCGAGTGGAATTTTTGCTGTGGCGAGTAAAAATTTGGTCTAGTTATAGATACAATTCTTACACGATACGGTAACAGAAAACATTCTTTTTATAGATTTAAATATGGCAAAATCTTGCCATCTTATAACCTCATATTTAACCTCTCCTTTTTAGATTCTCGGAGACCCGAGTCTGTGTGTGCGCTGCCCGAGATCGCGCCAGCTTGGAAAAGGAAAAATGCTTGGTGTATACATAAAAGTTTTGATATCTTCGGCAGTTTCGTTTCTTACTCTGTTATTTCTCCAAGTAGAGTGAGAATAGACGAATGGAAAGCCTCTTTGTCCGTCGCCCACTATCCGAGAAAAGCTGTATTATGATTAAAAGAAAAAAAAAAAAAAGAGTTCATATTTTCAAGTTTTTTACTAAAACGTCAATGATATGCGCATGTAATGATTTGTAAGCGACGATTTTATCGAAAAAGTTATTCCGAAATGTCCATTTCAAATGACAACAATGAACAAGTTATAAACATCGACATTCTGTCTAATTACAAAAATAAAATGGACGAAAAAAACATTTCTAATATTAAATGTTAAGTAAATAAATAGATAAATAAGAAAGCTTAATCTTAATTAAAGTCGCTGCAATAGTCAAGAAAAACAACGTAATAAGCTCAGTTGATATTTTCTACTGAAACTAAAACTCAACTCAAAACATAAGCGCTCTTTTTACCGGAACTAAAGCAGACGGCTTAGGGTTACTGTAACATTAAAAATATCTGTCATTCTGCTGCAGTATGCCATGATTAAAATCTGTCATAGATTATATTAAAGTATTTTCTGTAGGATATTTCGGTATCATATTGCTCTACACATATCCCTTATACAGCTATTTATAAGAATAAGACATAAAATTATGAGAAAAATTTAAAAAATGACAAAAATAAAAGCTTTTCAATAAATAGGAGAAACGATTCGAAATAGCAACGCCATCTATTAATAGCTAAAAGAAACAACATGAAATTTTTCGAAAAAATGCAATTTTTGAAAAATTAAAATTTAAAAAAGATTGAGAACACATCTCGTTTTAAAAATTATATCGTCTGAGAGATAAAAGTTATATCTAACGCCAAAAAAAAATTTCAAACAAATTAATTGCATTAACAGTGCACGGGATTGATTTTAGAATTTTAGCATTAGTAATCTAGAAAAGCCGTAACTGACGATCCCCCTTAAACAAAGCTTCTCGATTCTAAGCTGGTTCAAATGCAAAATGGATCTCTACAATGCACGGAACATTTCACAATCATTGTGACTAAGCGGTTCCGCTGTGCTTTGTTTGCACTACTTTACAACTGCTAAGACAACTCTCTCTATAACATTTACTAAAAGCAGTCACAGTTAACTGCGCCTCAAAGAAAATGTTAAATAACATATATGTGTTTAATGACAGCGTATCAGGTAAAATAAATGCTCCATGAATTAAACGATTGAAATGTAACACGCTTTGTTATTGTTAGACGTTTATCTGTTATAGTGTTTAGTTATGCTGAAAGGTTAAGAGGAAGTATGTGTGTTTTCGGCGCTGCAATAATTTAGATGTAAGTTTCGTTTAATATAATCTAATTATTGAAATTTATTTAAGAATTTTAGTCTGCTGAACAATAATGTATAAATTTGTGAAAGAAATTTCGTAAATACATTAAATTGTATTACTGATGCGGGAGATATATAATGCTTTTATAAAATGTATTTTTAATTAACTTATAAAAAGTTTTTAATTTCTCTTTTAAAATGTGAATACATATAAAAGAAGGTTTCTTTTTATTATTTAAAATATTTTTAATGACTAATTAATTTTTTTAATTTATTTAGGCTTACACTATTTGTTTTTCATAAACTACGACATAAAATTGTGCTTCTAAAATAAGCTAGAAAGTGATTTAAAAAAGCAAAGTTTTTTTTTTTTTTAAAGTTTCAACTTATTATGTTATTTTGCAAGGTATGGATACAAATTATTAAATATGTACAAGCAAATACTTAAATATATAAAAGAGGTATTCTTACAAAAAAGAGAAAGAAAAAAAAAAGTAATGTGACATCTAAATAAATCATCTCTTACAATGAATTCAAAAGTATTAAACGCCTGTAAAAATTTTGGAGTACAAATTTAGCCGAAGAAATGTCCCAATGTTGAACGCATTCAAGTTTTTTTTTTTTTTTTTCTCTCTCTTTCAAAGTGCACTAAAGCACTTTAACAAATCTGCTGAAAACTTTTCCTTAAAATGTTGAAGTAATTTAGAAGAACCATCGACGTGTTTGTAAATTGCTTCAAAATGCATCTTGCAAAACGTGCTAAGCATATTTCTTCATTACAGTTATAGAAGTTTCATAAAATTTTGCGCAGTATCATTGAAGACTGTCATATTTTATAGTTTAAAATTCTTTCATTTTCCTTTTTTTTTCTTCTTTTGTGAATGCAATCTGCGAGCAAAATTTTACAAGCTCAGAATCTTTTAATGAAAAATTATATTTACTTTAACGTAACTTTAATATAACTTTGTGAATGAAAAAAAAAAAAAGATGTTTGCGTTACTTGCTTTACATTTTTACAAATGTATTATTGCAAAGAATGTTTCTATGTTCTTTTTTCTATAAGCGAATATAGACACTGGTGTTTAAAATTTAAGCAACAACCTATTTTCTCGTTTTCTTCTTTTGTGCATAATTTTTAAACAAATAAACATATGAACATAAAATTTGGATGGCCTGTTCGTTTTCATTATCATCAACCGAATTTTGTGTAACTTTAACAAAAATAACAGTTTTTATGCAACACCAAGAAGGAGTGGCAATTAAAAGTAGTAAAATTTATGCAAATTTTAGAGTAGACGCACGTCACTGAGTTATGCGAATGATGTGAAATGCGCAGCTCTCCGACGCACTTGAAGTAAGATATAAGGGAAAGAACTTGCAGAATAGGCAATATTCGTGTCATTATTTCTGCCAGACGAATTATCGGAAGAAATTTTGTTTTTGTCTCGGAGGATACGTGTAATAGGAGAGAATGCCAGGCCGCCGTCAACGAAGGCACTTCCAGCAGATAGACGATTTTACGAGGGGTATGGTGATCGGACTGAGAAGGGGGGGTTGGTCCTTACGTCAAATCGCAGCTGATACCCACATGGATGCGAGCATGGAGCTTCGGCTGTGGCGAACATGGTTGGAAAAAGGAAATGTGGCAAGATTGAGGGGTGCAGGTGCAGCCAGAGGGACGTCAGCACGAGTGGATCGACGCATCCGCCGACAAGCTGTGGCGGACCCGCAAGTCACTTGTACCTCGATTCTGCAGCATGTGCAAGATACCCTGGATGTTCCCGTGTCGACCAGGACCATTTCCCGGCTATTGCTTGCACGTGGCCTTCACTCACGGCGTCCGCTAAGAAGACTGTCATTGACCCCACAGCCCCCCCCCCCACACAACGTTTGGAATGGTGCCGGACTAGAGCGACGTGGATGACAGAATGACGAAACGTCGTGTTCTCAGATGAGTCACGCTTCTGTTTATTTAGTGACAGTCGCCGCATACATGTGTGGCGTCGACCTGGAGACAGATCTAATCCGGCAGTAACTGTCGAACGCCCCACCGCGCGACAACGTTGCATAATGGTTTGGGGCGCTATTGCGTATAATTCCATGTCACCTCTAGTTCGTATTCAGGACACTATGACGGCCAAACGATACTTGGATAATGTACTGCGGCCGGTGGCAATCCCCTACCTTCAGGGGCTGCCTAATGCGATTTTTCAGCAGGATAACGCCCGACCACACAGTGCTTGCATCTGCCAACATGCTCTGCAAGGTATATAGATGTTTCCCTGGCCACCGTACTCTCCTGACCTGTCACCAATCGAACATGTGTGGGATGTGTTTGGACGCTGTTTGCAGACTCTGCCCCTGCCTCGTTCAGAAGACGAACTGTAGCAAATGGTTAAAAGGGAATTGAGAGCCATCCCTCAGGACACCATCCGCACTCTTATTGACTCTATGCCTAAGCGTGTTTCTTCGTGCATCCTTGCCGCGGTGGTCCTACATCCTACTGAGCCGACGCCGTTCTCGCTCTGTATTCTGACTATCATTTTGAACTAAAGATCACTTATTGTTCCTTGCTGTCTCTGTCTTTTTTCCAAATTTCATCACTTTCTGACCACTCCTTCTTGGTGTTGCCATTTCAATGTCGAGCAGTGTATATTGATGAAATAAATTGCAATAATTTAAATTTTTCTAAAACTACTAAAATAGCTGCAAAAATAAATAATTCCATTTACTTCTGCGGGAGTAATAAAACATCTAATTTCTTTCGAATTAAATATATTACAATATTATAGATCTATATCAAACTATTAAATGAATGAAAAATTTACTTAAAAACCAATAATTATTAATTTCGAGGAAGTATTTCCTTTGAGTTTGGAAATCAAATATACGACATAATCGCGAGTTATAAAATTTATGATTTCTTTCGAATAACGTATATTGCAATATTATAAAGCTATATACACTGAAGTGACAAAAGTCATGGGATACCTCTTAATATCGTGTCGGTCCTCCTTTCGCCCGGCGAAGTGCAGCAACTCGACGTGGCATGGACTCAACAAGTCGTTGGAAGTCTTCTGCAGGAATATTGAGCCATGCTGTCTCTATAGACGTCCATAATTGTGAAAGTGTTGATGGTGCAGGATTTTGGGCACGAACACACCTCTCGATGATGTCCCATAAATGCTCGATGGGATTCATGTCAGGCGATCTAGGTGGCCAGATCATTCGCTGGAATTGTCCAGAATGTTCTTCAAACCAATCGCGAACAGTTGTGGCCCGGTGACATGGTGCATTGTCATCCATAAAAATCCCATCGTTGTTTGGGTACATGAAGTCCATGAATGGCTGCAAGTGATCTCCAAGTAGCTGAACATAACCATTTCCAGTCAATGTTCGGTTCAGTCGCACCAGAGGACCAAGTCCATGCCATGTAAAAACAGCCCACACCATTATGCTGCCACCACCAGCTTGAACAGTGCCTTGTTGACAATTTGGGTCCATGGCTTCGTCGGGTCTGCGCCACACTCGAACCCTACCATCAGCTCTTACCAACTGAAATCGTGACTCATCGGACCAGGCCACGATTTTCCATTCATCTAGGGACCAACCGATATGCTCACGTGCCCACGAGAGTCGCTGAAAGCGATGTCGTGCTGTCAGTAAAGGCACTCGAGTCGGTCTTCTGCTGGCATAGCCCAAGAAAGACAAATTTCGCCGCACAGTCCTACCGGACACGTCCCTCGTACGTCCCACATTGATTTCTGCGGTTATTTGACGCAGTGTTGTTTGTCTGTTAGCATTTACAACTCTTCGCAGACGTCGCCGGTCTCGGTCGTTAAGTGCAGGCGGTCGACCACTGCGCTGTCCATGGTGGGATGTTATGCCTGAAATTCGATACTCTCGGCACACTCTTGACACAGTGGACCTGGGAATGTTGAATTCCCTAACGATATCCGAAATGGCATGACCCATGCGTCTAGCTCCAACTAACATTCCGCTTTCAAAGTCTGTTAATTCCCGTCGTGCGGTCATAATCACGTCAAAACCTCTTCACATGAATAACTTGAACACAAATGAAAGCCCTGCGAAAGCACTGCGCATTTATACCTGTTCTACGCGATGCTACTGCCATCTGTATATTTGCATATTGCTATCCCATGACTTTTGTCACTTCAGTGTATAACTATTTAAAATAACTAAAAAGATAATTAAGAAACAATCTCTTTATATATATATTTTTTATTTTTTTAAGAGAAAAAAAATATATATACGATAAAATCAGGAATTATAAAATATCTGATTTCTTTCGAGTTGTATTCAATTCGAAAGAAATTAGCGTTATTACAATGCGTATATAAAGAATTATATAATATACATTAAAATATTGCAGTAATTCTTATTATTGCAATAGGATAAATCTATCTCAAACAGTTCAAGCAACTAAAATTAAGTTAATAAGCAATTTAGTTATTCACGTTTAACTGCGAAAATGAAAAAACTAGTTGGCATAGGTGGACTCCGCTCAGTTCCCCATCATATTTATATTCTCATAAATTTCTAGTGCGAGACATATTATAATAATGTTAAAAGAAACGAATTTGACCAAAGCTCCATACAGTGACAGAAGGAAATCCCCGCCTAATAGGCTATCCACCTTTCACTTCGATATATTTATCTTTTTCTAATCTATTAATTTATTTTATCAGGGTCAATTCTGTTGTTTAGTTTTCATGCTACTATTTCCAATGTAATAATCCTCAAAATTCATATTTATATGAAAAAATTACAATATCGCTATGTTGATAAAATCCTGAATTACGAATAATTTACGAAATTTTCCTATTAGAATATTTGTATTCAATCATGTTCAAACAAATGTCATAAATGTAATTTTGAAGTTGTCTAATGTATTTATGGTCCTCAAAATGGAAGTTTATGCTCAATTTTGCCTTATTCTAAATTGTTAAGTAAATCGTAAATTCCAAATAACTTACGAATTTTTTAAATTGAAAAAATCATAGTCTATGATATTCATGCCAGTATCCAAAATAATATTCAAAAAGTGGTTTGACATGTTTACGAAGAAAATATCCCTCAAGATCCCGTTTATGTGAAATTTTGCTCTATTCTGCCATGTTGAGAAATTAGTAATTTTCCAATAACTTACAAAATTTTTATATTGGAAAATTCAAAGTCATTAATATTTATGCCAGTGTTCTAAATAATATTTCAAAAGTAGTTTGACATCTTTACGATTAAAATATCTCTCAAAATTGACGTTTATGTGAAATTTTGCCCTACTGCCATGTTAAGAAATTCGTAAATTTACAATAACTTACAAAATTTTCAAAGTAGCATATTTATAGTTACGGATGTTTATTCCGGCTTATATTTTAAAACTGGTCTGATATTTTTACAGTAAAATGATCCCATTTAATGCACGTTTAAGTGAATTTTTGTCCTATTCTCCCATGTTAAAAAAATCGTAAATTTCTCATAACTTACGAAGTTTTTTAATTCGAATGTTGCAAATGAATAGGGTTCTTGCCAGTATCGAAAGTAATATTTTAAAACTGATCTGACCTCTCTGCGATCATTTGTTCGTGAGATATCGTGTACACAGACTAACAAACTAACGGACTAACACACTAACGGACTGACACACTAACGGACTAACACACCAACGGACTAACACACCAACGGACTAACACACTAACAGACACCCTACAGACAGACACCCACCATACAGATTTTGTCATTTTCGGATTCCTCACACCTGAAAACGTATAAAAAATTCAAAAAACCGATGTCGAAAGGGTATTGCAGGTTAAGCATATGAAAACTGCACCAGCTTCGAATGAAGAGTTCTTGCCTGCTATTTATTGTTCTTTATATGAAACATCTTTTGCACACGATTTTAGACTTCTACCCTCAACGATTAGGGAGTAATAGGGGTGGCAACCTAAAACGTTAAATTTAAATTTAAAAAAAAAGTATTCAAGATATCTTAACGAGGTTGAAACTATTTATAAATGTTTATGAAGTACATAATATATATTTTTTTCAAAATTTTCACTCGATTTTAAACAGTAGAAAATGATAAGTATATTTTTGATTGGCGATTTTTTATACTATCCACCAAAGTGACACCTACCAAAAAAATACAGTTTATATGTTTATTAGTTAGCTATTATGTATAAAAATTACAGAAGTGTCAAATTGGTAGAACGTAGTGAAAAAAATAATAATCACTTAAAAATAATACTTGTTTGCAAGAGTTTCACTCTCAAAATAAAAGACTGACACCAGCACTCGTTATCAATAACATCTATTATTATCAATCGCAATAAATTAAACCACAAATATGATATAAATTATTGATAAAAATACGCTGGTATAGGTTTTCCCTTCTGAGACGGAAACTCTTGCACCCTTGTAATAATACCAATGATATAATATTTATTTTTAAAAACTATTTTATAATAATAAATAAACAAGGCAAGCAAATATAAAAATGCTCTTTTAACATTTGTTATTAAAATGTACCAATTAGGAAAAAAAAAAAAAATAAATAAATAAAAATAAAAATACTCTATTTAATTGTTATCAGGGATATTACATCTAAACTTTTTTTTCAAGACACTTTTACGGATGAGAAATTTTTCTAATTTTAGCCACCTTTATTTTTATACACTAGTCTCTATCCTGTTTAATCACGACATATTACTGTGAAAATACTGATATAAAGATTTCTGTATCAAATAGCATAGATGCCAACATTTTAATTTATTCCGGGGTACTTTTAGCCCCTCCTTTATTTATAGAAAAATTTTATGAAATATATAACTTCCATAAAATCAGGCAATTTTATCCTTAAAAAATGTGTGGTATGGAAAAATACTCCGGAATAAACTAAATTTTGCCATCTATGCTATTTTCACATAGAAATTTTTATATCAGTATTTTTGAATATTTTTGACGTGATTAAACAGGATAGAGACTATTATGTAAAAATAAAGGTAGAAAAATTACGGAAATTTCTCATCCTTAACAGTGTCTTGAAAAAAGGGCGAGATGTAAGATCCCTGATAATAAATAAATATATTTTTTTTTAATTGCTAATTGTTACGTTTTAATAACAAATGTTAATAGAGCATTTTTATATTTGCTTTCATTGTTTATTTATTGATATTAAGTAGTTTTTAAAAATAAATATAATATCATTGGTATTATTATTAAGTGATTATTATTTTTTTCACTACGTTCTACCAATTTGACACTTCTGTAATTTTTATATGTAGTAGCTAATTATTAGACAAATAAACTGTAAACTTTTGGTAGGTGTCACTTTGGTGGATAATATAAAAAATCGCCCATTAAAAATATACTTATCATTTTCTACCGTTTAAAATAGAGTAAAAATTCTGAAAAATATATATATTATGTACTTCATAAACATTTATAAATAGTTTCAACCTCGTTAGGATATCTTGAATAGTTTTTTTTTTTTATTATTATTAAATTTAACGTTTTAGGTTGCCACCCCCCATTTCTCCCTAATCGTTGAGGGTAGAAGTCTAAAATTTTGTGCAAAAGATATTTCAGATAAATAACAATAGATAGCAAGCAAGAACTCTTCATTCGACGCTGGTGCAGTTTTCATATGCTTAACCTGCAATACCCTTTTTCACGATTACCTAAGTTCCCCATACCTATAGTATGATGGGGAACTAACAATGTAACAATGAATTATAAAATCTCTAATTTCATTGAAATGGAATATATTTCAAATCTTTCTGAAATTATTAAAATAGCTAAAAAAAATAATTGCTTAAAATAACCTTGTTTATTTCTACGGATAAATATCTATTATACAATTTAATGAGTTATAAAACATCTTTATTTTATTTTATTTTATCTTTATATGAAATACACAGAGTGTTTCATATTGAATGGGTCAAAAACAATAGCCTAGTACAAATTTCGTACTTGATTTGTTATGCCGAAAAAAGTTAAAGCTGAAACTACAATTACATACATTTTATTTAGCAACAGCAAAAAATCTTCGGGTTACAATTGTCGCTGGATGCAATGTTAAAAAGACGACTCAACACTCCACCAGTTGTATAGAAATGAATGGCTTGTTCATGCTTGATGAAACCATATTTCATTTCTTTATTGACCACTAATATCCTTCCTTTTAACTCCCTTGTGATTTTTTACTCATGAGGTTATATGCAAATTATTCGGGTCTCCCTTTTCCAGGACTTACAGCAACTGATCCAGCGCATAACAGAAGTGCTCGAATCTTTAACAAATCAAATTATATCGCGAGTGCAGTAGGAATGAGAATTCACATAAATATTTTCCGTATAATCGGCAACAGCAAAAAATCTTGATTTATCTACCAACAGCAAAAAATCTTCGGGTTAAAATTGCCGCTGGAGGCACTGTTAAAAAGACGACTCTACACTTCACCAGCTGCATAGAGAGGCATGGCTTGGTCAAACCATATTTTATTGCTTTGTTGACCAGCAATATCTTTCTTTTTAACTCCCTTGTGATTTTTTACTGATGCGATTATATGCAAAGTATTCGTGCCTCCATTTTCCCGGAATTACAGCCACTAATGCCGCGGATAATTGAAGTGCTCGGATCTTTAACAAATGACATTGTATCCCGAGTGTAGAAAAAAATGAGCACACATAAATATTTGACGTGCAATTGGATGGTAACATATAGAGCGTCTGTAGAAATTTAAATAATTGCAGTTTTACAATAAATTCGATTTATTAACATAAAGCAATTACAGCATTCACAGGTATGCTTTCTTTTTATGTACCATTCAATATGAAACACCCTGTATTATAAATCTATCAAAAATTAATAAAATAACTAAACATCCAATTGACCAGTAATCTCCTTATTTTAGCACAAAAATCAGTCAACACTTTCTGCTCTCTAAGCTAGTAAAGAAGAAGTATCATGTTTCCTTCCAGGTCACGCTCATTAACATAACTTTTCGAAGTTTTCCGTGCTTTTTTCAGAAACTTCAGTGAATACGAGTAGGACTCCTTAAACATATTCCCATGAAGAGCATCCCCCTCATGTCTGGGACCCAATGCAGTGAATCGATGTTAAACTCAACACCAACACCAACATCATTACAATTATGAATTATGAATTATAAAACATCTAATTTCCTTTGAATCAAATGCGTATTGCAATGGTATAAATGTACATAAACGTACTCATATAATTTAAAATTTAATTACCGAACAACCTCCTTATTTACATCTAAAGATAAAAATCTATTATCCCATATAATCATGAGCTATAAAAGAACTAAATTCTTTCGAATGGATTCGAAATGAAAATTAATATCAGAAAAAAAAAAATAATAACAATTCTTTCTTTTATATTCCATATCTCTTTCAGAAGAGAAAGAAAATCCAAAAATGAAATATTTCGAGTGCGGTCATTTGGCAAGAAAACATTACGATCAGCTTCTGGCTTTTCTGGTAAATTTAATCAGAGATCCCTGATTCTCCGTTCATCCTCGCTCTTTTTTATGAGATTATAGACCTCTCGAGTTTCCAATAAGCTGCTTCCTTTTTCGCTCATCTTGATGGCAGCGATGGGTTTGTCCATCATAGCTGGTAATGGTTAAAGACTTTAGGGCTCTTGGGAGAACATCAAATGTAAGGAAATAGGAGATTTTTTTTCTTCCTTCATTTTTTCTCAGCGAAAGAAATAAAGCTCGCAAGCCATTTTGTAGAAAGGTATTTTAAAAATGTTCTTTTAATAGAACAGGTAATGGAAAATTTTAAAACCACATTTACCTTTTTCATTACACTTTTGATAAACGGATTAGTGCTACTTTTCTTTCTTTATCACTGTAGAAAATGTTTAGAAATTTTATCTAATTTCTTAAACTTAACGGATTTTTTATTTATTTTTCCTTCAGTTAGACATAGTTCAGTTTAATGAATTGTTTAATATAAAAACTCATTGTTAAGGTTTCAGTTTAAATTTAAAAGTAACATTAAAGGAAATTCATAGAGAGTATCGAGATATGCAACGTGGGTTTTCCGCGATAATTTATTTTATATTGAATATGAGTTATATATTTTAACTCGCCAATATTATCGATATAATTATAAAACTTCTAATGAATAAAAAGAATATGTTAATGAATATTAACTATATATAAAATTAAACATCTAACGAAAACATGGATATACATACATATTTAATAGATTTTAATTTAAACTGAAGATCTCAAATATTGTTTTTTTAACGAAAATATTAAACAATATATGTTGAAATGTCCGGGGTTTATTCTAGTACGAATATTACATTGTATTACTGATTTATTACTGCGATAGTTTTTTTTTAATTAGCAATAAAATAAAATTAACTGATTTTCTGTTCACAAAATAAGGGCACTTTATTTATTTGTTTATTTAATTTGAGACATTCTCATCACTAAACATTTCTGATAACTCAAAAATTTTTATTCTAAAAATATTTCACTTAATTTTACTCTAACAGGTGGTTTAATTAGGGAAGTATTTTAGTTCATTAATATTTTCTAAGGCCATGAAAATGCCATTAATTTGAAGAAATTATCTTTAATTTTTTACCATTACTTAATAAATGTGTTGTTGAACAATTTGAATACATAATTTAACAGAAAATATTCATTTTTATAAATATGATATGATAATGCAATTAGGAATACATATTTTAACAATTAAAATTGCAGATGGTAAACACTAAAGAAAAAATTAGGAAGTTTCTAATAGGAAGTTTCTAACTATCAGAAAAAAATAAGTTTCAACAAATTTTGGATAATTATGACAAATGGAATTTCTTTGTATGCTTCTTTGTCAAATGGAGATAATCTAAACAAATTTTCTGTTTTAATTTAAAATGCTGCATTATAAATTTCATGTTTATATGTACATAAGCATTATAAACATACGCGCATACAATATTCTTGAATTAAATATTAATAAAGACGTTACAACAGCATTATTTGCTTAATTTTTGAAATTAATCATTCCGTATTTCTATTTTATTTTCATATTGCAATGTTGCTGTATAATTTATGCTAGTTTCAAGTAAATATTCTTATAATTTACACGATTACAAATTAAAATTTGTGCTCTTAAAACATAATATTCAAGATAACAAATTTTTCATTCAACTAAATTATTAAATAGAAAATTTCAAATAATAAAGGAAAAAAAAAAACAATATATTTTTATGTTGAGGCAAACATCTAAGGTTTTCTTTACAATTCCCATAAGAAATATTTTATAAACTTATATTCTTAATACATCTATACACTAATGTTACTATTTAATATTCTTTTACGTATTTATTATAACGATTATGAAAAATTTAACGAAAACCATAATGAAACATTAAACACAATTCTATTTTGCATTATTAATATTGTATACCCAGTTGGTATAATATGCCATTTTGTGGTAAAAATGCTTTTAAAAAGATACACAGATCCTCTACTTCAAAGAATAAAAATAATGTAAAGAAAATTAGCATTGTATAAAGAAAACCTTTCATTAAAATGAATTATTGTGTCAAGTAAATTAAACATTTAGTTTGAATAGCGTGTCAGGGGACATTAGGATTAAGCATGAAATGCATAATAAAAGGCAGTGTAGTTTAGTTTATTTGTAGCTTTTAAATTCTTTCGGGAAGTCATTAATAAAAGAATTCTGTACTTGAGCATTAAGCACAAAAAAAAAAAATAAATAAATAAAATAAAATAAATAAAATAAATAAATAAAATAAATCACGAGGTTATTTTTGATCTGCAAGCTTTGTCATTATAAATAATTTAAAGAATAAAATTAATTCAGAAAAATTTGACTATTAGAAATAAATTTGAACAAAGATGCATTGAAATATTTTATTATTATTATTTTAAACATATTGTCTTAAGGGTATATTGTTATTTTTAACAGAAAACTCACATTTTGACAATACTCTAAAACGTTACTTCATTTAAAGAAATATTTTTTGTTATTTTTGATTAGATGAGTTAATTTTAATCACAGCAATCAGTAAAGTAAATGCCACTGGCGTATATATATGCCTATGGCACGTAAAGTTTTTAACACGAATACACAAAATCGTTTTTTTAAAGTTCGTAAAAGAATAAAAAGGACAAAAAAGGAAACAGGTTTTCACTTAATCCGCAAGGAATGTGTTATCAGGGCTCCTACGTCATTAACTTTTCCAAAGACACATCCACCACTAATATCTAAAAATAACTTAATTTTTAAATATACAGCATACAGTTTATGAGAAATTAATTTTTAAATAACAGTGGTGGAAGAGTTCTTGCAAAAAAAAAAAAAAGCGGGGAAGGGGGGGGGGGCGTGGGAACCATGGTTATCATAGATTCATTCTAAATTTATAAATAATAATTACTAGCTGGAACCCGTCGAATTCGACGATCACTTTATTGACCGTAATCTCAAAAATCAACGCATCATTATTTAAATGTATTTCATGTTAAAACATCTAATATAATTTACGATATTTCACTTAAAGAAAGAAATTCGGAAAAAATGCTTATAAATAGAAATACTATATATGACATTACTTTCTACAAAGTACTGTCAATGTGACGCCAAACAAACTCCAAATAAACAGATGCTATCTTTTATTTTCTATTTCGTTATATGTTAGCTGGCCCGTTTGGCGTTGCCCGCACCCATGATACCTTAAATGAACCTTAAATTTGTATTATTTTATACCTTTAACTCGATTTTGTTTGAATTTCTGTTTTAAAATGAAAGCATCACGAAAAAAAAACCAATCATCTGTAACAAAACAATTACCTCGAACCGAACGAAACTCTAACTTGTGACCCCGGTGCTTGCGGCAGCGCATACACGGGCCGCTAACAATATAAAACAAATTCCAAAGATTAACCTGGAACCGAACGAACCCGCCCGGCAATGCCCGGGACCGTGATAATAACCTTAAATGAACCTTAAATTTGTATGATTTATATCTTTAACTCGATTTTGTTTGAATTTCTATTTTTAAATAAAAGCATTGCGAAAAAAAAATAATAATCCTCTGTAACAAGAAAAATCACCTCGAACCGAACGAAACTTTGCCTTGTGACGCCGGTGCCTGCGGCAGCGCATACGCGGGCCGCTAATACCATGAAAAAATTCCAAAATATTAACCTGGATCGGAACGAACCCGCCCAACATTGACCGGGCCCATCATAATAACCTGAAATGCACTTTAAATTTGTATGGTTTTATATCTTTAACTCGATTTTGTTTGAATTTCTATTTTTAAATAAAAACATCACAAAAAAAAAAAAAAAAAAAAAAAAAAAAATCATCTGTAACAAAAAAAAAAAAAAAAAAAAAAAAAAAAAAATTACCTCAAACAGAACGGAACTCGGGGTCGTCTCCCAGTGCCTGCGACACGTATATACAGGCCGCTAATAACATGAAAAAATTCTCAAAAATTAACCTTGAACCGAACGAACCTCTGACTCGTGTTACTGCTGCCTGTGGCTGCGGCTTAATCAGGCGTCTTAAACTTAATCAGGATATTTTCTTCTATATCGGACAAACCAAAAGAACTTTAATCAAAATAATTCAAGAGCATATTCACAACGTCAAAGAAGGAAAGAGTTCAGCCTTAGTCAATTTTTTTTTTTTATGAAACCTCAGCTTCACCTCTTTGGGACCGAGCAGAAATCATCTTCTCTCCACCAATTAGATCAGAATTAACAGTTTCGGAAGCTCTGAATATAATTAAATGTAATTCAATCAATTTTATAGATGCTGCGTTTCTTCCTAAAATATGGTATTTTCTAATACAACCGCATATCTAATATAATTATAACAGCTTCTTGGTCTTAATGATTGTTAACAGAGAAAGTTTTTTTTAATCTGCATTTTTTACTCTTAATGCTAGCCCAGCCTCTCCTTAATGAAAATGGTCCAAAAACTCTTACAGTTATTGCAAGATTTCATCTACTATTCTACCCAAAGAATTCTCCATTAAAGTGACTTAACGGTTGCGGCTTTTAAAACAAGTCTTTCTGCTTTTTCTTGTAAAGATCTAAATTAATTCAAGTTCCTTTTACTACAGACTATAAGCTGCTACATAGAATCATAATAAAATTCAGCTATATTACAGAAGGCCTCAACTGTTGCACAAAAAAAGAGTCTCCATAGTAAACCAAGTGAAGCTCGACTCTACGCTTTCAAACTGTTTCATTTGTGATTGATCTGTGTTCAACTGTTTCATCTGTTTCATGTATAATAACTGTAACCGTAATAGGGTTCTTTTGTATATATAAATCAAATGTTACTGTACTTCTAGTTAAAATGGCTCTGTCCTATGATGCCCTGATGTTCAAGGGGAAAGGCCTTGACACGATGTAATTTTAATGATTTTAATTAAATGTATCGTTTTATACGTGTTTTACAGTGTATATATATATATATATATATATATATATATATATTGTAAATGAACAAGATGGAGAATTTTTATCATTTTTTCAGAATTCTTTATCAATAGAAGGGTAACAAGATAAGTACAAGATAAAACAATGTTTAAAGTATCAAGTTACGCACATAAAGAAATACAGATGAGAAATTCATTGATTTTAAACTACATAATTTTTAATGTATAATCCAACCATTTCTATGTATTAAATCTGAAGTTCTGAATCTATAATTTATAATGATAAAAAAGTTTCGTTTTTTTTTCCTTCTGTATTTTTCTACAAAAATATCTATCACAAAGAATCACAAAAAATACTGTTAAAGCATTATAAATGTCTCTGTATATAATTACTGGTAGCAGAAAAATCAGAACTCTTTCATAAATGAATTTAATAATTTGGATTTATAAATTTTAAATTTATAAATGTTAATGCTTCTATTACTTCTGCAAATATATTGAATCTTTGCATATAATAAATTATTATTATATGCTGCGCGAAAAATGAAAACTTAATCAGACAAAATGAAATGATATGCAATTCATTTTCGCATAATCATATTCCTTATATTACTAAATTATTTATCCATGATATGGTTGCAAATCAAACTGACATATCAGTTTTCATGCATAAACCATAGCTATAATATGGTGTCATAACCGTTAATGAGAAATGTATCTCCATTAACATTTGCAAGTTTATGTGTATAGCCATGTATCATGCCGAGGAATATATATCGCAATATCCGCGCTAATGTAATTTAAACTACATTATTCAGACAGAAAATTTCCCGATATGCAAATAAGCATCATAATTTTTCTACTTAGTGACTGTTTCTATTTTTCTTTTTTAAAGATTTTTTATTATTTTTTTTTATTAATGCAATAATGCAAAGTGGGTTGAAAACAGGTGGGTCTTATTAAATAGTAAATTTCTACCATAGTTCGAGGAGAAAATACAGGGAGAAAAAAAAAATAATTTAAAACATCATGGGAAAAATAATGCACAATTACAAGTGTGGAAAAAAAAAAAAAAAAAAAAAAAAAAAAAAACTGACTGCGAAAACTGACAGTGCCCAAAAACTGCCCAAAAGTTAATTAAATACACGAGTAGTTAGGCCAAGCTTTATTCCAATTTAATAATTTCTTCATCGTTTTTTCGCAATATGTTATAATTTCTTTTTGGAGGTTAAACTATATGTTATCATATTTATTCCTTTGTTATTAAAAAAAAAAAAAAAAGAAAAAAAACTTTAAAACTTAAAGTAAACAATCTGTGTATCCCCAATGTCACTAAAGATATCGTAATATTATCCTTAATCTTTCTCTTTATAAGATTTGGTGTTTTAATTTTAAATGAACCTTAAAATTCTTTTACGTTTATTGTATGCACTGTTATTTCGTTTTATTCTATAAATTTTTCTCCTTATGATAATCAATTCAATTTCTGATTTCCTCATTCAGTTAATTTTTATGTTTATATGTAAGGAATGATGTGGCGTGCTATTGGCCACATTTTCACCCAAGCTCCAAAATATTCGGAGTCTTTAGGTCCAGTTGGGGCTAAGAATCGTCAAACAGGGCTTGTGATTCTTCGTCTGCCATGAGACTATATTTTACGTTGAAAATCAACACGTAAAAAGTCAAACAAGCAGAAAAGCACGTGAGAAAACTCGCACAATTACAAATGTAGGGGGAAAAAAAAAAAAAAAAGGTCAAAATTTTCTCAAATGAATTACGTCAAATAAATACATCGAGGAATGGAAGGGTCATAAAAATTGTTAGGCAAGTCTTGTGAATTCTTGTCTACTATACTATAGTAACGTTTATAGAAAAATGAAGTAAAAAAAAAAAAAAAAAAAAAAAAAAATGAAAAACAATATGAAAAAAAATCGAAATCACAAGGGCGAGAACTCACACACGCTGATAAGAAAAAAAGAAAAAAAAACTGTTAAAATCGGTCAAAAACTGTACAAAAATTTACAACTCAGATGCATCGAGGGGCGGGTTTCAGCGTGGGATTCATCAACAGAGCTTGTGGTGAGTCTTACCTACTTCTAGGAACTTTCATATTCACTATAAATCATTAATATTTCATTTACTGTTTTTCCTAAATCAGTCAAAAACTGTACAAAAAATTACAACTCAGATGCATCGAGGGGCGGCTTTTAAAGTGGGAATCGTCAACAGAGCTTCTTGTCAGTCTTACCTACTTCTAGGAACTTTCATATTCAATATAAATCACTAATATTTAATTTACTGTTTATCCAATTACATAGCTGTTTAATCAACTACGTATAAGGTTGCTAGATAAAAATTTGATGAAGATTGGCAAGTTTGAAGGCAACTTAATACGAGTAACACCTTATTTTTTAAGTATTGTTATGCACTATATTTGAACGGGGGATACCCCTCACACAGATTACACGTCAAATAAAACTGTTCCAAAATCTAGTTAAGATTATTTTAAAAGTACATTAAACTTTATTATCTTACGCTGTTGATCTCAAGACTTAATATGCAATCGATATTTATAGTATTGAAATGCAGGGTAACAGAAAGTCGTGTGAGTGACAAACTATATGAATTTTTGTTGTTTTTGTTGTAGATGTTGTGGATTTTTTTGATGTATTGGTATTAATATCATTTAAATCTTATTCATTGCGATCGATGAGATAAATGCCACTGTCATATATAGACGAACATAGTACTTAACGGGTTAAATTCGAACACGCATAATCTTTTTTTTTTTTTTTTTTTTTTAATTTAATGTTTCTTAGAAACTTTAAAAGGCGGTTCTCTCTTCTACTTTGTTGTACTTTTTCCCTAGATTCTCGTCTGCGTAGCATTAATTAATATTTTAAACATATTTAATGAAAGTGTTTTATAATACTTCTGGTTTAAAAAAAAAAAAAAAAAGAAAAAGTATTGATGTACCTGAATATATTTTGTTATTATGGATATATTCCATATAAAATCCAAAACTATTTATAAACTTTTGACAATTTTTATATTTTTTTACTTCAAATGTTATGAAATTTCATTACAAAAATATTCTACTTATCTGAGATTTAAAAGGAAAATTAATGTATCTGAAAGTAGGGCATTACCACTGAATTGTAAAATAAATAACTCAAAATGATGAAAATATCTTTTCACTTATTTGTTTATTTTTTAAACAACGAAACAACACTAGAGTATCATTTTCTAATGTTTGCTGTGCTTAAATTTGCTGTTGGCAAATGTTCAAAAACCTAGAAGTCCGTTTCGTTTCAAAATTTATTGTATTTTCTTGTGCCTATTCTTTCTTGTTTTAAATATACATAAATGAATAAATCATTAAAATGTATGGAATATATAATTATAAACCTTGGAATTTTCTTTGTCCGTTTATGCTTCAATTACTACGGAATATAAATTAATATAGTTTAAGCATCTTTGAATAAAAGTTTCTGCGGCTTTATAAAAATTACTCAATATTTTAAAAGAACATTATTTTTAAAGCGAATTGAAAAGAAAAACTTTTTAATTTACTTAAAAAACAAATTTTTGTTTGTATTTTAAAAGAAACTCAGAGGGATAAATTTTTTCGCATCCTTGTATCTGGGGGTGCCCGTCCGTAGAGGATCAAAATTGTGATGGTGTGTCTCCGACCCACCGTTAGGGTTGAGTCCCAGACCATCGTCAATTGTCCATTTCGCAGCACTAGTGCGGTATAAAAACCAATGAACCCACCAACCGTATGTTACTTTTACTTTTATATGTAAATAGCTTTTGGATAAAATTTTGAAGAAATAATTTACTGTAAAGAGATATAATATTTGACATATATATGTCATTCTGCAGGGAAGAAAATCCTGCAAATTTACTGTATAAATTTTCATTTACCATATGAATTTTCAAATTAAAGATTCAAAATAATGCCTATAAACAATGACTGACATTTTGGAATACATATACACATAATATAACTTACACAGTTCAACTCAGATAAGCACTGGTAGAAAAGACATTTGGTACACATTTAGTATTACTCCGGTAAAATAAATCCACGGAAACGATAAAAATTTCTGCATTTATAAATCCTAATATTTCTAATAAAACTTAATTTTATGTCATTTATAAGTTTAAGATAATCATATTTCATTCAAGGTGCATATTGAATAAATAAATAATTTTAAACAGTTACATTAAAAAAGTTAACAGAAGTGATGTGACTAGCTGAGTAAATAACGAAACAGTGTAAATATCAAGCAGGTACCTAGAAAAAACACGCATATATGCACTTTATGTGATAGTAAGAAACCAAAAATATCTCATATGATGTTAAATATAAGTTATATATTTTCTAGGAATATTCAATTGCTTATTTCATAAACATATAGCGTAAAATGGATCTGCTATTACAATTCAAATAACACAGCTCAAGTTTATGGCAATAAAAAAAAGGGAAATAGCACCTTCTTTAGGCACATAGATTCACATACACAAACATATATATATTCCTAAAGAATTTTTTCGAAATTTAAATAAGCTTCTTTGTGAAAGTACATTAATTTTCAACTTTATTTTTAACTAATTATTCTAAGAAATTTTATTTACGTCTCGTCTATACAAGTAAGCTGTTAATTAATAATGAAAATAATTAGATAACTTTGATGTTGTCGTATAAATGTTTATCTCTTACTAACGGTTCCTCCAAGCTTTCTTTCATAGAGAAAATTCAGAAGTTTGACCATTTCTAGAAATGTTTAGCTTCGATTAACGTTGCCTATAAATAAATAAATATATATATATATATATATATATATATATATATATATATACTAGCTGGCTTTGCCGCTTCTCTGGACACTATACTTAAATGAGTTATCAAAATCACATATCATTATTAATATCCTAAGTTTAAGTTTCCGCTGTGTTCTTTACATGTTTTTTCCGCTCGCAATGTGAGGAGTCCGGGTTTCCACTGCCTTCGTCAGAACTTACCTGCTTCTTATGTCCCCTTCCCCCGCGGTTATGTCCGAAATTTTTCGAAATCCCTCCAAAGTACATAATGCGTACACTTAATCAACATCTACATACCAAAATTCGAAATTCTAAGATGATTTAAGGCGAATTCAAGCAGGAAAACGTGTTTTTACCCGTGTTTATTGTCCCCGACCCCAAGGAGGTTTAAGGAGGGATTTCGCAAAGTCACGTTACAGTAAGTGTCGGATATATATAAATAATTTACGCATGAAATTTCGTCACCGCAGATCCCATAGATTTACCAAGACAAATTTAGCTCTCCAAAACAATCGGAAATCAGAAAAAAAAAAAACAAAAATATGCTTTTGGAAATATCCTAAGGATGTCCTATAGCTTTTTTTTTCAACTTTTTTGTTCCATTTTTGGTAGAGTTCTACTCAAAAATCCAGAATTTGCGAAATTTCCCACCAAATATCCATTTTCCCCCTTTCTCCCTTTAATTATAGAAAATTCCTAAATCGCAGATATTTTTGTTTAGTTTTACTTATGTCTAGTCTCCTCATGTGCAATTTCTTTACTGTGAAGTAATATGCAGCCAAGTTATGCTTACAAACGTGTTTTTGAATTTCCCCAGAGGGGAACGGGAGGGCGGAATTTCGAAAAAGTTGCTAGATATAATTTTAAGTTGGGTAAGGACCAAAATTCCTGCCGAGCGCCGTTGAATTCCGTTCAGCCGTTCTGACGTGATACCCAGATAAAAATAGCGCTGCACACACACACTCACGACGACACGCACACAGACAGACAAAATTTTCTAAAGTCATTATTGGCTTCCATGGTGCGTGAGATGTGAAGATATCGCAAAGTTTTTTGATTCTGGTAAATTTACAGACAAAAGTCTGTATTAATATAGATAATATTAAATTGAAACCCTATTTACAATTACCTTATGTATGTAATTATTTTTTAAATTTATAATTTGTTACAAACATCTTGTTTATCAGTTGTCCGAGAGAAGAAAATCTCAAATGGCTTAATCCTCACACAGACAATCGTTTTGTAACACCGTGTGTATTCATCGCCAAATACGTCAAATAGCATGGCACCGTTGCTTAATTTATATTTTAATTTTTTAAAGTCTATTATTTTTCCTTTTTTTTTTTTTTTTCTTTCGAAACAGCTTTAGTATCAGATCTCCAAGCAAAATTTAAAATTTGGCATCGAAGTAAATAGGACATTTCCCACCAAATTCTTTATATCCGACACTGCTATACCCATTATAATTCATTGCCAAAATGGCTAAAATAAAATAAAATAAAATAAAATAAAAAGTTGCCAAGAGGGTCTTATACTAAAACTGCATTTTTTTTTTTTTTAATATTCAACTTCATCGACAATCTATCAGAATTTTCTGCATTGAAATATTTTCAAAAGATAAATATATGGCGATATTTGAAATTGGTATCGATATCAGGTAGTGTATATGTATAAAGAGAGAGACCTGTCGTCTAAAACGTCGTCTAAGACCTGTCGTCTAAGATATCCTTTTTTTTTTTTTTTTTTTTTTAAGCGTTTTACTGACAAAATATTTATGGCGCATCCGCAGACGTTTTTTACCCACAATTCAAAAACTATTCATATTTTGGAAAATTTCTATAGATATAATTTTAAAATGTGTAATTTAAATTCCTGCCAAGTGCCGTTTAATTCCGTCTAGCTGTTCTCGAGTGATACCCGCACAAGAAAAGCGACATACAGACACCACGACACACACACACATACACACGCAGAGGCAAAAATTTCTGAAGTCATTTTTGGCTTTCATGGTGTGTAAAACGCGAAGATATCGCAAAATGTTTTGATTCTGACAAATTTACAGACAAAAGTTTGATTTTATTAATATATATATATATGTATGTCTATTTTTTTTGTTTAATACAGAAAATTTAAATGTTTGAAATGTCCTAGAAAGGTTTAGCCCCCATTGGGATCCGGACATAATATAGCGGGACAAAATCTTGCCGGACAAATTATCGCGTCAAAAAAATAGGATGATCTATTTGAAAAATTTATTTTGTTTGATCTCTGGCGGGGGCCACAGGGCCTTATAAATATTAATTAATTAATTAAAATAAATAAATAAATCATAGTGCGGAATTTAATTATTTTATCTATGTTTATTTTTAAGTTATTTTATCTTTTGCTTTTCACTATTGAAAATACATTTTAAAAATAATGCACACCACTGCTGACATCAAAGCTGAACACTATTCACGCACTTGAATTAAAAATTTTAAAATTGATAATCACGATTGAATTCATTATGACTAATCTTGACAAAAGTTAATAAATATATTCGTTAAACTATTTTAAGTAAAATTTATAACAATTTTTGTAGTAGATTTGTCAGTATGTCAATACTCTGACTAAGGTATGAGTTGTCATGAAATTTTAAACAACATTACTAATAATTACCAACTCATTTTTGCTTTATGTTCATTTACGTAGGCGATATTTTGTCCCCAACCCGCTTCCATTAAAGTTGCCTCCATTTTTTAAGGGATATTTAAAAAAATTGTCCATGTCTTACAAATGTTTAGCTTCAAGCAATGTTCTCTCTCTGTATTTTTTTTTTTTTTTTTTTTTTTTGGGGGGGGGGGGGAGAAAATTGAAAGGATTTACTTTGTTCTAAACGTACTTAGCTCCTGCTAATGTTGCCTTCCTTTTTCTGTTTTCTATAGAGAAAATTTAATATTCATTTAAAAGACAGTAATAATAAGAAAAATTACAATATCAAAGCGGAATTTTCAAACCTCTCAGTACAATAGTGGAGGAGTTTTGAAACTCGAATAATTGAGCGAGAATCTTACTTTTACGCTGTTCGAAAATCTATATTTATTCTAAATATGAATGTTTAAACTTTCTGAAGATCATAATGAAGAAAAAGAAATATAAACTGACAGTTAAAATTTCAATTTATCATTTATACAGTTTTTATTTAAAGTTTTTCAGTTTCCATTTTCGATCGATGTACACGTTTTGACATGTTAAAAATAATTTTTGACCATTAAAAAAAAGAAGAAAAAAAGTATGTCCTTCTGTCTATATGTTTGTGTGTTTTAACATTAAAAAAAAATATACCATTCCTGGCTTTAGAACTAAGTTTTATAAAAAGTTTTCTTTCACTGCATGTTGACATACTATCAATTTTTGGTAAGTATCACTCCAATGATTCCAATGTTATTCCATTTTATAATTTTTTTAATTAAAAAAAAAAAAAAAAAAAAAAATCGCATATATTTACACGGTGAGAATTATTTTAACCAGTATTAATGAATGAAGAATGATATTTCAAAAAAGGTACACTTTTTTTTCTAAATTCAGAAGCATCAGTGGGAGGGGTGAGGGGAGGGAGGAAATCACACTGAGTAACTCCCTACTTAGAATATCAAGTTAAAAAAAAATGATGCATCTATTTAATTTGTGAATTTATTCAACAATTAATGTATTTCACGCTTTTATTTATTATTAATCATTAAAAATTTGTTAGTATTGGTAAACCTTTCAAAAAGCTAATACATTTTTTTTAAGTACTAATAAAAATCAACAGCGAGAATTTTTCACCAAGAAGAACTAGACACATAGTACATTTTGAACTCTGTGTCTGTTTTTGAATTATGTTATTTATTCAAGAAAATATACAGCTCTACCTTTCAGAATTTAGTCATATTTTAAACTATTTAACTTGTGCAGAATTCAATTATAAGCTTTATAAGCTACGTTAAAACCATTGCTTGTTCAGGAGTGTGCGTTTTAAACTATTTTTCATGATTTAAAAATAATATTGGTATTTTCTGTGACGTTTCTTTGCAGTTGTATAATTATAATTTAGGATAATGGAGGTAAAATTAATAATAAATATTATGATTCATATCGTTGAAAATGGTTTTGAACGGCTAATTAAGCACTTATCATAAGAAAGCTTAGCTACCTGGTAAACCGCTCAACTGTCAGACAGATAATCCAGTTTCATTCCAGGTAGAATTGCTTTTTTTTTTTTTTTTTTCTGAATAACAAATAACATCCCTCAAACTTAAGGCAATTTTAATCAAATATAAATTATTTCAATTAACTCAATCCTGAGTTGATATCAGACTTGATGGTTTGAAAGAAATTCAGTAAGCTATAAGTGGCCTTTCAGTAAGACTTAACAGTGAAACAGAATAAAAATTTCCCTTCCAGTTCGTGATAGAATATGAAAAAGAAAGGTTGGTCTACTGTATTTCAGAAATCAGACAAAATGGTACGCTTTGTAAATACAAAAATCATTTATTATTTTAATTCATTCGAAAATTCTTATGAAAATTTAGGACATAAAAATAATTATTTGAAGATTTTTTTTTTTTTCTCAAGTACAAAATTTTTTTTCTCCGTTTTTGCTATACTTAATTTTTAAATTGAACTACCATTCCTCACACTGAACCGTTTTCGTTCCATTTCGGATTCTTCAAAATAAACAAATAAATAAAATAAAATAAAAACTTTATTTTATCTTTTTCGGGTACCGTGTAAAGTAAAATGACATAGAATTGTTTTGTCGTTGCTTTTCCGTATTACGTTCGTTAAATACGCAGAATTTTGATTGAGAACCTCTATTTCAACTGACATTTTCTTTGATTTATCGAAAGCCTTTTGAAAACAGGTTTTTCCTCGAAATTTAAAATTAGTCAAATTCCTTAATATAAGATCTGGAATGCAATTTCACTCTGAAAATTTGGTAATATTTGTTACTTGTGAAAGAAAAAAAAAAAAGACAGTGAATTTCAAGGTTAAAAAAAAACAAGTGGAAATATAATCTGTAAGGTAACACATACATAAAGATACAGTTTAATGTCACGTTTTAAAATATTTATAGTGAATTCTACTTAAATACACCACTTATTTGCTTAATGAATGTTATGTAATATTTAATTCCTAATGAAATTATCCTAGCTATAAATAAATATTTATAAATTTACTTCTGATATATACACAGGATTGACATATATACAAATCTTCACGAAAATAATCGTTTATATTAATATTAACAATTTAAGTGAAAACTATGTTCAACACTTTTCCAGTAAAATTTTTTTAGTTACCCAGCACGTTAAGTAACACCGTTTTACTGTAACAAAAATTATAATTGTTCTTCGGTTCACCAGGACCACAAACTACATTTGAAATTTAATGGATGTAATTAGCAAAGCTAATCATCTGTTATGGGAATAATAATTTAGCCACTCTGGCACTTTTTTATTTTTTTTTTAATTCAGAGTTAATTCAGGTATTCTTTATTATAATGGATAAATACACTGAGAAAAATTCTGTAACTGACATCTGGAATCTAAATTGTGGCTCTAGAAAAATTAGTTCCATGCCATCCTTATAAATTCTACTCCTCTTGGAAAGCGAGTTCTAGAAGCCCCTATTAGACTTCTAGAGCGTTTGCCAATATTCTCGAGGGCAAAGTTATTTAAAAATCTCTGAAAATAAATGAGACTACAAGAGGCGGGTTTCTGCAACTATAATCTTGGTTTATTACCAAATTCTAGAAAATCAAGCGAGAATTTCTCGAAATATAAATGATTCAGACTGTTTAGAGTAATCAGAATATTGTTTCACCATCTTCAAATGTGTACACTAGAAATTCTCGATAATTTTGTCTATTCAGTTTATTGGCGTACCTTACGCACATAACTCGGAAATCTATATTTCTAGTTAAGGGGTTTAGAAAATGACCACTTATTCATTCTAGAGAAAGATAGTACTTTTCTTTTTTTCCTCAGTGTATACAATTTTAATTATGTTCAAATGTAAAATACGATTTTTGCTTGTGTCCTTGTTGAAGTACCATGGGAATGTTTTCAAGGTCTCTTAGACCGTATTCACGCAAATTTTGAAAAACACCAAAAATTCCCTAACGACTAAGATGAGCGCGATCTGAATTCGATTCCAGAAGCCAGGAGGAGTATTTTATAAAGAAGAAGAATTTACCCGACGGTAGCGCTATGATTTTTATAGAAAAGGAAAAAAATATTTTCTAAAGTTCAGAAATAAGTCCAGGAATAAAATATGAGACCGTTCCATAATGAGTTTTCTGAAAGAATTGTGTACTTCTTTATGCAAATATTATTAGATAAGTATAGGTTTACTTTCATTTGCAATCATATGTGAAATGTAAAATTACTATAAAAAAGTTATATTAAAACAGTCTTTTTAATTCGGCGAAATATTTTACAGTCATGTAAAGTGAATGGTTATTTCATATTCATGAGAGTAAATATTTGAAAATTGAAACCCATTTGGGAGCATCAATAACTCTGTCTCATGTCAATATAAATTGGAACATAAATAGTGAATTTTATTTCTGCTGTTATGTTCAATATGTAATTTTCAGCCTAAATTCTAACTATTAAACTTGTTTTCTAAAACAGATGAAGATTTTTACTAATGGCCTGTATTTTTTTTTAAATCTACTTAAACACTAAATATAGTCTCCTTGCATGAAGTTTTGCAATTTAAAAGTTTTACATTTTAAAAATAATAAAAAGACATAACAACGTGTACTAAGCTTCTATAAAGTAAAACAAAGATAAATTGCGTAGTAGAATAAATTAAAATTTAACATAATAATAATAATAATAATAATAATAATAATAAAAACTTTTATGAACTATTTATTTTGTTTAGTTAATTAGACATCTGAGTTTGTAACAATTACTTTTTCACTACATTGATTTTAAAATATATTCACTTAAAGAATGTCTAATTGTTAACAAAATATATTTAAATTAAAATATCTGAATTATGTCTATTTGAGCAGTTAAAAAACTAGTATTTTGTAGCCACCACATGACTTTCTTCTATATTTTCCTATACAAATTCACTCAGTAAATACAATTTATTAAAATTATTATTTAAAAAAAAAAAAAATACCTTCCATGATAATGCAGACGATTTCCATATTAGAGAAGTAGTATAGCACTAAATATCCAAAAAAAGTCCATTTTATTCTCAATATTAAAAAAAAAAAAAAAAATCTCTAAGTTTTTCTTCTTTTTTTCTTCGTTAAAAGTAAAAAAAATTAAAAAAATTAAAAAAAAAAAAATTGAGAACTTTGTTTTAAATTATCACAGATCTATAGTTCAACCATTCATTTTAAAGGTATTGACGAAACCTTTCAAAATATACCCATCTTGAAAATTTAACCCCCCTCGCAGGGGGAGAAGCAATGCCCCCACATGCACATTTTTTCCCCTAGTTAACTTCTACTATTATATATAATTCATATTAATTTTAAAATCACAAGTTAAAAACAACTCTCATTATGTACATTTATACAAAATTTTGTCCTATACTGCCATGTTAAATATTTAGAAAAAATGCGATCACAGCGTCACCTGTTGAGCGATTGATCTCCAAATCTAATCAGCACCAGTTTATGTCAGGGTCCAACTAAATACCAAGTTTGGTTAAATTTCGTTCTCTGGTTCATGAGATACAGCGTCCACAAAATTCGTGGTACACGCAGACAGACACACAGACACATTGACAGATACACAAACATACATTTTCTAAAAACTATCAAATCGTGTTCAGGACATTCCAAAACATGTAAATTCATCGAAAACCGGAATTTCGAAAATTTTCACGAATCCAATAGTTTCTGTGTATTACATATAGAAAAAAAAAGTTATATATTTAAAAAAATGAATGCAAATCCGTTTTTCTTTCTTGATTTTCATCTTCATCATCATCTTCTTTTTTTTTCCTCATTTAAGTTGAGTAAAATCTCACATTCATATATTCTCATAGCAAAAGCATATAGTGCATATATCAATATAGCTCATTTCTTCCTAAGGAATTTACACCACCTATTTAGAGATTAATTACTAATTTATAAGATAATACTAAAGTGAATATTTAAAGTGTGGCTTTGTATTTTACACTCAATATTCGCTATCAATTAATTAACATTTGAGCTTTCTTTCCTTTACCATAATAAGTATTTATTTATTCCGGCAATGAATATTTGTTCACATTACTTATGTCGTGTCATTTAAAATGAAATGTTTAAGAATTTTTGTAATTACAGATAAATTTTAATGTGTATAGAAAAGTATGCTTTAGTGTCACTCAATTTTGGCATATTATTTTAAAGTAAAAAGTTTATCAAGACATAAATATAAATCATTTTATTTAATGTAGATACTTTATTGAATTATCAGTTGTTTTTTCTTGCTTACATAGTTGCGTATCCTACTAAACATCATTTCAAGTGTAGATTTTTTAATTATATTCACATAATGTACTCTATATAGAGTATCTTTACCAAAAATTGCAAGTTACATTATTCTTGGCTGTAAGTAGATTTTTTTGAAACTAGTATGTTGTGGCCACCACAAGACTTTCTTCTATATTTACCTATACATATTCAATCAGTAACAATATTAAAAAAAAAAAAAAAAAAAAAAGTACGATTTTTTTTTTTCTAAGTTTTTTTTTTTTTTTTTTGTTAAAAGTGAAAAAAATCGATAACTTTGTTTTAAATTATCACAGATTTATAGTTCAACCATTCGTTTTAAAAGTATTGACGAGACCTTTCGAAAGACACCCATCTTGAAAATTTATGCCCCCCCATGCAGAAAATTTTTTTCCTAGTTACATACTACTATTATCAATAATTCATATTAATTTTACAATCACAAGTTTAAAACAACTCTAATTATGCACATTTATACGAATTTTTGTCCTATGCTGCCATGTTAAAAATTTAGATAAAATGCTGTCACAGCGCCACCTGTTGAGCTATTGATCCCCAAACATAATCAGCACCAGTTTATGTCGGGGACCAACTAAATACCAAGTTTGGTTAAATTTCGTTAAAAAAAAAAAAAAAAAATTGCGACATTTTTCGAAGTTTTTTTTTGTTAAAAGTTAAAAAAATCGATAACTTTGGTTTAAATTATCACAGATTTATCGTTCAACCATTCGTTTTAAAGGTATTGACGAGATCTTTCGAAAGATACCCATCTTGAAACTTTGCCCCCCCGGGTGGGAACTTCCCCCCCCAGTGGGGGGGCAACCGATGCCCCCACATGCACAAAAATTTTTTCCTAGTTAACTACTACTATTATCAACCTGATCTTTCGAAAGGTACCCAATGTGAAAATTTACCCCCCCTGGGGGGGGTATTTCCCCCCTAGTGGGGGAAGCGATGCCCCCCCATGCAAAAAAAATTTTTCCTAGTTACATACTACTATTATCAATAATTCATATTAATTTTACAATCACAAGTTTAAAACAACTCTAATTATGCACATTTATACGAATTTTTGTCCTATGCTGCCATGTTAAAAATTTAGATAAAATGCTATCACAGCGCCACCTGTTGAGCTATTGATCCCCAAACATAATCAGCACCAGTTTATGTCGGGGACCAACTAAATACCAAGTTTGGTTAAATTTCGTTAAAAAAAAAAAAAAAAAATTGCGATATTTTTCGAAGTTTTTTTTTGTTAAAAGTTAAAAAAATCGATAACTTTGGTTTAAATTATCACAGATTTATCGTTTAACCATTCGTTTTAAAGGTATTGACGAGATCTTTCGAAAGATACCCATCTTGAAACTTTGCCCCCCCCGGGGGGGTACTTCCCCCCCCCCCCCCCGGTGGGGGGCAACCGATGCCCCCACATGCACAAAAATTTTTTCCAAGTTAACTATTACTATTATCAACGAGACCTTTCGAAAGATACCCATCTTGAAAATTTACTTCCCCGGGGGTGGATTTTCCCCCCCGGGGGGGGAACCGATGCCCCCCCATGCACAAAATTTTTTTCCTAGCTAACTACTACTATTATCAATAATTCATATTAATTTTACAATCACAAGTGTAAAATAACTCTCTTTATGCCAATTTATACGGAATTTTGTCCTATGCTGCCATGTGAAAAATTTGCATAAAATGCGATCACAACGCCACCTATGGAGCGATTGATCCCAAAATCTAATCAGCACCAGTTTATGTCAGGGTGCAACTAAATACCAAGTTTGGTTAAATTTCATTCATTGGTTCGTGAGATACAGCGTCCACAAAAAAATGATACAGACAGACAGACAGACAGACAGACAGACATTTTCTAAAAACTATTGATTCGTGTTCTCCACATCCCAAAACATGTAAATCCATCAAAAAGTGGACTTCGAAAATTTTCGCGAATCCAATACTTTCTCTATATTACATATAGAAGAAAGTAAAAAGGATTAAACACCTATGATATTTATGTAGGAACATTAGCAAAACTAACATGCATTTTGTAGTGTTTTGAACCACAAAAGATTTTGCACGTAATCTTTTGCAAAAAGACGTGGTGTATTACTTTATTTTAATTAAAAATTTATACTTTTAAATAACTTGTAATATGAGATAAACATATGTCATGGAAATATTTTTAGATTCAGAGTACACTTTCTATATTAGATAATTCATGGAAATTTTCACGTGTCTTATGCACTGCTTAGATTAATGTTCTTTCTACGTCAGATAGTGGTATCTGGAAAATGGCGTTGTAAATATACTTAATTATTTATTTGTGAAATTGTGTATTTAAGTAACTGAACCAGATTTCTGTGTTGCTTGCTTAATTTTTAATTTTACTTTAATCTTAATCTTTAATTAATAATACGAATACGTGATTAAAATAGCATATTTGGGGAGTAAATAAAAACCCATATCTTATACATTCAGATTACATTTTTGAACTGATACAAGAAAAAACGGGACGAGAATATTCTACAATTACACGTAAGCACAAATGGCTAGGTAAAATAAAGCGTCGTCAGCTTCCTTGAAGTATGGGTATGATAAAAGGACAAATTTTAGAGTCAAATATATTTCTGGATGAATATGAAAAAACAAGTTTTTCATTAAATGTTCCTAGAGTTAATTTCTCACCAACATAATCGTTATATATAATTAAATGGAAAATTAAGTTAAACATGGGAAAAAAAAAAAAAAAAGCAAAACTGTGCTACATATCGACCGATATGCAACCAGACTGAATCAACATAGTTTTTATGAAAGTCATCTTACTAATGAAATTTGGAAAACTCATAAGAAATTGAAGTTGAAATACAGTCCGCTCGTAAATGGAGAAATTTCAGCGTAGAAGCACCCCCTTTTAGTTGTCATGCACCGAAATTTTGTCAATAGATTTATCTTAATAGACATGTCACATATCATGTTTGGTGGTAGTTTTTTGTGCACATTTACAAATCAAAACCCGAGATATAGTTGTCCGAAAATAGGAAATATTTTAGCACATCAAGTTCCGTTTGTGGGGCAATATCCACCAAAAGTTTCTAGCTACCAGTTTATGTCGAGGTGTAACTAAACATAAATTTTCACGTTTTCATTTAGAGCTGCTACAATTTTTTCTAACATACATACAGCATAGGGTAAAACTCTAGGACAGATAGCAATAGAGGAGAGATGGCCAGTCTATATATTTCCTGAATTTGGGTCACAGAGGGCAACATAAACATTGTTCGTAAGAAATAGTTCAATAAGTTTATTCATTGCGACGTGCGTCTAAGTTTTTCGATTATAAAAAATAAGTAAAATTTTAATTTTTATTTAATTTAGTTGTTGAATATTTTTGTTAAATTAAGAATCGGAATATTTTACAACACATAGGATACATTATTATTATTATTATTATTAAACAGACTTTTAGGGCCTGTATATAATCCAATTTTAGCTTTTAAGCTTAAAAAAAGAATGAACAATGGGGGAGTGACGCTTAAAATTGGGTAGATATCTGTCCTTCAATATTAGAAGAGATGCCCACATAAATAGAGGAGAGATGACAGCCTTTAAAACACAGGAAATCCATGATGTAATATCATCAATAAAAGTACTTTATGATATTGCACCAGTTTCTGTTGTAACGATGACAAAAAAAAAGTACCAATAGTATTATTGGCACGTTTAAGAGCAAATAGGAAGCTATGGTTTTACATGATCAGAAAATATTGAAAAAACATCGAAAAATTTTCTCCCATGAACATACAAAGTTGATAAATAAGCTTAAAACTGTGAACGGAAGAAAAAACAGAAACTCTATACTTTCAGCAGTGAAGAAGATTAAATACATCTGAATATATTAGATTCTACAGATTCTGAGAAAATAGAATTTGATAAAGATCACTATGTCGGATGTGGAGAAGGATACAATTCCACAACTAAAATTAATGGCTTGATAAAGTACATAAGGTGCCCAAAGTGTTTCCATGAAACGTGTACAAACTATAAAGACATTTCTCAAAAATGTGGTAAAATTTTACAAAAAGTGAAGGCTAGAAATTAAACTCCAAATTCTGTTTATTCGAATTGTATGCACTCATTTTTCGCTATATAATTGAATTTTTACAAAATGCTATATGTCTTTAATGATTAACTTTATAAAACGTGTTATTTTTTGCATTTTTAACTTCGCTTTTTCTTTCTTGAATTAGATGGCCATCTCTCCTCTACTTGAAAGAGAGTTGGCCATCTGCCATTTTAATTTAAAACTAATTTTGCCATTTTTTGCTTTCAATATTTAATTATATTTTTGCATAAAATATGCCAAGCATGTGTATAAGAATTTTTAATATGCATAAATACTTCTTATACTTTCAATCTAAGAATTTTTATTTCAATCTTTGAAATCTATGACCGTCTATCCTAGACTTACCCTACTAGTGCAACTTTTTAAACAATATATCACAAAATATAATCACCAGCAATTTCGATTTAGTCCTAATAAAATATAAAGTTTGGATAATGAATATTTCCCTATTCGGTTTGTTCTGTATACATGTAAAGGAAAAATAAATTATCAAAGCAAAAAATTATTATCAAAGTTAAATTATTAAAATCAATAAATATGGCTTTCATTAAAAAAATATAAGCATGAATTATTAAAGGTTCTACGTCATGAGGCGGAAAATAAGCATATAATCTTTTAATATTTGTTCTATAATATATTTAAAAAAAGGTAAGAACTGTTTACTATTAATGTACAATGCGGTGACAATTTTAGTATTTTATTTTTAGACCTTTATTTTGTATTTTAAAATAAATTTCCATTTAAAAAAAGTTTTTTTTTTTATGTACAAAGCTCTAGAAAAATATATCTAATTATAGATTTCAAACATTATCCATTTTTAATTTATTTACTTTATTTAAACTATAAATTTACATTATTTAAACTTTTTATTATTATAATTTATTTAAACTTTAAATTTTCGTGTTGTTTTAAATGTGTGTTGTACGCAAAAAATTCTGAAAATATTCCAAATAAATCTTGATGCTTCGGACGACAAGCACACGTGATAAGCATTTTTAGCCTTATATATGGAAAAAATTCTTTCTTAAAGGTAGACGTGTGAAAAAGTTATAGTCTGCATAAAGTCCAAGCATTTCATTGTAAATAGACCAAGATTATATATATATATATATTTTTTTTTTCAACGAAATACCCTTTATTATTCTAAAATATATTCTCCTATATAGAAGGAAGTACTCAGATTTCTTTGAAGTGTAACACTTTAACAATAAACTAAATTTACTTATGTATTTTTTTCTTTTCTTTCTTTCTTTCTTTATTATTATTATTATTATTATTATTATTTGCTCCAATTTGGTTTTGCGTAATATGAATAGTATATTTGATTTTATATGCATAAATAGGCATATTGCATGCGTATATATGTAAATACCCTGTACAGTTTTATTTAAAACTGTTATTATCATCCCAAAACTGTTCTGAATAATTATTTTATGTACTTGAAATTTATTATACATTTTTATTTATAAGGAATAGACATATTATTATCATTTACAAAAAAGAACTAATTTGTCATTTAAAAGTTATGTTAAGTTTTATAATTATTTTTGCATTCTATATTGTTTAAATATTAATAGATAACTTATTATAAATCATAACCTGTGTACAATTATTTATTTAAATGTTATTATTTTTATGAACTCGTAAACCTATGAAATAATTTTAAATTACTCGAATATTTTGCTCATTTCTTGAATGAATTTGGCAAATTGTTATTTACTAAAAAATAGAGTATTCACTAGCCTCGTAAATAATCATTTTATATTCAAACAAAATTAAAGATTAGGCGGTATTTTATGCATTAATTTGTCTATGACAAATTTTTATTTCCTAGACAATTAATTTTCCAACTTCAACTGTCCGTCACTTATTAAAAAAATACCAACAATAATTAAGATTAATAGTTTGAAGATTTTGAGCATAGGAATCACCCTAGGTTATTATTTTCTGGAAAATTAGTTATCTCTTGAAATACCTTTGATATTCGATTTTACACTGGGTAGAAATTATTATAAAAGGTTCTTGTTAATTACAGTGATAAAAATCTAAAAATTACATTTATTGATTATATTGACAAAATGGTTAAAGATGCCTTTTTTTTTTCTTTTCACGAGTTGAAAATTGTGCTCGCTGTAATACGAAAAATTGTAGAATTCTGTCAAGGACCAAATTTTATCTGTTTACAGATTAATTTCTCTTTTTTACTATTTACAAAATTTTAATTAGTTATCTGATCAGGACACTTTTTTCTTTAAAAAAATATCTCTTTTCAAAAAATTTTCGAATAAGTGTACTAACACATATAATATTTTAAGAATGAGAAAAAAAAAACTATGTAAAAAATCTTTCAGTAGGTTCATTGTAAAAAATAGATAAGATCATCATATAATCATTATAAAAAACAATAAATTTATCATAAAAAGTATAAGTTTAATATCAGTTGATTAAGGAAGAAAAGAATGAATAATGCCAAATGTTGGAAATAATTTCGAGATCTGAAAATCGCATGTTTAGTACGATTTTTTTTTTTTCTAAACGATATCTAATGGCTAAAGGATGCATTCTTCAAACAGGGACGCATCATTATTAAGTAGTATCTAGTATTTCTAAAAGAGTGGTAGTATTTTTACATGGAAATTTTAACATGTTTAGACCTTCCAGCATAAAGTATGTTAGGTCCACAAGATAAAATGATAAAATATTTTTTTTACTTTTGAACTTAATTATAATTTGGAACTGAGGGCTTAAAAACGAGGCAAAATTGCATATATATATATATATATAAATGCGTATGTGTGTGCGTGAGTGTGTGTATATGCGGGGGTCCCGTAAGTCTGCAGACATTTTAAAAGTTCGTAACTGTTGAATGAATTGATAGAATTGAACACGGTTTGAAAAAATTCATTCTCGTGAAGGGTGATTTTTTTTTTTTTTTTTTTTATTTATTTTTTTTTTTTTGGGGGGGGGGGAGAGGGGAGGGTAAAGAAAAAAAATATAGTTAATTTTTTTGTCGACGATAATGAGACAAATAGTTAAATTTTTCGCACGAATGCGAGAAAAAAATATGCAAATGAAAGTCTTATAAATTACAGAATTTTCCGATTAGAATAGTTTATTTCTCCTTTTTTCTGCAACTTGCGCATACATGAAGTTTTAATTGCGATGCTGAGTTGGTTGATAAAGCGTTATTGGTGAAGATGTTTTCCTCACGTAAGAACCGCCAACTCAAGCTTCAGTTAGCAGTATTATAATTCGTTTGTAAACTGTAACTTATGGTGACGACGGATACATAGAATAGGATTTATATGCCTGTAAACATTTGCAAGCGAATAAGTACAGATTTTCATGAAAATGTGTAATCTGGTCACGCACAGCACCCTGTATCGACAAATAGCTTAATAATCATTTTTTCTTTACCAAATAAATAAATAAATAAATAATAATAAAAAAGAATCCCCCTTCAAGAGAATGATTTTTTTCGCAAATCGCGTTCGATTCATTCAATAGTTATGAATTTTTAAAATGTCTACAGACTTATGGGACGCCCTGTTTATATATATGGAAGGTGCCCATTAAAGACCGTATTCATTCCTCCAGTTCTGCACGAGTGCAGCAATATTCATAAGTGAAATGTCTATATTTAGCTTTATTCTTGAATTTGGTACTGTAAAGTGTTTAGGCGCTAACTGTTGCAACCGCTTACAACGCCCCCTCGATGAAAATGATGAAGTTCATATTTCTATTCCAAAAATGGTACGAAACACGAAAAAACGAAGTACAAAGTTATAAAACATCATCGATTTTGTACGAAACGTCAACTTGTATACATGAATGCTAAAAACAGAACACTTAAAATGCGCATTTGGTTGTTCATGGTTTCTTAAAATGTAGAGCGAGTAAACCTCGAAAGAAAAAAAAAACTGATTTTTGCAAGATAATTTTATTTTCGATATTTAAATTTCTATCCGTCAGTTACAATGCACATCTAGATCCTTATTTGAGCTTTACGTAGCATACGTATTTCAAGCTACAGTACAACGTGTGCAGCGTACTGTTCAAAAAATGTTCCAAATATGCATTGCAGCTGACGGACAGAAGTTTGAACACGAAAATAATAATACATTTTAAAAACTGTTTGCTTCGTCTTTTTAAATTCCTCTTTTTACGTTACTGTGTAGAAAATTACGAACAAACAAATGCACATTTTAAGAGTTCACTTTTAGTATTCATGTCTACAAAGTGCTTTTTTGTACCAAATCGAGGATGCGCTATAACTTTGTAATTCACTTTTTCCATAATCTTTTATCGTTTTTGAGTTAGAAACAATAACTTAACGTTTTCCATTAAATGGTGCTATAACTTGTCACACCTTGTACCGTACAGACATTTTATTGTATGTAGACACTACTTTTATCAATATAGCTGCAGCAGTTCAGCAGTTAAATGGGTGAGAATGCACTTTCGTGTAGGAACCCTGTATATACATTACATGATGCACCTTTAAATAATATAATCTGTGTTAAAAATATAAATATAGTATTATTAAAATATTATAACAGAATAAAATATTAATGATTGACCAGATATTTCTACAAAGGTCAGCGTGCGATCAATAGCATTTACGAACATTCAGAGGAAGATAAGGATAACTTTCATGGTTATCACGCTTTAAATAATTAATACAATTCATCATTTTGACATTAATACCAAATAGAGTTGCAATATGCATTTATTATGTGCTTTATATATAGTTTTCGAAAATGTTGGATAAAATATTTCATTTACTTTAATTTGTAAATGATTTTTGAAAAGTTTAAAGCATTCATTTTATTTTCTTATCTCAATATGTTACTGGTTTAATATTATTCTAATTTTGAATTATTTGTAACCTCTTTTTAGAGACAAAGAATTCTCAGAAGTTTTTCAGTCAGTCTTTAAGAATTTGAAAGAAATGTAGTACAAAGCCTTTAGTTAATACATTTCTTTGTAGTAATATAAATTCTATTGTAAATTGTTCGGTAACCATATATTTTAAACTCTTTATATATGTTATACGTAAAAAGGAAATCGGTGTGTTAAAATAAATCACTATGTTAAAATAAATAAATACATAAATAAATAATAATAATAATAATAATAATGACAATAATATTAATTCTAAAAGTGCTTGATATCTTTTATATACAAATATGCTTTAAATTTTAGAAATAGCATTTATCATATTTAAAATTAAATTAAATTAAATTAAACTTTGTAAGGTGTCATTACCCCTATTCACGTAAGTTTCTAAGAAAAACTACAAAAAACTCTTAACTATTAGGTGATGAATGCGTCCTGGAATCAAACCCAAGAATCAGGAAGGGCTGCATATGGAATGCCTATAAAATTTTTGTGAAGGTACTGGACAACAATACACGTTATTCTACTTTAGTTTCAAAAAGTTTTATTTTCTTATGTGTAGTTTTATCACGCAATTTGAATTTTTGTGTCAGAATTAACAAAATATTTGCGTTCAGTAGTTCCAATAATATATATTACATAATGTTATACGTTTATTTAGTTCTAAGGCTCATGTAAATTATTAATCTACGGAAAAATATTTATTTTTCATTCCCACAGCAGAACAAAATTTGGTTAAATGTCGCAAATTTATTTAACAATAAATTTTTTTACAGCTAGAAGCATCATTTTAAAAACTATTTTTGGACTGTTTTTTACAATTATATAATACTTTTTTTTTTTTTTTTTTTTTCGAAGATAATGTTTTTCAGCTAAGTACTGATTTTATTTGTATCATAAGTTTTATTAGTATACTTTACTTATTATTGCACTTTTGCTATTTTAAAGTAGAATAAAACAAGTAAATTGACTATGGTACGAATAAACATAATCAATATTCCCACTTTAAAAGTAGCTTTTCACACATAGCAAAAGTTACGTATTGCAATGAAAGTGCTATTAAAAATTCATGTTATGTCACGAAGAATTTAATTCGTAAAACCTCTTTCAGCTGCGAACTAGTATAAGCCTCAAATTTCTATGCAATATTACAAGGGATGACCTATTCATGGGCACTGATCCAACATCTCGTTTCTTTTATGCCAAGCTCATACATTTACATACATGCAATTGAACTTAAACCTCAAAGTTCCCCCCTTCATTTAATTAATTTAGTAATTTTACATAAAATGAAAGGATTTATTTAGTATACGTACTTTATCTTTTTAATTACCATTCCAGCTATAATTCCATCTTCTTCTTCTTCTTCTTTTTTTTTTTTTTTTTTTCATTATGTAAACATTTTATTTTAAAGCATTTTTTTTTTTTTTTTTTTTTTTTTTTTTTTGCAACAATTAAATACGCTATTTTTATTGTTTATTGTTTTGGGAAATAATGAAAAAAAAAAATATCAAAAACTTACAAAAAATATGTACTCTGAAAAATATTTAAACAATCTCCCGTTTCAAACGAAATACTATCCATTCAAGTAATCCTAAAGTATCGTGCAACCTTCTTTTATGTACTGAGAATGACTTCAGTTTTTCTTTAAACTGTGGGGATATTTCAAGTTAACTGTGACGCCAGAGGCACGTGACTTACATGTTTATTCGCTTTAGCGGAAGAAAGAAGTCACTTCTGATGTAAACGTGCAAAGAAGTTACAGTCAGCGGAAAATTCCCAACAGCATTGCAAAACAGCCAGCGGCTGTTTGCTATTCAGAGAAACCGTCTGTATTATCCCTGAAAGATGATTTCCCATTTAAGAAAGAAGCACCTGCAATTCTTAAAGGCTGAATATTTTAGCACATTACGATTTCACATTTAGCGCATTTCATTCTATATTTCTATATTTAAACTTTGATACCATTTAAAGTTTAAAGGGTGTTTATGCTCCCTTTTACAGCCTGAATTGCTGTATATATATATATATATTGGTTTTTATTACATATTTAGGCTCAGAATGAATGGAAAATACAATTCTTTTGCAAGAGACTCTAGAAAATACAATAATACATCTGATAAATATATTAACGGACATTCTTAAAGCATACTTTTTAAAATATTAATACATCATTTTTACACATTTTTGTTGGGATAAATTTCTATTTTAAACAGTAAGCCCCACCTTTTAACATTCCTATCAAGCCTTACATAAAAAAAAAAAAAGATATTATATGTTCGTATTTCAATAATTTAAATTTTATCCTTAGCATATATGCAATGTCTATATAAGGCACTAACTTATATACACATCGATGTCACTAAAATGGTTAGTAATGAATAGGAAAAATGTAATTTTAAATAACGAATTATTTTACACAACTCATACCAGTATTCGTATAAAATATTTTTCTACCTACAAAGTCGTAGGTTTATTACGAAAATATTGTTTCAGTTATTGTGGTCATGCTTTCAAACATCCTCATTATTATTATTATTATTATTATTATTATTATTATTATTATTATTATTAGAGTATTTTTCTTTTTAATTAATCGTAACTGCATTTCCAAAATATTACCTTACAAATATACTGGTGTGAACAAAAAGGCGGAATCAACAACACTATGGAATATTAATTAGGATATTGACATGTGTGATTGTGGTATGTGTATTGCGCCAGTTTCTCACCCCTGTAAATGTCGTGCGATTATTTTATTTATCGCATAATGAATGTATGTATTCTCAAATAATTTTCTCAAAGCAGTTATGAGAAATGACCAAATAATGTGTACATTTTTTTTTTTTTTTTTGCAATAAATTGTACTTTGGGAACTATCTACTAATTAAATAATTTACAAACATTTAAATTTCAATATCTCCAACTTATTTCATAAACGTTTATTATTAACCAATATATTGTTAATTAAAATATTTCATCCTGTCAAAATCTATATAATATTTCTCTAGCGTGGACCAGTTCCAATTATATTTTGCTAAAACGATACGATAGTGGTGTGTTTAGTAAAATACGTGAGGATAAAAAACAAAATTAATAAAATTGGTAATATTTAAGCGCGCGGACTCAGCTGAATGATCATATCGCCATATGTTTGGTGATATTATTTTATGGAAAAATGGATTTTTTAAAAGTTGCATCTTCAGAATCTTTGCAAGCTTCATTTTAAACATAACAATACTTTAAAGACAGAATATGAATTATTATCATTAATTGACTCAAAAAATATAATTATGTAAAGAGTAATCAATTGAGAAATTAGTAAAAAAAAAAAAAAAAAAAGACTTTGCGAAAATTAATAAATAAAAAGTTATCGCCAACGTGGCAAGATAAATTTAACAGTTGTAATGGGGGTCCTGTACTAAAACTGTAATGCTGCAAAAGTGAGAAAACTGGGTTGTCAACCATGGATTTTATTTTTAAATATTTCTTTGAATGATTTTACTTTCACTGTTGTACAGTGTTAATTTAGTCCTAATAATAATTTGGCTACATGCAAAGTAAAATTTTAATTTGGAGGTGAAATTAGTATAATATTTATCAGTTTATAATTTTAAATGTAAATAAGAAAATAAATAAAAGTTCGAAAATTTTGCACGGGTTTGCTGGTATATATATATAATTTACACGATAAATTATTTTAAATTAATTTAAAAGATAATTCGAGAAATTATATAAGTTGAGTTTTGAGACTTTTTTTTTTGTATATACATTTCATTTTAACTTCTAAAAGCATTTTTACAAAACATATTTCTGTAATTTTAGAGTACTGACAAAAATTTATCATTTTGTATTTTTCGTCAATTAATCACATAGGACATAAATTTTCAATTTGATGTCCAAAATTTTTCTAAATCAATAAACATATCACTTTTTTTAATGCATTTAAATTTCATTTATTCTTCGTCATATGCTTATAAATACTGTAAATTTTAATTAAAATTTTGTATTTAAATATGATTTTAAAATGCATAAAATCATATCAGAAGTTTTTTGGAGATGATGAAAAATAAATTTCTTTATTTAGCTTCAGAATTTCAAATGAATTTTTCTTAAAATTAGCATTTCCTTTGGTATCATTATTACAAAGTGTTCTGCAAATATGCAAGAAATAGACCTCCTTTGCATTTCAGTTATTTTTACATTACATTTTTCTGTTTTAGAAAAAAAAAAAAAAAAAAAAAAAAAAAAGTAGAATATTTCTAAGCATTCTCGTATTTACCTTCAATTTTTAAAATGTTCTGTACATTTAGAAAGTTTAAGGATTTTTAAAGTAAAAACTGCTCTGTAAAAACATGTGTCTGAAATTCACGCAAAATTGTGTTTGAAATGTAGAGTTCATTTCAAAGATAGAAAAACAGGTCTTATATATTTCAGACACTTGAATTATTTTAAACGTCACAGTACTTTATATACTTAAATAATTATAGAAGTACCGCGTTCTTTTATCATTTACTTTTTTGGATGAAGTATCCCTTGCTGACTGCATCGAATATTTTTAAATAAATAAATAATGCTCGCGAAAGATTATTATATTTTGATAAAAAAAAGGGAGTTTAAATCTCCTAGAGTAGAAATAAATTATTTAAAATTTATACACTAAAAATTTTTCCATTTTCCGATTTGCTTCGCGGATTGGTAATGAATAACAAACCGAGAGCCAATGCATTCTGAATCGAATGAACGCGTGCTTTACCTCACCAAATTTCCTGAATTTTTATTAGTCTTTGTTTGTTTCATAATATATATGTTTAGGTGTAGTATTCTCGAAACAAATAGCAATTTTTATATTTTTAATCAACATATTTTTTGACAAAAAATATTAATAATATATCCAAAGTATAATAGAGCATGTTGAAGCATGTTTAATTTCATGCGCAAAACTTTTTTTTTTTTTTTTTTTTTTTTTTTAGTATATGAAATTTGCTGCTTATGTTGTCTAAAATAGGCATTCTTATTTTTTTTTTTTTTTTTTAAGCTATATTAGAAAAAAAAAAATAAATAAACATAAAAACACGAAAGTTGATTGTTTTGAATTAAGGTATATGGTAATATTGTGTAATTTTTTTTTATTTTTTTTTTAACCTAATTAGCAGTTTTGTACAAATCGATCACAAGTGTTCAATTACAAATTCGTTTTCTTGGTTACAAATATCTCGTTTTGCTTATTTATTTACTTTTATTTTTTTTTTCATTTTTTTTCACATTATGTATTACCTAATTGGTTGCTTTAAAAATAATTAACTTTTTAAACTCCGTCTTAAGAAATACATTCGTGTCTAATTATGTTGTATTTTATTCGTGGAATAAATAAGCGTATCTACTTTATAAGTTGTTTTAAAATTTAATTTTATACCGCAAAAAAATTTAAATAGCTTGAGTAAGTATTATATGATATATTATCCAATTTAGTGGATTAAAATTAAACTTTAACGACATAGACATGCTGCTTTAAATGGATTTCATATAAAGACTGGAAAGTAATACAGGACTGAATTTCTAAGTTTCTAAATTGTAAAATGATTTAATTTCAGAATGTCTAACTTGTGATACTCTTAATATCAGATATATTAACAATATCCAAATGTTTTTTTAAGTGCATTCATGCAAATATACTCTAGTATTTTTTATTCAGACATGTGTGCAGCAGTTTATCCAACTTTTAAGAACATTTTGATTCAACAATTAGCACTAATTTTGAAGAATAAGGTCTGATATATAAGTCAAGCCTGTTAGACAAGTTGATATTAAGACTGTTAAACAAACATACAATTAAACAAATATTGTAATGAAGAACTAGGAAAGAATATTGAATTAGAAAAAAAAAAAAAAAAAACTATGATTTAGCAACATTGGTCTACTAGCTGAAATTTCACATATTTGCTTGATTCATATATATTTGAGTCTTAATTGGTATTTCTGACGATTCTACGAAAAAACATAAAAGTGCAGATTTTTTTAGAAATTAACAGATAAGTTTAAACATAATAATAATAATAATCCTCATATTTTTTTTTATTTATCATTATCTTTATCATCATCATTATTATAATTATTATTGTTAATATTGTTTTTTTATTCAATATAGCCTTTTAAATAGTAATAAAAAAAATCATTTTTTAAACCTTTAATATGCATGAGATTAATCAGAGTCTTTTTTTAACCTTTACATACCAAACAAGTTTTCTACAATGCTAATGAAACAATATAAATTATTTCCTTATCGTTCTTACGGGCAGATATTTTTTTCATAACTGTAATTATTTATAATTAAACTTTTAATGTAAGAAATATTCTACAATTAAAACGCCTGGGAAAATTACACAGAAATAAATAAATAAATTAGTAAGTAAACTCGTGTGTGTAAAAAGATTGTGTTTCCTCCTAGAAAATTAATTAATTAATTAATTAAGACGATATATATATATATATATATATACTGGTGGACAAAATTGAAGCAACAACCTTTTTTCTCATTCTATTATTTTGCACATAATTTTTAGACAAATAAACATATGAACATAAAATTTGGATGGTCTGTTTGTTATCATATTATTAACCGACTTTTATGTAACTTTAGCACAAGAATAATTTTTAAACTAATAAACATTCATTTTCCCCTCAAAAGTAAGCTTTGGAGAAAATCAAAAATTTCAATAATTTTAGGAAAGAACATTTAAGGGAAAGTGGTGTTAAGGATAGATTAGAGATAGCTAAAGACGCACATGCCTTGAAATGTTAAACTAAATCTTTATTTTGCTTTCTGTATTAACTTTCCTTTTACTTTTATAATGGACGAAAAACATGTATTTGATTGCGTTTACTTATTTTTTAATGATGCATAGAGTTGAAATGTTGAAACACAGAAACACTGATACAGTTTTTTTCTTATATATTGACGCTATTATTAAGACATCGTTTACCGGCTATGTGTAAATAGTTTCATTTACCTTTTAACAACGGGTAAAGGTACACACAACTATAACGCCAAACGCAAACAGAAAAATAAAATAAAATGTCTGCCTTCATCAGTTTTTGAATGCAAAAGTCGTTGTAAGATGATCTACCACGTCTACAGTTTCTAATCTATTAGTAATTCCGTAGTAAACTTGGTGTCTGTTACACACAAATATATTGTGCTTTCTACTACTATTTTCTAACAAAAACCAGTTTCCTATTTAATAACAAAAACCTGCTGTAATATCTACTGAAATGTGATTTTTTAGAGAAAAATCTAAAGGCGGAGCTTTCTGTTTAAATTAGGAAAATAGACGGTCCTGAAAATAGCATGAATCGTCTACTGAGGATCTCCGGAATACAAGGCAGACATGTTGTATCTCTTACTGATGACCGCCGTAGTTGAAGTGTTAAAAAGGATTAGCCCTTCCTTCAGGTGTTCCTCTGAAACAATATGTAATTTCTAAAAAGCATTTTGCACACTCGTTTTTACTTTACTTAATTCTATGGTGTATATGTTCTACCATAGCAGTTACTGCCTTTAAGAGCACACTTATCCCCAGTATATCCAGAGAATGTCCATGGGACGGTCTTTTATCCTCAAGACATCTTGTGGATGTCCTAGGGATAAGCTGTGCATTTAGTGACATCGATTTCTGAGGATAAAATTTAAGTGATTTAAACACGAATACCAAAAATTATTTTTGTTATAAAAAAGTGGGTCTTACAAATAAATATAGTGAAATATGCGGACATCAAAATGTTAAATCAAATTATATAGTTACGGAAAAAAATATAATAAAAAACAATGAAGAACATACTAATAATTAAGTGGATTCATATATTTACAAGCATTATAATATATTTCATGTAATTTATAGTTTAATAGATATACAATGAAATATTAAATAATTTTGTCATGTGCAATAATTTTTATGCATGTTTTTACAGTCAGGAAATAACTAAAAATACAATGGAGTGAACACTTTCTTTAATTGTATATTAAAGTTAGGCTATTGGTTATTAATAATAACACGTAAATCATTTATAGTTTTCATTATTAAAGTTGAAATTTTAATTTAATTAATAAATATTTTTATTAAAATTGTATGTGAATGAAGTCACTCGTAAATCGTTTTTAAAAGTAAGCATTGTAAAGTTAATTATTTTTCATAGATGTGGCTAAAGGCATAATTCGTCTTACTTTAATAATAAAAATATTACTAATAATTAAATGTACTTTTACCTGACCTGCAAGCGATGTTTTATTACCCCAGTAGATCAACAACATTAGCTCAGTACTGGCCAGTATCGCCCAAAACTTATGAGCTTCGCTAAAGAGCGAATATTTTATTAGTATTGTCCAACATCATACGATACTGATTAACTTTGAACCAGTAATTTGAATTTTCTGTAAACATTAATATCTAGTTTTTAATTTACTTTTTTTTTCCTCCTTAAATCGAGGAGAAGAGATAATTTTACAAAATAATAATAATAATAATAATAATAATAATTCTATAAACTTAAGTTTTCTATGTATCCACCATCTTGAATATTCAAGCTTCTATGCTAACCTATAGGGAAATTTTGTCCTTTAATAATTAATACAAAAACCAATAGTTTTGCAAAATATTTATCAATGTTGTAGAGGATAACTTTTTACACCTTCCTACAGTTTTATTTAATTAATTATTAATTTAATTTAATTTAATTTATTTATTTTATTATTATTATTACTTTTTTTTTCTTTTTGAAGAAATTATTTTTAATGCATTGGAAATAAATTTATTGTGAAAAAATTTACATACGTTTTACATTAAACATCAATAACTTTATTTCACTGAGAAAAAAAAAAAAAAAAAAAAAAAAAAAAAAAAACTCTACCGAGATGGTTTTTATTTTTTTCCTTTTTTTTTTTTTTTTTTTTTTTTTTGTGTGTGTGTGTGTGTGTGTCATACCACATTTATTTACTTTTAAGCATTTTTGTATTGATTATTAAAGGACGAAATTTCCCCATAGGTTAACATGGAACTTCGAATGTTTAAGATGGCGGATACACAGCAACCTTAAGGAATAAATTTTAATAAAAGTTCGTCATATTTCGAAAATGGTTTACAAATCAATGTTGGCCGTTTTGTCGTTTGTTCTTTTGTTACGGCCAACTGACTACACGAGGGTACTACGCGTGAGGTGGTTTCCCCTTGGGAGTCTTTCTAGGATGACATAGTCTGTATTTACGCGTGTTTCGGAGAAAGCAACGTAAAACTCCAAACAGCTAGGCGAAGTGCACGATCTGATATCGAACTTGGCAATTCTCATTTACTAGCTTTGAGCGCAGAACCGCTCGACCATTGGTGAGGCTGACCGTTTTCTTTACTGAACAGTTAAAATCTGAAAATGTAAAAAAAAAAAAAATAAATAAATAAATAGTTGGGGAAGAGAATGTCAAAATGGATTACACGATTGATTAAAAGTGAAAAATTTATTATAACTAACATGCATTTAAAAAGCGATCGATTTCTGTAAATAAGTAAACCTATAATATTAGATAATTTATTTAAAAAAAAAAAAAAAAAAAAAAAAAAAAACTAAATTTCTCAAATTTTTTTCTGGAGCTTGATCAAATTCCTATGGAAGTATTTCATACGTTTTTAGAATGAAGTGTGTATAGCTAAAACTTTGTTGGTATATCCTTGCTCTAATTTCATTAAGATTGTATGGGACATAAAATGAAATATCATTCTTTAATTTACTTCAAGAAAATAAAGATTTTACTCCTACACATAAACTTAGAATTGTAATGTTTTTCCTTAAACCCACGAGATACTCCTATTTCAACTTAACTGTGACGTTAAGGAACTCAGTCTCACGTGACGTGCATTTTTAGTCGCTCTACCTGAAAAAGAAGTCACTTTAGTGGTAGACGTGTGAAGAAGTTATAGCCAGAGAAAAATCCGGCCAAAGCTTTGTAAACAGCACGGACATACTTGTTATTCAAGAAAGGGACCTCTATAAAATCCCTGGGATCCTATCCAGTTTTGTTTAAAAAGCACGTATTATTTTCAGCGAGATTGTATACTTTAACTCTTTATTATTTTCGCATCTTTAGGGATTTTATAGGATTTTGTGGACGCAGTTGAAAATAAAATAAAATTATTAATATATCTATTAATTTTAAATTAAGTTCTTTTTTCATAATATATATATATATATATATATTGGAAACTCTTTAAAAATATCAATATTTTGTGTACCAGTTTTAAAATCTTTAAATAGTGAACATGTACGTATTGAATTTATAAAAATTTAATAGCAAAAATATAAATAAATAAATAAAAATAAAATGAATAAAATAAAATAAAATACCTTTGAATAACACACTTGTGTCATAATTTTCAATTTTCAATTTTCAATTTTGATTTTATTTAAAATAGTTAAGAAACATTAATACAATATATCTGCTCTGTTTATTTTACAATTACAATATGTGTAATAATATTTATATATACACATGTGTATGCATTTATATAAGTTAAAAAAAAAAAAAAAGTGTATGTCAATGAAAAAAGATGAGTCAAATACTTAAAAAATATATGAAATGCAAAAATAATAATATATTTATGATTTTCAACTTTATAATTCTTGGAAATAAAAACACTTCTATGGACAACAGCATATTATTACACTTTTATGGACACAGCATAAAAACAAATAATACCATGATCTAGAAAGTAACATTTAATGCATGGTCAGGAGTCGCAGCGTTCCTGTATTTTTATGTATGATTTATTATATTATCATCCCAATTAAAAAATATATATATTTCTAAAAATTTTAGTGCTATAATATTATTTAAGAAACCATTATTCTAAAAAGGTGGAAAGACAACGCAGGTAAAAATATACGAACGTTTCAAGCCCTGCATAATAAATGATCTACGGTATATCTTTGAAAAAAAAATCGAATTTGCACTATTATCTATTTTTGAATAAAAACACTCATATAGTGCACGCAGAAGTTTATGCACAAGCTAAATTTTTAATAAAATGAAAAGTGTATACTGGAATGCTTCGGTTACTGGAACTGTATCTAAGCAATTGTATTACGAATTCATGTTTCTAATTCGAAAACAATTAATTGAAAGGAATTAATAAATTTTATAAAAATCAAAATTGTGATTCCGTAAAAGTTTATGAACAAAACCAAAATATTTACACTTCACAAAGCAAAAAAACACTTTTGTAGTTTATGGTGTTTCCATTGCATCTGAAGATATGAAATATGCAATTTTCCATTGGCAACACGAGCTTTTGGAAGGTTTCGGGAGCGAGTCTGTACTACGCTTCCTCGATCGTTGTTTTGAGCTCTTTCACTGAGTAATGCAGTTTCCCATACTTGTAGACGTCACGTGAGATGATTCCACAAATGTATGTGGATGATGATGTTCTCTATCAGATTGAGATCTGGGCTGAATGCAGACTAGTTCATAACGCTGATATTTTCATATCTAAGCCATTCCTTTGTACAACGGGACGTATGCATCGACGCATTCTCCTGCTGAAAGGTCCATATAGGACCACCTAGGAGTTTATGAATCAGCACCAAATGCTCACTCAGCGTTTCCTGTTCCTTCTTTGAATTTTGTTTGCCATTTAGGAATTAAAGAGACATTTGCCCATTGTAGCGAATAGCACCCCATACAATGAACAAACCATCACTCCTCTTGTTGCTTGGTGAATATGTTCTTCGGACCTTTTCCCAAGTCACGCCAATAGAATGATAACCATTTTTTTATCATATATTCCAATTTTTCATGAGGAAAAATATTACTAAACCATTCGTCACGATTATATATATGTGGTCTTGCCCATTGTGATCTTACTTGTTTGAGACATTGTTTCAAGAAAAGGTTTACGAGCTATATATCTATATATTTATTTATTTATGCTTTATTTGTCTGCGTATGGTGTCACGTGATATGTTTCATCTAAGTTTGTGATTTATCTGATTAAAAGACAAACTGTCAAGTCGAGCAATTCTTTTATTTCTTCTATCCTCATTTTCTCGGTCTTCTTGGGAGATACGCAATTTTGAAATGTTCTACCCATTGAAAAATACTATAAATACCACATATGGACTAATTTAAAGTAAGTGACATTTTAAAAACTGATTTATCTTCCGCTATCAGCTCCTACATTTTCGCAACTTCTTCAGGCGAAAACTGCAGCGATTTCGACATTTTCATTACTCGTACTGTAATGTTTATTTGGTAGGTAGTGTAAATTCCTTTTTCGTAACAGCCGTGAAGATAAACCGAAGAAGCGTTATGTCGCAAATAACATAGGATCGCGAAATCTTTGATGCAATTATTTATTGGTGACCAAAAACATCGTATTTCTTGCAATTTCAATAACACATAAATTCTGAACTAATTCACAGTATAAATATTCACCCGAAACATCAAGATTAAAGTTTTATGTAGAATATATGGAAGGATGAATGAATGAATGTACATTACTGGAACGGAATGGACACGGGGAAAGAAGCAATCAAAAAGACGTCTTTACAGCATCAGAGTAGAGGCAGAAGTGATAAAATTGTTGGCTGGATACATTACACAAAACCACAGAATTATGATGCCAAGAGCAACACTCTCCCTTTTTCAGTTACGGCTAATTTAGTATAATTTTTTAAAATGTATTGGCGATTGATTTCTTAGCCAAAAAACCGTTATCAATTCGTGAGAATCTAGCAAACTAACCTTAAAATCTTGACCACAAAAATTTATCGTTAAATTCTTACTCATAGACTTTAGTCGAAAAAGCATACGTTATTTCTATTTTAAGCAGCAGATGTGCGCTCTGTTGAATGTTCAAAAATGACATCAGGAAACATTTTATTCTGTTTTATTTATTGAGATGAAACGAATTGTCCTCCACAGAATTAAGCGATTGAAACCTCATCTCTTGTTTTTATTTTTATTATTTTTTTTTTTTTATTAAAAGAAATAGAGATATAATGGCTTGCTCCTTTGGAATAAGGAATGAAACCGCATATATTAACTCGCTTTTTATAAAGATAGAAAATGAATTGGGAAAGAATTAAATTTATCAGAAATGTAATACATAATTTATAATATGTGATTTTCGATATCACACGTACAGCAGTGCGTCTCATATCCCACCATTTTTAATCTAGGAGATAAAACTCACCTATCCTTCGCTTATCACATTTAAAGAGATATTTGCATAAAACCTCAGTTATGCTTAAACTTTTGCGACATGAAAATTTAATTATTTTTTAAATTTTAAATTTTCCTTTCAATTAATTTTATTCCGAATTCGGAACATGAATTTGTAGTCCAATTGTCTAGATACAGTAAAACTATCATAAATTTAATGAAAGATGTTTTTTATCGATAATTACTATATATATATATTATTATTTTATAATATATAAATATATAAACTATAATATAAAAATTATTTTATATCGAAAATCAGCAAGCTGGATCTGCAATATAATTATATATTCATTTATATTACACAAATTTCTTTGTTTTGCAGTATGTGGATGTAATATTTTTATTATTATTAAGTTTCAGAAATGTATTTATTTACATCAGTTTACAGGGTCATTATAATTAAAGTTGCGACTTCAAAACGCTAATATTTTAAAACTACCCAACAGAGCGATTTAATATTTTACTAGAGCAATCGTGAGGCAATGAAATTATTTAAAAAAAAATGTTCAAAAATGTGCTGTTTATTATTCGTAAAATATTTGTTTCATGAAGCCTCTCTTTTTCTCTTTACACTATGACTGTTTCCTCTGTAAATACGTATTATTGTCTTTTTTATTAAAAAAAAAAAAAGTAAACCCTTGAAGTTCATTGTTTCTTTCTATTCCATTGTGTTGCTAACAACATCCCTGTGTTTAATGAGTCCATTTAGGCGTTTCCCCTGACATTACCCTGACAGTGCCATCTATAGGAACATGTTGGGACTACTTTATTTCTACCCAAATAAAATATCATTGCCTCACGATTGCTCTGGTAAAATTTCAAATCGCTCTGATTTGTAGTTTTAAAATTATAGCGTTTTGAAATCGTAACATTAATTATAATCACCCTGTATATGAATTTAGCTAATATATAATATTAAATTACAAATGTTGTTCATGACATTATTACTGATACTATTTTGTTAATTTGGGTTCCAAAATATGAATTATTACTAATAATCTATAGAATAACTTATAAAAATAAATTTACATCTAATTTTCAATAAAAAGTTCATTCTTTATTATTATTATTGTTATTATTATATATTATTTCGAAGACTATTTGTTTCATTTAACCTTAAGAGAACACTGTTGAAACACAATTGTTATTATTATTATTATTATTATTATTTTATGTAATCAAACAAGTGTCAAGTTCAGAAACTATGCTTTCTTCATATAAATCCTTTATTTTTGATAGATAATCTATTTTTTTGTTCAATATATATACATATTATTATTATATATAAAGTTGAAGAAGAAGGGTTTAGGAATTTACTTATATATATACGTATGTGTGTTTGTAAAGGAATTCTTAAAGAGAAGATATATATATGTTTGTTGCTGTTGCTGTTGTTTAAGGGGTGTAGAAGGATTTGTTACTTTAAATAATGTTGCACCACAATCACATATTTTGGCACGTATATGCACATAATTAACACTTTGCTGACCAATCACAAGTTAATTCGTTTCATTAAACAAAGCTAGTCCTATCTTTATGCGTTCCTCTAAAGCAATATATATATACAGTGAGTAACAAAAGTGTCCAAACACTAGCAAAAATTCCTATGTAAAAAAAGTACACTTCATACAGTTTTGATAAATAAATCCTTGTCGAAACCTGTTCTTAGTCAGTCTAAGAACATGATTCGATAAGGATTTATTTAACAAAACCATACGAAGTGTACTTTTTTTACATAGGAATTTTTGCTAGTGTTCGGACATTTTTGTTACCGACTGTATATATATATATATATATATATATATATATATATATATATATATATTTTAAGGAAGTTACGCATTTGTGTTTAATTCATTGAGTGCCATTTTGTATATATTCTGCTGTGGAGATTACCACATTGATTACTGAGGGATAAAAATTAGTTGATTTAAACATGAATATGGAAATTTATTTTGGTCGAACAATGCAACGTTTTAAAGAAACACCAACGAACGAGGCTTACAAATAAAAATAGGAATATGTGAGAGCCTCAAAGTGTAAAAATTGCCATTTAAATTTTTTTTAGTTATATTTAAAATTTTATCCAGTCTAAATAGAACTATAAACTAAAAGAAATTATAATGAGTTAGCAAGAAACTTCTGACGCCTTAAAATAAAGAACTGACACCAGATGTTTATCCTGGAGAACATTTATATAACTTTTAAGAAAGTATAATTATTAGGAATACAGTATTAGTACGATGATAATCAGTAAAAAATTGTAAGATATTAGGTAATTTCTAAAAATATTATAAATATAAATTTCAGATATGTTTAGATTTTAAGTCATTTCTTATTAATTTTTGATTGTATCGAAAAAAAAAAAAAAAAAATGAAAATGTTTACATCACAGCTGATATGAAATTGTAATAGTATACCAAATTTAGTATAGCAAAGTAAAATCTCTCTCTCTCTCTCTTTTTTTTTTTTTTTTTTTTTTTTTTTTCCATGTTGGGTTAAATTTTTAAAATGTGTATTTAGAGCACTTAATGCTAAATTTTCTTATCAGCAGCTCTGATATACGTTTTTACAGATTTACTTAAAAATTTAATGGATTCACATAATTAAATCATTTAATTAAATTTTATTCATTTTAATCATCTAATTACCATTCTTTTTACCGTAATTAGAATAAAATTAATTAAATCATTAAAAAATGGAACTCTGATTTTTAAGTATGTATCGATTTGTTTGGAATGCTTTTGGAAAAAAAAAATAATTAATAAATTTAAATACTCGATGATATTTGTCTGGAAAACAGCTAAATTCGTCCGTTCAACAGATTATATATATATATATATATATAATTTTATTTATTTATTTATAATTGTTTTAAACTTTAAACAGAATCATATTTTGATTAGAAACATGAAAAAGAGGGAATTAAATATTAAATTTTACAATTTTGTTTTCTATTTGGAGTTTTCAAATTATTTATAATGGTAGTGAATGCTACGAACATTTTCTAAAAATTTTATTTTAATATTTTTTTTTTTTTTTTCAATTGACACGAGAATTGATATTAAAAATGAAAAAGCTAATTTTTTTTTTTTTTTACTAAAATCTGCTTTTTTAATAAGATTAAGATAAAATTATTTATTAACTTTTTTAACTCTTTATTTACCGCATTATAAAACAGACAAAAACATATTTGAAACATGTATATTTTTAAATTACGTTACAGTACTTCTAATAGATATATGCAAGAAAAACCAAGGATGTCGCATTGTCATAGTGATAAATTTTGTGTGATGGTTATTTAGTGCACCACTGGTACATAGCGATCGAAAAAAAACATTTGGACCTTAAAAATGTAAAAAAGTAATTATTTTTTTATTTTTTTTTCTTCGAAGATTGGTGGAAGATTCTTGTGATAATACAGGAATTAATTATAATACTCATGAAAAATGCCAAGCGAAAAACGAAATACGATTCTATAAGATTCTTTCTGGAACAGAAACGGCTATATGTAGCGTATACTGCCTCGTATGGAGGTTTATGATGGTAAAATTGATGATCATCGTACAGGTTATGCATAGATGGATATAATTTTCCGTGAACTATCAAAACCGATGAACAAGAAAATTCCGAAGTCTTTTGAAACAATAATAACTGTGTCCAAATGATGCATTAGGATCAATAACACATGGAATGTCGAAAACTTAGATTATTTGTTACTGTTCTATTTCCAGAAAATAACAGTGCAATTCGAAGTTACTATTCTGCATCTTGAGTAACTCATTAATTTAAATAATGTGTACATGAGAAATCTTTATTTTATAGAAAAAAGTATTGTGTTGAAAGTTCAGATACCATTAGAAAATGAATAATGTCTATTTATTGAAAGGGTACAATAATAATATCAATTATAATAATGACATTATTAATATCGTTAAAAATGAGTATTTGGGCTATTAAAACAACATTTGATAATTCTTAATTGCTTTTTTTAGAGAGAAAGATTGATTTAACATAAAGTTTAACATAAGGATTAAAAAGTAAATAAATAAATAAATAAAGACAATAATAATACTGGTACCTATCTTAATTTTGAGATTAGTTTATTAATTGGCTTGATGTAATATAGCATTTATAAGACATTAAAATGCTTGCATACAGGATAGAGGTAGACTAAAGCATTTCTGGCTTCCTTTTCTTTTAGCGGTAAAACTCTGAAATAAATTATTCAGTTTTCCTGAAATCTTAATCGTTTGTTTTTCTATTTATACTCCTCATAACTACTGTTATATCAATCGGATAACTAAATTTTGGTGCGTCGATTTTTTTGTTTGTCTGTTATACAGGACATATCATTGCAATTTTTTTGTGAAAGTCTTATACGGATTGAAACTCTTAGTCATTGTCAATTGGTAATTTATCATTCTATTTTTAAATCAGTTCCTTTTTTGTTACACAGGATTTTGGTAATAATAATCACATGAGTATTGTGGATTTATTTTTCATATCTTTAATAAAAATATTTCTGGTTATATCTATATTTCTGGTGCTTGCAGATAATTATGGCATTTTATAATATCATTGTAACAATATACATGCATTATATATATATATATAGAATTATTGAATGGATATTTAACAATATCGCTGACAGTTGGTTTAAATTTGCTTTAATTATAAAATACCATAGAAGCACTATTAATAAGTGTGAGAGTAACTGTTGTATCACTGTTGTGATACTTTTAGAATAATTTTTTTATCAGATATATAGTTTATACACGAGAATACATTTAAGGAGTATTTTATTGCTTTCTCCCATAAATGAGATAAATATTAAATCAAGTTCCTAAAATGACTTTTAAACTTATAGCAGGCAAATAAAAATAATTTATTTTACGATTTATTATTAGTATTCTTTGATTATTTATTTACGTAAGGTAGTTTTGAATAAGAGTTTTGAATTAGAACATGAATATTTTGCAATTGCATACCGTACGAAATTCTGTAAATTTAAATAAATGTTTATTTAAAGTCTGTGAATTTACAACAACTCTTAGTTAAAAGTAAGTAAATGGGATTCTCAAAATTTACTTTGTATTTTTATAAATTTTAATTATTTGATTTCGATATAAAAATTAAAAACAAATATTTTTAATTAAAAAAAAAAGAGCATTCTAAACCAAAAATATGTTCTCGCCAATTATTAATTGAATTAATATTAGTCATCAAAATGCACATGTAAAATAATTTTTTTTTAACATCTCCGTTACATTTCGTCTGTAACTTTACATAAAACTTAAAACTACCAATAGTTTTTCTATTGAAATTTTTAATAGTGCACGGTAAATTAATTTATAATTTCCTCGAACAGATTAAAGTATTATTCCCAAGAGTATGAATAACGGTTGTATCACTGATGTAAAGTTCTTTAATTTATTTAAAAATAATATTATGTCGGACACAAGAATATTTCAAGCTTTATTCGTTGACGTGTCACAAAGGAATATCCATATTGAATTAATTTCTTAAAATAATTTTTAAACTTATTGTATTAAATAAAAATAACATATATTTTTACAGTCTAATAGCATTTTTTTTTTTTTTAAACATATTTATTTAAGAAACTTTTGGATAAGACTTTTGAATTAGTACATGAATATTTGGTAATCTCGTTGAATGTCAGTTTAAATTCGCTTGGATAGATTAAAGTACTATTCATTATCTGCACTGTGATAAACATTCTACAGAATATTCTTCTACAAAATACAATGATACATGAATATACATGAGTGTTGGCCCAGTTTTAATGACAGATGAAATATTTTCCTCAAACCTCTGAGAAAAGAATCGTCTCGCTTGCTTATGTTTGGCTTCATGAATCACAGAAATGCATTTTCTTTGAAAAAGTATTCTTAGACGTTGCCTATTTATTTTTATTAAGGCTTTATTTAGTTTCTAGGATTGAATAAATATATCTCATTCATTTATAAATATATATATCTCTTTATTTTTTTCAGATTAGTAAACATTTTGATCTTTATTCGTAAAAATAGAGTCTTTTGTCAAAAATATTAAATATTCTGAATAAAACTAAATGATTATAAATACGGTAGTAAATAAAATATTACGGCTTTATTTAGTTTTTAGTATTGAATAAATAAATCTCACTGATTTAATATATATATATATATATATAGTTCCTGTTTTTGTTTTTTAAGAAGTAGGAGAAATTTTTATGTTTGTTTGTAAAAGCAGAGTACTTCGTAAAATAATATTTAAATGTTCGGAATAAAAATATGTTAAATAAATTAAATAAAAATATACAAAATATTTTTTTAAGTAAATGTGCACATATAAAGTTATTCAAAATACATTTTTTATTTTAAAAACTGAATACTTGTATGAATATTTTAGAAAAAAAAAATTATATGTACATATACACTCTATAACAAAAAAAAAAAAAAAAAAAAAACCATGAAGAAGTGGAGACAAAAATTGGTAAATGGGATGGAATGGGTGGTCCGAATGGGACAAAAATTGGTAGATGTGATGTACATGTGGAGAAAAACAATTGATTACAGTTTCAGAAAATTTGAATGATTTAGTCAAGAAAAAGGGCCTCACAAAGCAAACAAATCAATAACGTGTTGGTCCACTTCTGGCCCGTATGTACGCAATTATTCGGCTTGGTATTAGTTGATAGAGTTGGCAGATGTGCTCCTGTGAAGTATCGTGCCAAATTCTATCCAATTGTTGCGTTAGATTGGTAAAATCCCGATCTGTTGTAGGACCCGTTTTATGATGCTCCGAACTTCCTCAGTGGAAGAGAGATCCGGGGACTGAGCTCAACCACACTGAGCCGCCTATTAAATCTATTTGAAGTCACTGAAGTACCAGTTGCTCGTAGGATCGACAATAATGATGAATTTGAGCTTGATTTCATCAAAACCTCTATGTATGTCAATTTGTGTCCAGTTTGTATTACTCCTTCCTAGTGCGTCACTTTTTTGTTACAGAGTATATATATGTTCCTCCAATTTTGCGTTCGTTAGCAAACATTTGTCAATGCTGTATCTTACCGTACATACCAAAACGTTAAATTTGGTTAAAGCATGACATAAAATTGTGCTAATTTGATTTTTATACACAATCTACCAATAAGTATTTGGACGCTTTAAAATTTAAGCGTTTTACCAAATATCTAGAAAAGTTCATTAGGAATCATCTTGAAGCATTGGGAGCACGAAGAACAGGTTACATCATATATTTCAGAAAAAGTTTTGTCCTGAGGAGGAAAAGGGGACCATTAAACAAAAGTCAAAATGTTTTGAATCACCCTGTAAAAAGCAATGCTTGAAATGCGTTTTAGCTGTAGCATGTGATTATGAGGATTATTCAAATGATATTTATAAATTTTTAGAAGTCTACTACACAAATTAACCCGTCAGTAGTCGCTAGTTGGTCGATTCGACGCCCATCCCTTCAGTGTTACCAGATTCCGCGAATTTTTTATTCAATTGCCACCAAAAATTTTAAGAAGTAGCATTTGATATACATAAAAGGCGAATCGACTCGAATAACTGTCGATTATGTATAACAAATACCGTTTCTAAAAATTTTTGGTGGCTATTGACTAAAAAAGTCGCGCAATCTGGCAACACTAAAGGAACGGGCGACGAATCGACCAACTAGCGACTACTAACGGGTTAATGGAGCTATAACGATTTCTTTAAGAAATTCCAAAAATAATCACCACTTTTTAAATTATAACACTTAAGGTATTAGACCCAGTGAGAAGCCATTTTTAGGAAACTCGATATACTGCATTGGACACAACCTACTGCAATCAGAATGCAAGAATTTTAAATATCTTAGGAAATATGATAAATTTTACTATATTCTTTTTAACTACGCATGCGCATAATTTAACGAAATTTCATTTACATAATTTTATAGCCAAACGTATTGAACTATTTATATGAAAACTCCAAACAAATATCGAGTAAATAAAAAAAAATTATGAGAGATAGAATGAACATAATTTCAGTTCCGCTCAAAATAAAAGGCAAACTATGAGGGATTTCACTCACATTTTTATTTTGATTCTATCAATGCCCAATGGTCATACAGAGTTCGCTGATTGTACATAAATATTGTACCCTTCCCCACTCTCAATTATCTCTCTTTTTTTTTTTTTTTTTTTTTTTTTAAGAGTAACTAAAAATCCGCTTATTCTATCTCCCATAATTTTTTGAATTTACATGATATTTGTTTGGGGTTTTCATTTGCGATACTCAATACTTTTAGCTATTAAATTTTTTTTTTTTTTTTTTTTTTTTTTTTTTTTTTAACTAGCGCATGCGTAGTTAAAAAATATTTAGTACAAAAGCTTATATTTCGTAAGATATTTAAAATACGTGTTATAATTACGTACAAATACCAAAAATGTAAAATAAAGTATCATTATTATTATTTATTTTAATTAATTTTAAAACATTCCAATTAATACATATATATATTATCAATGTGACCCGAAGGCTTTTATCAGATTCATGATTTCTTTAAATAAAAAAATAAAAAATCATTTTAGGCTTCAAAATTTTAAAGTATATAACAATGTTATTATTCCTTTCTTTCTTTCTTTTTTTTTTTTTTTTTTTTTTTTTTTTTTTTGTCCATAAAACAGTAAGATTAAATATATATATATATATATATATATATATATATATATAATGTAATGAAAGAAAAATACAAAACGTATTAAAAATAAACAATAATAATAAAATTAATAAGTAAATAAAATAAAATAAAAGATAAACAAAACTCATATGTGTATAATTCTATGCAATATGACAAAATGAACACTTTTATTTACTCATTTAAAAGTTTGCTTATATTTAGAATGCTAGAAAATTACACTAAAATTCTCCAGGTACAAAATTACAGCCGTCTTATAATTATAATCCAAATATAATATACTTTATATATAATATTCCATTTAAAAACGATTTAGAATAATACACATATTAAAAAAAAATAAAATGAAAAAATTATAAACGTGCGTGTATAATTTTTACAACTTGAGAAAATAGTATTTTTTATTTATTTATTTAATTTTTGTTTATATTAAGTGTACTAAAATATTATATTCACATTTCCCATTTACAAATTTGTAACCTTATTTTATAAATATAATCCAAAATCATATACTTCGTAAAGACAAATTTTTACGAAGCTACGTATCTTTAACAAAGAAATATATTTGTATATAAAAGTTAAATTTATAATAAGATCATTTTTCGTTACTCAATTAAAAGTTTTATAAACATACACTGGCATGTATTCAAAACATATTTTGTAATATTTAATAAAATTTCCCAGAACTTCATTCGAGTGTTTGGAAATCTATATAATGCAATAATACTGATACTTTTCTGTCAAAATCATATGACGTATGTTTTGAGCATATATCTGGTTTATACGGTTGCGATGTGAAATATATTTCATTGTGTCAACGTGTTCTGAAGTTTGTTGTCGTGTTATACTATGACAGTAAAAGATGAAATGTTTTTATTTTGTAAAAGGAATTTATATATATATACATATATATATATATATATATATAAGTACACAATTATTTGTAATTCTATAATCGTAAACATACTTACATTTCATTTAATTTTAAATATTAATTTTTGACTATCTTTTTAACGATATATTTGAAAAATATAAAACAATTATTAATTAAAATCAGCTCAAAGTGCAATTTAACACAAACAAAATTTATGATTTTAAAATGGATATTAAAATCGATGTTTGTTGTCTTTTTTTTTTTTTTTTTTTTTTTTTTTTTATATTAATGCAAAACTGCATATAATACATGAAAAAATTTAATAGATGTTTTTTTTTTTTTTTTTTTTTTTTTTCAAAATAAAAGTACTTCTGTTAGAAATATTTGAAGAAGTTTCCTAGATTCATATCAAAAAATTTTCCCAATAGATATATTTTATTTTATCTCTATTCTTCATACATTTTATTTTATTTCTATACCTGTTTTGAATTGAAATATTTAGTAATATCAAAATTTTCTAGTTAATTATTTTAAACTACATTATTTTTACATAGACGTATTTTTGTATAGAATTTATATTCTTTTCGAATATTTATTTTACAGTCAGTGTTTAATAAAACGTCTGTAAAAAATAAATATGGTTTTAGAAAATATATAAGATTTAAAAGATATGCAAAAATGACAAGTTTTTGTCTATACAAGTTTTGTAGAGCATAAATTAATATATACTTCGAAAAGTTTAAGGGTTGAGCTTTTGTATCTCGCTTTCTTTAAATGTAAGAGGCCCACCAGTGGCCGAGCGGTCCTGTGCTCAAAGCTGTTTGAATAAATACGGGCTAGCACTCCTCAGAAAGATCCCCAATGGGGACATTCCATCCATAGGCCTAAGACCATAGCTTAGTCAATCGTCCTGAAACTATAAAGCCAACCAACCAACCAACTTTAAATGTGAGATAGGAAATAAAATAAAATAAAGTAGGATAATATATTTATAAATGAAAGATAAATAAATAAATGAAAATGTCTAAGATTCCGTGCATTAGGTATATACGTATATATATATCGTATTGGGCTAATAATTAAATAATTAATACGAAAATTCAGCGTAAAACAGAATATTATAAATCAATATTCTACCACTGTTTAATGGGTTATCATTTTACAACTTAACTAGCGTTATTACATATCTGTTTTTAACTTTCGAATATCGTAGATCATTGTCAAATTCCTGTACACTCAGCAATGACATTGCAGATATATTGGTTAAACCCGGGTTAGTTGGCCCGCTTTGGTTAAAATCGAATAAATTAAAGATTTCTTAATCAAATGTGCTAATTTTTACAGAATCGATGTAATTCTTTTTTTTTTTTTTTTTTTTTTTTTTTTTTATGTAAATATTTCAAAATAAACATAAGCGACTAATTATATACTTATATAATTTTTCGTATCCAGTTAAGTTTCAAGGGTTAGTTAAACAATTACCAAGAAATGAATGATAATTATTGAATCTAAGATTATTAAAAGTATTTTTTAAAAGATTATGATGGAAACCCATTAAAATATTTTCCTGAATATGTATAACAATCAAATTACATTGTATTATTTTTTAATTCCTAAATAAAATGCTTTCATTGATTGATCTTATTATAGTTCATTATTTCTTAGTTGTCATAAACTATCATTCTTTCATATTTTATTACGTTAATGAATACTATTTAAAAAAGTAATCCTTTGTGTAATTGTCAATATCTAGAAAATATTTTTTTTTTACATGTATCTTCTTTACTTAGAAATACGTATAACTTTATTTATTTTTAATTTTTGTATCCAACATTTTTAACTGTTAACTAAATACTTTATCCAGGAGATCAAAGGAAATTCTTGAAATTAAAATAAACTGCAGATAAAAGTCTAAATTATTTCAAATATTCCAAAAAAATTTTAGATATATTATATATTTAAAAAAAAAAAAAAAAAAAAAAATCTCAGAAAAAGAAATTATCCGTCTAAATTGTATAAAATTTATATTTCTATAAGACACCGCACTTTAGAATGTAGAAAACGAGGAGAAAAAAAGATAAAAGCCCATAGAAATAGCATGGGACGAAAACCAAAAAAACTCACAATGTCAAGTGTGTAAAAAAAAAAAAAAAAAAACTTACACCGGAAGTAATAAAAGGACCAAATTGACTAGAAAAAAAAAAAAAAACATCGAAGAGCGAACTTGCAAATTAATCTTATTATAATACACTGTTTATTCGTTGTCATGAATTACCCTCATATATATATATATATATATATATATATATAAGGGAATGTCTCCGGTTGTGGGCACAGTTTTCATTTTGGCTTATAACTTTTGATAGAGTAAATATTATGCAAACATATAAATACCAATAGAAAGCTACAACCATTAGCTAACGTTTGATAAAGTAACTGAATGAATTCCGTCAATGAGAAAAATGTTATCACCAATTTTGTGAAATGGTAATTTTTAGCAGAAAAAAAATCGAATCCGGTTTTGGACACACATGAAAAATCCGTTAAAAATGGAAAAATAATAAGAAAATCACCATAAATACAGAAAATAATAAAATTTATTTATTTTATAAGGATTCAGCGACCAAAATAACAACAGGAAATGAAATTTTTCCAATTTTATTCGTCATCTTCTTCATCCTTCAAATCAAAAGCGCAATGTTTGCAAATAACATATTTTTCATATATATTGGCATACTTCAAATGCACCAGACGATCATACTCGTTGCATTTGATTAAATTTGCTCTTCTTCGGAATAGTAGCAGATGCTCCAAACAAATGGTGCAGAAGTCAGTATCATCATCTGATTGTGGATGCTCCAATTTTTAGCGCGCTTGGTCGGTAGTTTGACAAATGGAGTTCCCTTACTTTTTCTCGGCTTCGTCTGGAAGGACACAGAAGCTTCGAGGAATTCCATATTCTCGGACAGTCGATTTTATGGATTTCTTATCTACTAAGCAATCCTAAATGGCTTCAACTAGCGCCTTAAAATCCACTTCTTTTGGATCGGTTGACTTTTCCGGGGTTGACATGGCTAAAAATGCCTGAAAATACATAAAACTCTAATAAAATATGTTATGTTGTTATAAATGACCATATTTGGCAATTTGTAAGTCAAACACACGCTTTAAATGAATGAAACATGGGTGCCCACAACCGGTTACACAAAGTTGCCCACAACCGGAAATGACAATCATTTTTATAATGACAGGAAAAAACTATTTTCAGTCCACACTTTGTCTTAATTCTATATTGCATTACAAAATATATTGAATATGCTGCATGAATATATATTACACTTACATTTTTGAATTGATTCACTTCGATTTATGACATTATAAGAATATTCACAAATTACTTTTTTGCTGCTTTTTTTCAGATTTTATTTTCGATACTTGCACTTACTAAGCAAATGCGTCTATTCACTTCCGTGCTAGCACAAAAACTGCGTACTGTCACAATGCAAGTTTGACAGTACTAAATTCACCATATTTGATTTTAGTTAAAAGGTATGGTTGGGTGCCCATAACCGGAGAATGCCCATAATAGGAGATATTTCCCTATATATATATATTCATACGAAATGCCTTAATTAAAAAAAGAATTAATATTATCTGTGAATCCAAAACACTGGTATATATTTAAATAAACATATCTTTATTTTGTATAAACAGTGCCAATTTGTAATAGTTAATTAAAAGTGTTTTCTATAATTCTTGACATTAAAATTGAAATAATCTATGTGTTTTTTTATTATTTAAATTATCTTATAATAGATAGTGAACATTACAAAATGTAAAAAATAAACCTTTTCTATACAGACGATAAATCCCTTCTTCGATATATAATTTTGATGCATTTAATCTTATTATTATTCAATGTTTATTAGTTGTCATAACGTATTTTTTTTTAATATAAATTAACACATCAAAAAAATAAACAATACTATGTTTAACTGCAAAATTGTAAAAACATATTTAAACAAATATATATTTTTATTTACTTAAACAGCTACTGTATTACTCAAATATTAAATTTTAAATCCCGTAAAACATCAGCCGTCCATGCATGAAAAAAACTGATATACAAAAATTTTTTCTTGAAATTTAAATAAAACGCATCCGAATATTTAAAATATTTAAAATCTTAAAGTGATAAACAATGAAATATGAAATATTTCACTGAATAATTAATCAGTCTACATTGTATAAATTTTAACTTTACTATTACACCGTGACCAATAAGTTCTCATACAACTTTTGAAGCGCGTTAAAAAGTTGTGCATATGTGTTACTGTAGTCCCAATTATTTCGCAGGCAGTTTAGTGTAAGGTATAAAGCTATTGCAAGTGCAAATGTTGCACAAGTTATGATTTTACTTTACCTATAGGTAAAATAAAGAAATTGAGAGAAATTACGATAAATAAATTGTTCAAAGGAGAGCAGCCGGGTGACATTTTCAGAGACTTGAAAGCCTTGGTGGTGAAGAGAGATTTCATTTACAGAACTACCAAAAGGTATAATGAGATGTCCTCTGTCGATGATAGAAAAAGGTCTGGCAGACTGAGGTTCGTTCGAACAAAAGAGGCTGTGGAAAGCGTCAGGGAAAGGATACGACGAAGCGAACAAAGTTCCGCTAGGAAACTAGCACAAGAGCTCAAAATATCGAGGTGACCAGTGTTAAATATTCTGAAAAATTATCTTGAATGCAAGGCTTATAGAAAAAGTAAAATTCATGGAGTTTCGAAGTTTGATAAGATAAAAAGGAAGCAAAGGGTGGAAGAAATTCTTGCTTGGCGCGCTGGGGATGAATTTGTCTTTTCAGGCGAGAAACTATTCATTTTACAGCAGAGTCTCAACCACCAAAATGACAGAGTATGGTAATTTTTCTATTGATAACATCCCTGAGAGCCAGCATTACGTTCCGCGTTACAAAAATGCTTCGTCTCTGATAGTTTGGACCGCTAATTCCAAAAGAGGAAAACTCCCGTTAGTCTTCATTGATAAGGGGGCAAAAGTCAATGCCCAATATTATAAAACTGAGTTTTTGGAAAACGTTTTTCTCCCAAATGTCTAAAGTGTGTATGGGGCAGAATATTTCTGCTTCCAACAAGATGGTGCCCCTTCTCATACCACACGTGTGGTTCAGAAGTGCTGCAGTCAAAATTTAGCTGACATTTTGCCAAAAAATGAATGGCCTCCAACTCTCCCGATCTGAACCCACTTGATTATTTTCTGTGGTCATATAAGCTCTCCCAACTGAATAACTATAAAATCACCTATTTGAGCAAATTCAAAAATATAATTGAACAGATATGGAAGGAAATGTCAATGGAAGCTGTGGTTGCCGCATGTGATGGATTTGAAAAGAGACTTAGGCTCCTTAATATACTAAAACGCGGAATTATTCCAAAGCATTTAATATAAAAATACTTAATGACTGGTACTTTAAATTGACGCAAAAATTTTTTGTATGATTTATTTAGCGGTATTGTAATAAAAATTTGAAAGTGTATGAGAACTTATTGGTCACGGTGTATATAATTTCGATTACTTAATTTCATAATAAAACACCGTTTACTCGTTGTTATAAATGATTCTTCTTACTTTCTCTTACCCTTACGGTAGAGAAAGTATTGCTTTAAGGTCAAATTTTCGAAAGTGAGTTTTTATTATATTTACATGTTCTGAGGTCCCCTGAATACGAAAATCACGTTTAAAGCGAATGATGAGTGTGTGCGTCTGTCTGTGTGTCTGGTATCAGCATATCTCAAGAACAAATAGTAGCAGAAATTCCAAACTCGGCATTCTAAATGTGTATCATATAGGGGCTACACTAAGCTTTCGTTAAGATGAAGCAAATGGTTCGTGTACAGGGACAGCCAGAAGTATTCAAATACATTACGTCTATAGGGGAAATTGCAGGTAAGTAGAGTTTAACAACTACAGACTGCACTAAACCAAATGAAACGAATATATTATTTTTTTGTAATAGAGATAGTAAACTGAGAAATTTTTTTGTGCATGTAGGGGCCTCGCCTCCCCCAGGGGTAAGTCCCACCTCGAGGGGAGTAAATTTTCATGATGGGTATCTTTCAAAAGAGCTCACCATTACCTTTAAAACGAATTGTTGAACTATCGATCTGCGATAATTTAAAATAAAGTTATATATATATTTTTTTCTTTTATGTAATATTGAGAAAAAATGCAACTTTTTTTTATTTTTCTATTATTTAGTGTTATTCTACTCTTAGAATAGCTTAAAAACGAATAATTTTAGGGGATACAAATGTTGTATTTTGAAGTTAATATAAGTTTGTTGCTGGAAAAGTTTGATCAAGATTAATAAGTTTCAATGAATGTTGCGTGCGAAAATTGTCTGTATAATTTTCATTAATTTTTTAATTTTAAGAACAGAATTAAATTCTATATAAATGTAGGAGCATTAATGAAACGGGAGGTTGAGGGGAGCTATATCCCCTCTCACACAGAACTAATTATCATATAAATCTCTTCCGAAGCCTAATTTGAATTGTTTAACATAGGTTTACATAACAGTACTCGTTTTCTTAAATATTAATCTCCAACGTGTATTTATAGTATTAAATTCCAGGGTAAGAGAAATTCGTGTGAGTAACATACGAGATTATTTAAATTCTGTCGCGTGAAATGCTTCAACTTATATATTTGTAATACTATCAGTGAATTACAAAAATATCTTAAAAATCAAATGACACAAAAATATTTTAAAGCGAAAAAAACAATCTATATTGTATAAATTATAAAACTCTAGTTTATATGCTTTTGATGTTTTTAACGTATCATAATTCACTGTGTATTAGCTGTCATACATAATTTTATTTATATATACACTGTTATATAAATTTACACAGTTAAAAAACATGTAATATCATGTGTAACTTCAAAACTGCTTTGCCAAATATATATACATACATACATATATATATATATATATATATATATATATATATATATATATATATATATTTTGCATAAACACTTACTGTTTCATTTAATTGGTACATTTTGCATCAAATAACATTTATAAGATTCTTAAAAAAAAAAAAAAAAGGAAAGAAAGAAAAAAATCCATGAACACCAAAAATATTTCTTTGAAATTTAAATGAAAAAATATGTCTGGTATTTAAAATTTCTTTAAATATATAACTAATTTAAAAAGATTAATTAATTCCATAATAAAATGCCGTTTGCTGGTTATTATAAATGATTCTTTTTTATATTCTATCATGTGAAATGCTTCAATTTAAATATTTGTAATAGTATCAGTGAATCTAAAAAAAAAAAAAATTAAAAACCAAAAGACACAAACATACTTTAAAGCGAAAAAAAAAAAATAAATAAATAAATAAAAAATCTATATTGTATAAATTATAAAACTCTAGTTTATATGCTTCTGATGTTTTTATCTTATTATAATTCACTGTTTATTAGCTGTCATACATTATTTTAATTATATATGCATTGTTATATAAATTTACACAGTTAAAAAATTTTTAATACTATGCGTAACTGCAAAACTGTAAAAAATTGCTTTACTAAATATATTTTTATTTCCGTAAACACTTACTGTTTCAGATAAGGCCATAGGCCATAATGATAAAGACTTTTTCCTGGTGTCCCTGTAAAAAGACTATCAGTGTTAGATTCACCAAAATCAGTAGGGCCCGTACTATGGTGACTTACAATATACGTACCAACTTTCAGCTTATTCGAACAAAGCGTTTAGACGCTAGCGAGTTCACTCACAGACATACGCACATACATACATCATCGTAAAAATAGTGAAAACGGACTCAAGGGACCTCGAAGCGTATAGAACTATCAAAATCTCAAATTCGGATTTCTGACATGATTACAATACTTTCCTCACTATAGTGTTCGGAAAGTAAAAAATCACAAGAAAAACAATCAGTCTATATTGCATAAATTTCAGAGTTCCTAATTATTTTTCTTTTCATGCTTTAAACTCATTATAATTTGTCACTTATTCATCACCATAAATTTTATATTTTATTTTAATGTATCGTTATGCGAAATGCCTCAATTTAAAAGAAAGTTTTAATCTAATTTATTGGATTAAAACTCCAAAAAATATTTAAACGAATATAATTTCATTTTCAAAAAATATCTATTGTTTTATTTACTTTTATACTTTACATAAAGTATATTTCCTACGGTTAGTCGAATAACTGACAAGGCGTCCACTGAACATAAAGGTCAATTAACACCGCATGGTTTCCATTTCTGTTTGGTGTGCCTTTGTGTGTATGTAGGTTGTCTTAATTCATATTCGTTGAGTTTCGAAAAAAAAATAAATAAATAAAATTCGAATGGTTAAGTCAGCAAGCGCGACCTGGGATCGAAGCAGGCATTTCCTGCCTATCATCTTCTACAGCAAAACTTCTCAGACACTGGTGGGGTTTATTGACCTAACGCCAAATATATTATTTTAAATTAGAATTAAATTCGTCTGATTAATTAAATTATTTAAATAATCTAAATAATAATAATAATTCACGAGAAAAAACAATGCGTGTATGTATTTTTTAAATAATGTATTATATATATACTTTTGATTGACTAATATCATTAAGTAGCTATTTTAAGTTATTATAAATTATCTTTCTTTCATATCCCGTCATGTGAAATGCCTCAATTTAAAAACTTTAATCTTATCTGTGAATCTAAAGCGGCGGAAAATATTTGAACAAGCATATATTCATTTAAAATAAACAGAGCAATTCTTTTTGCCTTTATTAAAAAGTCTTTTGCATAATTGTTTAAGCATAAATTTATGGTTTTATTTATTTATTTATTTTTATTTTTTTCCAAATTCTGCATCTAGTAATTTTTCAATGGTTGACCTCAGTTACTTATGTGTACGAAAGCACTATATCTTTATTTCTTTCTTTCTTTCTTTTTTGAGATTATTATTAAATGGAAAATAAAGATAGTTTTTCAAAGTTTTTACGCATTTTTTTGTTATTGTTATAAAATAAAAGTAACAAAAGATAAATAAAGAAAAGGAAAAAAATAAATCAGTGCTGGATTTAAATAGAAAATTTTGGCACTATGCTTGATCTTTTTTTTTAGATTATTTGAAGAGAAAGATAAATAAATAAAAACAACATCCACGGATGAATAAAATATAAAGTCTGCTGAAAAATTTAATAAAAATACATAAGGCACTCTCAAGATGCAGAATGCATCACAAAGGTCTTTATTTTATGTCTTAAATCGTTTTTAATGTTTACCTAAAAAATTTAGCTAGTTTAAAAAGCTTTTAAAAGTCTTTCTTAATAAAATAAATAGATAATAAAATAATAATAACAAAGAAAAAAAAAAAGAAGTACAGACGATTGTGCTGCATTATGATTTATCTGAGTTAAAAAATAATTAGAAGTTTTAAGGTTTGAACTGAAACTTTTTTTTAAATAATAAACCATGACCATCACTTTAAAAATAAAAACCGCATGATTATAAAATACTTAAATAAACGTTTTGAGACACTTCGCATACGTGCGAATTTAATTAATGAAGCATTTAAAATAATGATTTTTCTTTTATATATATATATATATATATATATAAAATTTTGTATATATATATATATATATATATACAAAGAAAAAAAAAATATTTTTGGCATTTAATTAATAATTTTAGTACAATATAAGTCATTATTATTATTTATTTATTTATTTATTTTATTTATTTTTTTTTAATGTCTAAAGTAAGAATGTTTGTAGTAAAAAATGATAATAAAAATTTTTAATCTCTTTATAAGTTTAAAATTTTATAAAATATGTTTCACTGGTTTTCTTTTAATTAAAAATTGAATTTGCAAAAAATCTTTCAAAGGAATTCATTATTATTTTTTTCTTATTTTATTTTATTTATTTGCTAAATACATAAATGCATTAAAAAAAAAATCATTATAATTCGAAATTATTTCATTCATTACTTTGGCACGTAATTAATAATAAGTTTTTAAACATATTCACGAATGGCATTAAAATGTAAAGAGACCAAATATGTTTTTTTGAAAAAAAAAAAAAAAAAAAAAAAAAAAAACCTTATATGTATAAAAATTTTTTATATTTAAAATATCCCTAAGAAACCCTTTAAAAAAATGAGTTTACAATTTATGTTATCTTTCATTTCTATTTATCTTTATTTGTTAATTTTAACAATAAGTTTGTGATGTCAGGATATACAAGAAAGAAAAGAAAAAAATGTTTTAAGTGCCTCTATGTACAGTACATTCATAATGAAGTCTTAACTATCCTTATGCCATCATTAGCTGCTATAAATTGTCAGAACATCACATAAAGATTTCAATTATTACTGTCGATAAAATGCTGACCTCTCCCATTGAATTATAGTTTCTGATTTAGACATGGATCATAATCGATTAAAATTTTTACACAAAATAAAAATAATAATAATGAAAGGTTATGTAACTACAAAAATACAACATTTAAAAATGCAGCGTAAATAATTTCATTATATTTAATATAGCCTATACTAATTGTAAGGTTAGTAGATGGAAAGTGGTTTCATTAATTTCCTTTGTTTATTTCACTATTAAATTCTGTAATTTTTTACTTAATCTAGTAATTTATTGCTCTTCAAATGTTAATAATAGGAAAAATGAATTATATTTCCTAATATCATGGTGGTTTTCAAGATTATATCTGAAATACTGTTTCTAGAGAATATACAAAATAATTATTAGCATTTGAACACCGGATTATTTATTTTATAACTTTCATATAAGTAGGAGTATTTTTAGTAATATAAAAATTAGGATGGTACTCTGGGCAGTTTGAGCCTATAATTTTCATATAATTATATTTTATAATAATTTTCTGCAATTAAATAAAGAAAATGATTAATGCAAATAGTTGAGTTAATTTTTGACATGAGCCAAGTGTTGACATGAGCCGAACTTAATTATACATTTCTAGATGAGAATTAAAAGGTCATATATAATTGGATAAATGAATGTAAAATTTTATGAAGAGTTATATATAATATTAAAACACAAGGGTATTTCTTTAAGACCAAAATCGCCCGATCTAGGCATGCGCGAGAAAATTTTGAACCAATTAGGAACGGGAATATTCCTTCCCCTTGATGCAGTGCAATATGAACATCGATGATAGAACTCGAGCAGACGACAATGATATTTTGCATGTGTATGGCAGGCGCCTGATTAAAGCTCAGTAATAAAAACAATTCACACGATTAATTCATTGATTCATATTTTACAAGGAAGTATATTAAAAATAAAGCAATTCGCGAATACTTATCAGCTATCGCCGTATGCATTTTCATTTCACCGAAAATTTTCCTACACAGGATAATATTTTAGGAGTTTTTGTGGCACCATCTATTATCATATAAACATACCATACCATATTCCCAATATTATTATTTTTCCAGTTTCTCAAAAAAAAAAAAAAAAATAAATAAATAAAATAAAATAAAGTAATAAATTGTCGGTGTTTATTGTTCTTTAAAAGTTAACTTTTAGCAATTGAAAACTTTTTTTAGAAAATATGAAGGTAGATGTTTAAAAGCAAAGGAAGTTTTATTTTATTTTATTTTATTATTATTTTTATTTTAATATAATTTTAAATTGATCTCGTATATTTCATTTCTGTACTGTATTACAGAATTTTTTTTTTTTTTTTTTTTTTAAGAATAACCTTAAAAATATTGATATTTTATACGAGTAAAAATATGCATAAAATAATTTATTATTAAAAATTTAATGAGCAAATTAACTTGCTAAAGTATTAAATGCATTCTTACTTATTCGTGCCCTGAGTAGTATATTTTATTTCTAAGTGAAAATAAATTGTAATTATAGAATGTAAAGAAAACACAAAACGCTATTAAAATTTATTTTAAATTAAATTATTTTGCCTTATAAATTTATGAGATTTTATTAAGTATTTTTATTATATATTTTATTTTTATTAAGTATTTTTATTATTTTTATAAATTTATTAAGTATTTTTATTATTTTTATAAATTTATTAAGTATTTTTATTATATATATATATATATATATATATATATATATATATATGAGAATATTTTTCTTATTATTGACAGATTATAGATGGCGCCACTGTCATATTGTAACTGAAATGGAATATTATAGATTCAAGCAAATTAAAATAATATGTATGACAAACATTAAATATTGATGTGAGCTTTCTTTCTCCATTCTTACCATAATTTATAAATTCTATCTCTCCTTTAATTATTCCAAACATTCTTTTGGTAATATTTAGAGTAAAATTATAAGAAATCTTCGATTTTAATTTTATTATATAGATTACGCTTAAATTTTGTATATTGATATTTCATGATATTTATTCCCCCTTCCCCTCCAACCAAAAAATAATTGATTACAGCAGTGGTCTTTAAACTGGTTAAGAGCAATGCGGGTTATTAAAACAGGAATGTTTAAAATTATGTATGCCGTGAAAAGATTTAAGATGCACATAATCAGTCAAATTTTGATGGGTATTAACTAGTATATGTAAAAAAAATATTATTGCATAAATGCATAAATATTTTTTTTTTTTTTTGAAATATTTATATGTGTGTGGGTGTTTGTTACCAATGTTTGCACAATGCAGGAAGACGGATGATGAAACTATAAATAATGAAACTATATATAAAAAAAAAAAAAAAAGAGTTTAATTGAACACGTGTTATTTGTTAATCATGTTTAAAACACTTTAAAAACACAGAAAATTAAATTTCATTTAAAAGATGTTAAAAATTTTATCCGAAGCTTTTGCTTTTAAATAGTAAAGCCTCATCAGGAATTTTTTACTCTTTTCTAATGAGAAGTTTTTATTTTTTTTTTTTTTTCTTTCACAGTCAACAGTTAAGTCTTTTGATAATGTGAATAGCAGCAAAGTCAGTTTCAAGTCCGGTGAAGGTTGGATCAAGGAGCTAAGAAAAATAAGAGAAGCTGGAATTATTGAAAAATTACACGAGGCTATTGCAGGAGAAAAACCATAATGAACTGGCAATAATAAACTATTAACTATTTTATAATATTGTGCCAAATTTTTGGCAAAATTGAAGCATCTTTAGAATTTATTGTATTTTTGCATTTAATTATACTAATAGCTTCGGAAATGTAAAGTTCTTGAAAAGTAGGTGGTGCTGTAATAATTTTGGCTTTATCCCATATAGGGTTAGCGTTTGGGTTGGTATAAATTAAGTCGACTATTTCCTTCTTTGATATTACGTATATGTTCTTGTATTCTTTTGTTTAAAGTCCTCTTAGTTTGTCCAATATAATAGAAAATTTCATAATTATTCGTATGAACCAATAAATAAATAAATAAATATAAACAGCAATAGTTTTAATACAGATATGCAAAATAATAATAATAATAATAATAATAAATAAATAAATAAATAATACACACTTTAATATTATCCCAAAATTTCCATATAACAAATTAAAGATCCGATGTAAAAATAGAGAGAGAGAGAATGAGTAATTACACATCGACAATAAATAAGAGATTCATAAGAAAATAATAAGATAATAATAAGATCCATAGAATACTTTAAAAAAATGAAACAATTAAATCATACAAGGATTCAAAAAAGTTGAAAATCGCTCAAAAAATTAAAGCGATTAATTATATGGTTCCCCATTTCTTCAGTCAGCAACAAAATGCAGGATTTCATACTCAATAGCAGCTATTTTAAGATAAATTCTAAATAAGGTGAGACTAATCTTCCATGGAAAAACAAATAAATTTTAAATGTAAAATTCACAATTAAAATAATAATCGAAATTAGAAAATTATCAAAGAGAAAGAGAGGGAGCAGTGCGAAAAAAACACAAACACCTTATGTGTTTACATTCAATTTATTGGAAGAGGCGAGTTGTATTCAGAAGTTTACAAAGATGAGTTGAACACTGTAAAGCAAATACAATAATTTAGCTTACTTTAATATGTATATAATCCTAATTACAAAAATTTATAAATTTATCCTAAAAAATATTGATTAATTAAAATAAATCAATATTTTTATATAATTATAATACTCAGAAGAGTGTGAAAAAAAAAATAATAATTAAAAGGACTGATTGTGGTATAATTTCATACTTAGTTAAAGTAGTAAAATTAATGTTCATTAACAGTTTTACTAGTTAAATTAAATGAAAGTGGATAAATGAATATAAGATTTTATCAAGATTTATATATGCATAGTGTAAATAATCAGTTTTTTTTTTTTTCCCTGTAAAATATTGTTGTAAATTTCACAGATGGAAATATTATAACTGTATCATTTAAATTTTCTGCAGCATTTTAAAATCCATTTACGTGATGAATTTATTTTATCATTAATATTAATGAAAGTAATTACGAATTAGAAGATTTATTAAAAAAATAATAATAATAATTAACAAATTTATACTGCGATTTAAATATTCTTGTTCAAGTTAAATTATCAGCTTGTGCAAATATTTGAACAAAAAAAGAAAAGAAAAGAAAATCCATTTACTTAATAAATAATTCACAGGTAACGATTTAATGCTTCTAGGCATATTTCGATTTTTTAGAACTTCTATTTATTCTAAAAGATTTATTTGTCGAATATTGATTTGTGTATATGAAGTTAAAAATAAAGCTGATGTAAAAATTTAGATTTAACAAATTAAATTTAAGTAGAAAAATATATGTATGTATCAAAGTGATGTATTTATAATTCCAATACTGTTAAACATTTAATATTTACAGTCGGCAGCAAAAGTATCCGAGTACTAGCATAAATTCCTATATAAAAAAAGTACACCTAATACTGTTTTGTTAAATAAATCTTTGTCCAATCATGTTTTTGACTAATTAAGAATATATATATTTATAAAGATATCAATTTTAATATCATGCAAATTTTGATTTCTCTTTTACACATACAGGCTGATTAAACAATTGCTAGATGAAAATTAATTAAAAATCAAGCTATCATTTTTAGAGAATAATATATATACAGTAACCGCCACTTAATAAACTCACTGGTTAATAAAATCAGCCGCTTAATCAGATCAAACTATCCGGAACGGAATCAAATCAATACAATCTTTCATTTATTTTTAAAGAAAAGCATACTAATTTAATTTTAAGTTTAATATATACCTTACATAAGCTTTTCATCCTTTTTGGCTGATTAATTTCAGTCGCAATCGCGACCATCCTCAGAGCCATGACAATCGTTTACGTCCTTCTGTTTATAGTTCGGCGGTTTGCTGTGGCTGTTATTTCGCTTCACTTCATATTCCTCCAAGATGTGTTGCCATGCAGTAGGGATGATGGAATGTTCTCTATTGTTTACAGTGTTGGGGTTAGTAATAATTTCAAGTGCCTCCCGTTTTAGAGCATAATTATGGTTATTGTAAGGTGCTATTTTTTGGATGTTAATGGAGTTAATGTTTATGGGGTTATTATTGTGGGTAGTGGAGAAAGCGGTAGAGGTTTTTTCTAATTTAAGGTCTGCACGGTGTTCTTTTTCTCTATCGGTGATTTTTCGCTTGGTCATCCCAATGTAGCAGGCGTTTTTACCGTTGACGTACTGATCAACGTTCGCCAGGTATAAAAATCAGCAGCTTAATAAAATCACTTTGTCTCAGAACGAATGTGATTTTAATAAGCGGCGGGTACTGTATATATATATATATATATATATATATATATATATATATATATATATATATATATATATATATATATATATATATATATATACATATATATATATATATATATATATATATATATACAGAATTTAGAATTGGAATTTTTTGATTGGTCATAATTCTAAAAATTTAGCAATTCGCTTTTCACTGCAACACTATAACTATTAATGCCTCAATCACCCTGCATTTTGTTGTACCTAACCAAATATAGACGAATGCAGTTTCATTTTTATATGCAAATAATAATAATAATAATAATAATAATAATAATAATAATAAGGAATCTATATCCTGTGTTTTGTCGTTCTAATTTTAATATGATAGTTTTATAAACTATTAACTTATACACTGATGGAAAAAAAAATCCCAACACCAGGAAGGAGCTGTGCTAGATAAACGAAATTTGGTAGGCGTGTTTATACATCTGAAAGATGACGTCGATTCAAATTTCGAGCTACGCGCATAAGTGTAGCGCTAGTAGCGACACTATGAACATGCAAATGAGGTTTGCTTTAAATAAGCGCTGTAAGGTTCGTTATCGTTATTTACAGTTGAGATTTGACGTAGTGGGTTAATGTTAGTCAAGGATGCCTCTAAGAAGACGAAGAAGCCATTATCAACAGCTCTCTGAGTTTGAACGAGGTCGTGTAGTAGGGCTACGAGAAGGTGGGTTTTCTTTCCGCGATATTGCAGAAAGACTTGGCAGGAATGTATCCACTGTGCATGAGTGTTGGCAGCAGTGGTCAAGGAAAGGTACTGCCTCAAGAAGACAGGGTTCCGGGAGGCCACCTGGCACTACTGAGAGGGAAGACCGCCGTGTTCGGCGTATGGCTGTGGCTAATCGTACTGCGTCTGCAGCTGAAATTCGATCTGCAGTTGGCACCACAGTGACACAACGAACTGTTACAAATCGGTTACTTCAAGGACAGCTCCGAGCCAGACGCCCTGTAGCGTGCATTCCACTGACTCCAAACCACTGCCGTTTGCGACGTGAGTGGTGTCAAGCTAGAGCTCATTGGAGGACGGAGTGGAGATCTGTTGTGTTTTCTGATGAAAGCCGGTTCTGCCTTGGTCGCAGTGATAGCCGTGTGTTGGTTAGAAGGAGGCCAGGTGAACGCCTGCTAGCGACCTGTCTGCGGCCTAGACACACAGGGCCTCCTCCTGGAGCTATGGTTTGGGGAGCAATTTCGTATGACAGCAGGAGCACTCTCGTGGTTATCCCACGCACCCTGACTGCAAATTTGTACGTCAGTCTAGTGATACAACCTGTTGTGCTGCCATTCATGAACAGCATTCAAGGGGGTGTTTTCCAACAGGATAACGCTCGCCCTCATACCGCTGTTGTAACCCAACATGCTCTACAGAGTGTCGACATGTTGCCTTGGCCTGCTAGATCACCAGATCTTTGTCCAATCGAGCACGTATGGGACATCATTGGACGACAACTCCAGCGTCATCCACAACCAGCATTAACCGTCCCTGCATTGACCGCCCAAGTGCAACAGGCATGGAACTCCAGCCCACAAACTGATATCCGACACCTGTACGACACAATGCATGCACGTTTGCATGCTTGCATTCAAAATTCTGGCGGTTACACCGGTTACTAATGTACCAACATTTCACATTTGAAATGGCTCTTCTCGCCAATGGCTCTACCTGTGATCTTGAAACTTTAATCAATTAAATATGTTACCTAGACAAATGTATTGCTGAAATTTCATTACTGTACAATAATTTTTTCTTGGTGTTGGGATTTTTTTTTTCTATCAGTGTAGTTTTCAAAGATTTATGTATTTCTGAAATAAGATATCATATATTTTAGAGGGAATTTTTAAATTTTCATTTCCTGTTTAAATTAGAGCTGAACACATAAATAGTATAAGGACATGTTAAACCTACTTGTCGTATTATTATGAAAATTTTTTTAGAATTTATTTCTATTACAAAAACTCCTATGTAAGAGAAACTGATATGTTAGTTTAATTTCTTTTCTTTTCTTTTTTTCTTATTTTTTCTTTATAGCTTCCTCTTTATTTTTTTTTCTCTTTCGAAACACAAATTATAACATCAATTATAAACACTACAAATCTAATATCAATAATATGATAATTAATATGGTTCATTATTGGTTGCTGAAAAAAAAGTAATAGAAAATAAATATTAATTAAAATGAATTAATATTATAGGTCTATTAACTGAAGTTCATTAACAGTAATAGTTATAAACATAATTATTAAATTCATTTCAAAATTTTCATTAATATTACATTGTATTAAAAGAAAATTTAGTATGTTAGTGTATTGAGTCGTATACTAAAACAGGAAAATTTAAAAATATTAAATGCTGAACAAAGTTACTATCGATAAATGTGTGATTTTGAATTAAATAGTATTGTATAAGTTAAATTGAATCGCCGATTTTCGTAGAAATTATAAATAATTTATTTACTTAGTTGATAAGATAAAATTAAAGTAATGTTAACCATTTTCTACGTATTTCTAAGGAAAAACAACAGCGAAAGAACGTATTTGAGAAAAATGATAATATCCAGCGAAAGAGGGACATATGTTTCATTTGATAAAGAAATTAGGATAGGAGGGCATGATTCGGTGAAAAAGTTCCTTGTTCTTCGAAAACATCTCAATGAAGAATAATTGCTGCATTATAACTATGAATGGGGGTTGAATTAATCAGTCAATGCATATGAATTTAATTAAGTTTATGTTCCATGGGATTATTCTAGTTTATTTAAGTAAGACCTCTTTTCATTTCAGATTACACTTAAAATCTGAATTTGAAGGTTTCTACTTTTGTGTTTTTTTATTGGTATGTTAAAGTTTATCAATATATTTCAAACGTTTTTGCTTTAATTAATAGAATAATTTACAAGTTAATAAAAAAAATATATCATGTTTGAATGCTAAAATTTTTAACATATAAACATTACAATATTTAAAAAATAAAACATAACTTATCCATCAATCCACTAATTATTGCACACACAAAATTCAGAATACATTGATAAATTATAATAACATAAATTCGAGTGAATAATTTGAAATCTCAGTCGCGTGGCGCATCTCGAAAATTTTCAAAAACATTAAAATTATTTATTGTTATTATTATTTTTTTTATTTAAACAGTTTTCGAGAAATTTTAATGTATTTCATATTGGTGAATTTTAATGAATATATATGCGAAATTTCATAACCCTAAGACAGAAATTTCGAAGACTGATTTTCAACTATTTTTAATGTTCACCATTCCTTTAAAAAAAAAAAAAAAATTCTTCAAGAAAAGTTTTTTAATTTAAAGCTAGTGAAAAAATTAAATTAATAATAATTTTTTTAATGAAGATATTAATATATATTATATATATATGACATAATTTAATTAACAATTCCTTATGTAAAAAAAAAAAAAAAAAAAAAAAGAAAAAGAAAAAAAAAATGTTCGAAGTTTTTTTTTTTTTGAATATTGCATAATATGCACGATTAAACATGTTGGGGTCAAAATAAAATTTAAAGTAATATGCATACTAAAAAAATAATAATAAATAAAATAATATAAAATGTTGCAGTGGGGATTAGAGTGTAAATAAATTATACTGGTGTCCAATTAAATAAAATAAATGTATATACAGTATTGTAAGTAAAAAAATATGATAATTATAATTTTGTATATTCGTAAAATAATGTAAAAAATATATATATAAATTTCGATAAATATATATATATATTACTCATAATTTATTATCTTGACTATCATATCGTAGCTGCGGTGTCTTATAACTTTTGAATATGTTTTTATAGTTATCTTAGCGTTATTTAATTGCATAAATTGAACTTTAAATAAACTAAATTTATTTTATAAAGAAATAGCGGAATGCCAAAAGTGGAATACTTAGCATCTATGTCTTATTGACAATAAACAAAATGTCTTTACTTTACACGCATTTTGTGCATTGCAATGAATAACCAACCGTGAAAATTGATGGAATTTTATCTTTATTCTAAATAAAATTTAAATTGCTGTTATTTTTGCATGTATTTATAATTTAATTTTTGAGCATAATACCCAATATATGGTCACGTGGTGTATAAATCATGAAATTGTATGAAATTTCATGGGTATTTTTGTAACTATGAGATAAATTTCCGTTACATATATTTCATCAGGTAGCTCAACAGCCACTTATATACTATATTTAGCTCTATATACGTATAGCTATGATTCAGTCTCTATGTGAAAGTTTGAAAAAAAAAAACTTTAAATATTTAATAAATACTTTGAAAGATTATTCCAGTTTTGGTTAAATGAATTAAGAAAGAAATGTATATTCTTTTTATAACTCATATTAATTTAGTGGTTTCTCGTATTCTACCATGTAAAATTGTGTTAAATTTCAATATCACATATGTAAAGCTCAGAACAGCCTTTAAAATATACTATATTTTCTAAATTTATTTTGTCATGTTTAAAATATGCCAATCCACTTAATAAGATCATTTTGTCATTATATTAAATGCTTATATTTTTTAAGTTGAAATAAAACGTGTTTTGGATCAGTGCATACTTTTTTGCTGCCCCAAGACAAAAGAGTTTGTAAGATGGTCCATCTAGTAGCCAATGGTTCATCTTGTAAACTGTAAGATGGACCATCGGCTAGTAGGTGAACCGTCTTACAGCTCTTTCCTTCAGTTATTACGTGCTGAGTTCAATTTCTGTTTCAGGTATATATGTCCGTAGAGTTTCCGATTCCACTTTAAGCTGTAGTTTCAAAAATGACAATTTTTAAACTGAAAAAAAAAATATATATATATATATATATGTACATATATAAACATTATTACAAATCTCTTCTAAATAGCTCAATATCTAATGATTGTACATTTTCATTAACTCAAAATAATGTTATCATTAACAATAGAAAAACTCATAGTTATTATAAATTATTAAAGCTTCCTTTTAATAACTTCAACTATCCTTATATTGTACTAATGCCTAAGTTTCATGAATCTCCAATTAAATTTAGAACGGTTACTATTTGATGTATTACCAACAACAATAATGCTAATAAACTACTTGTTGATATTCAGAAACAGGTTTATAACATCACTTGTAAAAATCAGAACTTTCGATGCCTTAAAAATTGTTAACAACTCATTAACCATATCAAAAACCTTGATAATGTAGATAATATTATTACCTATGATTTTCAGGATCTATTTAATGATATTATTTTATCTGACCTTTATCAAATTATCAATCATCTTTTCATTAAATACAAAAATCAGATTAAATTACCTAATAACTTTAATGTTAAAAAAATTAAAACTCTTCTTAATTTCGTCAACTATAACAACTATATCTTACACAATAACCTCATTTATTTACAAAAAGTGGACATCCCGCAAGGGGGATGCAGCTCGAGTTTATTGGCTGATGTTTATCTTTATTATTATGAGTGCAAATTTACTTTCGATTATATCTTACTATACCGATACATTGGTGATGTATTCATTTTATTCATTAATAATAAGTCATCTGATTTAATTACTTTAGCCTATCCTTCGAATTTAAAATTAACTCAGACTTTACAAAAAGATAAAATCATAAACTTTCTGGATCTTAAAATTTATTTCAACGATAATAAAATGGATATTGATATTTATGATAAAAAACAAGATTTCAACTTTAAATTAATTTTTTTTTTTTTTTTTTTTTTTTTTTTTTTAAGAAGGAATGATTGCTGCATTTAATTTTATTCAAATATTCAATGCTTGTTTTAGAAAAGTTAAAATTATGGATCAATTAAAATTAAAAAAATAAATCTTACCTAGATTACATGCAAAATATATGAATGAATTCAGTTAATAAGATTCTCAAAAATAAATAAATAAATAAATAAATAAAATAAAATAAAATAAAATAAAATAAACTCTTAAAAAATTATAACTTAAGATTAACATTAAAATTTAATTAGATTAAAATTAATTTTAAAATTAATTTTAAATGAAAGACTTACAACAATGTAACTCGTCTTCTTACAATGCCATTTTCACATACAATGATTTGCGCTTGTTCGTGTTTTCATTTTATTTTTTCTGGAAAATATTTCAAAAAGTCAGGATATTCTGTCTTTAACACATCTATTTCCATTCAAGGTAATTTTTTCTTGAAGTTTCATGTTATAATTTTTCTTGAAGCTTCAATTTATGTTTTTATTTTTCCTGGAAAATTTTTCATAAATTCAGAATAAATTCTGTCTTTATTTCATTTATTTCATTTCAAGGTAATATTTTCTTGTATGCTCGTGCTATCATTTGATATTTTGCTAAAATGCTTATCAAATACATAAAACCTACATTTCTTTACTCAATGCTATGGGGATAGCACTTGAAAAGGTCTTATAGTATTTTGAGCTTTTCAGTTAAAATTCAATCTTATTTTGCTTTGTTCCGAAATTATTTTGCTCATCTCAAATTAAAAAGGTTATTTTCATTAATAAATGTTCTATTATTTCCCCTTAAAATACTATCCTAAAGTAATACTTCTTTTCTTCAGCATCAAAATACATGGTGCTATTTATATTTCATGAGGCATTGTAGTCTAATAAATTAAAGTAAGGAATATTATTAACCTTAAAAATTAATATAATTTAAGATAACTAGTTCCTTTGTTTGGCCTGTGTATGTTTTTGGGGTAATTTATTTGACTGACTATTCTTCGTTCTCATTCTTTTCTATTATTATCAAACGTATTATATATATATATATATATATATATACACACAGAGAGAGAGAGAGAGAGAGAGAGAGAGAAAGAGAGAGATTCCAACCCTAAGCTCAATTTCCCAATGCGTAGCTAAAGTGCAAAGGTAAATCCAGTCCAGTCAACTCCAAACCAAGTTGTTTTTCTAGTTTAGAAAAATGAATTTCATTCAGTTTTTTTTTCTTATAAAAAATAGGACGAATTTTCAAATTTTAATTTGATGCAATAAATAGTACACCCTCTATTTTTACCAATTAAATGTACTATTACACTGTAGTTATATTTATTAATTTAATATACATATGTCTATTTCATCTTTTAACTTTTTTCTTTCTTTTTTAACTTTTACCATTATGAAGGTAGTGTGCTCACACATATATAACATACTGCTATTTTAAAATGAAGGTGAGCTACCTAACCGCCAAAATACTATTAAAGCATTCGCAAAATATTTGTATCTAACCAAATATGGTAGTTCATAATTGATGTAAGAACATTGGAATGAAATAATTTTTTTCGTCAATTATTCACAACATTTTTTTTTTTTTTAATAATAATTCTAATTTTCAGGGAATCTACTATATATATTTAAATTCGCACGTAATAATATTGTTAAATGAAATATTTTTTTTTTTTTTTTTTTTTTTTACTTATATATATATATATATAATTTTCCTTGGTATTTTTAAAAAATTATATTTAGTTATGGTAGCATGTATCTAAATAACATTTTTATTCTAGTTATTAAACTGATAAGTTAATGTATTTACTGAAGGAGTGTAAATGTTTCAGATTAATGTCAATAAAATTTCAATTGATTTCATATTCATATACTGAATTAATATAATTGTAACGTGCTTAAAATGACTTTTTTGTTATTATTTCCTTTAAAAAGTAAAATAAAATGTTTGAAAAAGAAGTGCTTCCTTCAATTTTATAAATATTTTTAAATACATTTTCAGTCTGTGGCAAATAAATAGAATCATTAATCAAAATGCAGATTAGTACTTCGATGTCTTGAATGTTTGTTTTTCTTTTCTTTTCTTTTTCTTTTTTTTTTTCTCTCTCTCTCTTTAAAAAAGCAGATTTATTTAAAAAAAAAAAAAAAAAAAAGAAAGAAAGAAAGAAAAAAAATAAAGAAACTTTGTCCATTTACTAAAAGAAAATTAGTTCATCAAAAAATTTCACAACTCTTTTGGAAAACAAATTATTTTTCCTTTTATATACATCAATAGCGGTCAATCTGTTGCATAAATATTTTCCATAAAAGAAAAATCAGGGCAGCACGAGAAAAAAGAAATAGTTATGAGTATATTCATTGGAAAAATTATAATGAGTTTGGTTCGTAAATGATGAAAATCTCGGAAGCTCTGTACATACAAAGTAAAAAAGAAGAAAAAAATAAAACCAAGCATCAAGAAAAAACATAATTGCTTCTGTAATCTTTTGACATGATTGATGCTTAAATTGATTGCTGCGCAAACCATATCTAACGGAATAACTTTAGCCGTTCAATATTAATATATGATGACAAAAATTGGCGAATATCTAAAAATTAGCATTCAAAGATTATTTAATTAAATCAAAAATTGTACTGGAATATAATTTCTAAGGTAAAATAAGCATTTTTTCTTCTTCTTTTTTTTTTTTTTTTTTTTTTTAGATTTTTATTATAACTTAAAACTGAATTTCAAATTTCTACATTTTTACATTATCTAGAAATGCTAAACATTTAATAGTAGCATTTGATATTAAAAAAAAAAAGTAGTTAAAAAGTATATTTTTAATATTATGAATTATGTGGTTTTAGCTTTGATTGGAAAAATGAATATTTAAATAATTGAATCTTTAAAAGGAAATGTATATATAATATTTTTTAACATATCTTTAAGAATTTAAAATTTTATTTAAGGAAAAACTCTTTTTTTTTTTCAATTATTAAAAGTTTGTGTATTACATTAATATTTATAATAAATACATATTACATGTTTTTAATATCACCAAAACAAAGAATGATTTAATTAGAAAATGAAATAACTTTTAGTAGTAATGAAAAGTTAACTACAGCTACAAAAAATTAAAAGCATATTTTAAAGATAATAGGTATAAAGCATATATATATATATATATATACATTTAATAGGAAAAGGAAGATAAATGTTGCAATTATTACACTTTGAAAAATTGAAACGACATACATGAAAAATGTAAGAAGTGTGTAATTGTATAAGGAACATTATGGTCATTTTAAAATGCATACATATTATGAAACCATTCTTATTAAAATTTCAACAGCTCTTTATTCTCTTACTCCATTGTTCTCTGAGATATCAAAATTGTACAAAAGATAAACATTTTACAGAATGAAAAGTATGGTGCGTAACAACCATACGACTTTTATTAATCTCATTTACATATATTATAAATAAATTGACCTAACATTCAAAGGCTTACCAATTTCCCTATAAGAACCAAATAATATAAATGTCATTCTAAAGACATATAGAAGAGACTTTATATTGCGAGTTAAAAAATAAAATAAAATAAAACTGTTTTTTGTGACACCATTTTCCGAGATATAAAGGCAACATACATAATCAGATCACCCATCATTTTCCTGTACAACGTGGTGGAAAAAAAAAGCTAAAAAAAAGTCTTAAATACGTTTTTCAGACCTCATTACCAAAATTATAGAACAAAAACTAAACATACTCTTAGTAGTACACCAAAATTGCAGAATTTCTCGTTTCGGTGCTGTGATTTTTAACGCATAGGTGGCGCCATCTTTTGAGCATCGACTATCATAAATAATACGATTTATCCTTTAATCTCTATAATAACCAGGGTCTGATTAAGGGGGAAGCTCGCTCATACCGGAATATTTTTACAATTATTTTTTACTTCATGTCATAGAAATTCCACGCTTTGACGAGGAAATATTTTTTATAAAAAATGAACGGTGCAAAACAATCCAATTTACTCACCGTTATTAGACACCAGAATTCTTTTAAAATAATTTTTAATGAAATTTTTCAGTTTATTATAGGATTAAAGTATTTGTTAAAAAATAACGGTGTAAGTATAAATAATGTGTTAAGAGCGAGCTTCCCCCTTAATCAGGCCCTGATAATAACTTTACATAACTTCGTGTTTTAAAAGTTAATGGAGATTTTTGTCAAAAAAAAAAATCAAGTTTGAAATTTAATTTGCAAAACATGCATGTTTCTGTACCAGTAAAATGAAAGTTTCGAATCGTCAAAATTTTTTGCTGGTATATAAAACAAAATAATGGAAAGCGTTCTTTAAAGATGCATGTAAAATATAAAAGTGAAGAAAACCGCAGTTATTTTTTGCATGAATTCATTAAAATCTTTAAATATATTTTAATCTTATACTAATCAGTAAAATATAACACTTAAGAAAAAGGTTATATATATATATATATATATATATATATATATATATATATATATATATATTATTCCACTGATAACTTCACAATAGCAGGCTTTAAAAGAAATTTAGCAAAAATCAATGAGCCACATGTCGTCGTTCTACTAATAGTAATTTAAGAAATTTAAAAAAAATTAAAAAAATAAACATAGTAACTTGGGTAAAATTCAGTTCTAAAGTTTTTTTTTTTTTTTTTTTTTTTTCAAATATCTGCTTAACACACGAATGTTTTCCAATATCCTCCATCAATTAAAAAATTTTTAACAAAACATCTATTTATTTATCTAAAGAAATAATGCTAAAATTTAATCCTAAAATATTAAATTAATCCTTTCAGACGAATAAAATAAAAACAGGTAGGTAAATACAAATATTCGTCTCATTTGAAAAAGTCTAAAAACGTGTTATCTATGATGTCTATACCACAAAAAAAAAAAAAAAAAAAAAAAAAAAAACTCACTGTCAAATCACAGTATGATAGGTAACGTAACGATCTCCCCTTCAGATGAGTTTAGTTAAATTAATATGTTGCAAAAGGTAATTTTGTTTGAGCCAGAAAAAATGTACAACTATAATAATTTACAAAAATTCTATCAACTTCAGCGAAAAGCGCTGTCACCCGAATTGCCAGTGCATTTTTGCTGTAAACTTAGTTTTTTGTACTGTGTACTAACCAACTAATACTTATTAAAAAGTTCCCTAGTTGGGATTTATGTAGCAAATTTGAAGAAAATCTTTAGAATGTTTCTATTCTTAAGATATCGACTTTCTGTACAATTTCTGATTTTCACCAAAACCACCCATACTTAACTGTGCACAAGAAACCAAATAAAACATGCGAAAGGAAATCTATGAAGGAGTTGACATAGCGAGCTTGAAGAAAATCCGTACTATTGGTTCTTAAAATCTAAAATTACGCTATATATATTCTTCACGCCCTACAATTTTTCTACTGCAACCAACTAATACACATAAAATGACATCTTAAAGAGTGCTTACCTAGCAAATTTGAAGAAAATCGTTTGAGCCGTTTTCAGGTACGGAATTAAAATAGGATTCTACTTCCGGCTCTTCATATCCTCTTTTCATTTTCCTAATTTCCACGAAAATTTGGCAAATTCATTTGTACACCGGACATGTCTTACATATATATATATATATATATATATATATATATATATATATATATATATATTTTCAAGATATGATATTCAGATTATTCCGCAAACACTTAAACTAGAACATACACACACACTGATCAACTACCAAGAACAAAACTTTTTGGTCTCAGCAGATCTTAAAGCGTGTATATAAGGTGAAAACTCGACATCGAAAATGTTAACTGAATTCAATATTTCCAAACAATATGAAACATATTTAAATTGTATAGCTTTAAATTTGCGCTATGTATATGCATCTATTTTTGAAACTACATTTCTCTTTACATAATCTATCTGTAAATGCAAATATATCAAAATGAAGAAAAATATATAGACACAAGACAAATGTTTATGAACAAATAAAATAAAGTAATATTATTTAAATTTTGAGAAAGAAATATAATTAATAATAAATCATTTCCGTATTGTATCATAATCATAGTTTTAAAATTTTATTTTTTAACAATAAAATTACATGACTGCGACCGCACCGGTGAATTTATGTATAAAATTTTACCTAAATTAGATATAAATTCAAGTTTCATGGACGTCAAAGGAATGGTTTAATTCCAATTACTGCCTGGCATATTATTCCTAAATTTACTCTATTAAATTCAAAACTCATCATCCAACTGACTTCCCTGTCGATATTTACCTGAAATTGTGTTTTCAAGACACAGACTGCACGTGCGCGCTAATAATAACAGTATTACATTCCTTAAGTTGAAAGATCTTGTTGCCTTATCTCCCAACTAAAACTGTGCATCCATTGGGCACATCGACAAGTTTATGGCATATCCAGAGATATCCAAACTGAAACCAAAATGTCCATTTTCGCAAGAACAATTTTTTTTAACCTTTATACATTATTTCTATCTAATGTTTAGTTTTTTTCAATGCAAAATACATCTTCTTTGACATTCTGATGAAAATCTTGTCTCTTTTCTAGAAAATAGAGAAGATAAGTTAGAATACAGTTCAGTCACATTAATCTGACTATTTAAAACAGGAATAAACTACTACGTCAGAAACGCCAAAGAAAAATTATTGAGGTGCATACAGCTGTTTCGGTAGCCTAAAGCGTACCGTCATCAGTGCAAAGAGAATTCTGAAACTTGAGAAGTGCTCGTATATATAGGAGAGGGACCGGATTTAGTTCAACCAATAGGATTACGGAAGAGGTGGGGAGTGTGGCCAATAGGAATTAAGGAATGTGTAGCTGTGTAAACAGTAGAAAAATTAAGGAAATGTGGACTGAATGTAAAATTTCCAACAATCAGACAAATAGGGAACAGCGAAATCACAATTTACAAGGTTTTTAAAATTTTTATAAATATGAAAAGCTTCAAAGAAATCGAGTTCATGAATGGATTTAGGTTTGCAAATTATTTTAGCTGAATTAAATTTAAAATTATGATTTTCCTCCCAGCAATGTTTAGAAATAGCCGATTTATTGGTTTCTTGTTTGCGGACGTAATTCATATGTTCTTTTAGACGAAATTTAAGACTGCGTTTAGTTTGGCCAATATATGATAAACCACACTGACAGGAAATACTATAAATGCCCCAAGAATTATGCATATCAATAGGATCTTTTAACTGAGAAAAGGTGAGTTTATTGGAAGGCGAAAATATTATTTTAAAATCATATTGTTTGAGAATTTTAGCTATGGTTTGACTGGTTTTAGAAAAATAGGGTAAAACAATACTGATATTAGATGTGACTGATTTAGTAGACGAAATACGAGGGAGTTGTAATTTTTGGATAGCTTTGTCTATAATGGAAGGGTCATAACCTCTGTCAATTGCGATGGCTTTCAGGTATTTAATTTCAGATTTCAATAAAATAGGATTTGAACAAATATTAAGGGCACGGTTTACAAAAGTATAGAAAGCAGCCATTTTTTGGTTAGGTGGGTGACATGAACGTGCATGGGGAGGAAGGGAGACTGCAAAATTTTTACGATAGACAGTGGTTGAAAATCCATTTACAGTGCGAGAGACGAGGGTATCAAGAAATGGAAGGGAGCCATTATTTTCTATTTCATATGTAAACTGGATATTACTGTCAATTGAATTTAAGGTTTCTAAGACATGGTCAATATTGTGATGAGATATGTCGATAAGCGTGAAGGTGTCGTCAACGTAACGGGTCCAAAAAGGAAACGCCAATATTCCAACGCCAAGTCTCCTGCTATTAATCTGACTATTTGTCAAAATTCAAAATAATCACATTGAGCAGTGTGAACCGCTTTGAGACGTCCTGGAAGGTACTTAAAGGTACTCACATTGATATGAAATCATATCGACTACAGTGTCCTTGTCAGCTGTGCGCCTGAGCATCCATGGCATAAACAACTTCATCGAGATGTTTCACAGATTTTCGATTGCATTTAAGTCCAAGTTGTTTGTTAGCCAGGGGGTTACGGTAAACACATCCTGGGGCTCTTCGAATAATGTATGTTTACTGGAAACTGTATGGCATATTCGCGCTGTCTATCTGGTAGATGACATCGTGCTAAGGAAATATAACTGCATATAGACATTGATTCGGTCCACAAGAGCAGATGCGTACATCTATTGATCAACCGTGCTTTTAATACTGATAAATGGACCCAGGAACTGTTCCGGAAAGATTACTCAGACCATAATGCTTCCTCCTCCAGATCTGACTTTTCTAGTATTACGTCCAGCGTGTTAGTTTTCAGACTTTTCACGTCGTGTTCCTCAATGTCCATTTTTTTCGATCGAGTATTAAACATGTCACTCAGTGGACATGCCTCAGTGCCTTCAGCACCAATGAACAGCAGTCATCTTCGAAACAATAACCAGGCGTTTGAAGCAGAGGCCCATACGTAGTAACGTTTGCTAAACTGTCTTTCAAGGGACTCTCTTACTAGCCCCTATTTTCATGATGTTGGTCATTTGGTCGAAGGCCTCGCCTCTATTCGCCTAAACGCATCTTCGTAGCTAACGTTTCACTGTGTCATAAATGACTCGTGATATAAAGTATTTTACATGTCACTGATTTTGTATAGATATTTTTTGCCATACACGATATACTTTTACAACGAAAGCATGTAAATTGTTTACAAAGTTAGTCATTTCAGAAATGCTTTCAACCTTGACCCGAAAGTCAGTTATGATTCCCATTTGGATGTTAAACAAATCACTCCATTTCGGCTTTGCGTCAGCGATTGCAACTTTTTTGCTTTCCTTCGATAACTTTTATATGTTCTCCATTGTTCTCTACTGTATCTTTCGTCTGTAATTGCTTATTTAAAGTTGACCCCAAAAGTAGTCGCATTACTATACTACTAATTGGACTGTGTATAAACAAGGGACCGTTTTTAACAAATCTTTAAATTAAAAAATAATTTTGCTACCTGTAGCAGATATCCTCAACCATATTCGGCCATAGTTATTTTAAATAAGCCGAGGAATTAAAATTATTTTCCTGGTAAGACACAACATTTTTTTAACAGTGTATTAGATTTTTTTTATTTAAATTCTCAATGAAAGAAACTTTTTTCAAACCATAAAATAAAATTAAAAGTTTAAAATTTTTGTGGTAAGTTATTTATTTTTAATTTAATACATCAATCATGTTTAGATATTAAAACATAAAAGAAATATTTGTATAAAAGGAACAGTACGTAAAATTACATAAGAATAACACAACAGGTTTATAATTTATAATCAAATACTTTTGTGAAATATTTATTAATTTTATCTTCGACCATTGTAGACAAAATATAAAAAAAACAAATAATGTTTTCCTATAACAATTTCATTCAGTTTTTAAATTCAAATTTCTAGGCATTTATCAAAAAAAATAAATAAATTGAGATATACATTTATTATCAATTATACTTAATTTATCTTTTAGAGAAAACTTAAAAATATAAAATTAAAAGAAATACTTTGTTACTTTTATTCAATCCGAAATCTCTAAACACATATATTTCCAATCAGTACTACTAAATTATATTTTCTCCGACAAAATATATCACATCACAAAGTCTCATAAAAGCATTTTCAGATATGAAAATTCCCAATTTTTTTATATCCTCTGAGTAATCTTGGAATTTAGCCTGCATTCAATATCAAATTTCGTGGGGTTTCCAACCCCATTAAAAATTTGAAAACACTTTGGAGCACTAAAATATTTTTCTCGTTGAGAAAACATTTACCATATCTGGAATTTCTATAGCCTCCGATCATTAAGAAGTAATAAAACCCTCTGCTTCCAAATCTAGAAACGCCATTAAAATACCGTAAAATGGAGCGCTATGTGTATTCCTGTCCTATCCAAAGATAGAATATACACAAAAAGAAATACTCAAGAACTAGAACGTCATAACGAGAAAGGGTTTTTTCATTTTTCCTTTTCTCCTGCTTTTTTTCCCCTACCAAGCCAAAAAGAAGGGAACGATGTTATTATTACTGATGAGGCTCTGCGTGGAGCAGTTCTTTAGGCCATCAAAAATCAATCAATCAGTGTCCTCAGTCCAGAGGACAAAAGGCTAATCAGCTGGAGTACTGCTGATTTCTCGGATCACTCCACGCTCACGGCATCATTAATTACCAGGAGTTTCATTAATAAAAAGAAATTCTAAATAAATTGGGTATACTGCATGTAAGTACCACTTAATAAGGCATATATTGAAATGGCTTTGATAAATGCATATGCAGAGTGAAAGAAGTAAACTCGGTAGTTTATATGTATAGCTTTAAAAAGTATCAATAGGAAAGTAAATATAGTAATGACTTATTTTAAATTTCTTTATATGAGGTAATTTTATAAATGAAATTCCAAACAATTTTGAAAAGAACTTGAACTTTTTTTATTTGTTTGTTTGATTTTTATTTTTGGTAATTTCATAAAAGGAATTTATATAAGAGCATGGGATTATTTTTAATAAAACTTCTCTTTCTCGTAAAAAGATTGCTGATGCTGTTTCATTATTATCACAAAATGTAGATATTGATACATTTGTTAAATTCAAGCATCATTTTTATGATGTATATAAGACATTTTTAAAAATATCTGGAAATGTTACAACATGAATGATCTATTGAAAAAGGGAAAGAATATTTTATAATGATTTAATTTAAACAATACATGTTTGCTAATTACAGAAAAATCTTGTTATTTTCAGATTTTTACATTTATTTGTACAACTTGGAAAAAAGGATATTTTATAAACTGAACTTGAAGATTATTTTTAAAGTTGTAGACTTTTATTTCTAATGATAAAATTTTTCAAATTACAAGTGAAGGTAATGTGTGTTTTTTAACCTGAATGAAATACAACTTTAAAGTATTTTGCATTTGAAGAAAAAGATGGGATTATATTACGAGAAAATAAAACTCCATTGAAACTGTTAATTACCTTTATAAAGGATAGACTTTCAGGGCAACACATCCTCATATTTGTTATCTTTTACGAAATGTAACTCCTTCATGTCTTTATATCTCACGTGTTTTAATCTTAAAGAAAGAATATTATTATAATTACATATCTAAAGGTGTACTTACAAAATAATTTTTTCGAACTGTTTCATTTTGATATTCTAAACATTTTTTTTTTCTTCAATTTTTACATTCTTAAAAATTAAGTTTTAAAAAATGAGTAAATGGACATACTCATTTCGAAATGAGATATTTTGTTTAAAAAAGGAAAACTTGCTTGTCTCATGTATGAAATATTACATGCATTCAAATTAATATCCGTTTACTTCGTAATTTCTTATAATTTACTTCATAATTTCTTATATAGGCTCAACTAAAATAAGTTCTTTATTAGAATTTCTACACTGTAAAAAATATGTCCTATTTGCTGCCAGAAATTCGCTGTAATTTGAGAAAATACGCGTAATTTACGAAAAAATTACGTTGTCAGAACGTTTAAAAAAGGAAAACTTGCTTGTCTCATGTATGAAATATTACATGCATTCAAATTAATATCCGTTTACTTCATAATTTTTTTATAATTTACTTCATAATTTCTTACATATGCTCAACTAAAAGAAGTTCTTTATTAGAATTTCTACACTGTAAAAAATATCTCCTATTTGCTGCCAGAAATTCGCTGTAATTTGAGAAAATACGCGTAATTTACGAAAAAATTACGTTGTCAGAACGTTTAAAAAAGGAAAACTTGCTTGTCTCATGTATGAAATATTACATGCATTCAAATTAATATCCGTTTACTTCATAATTTCTTACATATGCTCAACTAAAAGAAGTTCTTTATTAGAATTTCTACACTGTAAAAAATATGTCCTATTTGCTGCCAGAAATTCGCTGTAATTTGAGAAAATACGCGTAATTTACGAAAAAATTACGTTGTCAGAACGTTTAAAAAAGGAAAACTTGCTTGTCTCATGTATGAAATATTACATGCATTCAAATTAATATCCGTTTACTTCATAATTTCTTATAATTTACTTCATAATTTCTTACATATGCTCAACTAAAAGAAGTTCTTTATTAGAATTTCTACACTGTAAACAATATGTCCTATTTGCTGCCAGAAATTCGCTGTAATTTGAGAAAATGCGCGTAATTTACGAAAAAATTACGTTGTCTTACGATGTATTTTCTCCTATTACAGATAATTTCTGGCAGAAAATAGGACATATTTTTTTACAGTGTACAAATACAGAGTTCAAATACAAAATTCACTCCCGCAGCTATCCGGAACTATCTTTCACGGTGGTTTCATACTCTGGTTTGCGGAAGAATACTTCAATCAGAATTCTTGTTTTGAACAGTGTGATTCACGTTGGTCGATGACACATTTTGAGCATGTTAATATAACAAATAATAAGTACATGGGATGTTTAAATTTGAGTACTTATGTTTCGGAGCAATTTTAAGTATGTGATATACTTAAATTTGAAGAATTTTTTCTCATTTTTAATTTATTTTGCTAGTTCTTTTTCTTTCTTTCATTTCTTTCTTTCTTTCTCTCTTTTTTTTTTTTTTTTTTCTTTTTCAGTGTATGAACTTTTTCTTTTTCTTCGTTATCAAAATAAAATCCAATATATATTGAATTGTATCTTTGAAATATTTTTTTTTTTTTTTTAGATTTGACAAATTTATATAATATTTTCTGTATACTTATGTAAAACTGATCTAAGGATACAGACATAAGGTGAATATTCAAGAACTATATTTATAATTAGGTTTAATGAATTTACTGGATTGTATGTTAGTAAAAAATAAAAATAAAAAAAATAAATAAAAAAAAAAATGAAAATATTTTAACTTCTTAAGTGTACCTTCCAAAACAGGTGTTTAATTTTCCTTCACTGCCCTAAATGCCGTACAATAATTTGAAATCCCAACTCATAACTACAAACAATTGTGAAATTTGTTCACAACTAAATTTTAATATAACGTTTTCTATTTTTTTTTTTAATATATAATTAAGCTAAAACAGTTACTAGAAATGGGGACAAAGAAAACCTGAGGTATCTATTTCCAACCGATTTAAAAATGTCTCCATCTTGACGAGCTGAAAATAAAGAAATGATAAAATAATAAAATAAAATAAAATAAAAATAAGTAAGAAATAAGTAAGAAATAAGTTCCCCACTTAAGGGGATTAAGAATCGTGCTTAAATATTCGTGGTGATTAACAAATAATTGAATAAACCACGTGTTATGGATTAATTTTCTTTTTAAAAACAATTTGACATATAGCATTATTCTATTGTATTTAAAAAATAATAATCTTAAAGATATTAGTTTCATTATTTTAATATACCAAATTTACTCTTGATATAGATTAAACGGATGTCAAAATATGGGTAGCAATTCGAAATAGATATACAAAATGCATGCTATAATATATGTACTTTTTATAAATATAAATATATATATATATATTGAAAACCTTTTCAAACATTGAATTAGATGAAACCATGCATCACATGAAACTAAAAAAAAAAAAAAAAAAAAAAAAACCACGAATATAGATTACGAAAATCAAGCATTCCTAAATTGAAACATAGAACATCATTACCTTTTCAAGGACATAGAACGAATATTGCATGTAAATTAGGTGTTATTTCTGTCTTGCTGTATGCATATTGCTAAACATTTACAACAAACTATGCCCAACAACACCCAAAGGACAAGAAAAGTATTAAATCTGTAGGAATAATAAAAAAAAAACAAGTGAGAAATAAATTTATTTACCACTTTTTATCATAATAATTAAATAAATTCCTAATAATAACTAATAAATCTAAAGTTGAACTTACATTACTCTTGAAAAAAGCTACTGAATTTATCTTAATCACAAAACATTCATGAGATGATGATTCAAGACATTCATGATTCAAAACATTCATTCATTCATTCATTTTATATTCACAAAACATTCAAACATTCACAGTTAAATTCACAGTTAATTTTTGAAAAGTATTTATCAACTGAACTATTAATTTAATAAAATTTAGTGATTTGTTTCTATTTCTTTACTAATAATCCTTAAAGTCATAACATAAAATTAAATTTTCATTAATTAAATTTTTGATTTAAAACTGCGATTAATTCGATTTATGTAATACACACACACACACACACACACACACACACACACACATATATATATATATATTGCGACACCATTATAAATAGCAAAATACTCTCTTAATTAAAGCAATATTTTCATAATTTTTTATGAAATATACATAAAAAATAAAATAAAACAAAATAAAAAGTCTAATTTCGTATTAAATATGAGATTAAACTTGTGAATTAGATTGCTAAAATTTCAATTTATAAAGATAAAAAAATAAAATAAAATAATAAATAGATAAGTAAATTAATTAATTAATAATAAATAAAATTAATAATAAATAAAAAGATTAATATAAAAAAAAAAATATCAGAAGTATCTAATGAAATTGTAAATGACACATTTATATATACTTAATGTCTCTTGTAAAATTACTATCATAGTGAATCTATAGTAAATACATATAAATATTTCTAAAATGCATGTATTTTTATTGCTTAAAATATGAATATTGCACAGAAAATAAAATTATGTGACTGACTTCTAGAAAATAAATTGTATCTGTTGTAAAAAATAGTTCCATGCCTTTTGGTAAAGAGTTATAAAAATTCCTATTAGAATTATAGATCATTTTCCTATATTATGGAAGGGATCAAACTTCTTCAAATAAATGCGAACTTACGAGGCGGGTTTTAGCAATTTTAAGCTTGGTTTCTGACGCAATTCAAGGATATCAAGTGGGAATTTCTCGCAATAGAAACAATTCGCAATATTCATAATATTGCTTCACCACCTAGATAAGTACAGACTAGACATTCTCGAGCATTTCGTCTATCCTGGTTATTTATTTGCATTATACTTATAGCTCGTAAATCTGTATTTCTAGTTTAGGGAATCAGAAAATGACTACTTATTTGTTCTGGATGGAGACGGTATATATATTTTTTTTTCTTAGTGTAATTAACTTATTATAGCTATCTTCATTCGTTTAAATTGTTCATGTATAATTATACATATTTCTTTAAAAATTATGTAGAATCTGTCTGTAAATGTTCATACAAATTTCATTTTAATATTATAAACATTGCAAAATCGGAAGCGAGTGTGCCTTGAATGAATGAATGAATGAATGAATGAATGAATGAATGAATTTATTTATTTATATTATCTTCGCATGTCGTGATTACGTTTAGTTGTAGAATGAATTTCGATAACAAGCACTGATCAATAAAGAATGTGCAGCTAAATAATAATTATTAAATTAGTAATAAAATTCAGTGAAAATGACGAATATAATAATAACAATAAGATACTAAAAATTTTAGTTTTTATTGTTTAAGTAACTATTTGTTACTTTTACCTCAATAGTTTAGAGAAAATACATCTTTGTGTGTGTGAAAATGTGATCAGTGTATTTTATTATTATTTTTTTTTTTTTTCATAGACTGAAAGTTGGAAAAAACATTTCTTATTCATATATTTGCTCTTTATCAAGCGTTACCTTTAACATGCTTAGGTCAACTATTTCCTTTTATTAAATGAATATACTATAAACATAATGAACTACGACATATATATATTTCTTAAGCTGAAATATTTAGTTTACAACTTTTTCAAATATATACATTTATTGAGAATTGCATACATACATATATATACATACCTACATACTATATACTGCATACATATATATATATATATATATATTGAGAACTTTATTAAAAATGAAGTTTACACAACTTTATACAATTGTTTAAATTCAACTTAATATGAAGTAAAGTAAAATAATTCCATTTTAAAAATAGAGCTTCAGATGAAATATATTTTTATTCGCCTTCTTAGGTACTAAATCCTTTTCTTCTAGAAATAGAAGTAAACCGACCAATTTAAAAATAAAATAAGCCCAGTTTAAGAGATAAAATCATAAATATTTATCGAGGCATGAAAAAAGGCATTAAAGCGACTTTATGTTTTCTCCATATAATAAAGTTTTATTTTTTTAATCTTATTAAAGGAAATTTAAAAAATCTTGATTATTATTATTTTTTTTAAAATATACATATTTTAGTAATCAAAGGCTTTGTTAAATTGTCATTCATTTACGATTTTGTGTTAATACGTTATACAAAACTCTAGCAATGAAATTTAAGGAAAACTTTAAAAGAAGTAATCTCAAAATGAAAATAAAAACAACTTCTGTATTTTGAGATTTTTTTTTCTTCAAAAACAATTTTCTGAATACGGTAAACTTTGGTAAATTACTTAATTTAGATATTAGTTTTTAGATTTAAGGAATCATTTATTTCCTTCCTTTAAAGCATTCCATCCCATTTAAGAATTTATGTGAGTTTTGCTTTTGCTTTTGATTCTACAGATACTGATTTCTTCTAATTGAATGTAATAGTATGTTTTTAATTTGAAAAGGTATAGCTTCAACAAAAAGAAAAAAAATAGTTTAGGTTTGTTTTGTAAAATTTTATCATAATTAAATTTTCACAATTATCATAAACAAAAATTACAACTTTTTTTCGTCTACTTCATAATTATCACATTTATCCTAAATTATACAAAATATGTTAAAAATAAAGCACTACAATATTGTCGTTTTAAAGTAATAAGTACGAAATTTTGAATAAACACCTTAAAATGAAATAAACTCGCAACAATAGTTTCGGGTCGAAAGCAAACACGACCAGCGAATAAAGTAGGCACGAGTGCTGCAATCAAAGTGGCTACGCACCTAATAAATAAATAATTGTTTCGGGTCGAAAGAAAACACGACCCTTCGTCGGGCGAATAAAGTAGGCACGAGTGTTACAATCAAAGTGGGAACGCACAAAACCGACTTACGCAAATAGCAAAAATATACAAAGTTGAATGCAAATATAAATACTGGTGTGACCAGAATTATCAAATAAAAGAAGAAAATAAATAAATAAATAAGATTTAAAATATAACAAAATCTTAAAATCTTAAAAGTTATGTGAGTAATTTCCAAACATCAGACAAGAACGAAGTGGACGGAATATCATTAACAACACTTTTAGAATTTTCAAATATGTAAAAAGCTTCATGATATGCAAATGAGAAGAGAAGACAGGCGATTCAATTATATTAGTTTTAGAAAAATCAAAAGGATGACCATCAGTCGAGCAGTGGGAACCAATAGAAGATTTGGAAATCTCTTCATTTCGAATATTCCGACGATGCTTATTCATTCTATATTCATTTATATTATCATTTATTCTATATTTGATTGATATAGTGTTGGCGCTTTGATTCCAGCAATCGTGCCTACTTTGTTCACCTGACGAAGGATCGTGTTTTCTTTCGACCCGAAACAACTGTTGCGAGGTTATTGCATTTTATAGTGATTATTTAAAGTTTCGTACTTATAAAATATATGTTTGTTGGAATCTGGAAAGTAAAACTTTTGAAACATAATTTAAGAATTATTTTCCGACATCTTCTAATGTAATTTTTGCCTAATAAAACATTAATAATGTAGAAATTGAATATACTTATTAAAAAATATATATATATATTAGGAAATCTGTAAAATATAAGAGCGTTTCTTTAAAAGCTGCATAAAAGAATATATCTGAGCAAGATATTGTGGAGAAATTCTTTTCATAAAATATTACTAGCTTATCCACTTTGCTGCATATTTCGCGAGCATCAAGGAATTAAATCTTTTCGTTCTTGTGTGACTTGTCCTTTTTTTTTTATATATTAGAAGACCACTCACAGAGATAAACTAAGCCTTGGCTTAAAGGATAAATGTGTAAGTGTTTATCTAAGCGTGAAAGGAGTATTAACGTCCGTAAATATTTTTGTTTTCTTCGATGCTTCATTTTGATGCAAAAGTTATGAAAAGTAAATAGCTTTTTACTTAATGAATAGTTTAAAAAAGAATATAGGTCTAATATATATTAGCATATTGGAATTTAAAAACGAATATATCACAAATATTATAAGTATATAAAGAATATTTCTTATAAATTTTTTGTATAAAATATTAATGATTTATTGATACGTAAATGGTATTGTTTGTTTAATGTTACATTGTTATTTTAATTGTTATGTTTTTGAAATATGTTAATTTATTATGTTGCACTTAGTTTAAAAAATATATATATAACAGTTTTTGTTTGTTAAGAAATTAAGTTTCTTTTGTTTATTAAGAAATACATGACCAATTGAAAAATTAAATATATTTTATGGTGAAATTAAGCAAATACTAATCACCTGAAAAATCCGTATATTGAAATAAATATCAATTTTTTTTTTTTTTTTTTTTTTTTTATCAACAATTGAGAAATAATTAGATATGCAAAAACATCCAAAATTCAAATTTATACAAAAAATTTTCATTTTTTACAGTAACGTCTCAGAAAATTGAGTTGAGTATTTAAATCGTATTCCACATATTACATCCCTAAAAATGTTTTTTTTGTTTTATTATTACTTACTTATATACAGATATATATATATATAAGAGGAGGGATTAGAAGGAAATAGAACAAAACACAAAAATAAATAAATAAATAATAAGCATTTTAGTCATTTTATCTATAACATGCTCCAGATTTGATGAAGTAAATTTGACCATTATATCTTTTTATTAAGAAATACATGATCAATTAAAAAAATTATATTTTTTTTTATGGTAAAATTAAGCAAATACTAAGTCGCCTGAAAAATCCGTATTTTGAAATCAATATAAAAGTTTTTTTTTTTTTACAACAATTGAGAAATAATTAGATATGCAAAATCATTAAAAATTCAAATTTATACAAAATATTTTCAACTTTGAATTTTTTAGTAAAACCTTCAGATTATATTTAAACTTTTCCAGAAATTCAATATTCATTATTTTTTAATTCACACAACTCATAACAGTACATATTTATTTGGATAAAAGTTGTTATTTGAGGTAATGAAAACATCGTGATATGGTTCATGAAATTATGATGCATAACTCACAGACGGTAGAAGCATCTATTACATAAACAAACGCATCGAAATTTCATATTACATTTAAGTGCAGAGTCTCAAAAGTAATTGTTAAATCCTGAAATAGCAGGTTCTAAAAGTATTAAATTTACGCACATCGATACTTTAAGTAAAATAGTGTAAGTTGTGGTAAGATGCCGCGTTAAACAAAAAATCTTGTTGCGTGGTTCTCTTATTCGATGGTGTTGAGGTGCTGTAGGGGATCGCCCGTCATTCATAGTAGAGGCAGATCAGCAACTAGATGTATGTTTATTTTTTGCGATTTTTTAGAAAATTCTTACAAGGAAACATTCAATAGGTGTCGTCTTAAAAAAAATTGAAAAAAAAAAAAAAAAAAATATATATATATATATGTGTATATGTATATATATGTGTGTGATTCTACTCTTCATAAAACACCAGAAAGTGAAAAAAAAAAATATAGGCTGAAATGAATTACATCGACCGCAAAAAAATATCAAAATTAAGCATTTTTGACGATTTTGCGCTTTTGTTTTTGCAAAAGATCAATTGTTTATATGCGTCATAAGTTCGCTAGCACCGAGAATGCCGTGTACGGATAGAACCGTGTTTTGCTTCTCCGCCAAGTACTCAAAATCAATCGCCTAACAGTGTGAAATTTTCCAAATAGACTAAATTTTGATATTTTTTTGTGGTCACTATAATTTATTTCAGGTGATAATTTTTTTCACTTTATGGGTGCTTTATGAAGAGTAGAATCACATATATTTTTAAAGATATTTTTTAAAGACAACACCTTTTGAATGTTTCCTTGTTAGACTAGTTTTTATCGATAATCCATCTTTCTTCATTCGTTTTGTGTTGAAAAATTGACTTGTCATTTGTTTAGTTAATTACGCCAACCATAGTTTAAACAGAGATAATAATAATAATAATAATAATAATAATAATAATAATAATAATGTGTTGTGTCTGACTTTCAGCCAAACCTAAAGGAAGCCGATTCCATTTTTTTGTAAATTCTTAAGCGGGATTATGTCTTGGTCAAAGTTTTAGTGTAAAAAGACAAATATGTTGTGGGGTAAATTGCCTGTAGTTTCATATTGAGAAAGATATTTGGTTGTCTTCTTTGATGCTTTAAGTTACATATGGGCATTACTTTTATTAGAATGAAAAAAAAAGGACAACAGATAATAATAATAATAATATATCATATTAAGATATTTAACGTTAAAAACTAGTTTTTTTTTTTTTTTTTTTTTTTTTTTTGTATCAATTAAAATGCGTTTTCACATTAAAATCCCATAAGTCATCTTACCCCAAGATTGGATAAGATGCCAAAATGAATGATTTAAGGAAAACGTTTATTTCAAAGTTTTTAGAATATTTTTGAAGCGAAATGTATTTTTAGCATGCACTCAAAAGTATGAATTTTCACAAGAGGTCGAAAAATAGCAAATATAAGGTGATTTATAGACATTTTAAACAAAAACTACTACGTCTTCCCTCAATCTGCCCATCATCTTCAAAATCAAACTTAAATAAATGAACAGCTATGTACTTTATCTCCGAAAATTGTACAATTATTAGTCCAAATAATACTTTAAAAAAAATTCACATTTATATGACCATGAGTTCTGATTCAACATATTTCTTTTAAAATTGTAAAATAGATTTCTTGGGTGCAATAGATTACTAAGGCACAGTAGATTACTAGAGTATAACGGATACTAATAAAATATTTAAAAATCATTACGTCTCGTAGTAAAATTATATTACCCGTACTATAAAAATATTTCTGAATCTATTGCCAAAGTTTTACGCACTGTTAATTTATCTGTTACTATAAAAATATTTCTGAATCTATTGCCAAAGTTTCACGCATTGTTAATTTATCTGTTTCCTATAAACCTCAATTTCTAATTCGTAATTTCCTTTCAAATTTTAAAACTGTTATCCCCCCTTTTTCCCGTACTGGTGTTGTTTATAATATCCCTTGTAAATCTTGTAGTTCAGTTTATATTGGTCAATACTATAAAAATATTTCTGAATCTATTGCCAAAGTTTTACGCACTGTTAATTTATCTGTTTCCTATAAACCTCAATTTCTAATTCGTAATTTCCTTTCAAATTTTAAAACTGTTATCCCCCCTTTTTCCCGTACTGGTGTTGTTTATAATATCCCTTGTAAATCTTGTAGCTCAGTTTATATTGGTCAATACTATAAAAATATTTCTGAATCTATTGCCAAAGTTTTACGCACTGTTAATTTATCTGTTTCCTATAAACCTCAATTTCTAATTCGTAATTTCCTTTCAAATTTTAAAACTGTTATCCCCCCCCCTTTTCCCGTACTGGTGTTGTTTATAATATCCCTTGTAAATCTTGTAGTTCAGTTTATATTGGTCAAACTGGCCGTTCTCTTCATACTCGAATTAAGGAACATAAAGCAAATTTCAAAAACCGTGATATACATTCAAAAATAGTACAACATGCCATAGAAACTGGCCATTTACCTGATTTTAACAATACTAAAATAATCGTATCTAATTGTTTAAATTATCACTCAAGAATTTTCCTGGAGGGCTGTTACACAAATCAACATTTTTCTCCGCTTAATGAGGCATGCGCAGTTCCTGATGAATACGTTGTACCACGGATTAATAGAAGAATTCTTTCTACTCCGTGCGTTGTACTCACATAAAGTCTGTTGTTCATCTCATCATTTGCACTTGATGTTTATACTGATGAGGAGCCTGTAATAGGCTCGAAACGTTTAAATTTATGTTTTTGTGTTTTTAATATTTTAAAATGTATATTTTTAATGTGTATTATCTGTAACGGATACTAAGTTGTAATAGAATATTAAGATAGGTTTCGAAAAGCACATGGAATGTATACAAAGTATTTCTTGGAGTACATATATTCTATAATAAGCGTTTTTCTTGTTAAATTTTGCTTTCTAAATAGTGACTGTTTCTCAGGGGATCTGAATACAACGACGTCAAATAATTCTCATTATTTATCATTTTTGAGTAAAAAAAAAATCATGATATTGCACTTATTTAAAATAATTATGCATGCGTTATAAGCGCAGTGTTTCAAAAGTTTTATAATTTATTCCAGAGCTGTGTTAGTGTCGCCCTCTTTTCATACCACTTTTTCGAAGAGTGATTTTATTCAATATGTAGCAGCGATTAAAAAGGAAAATATTGATTACCAAAATAAATAAATAAATAAAATGAAATAAATAAATAAATTTAAAAAAAAAAGTAATATGTAATGAAAGCAAAAGATGGTAACATTGTGAGTGAAGATTAAAATATCTATCTTCTTATTATACGTAATTTTATTTAAAAAATAGTTTTACCACAATACTGCACAAAATTAGTAATGTAGATTTCTTTTTTCTTTTCTTTTCCTTTTTTTTTTTTTCGTAAGGTTTTATTTCGACATTATTTTTAGTAAAGTAAATTTTTGTAAATATATATATATATATATATATATATATATATATATATATATATATATATATATATATATATTTATTTATTTATATTTATATTTATATTTATCTATTTATTTATTTATTTATTTATTTTTAGAGTGGTGGGAGAAGGCCGGATCGTGAACAACGATCTTGGAAAATTACTGCGCAAATCTAGTAACAAGAATTATTTACCATTTAAAAAAAAAATAGTTCTTTTTGACACCACATTATAAAATATTAATAATAATAATAATAACAGCGTATCCTAAACAATCTTATCAAATTTGCATCACAATCAAAATATTTTTAAAACGTGGTGAGAAACAGCCACACGACTTCCATTATCCACTATTAAATGTATTATGTACTCATTTTGGAGGTAATGTGATCAGAAGACATAAAACTGACCTAACAAAGATGACATCTAAAAATTGCCCGGTAAGAAAAACCTGATACACATGTAAAATTATATAAAACAAATTTACATAGCGAATTAAATGATTAAAAATAATTGGTAATATCGTTTTTTCAAACACTAATTTGCTAATTCCCCTGTACTAACCGGGTAATACAAGCGAAAGGACACCTAAAAAGAAATTCTTGTAGCGAGTTTAAAAAAAAAAAAAAAAAAAAAAAAAAAAATTAGAACCGTTTTTGCGATACCGACTTTCACAAAGACATGACATACTCAGTTGTTGACCAGTAAACAACAATTGCATACAAAAGGTGGTTATTGTGGCGAGTTTGGAAAAAAATAAATATGTACAGACGTTTTTAAAGGAAAGCATCTTGCGATACCTGAAACTCAGTTACTTATGCAAGACGCCTATCAATGTTCCTGAACTAGCCAACTTATTCATACGAAAGGACGTCTAATAGATAGTTTATATAGCCAATTTGAAGAAAATCGTTATAGCCGTTTTTGAGATATTGTCTTACGTTTTTCGTACACTTCCGTTTTTCGAATTTCCACCAAAAGTTGAAAAAATCGTCTGTACACCAGACCTGTCTCATATCTGAAGTTTTGTAGTTCTATCTTTATTAGTTTTGGAGATATGATAGTCAGAAGATTCCATACACACATACTGACCAATTGCCAAAAACTATATTTTTTGTACTCAGGTGACCTTAAAACATGGAAATCAGATGAAAACCCGATACTGAATTTTGAACCAAATACAATACTTCCATTACCTACGGTATTCGGGTAATGGATGTAAAAATTGTTTGATTGCCGGTAGGCATAAAATCTTAAATGAAACTATTTATTTTACTATATTGGAGTAGGTAAAATTCATATAAACAAAAGTATCTATCCACAAAGTTAAAATAAATAAATAAATAAAAAATAGATATATACGTTTGACATTTAACACTATTTCATCAAAATTTTTAGTAAGCCACTTCATTAATATTCCTTTAAAAAAACTTTTTCAAGCATCGACCGTTACTGTTAGATAAATCATAAACTTTAACAACAAAACTTATCCAAACTTCAAAACATGTTTAAATCTTTCTATAAGGACTTAAGCTGCAAGGAAAACTCTGAAAATTACTTCCGTATATATTCGGCAAGAAAGCATAAACAATGAAGAAAAAAAAAAAATCTAAACTGGAGTGCCTCCGAAAAGACTTAGCTAAAGTAGGTTCAGTGAGACTTGTTTCTCTCGGATGGATTTTCGGCAGGAATCACTTCTCTGAAAACATGGTTTTTGATAAAATACCAATTCTTTTGCGGGGTCTCGGTATTAAAACCGTTCGCTGTTTTGTACGAAAATGTCCTTTGTGTATTTGGGTACTACTATAAACCTAAAGTAAGCCCTAGCTTAAAGGATAAATGTAAAAGAGTGCGCTGAAGCATTAAGTATTATTAACGCTAGCAAATATTTTTCTCCTTTGTCATAAATGAAGGTTTAATATTTTCTGCTAGAAATTATAAAGAGTGAATTTATAAAAAATAAACAATCATTTATTTCGAAGTGAATTTTCCTGGCGAGGGTGATTGTGCTGCCATGTTTCAAAATTTCTTCCTTAACGCTTCTTTCAATTCATCAAGAAAATCCCTTTCATTAAAAGGTATTTATTTATTTATTTATCGTAGTTTTTATAATAGTATAATCTAATTCTCGCTTATAAATTCTTACCTACTTTTTCATTTTTATGTAATACATAAGTTTTAAACTCAATAAGGATATCTAAATAGATTTTTGATAGGTATTATTTTTTAATTTCAATAGAAAATATGTGAAAGCGTAAGAATAGCGTTTTTACATCTTTCTCTCCCTAAAGTATGGCATGGAGATTATTAACAATATTTAAATATATATATATATATATATAAATCATTGTAGTTCAATTCCAATTTTTTGAATGGTGGAATTTATGGTAATTTAAACAATATTTTTAAATAACATTAACACTGCTATACAGTAGATCACCGGTTATCCGCGAAATTGGGTGGCAATCACGGATAACTCGAAATATGAAGTAAAACGGGGTGCAAACATGAAAAAAATCAATTTATTTTAATATTATTTATTTAATTTTATGTAAAGAAAAAAATCACAAATAGAAGAAAAAAAAATATCTCGTGTAGTTTTGAAATTTGGCACAGTCATAGCTGAGAGTAACGTGAACAACATTACAAAAACGCCCCGCCCGTTGGGGGTGAGCCATGGGTAGGGAGGCAATTAACCGAACTTTTAAAAATTTTGCTCCATAGGCCATAATGGTAAAGAATTTTTCCTGGTGTCCCTGTAAAAAAACTGTAAATGCTAGATTCACCAACATCAATAGGGTTCGTAATATGGTGACTTACAATATACGTACCAACTTTCAGCTTATTCGAATAAAGCGTTTAGACGCTAGCATGTTCACTCACAGACATGCACACATACATACACACATACATGCACACATACATACAGACATACACACACACATACACATACATACATTATCGTAAAAATTGGGAAAACGGACTCAGGGGACTTCGAAACGTACAGAAACCTCAAAATCTCAAATTCGGATTTTTGACATGATTACAATACTTTCCTCACTATAGTGTTTGGAAAGTAATATATATTTAATCTATATAGATTAGTCCTTTTAGATTTAAGCCCACTGTACAGCCATTTTTAGCAAATTTAAGAATATTTTTTATCTCTATTACTCGGCTACCGTAGGCAATACATGTACTGTATACGGTACAAAAATTCGATATCGAGTTTAAACCTAGGGAAATCTTCTGACTTTGATATCTCCGGAAGTAATAAAGATAGAACTACGAAACTATAGAATTGAGACAGGTATGGTGTGCAGATGAAATTTTTAATTTTGGCGAAATTTGGAAAGCGAAAGTGGGACTGCAAGTCCGTTTCTCAAAAGCGGCTCTAACAATTTTCTTCAAAGTCACAATGTAAAGAATCTATTAGATGTCTTTTCGAATGAAATAGTTGGTTAATTCAGGAAAATTTATAGGTGATCTCGTAAGTGCGTTTCTTTAAAAACGGCGTTACGGAATTTTTTCAAACTCGTCATATTAACCCCTTTTTAAATAATATTTTGTATACAATTGTTATTTTTCTTCAACAACTGAGTATGCGAAGTTTTGGTAAAAGTCGTATCTCAAGACCGGCTCTAATGATTTTCTTGAAAATTGTTACACAAAACCATTTTAGATGTCCTTTCTCATGTGTTGCTTGGATATTACAGGACATTTAACAGTAATCTTGATTAGGTAGGTCAGTTTGAGATCTTTGTAATCAGTGTTTCAAAAAATAACTCTACCATTTGTTTTTCTTTTATTTTAACTCGCTATGTAATCTCTGTTTTATAGGTCTTTACACGTGTAACAAGTTTCTCTTACAGGAAATTTTTTAGATGTCTACTTTGTTAGGTAAATTTTATGTCTTCTTATCACATTATCTCCAGAAAGTGAGTATCCGCGTAATGCGCGTAATGGTGTGTAATGGAAATCGTGTGGTTGTTCCACACCAGATTTTTAATTTTTTATTGGTAAAAAATAAAATATTCTTTGACTGTAGTATTAGTTTGTGTGACTGAAAGCCTGTTAAAATATATCAGAATTAGCCTTATAATCAGCATTTAACATAAAACGTACCAAAAAGTGGCATATAAGAACGTAAAAAAAAGATGAAAAAAAGGAAAAGCATTATATATTTTAGTACAAACATACACACATATATATATATAACTATATTTCATAAAATAATAATAATAATAATAATAAAACATTGAATTAGGAATAAGAAAGAGATATGTTTCATAAAAATAGTTTCAGATATAATTGTAATCTAAGATTCATAAAAGATAAACAATTAATACTTAAATTTTGTACATTTATTTAAAAAACGTACATTTATTTAAAATGAGGAAATCGAAATACAGAAATTAAAAAATAACTTATAAATACCAGTCTTATCGTTACAAATAAGGTACCAAATGAAAGGGAAAATTTTTGTGAATCCAATGGATTAAACAGCTTATCGATCGGGCAATTAGATTTTTTAAAAATTAACTAAAGTACTACGCAGCAGCAGAAGATTGTGTGGAAACCGTTAGGAGAAATAAAGAAAAACGTGCTTCACATTAAGTCACATGTTTTTGAAGTGGGATTAAAATTTGCAGTTTTAATTTTTTTTTTTCTCTCTCACGAACACAAAAATATTATATACAGCCTGTACCCCACAAGACAAACTAGCATTTCAAATTTCATCAATTTTTTTTTTTTTTTTTTTTTTTGGTTAATAAACAAAAAAGTTACTTTTTTTTTTTTTTTTTTTTCAAATTAAATTTTATTCTAATTTCGAAAAGATTTATGTGATACGATACATTAAAAATTTGGGATTTAAAAGTTTTTTTTTTTTTTTTAATAGATTATTTTAAATACTTTTAATTAGATGCATAAAATTATACAGGATAATGACATGGCAGATAATAAATTAATATTTAGATTTAATGGCTTGAATAATGTTCATAGAATCACCATAGTTAACGTATATGTATGTATATTTTTATATAATTTAAAAAAAATATTTTTGAACATATTTTTGAATATGATAGCACAAAAAAATGTAGATGGCATACGTGAATCCTACTGAGCTCCCTACGATATATTTATTTTGATAAATTTCTCTCTACTATAGATCATACTTTATTCATCATAAGAACAATGAACTTAGGCGATCGTCTGAAATTACCACGCACAAGAGTATCTTTGCCATTGATTCGAGAAACTTCGCTTATCGTAATTTGCTTCATTATTACACTGATATTAATTTCGTATTTCATTTTAATTCAATCGCCCATACAATAATCTTCATAATCAAAATTTATGACAATTATTGCTTTGTCCTCTCATGTTGGGAAAACATATCTATTTTATATAGTTGTGTTATCTATACGTTATAAAAGGAGTATCGAAACTTCAAAAAATAGTCACTTTCTTATTCGAAAAATAATTTATAAGTTTCTAATAAGAAAAAAGTATTTTCAAAATAGTAGGCATACATTCACTTTAAATAAAGTACAATTTTACATATATACACACTGCAAATAAAATTGCTCTTAAGCATATTTCCATGTTACTTTTTTTAAATTAATTAATATATTTATTGACTTAAATTTAAAAAAAATATATGTAAGCACATACGTATATATATATATTAAATTGTACGCACATTTAATGTTTTATTTATTGGAATGTTACTTGAATAACCTATTTTATGATTTACTTTGATAAGAGAAGATGAAATATAATGTTGACATATAACATATAACGTCTCTTTGACGCAGATGGGACACCGGTGTCCCTTTTGTTTATTTATTTTTGACGCTCTTATTACAAATATTATTATTATATGATAGTTTTTTACTATAAAAGAGAGTCTAATAGTTACTATAAAAAATCTATTAGATTATCAGAGTAAATTTTTTACTAAAATAAAAATGTTAAATAAAAGTAGTTTGAAAATATTTTATCAACCAATTTCAAAAATGAATTTCTAATTAAATTTGATTATTTGATTATTTAAAAAAGATCAGTAATGAATTATTGCTACTCCTATATCTGAGTAATTGTAAATAAGTGCAATTTGTAATAATATTTATTCATGGGACGTCCGCGTGCCATGATGAATTTACCTTTAACGCAGAAAGGGACACCGGTGCCCCACTCTATATTTTAGAACCAAAATTATTTAAAATTTTAAATATAACATTTTCCACTTATTTAGATCTAAAATAACTTAAAACTATCAAAAAAGTGTAAAAATTATGTTTGATGAGAAATATGCTTCAAAGGGTTAACAAGCAGAAATTCAAAACTTGTAATTTTGGAAATGGAGAAAAAAAAAAGAAAGTCAAGAATCTTCAGTCCAATTATGCCTTACTTCAAAGACAAAATTTTACAAACTACATAAAAAAAAAAAAAAAAAAAAAAAAAAAAAAGGAATATCGTAATCAAGAAGAAAAAAAATCTGGTGTGAAACAACCACACGACTTCCATTACCCACTATTACACGTATTATACACATTTTTTGAAGATAATGTGATCAGAAGACATAAAATTGACCGAACGAAGTAGAACCCTATTTTTTTTTTTTCCGTTAAGAGGAACCTGATAGGCATGTAAAGACAGATAAAACAAAGCTTGCATAGCGGGATAAAAAGAAAAAAAAAAAAAAAAAAAAATGGTAGAGTTATTTTTTGAAATACCAATTTCCGAGATATAAAGCTTACCTATCTAAGCAGGATGACTGTTAATTTTCCTCTAATAACCACGTAATACATGAGAAAGGATATCTCAAATGGATTTAGGTGACAATTTTCAAGAAAATCGTCAGAGATGTTTTTGAGATACCAAATATACCAAAACTTGGAATATTCACTTAATGACCGAAAAAAAATAATAATTAGATACAAAAGGATATTTACAAGGGAGATAATATGACTAGTTTGAAAAAAAAAAAAATCGCACAGCCGTTTTTTAAATAACACATTTGCGAGACCTGAAATTGAGCTATTTATATAGGACGCCTACCCATTTTCTTGAACTAACCAACTATATCATTCGGAAGTAGATCTAACAGAGTGTTTATATAGCAACTTTGAAGAAAATCGTAAGAGCCGTTTCTGAGATACGAACTTACGGTCTCACTTGCGGATGTTCCACTTCCGGTTCTTCTATTTTCACCGAAATTTGGAAAATCTATCTGTACACCTGACTTGTCTCAATTCTGAAGTTTCGTAGTTCTATCTTTATTAGTTTCGGAGACATGATAGCCAGAAGGTTCCACACATACATACATACAAGTACATACATACGCACACACTGACCAATTGCCAAAAACAGTTTTTTTTTTTTTTTTTGACTGGAGAGGCTTTAAAACGTGTAAATCAGGTGAAAAGCCGATATCGAATTTTTGGACCGAATACAATACTTCCATTACCTACGGCAGTATTGTAATGGAAGTAAAAAATATTCTGAGTACTCTTCGTGTGACAATCTGGAAATTTCTGCTGAATATAGTAGATATAAATATCAGGAAAATATTTTTTAGCTACTATAAAGAGTATATACCTTGGAAGTATTTAGCTTACGTGGCAGGTTTCTCTTTTTATTATTATTATTATTATTATTATTCATGTCATATTTTTCTATGCAGTTTTGGGCTTCTTTTGTTGTATGCCAATATTCAGCAGTGCATTAAACGGAACTATTCTTTACCAGGAAGAAAAAAGCCGAAAAATGTGGAAGGTAGAAATTGAAAATAAAAGCTTTCTTCTGTATTTATGTAAAATGAAATTTTAAAATAGTTTATTATTATTTTTTTTTTCAATTTACCTGGTATACAGATTTTACATGTAATAAATGAATAATTCTAGTCGAATCAACATTCTTTAAACTATCACTTCTTTTATTATATTTTCATGCAATACTAATATAGGTTTTACTAAAAATTAGTCTTAAAATTAATAGCAAAATAAAATTATTCTTTATTTTTGATTTTTTTTTTTTTAATAGAAAGATATTTATCCATATTTTGTTAATTCCTTTAAAATATTTTTCATTTATTTTCACTTCCTTACACGTAATTAACGAGTTGGCATAGGTGGACTCTGCTCAGTTCCCCATCATATGTATGTTCTAATAAATTTCTTGTACAGGACATATTATATTCATGTTAAGAGAAATGAATTTGACCAAACGCTTGATACAGTGACAGAACGAAATCCTCGCCTAATAGGCTACCCACCATTCAGTTCGATATATTTATTTTATTCTAACCTATTAATTTATTTTATTGGGATCAATTTCGTAGTTTATTTTCATGCTACTATTTCCAATGCAACTTTTCCAAAAATGCATATTTATATGAAATATCACCCCATTTTGCTATGTTGATAAAATCTTAAATTTCGAATAACTTACTGCATTTTTCTATTAGAATATTTGTAGTCAATCATGTTCAAACAAGTACCATAAATGTTACTTTGAAATTGTCCGATATATTTATGATCCTCAAATTAGATGTTTATGCTCGATTTTGCCTTATTCTGCCATTTTAAGTAAATCGTATATTCCAAATAACTTACGAATTTTTTAAATTGGAAAATTCATACTCCATGGTATTCATTTTAGTATCCTAAACAATATTTCAAAAGCGGCCTGACATCTTTATGATGAAAATATCCCTCAAGATTGACGTTTGTGTAAAATTTGCCCTATTCTGTTATGATAAGAAATTCGTAAAATTCTAACAACTTACGAAATTTTTATATTGAAAAATTCATAGTCAACAATATTCATGCCAGTATCGTAAATAATATTTCTAAAGTAGTCTGACATCTTTATGATGAAAATATCCCTAAAAATTGACGTTTATGTGAAATTTTGTCCTATTCTGCCATGTTATGAAATTCGTAAGTATCCAATAACTTGCGAAATTTTTAAAGTAGCATGTTTATAGTAACTGATGTTCATTCCGGCATCAAAACTGATATTTTAAAACTGATCAGATATTTTTACAGCAAAACTTTTTCATTTATTGCAAGTTTAAGTGAAATTTTGCCCTATTGTTCCATATGTTAAGAAAATCGAAAATTTCAAATAACTTACGAAGTTTCTTAATTCGAATGTTGCAAATAAATAGGGTTCTTGCCAGCGTTGAAAGTAATATTTTAAAACTGGTCTGACCTCTCTGCCATTATTTGTTCGTGAGATATTGTGTAAACAGACTAACAAACTAACGGACTAACGGACTAACTCACTAACAGACACCATACAGACAGACACCATACTAATTTTGTCGTTTTCGAATTCCTGACACCTGAAAACGTGTAAAAAAGTCAAAAAACCGCGGTCGAAAATTTTCACGGTTACCTAAGTTTCCCATACCTATAGTATGATGGGGAACTAAAAATTAAATAACTAATTACATTAAAGTATTTTCTATTTTCTATATTTTAAAGCTTGAGAGTATTAAATAGTCTACAATTTGCATGTTTGCGTTATACATATGTAATATTTATAAAAAGAGCTTGTTTTTCAACTAAAGTACCGTAAAAAGGGGTTACGTAGATAAGAGTTCGTTAATTGAACCCTAAAAGATAAAATGATTCAAATCACGTTGGTAAAAGTTTAAAGTCATTGGACATAGTTCGTAGTTTGTCAACAAAGGACACCAGCTACGTCTGTTCACTAAACCACTGCCAAGTATGAAATTAATAATCTTGTCGTTTTAAAATCAAATCCCACCTTCCCTAAGGTCAAAGAAACTTTCATTTTCGATAGCCGATTTCTTATTCCAGAAATATAAATCCTTAGATCTTTAATAGAAAAAAGATATTGTAGAATAACGTGCAAATGTCACTTTCATATAACGTGTAAACTTTAAAAATAAAGGAAAGTATTCTGATACTTTATTGTGATAATTTTTATTTAAGACTTTCATGAGAAATTTATTACGTTCATTTAATATCAAAAAGAAACATGATTTACAATGAAACTTAGATAAAAGCATATTCATGATTTTATATATATATATATATATATATATATATATAAATTTTTAAAATAGGATTCTGTTGAAAAATTTCGGGATAAATACTTACACTTGAGAATTAAATTAAATAAATTAACGCCCCAATTTTAAAAGGACTAAATAAAAACTAATAAAATAAATAAAAGATTGTACGGTTAAAAAAAAATAAGTCACACACGATTAAAATTTTATCTATTAGAATATTATTTGAAAAAATATATTATTTTCTTCTCTTTGATGTGAGTAAAGATCAAGCAGGAAGTTGACTTATAGCAAAAACGTATAATTAAGCAGAAATTTAAATCTCTATCTTTGTAATTGGAAAAAAAAGAGGTAATCTTCAATTCAATTATATGTTCCTTTATGATGAAAATTTCACTGAATAGATTATTAGTTCCCCATCATACTATACAGTCGGTAACAAAAATCTCCGAACACTAGCAAAAATTCCTATACAAAAAAAGTATACTTGATACAGTTTTGTTAAATAAATCCTTGTCGAATCCTGTTTTTAGACTGACTAAGAACAGGATTCGACAAGGATTTTTTTAACAAAACTGTATTAAGTGTACTTTTTTTACATAGGAATTTTTGCTAGTGTTCGGAGATTTTTGTTACCGACTGTACGTATGGGGAACTTAGGTAATCGTGAAAAATTTCGACCTCGGTTATTTTACTTTTTTATACGTTTTCAGGTGTGAGGAATCCGAAAATGACAAAATTTGTATGGTGTCTGTCTGTAGGGTGTCTGTTAGTGTGTTAGTCCGTTAGTTTGTTAGACTGTTTACACGATATCGCACGAACAAATGATCGCAGGGAGGTTAGATCAGATTTAAAATATTACTTTCGATACTGGCAAGAACCCTATTCATTTTCAACATTCGAATTAAAAAACTTCGTAAATTATTAGAAATTTACGATTTTCTTAACATGGGAGAATAGGACAAAAATTCACTTAAACGTGCATTAAATGGAAACCTTTTACTTTAAAAATGTCAGACCAGTTTTAAAATATCAGTTTTGATGCCGGAATGAACATCAGTAACTATAAATATGCTACTTTCAAAATTTCGCTAGTTATTGGAAATTTTTCGAATGTCTTCACATGGCAGTATAGGGCAAAATTTCATATAAACGTCAATTTTGAGAGATTATTTTCATCGTAAAGATGTCAGACTACTTTTGAAATATTATTTAGGACATTGGCATGAATATTAATGACTATGAATTTTCCAATATAAAAAGTTCATAAGTTATTGGAAATTTACGAATTTCTTAACATGGCAGAATAGAGCAAAATTTCACATAAACGTCAATCTTGAGGGATATTTTCATCGTAAAGATTTCAAACCACTTTTGAAATATTATTTGAGATACTGGCATGAATATCATAGACTATGCTTTTTCAATTTAAAAAATTCGTAATTTTTTGGAATTTACGATTTACTTAACATGTCAGAATAAGGCAAAATTGAGCATAAACTTCCATTTTGAGGATCATAAATACGTTAGACAACTTCAAAATTACATTTATGATATTGGTTTGAACATGATTGAATACGAATATTCTAATAGGAAAATTTCGTAAATTATTCGTAATTTACAATTTTATCAACATAGCAAAATTGTAAATTTTTCATATAAATCTGAATTTTGAGGATTATTGCATTTGAAATAGTAGCATGAAAACTAAACAATAGAATTGACCCTGATAAAATAAATTAATAGATTAGAATAAGATAAATATATCGAAGAGAACGGTGAATAGCCTATTAGGCGGGGATTTCATTCTGTCACTGTATCAAACTTTGGTCAAATTCATTTCTTTTAATATGATTATAATATGTCTCTCACTGGAAATTTGTGAGAACATAAATATGATGGGGAACTGAGCAGAGTCCACTTATGCCAACTAGTTTTTTAACTGATTAAAATATTATAAATGAGGGAAAAAAAAAAAAAAACTGGATATTCTGCATGGGACTATCTCAAAATGTTTTCTGAAAGTAGTACATATAAATATAAGGAAAATATTTTTCTGCTACCTGAAAGAGCATATAACATGGAAGAATTTTGCTTACGTGGCAGACCACTGTATTTTTATTATTTTTTTTCCGTGTCATATTTTTTTTGAGCAGTTTTGGACTTCTTTTTGGGGTGCTAAAGCAGTGAATTAAATGGAACTATTCTTTACAGGGATTAAAGAAACCGAAAGGTAAGAACAGTACAAATTTAACATTAAAGCCTACCTATGTATACAGTAGAATAAAAATAAAAAATAAAATAAAATAAGAGAGAGAGAGAGAGAGAGAGAGAGATTTTTAATTTATCTGATAAATGTTTTCTACATTTTATAATTAAATACTTTTTGTTACATTTACATTTTTTACACCATTACTTCCATTAATAAACTTTTAGCACAATCGTAGTATAGGTTTTAACACGTGATGAAAAAAAAATATATGTATAAATATATATTTTAAATATTCTCTGTCTTCTATATTTTAGAGCTCAGTTTTTTAAATTTGTCTGTATATTGTATGTTTTTATTCTATGTTATAAAAAAATTCTCTAAACAGTACTAAAATAATCAGTTTAGTATTCAAAAAATACGTAATATACCAAGTGAAAATTACATTAAAGAATGGTAAAATCGAACGAAAAATGAAGATGAAATAACGATAAGAAGGAGCAGAAGCCACCACGGCTTTTAAGACGGGTACAGCAGTTTAAACAAGTTTTACGAACATCCAACTTTCCCCCATAACTTTACAAAACCATATGATTAGTAAACAAAAGTTAAAATGAGAAACTCTTTTACAATTAATTGAAAAAATATATATATTTTATAGTTACTGATATTTATAAACCCACTTTATATGGACTAAATCAATCATACACATTATGATTTGAAATAAATTTTGTCGTTTATAATTCAATTTTATTTAAACTAAATCAAGTATTTATGTTATATTTAAAATTATTATCCTCTCTGTATAATTATATATAACGATAACAGATCATAGTCATAAAATACTGGAATAATATTTAAAATAAGTATAGAATCATCTGCAACCAAGTAGCAGGATAACAAAGTGAAAAAAAAAAAAAAAAAAAAAAAGAAAGGAAAAAAAAAAAAGAAAGAAAACAGAATGATATACACAATGATGCATTTTTCCGACTTGTTTTTTTTTTTTATTTTATTTTTTTTTTTTTTATATAAATAAAGTTTTAGTAACCCAAGCAACCCGGCCAAACAACGCCACTCATCCATCCTCTGTAATTATTCACAGCTTCCCGCATACTGTACATTTAATATTTCATTAAATGTGTATATATATATATATATATATATGTTACCGTTAAAGCTCGAAATCCGTTAATTTGCAGATTACCTAGCTAATCTGCAGATTAACTAAAATGACCCGTTAAAGTGTGGAATCAAGAGTTTTCCGCATTTTAACTAGGTAATCTGCAGATTAGCGGCTTCTGTGTCGTTAAAGTTTAAATGTTTGTTTCGAGCCTTAGTTTTTTTACATTCACTATGACGTCAAACAGTCATGTGATACAGATACGCGAATGACCTTCAAACACAAACCAAAACTTTCATCCTTTCCGCTCCGCTCCGCTTCCGCTATGGTAATTGGTAAACGCAAAACTTGGAGCATCGAAGACATGGTTATTATAGGTTTCATATCATGACCATCACAAAACTTAAAGTAACAAGTAAGTTATAATTGTTTTAATTTTGATTTTACTTCTTCTGTTTTTTAATTCTGTCAATATAAGTTTGATAAGGGTCTGCACTGCATTTTTTATTGAAATCTAATCTTAATCTAAACGCTCTATCTCCTGAAACTTTATTTTGAATTATGAATATTAAAATTTACAACACAGTAATTATTTCCTCCCGAAATAAAACTATTAAACCACAACTTTTTAAAACTAATTTATTTAAAAATTGATTTAAATTACTATTACTTACTGAAAAAAAAAAAGTTTTAATTTTTAACTCTGAAAAATATGGCATTTAATATTATGGCTTTCTTTAATAAATACTTAATATGAAATTTTTATGAATTTTTTAGCATTTCATTACATTTTGTTGTTCTTTCTTTCAAGTTTCCTTTATATATTTTATGTATCATGATTACATTTTTATTTTTATTTTGTTCGCTTTTTCAGATAATTTCGTTGTAGTTTATCACTTGAAATGTGTTAATAAAGTTTTTTTTTTTTTTTTTTTTTTTTAATTGTAAAATTAATATATTTGCTAAACTTGTACTTGTTGTTGTACTATGTATGCTGCAAAATATAGTTTAATAAAGCTTCGGAAAACAGTCATTTTAATTTTCCTGCGGTCTAAAAATTATTAAAGCAGTTTTAATTATTTGAAGTACTTCTTAAATAATGCTTCTGAATTGTCTAATTTAATATTTCTTTATCGAATTAAAAATTGGTGCTTATTTTTTTTTAAATATTAGTAATAGCAATGTAAGTTGTTAATAAAACTTTTTTTTTTTTTATTTAAATGGTTAAATATTTTTACTTTGAAAAGAAATCATTACTGTATTACAATTCTAACATTCATTTATAAAATAGAATTTATTGAAAGCTATTAAAGTTATTATATTTCATATTAAAAATGCATAACATCTTCAAACTTATATTGACAGAATAAAAAAGATGAAATAAGTAAAAAAATTAAAACAAATATAACTTCAAAAGACATAACAATTAAAACACATACAGATTAAAATAAGTAAAGAAAGAAAGTAAAGGAAAGAAAACTATTTTTTCCCCCGAATGAAAAAAACATATACAACACAGCGTGCTGTAAAATTACAACACCAGAGATCTTATTTTCACTTAAACGAGTGCCTAGTAGGAAATGTGCAGATTATCTAGGTAATTCGCAGATTACCTAGGTAATTTAAGAAATGAAACAATTTTCCTCACTTTAACGGATCGCCCTAGTTAATGTGCAGATTACCTAGTTAATCTGCAGATTAACTGATTTCTAGACTTTAGCGGTAACATATATAAATATATATATATATATGCATGCACATACACACAGAATATATATATATATACATCTGAAAAATAATTTCCTTCACATAAAGAAAAATTGTATGAAGCTATTCCAAAACGCTATGAAACTTGTATAAGAAACGGAACATGAAATATTTAACATACGAAATTTTGTAATTAAAATGATAAACGTAACATATTTTTAGGAACATGTTTAAATAACAAATTTGTTTACGCAGTTTAAAAAAACTGCGAATGCGTTTAACATTTTGTCTATTAGAATTTTATTTTTAAATATATGCAATGCAATAGCTCGATCGGAAAGAAGATCAATTTCAAGTTAGATTTGCAAGAAAATGTTTAAAAGCAAGTATTTAAAATCTCCAATTGTGTAAGCGAAAAGAAAAAAAAAAAAAAAAAAAAAAAAAACGAGAATCCCCAGTTTACAATTATGGCATAGTTTGCCATTAAAAATTCACTGACAAGAACAACAACAACAAAAAAAAAAAAAAAAAAAAAAAAAACTTTTCGTGGGACAATCTCAAAATCTTTACTGAAAATATTAGATATACATATAAGCAAAATAATATTTTTGAGCTGCTAGACAGAATATGGTCTTAAGAAATATTTTGCCTACGTGGCATTTTTTTTTTTCTCTGTGTCATATTTTTTTATGCAGTTTTGAGATTCTTTTGTAGTGGTAAAGCAGTGCATTAAATGAAACTATTCTTTACGAAGATGAAAGAAGCCGAAAAATATAAAAGGTATATAGTGAAAAAAAAAAAAAAAAAAAAAAAAAGGCCTACCTCTGTATCTAGCAAAGAAAAAAAATCTTTGAAATAGAAAAATTCATTTTTTTACATTTTACTCTTACACACAGATTAGGTATTTCATACAAAAAATGTTTCTTGTTAAATATATATTGTTTGAACTAACGTTGCACTTAATATTTTTTAAAGCAAAATTATAAAAGTTGTAACTACAGTTAAGTTATTATAACAAGAACAGCAACGTAAAATCAATATTTAGTACCGATTATTATTTCATTACAAAAGAAATGAAGCTAAACAACGTAGTGCGCAATAAACTAAAACTATTTTTAAAATCACATGTAAAATTTCCAAAATCTTTTTTTTTTTTCTTTAAATAAACTAAAATATTGCTATATAAAAGAGAAATGCATTACGTTATTTAAAAAAATTTAAAGATAAATAGTTGTGATTAGATAATTATCAGTACACGAAGGTTCTGTTTTGGTTAAATAAACATATTATATTCTTCGACCACATTTGATGAAACCATGGAAGCATCTGTGCAAGCACTAACTCAACGAGTCCAATGCTGAAATGGGGGTGACAGTCAACTGACTCGGAGAAAATGAGCAATAACAGAGCACGGAATTGCTGGATTCTCTCTAAATTTCAAGCTGGCATCCCTCCAACGTTTTGGACGCGTCCTCACTACTAGTTTTAGGATATGTGGCTGTACTGTAACAGTACTGACTTTTCAGGGTGGAAAAATGGGCTTGTTTAAAAAATTATTCGCAATTGCTTACAAGAAACTGCACTTAGACAAACTTATCTTCATAATAAATGAACTAAACTATGAAATTGAACTAAACTATAAAAGAAAAAACAAATAAATAAATAAATAAACTGTCGCATGAAAAACTTATGCTATTTAAAAGTGTGAAAAAAAAATTAAATAAAAGAGACTAGAATCAAGAAAAATACACTGAAAATTGGAAAAAATTATTTGTATTGGGGCGACTTCTAAGTTATTAAATTACAGGCATGCATGTAAAATGTAAGCAGCGCAACGTCTATGGGTAACGTGTCCAACCGACTGTCAGTCATTTGAGGAGGCATGCGTCTTTTGCAAATCATTTTTCATACCAGAAATATATTTTAGATTAAAGGAATCTACAATTATTATTTTAACGAAAAGATTATATGTAATTTGAATTTTAAAGTTTTTTTTTTTTTTTTTTTTTTTTTTACCCATTCGGCAATGTAAATGTTGAGCTCGACTTCATATCTTATTTTGTTTGGCATTTGCCTCTGTTATAGAAGGCATAGAGTAGTGATAGAAGTAGAGTACAAATTCCCTATACTGGCTATTGAGAAAAATTCTCACTTTCTTTTGTCGACAATTGCTATCTTGGAAACTGGTTCTTAGAATTTTGTATGTTTTAAATGGTTTGTTCCTCTTACCACAAAAACTCCAAAAGAAAATCAAACAGAACAGCTTTCAATGAATAAGAAGGATTAGATTACTCGCTTTTCATTTAAACTAGTGTAGGTTGTGGTTTGTGTTTAATTTACACCCAATCGAATTATAAAAATGCGATAATAAAGGTGGAGGAACCTTGCTTTGGTGGAAGTGGAATGTCGGTTTGGTGAATGAATTGATGGTATGGTGGGGATAATATGTTCAGAAACAAAAAGGTTACTAGTCCAGGATCTACACTAATATCTAGTCAATGAATATACAGTCGGCAACAAAAATGCCCGAACACAAGCAAAAATTCCTATGTTAAAAAAAGTACACTTCATACGGTTTTGTAAAATAAATTCTTATCAAATCGTGTTCTTAAACTGACCAAGAACAGGATTCGGCAAGGGTTTTTTAACAAAACCGTATGAAGTGTACTTTTTTTACATAGGAATTTTTGCTAGTGTTCGGACAGTTTTGTTACCGACTGTAGGTGGACATTTATTTAGCGTTACTTTGTGCTTCTTATCTTTTACTCGCTTTGATTAAAAGGTAAGGAGTTACTTTTTTATCCTAGTCACTCAGTGGATTTGCGTTACATCAATATCAGTAGCAGAAGTGTAGTTTTTATTTAGCTATATATATTGTATTAAAACAAGAAGCGCCGACCATTTACCTTACGAAAAAAAAAAATAGTCAAGTATGCTTCTTGGCGTGTTTTTTTAAAAATCACCAACATGTTGACGTTCCATATCGCAAATAGAGTTTCGACGTATCAATGCTTACGTGACGGGCGCAATTTTCGCCGAATAAAAGAAAATGCTAAATACGTGCACAAAAATCTAATAGACGACATGATTTTGTGACATAATTCGACATCTTGATGACGATTTTCTTTCATTTAATTTCTAGGATAATTTAATCCATAAATAGTGGAATGTAGCTTATCATATCACAGCCATTTCCCGCAAACATTGGAAGCTCCGACTTGTTTTAGTCGTCCATTTAAAAGCCCAAAATCACAAAAAAATATGCAGTTTTAAAGAACGTATGGCAAAATACACAAAATTCAACGGAAAAAGAAAATAGAAACACGAACTTCAATGTACAACATACGCAAAAAGTATGAAAATGGTCTGAGCTGCAATCAATGTATACCACTTTCACTTACAAGAAAAATCACTTTCAGTTGTACAGGACAATTGTACCGGACTGGTGAATTCCAGACTGTCGCCAGTTGCCAATAGTTTAGCACAAGAGCAATGTAAAATCCACTCAGTGACTTGCTACTACAATATCGTTGCGTTGGACATAATTGTTCTGTAAAAAATATACACCCGGTGGTTATCGAAGCTGGGGAATCATCCCCTACGAGGAGGAGCATGTGACGGCTTGTTACTATGGATATGGAAGCAAATCTTAGACTGTCACCAACTGCGTAGCTCTAGTGTGACGATAATTGCAAATAAACTAAAAATTTGATACATTTTATGATTAAAAATATGCCCGAAATCACGAAATATCTTTCTGATATATACATAATATTTACTTATTTCACCAAAATATTATTAAAAATGATATCGAACAATTTTATATGAAGAGTGAGTAAGTGGGGTTATTTTACGTCGCACTAGTGAAACGCTGTGGACAGTTGGCGAGGATCTAAGACTCATCCTTAAGAGTTTATATAAAAAAAAATCTCTAAAGTATTTCGCACATACAGTCGGTAACAAAAATCTCCGAACGCTAGCAAAAATTCCTATATGAAAAAAGTACACTTAATACAGTTTTGTTAAATAAATCCTTGTCGAATCCTGTTTTTAGACTGACTAAGAACAGGAATCGGCAAGGATTTGTTTAACAAAACTGTATTAAGTGTACTTTTTTATATAGGAATTCTTTCTAGTGTTCAGAGACTTTTGTTACCGACTGTACGTCTATCCTCTCCACGTAGATTTAACGAAATAGTGAGCAACGATTTCCACAGTAACACAAATAGAAATCCAGAAAGTTGGATATAGTCCATTATATTCCCCCGGACCACCCTTAGGATTAATTCCCAGACCGTTGTTAATTTCCCATACTGTAGCACTAGCGTGGCGTAAAATCAGTTGAACATTAGCTCAACGAATATTTATTTCCAGGCCACTAAGATTGAATCCCAGACCTTAGCCAATAAGGAAAGGGCAGGTGACGTCACTCGCAGTCAAATTATAGGTAAAGTGACATAACATTGGCATTTCCACCAATACAGGTTTATCTTTTGCCACTCGAGAGTGGCAAAGATTGATTGACGAAGCGTTTGTTTGTAACCATGCCCTTTCCTTATTATCCGTAAGGTAACACTAGGGTGACGTAAAACTTATTCAACTTCAACTTTAACCCTTAAGGGTTTCCCAGATCGTTGGATGGTTGGTTGGTTGGTTGGGTTTTACGTCGCACTAGAGCTGCGCAGATGGGCAATTCCAGACCGTTGAAAATTACCCATAGCGTAACACTTGTGTGACGTAAACGCAGTACGAAAGTAATTGTGACGCATCTTCCTTACATTTCGGATGATACCTTGCAGTTTGTTAAGTTTTCTGCGGACTTTATCGATATTGCGTCATTAAACAACTATAGGGAAAACTGCAGCATTATAATGTTTTTATGTGTATTGAATGGAAAATGTATATCTTATAGGGAAATGTTAGTATTGTTTTAGGAAATTCACAGGGAAATGCAGAATGAGAAATCACATGATGGGTATACATTCGGCAGCAAAATTATTCGATCGCTAGCAAACATTCCTATGTAAAAAAAGTACACATAATGCTGTTTTGTTAAATAAATCCTTTTCGAATCATATTCTTAGTCAGTCTAAGAACATGATTTGACAAGGATTTATTTAACAAAACAGTATTAAGAGTACGTTTTTATACAGGAACTTTTGATGGCGTTAGAATAATTTTGCTGCCGAGTGTAATTTAGTCTCGAACTCAAGAAACGGATACTGTCCATTGTTTGGCTTTGGTAGTATTGAATACTGTAGTTTAAGCCACGGTAACTAGAATGCGCTCCAGGTACTGTGGTTTAAGCCATGTCCCCATTTAATACGACACCTCTTGTAGGACGCCGAAGCGAGGGATCAAACATCTCCGTGGAAAATGAAAATTGAGAAGGTATGTTTCTTGACAACCATTAAGGGTGAGTCCCAGAACGTTACCAATTGCCTATAGCGTAAAATTATAGTGATGTAAAAACGCATTCATAATATCAACTAATCATGAAATAAACTTCACTCTAATCAACTAGCTTTGGGAAATTACTACGCTTTCACAAACATGCAATGCTTCAACGGATGAAGCTGCCCCAACTGAAGTCCAGGGAGCGAAATCTGTCAAAAAGATGACTTTGACGCTTCTAGTGTTAAGAAAATTATTTCTGCCAAGCAAATAGAAAAAATGGATATATATATGCATATAAATGATCATATTTCATGTCATTTATTTTATTTTAATTAAAAAAACAGCCATTTTTTTTTTAAAAGTAAATTTCCTTATGTTATCCAAAAATTGGATTTAGTAAAATAGAAACATAGAATAGAATAATAAAATTTTCTTTTTTCACATAGTTGTCACCGGTATTGCTAAATTTTTCGTACAGTGAAATCAATGTAAAAATCTATCCTTGTATAAATTAGTGTCGAGTGATGTAATGATCTTCACTGCTTGCTGTAGCTCTATATTGCTTTAGAATTGACATACCGGTAGTGCTTATTTAAGTATCTGATAGAGGAAGATAGGGACAGTAGGGCGGGGGTTTCCGATCTCTCCCATCCCAGTAGATGAGTGCGATTATCTGCGTCCTTTGATGTGAGTAGTTTTTTATAATCATCAAAAAATAAAACCCCTCGAAACAAAACTCTTGCTCTTTTCTGTGCAATGGCAAACTTCAGTTTGCTTAAAATATGAAAAAGCTATTGAATCGATGCTGGTATGAAAGTATTATTAAAATTGAAACATTTTGCGCCCTAGACCCCATCCCATTCGAGAAGTTACAATCGAAACTCCTTTAGCGAAAACAAATCTGTGGACTATGGAATTTAAAAATTTTTCAGGACTGATGTTTTTGGGTGCTTTTATACATTTTAGACACGTTTCGATCACTTTATGAACAATACAGCGATACGGCACGCAATGAAGGTTTTCTTTCAATCATTGGGCATCTGCTTTTTGCCAAGATGGTTTCTTGAAATGTATTTCAAAACGAGAAATGTTAACAAAGATAGTTGCCACTATGTGGCGAAATAGCTAAAAAGTACGCACTTTTTTATGTCATTGTAGGAGACGGTTCGCAATTAAGCTTCCACGTGAAGAAAAATTGAAAATTTATTTTTGGATTTTTTTTTAGTACGATCTATATCAAAGCTTCGATAATTTAATTGAAAAACTTAATCAAAACTAAAGCTAATAAATATTTAATAAGGTATAATCCTTGAAAAAATATTTACATGAGTGCAAACCTAATCAAATAAATCTGTATATAAATACCAAATATTTTCTATGTCCAGAAATAAAAACGTCTATTTCTAAAGAAAAGAACTTATTGATTTGGGAAACCTTCAACGTAATTGTCTATGACTCTCTGACCCAAATCAAACTGACCCAATATATTTTTTCCTTTGATGAGAATAAACACATGTCGCAAAAGAAGTTTTCTTTTTTTATTCTGTTTTTCTTACCTTCCCAATATCTTGACAAACAATGCTAAGTATATATATTAGGAAAATGACATATTCAAACTAAAACGGGAAATAATTTATTTTCAGGTGCACTTATATATATATATATATATATATATATATATATATATATATATTATTAATAAAGAAGTCCTTTTTCTTTTAGAAAAAAAAAAAAAAAAAAAAAAGAAAAAAAAAAGAAAGGAAAAGAAAATTTTTCATCAAGTATTACCTATTTTTCCTAAATGGACGTAAATATATAGGTACAGTCGGTAACAAAAGTGTCCGAACACTATCAAAAATTCCTATGTAAATAAATCCTCGTCGAATAATGTTCTTAGACTGGCTAAGACAATGATTTGACAAGGACTTATTTAACAAAACCGTATGAAGTGTATTTTTTTACATAGGAATTTTTGCTAGAGTTCGGACACATTTGTTACTGCCTGTACATATATAATCCATTTGATAATAAAATAAAAGAATGAGAACGAAGTATAGTCATTCAAAAAAATCACCACAGAATCATACTAAGGCCATACAAAGTAATTAGTTATCTTAAATTGATTTAATTTTTAAGATTAATAATGTTACTTACTTTAATTTATTAGTTTAAAATACTTGTTGAAATATAATATAGGACAGTGTATTTTGATCCTTAAGAAATGAAAAGAAAATTTTTATTTTGAGATGAGCAAAATATATATAGGAAAAGCTTTTTCAAACATTTCACAAGAAGAAAAATTAAAACACATAATGAAGATTTAATTTAAAAAGATTAACAAAATCTATTGAAGAAGCCTACATTAAATGAGTTCGTCTTTAGGGGCGTTGACTGGATAATGTATAAAAATAATAGGTGAATTTCTGTATATCTATAAACCTAAAACTAAAAAAAAAAAAAAAAAAAAAAATTACAGATATTAACTTATCAGCGTTCAATTCACCTAAAACATACGTTACCGACACATGAAAATAAGATAATTTTAATACAGAGATGAAATGGAGTGAAAAGAGAAACTAGAATAAATGCTTACTATTTTACATGAAAGAAAAAGTAAATAAATAAATACAATAGTACAAACTGAGCGTTACGTTTAACAACTTAGTAATTGAAAGCAGAAATTGAAGTAATTTTAAAAATTCGAAAAAAGAAGTTTTCATAGTGCTACCTTAGAAGATATTTTTTAATAATAAAATACATATACTTTCATAAATAAATGCCATACTATTGTGTTAAAGAAAAAAAATATTGTAGTTCTAATTAACATGCTAGTTCTAGTATTATTAAATATACCTTATTAAATTTTAATGCATAATGATAAACACTGGAATATGAGGAAGGCTGTGGGATAATATAAAATTATATATATATATAAATAATAGATACTCTCTAAAATTTCTGGAGTGGGAATCTCGCTCCTTAAAAAAGTGACCATTATTTTGGCACGAATTAAAGTGAGAAAATACTATTGTCACTCTTGAAAATGTGACATTTCTCACTTTTCTCGAAAGAGAGATTTCTAGTCACTCTGTCACAAAGAGTGATGTCATCATCAATTGCAAGATCAACCTGCTGTAGAGTGAAGATTTGCTGGCGCCATCTACTTTCCATATTTCGAACGAAATATGAAAGACAATTTTACGGCAGTCTCATGCATGTGATTTGTTTAACAGAAATTATTGAATTTATTTGAGTTTAAAAAAAGAAAATAATTATGTTAATAGCTGTTTTGCTAAACATAATTTTTTTACGATTGATAAAATTGAAGTGTTATTAGTAAAGAATCGAAATTCATAAGAAAGTTATGGAAATTCGTAATGAGAGCATGGAGTTTTATTTGGAAATATATAAGGTATAAAAGAAAATATCAATGCAAATACTTAATGCATAACATCTTAAAAGCATAATAGAAATTTATATTTTTATTATATTCATTGATGCTTAACACATGTGAAACATTAAAAAAGCTGGCTATAATATTTTACTAAAAATTAAAATCATCAGCGAGATTTAATACTCCTGAACAGACGAGTTTTTCAAGAAACTGTGTAGATTTGTCGTAAATATTTAACTTTTTTTTTTTTTTTTTTTTTTTTTTAAACATGCACACTCAAGAATTTTTCTTTTCCCCTAAGCTACATTTAAAATAACTATTTGTCTTAAGGAATTTCTTTTCAAGTATACATTTTGATTTGAGAAATAATTCTAATTTTATTAATCTAAAAATAATTCTAATTTTAGTAATTTAAAGCAATTCTAACTTTAATTTTAAAATGTACATTAGAATTCTGTAATTTTATATTCTTAATAAATGAAGTAAAAGTTTATAAATGCGATTAATCTCTTATGTGAATGATTTACCACTGTAAATTAAGCAAGTTCTGTGTGTCCGCAGTGGTTCCGTGGTAAGACACTCGCCTGCCACGAAGACGGCTACAGTTCGATTCCCCGCAGATCCAAAGCAAATATGGAAAAAAAAATTAAGAAAGAAAAAAGAAAGGAAAATGGTAGAAGATACCGTCTAGAGTATCCATATTTTTTTTAGAAATAATAAACATTCATATTCTTTGAAATACTCGGAATAATCTCACTCTTAATAAAGAGAGAGAAATCTCACTCTTTCGAAAAGAGACTTCTCACTCCTTAGAGGTTGGCTCCATTTTGGCATGTTCAAAGAGTGATATGCCACTCTTTTAGAGTCAGATCTCACTCTTCATATTTTAGAAAGTAACGTAATAAAATTTAATCTTAAAATATACATTAGTGCGTGTAAAACAGAGACACTATTTATTTCTTTTATGATGCTGAGACAGGTGTTTATGAAATATATGCTCTAAATTTTAGTAATATGCCAGTTTAATTTAGATTTTGAATTTTAGTATTCTAAATTTGCAAATGCCAGTAACTTGTCACTAATAAAATAATTGAAAATAATGAATTACCGGAAACAATTAAGAAATAATTTCTTGTAAAGTGATTATAACACAGTGTTAAATTTAATGAAATAAACTATTTTATTATTTTATTATTATTATTACTTTAATAAACTATTAATCTGTACCTGTTGTTCGAAATCAATATAGTTAAAATAAACTAATTTATTAAGACTAAATTAATACATTGGGATGTGGTTTAAATCAGATTTGTTTCCTTTGTGATATTTTGGAAATCTTTTTTGTTTTATTATTAATATTTTAATTAATATGTAGGGCATATTATACTCATATTATTTTCTTTATAAATTTTTAAAAAATACCATTTCTCATACAGCTTTAATTTGTGTTATAAGTCTATGATCAATAATTCAATTATTAAAGCCTATATTTCTGTTTTTCGATTTCAATTAATATTACAAGGCTATTCCTGAGGTAAAAACCTAACAGCACAGTTATCCGTCGTATATCCTCAAGATGTTTCTGGGATGTCTATCCATCCTGAAGACATCTTGAATATATCCTGAGGCGAAGTGATGTGCTGTTGGGGAATGCACCAAAAATTGTATTGTTTTTGAATACATCCCTGCCAAAAATTCATTTTTTTTTTTTAATCCTTCGCTCAGCCGTTCTATTAAATAATAATAAATTATTGTTATAATTTCAGATAAATATATATCATGGGTTCCGGAAACCAGCTCCCACAGGCAGAATTTTTCATTCTTTTAAATGAACATTATATGAAATACTGTTTAAACTAGCATCGTCCGCACAGAAACGTAATATGACTTTCAGAAAAATTTCACAAAATCACTAAAGAATTTCAGCTTATTATTATTATTATTATTATTAAAATAAAATATTAAAATCCTTTACATTTGCATTATAATTTCAATTTTAGAAAATAATTTTTTTTCCGCTGCTGAGTTAAAAATTCTTAGAATTAAGCTATTATATTAATATAATAATAGCTTAATTCTAAGAATTTATTTCATAAAATCATATATTTCATAAAATTTGAAGTAATTAAATTACCATATTACCACACATAACCGAAATTCAATAGTTAATAGATTTATCAAAAAATAAATAACCAAATGAAAATGAAAAAACGTTTATTTTATTTATAATGAATTAAATATCTAAAAATACCTATCATTTTGGCTTTAACAAATTTGCACCTTAATAAAATGATTTCGATTTAAATTAATGGGTGGCTCCACTACTCTGGAGAACAGCCAGCCAAGAATTCATGAATGCTAGGATTTACCTGTCTTTAAATTCTTCCAAATATACAGTCGGTAACAAAATTCTCCGAACACTAGCAAAAATTCCTATATAAAAAATGGACACTTAATACAGTTTTGTTAAATAAATCCGTGTCGAATCCTGCTTTTAGACTGACAAAGAACAGGATTCGACAAGGATTTATTTAACAAAACAGTTTTAAGTGTACTTTTTTTACATAGGAATTTTTGCTAGTGTTCGGAGACTTTTGTTACCGACTGTACTTCTAAATATAAAATTTTAAGCATATGTTTCAACACAAAAAGTTGACTCTTTTTTTTTTTTTTTAATTCAATTTTTTTAAGAAAATGTGCATTTAAAGTGTATTAGATTAGTTTTTTGTAACTGAAATCTCTAGAATTTTGAAAGCATAAATTCAGTTGCTAATTTGGGTTGACCAATCAAATAGTGCCTTACGTAACTATCGTATTGTCTAGCAAAGTTTAATCGTAACTGGTCCATCTTATAGAAATATTATCCAGATATTGCTCTTTTATATTCTCTAAATTTTGAATAAAAAATTGTATTTATTATATTAAAAATATATATATATATATATATATACTTTTTCTTTTCGCCTTCAAAACCCATGCATCCCCTTACAGTAAATTACTACATGATACCGAATTTAATCATCAAAATATAAGAAATGTATAATAATAAATTTTTACTATTTCTTCATATTATTTTATCCTTTATCATAAACTTCCCTATTAAAAGCTTCTAAGAAAATATAGAGCTGCAGTATTTCAAGTATTTCAGTAAAACATATTCTGCTACGAAGAATAAAAGGTTTATCCTTTAAGTATTTTGCTTGCGTTGCAGGGCGTTCTTTTATCTTCTTTTTTTTTTCTCCTGTGCATCAATGTGTTGCTTTTATGCCGCGAAAGCTGTGAAGTAAATGAAAGCTTTTTCTACCAAGGGCAAAATATTATGGGTAGCGAGAGGTATAGAATTGTTAGTCGCTGAAAAAATATTCAAAATTTTACGTATAAATTCGGATATTTCAGGTGTTTATATTAATTTTCATAATTGACTGGAGAATTGTGAATCCTAAATTGAATTTACATTTTAAATTATAATTTCCACTTAAATACAGTTTCATTAATATTAATAAAAGCAAGAGCAAGAGTGTGTTTTTCTATCATTGAAAAAATAAAAAAAGAAGAAGAAGAAGAAGAATATGATGAAGAAAAAAATACCATATATATATATATATATATATATATTCCTACATAAAGAAATGCGTGTGATTGTGCAACATACTTGTATATTTTTAAAATTTTATGCTTCAAGCAATCTTTTTCCTTTTATCGTCGACCTTTTTCTTTATGATTAAATTTCAGACTGATGCCAATAAAAATAAAATTGATATATACACACACACACACACACACACACACACACACACACACACACACACACACACACACACATATATATATATATATAATGAATAATTAATTCCTTTACAACACTCAGCAAATGAAAGAAAGATGAAAATACCAACAATGAAATTTGAAATGAGATGTATTACGTATAAATTTATTATCACGATTATAATTTAATTAAATGACACTGAGAAGTAAAAACATGTTGTATTACTTACGCAGAAGAGACATGACACACATAATACTTAAGCCTAACAATGAGATAATTTGCAGAATCCATTAAACCAGTAAATACAGGCAACACATAATATAAATTGAAAGAAATTAACCAAAAGAAACTGTTGAAAGAAAAGAGAATTCATGAAGTGAAAAAGTGAGTTATAAATGCTGAAAGCCAGAAAAGATCTCATCAGGAAACTAGCATTTCTGTCAGCTGCAATGCAAGATTTCTGATTGTTGTATATCTATTTCAGCAATATACAACACTAGTTTCTATCTTGCATAAAAAATAGAAATATAAAAGGAAATTAGCTTATACAGTAAATCAAAATTGATAAATGTAATACTTCAAATTGAGAAGTCCACATGTAAACCAAGTCCAAATCGAATAAGTAGAAATAAAACCGGCGGTTGCCAAAACGAACAAACTGAAAAGAAATGATTAAAAGTAAAGAATCGATTAATCGAAATAGTTTCTGAAATGAAATAAATGAAAGCATGAAGTGATAATTATTGTTCTTAAAATTTAAAAGCTTAAAAGCACAAATAAAAAGATGATGTTCTAGAGGGAAATTTAAGTTTAATGTTAATCAATACGATTTTCACTTTTATATATATATATATATATATATATATATATTTATTTTTTTTAAAACAAAAATAAACACTTATTTACACACGAATAATTTTTTTCTGATAAAACCGACGTCATAATAACTTTAAAATTATCAAATATACTTGGTGGTAATAAAAGAAAATAAATATATATTTCTCTCTTTAAATATTTTATTGTGATTTGTTTACAATTTGAATTAATTAAATTCCCTAATATTTTTTTGTTTCTTGATCATATCACCTGAAAACTAATGTGAATGTATATTGTAGTTTAGTATAGTATTATTAAAAATTAATCTTGTTTCTAATCAACATAATGAAGTTCAAATAGATAAATATCTTTTACATTTCGTTAATGGCGGCATACCACGGTATTTAGCCATGGTTTCAATTAGGTAAAAAAAAAAAAAAAAAAGTCATGAATAGAAATATACTTATTTAAATGTTTTACTTAACTATTATTATTATTATTATTTGTTTTAGTCATTAAAATATTGTGATCAGTGAAGCGGACAAAATCTGTCAGTAAAAAATAAAACTGTGATTTACAAAAATAAAACTGAATGGTAATTTAATACTTTAAAATATTTAATCTTTGAAAATCGAATTAGACGAATAAAATATTTTTTTTTTTTTTATTCTTTTTTTTTTTTTTTTTTTTTTAACTAAGATTTACCATATTTTAATTTTGTATTAGTTTTCAATATATAAACTTCTGAAAATGGTTTTATGAATCTTAAAATAATAATAATAATAATATAAAATGACAACTAATTATAAAATAATAATAATAATAATAATAATAATAAATTATTAATAAATTATTATTATTATTGGACGAATTAGATTATTATTAGATAAATTAATAATAAATTATTAATTTATTTATTATTAATTAATAATTAAGTAATAATAAATTAACAAAAAATTGTATAGCAAATTTAATGTTAACATATTCTAAATGATTTCAATTGTAACTTAAATATTCTAACATTAAAATTAAGACATTACCATAACAAACAAGAGTTCAGTAAAACGATATTTCAACTACACCATTCTAAACAGTCGATACCTTTTCTAAATAACCCATTCTTTTATAAGTTTGTACAATTGTACAATATAAAGCATGAAGTTAAAAATTATTTCAAATAAATTTTTTAACGTATATTAATTAAGAAATTTGTTTGGTCCTCTAAGTGTGGAAATCATGAAATTGAAGAAGTTTTAATTAAGGGATCTCGTAGTTTTATCATTCAAAAAATGGACATTTTGGCAAGAAAATAAATGTTAAAATATAAACAATTGTTATCTTTTTTAGTATTTATTTATTTATTTATTTTTTATGCTTTATTTTGATTCTAAATATTTTAGTTCATATGTCATGAGTAAAATTGTAACTGATATCAAGAAAGAGGTTATTACATTCATATATTTTAATGCTCATTGCCTCTCTCTCTCTCTCTTTTTTTTTTTCTCTCTTTGTACGCTATATAACGTAAAATTATTATTATTATTATTATTATTATTACTATTTTATGATCTTTAAATATATAATAATAATAATAGTAATAATAATAATAATAATAATAATAATAATAATATTTTTGAAATATATGATCTTAAAAGAATTTTCATATGTTTCAAAATTTATAAAATGAATTAAAACGTAAATATTTTAAATGAATAAAGTGTAAAAAAATTGAAGTATTCAACCCTGAGAACAAAGGGAGTCATGCATATGTAATGTAAAACGCCACCGAAATTTACGAAAAAATTTAAGCGAAAAGAAACAAATTCCGTTTTTCCGCTAAGTTATAAAAGTAAATTTTGTTGAATAGTTCCGAAACCAATTTTTACAGTTTCAAATTTATAATTGCGTCATTAAGGCTGGAGGTTAAAAGGTTAAAAATTCATTTTTTTAACTAAATAAAGTTAGTTTTAGTAAATGTTAATTAATTTTGTAGACATTTTTAATATACATATATATACATTTTAATATACATACATATAAATATATGTGGAAAAATTTAAGGCAACATGTGAAGATTTATTTATTTATTTTTTTTTATAATTTCGTAGAATTTTCGGAAAAAAATGCTTTAAAATTTGGAAATGCAATAAATTCAGTCCTGATATGTGTTATAATTTTGCTCTTGACTTTTAAATCAAAGTAAGCAGAATCATAAATCAAAAATTAAAATGTTCAGAATACGTCATATTTTAATATATCATATACATATATTAATTTAAAAATCGATTTAAACATTTTCCTCTATGTACGTTGTCAAATTGCCTTATTTATTTAAAACTATCGATATTGATATTTCAAGTTATTTATTTTAGCCCGAAGTTTTTTTTTTATTATTATTATTTTAATTAATTAATTTATTTATTTACACTAAACTTAAAAATAAGAAAAAAAAATTAAAAATGTAAATATAGTTTTTTGGGTGATGGCTTAAAAAAAAGAGAGAGAGAGAGAGATGATATATATATATTTTTTTTTTTAAGTATTAAACATTTCAACTGCTATTCGCAAAAGAGTTTTACTTGCTTAATAATTTTTAAAATCTTATCAGAACCTTTACCTCATGGCACACACACTTAACTCTACTAGGAATTTCTTTCAATTTTATAAAGATAAATACAATATATATATATATATATATATATATATATATATATATATATATATATATATATATATATATATATATATATATATATATGTATATATATATGCAAATTTTTAAAACGTAGTAAAAACCGAGCAACATATTTAAAACAACTATAACCATATAAACCTATAAGAATTAAGTTTAATCAAATTAAAATTACCAGTATAGAGTGATTGTTAATTATTGAAACAATTAACTTTACTTTTTGATTTTTTAAACAATGAAATTTACTTATTGAACTCTTTATAGCGTTTAATTAATTTCAAACTTACTTTAAATTTATTTCTAGATAGTTGCTAGTTAAATAATACTGTCTGTACGTTAAAATGACATGAAACCCAAAAACAAAAGATTCAAACAAGCAATGAGAGAAAATTCAATCAAAACACACACACACACACACACACATACATATATATATATATATATGTATATATATATATATATATATATATATATATATATATATATATATATATATATATATATATATATATACGGACAGTTTTCGATAATTTTTTATTTAAACTAAACTTCTTTGTTTCTAGTATTCAAATATAGCTAGAAATATTTCCGAATGATTACTATAAATTTCATTGTAATTGGTAAATGAATAACCCTAAATGCATCTTTCATCGAAAATTTAATTCTTTCTTGATCATGGATGCATTCCACGATGTTCGATAATATTTAATTTTTTTCAATGTTCGTACTTTTTTTTTTTTTCAAAATTGAATTAAATCTGCGTTTTAAAGTTGAAATACATTCTAAAACTATTCTAAGTAGTCTGTATTATTATTATTATTATTATTATTTTACCCTATTACCTAATTTTCTAAATACCTAATTGCTTTTTACTGGTTCGCTCTTTAAAATTAGTAAAAATAGAAAGCTAGGGAAATGAATTATTTTTGTATTGTTGTATTTATTTAATTATTATTATTATTATTATTATCACCATCATCATTATTATTATTGTTGTTAGTAACTGTTGGCCGAATGTGATAAAGAATTGTATTCCATATATTTTATTTTACATTAAATTTTAGGAGTTGAGTTTATATATATAGTAAAATTTAAAGAGGAAGTTAATTTTTAAACCGAATTGTAAAAATACTTGATGAATTTTTTACAATCTTTTTCCATGGTTCTGTGTAAAAATCAAAATTTTACTTACATATTTTCCATTAAATTATATTCACAGTATAAATCATTAAGTGATAAATTGATCGCGATAAGATTTTAAGTAAAAACATAATTTTTTTTTTTCTGTAATTCTATTGAATTTATAACCAAACATCTAGAATATAACTTAACGTAATTCAATCTTATAAGTACTATGAAAGCTAACTGAATGAATTAAAAAAGCATTTTTTATTAAATATAAGTTTCCAGTAGATCAAATTACGCGCTCAAGGAAAAATAATAAGAAAATAATAAGAAAAAGAAAAAGAAAAGAAAAGAAAGAAAGAAAGAAAGAAAAATACAAACTAATCAGGGATTTTTTTAATTAAATTGCAAGAATCGGTTTATAAAATGTTAATTATTTTTTTCCAAAATTTTCAAGTATTTGAGTAAATTTGCTACTAGTTACTGATATTCTAATATAAATTTTAAAAAAATTATGTACAGATCTTTTAAAATAAAATCAATATTAGGCATAAAACCGTTAGAAATTTATATGTCTAATCCATTCAAAAGCCATAAAGGCTCATTTATCAATAAACTGTAAAAAATATTTTTAAAATATATTTTTATTAAACGTGGCTATCATACATAAAATCATATTTTTTGAAGGAACATACAAATATGCTTTATAGAAGGTGCATAGTTACCTCTTCTTCTCTTTTATCTGAACAATTTATGGGTGAATTAACACTATCAAATCATGATAAAAGAACGTAGAAAAAAGTAAAACATTCCCGCTTCTTTGGTCGTGAGACGTGACAAATATTTGATGATATTCTCTGAACTAACAATTTTGTTAGAGGCATTTGGCAAAACTCCAAAAACATTCATTCTCCGTTTACATCAAATGCATTTTGACTTAGATATAAGATGGTACAGATTCCAGACATTATACTTTCGGGCATAAATGATAATAAAAGATATGACTGTTCTAAATCACGATGTTTGACTGTCATTATAAAATACTTTAGATTTCGTTTATAATGCTAGGATTGTGCTATACACATACATAATTTAGAAGTAAAGAATATTGTCTTTAAAGTTAGCTGGATACCGTTTGTTAAATCGCTGACCTCTTAACGTATTTTTTAAAATTTAATTATATATATATATATATATATATATATATATATATATATATCATTCAATGTATGAGGCAAAATAACTGATATCAAAAAATTTATATTTAGAAGTAAAGATATATAATATAAGGATATATAGAAATAAAGATATTAATATTTGAACTATGATTTCATTTATATTATAATAAATTACTTTTACATGAGTTTATGATATAATTTATTTGCTATAATATTAATCCTAAATTAAGTTTTTTAGTATAATTAGTTCATTCTGTGATCTATATACCTTGTAAAAATTAAAAATAAAATAATTAAAAATAAAATAAAATAAATGAAACTGGGATTTTTACAGAAAAAAATTTATTTTCTATAGAGAAACTTCGTTTTCTTTATTTTGTTTTTTTATCTTTTGCGAATGTCAAATTTCAAATTCTAATCAAATTAATATTTTCGCTGTATCTGTCAGTCAAAATGTTTTTATTTAAGTTTGTATGTGAGAAAGGGATTTCTTCTGAATGCTCACAAGAGTAATTCCCACCTTTCTCATATCCTCTTGAAAATAATTTTAATTTTTATACATTTTTTATCAGAGTATAGCTATTAAAAAATAATCTTAAGATATTTACTGCACTTCAAAGTTATAACGTTTATAACGGAGTTTAAAGATTTTTCATACAGCAGGATTATTTTTGATTAATAAGTAAGCAGTAAAAAAAAGAGGAAAAATAACTGAAAATTTATTATGATAAATCTGTTTTTATTTATGAAATAATCAGAAGTATAGTGTCAGCAAGAAATCCAGTGATAAGCACTTCCTACATTTGACTTCTTATTTATGTTCCTTATAATTTGTTGTTTTTTTTTTTGACAATGTTTACAATTGTAAATATATAAGTTACTAATACCTTTCGTCAAATAATTTCTAAACTTTTAACTTTTTTTTTTTTTTTTTTTTTTTAATATGTAGTCTTTTTATGGCTTACAACCATTTATATTTATTAAGAGGAGTCTTACATGTGTTATGTATACAAAATTAGGAATTTTAAATATTTTTTTTTTCTTTTTAAGTGAATGTAAATATGTCTATACGAATAACATAAAAATAATTTTGAAAAAAGAAATATGCTGGTTCAATATTTTTTACTCTTGCAAACAAAGAATCTTTTATAATACATAATTAATAAACTAGGAACACAACCAACCATTGAAAGCAAGAACTTTTGAAAAAAAATAAATATGCTGGTGCAATATTTTTTACTCTTGTAAACAAAGAAGCTTTTATATACAATTAAGAAACTAGAAATTTAGAGTTTTAGAGATGATAACTAGTGGAATTTTGTATGCCTAACTAAAGAAAACAGATTTCAAGAAATATATTTTAATATATTCTGAAAAATATTAAAATATATTTCTTGAAATCTGTTTTCTTTAGTTAGGCATACAAAATTCCACTAGTTATCATCTCTAAATCTCGATTTATTTTGTTATCAGATTTTCGTATTTCGTTAAAAGATGTACCAAGGAAACACGGAAAATTAAAAGAAAAGGTATTTTCGTAAAAAAAAGAAACACATTACTTTTGTCCACCAGTCACCCAGAAATATTATTTCTAGAAGAAATACGGCTTGCTTGGCTCCTGTTTGTTATTACAGCAATGAAGAAAGAAAGGCTAGATTTCTAGTAGACTTGGTTTATTCTCTAAGGTGATATGAAACAAGAACAGTTTTTCCTAAAGTATGTAGGAAAATGGAAATGGTCCAAAAAAATTCCGTAAATCAATGGATTGTTTTTTAAGAGCAATATGTTCTGTTAAGTTTTCTTTCCTGACTTGTTTATATATATTCTTTGACAAATGCATTTTTTATCCACTTTATCGTTTCTAAATATAGCTGGGAAATCCTTTTATATATATATGCCATACATTTTTTTTTCATAGTTTTTCTTAATTAAATAATTTATAATTTCAGTAGAGGGAAAATAGTTATTATTATTAATATTATTATTTATTTACTTATGTGTTTTTAATTTTTGCGCTCAGAAATTTCTATTTTATTTTGTTTATTTTTTATTTTTTATTTTTTTCGTTTCTTTGTGTTATTTATTTATTTTATTTCATTTATTTGAAAATACTTTTTTTTTTTTTTTTTAGCGTTATTTTATTTGCAAATTACAGTTTATTTTGAAAAATCTTTAAAAGAGCGAGTCCCGTGAACATACAACACTTGCACAAAATATGTTTAAGTATGTTTTACAGTAACATAGTTAATTGATTTAAACAGAAATATGTTACATGTTTAAAATTTAAATACAAAAAGAAACAAGCAGCAGAAAAATGTCGAAAAACTCACGGATGTGTAAAAATACACTGAAACTTAACAAAACTTTACAACTATAATTGTAAAATAATTTTTGGAATGTGAGAATATTTTCAGAGACCATTTATACATACTTCTATATACTCAAGATAAATATAACTTTTAAAATGTTTATTACATGTATATTTCCAGAAAACAAAATTTTAAAATAAATGCTTTGAAAACTTTCAATTATAAGTATTTTACATGCATAAAATATTTAAAGTATTTATTCGTAAATGGAAAAAAAAATCTCATGTGATTAAAACATTATTTAAAATATCTTCAGCTTAAAATGAAAAAGAATATTTTCACGAATAACTGATTATTCTGTTAATGGCAAATATATTTACTATGTAGCTAGAAAATTTATCCAAACATTTGCCTTTTTTTTTATGTGCATAGGTAATCATGCAGAGAGCCATTGGCCGAAACTATATCATAAAAAGAAAAGTCGCGTGATGTAGTCAGGTGTAGAGAAATATTTTCGTGCCTCATATTTACATAAAAAGGCGGAAATGAAAATCTTGCAAAAATGTTATTTTATTTATTTATATATATATTTTTAACCAAATAGTTTCATTTATTGATTTCTTTTTAATAATAATGTATGTAGATTTTGACTTTTATTACATTATTTTCAGCATAACTGTATATTTTCAAGTTTATCTTGCAAAAACTGAAGTTTACAAAGTTATATAATAGTTAGTTTTTCCTCGGAAAAATAGGTTAAACAGTAATTTTAGCATTGTCATACATGAAATATCATTTTATTATCTAATGTGCTAATATATATTTCAAAAAATAAAAAATATAATAAAATAAATGAATAATATATAGTGATACAATTCTTAGTTAAAATAATTTTTTTTATCGTTATGCCTTAAATTTAAATCATCACTATAAAAATAGTGTAATTATATTAAATAATAAAAAAAATAATAATAGTTTTAGTCTTACTTTTAATATGTTCAGTATTAACATGAATAAATTTATATATTTTTTAAATTTGTACTATAATATGAAACGAAATATTTTTTAATTTTCATTCATGCTGCTGCTTCTTCACTTAATGAGTAGCTGATGCATATTTTCTACAGGGAAATGTATTTACTTGTATATTATAACTTATATTGTATAGCAATATATTCTGTACATGTATAACATCTGTCATAAGTGCATACTATTCTGTCCACGCAACATTATCTTATTATGTAAGAAATAATGCAAAAATATTGCATTCAGAATTATAACAATGAACATTATTTATTGTTTTAACATAATAGTACTCTTATACGACCACTGATATCAAGAACAGAGTTAAAAATCAATCTTAATTAGTCTTCTGTATCATATATATATATGTGTGTGTGTGTGTGTATAAGATATTATAATATATGTTTTTAGTCATGCAAAAAATTAAAAATATGTAACAAAAATAATTTAAAATAAACTTACATGAAAACTGAAAATTGTGAAACAAGACATAAGTAAAAATTATTTCAGAAACATAAAATAAATGAATAAAACTGCCAAAACTCCACTTATATGCCCCGTATGACTTCAGACATATAAGTGGAGTTTATAGCAAGTTTTTAAATGATCAAAACTCTGCCCCCAGGCACACTGTTTAACATAAAAGCACAATTAAGGCTAATATCAATATGAATAAAATAAAATGAATAAATTAAAATGGAACAAGTGAAAAATTGATTAACATTCTTTCAAACTCCAGCATGAAATTCACAAGATCTCTAGCCAGATAAATAAGCAAAATCCATAGCCATATAAAATATAATAGTACAACGCCATCTGTATTATATTAAAGAAACTATCTCAATAAATACGGTTGTTATATCTAAATTTAATTGAAAAAATAAGGAATATTTAAAAAAAGGAAAATTTCAAAAAATTCATTTATATTTCAAATGATTTAAATATTTTTCTATAACTATGAAAAAATCTATAAGATAATAATTTTCAACAGTTTTATTAAAGAACCTTTAATATCCTTAATTTTATCATGATAGTTATAAATTAATCTTTATTTTCGATTAAGGTAGCTTAAAATGATATTTCTGCAAATTAGTTTACTAATATTAGAGTTCCAGCGTATTAATTTAATCACATTAAAATCAAAATTATTTCTTTTATCAAAAATAGTTGTAACCATTTCATTATCAACAATATTTATATCCAAGTCCAAGAAATTTGGTTTTAAAGGATTAAAATTCGTAATAATTAGATTTAAGTAAGGAGGATAAAAATTTGTTTTATTTTAGTGTTATTAGTAGCACTAGTAAATGTAATCAGGTCATCAATTTATATGTAAATCATAATTCAGTCATTAGGTTTACAATTATTTTCATAAGTATGCAAATACATATTTGCTAAAGAGTTACTAGATACTGATCGCTGAGGGATGATTTTTAACGTAAAATTTTCCATGATAATTTATATAATTCTCTTTTAGACCAAAGTTTATAATTTCTTATATTTATTATAATCTATAATATCTTTCAGATTATTTTCAGCATAAAAATTATCCAAAGAATTGATAAAATCAGTTATTCTAATATTGTCAAATAAATATTCAAAATTTCATGTGTAAACTTTTTTTTTTTTTTTTTTTAATTTGTTTTAATATTAAGCAATAGTTACAGTTCTAAATTTTATTGAATTTTTATGGAATTTGTGAATTATATATATATATATAACATTAAATATAATCTCAATCGTACCATATAGGGGTACTTGACAGAAACAACAACAAAAACAAACAAATAAATAAATAATAATAATAATGCAACGTAATTAAAAAATCAAGCATGAATTTAACTGTAATTTATAGAATTCAACAATTTATAATATTATACATAAAATTTTGAAAATAAAAAATTGTGTTCAAATATAAAAAAATAAAAATTCATCTTGAATAAACAACAGAATTCGAACCTTTTAGACAATTAAATATTTACTTTGAAATAATAACTCAGATTTTTCATGTCAAAGTATTTTAACATGTAGGGAAAATCACAGATATGTAAATAAACTTAATAAACATTAGGAAAGAAAAGTTTCTGACCAAAGAGTAAGACTCTTGTTCAATAAAGTATAATACAGTTCCTCAATAAGACAGCCCTAAAAACGCCTCTCTTGTGATACTCGAATTCTCAAAAGCTCTTTTTCTCCTCTCTTTTGCGCTAACATATTACTTTGGAAAGATATATGTTGACTGCTATTGGTCGTAATTTTACCTTTGCAACGTTACAAGCAAAACAAAATTTGGGAAAATCTCCTGTCCAGCGAATGTTTATCCTCTGAGGCGAGTCGAAATAGCGGTAGATTGCTGAGGGTAAGATATTCCCAAGCAATTACCCCGCAGTCTTTCTCAATCTAGGTACTGATACAATACGGAATATTTCTGTCAAGGGATGTATATATATATATGTATTTTTCAATATGTAGGTCTTAACCTATTTTGCACAATACAATAATAACAGGCTTATACACACAACAAAACAAAATGTATAACTAAAATAGAACTTCGAAATTTATTTAACAAAGAAATTTTATGATTTGAAATACATCCAATTGTTGTAAAAATGTCATTTTTGTAAGAACAAAATAAATAGAATACCAGTTTATATTGTTAAAGTCTTTTTAACTATAAAAATGGTTCTATTACTGACGAATAGCACTTTTGTAAAAAAAAGAAAAGATGTATAATACTAAAAACACACAATAATTGTTTAGATAAGAAGTCATTTTAAAAAGTTTTACAAAAACGTACTGGTAAATATCACGATGGTTGTTATATGGTACGGTTATATTTCTATTCTTTATTTATGTTTAACAGAAAAAAAATAATCGTGCAATTTAAGGAAGTAAAATATTTTTTTATTATTTTATTTAACAGTAAATACATAAAAATAATGTATTTATTTATTTATTTATTTTAATTATATACATACAAGTATAGTTATGCATACATAAAATATAAAAACGGAAAACACACACAACACAACACAACAGACATACATACATATATATAATTTAATATATATATATATATATATATATATATATATATATATATATATATATACATGCATGAAAATTTTTCCAAGCACATAGCAATGAAATTAATTACAGCGAAATTAAATTATAATTAAATTACAATGAGAGAATTAATCTTTTTGAAAAATAGAAGAAAAAAATATACATAAAAATATACAAAAAAAAAAAAAAAAAAAAAAAAAAAAGGAAAGAAAAAAAGAAAGAAAAGAAAAGCCTACAGTAATAAACACTTTATAAGGTTCATAAATTGAATTATTGTATGCAAACAAGGGCAAATTTCGGTATATATGATAAGTGTGAAACAAGTAACAGATATTTATGCCTTTTTTATCAAAAATGCAAATAAAATGAAATCAATTGAACAGAAAAAAAAAATCAATCTTTAAATTATATTTACCTGTATGTCAAACGAATTGAATGATCAGGAAAAATAAATAATCTATAAATTATAAGAAAAAATAATATCAGATAATTACAAACCCATTCCAATTCATAAATATTAAAAACGTCAAATAACGTTATACAAAAAACAGTTTAAAAATAATATTACCGTTTAAGTTATATTGAATAAATTGGTCAATGTTAACATATTAACTTCGAGAAATGGTAGACAATTAAAAAAATATTTTACAACAAATTAATAGATTATTACACTTTATTTTAATAAAACAAGTATACTGTGTATTGTAATATATATATATATATATATATATATATATATATATATATTAATTCTAAACTAAAACTTGTGCTACTCTCTTTTTACAAACGAAAAATATGATGAATTGGTTTAATTTGTTATTTCTATTAAAATATATATATATATATATATATATATAAATAATTACTTAATTTGATCAAAATATATAATGAAATTTCCCACTATAAAATTAAAACAGTAATTACTACTAAGATTAGAAATTTATATGAAATTAAAACATTAATTACATTTGATATTAAAAATTTATATGATCTCCCTTTTCTTTGTGTGCTAATTTTAATATACAAAAGTATATCTCAGATTTAATAGATGTGATAATTATTTTTTATTAAATATTTTATTATTATTTTAAATTTAATAATAATTTTATTGTAAGAAATGAATTGATGTATCATAAGCAAAAACCAAATTTAAATTTCTAAAGTTACAAATGTTAAAAAAAAAAAAAAAAAGGGAGTTAAATAAATAACAAAAAAGAGGAGTTAAGTTATTGATATTGCCTATTACAATTAATATATCTGAAAAAAAAGTAATCGCATTGAACTAAATATTGTTTATATCTAAATGAATACTAACGTTATATATATATATATATTTACTTCTTTAATCAACTCACGCAACCGAACAACATATATGTAATACATATTATATTTATTTGATGTTATACTATTATGTATACAGAGCTGCATTATATATACAGAGCTGCCAACCTAATCCGGCAAATAGTACGATGAATTAAGAAAGCAAATTCTCTAAAAATTTAGTGGTGTAGAAAAAGGGGCGGTACAAACAATTTGCCGGATTAGGTTGTCAGCTCTGTATATATATATATATATATATATATATATTCTAATTGTCTATTAACTGTGTAATGATACTCCCATATATTATTTTACATCAAAGAGATATTAAATAATAGAGGTAACAGGCAACTTAATGAAAATATATCATGTCAAATTGTAAGAAAATAAATCAGAAACATCGCGTAAATATATAAGCTTTAAAATATTATCTTCTGATGTTCAACTCAATAGCATACAAATGCAAAACAGAAATAGAATCTACAAATTGGATATGTAAAATAACGTTTTATAATAACAATAAAAACATTTCAATATCTGAATTGTTTAACGTATCTCAAATGGTTCAACATCTTTACGATTATACATGCTACAAAAGAACATAATCGGAAAAAAATTTAATGCCGAATTCTTTCTTTTTTATTCGTATTCAACAATTTCCCCAAATACTGCAATTATGTCATGCATGTAAATTGGAATACAACTATAATAATTTTTATATACATTCTTTCTATTTATTTTCATTTTGGTATTATAGACTAAGTAAAAAGGTTTTACTCCTGTGGGAGTGTCTATAATATAATGCTGAATGACGATGAAAATTTTTGAATTTCTAAACATTTTACTAAACTGCCACTGGAATAATATATGTAATATATGATAGCACATTTTTGAGATTTGATTTCGATCAGCAATTCTATGTATAAATTAATAATCTGTTAGTAATTTTTTTTTTCCTGAATCAGTTTAGTAACAATCTAAAATTTTATTTTAAATCACATAAATAGTAATCTACTCTTAAATCCTTAAAAATAAATATAGACGAAAAATCTGTAAATTTCATAAATTGATTGTTTTTTTTTTTTTTTTCTTTAAGTATACATTTAGATTTTAAGACATTTTACAGTTTCTATGCAAAAACTAAATTAAGAGCATAGACTCATGTGAATAATGGATAATAATATCTCACAAGATACATTTTTTAAAACGCTTTCAAGTGGCAACACAAAAAGATATAGGCTAACATTCTTCCGTATAAAATTATTTCATTAAACATTTATTTATTTATTTTTTACATTCGTTTTACCTCCTTTATTAAATGTTAGATAGTTATACTTTATAATGTTTATATTCACTCTCTAATAATAAAATGATTATCATCATTAAAATCAAGCGTTTTTCTTTTCTTTTCTTTTCTTTTTAACACGCTTTTATTAGCTTCACCTGTATGTATGTATGTATGTATGTTTGTTTGTTTGTTTGTAACTTCTCTGGGAGCAAACAAAAAGTTTATATTGTAAAAAAAATACTTTCCCTACGTGAACGATGTGGCGTAGAGGTAAGGCGCCACGCTACGAACCTAAAGGTCCAGCGTTCGATCCCCGTCAGGGGAGATTTTTTAAAAATGGTTTTTGTTAATTCTAAGTTATTTTATTTAAAGATTTAAATGTATGTAAAGATTACGGTGTGTCACTCACACGATTTTCTCTTACCCTGAATTTTAATACTAAGATAGATATTTTGTGCTTTTTAGTTCACATTTCTATAAAAGCGTGTTCTTTAATTTTTTAAAACTATAATATTATTCTTTTCTTTTCTTTAATTAAGCAGCTATTATATGTTTTTCATTTTTTCGTGCTAAAAAAATAACCGTAATTTTATATCTGTCATGACCTATGATAACGGGACACTTAAAATCATAATACAGTTAGGTAATTGGTATTTGTAAAATAAGAGAAAAAAAGATTAGTTGTGTAGGCAATTTAACACTTTTTTTTTTTTTTTTTTTTTTTTTTTTTGGCAGTTTTCAATCGGTTTCTAACCTCAGTCAATTTTTAACAACATATACACAATAACGTATCTGTGAATCTACCTTTAATGCTATTAATGTATTTTCTAAATTTTTAGTTATGATAGAAATTTAAATTTTGTGCAAAATGATTCAATTTTTAAACAATATTTTAATAGGTTTTTAATTTTAAAAAATTGCCATTCAGATGCACTTTTTATGTAAAACAATATGTTTGTTCATGTCATCTTTCTAATAATAGAATCACAAAAGTAGAAATATTTAACTGAAAATATTATAAGAAAGCATCCGTCACTTTTTTAAAGGTAAAACTTTTACATTGAGATTACGTTATAATTTAAAATTAAAAACTTTTTGCTACTCAAAACATAATCAAATAGTTTATCTTTTAAAAATCAATAAAAAAAAATGTGAAATTCTAATATTTATATACTAGAGTACGCAAAAACGTTCGACATATATCACATTATTATTATTATTATTATTTTCGGTATTTATAGCATAAGACTACTTCAAGAATCATTTTCCATATTTTCAACATTTAGATTATCAGTTTAACCTGCATTATCTATTTTATAAGATCGGCTGTTTAGTGATATTTTATTAGAAAATTTCCAAATTTTATAAATTATGAATTATATACGACATTTTTATGATTTTTAACATAACTGGTTAAATATAAATTAAAATAGTGGTTTAGAATTAGATGTATTTTTTTATATTATTATTATTTATTTATTTATTTATGCACACAGAATACATTTCCAGAACGTTATTACTTAAAAAGGTTTTTTGTTCAAGAATAACAAATATATAAATTTATTCAGGTAATATTCTATGCTTTTGTACTGGTAAAACAATTACGTATATACATACATATATATATATATATATATATATATATATATATATATATATATATATATATATATATAGAGAGAGAGAGAGAGAGAGAGAGAGAGAGAGAGAGAGAGAGAGAGAGGGAGAGGGAGAGAGATGATCTGTTTTCCTTATATTTCCAACTGTCCAAAACCATTGTCCTATTTTTAGGATAGCCTGTACCGATAAAGCTAATGAAAGGTTGGTAAGTTTTTTGATTGTGTGTGTATACATAGGCTTAAAGAAACACACACTGTTAAAAATTTGAACAGAAAACTCTGTGTAATCTATTATCTTAAGTCCTACGTAAAATTACAGAGAAAAATAAACGGAGATGTTAAAAAAACTATTTTATACATTCAATTTAATAACTAAAATTAATATAATTAATTATTAGTGTGAATATATTTTGGACTTGGAATGCTTTCTTCTAAAAAAGAAACAGTCATTTTTAATTTTAATTAAAAAATAAATAATAAAATTAGGTAAAAATACAGAATAAAGATTGAGAATCTCGATTATTCACTTTTAAATAAGAACAAATGTAAATTTACAGAGATTCTGGATAAATATTTACATTAAATTTACAGAAACTTTAACAGTGCATATTTAAGATTCTATAAAGAAAAAAATTTTTTTTTCAATGCTTGGTACGGTATGGGTTAATTTATTCAGCTTTCGTATACTTCATATTTGCAAAGAATGAGTGAAATGTTTCAACAGAAACAACATAAATGTAATAAATGGATAACTATGCAAGAATCCTTTTTTTTTTTTTTTTTTTTTTTCGAAACGAAATAGGTAGCCTGGTCGAAAGAGCGCCGAGCGCATAATTGGAAGAATGCGTGTTCGATACTCTAGCCGACAGAGAACGGTCGTGTATATTAACGGTGGCTAGTGCACATACAATTCACCGCGGACGTAATGTCCTTTATGTTCCTATCCAAATTATACTTCTGAGGAATAAGCGAAGCACGGAAGTCATCTCCTTTTTAGAGGATCAATATTGTGATGGTATTTCTTCGAACCAGGTCTGAGCGCTTGCCAGGACCCCATATTTAAACATAATTTAAGAAATAAGTTGATGAGACTCTTAAATAATTTTAAATAAAAAAGAGGTTATTTAACTCGAAAATACCGGGGAAATTTACTCGTCAAGAAACTCAGTTAATAATCTGATAAATAAATTAAATAAATATAAAGATTTTGCTCACCGCTGGTTTTTGACTAGGTCAGTCGAAAAGCTCAACGTTACTCTCAAAGAAATAACTCGTTGACTCTAAGCCCCGTAAAATGGAGAGAGCGGCTCCATGCAAGCATAAACTCATCCCAGCTCCAACGTATTACGTCACTCTGTGCTGGGCCCAGACTTCGTGTTTTCCATCTCTGATCAACATTCCTTCACAACTGGCTACATCCTTTTAACCTAACTCGACGCCACAATCTTACTTTCCTCCGGCGACATTCTTTTGACTCAACCTCTTTTACCACACACACTTAAAGCTGTGTCTCATACCGTCATGAGTTGCCCATAGCGTAGCACAAGTTCGACATAAAACCCACCCACACCCTCACTCGTTGCAAAAGTGGTAAAATAACACAGCTATAAATAAATATTTTAGATCACCTTCAGGGTTGAGTCTCAAATTGTCGCCAGTTATCCCTAGCGTAGCACAAGTTCGACGTAAACCACTCACTCGCTCACTCATGACAAAAATTAATATAACATAGATATAAATAAATATTTAATATAAACCTTATATATATATATATATGTATATATACATATAAGCTAAATTTTTATTTATTTTGAAGAAGTTGATTTATTATTATTATTATTATTATTATTATTATTATTAACCTTTTCACCATTTTTCGATCAATTAATTTAATATTTTCAGTTACCTTTTATTTATTTTCTTTATTAAAAATTCCGTTTAAATTAACAAATACATTCACGTAAAATTTACTCTTTGACACTCAAATATTTTAAACGTTTTTTTAAAAAACATAAAAATTCACATTGCAAATGTTTAATTTTTAAATAAGTCTTTTCACTTAACTTAAGGTACAACAAAATATCTATGTCCTAAAAAAATGAAGTTTTTCATATTTCGCATTAAACAAGGCGTAATATGTGTAAAATTATAACTGTCAGAAATTCCTCTAAACACATCCTTTTTATCTGACATCGAATGTGCGACAAGGAGTAGCATACAAGATGCTTCTGTCGTGTTTCTGCCGCAAACATACGACATATTCTCATTAAAAAACCGTCAGAAAATCCCACTAACTTAGGCTGAAAGAATTTCTTTTCTGGGAAACAAAAGGTTAAAAATAAAAAGAGACGTCTCCAGGCATTCCTTTTTCAATTTACTTTTGGTAGGGGTCTGTTGTCTTGGTGATCTGCTGAATTGCATCAGAAGCAGCTCCAGATGAATATGTGTTGTAAGGAAGAAATGAAAACACATGAAGTGGAAGAGTTTTCCCCAGCATAGTTTTTTTTTTTTTTTTTTTTTTTTTTTTCATTTTTAGAAAAAATAACTTTCCCTGTCTTTTTAGCAAGCGTACCGGTATATGTGAATCTCTTTATTATTCTTTGATTTTATAAGAATAAAAAAAAATGCTCTATTACTCTGAAGCCAAAAAGTATATATATATATATGAAAATTTTAAAGTAATAATATTATTGTTTAAAGGATTAAACTTTTTATTTTAAAAAAGAAAAGATTACTTTCGTTTCAACAAGTTTGTGAGATAATTTAAAAGATAAAAAAATAAATACAGATATAATCTTATTCTCTTAAATTCTACATTGAAATATATGAATTCCTTTTCGTACACATACAGATCCAAAGTAACAAAAAATAATTTCTAATTACTGTGGGTAAAATAAAATAATGCATCCAGACGTTTTGATAAATAAGAAAATTTGATCGGATAGGTTCTATCAGAAGAAACTACAGATTAATATTTGCAGTAAAAAAAAAAAAAAAAAAAAAGAATAGCCATTTAATGGAAGAGTTTTCCTTCATTTATTTTATAATTGCTTAATTTTTACTCTAATGCTTAATTTTTACTCTATTAAAATGAACTTTTGACAAAAATTGTCCATTATATCTAGCTTTAAATCTATATAATAAAATTTTGCGCATGCGCAGTGAAAACATTTTTCCTACAAATGCTCATATTTCATGAGATATTTAAGTATTTGTATTCCGATTCCCGTATATTGTTTCAAAAGTACTTTTTCTATTTATCTGAAAGTGGGAATGGTTTTAGATTAAAACTCTGTATATTATACATAAAAAACATGCTTTTTTTTTTTTTTTTTTAGTTTTAAAATAAATACTTATATCTCCGTTATTTAACATACTTTTGTCACAGAACTTCATCCACAAATTGTAATGGGTCTATATTAACATATACAGAAATTACAGATTATTTTGTTCACTTAACGATACAGCGTGATCACAAATATTATTGATTTTGCTCAATTTTTACCATCCCCCTAAATGTTGTTTTTAATCAATCTTCACTCAAAATATGAGGAAGACATAGTTATTTATATACCCAATGTTTAAAAACATTTCATCGACAGATAGCTTTTAAATTGAAAAAAAAAAAAAAAAAAAAAAAAACTGATAGTTTACAAGTCTTGCTAAAATTTTGATAAGGAGTGTACGTATGGATAATTTAAAATTATAATGTCATTATTTAAGGGATAAATATTTTGTCTTTGAAAGTTACGAAAAAGATTGCTTTATGTTCATCTTTCTTCGGACGTTCTTTAAACGGGGATAAATATGTGGAGATGTGATTTAATTATTTTAAATATTAGATTTACATTAAAAAATTGCTTTACATTTTAATAAATAGATGCAAAATTATTTCAAATTCTATATTTATTAATTATTATCAATAATATATCATTTTGTATTAAAAAATGAAAATTTTAATTATGATATACGAAACTGCATTACAAGCAGTTTCTAAATGAATATGTGTTTTGAGGAAGAAAGAAAAGCACATTTAAAAAAAAAAAAAAAAAAAAAAAAAATTCCCTGCAATTTTTTTCTTAATTTTATTTTTTTAGAAAATGTACTTTTTGATTTCTAACTGACTTATTTCTGTATGTGGATCTGTTCATTCCTCTTTGATTTTCTAAGAATAAATAATCATACATGTACTACTCCGATGCCAACAATTATAAAAATAACAATATTATTCTTTTTGACTTTGAAAATGAATTGTTACATTTTATTACACTTGCTTATGAAATGCTTTAAAATGGAAAAAAATAAAGGTATAATTTCATTCAATGTTGAAAATATATATAAAATAAATAGATAAGGGTTTTTTACTTTAAAAAAAAATGACATTGTATGTTTGAAAACATTTTATATTTTGGATTTTAACTGTCTTTGGGTCTGTGACTAAAACCCTTTTACTCAATAAGTTAAATTTCAATAAACCTTGTTTACTTTTGCTACTTGTGAACGAAATTAATGAGATGCATGAGTAAATATTCAATATATTTTAAAACTTTGATTTTTTTAAAATAAAATGTCCATTAAACATAGTGTGAATTTAGAGAAAGACATAAAATGTATCATTAAAATTTTATTCAAAACTTGCATTAAAATTAATATTTTCAATTGGTACAGATGGAAACTTTATACATAAAGTTCAATATAAAATAAGGAATGAAAGTTTTTCATATCTTACATCCGCTATTTTGAAAAAAAAAAAAAAAAAAAAGTTTTGAACAAAATAATTTGTTTATGGATATAAAAATTCTATAAGTGTGATTATTTAAAGACGAGTTTTAAAAGCATTTCGAAAAAAGAAAAAAAAAAAAAAACTTTTATCCAAAAAATGTAATGGCTTTCGCCTGTAATCTTTCCCATTTTGTACAGAAAAGCAAAATAGTCAACACTTTCAACAGTAAAATGCATTATAAATATTTAAAGTTTAAACATACAGCATCCATAGATACGATATATTGCCTTGGCATAAATCCAGGGCATTACACCACTTTGCTTTCAAGATAAGTTTGCTGCATAAAACTGTTATTTTCCATAACATAAAAAAAAAAGTTACATTTTTCTTTTAAAAGTTTTATGATTTTTATGCATTTATGTAGATAAGACATTATGTTTTCACCTTATTCATATACGTGTGAATGTGTGTAAAAAATAAGTTGTTTTTAAAAATATATACATAACAGAGTGCATGAGAAACTTGTGCATGTTCTCATGTAAAATGTTTTTATATCGCAATATAGAGTAAAATAACATCAGATAAATACATTACATTTAATTAAGAGTTAAGTTAGGTGGGGATATATACGGTCTTCAGAGGCCAGATACTGGGTTCGAATCCAGGTTTAGGCAAGGATGATCGTAGTGATTCGGAATTCCCTTAAAACTGATAGATAACGGCTTAATGAGTCTTAGCTTGCAAAACAAATGACCGTAGAATAACACACTAAATGTAAACATGTAAAAAATTATAAACGAATGCATATTATTATATTGTTTTATCAGTATTATTGTTCAATAGTCTGCAAATCGCATCATGCAAATTATGCTAAATAGAAATTATTATTTAGAATACCATTTGTTGCTATATTATTTGATGATAATTATCACAAAACTTCTTGAAAATAGAACAAAATATCTAGGAATATTTATTTGCAAATTTAAGATTTTCGTGACTTTTTTTTTCATGGACAACAAATTAATAACAAAAAAGAAATTCAAAACATGGCAAGGTACGCTGATTTCCATGTACTTTTTTAATATATTGTGTTTGCATTAGCCCCTTTTTTTCTCTCTTAATTCCAATACTATCCTGCATAGTTTTATGTATATATAACTTGTATTAGTAGCTACTTTTTAAAAGTATTTTTTCACCGTTTTTGTTTGATATTTTTCAAGCTTTAAACTTTTAACGAGCACTGTCCTTACTACGAGGATTTAATTTCTAATTTCTAATTCCATAAGTTCATTCTGGAAATTTTTAGAAAAATTGTACTTTCATAATTTAAGAGGGAGAATCATTTCTTCTTCTTTTAATTTTGCTCGCAAATGTTAATGATTTATTAATTTAAAAAATCTAGAGTGACTCCACTCGACTTTCTGAACATTAAGTAATTAACGGTTTTATAAATAAATTAAAGTAAGAAATTAAAACCCGAATAAACTACTACGTCAGAAACGCCAAAGAAAAATATTGCAAATGCATTTGCAATATTTTTCTTTGGCGTTTCTGACGTAGTAGTTTATTCGGGTTTTAATATTCCAACGCCAAGTCTCCTGTTATTAAAGTAAGAAATGGCGATAAATAAACAAATAGAAAATTATAATAGGGTAATTAGGTATTTTTCTCTGTATAGCAAGTTGCTTAAATTAAATCTATTGCTTTTAAAATAATTTGATCTTATAGATTATAAAGATAAAAATTTTTTCGTTGTGCCCCTGTAAAAATTTATAAGTGCTAATCTCACAAAAATCTATACAGTTTGTGCGACGGTGACTTGTAATATGTATATAGATTTTCAACTTAATCGAATAAGGAGTATAGACGCTATTTCATCTTAAAAATTTGAGCCTATAAACTATAATGATAAAAAAAATTCCTTTGTGTCCTTGTAAAAACTTATAAGTGCTAGATTCATCAAAAACTATACGGATCGTGTGACAATGACTTATAACATGTATAAATTTCCAGCTCAATCGAATAAGGCATATAGACACTATCGCACTAAAGAAATTTTTTTAATGCCCCTGTAAAATAAGCATAATTGCTAGATTCACCAAAATTATTAGAATTCCTGTTACGATGACCTATAACAATCGTACCAATTCTTATATCATTTGAACAAAGTGTTTAGGTGCTGTCGTTTACACTCACATACATACACACATACATCATAGTAAAAATAACGAAATATAACTCAGGAGACTTCAAAACGTGTAGAAACCCCAAAAACTCAATGTCAGATTTTTGACATGATTACAATACTTCCTTTACATGTTCGAAAAGCAATAAGAAGAATTATTTCGCCCCTAAAGTGGTTAGATTTTTCTGCATCACAAAAGGATTAACTGTAACGCTGTTGAATAATTTCTGTAGTAGGCTTGTTTGGTCAGTTTTGCAAAAAGAAATGTAAACACGTTTAAATGAATTATAAATACATAAATATATTTAAATTTTAAAAGTAATAAAATATTTGTTTTTTCAAGATTACTTTTACAGTTAAAAAGGAAAAAAAAAAAAACTTCAGAATATCGGTATATATATATATATATATATATATATATACCGGGTGCGTCAAAAAATTGTATACACACTTTGAACCGTCATAGGAAATTTATGTTTGGTTCTACAAGGTTCAATTGCTGGAAACGGAAAGCTTAAAGTCCAGTTTGAAACATAAATGCACTTTCTGATGCAAATGTGATTACTGTTCAAAATGGCGGCCTTCAGCATCAATACATAGCTGAGTAGGAGTCACCACTGATCCCGTACGTCGTACAAACGTGTCCAATGAGATTTCTGCGCACACCGCTTTAATATCATTCCAAAGTGTTTCTGGGTTACGTGGTTTACGTTTGTACATCTCATCTTTTACTGTGCCCCTTAAGAAAAAATCCAGCGGCGTAAGGTCTGGAGAACATGGAGGAAACTCGATTGGCATCCTGCATCCTATCCACTGGGTTGAGTAGCTAGAGCGTCAGTTCTGATGCCACCTGTTGAAAAAGATAACATTACTTTCTCCCAGAAATTGAAAGTTGTAGCACGGGAAATGCAGTTTCTATGATAGTTCAAAGAGTGTATACATTTTTTGACTACATTTCTTAAATACATAATTGTGCATTTAAGAAATATTTATAGATAAACAAGATAAATTAAAAAACGAAAAGAATATTAAAAAATATTCTTTACTGTATAATCATTGTAAGATTTAGAGATGTATTTAAGGTGAATATAATTTAGAGTAGAGAAAAGATTAATTTATGTGTGTATGTGTGTGTGTAAGTATTTTGTATTTTTACAGTAAAAAAATATATTTATATTATACCTTCTTTCTTCGCTTTTAAATATATCCTCAAAATAATTTTAGTCACGTATAACAATTAAAATTTTTACAGGTAATACAGGTAATTTGTACAGGAAAATAGCGTGACAAAATATTCAAGAGAAAAAAAAAATCTTTGCATTTACTATTAATGGTGAAATTCAATAAATGATCAATTAGTAATTAAGTTTCATTTAGCATAATACGGAAACTAAAAATACTAAATTTATATAAAAAAATATGAATTATTTATGTTACATTTGTTATTTCCTTTTTCTACCAGCAAAAAACAAATATTGGTTGCTGGCAAACTGCAGTAAAAACATCCAAAAAATATGTTTTAAATAATGATTTCGTGCCAAAATAATTCATATCATCACCATGAAAGAAAAAATGTATGAGTTCATCTTTTTTCTTGCCTACTGTTTTATCTGATGAAGGATCGTGTTTAAAACTTTAGACGCAAAAGAAATGTTTTTATTATTATTATTATTATTATTATTATTTATGTTTAATTATTATTTGTATACTTCAGTATTTGATTGTGTACATTGATATTTGTCCTTTTCTCATGTGTTAAGACTGTTTATTATTATTATTATTATTATTATTATTATTTATTTATTTATTTACTAGCAGGCTACGCTCGCTTCGCTGGTCACTATATTTAAATGAATTTTCAAAAGAATTGGAACAGTATTTATTTTTTACATCACATTACAAAAAAAAAAAAAAAAAAAAAAAACACTGAAATCACTTTAGATCTCGCTTCTTCGGGTACCCGTTGCCTAAGTCAGCTCTTTTTTCAGCCCGTACTGCATCGGATCCAGTTTCCCACTGTCTACAGAAAAGTCTTTAACGGGCACTTCAATCTGGGTATTTATCGACGACTTGTGGGTTTTCTGTTATTTAAGAACTACGATTTTAAAGATGATCTGTACCTCAGCATCTATTATATATTTTAGTTTTTGAACCATGTGTTTAATAGCCCCCGTTATTTACACTATATTACGATCTGATTCCGACCAATGCAATAAAATAAAATAAAAAAGTAGATTTTCTTTTAAAAGGAATTACCTACATGAAAAAAAAAAATATTTTTCTTTTAAAGGAATTAATTAAAAAATTGAAAAATAAAAAGTTAAAATTTATACATAAACGTAACAATTTATTTCTATTGCATTGCCATTTGATTTTCAACAAATAAAATAATAATAATAATAATTAATAAATAAATAAAAAATCACCTTCAAATGAATGCATTAAATAAAAATTAATTCCGTAATAGCCGTTGCTAAGATACGCAGACGATTACAATCGAAGAATAAATTCATGAAAAATGAAACATAAAAGCCAATGTTTAAAATCGAAAAAAACATTAATTTAAAACATTCAAATTCGACATTCGAAAAATTCTCGATGAGGTGCACACCTGCAGGGTTCTAGGTACCTATATGCCAAATCTTGAAGCTCTGCGATCAGTAGTGTGAGCACCAGAGCGCAGAGACACACGCACACACACAGACACTTCTCTTTATTTATATAGATTTATTTATTTAAATATTTCTGGATTGGCACGCAACATATCTAAAGCAAGATATCAATCAATTCTTAGATAGTTTGAGTTATGAGGTTGATTCAAGGTTTCTTATTTCTCAGGGCACATTACAATTTTAAATAAATAAATAAATAAATAAAATAAAATCATTAAACTACTGTCTTGCAAATAAATTTTCAGTAAGTAGAATATTTTTTTACGAATATTGCAAGGTGAATCGTTAAATAATTAAACGTTTTCTTTTTTAAATACATCTCCTTTGTCAACGATTTAAGATAAATTATTTATATTTTCTGGTGATAAATGCATGATACAATAAATATGATGAAAAATGAAATCTTCAATTTTCTTTATATCAAAATTTATAAAAAAAAAAAAAAAAAAAAAAAAAAAAAAAAAAAACAGAGAGAGAGAGAGAGAGATATATGCACTATTTGGTTAATCTCGAAACAGCAGTTTATTATTACTATTATTATTATTAAATTCAAAAATTTTCTTTTGATCTTAAGTATCGCACAACTAAATACATGAGATTATAACCACTTACGATTGCTGTAATTTTAAACATCCTACATTCATTTTTAAAATGTATCTACAAATCTCTGTTATTAATTTTTAATTTATCATCTGATTATATTTTGATTATATAAATATTTGGAAAATTGTTTTTTGAAATATTCCACAGCAAAACGTTTGCGTTTATGACGAATTTTGTTTGTTATAAATCTATAATTTAAGATGTGTGTTTTAACAATATATAGCATATGTATGCATTGTTCTTCCTACATATGCATTTATTGTGTTAATGAGTTAAATGAGCACGTAATTTAATTTGTTGAATGAGCAATTATTAGTTGAATTATTAATGTTAATTTGATGAATGAGCAATTATTTAGAGTTAAGATAATTAAATAGTATAAAAATTTACCCCCTCCCCCCCCCAAAAAAAAAAAAAAAAAAAAAAAAAAAAAAATCAAGGTATATTTTATTTGCAATTCGATTGTGAAATTAAAGCTTATTGAAAATACGTTATTGAAAACTCTTTTTTTTTTCCAAAACTTATTTATTTATTTAATTTTTTACCATATACATTTTAAGAAAAATTCAATATTCTAATTCTGTAAAATCTCAGGGTACATAAAACGGTTTATCAATACGCATTATAAAAGTTAAAAGAAAATGCATTTTCCTGATAATTTTTCTTTAGAGCTCCATCAAAAATTTCGGCGCAAGAAAAAAACGATAATTTAATACATAAAATCCTACTCCTTTTTCTTAAATCCAATACAAAAATTGAATCACATCGAAAATTTCCAATGCATCTCATATTTTATTTTTTGTTTTCAAATGCGCAATTTCTACTTTTTTTAAAGAAATTATTGGAACTTCTCAATATTCACTCTTAAATCTTTCGCTGCATTAACTTCTCATTAAATGTTGTCAAAGAATTGATTCTTCCCCACGCCTTTAGTTTAAGAATACTTTTGTTATCTAAAAATAGTTTTAACGAGCATACTTACATTCTAAATGATCTTCTTAAAGAATCCTGGAAAGAACATTTTTGTAATCGCTTTGATTGCTTCGTCTTCAAATGTTTAACTTGATTAGTTTAATATTTCTCTTATTCAAAGGAATTTGGCAAAACTAAGCCCTAGATACTTTCTTTAACGTACCCATTTCATGTTAGATTTTCTTTGAAATAATTAAATTGATGGTTTACCTTAAAACGCTGAACGGCGTTAAAGTAATAGCCTTTAAAATGAAATAATTTATTGATCTATTAAAAATCTTTTATGCTAAGAGAAGATATATTTAGTTAAAATCGAAAGTAAAGAAAATTTTAAAATAAATGATTTAAAAAAAAAATCTGCTTTTATTTTTTACACAGAATTTACTTTCTTATCTAATTTTTCGTATTCCATTTAAGATAACTTGGCACCTTTGACAGCACAATTAAAGTATATTTCACGTGAAAACTTATATTACAATGTAATATTTAAAAATTTATCTATATTAGTTTTTTTTTTTTTTTTTTTTTTTTTTTTTTTCCCATTAAAATATTTATTTAGGCAACAATTCTTACGGCTTTTGACATATTTTTACAGATTTGAAATCTTCAAATTTCTATTTTACAGTTCATATTTTTTCATGAATTCATGATCTTTCAAATACTAACACTTCTACAGATATTTAGAAAATACCTCTTTTCTTTTCTTTTATTATTATTATTTTTGGGGGGGGTGGGGGGTGGAGGGGGTGGGGTTAATGTAACCTACTTAAAAGGTATAAATAATCTCAGAAAATTAAGTTGTAAACACGTGTCATTTTGATAATACAATTAAAAACACTTTAAAAAGAATAATATATAAATAAATAAATAAAAAATGTCTAAAATATAAATTTATTAAAAAGGTTCAAATCATCCAAAGATTTTCGCTTTAACAAATCAAGGCAAAATTCCTGATGATACCTTGATTTGTTAAGGCGAAAAGCTTTGGATGATTTTAATCTTTTTAATACATCTACTTAAAATAATTAGGGAAATAATATTTTAGAAACTTATTCTCTTAAACTATTTCATATTTTCGAAATTTATTAATTTGAAATTTTTATTTTTTTTAAACTTATTAATTAGTTTTTTAAGAAATAAATAAATAAAATAAAATAAAAGATGCAAGCCTATATAAAAATTTGGCAAAAAAGAGAGAAAAAAAAATGATTTTTGTTAATTTTTTATTTTTAACGTTATTTTCTTTTAATGATATTGCAAAATACATCCCTAATTCTTTTAAGTAAATACCATTAAACATTAAAAAAAAAAAAAAAAAAAAAAAAGAGTAATTTCTTAAATACCTGTAGACGTTTGTTTTAGAATTTTGAAGATTATGAATATTAAATACAATAAAATACAAACTGAGAAAACGGAATTTAAAGATTTCTAATCTGTAAAATATGTATCAAAAATATATTAACTGTTCCTAAATATATATTTTACTAATGAAACCTAATTTAGATAAATTTATAAATATTAAATGGAAAAATAATCTTCTACATAAAAAAAATATTTCAGTAGTGGGGTCAAAAATGCCAAATTCCCTTAATAAAGAAATTTATGACATATTGCACATTTATTCAAAAATTGTAGTGAAATTTTTTGATTATCACCCATCATAAACCAGTTAAAAATATATTTAAATGTTTAAAATAGATCCCTTTATTTATCCTTCTTTTATTATTATTATTATTATTTTAAATATTTTGCTATTGTTACTATATTCTATAGTAAATTTGCAAAAATATTGGATTCATAAAATTTTTTGACTTCCGACTTTTTCATCAGAATTGCATATTTTGAGAGGTCCAGAGCATGATAGGGCCATTTTTAGAAAATATCTGTCTGTGTGTCGATTAGAATTTTATTGAACTCTAGCTCAAAAACTAATATACGGAATTTCATTCAGGTTTATATGTACTTGTACATAAATTAATGTCTGCTGACTTTTGATAAAATTTTTCCAAAGAATAGCGTTGCCATCTCGTTTTTTTTTTTTTTTTTTAATATGACAATATAAGGCAATTTTTAGTATAATTATGCACAAAGAGAATTATTTTTCGCGAATCACTGTGAAATAAAAGAGAGTTATTTCTGACAGAATTAATCAACTAGGACTTTTTTTCATATATAAGGAACACAGTTCATTCCTCTCATTTTCAAAAGAACTCGTCAATATTTAAAAATCGAATGGTTAAATGTATATATATCACAATTTTTTATATCATTTAAATTATCACATTCCATATACATGTGATAATTTACAATGATGTTATTGATTTTTATTTTTATTTTTAACAAAATAGTCTATGGAGTAAAAATAAATTCTTACGAGCTGTGTATAGGTCACGAAATTGACTTTTTTCGTCATTTAGAATTGTACTTCTCTAAGACAAAATTGTTTGAATTCATCATGGAAAGCAACTTTAATAAATAATAACTTTAATAAACAATATTTTTTTTATAAATTATTTGTACTGCAGTGCTTATAGGGAAAAAATATAGATGAAAGATTTATCAGGGCATTAATATACTAGTTAATTTTTAATGCAAATAATATATTAATAACTTCAGTTATTTGGATTTACTGTGATTTATATTTATACCACTTTCTATATTACTTTTTTGAAAAAGAAACTGTGTTAAAACGTATTTTGGTACAGATAAAATAAATATAATAATAACAGAATATCGACTTCTTTACAAATTTAAAGCTATTTATTTCATGTTATTATTATTATTATTATTATTATTATTATTGTGTGTGTGTCATTTGGTCGTTTTTTGGACGATAAATGTCCGATAATTTCACATATATTATTTAAATATTACAAAATGTGATTTGTAAATAAACTTAGAACTGAAATGTATAAGCTTGCTTAATTTATTTCATTTAAAAGCATACAACCTTGCTCAAGATGAAATCACGCAGAAAAAAACGATATATATATATATATATATATATATGTATTAAAAGTAAAGTAAGTGATGTTTTTAAATGTTGCATTTCTAAAGAATTATTTTTGAATGAGATATTTAAAAGAAAACACTCATTTAAGAATCAGAATTAAATTCTTGGGTTTCTCTTTTGAAAATATTTATTTAATTTTAAAATCATTCATTGATACAATCGAAAGATGCAGAAAAACACTTCAATACATGTTCAGTAACTTTACATCAATTATATCAATAATTATTTATAATTGAAATAACTTTGTTTAATTTAATTTCCTTTTCTTTCTTTTCAGGTAAGAATATTTGAATTTCTTTTTTGGATCATTATACAGGTAAATGAATAAAAATTCATACTACATTCTAATTATGATATAAGTATCAATAAACTTTAATAAGATGTCATAGTTTCAAAATGGATAATTTTTCTTAGTATCATTCAAAAATAGCATTTTATTATTTGATTACTTATTAATTTTTGAAGCAAGAAAACCAAAATAGTAAAGAAATTATACATTCTATTTATTTATTCATTCACCCATCAATATATTAATCATTCAATTGAATCATTAGATATTCCTTACATTCTCAAATGCATATTCAACTAACATTATATGATCAAGAACTACTTATAGAATTAATTTTATATGATCAAGAATTACTTACAGAATGTTTAATGTAAATATCAGTTTTATTTAATTTGTTATAAGAAAAATGATTTAACCCTTTCGCTACCAGCGTCACATATATGTGACGATCCGATTTTCTTACCTGAGCCCGTCGTCACAAATATGTGACGGGTGTTCATTATCAGTTTGTGATAATGTATCACATATATGTGACGACGGGGCTACCAAAGAAATTATCTATCTATAGCCCAGTGTCACTTATGTGTGTCAGTTTGCAAAATTGCTAATTTCACTTAGTTAGAACGTTATAGATACATCCCACAAAAATAAATGGCAATTGGTATCACACTTAAATAATAAGACGTCTGGGCTGTGGTGGCAGTTTTTCTCCTGAAGCTCTGGTAGCGAAAGGGTTAATAGATCATTGAATTGAAACTTTCATAAATATTTCAACCAAAGTTGCAATAAAACATTTATTTATTTATGAATTAATGCATATGCACAAATGTGCATCACACATGTGATATCTTTATTTTTCTTAGAAGCATACATGAATAAACTGATAAAAAAATTTCCTCAATAGTTTCAAGTCGGATAAATTCAGCATGACCTTACTTGAGTAAAAGAAAAAAAAAATGCAGACATGAGTGCAGCGTGGAAAGGACAGTGTGTTTCAAAGAAAACACCATTTTTTGAATAATGCTTCTCTCGTGCCTAAATGTTTTGACCTGATGATGAGTCGTGTTCAGTTATATCGAAACGAAACATTTGTTGTGAATTTCTTAAGTGATAAGTGTTTTCTTATTTATCAATTTTCAACGCTTTTATTTTGGCATATTTTATAAAAGTCAGTTAGTACTTCAGTCAGTTAGACAAGAAGTACATTTCACAATCCAGTTTTAAATCAAACAATCATTTGAAATTTACAGACAATAAGATAGTAAAAATTAAAACTTATACGTACATATTATGCATATCTTTATATTTATATGTTTAATCATACACAGATATTAATTTAATTATACATAGCTACACTGTAAATAAAAAACCTGTTACATTATAGAAAATTTCTGTCAATAAAGTTGTCAGAAAATATTTGTATGTTATGGGAAATGCATGTTATAAAAAATTTTCAGTAACAGAATAATAAAGAAAACGTTCATACACAATAGATTTTATTACGTAGATCATTCTCCAAAAAAATCGCGTATTAATTAAAATTCTTCCGCTCTGCAACCAGTATCTAACCAAGTTCCACCACGTAGTGGACAACGACTTTGCCTCATAGCCAAGGACTCATATTCCCCTTAGCTACCAATTCCCAGTCATAATTTAAAAATCAAGGATTTTTTTTTATATATATATATCTAGAATCTAAATTGCAGCTCTAGTAAAAATACTTCCATGCCATCCTTATAAACTCTAGTCCCCTTTTAAATTGAGTACTAGAAAACCCTATAAGAATTCTGGAGCGTTTTCTTATATTATCGAGGTCAAAATTATTAAAAAAATCCCTGCAAATAAATGCGAATGCAAGAAGTGAATTTTAGCAAATATAATCTTTGTTTATGACTTAATTTTAGAAAATCAAGCGTGAATTTCTCGCAATACAGAAAAAAAAATCAGCATATTCGATATATTGTTTCACTATTTAGAAGTGTATAGACTAGAAATTTGAGATCATTTTGTTGTATTCAGCTTATTGGCGTGCTTCATACGTATAACTCGGAAATCTATATTTCTAGTTTAAGGAATTTGAAAATGACCATTTATTCGTTCTAGATGAAGGCATATATATATATATATATATATATATATATATATATATATATATTCCAAGTGTAGTTAATTTACAAACTTTTCATTACGATTACATGTTTTCTTTTATCACATAAGTTTCGACACTGTTAAAAATTAAATCCTACATTTCACCAGAAAAGTAGTTCAAATTAGCTGCAAAAAACATTTTGATTTCAATTCTCCATTTTAGTTGCCCCATTTTAGTAGTAATCATCAATAAAATTTTAAAACTTTGCACCAAAATATTGCTTACAGCTAAAAATACTTATTTAGCACCATTCATTTCGTGAAACGTTGAACTATTTTTTTTAACTGTGCACCTGCAGAACTTTTTGTTTTATTCGACATTTAAATATAAGAGGATTTTTTTTTCTTTTTTTATGAACTTGTAGTAAAATAAAATTGTATCGAAAAATTTATTTTTAATCGAAATATTTCAAGAAATTGAATTTAATTTTATATGCTTTTCAAAATCCATTTAATGGTTATGACTTTTTCGTAGTTCGAATCTAAAATCGGATCTACCGTTCTTCTCTTTGTGTTAAAGAATATTAACATTCAATCTTAGAAGAAAATTTGAAGAATATTAATATTCAATTGATAAATATATTTCAACTTTTAAGAAAATTTTAGATAAATATTAAATATTTTTTTATAATTAACCTCAAATTACTTTTCATAAATTGTGGAATTACAAATTATTACTTTCCGAACACTATAGTGAGGAAAGTATTGTAATCATGTCAAAAATCCGAATTCGAGATTTTGATGTTTCTATACGTTTCGAGGTCCAACGAGTCCGTTTCCGCTATTTTTACGATGATGTATGTATGTGTGTGTGTATGTATGTGTGTATGTGTGTGTGTATGGATGTGTGTATGTATGTGTGTATGTCTGTGAGTGAACACGCTAGCGTCTAAACGCTTTGTTCGAATAAGCTGAAAGTTGGTACATATATTGTAAGTCACCATAGTACGAACACTATAGATTTTGGTGAATCTAGCACTTATAGTTTTTTTACAGGGACACAAAGAAAAATTTTTTATCATTATGGCCAAGGGACCAAAATCTTAAAAGTGCGATAGCATCTAAAGGCCTTATTCAATTGAGCAAAAACTTTATACACATATTATAGGTCACAGATACTCAATCTATATAGATTTTGGAGAATCTAGCACTTATAGTTTTTTTACAGGGACACAAAGAAAAATTCTTTGCCAAATTTTTAAAAGTGTGATAGCGTCTAAACGCCTTATTAATCTGAGCAAAGAATTTGTACACATGTTATAGGTCACATTTGAACCAACTGTATAGATTTTGGTGAATCTAGCACTTACAGTTTTTTTACAGGGACACAAAGAAAAATTCTTTATCATTATGGCCTATGAGACCAAATTTTTAAAAGTGCAATAGCATCTAAACGCCTTATTCAATTGAGCTGAAAATTTGTATGAATATTATAAATCACTGTTGCACTAACTATAAGCATTTTGGTGAATTGTGGCCACCACGAGACTTTCTTCTATATTTTCCTATACAAATTCACTCAGTAACAATAATTAAAAAAAAAAAAAAAAAAAAAAAAAAAAAGTGGGACTTTGACAAAATTGTGGGTAAAATGTGAAAATTTGTTTAAGTTTGTCAGAATTTATAGATTTTTACAGGGACACAACGAAAAATTCTTTATCATTATGATCTAAGGGCTCAAAGTTCAGTAGCGTTAAATAAAACCTCGTGTGATATATGGAGAAAAATACTCAAACACTCTGTTATGGCTTTTGTTTGTTTAGCAACTCCTCTTTCTTTGTTTTATCTACAAAACTGTTAGTTACTCAATGTTCGGAAAGCCGAGTGGAGTCACTCCAGATTTTTTTTTACATAGAAATACGTTGTAAAAAATCGAACATCTGTAAAATGTTGTTAACTTAATTTAACTATTTATTTATTACAATATTATTTATGTTTATTATATGTAATGTTATTAAAATGGAAATTCACTAAAAGTTAAAAAAAAAAAAAAAAAAAGAAAGAAAGAAAGAAAGAAGGAAAGAAACAGACTACATTATAATGATAAGTTTCTTAAAGATAAACAAATGTTAATGATTCCATTGAAATGCGGTATTGTCAATGTTTAAAATATTGAAAAAATGTAATCTCTGCTTTTAAATTCAACTATAAAAAATACATTAAGTGGCATTTAATTAAAATTTATTAAAAATATTAAAAATGAATAATAATAATAAAAAAAGAAGCAGATTTTCACCAACACATCTTCCTGGAAAATTGGTATACAAAGAACAATTTAAAAACTTTCCATAAATCATGAGGCGTGTCATCAGAAATTTCGATTTTTTATAAACATTAAGCAATATATAAAACACTTATGTTTGGATAATTATTACTTCAAAAGTGTTAACTTCACGTATTCTTGTAAAGCGTCAAATTTTAATGTTTTGTAAAGATGAAGGACTCAAAGTGAACCAGAAACATCCCCACGGTTGTTATTTATAAATTGATTTTAAATGATTTTTAATAAATGTCGATTAATACACTGATGGAAAAAAAATCTCAACACCAGGAAGGAGCTGTGCTAGATAAACGAAATTTGGTAGGCGTGTTTATACATTTGAAAGATGACGTCGATTCAAATTTCGAGCTACGCGCATAAGTGTGGCGTTTCTAGCGACACTATGAACATGCAAATGAGGTTTGCTTTAAATAAGCGCTGTAAGGTTCGTGATCGTTATTTACAGTTGAGATTTGACGTAGTGGGTTAATGTTAGCCAAGGATGCCTCTAAGAAGAAGAAGAAGCCATTATCAATAGCTCACTCAGTTTGAACGAGGTCGTGTAGTAGGGCAACGAGAAGGGTTTTCTTTCTGCGATATTGCAGAAAGACTTGGCAGGAATGTATCCACTGTGCATGAGTGTTGGCAGCAGTGGTCAAGGGAAGGTACTGCCTCAAGAAGACCGGGTTCCGGGCGGCCACGTGGCACTACTGAGAGAGAAGACCGCCGTGTTCGGCGTATGGCTGTGGCTAATCGTACTGCGTCTGCAGCTGAAATTCGAGCTGCAGTTGGCACCACAGTGACAGAACGAACTGTTACAAATCAGTTACTTCAAGGACAGCTCCTAGCCAGACGCCCTGTAGCGTGCATTCCACTGACTCCAAACCACTGCCGTTTGCGACGTGAGTGGTGTCAAGCTAGAGCTCATTGGAGGACGGAGTGGAGATCTGTTGTGTTTTCTGATGAAAGCCGGTTCTGCCTTGGTCGCAGTGATAGCCGTGTGTTGGTTAGAAGGAGGCCAAGTCAACGCCTGCTAGCGACTTGTCTGCGGCCTAGACACACAGGGCCTACTCCTGGAGTTATGGTTTGGGGAGCAATTTCGTATGACAGCAGGAGCACTCTCGTGGTTATCCCACGCACCCTGACTGCAAATTTCTACGTCAGTCTAGTGATGCAACCTGTTGTGCTGCCATTCATGAACAGCATTCAAGGGGGTGTTTTCCAACAGGATAACGCTCGCCCTCATACCGCTGTTGTAACCCAACATGCTCTACAGAGTGTCGACATGTTGCCTTGGCCTGCTAGATCACCAGATCTTTTTCCAATCGAGCACGTAAGGGACATCATTGGACGACAACTCCAGCGTCATCCACAACCAGCATTAACCGTCCCTGCATTGACCGCCCAAGTGCAACAGGCATGGAGCTCCATCCCACAAACTGATATCCGACACCTGTACGACACAATGCATGTATTTTTTTATGCTTGCATTCAAAATTCTGGCGATTACGCCGGTTACTAATGTACAAACATTTCACATTTGAAATGGCTCTTCTCGCCAATGGCTCTACCTGTGATCTTGAAACTTTAATCAATTAAATATGTTACCTAGACAAATGTATTGCTGAAATTTCATTACTGTACAATAATTTTTTCTTGGTGTTGGGATTTTTTTTTTCCATCAGTGTATATGTTTTTTTAAAGTAAAATTAAAAGGGATTATGTATATATATATATATATATATAATGTTCATTTTAAATTACAAAATGCTAATTTGATGTTAAAATGGTCAATTTTTAAACTGTTTCAAAAGCATGATCATATCTTTAGCATGCCATTTTCCGCAAATATCCCATCTAAAGTCATATCTTGAAGGTGAAAAAAAAAAAAAAAAATCTTTAACCTAGAATGTTATAGCTTGAAAAACTTATAAAAATAGTTTCATAATAGCATATGTTATATATTTAACTCACGAAATTTTAAACTAAATTTAGTCGTTGTTTCTTCAAAAATGTGCTTACTCATTTGTATGGTAATTATTTCATGGAAGTTTTAAGTTGAGTGGGATGTACACTAAAATTAAGACCTGGAATAACAATATATATATATATATATATATATATATATATATATATACATATTAATTGTAGATGAAATTATGTAAATATTATTTATAATATTTTTTCTAATACATTTTGTAACGCAATATCAATATGTCGTATTTCACTTTAAATATGTATATTTTATCTATGTTTTTAGAACAAATCAATCGCTCTTTTATATAAAAATAAATTTATTATATGTTACTACGTTACTAATATTATTTCAGTTTTACAGCATTTTAATTGATATATAAATACGTTTATAATTTACTTTATTATGTAAAAGTATTTAAGTAAAAACTTTATATGTAATTACTGGTAATTATCTTTTTTATATTATTATTTTCTCTTTTTCTAAATATAAATTTTATTATTTAATTAAAATATTATAAAAATAATAATAATAATAGAAGAGAAGTTTTATTTATTTTTATTTATTTATTTATTTATTTATTTATTTTTAATCGAAATATTTCCTTTGCACTTATAAAAAAGCGAGATAAAAAGTTTCCCAAATCTTTATAAATTTTATGCATTAAGCTTTGAAAAATGTTATCAACAAATATTTAAGTGGCAAAATAAAACACTTCAAACATATTTTTTGGCAAAATTTTACCTTCTCTCTAAAAATTGTTCAAGCAGCAGCAATTTTTAGATAAGATTTTTCCGAAAACCATTAAAAGCGTTTCGAAAACATAAAATAAAATTGAAAAAAGTGTATAAAAAAAATCCTAGTTTTAAGGTGTGTTAAATTTTTCCGCGGCTATTTTTGTATGAATATCTATTGAAAAAGTAACTGAAAAATTGAGCTTGAGTATTTATTGAACACTACTTTTCTTTTATTTTTCTATACTACTTTTGTAATTTTTTGGGATATAAGAAAGTATTCTTTTATATTTGTAAAAAACTTTCATTTTTAATAGAAATTTTTTAACATCATTTTTACTTATTAACGAATGAATTGTAAAAGGAAATTTCAAAGGTTAGTAATTATAAAAATAATGAGATAGTTCTGAATGAAACTCTGCTCAGGGTAGAACAAAAAATATGGTATTCTAATATCTATATGCCTTAATTTATAATTGATTATTAATAATTAAAACAAAATATTACTGACATATTTTTCTCTAAAATATTTAAATATATATATATATATATATATATATATATATATATATATATATATTTCAGAAATTACCGCAGCTCTGATATATATTTTATAATTTCAAAAAGAAAAATATGGTATAATTGATATTGTGCTCACAGTTAGTGATGTCCAATGAATTGCATGTTTAATATTGTTAAAAATTACCAATTATTGCATGTTAAAAATTACCAATATGCTGTATTGAATATCTGAAAACATATTTAATAAAGAAAGTTGGTAATTTAGTTTGAAAAATGTTTTTCTGAAAATTTTCCTCATTAATTATGTAATTATATGTATATAATAAAAAAAAAAAAAATAGAAATAAAATAAAATAATAAATAAATAAACACCTATTTTATTTTATTTATTTTTTAATAATTTTCCTCCAAGTGTCTACAAAACATACACAATATAGGGACATTTTTTAAAATCTAACTATTCTTCTACAGGAAAATTTTAAAAATAACCTTGCAAATAATATTTTCATACTTGTTAATTTGAACTTATTTCAGAGATAAATTAGCACAGAGAAAAAAAAAAAAAAAAAGCTTTATTTATAACTAAACCAAACGTATAGGAAATTACGTTATTTCTCATAAAATATGTCAGAAAAATTAATGAAAAAAATGAGGTATTTGTTCTTCTACAGAGAAATTTAAAAAATAATCTTGCAAGTAATATTTCAACTTATTTCAGAGATAAATAGTCACAGAAAAATGTCTTTATTTATAATAACTAAATCCCCAAATTACCAAATGTGTAGGAAAACACGTTGTTTGTAATAGAAAATGTCAGAAAAATTAATGAAACAAATTCAGTAATTAAATATGAGGTATAGTTCAGAATCTGTACATGTGAGTTTGGAAAATTAGAGAAGGCCATTTGCATTTTACAGGAACGATGCTGATTGGGAAATTTGTGCCTAAATAGAGTATTTTTTACAAAGATTTGTTCCTGTATGATAGCCATGATATTTATAAAATAATAATAGTTCTAGCCGTAGCTATTTTTAACAGCCACATAAACGTGGTTTTAGCTCGAATTTACCACGAAACTAAACTTTTCCTTAACACCGTCTAATGTTGCCAACTAGTAAGGACTTCCTAATATAATAATTACATTAATTTTTAAGAGTGATGTTTAATACATATAATAGTCGATTGACAAAACTACAATCAGACAAATATTACAGTTAATAATTAGTGATTGATATTGAATGTAAATATCTTTACATGTTAGCATCATTGAACTTAATCCTCTTGTGCAGTTTTTCGTTCATGTTTGTTAGATTCCGCTTTCTTCTTCCAGGTAAATATAAAATATTATACATTTTATTCCTGTTTCTGGTTTTGATTTTGATTTTTTTTCTTTTCTAAGTTAACGACAGTTGACTAGAATTTTGTTCTACTGATATTCTAGCTTGGAAATTACCTTTACATTTAAGTCTGGAATTTTTTATATTCAAAAATGAACTCTAAAATACTCAGATACTAGTAGAGGGAACTAAATTGGCCATTACATGAGACTATTTTGTTTCTTAATTTGCTGTTTTAACAAGATGTTAAACATGTTCACGCCGGCGCGGACCACCGGTGGCTCACAGCAAAATTATCCGAAGACTAGCAATAATCCTTATCTAAAAAAAGTACACTTAATACTGCTTTGTTAAATACATCCTTGTCGAATAATGATCTTAGTCAGTCTAAGAACATGATTCGACAAGGATTTATTGAACAAAGCAGTTTTAAGTATACTCTTTTGATATCGGAATTATTGGCTAGTGTTCAGATACTTTTAAAAAAAAATGCGCCGGCGTGAACGTGTTAAACTATCATGATTACTTTTGGGAACTTTTTAGTACATTGATGAGATATTTTGTACAAACATCTTTGTCATTTCAGTAAAAATATTTTTTTTTTTTTTTCAATTGCTTAAATATGTTTATTGAATATAAGTTTCCATTGTTCATAATCTACGTTTTTTTTTTTTTTTTTTTTTTTTTTTTTTTTAACAATTTGTTTTCTCTTGTATCGATATGTCTTGGCAAAAGTAAATGAACTTTAGATTTAAACCGGTAGATACTGATTTCAGATGTCGAAAGAAATTCAATTTTGTGCCGACATCTAAGGAAAAGCCTTTTTTTAATGTTGTTATTGCTGTTGTTAAATATGAAAAAAAAAAAATTATTTACTTAGTTATAAGTTAACTCAGACTTATAGTTCAAACATTCGTTTTAAAGATATTGATGTTATATATAGGTATATTTTAAAAGATGCCCATACTGAAATTTTAAACTAACAGTGCGATATTCCTCATGCCCAAATTATATTATTATTATTATTATTATTATTATTATTTGTTTTCTATTACTATTAAGAGTAATTCTTAATTATTTCCCAACCATTCGTTAAAAATAATTCTCATTACATTTGTACGAAATCTATACGAAATTTTATCCTATATTAAAAAGTCAAAAATTTTGAAAAAAAAAAAAAAAAAAAAAAAAAAAAAGGACAGTCTCACCAGTTTAGCTCGTGTTCTCCAAATGCAATCAATATTAGTTCGTGTCACACCACGGCTAAATACCAAGTTTGGTTGAATTTCCTCCATTGGTTTGTCAGATGCAACTACCAATAATGTTTTGATACACTCAGATCACACTGACAGACAAACGTTTTCTGACGTTTTCGTGTTCATGACATCTGTAAAAAGGTAAATCCATCGAAAATTGGTACTCGAAAATTTTCACGAATACAATACTTTTTTCTTCTATATATCGAAGAAAGTAAAACTTCCAACAGCATTTGAAAGTTAAGTTGAAATTTTTAACCTTAACCTTCATTTGTATATTTTTCACTGTAGAATAAAATAATATAGGATGCAAATGACTTATTATCCATCCATAATTTTGAAAATTTTCGTCTAAATTTAAATTTATCAAAGGAATTTAAATAGATGGATGCCTTCTTACTCAAATAATTTATCTAAACAATATGTTTACGATAGAAGTATTTTTAATAAATTTCAATATTCCGTGATTATAGGTATTTGGATTTCTAATGAAATAGGATTATTACACAATGAAAATTTTAATTGTATATTAACTTTTTGAGTTAAATTTCGCTTCATTTTTCAAAAATTATAAGGACAAATATAAAACAAATTAAATATTTTCTAAAACGCTTTTTTTTTTTTTTTTTTTTTTTTTTTTTTGATTTATTCAATATATTACTACTTTTGTAATTCATATATAAAAATATCCACAAAAATATTCATTGTTCTTTTTTTTTTTTTTTTTAAATAAGTGCTTGGTGTTATTTATGCAGCATTATTATCCTTATATTTTATTTTCAAAGGACTATTAGAATAATCCTTCACAAAAGGGAATGCTCAGTAAGAATTTACAATACTTTCTAGTCATCATTTGTAAGTACGCGTAATTTTATAAGATGAATAATTCTTAACAATTAAAAATACTATACATTTATGCATAACGCGAGCATGAATAATAATGATTTAATATGTACAATTTAATAAATAACACAGGGCGACATGTAAAATTTTTATTTTGTAATTTTGGATGAACTTTATGTTTTTTTTTTTTTTTTTTTTTTTTTTTGGTGCGCTGAAACCGAAAATGAAGTCAGTTTTTCTCTATCACGTATCGATTTTTATCAATGCAGGGTCCCTACCTATACAATTTCTTCCATTACTCTTCCAACAATATAATTATATGGTACGTTTTACAGTAGATTATCTATTGTTGTAATAGCGCAGCACTAGTGTGACTCAAAAACATACGACGCAACCAACCAACCTATTGTTATGATGGTATAATATAAGAAATTGTGTCAGTAAACAACCTGTATTGACAAAACTCTATATGTGATAGAGAAAAACGGGCTGCATTTTCGGATTCAGAACATAAAAAAAAAAAAAAAAAAAAAAAAAATCAGATAAAATCATCAAATCAAATTTTGTCAACTTTCTTTTTATAGACATGTGTAATTAATAAAAGCAATATTCATAATGAATAATCTTTGTTTCTTTACAAAGACTGGAAATTTTCTACATGCAAATGTTTCTGGTATAACACCTGTGTCTAAAAATTCTTGTAATAAAAAAACACTTTAGAAACACGTATTTAAAATCATTAAATTTAATTAAAAATATTTTTTTTTTAAATACGTGCAATCCATTCAAAGTTTTTCGCTTTAATTTTTAAAGTATCTTCAGAAATGACAAAAAAATGTTTCTTTTTAGCATTTTAAATACATAAATAGTAGTTAAAAGTTACAATTGCACAAACTTGACATATTATTGCAGGTGAGCAGTTCATCGTCAAGTTTGTGTAACTATCAGTTTGTGTAAATATAACTGTAAACAACTATTTAAGTATTTAAACTGCTAAAAATAAACATTTCTTTTTTTCTTTTCTTTCTTTCTTTCTTTCTTTTTTTTTTTTTTAATGTTTTTAATTAAATTTTATGATTATATATATATATATATATATATAAATTTCTCTTGTCAGAAATCTTGATCAAATATTCATATAGTACTTTGCATAAAAATAAATACTGTGATTTGTATACCAATATAAAATCTAAACCATTACGTCTATGAATAGAATATACTGTGTATTTAAAAATTGTTTCACTTAAAATAAAAACAATAGTAAAAGAAGGTTTTACAGACTTTTTATTGCACTGAATCATGAATATGTAAATAGTTGTCATTATTTCTGTCTAATTAAAAGTGACAACGCATTTAAAGATCTTTAATTTCTTTGAATTCCTGCAAACTTTTTTTTCTACCCTGCCTATTTTCATTATGTTATTGATTTCAGACGAAAATAAAAAGAAACACTAAAAAAAAGGAACGCAATGTCAGCTCCTAATTGAGAACGTAGAAAACAGAGTACACTGTTGTCCTTTTTAATTTCTGTTGCTTGAGGCATTATGTCTTTCAACTATTTACGAATTCTCAAGAGAATTTCCGAGTAAGTTTGGTAGAATATAAAGACGAAATTCTAAGGTAATTTCTGTTAGAAATACAAATGACAAGAAAATATCCTGATAGAATATTTGATCAAGCTACTCTTTCTAGTAAAATAGCAGTTATTTGTAAAACTTTGAAAAGGGCAAAAGTAATTACCTTATGATACTTTTTAATATTGTACTTTAAATAAGACTTATTAACTTAAATATTTTTAAGAAATTTTTATTTTGAATAATTAAGAGTTTTAAATATTATGTAAAAATACTATTAAAAAAGGCTAATTAGTTTACATTGACAAAGGTTTGAAATTTTAAAATTGTAGAGAATTAAAATTAAAAGTAATAACTTATATTTTTGAAATTAAATTAAGAAACAGTCGTCGTATGACGAGTGAAATTGTCTGTTCTATTTAATAAAGAAAAGTTTATTTGACAAATCTGTTGTGTTTTCATTTAAAAGCAGCATAACACATGTTCATAGGAAAATTCCTCCTTAGTATTAATAAAAATTTTCTGTGTTTTATTTATAGAACACTGAAGTCAATAGTGCAGATAATATCTAAGTTTAATATAAAATTAATTATTTACGGCGGAAACGCTTGTTTTTTGTGCGTAGGTGTGTATCTGTTTACAAATTAAAAGAAAGTGTCTTACAAACACAAAGAAAATTTTCACGAAGAACTAGAATAAATAGTAAATCGTATAAATATATGTTTTGCCTTATTCAATAATATTGCTTTTAGTATTAACATTTAGTTAGTTTGGTCTTTTATACTGATTTTTTCATCACTGTACATGATATTGCAGAAAATAAATTTTGGTAATATTTTTATTTATGCTAATGTGTTTAATCGAAAAACTATAGGAAAGGAAATCCTTACGAGCCAAAAGCTCATCTAGAGTATTAAACAATTTGGATTAATAAATAATTTGAGTTTCCATTTTTTTTTAGCATGGTAATACGTGAGTTTTACGAAACAGTTTAAATGGGATTTCAATATTTTGATCGACAATAAATTCGACTTTTTTTTTTATTAAGATTGCTGTATTCCACATTTAGAAAGTTATCATGTATCATAAACTTATGGAAACAGATAAAACAGTTAATACTACTAGGCATCGTAAACAAAATGATCACTTTGGAGCATACAGTCGGTAACAAAAGTATCCGAACACTACCAAAAATTCCTATATAAAAAAAGTAGAGTTAATACTGTTTTGTTAAATAAATCCTTGTCGAATCATGTTCTTAGACGAATCATGTTCTTAGACTGACTAAGAACATGATTCGACAAGGCTTTATTTAACAAAACAGTATTAACTCTACTTTTTTTTATATAGGAATTTTCGCTAGTGTTCGGATAAGTATCCGAACACTACCAACAACCGACTGTACAATGAACTAAAAGAAACCAAATCGTGCTATTAGACATGGTATATTGTTTTTGAATCTTCACAATGCTTTATCATAGACAGTGAAATTAGTCTGAGACAAAATTTCTTCATTTCACTGGAATTTTGGGCTACCCACCGTACATACCACACTTCGCTTCTTTAAATTACTACTTGTTTTCCTTCATGTCTCATACACTTTCCCAGAAACAACAATAAAATGGATTGATGACTCGATACCAACCTAAAATGGAAAAAGGTTTATTGGGAGAGCATCTACAATGGACAAATGGAAAAATTATATTTCTTTTTTTCTTTTTTTTTTCTTTAATAAGCTAGTAAAATTTATTAACTAATAAATATGTTTTTTTTTTTAAACAATTAAAATTGACTTCGATTATATCATTCAAATGTAGGCATTGTTCTGCAGTTAAGGAAAGTCCGCTTATAGCTAAAAGTGTCATTTCTTTAATATTGGGTTTTGAAAGAACTAGATAAAAATAAACACCAAACAATGACTTTTGAACTGAACCATTTACACTAACAAAAGAACTTAATATATATATATACATATATATATATATATATTATTGGGCTGCTTCGATAATTGAAGTTTGGATTAGATTAAGATGATGTTTAAATTAATCTGGGGCAAAAATAAAAATGAAAATAAATTTTCACAAGCATCTTTTAAATCTGCTAATTATACGTTTGCATTTGTAACTTTTAATTAGTATCATTACTGAAAATGCATTATCACCCAGTTATTAATTAGAAGTGGCTTAAAAATTCTGTAACTCAGGGAAAATGTCAAAAGAAAATGAAGCTTTAAAAGAAATATTTTAAAGGAATAAACAATTTTATCTGACACTTGGCATTTAGTTTTTCTTTTTTTTACATAAACCTCTTATAAATTGAATATTTTCTTTTCTTTTAATTCAAATTTTATTAAAGGTCAAACTTTATAAAATGTGTGCATCTTATGAAGTACATATGGAATTAAAATTTTGTGCAATTCATTTCAGTTGAATTAATACTTTTTTTCTATTATAATAACGAAGCAGTGTTAATGTAGTAATTTTATTTCATTTTTATGCATCTGTTCTTATGCAGTGTTTCGCATCACCCTGCACACTATAATGCATGGAATACGTTTTGGCTGAAGCACTTTATTCTGAATATTCTTCTAAATCTTTGTATAATTTTTTATGAGGCTACCGTAAATATCCTTGGAAATATAACAGTTTCTTTAAAAAATTGCATTAAAAAAATGAATAAAAATAAACAAAAAATAATAAAATAAAATAAAATAAATAAATAAATTGAAAAATGAATAAATAAATCCGCTTTTTTTTTAATTATAACGCGTAGGGTATTAGACCTACTGCAAAGAGATTTTTAGGAAACCTGGCATACTTGCTTTAGTCACAGCATACTGCAATTAGAATAGCGAAATGTTAAATATCTTACGAAATATAAGTGTTTTTACTAAATAATTTTCAACGACGCATGCACAAGCTTTATTATAAAAATATTTGCATAAAATAATAGCCAAGAATATTGAGCTACTTATATAAAATCCCCAATCAAATATCGTGTGAATTCAAATAGTTATGAGTTATAGAATGAACAGAATTTTAGTTCCTCACAAAATAATAAGAGGTTTTACTCACATTTTATTTTGATGCAAGCAAGTCCCAATGATAATAAAGTATTCGCCGATTGCAAATAAAAATTGATAAAGCCACCTATCATCTTTCTTTTATTTACTTAATACTCATAATCACATGCTACAGCCAACAAAATATATATATCATGCATTACTTTGCACAAATAGATGCAAAACATTGTGATTTTCGTTTAAAATTCTAGTGGTTCCTTTTTCCACTACAGGAAAAGAAAATTTCTGAAATATATGAGATATAACATTTTCTTTCATATTCCCAAAGTTCCTTGATAATTTCTAAATAATTTATCTAGATATTTTACAAAACGTCAAACTTCGAAAGTGTTCAAACACTTATTCGTAGGTAGTGTATGTGACGCAGACCAGAAAACTTTTTCCTGTCTTATACTGCTATATATTTCAATTAAGAAAAATTATATATAAGTATGATTATACTTTAGTAATGGTTACATTTCAGCATGTATCACATACCAATTTTTATTCAAGAGACTGTGAAAAACAGTTTTAATTTTTATTGTACTAAAGGTGACACAGCAACGCTTTGAAATGAAAGATGCAATGCAACCTAAAATCAGCATAATTTTTCGTTGTGGTAATAAGAAGTTTGAGACAATTATTATGGAATCTGATATATACTTACCATTAGAATTTTTAAAAAAAAAAAGTAATAAAGGAGCACCGTAAGTTTTATTTTATGCGGATTCAGAATAGACTTATGTGATAAGTATCGTTTATTAGATTTGCTGCGCAACTGTAAACAGTTGCTGCGGTGATATAACTGTCAAGAAATCTGTGAAATTTAGAACCTTGCGGAACGATATCTCACAAAGAAACATTCAAAAAGTGTCATTTTCAAAAAGTATTGAAAAAAAATATATGTGATTCTACTCTTCATAAAACACCAGAAAATGAAAAAAATATCGGCTGAAATTAATTACAACGACCACAAAAAATTATCAAAATTAAGCATATTGGCGATTTCACACTGCTAGACGATTGATACTGAGTACTTGGCGGAAAAGCAAAACACGGTTCTGTTTGTACACGACAATCTCGGTGCTAGCAAACGTATCGCCTAACAGCGCAAAATCGCCAGATGTACTTAATTTTGATAATTTTTTGTGGTCGCTGTTATTAATTTAAGCCAATAATTTTTTTATTTTCTGGTGTTTTATGAAGAGTAGAATCGCATATATTTTTTTCAATACTTTTTGAAGATGACACCTTTTGAATGTTTCCTTAACAGTAACACTGTACAATTTCAATTTGCAACAATTATAAATTATTGGTACAACAAGTATTTTCAAACACTAGCGAAATATTGTTCAATAGATCCAAAAAAATCAGATCTATGAAAGAAAAAGAAAAAAAGAAAAGCGATGAAAAAATTTGACAAGTATAATACACTTTTTTATAGGGAACTAGTAATATTCTGTGGTCATTACAAATGTTTCTTTTACCACTTTCTAATACATTATATCCCCTAGATAATTCCATAATGAAAAACGCAATAGCAGGAATGTTCCTGCTTTTATTTATTAATATATTTTCTTTGCAAAAACCCAATTTCTTTAACTGACTTTGACGCAACTTCTTTTCTATCTTTTCATTTTATTTTATATTATTTTATTTATTTATTTATTTATTTATTTATTTTGTTTGTTTGTACGATCTTGACACATAGATTACATTACTTAATTATACAAATGGTATGCCATCTCTCACTGGTATGCACCAAAATAAAAATATTAGTTTTTGCAAAATATGCTTTTCATAGAACGCCTTATACCAAATTTAGTAAAGTTAAATATGCCAGGTTTGTGATCATCAAAAACGATAGTTGGAAATGCTTGAAAGACAATCTGTTGGGTAATGTGCGCCAAAGCTTAGTTTTTTTTTTTTTTTTTTTTTTTTTTTTTTTTCCGATAATGTGATTGCGGCCGTGTTAAGATTAAGGACGTTGCCTCCGCTATGGTCCTATGCCTGAATGAAATGCACTTTTGGGGGAGTTTTTCTAAGTGGTACTGATCCGTATTAATGCAAGATTCAATGAAAATCATAGAAAAATCTGAAGAGCTATGCTAGCGATTTCAACTAGGGTTTTGGCCGGGGACTCCAAGCACCACGTACTAACAGGTACTGCCTATCAGCTTCAACGGCAGAACCGCTTTGCCATTGAGGGAGCCTGGATTTTCAGAATAAACTTTTAAGGAAAGTTGTTTAGGTTACATGCTAAAGAGATATTATTACAGAACGCACGATACAAGATGCGTCTAAATGACATGGCATAATCAATCAGCTAGTATGCTCTAAATTTAAACATCAAAATTTTCATAAAAGCTGTCTTAAAAAACACGTTTGATGCACTTGTTATACAGTCTTTCTAAAAATAATGTAACTTGCAGCATAGTAGAAAAGCCTGTGAGCCGATATGCATCAAAATTTAATCAGAATAGTTTTTATAATAGCCGTCTCACACATATAAGCTGGTGCATTTTCATTTTATAGCAACTAAAATATAGCTTTCTCGTAAATTGATAATTTTGCAGCATAAAAACGCTAGGCTAATTTTCAATTTTACCAACCTTCATGAACATAAATTAAATCAGAATATATTTATACAATAGTCATTTCCTTTATCACGTTTGGTAATTATGCACTGTTGAAGCTCAGATATAGGCTCAGCGTAGATGGGGTACATTGCAGCACAACAGCTTAAACTGAATGGGGATATCCGTCAAAGTTTAATTAACAATAACTTACGCCAAAGCCCAACCAATTATTATGTTTCATGGAATTTTATGCATTCCTTCGTGAGATACCATTCCCATAAAATTTTAATAACACACAGACAAACTGGCAGATATTTTCTAAAATACATAAATCATGTTTAGGACCTCTCAAAATTTTTAAATGTATTTGGAAACTACAAACAAAATATTCATAAATCCAATACTTTCTTTAAATTTATAGAGGCTGAAAAAAAAAAAAAAAAATCTTAGAATTTATTTTATTTTTTCGTTAACTTACAGGCTTTGCTTGATTTGCTAGTCACTATATTTAATCACTATACAGGGTGTTGCATAATGAATGGGGCAAAAAGAACAGCGTAATAAAAATTCCGTAATTGATCTATTTAGCCGAAGCAAATAAATTCTGAAACTACAATTATATAAGTTTTTCCCAGTAACAACGAAAAAGTTTTCGGTTATGATGTCCCCTCTAGAGGCACGGTTAGTCAATATAATGTAACCAATTGAATAAAAACACCCTTAAAGAAAAATCCGCATGTGAAAACAGAGGAAATATTATCGATAGACAGTGCTTCACCACCACATTAGCATAAAAAACGCATGCCAGTACCTGAACGATAGTCTACCTCATGTCTGAATTAGCAATGGAGAATCAAAAGATATGCCTCTGCTTTGATGACCACCGAAAAACTTTGATCTAACCCATATGATTTTTTTACTAGAAGGTTAATAATAGACAATATCTTCGAATATTAAAAGAAGATTTGGTGCTAGATAATTAAATACAGGAAAAATCTTTAACGAGAAGAGAGATTCAGAGAATAATGCTACTGTAGGTAGAATTTAACGAACCGTCAACAAAGGTATGATGACGGCACTGATTGACGAAGGCATGAATGACAGTACGTCAGATGCTACAGAAACAACTGTCTGCTATTCCATAATTCTCTTTGCCGTTCAAGACGTTGAAGATTTTTTATGTGTTTACGAAGTGTTCATGCGTCCATTTCCCTAGGATTTACAGCATCTATTGCTGAATATAAGTAAAGTGTTCGAATATTTAACAAATGATATCCTATCACGAATGTAGCAGGGACTAGAATACCGCAAAAATATTTGCCATACAAAAGAATATGTTCACATGGAACATCTAGAGAAACTTGGATAGCTGTAGCTTCGCTGTAAATTTGATTTATGAAAGTGAAGCAATTACAACATTCACATGTGTTCATTCATTTTGTCCCTTTGAATATGTGAAATATCCTGTATTTTAAATCACTTTATAAATAAAAACTAAAAGAAATTGTATGCTCCAGTGCTTATTGAACGATAAACGTTGCTGCTATGATTCAAGATTTATGTTTTTCAGTAAAATGTTTCATGAACAGACTCTCATCCTCTGCCTATGACACCATACAATCTTCTCAGCTGAAGGAAAAAAAATAAACAAAAAATAACTAATCATAAATTCAAAATCGGGCTTCGTGGTGCATTAGGATAAGTTAAAATGGACAACCATGCAAAATTTTATAGCTCTACGATCTACCATTTGCCTAAAAAGCGGTCAATTTACCTCTAAGTTAAACTTTGTATTTTGTCACTTTTTCGTCACCCTTATGGTATAGGATACAGTGAGGACACTGAATTACTTTCTTTATCTATTGCAATCTTTTCTACTAATTATCTGCAAAAGGGAATGTATTGCCCCTTGGAGGGCTGAACCCACGATATTCACGTTATTAGCATAAATTTTTAAAAAATTAATCCAAATGGCCGCTTTAATTTAAAAAAAAAAAAAAAAAAACGGATCAAAAATTCGTAAATCGTGGATTTCTAGGCGCATGAGACGGACCCACATGAAAAATTCTGCAACTCTGTGATCACGTCTTTGCCTACAAGCTTCTTTTTTTATATGAAGCGAAGAAAGTAACTGGTATGCACCCTGTGATATAAATTCGTTAAGAACATAATCTTTGATTAAAGTGCAGTTTCAGAAATCATAGAGTGTTTTCTAGCTAAAAAAATAGTTTGTTTTGAAATGTTTTGTTTAGTTGTTAATGCACCTATTTTACTCCTTGTAACGAACTATTAAAAACGAAAATTATATATAAATTTCTTAAAACTCGAATTCGTAAGTTTTTTAATAATGTTCTACTTTTGAAATGGCTTATTTGGAATTGCTATGCAATGTAATCAAAGGAGTATTTACAAAGTATTATCAGCGGTGATATATCATTGAAATAAAAATAATGCGCTAAGTTATGCGCTAAATATAGGATTATTATTATTATTATTTTCAATATGCTAAACATTATTTATTTATTTTTTATATGGGTATGTACAAATTAGAAATAAATACCCATGAATTATGTAATTCCCTAGCCTTATTAAAACCAAGATTTAATGATGTCAAAAGTGGTAAACAGTTTCCAGTCCAGGCAGAGAACGTTGAGCAAGCATTTCTGAATTTTTCCACGCTTTTCTCAGAAACTCGCGTGGAAATGGGCTAGCATTTCTTGGAAGAGACCTACATAGAATGTATTCTACCCACACATGGATTATTAGAGCAGGCAATGGATTTTAACCTCCACTTCATCAAAACGGCATAGTTTCATTTTCTATCCCATGTCTGTATTAAAGGAACAAGAAAGGAAAAAAGATCCTTTATTAAAATTCGTATTAAAATCAATATTCATTCCAAATATAACGTATAATTTTATTATTATTTTAGAAAAACATCTAAATTTTCGTTAAAGAACTATGCATAAGAAATTGTTGGATTACATAAATTTGTTTTTGAATGGTTTTTCCTTAATCAATATCCAAAAGTACATAAAAGAGAAACATCTCTTTGAAAAAAAAAAAAAAAATTCTTCGTGGACCCGAGTTTCATTTTTATTTTATTTATTTACTTATAATATACAATTTTTATTTATTTTTATTTTACTTATTTATTTATATATTTTTAGACAAAATTTATTTAACCTATTTTAACCTATTAATAATTTCTCTCTCTCTCTCTCTCTCTCTCTCTCTCTCTCTATATATATATATATATATATATATATATATATATATATATATATATATACATATACATATATATTAAATTTTTTAAATATATTTTAAAGAATTTTTTTTCTTTTAGTTAAGGCTTAGTAAAACAAATACCGTAGTAAATAATTAATCTAAAACAAATAAACTAAAATTTCCAATATTATTGAAAAAAAAAAAAAAAAAAAAAAAAAAAACTTTTCATCTCACAAACTAAATTGTTTTCGAAATGGTTTTAGCAATTCTTACAGCATAGATTTATTTTAATAGATTTTTAAAACTTACATTATCAACGAAATATGAAACTCAAAAATCAGAGTACATTCTATTTTGAAAAATCCAATGATCAAAAACTATCTTCGAATATCAGAATCTGAGCGACTATCACATTTCTATGTCATAGCTTATGTCAGGAAAATTGCAAAAGAATATTTTGGATGCGTGCCAAGTGTATCTCGAAGCGGTAGGTAGATATATTCTCATCAAATATTTATCATGCTCCTTTAGAGGCAAATCGAGTAGGATACGCTTCGAAATGGCTTGAGTTTTGGTAGCTTTAAGAATTTAAAATTATGTATTGCACGAGACTGCGAAAATATTTTCAAAATAGAAATTCATGAATATATTCTGTAATGTAGTAGGTATACATTGTGAGTATTAGTAACGAATCAATAAATTCGCATCGGCAAATATAGTTTAATTATTATTATTGTAAATTTTGGAGTATTGAGTAACGTGGCAAATATTTCAAAAATGAATTTTTTTTTTTTATATTTTTCGATATTATTTTTGTTAAATTTAAAAACAAAATTTTCGTAGTATAAATCAAATAGATCTATTTACCAAATTTAATTGTGTAAATTTGTAAAATACTTATATATATAAATGCATACTACAGTGTGTCTTAAAAGTTCCAGTACTGACCCTTATGTATTTTTTATTTACAATACAACAAACCTTAAAACGATTATTTTTATGCTAATGATAAAAGGCACATTTTAAATAACGGGGAAAAAATACAGAACTTACTTTTCTAATAAATGTTCAAAATGTCCACCCTTTTCTAGGAGGCAAAGCCAAACTCGTTTGCGCATGTGTTTAGAAACGCGTTTTAACATCCTGGGAGTGACTTCTTGTAGAGAAACTTGTACACACCTGCACAGAACCTGTATTACGAAATCGTCGAACGAGCTGATATAGCATATTTTTACTCGGTATTGCATCATCTGGATATATATAGCGCCAAACATCTTTGCATCTTTCATACGATTTACATTCAAAATAAGCTTCAAACAGCGTAATTCTCTGAATGCGCGATAAACGAATTTCACAATGAAGAACAAAACAACATAAAACTTCATTCTCACACAACTTGAGCGAGAAAAGAAACAAACGATAAAAATTAAAGAATTTATGCAATAATAAGCAGACGATAAAATTTAATATTTAAAAAAAAAATCATGGACACAATGAGCTCTTTAAGATGGAGTATTGGAACTTTTAGGACACACTGTATAACACATCATGCTTCTTTAGAGGTAAATCGGTAATACTCTTCGAAATGGTTTGAGTATTGGTAACTGTAAGAATTTTAAATTATATTGGATGAGAGCAAAAGTTCTACCCATTTTTATTACCCATAAAAAATAGCAAATAAACGTAAAATAAATAGTATCGATTATTGAGCATAATACTCATTGCTCTCTATGACCTCTTGCCATCTTCCTGGTAGGAGGATAATTCCACGGCGTTAAAATTCCGGCAGTTTCGAGACAAAAAAAAAAAAAAAAAATCTCTGATGGCAGATTTCACAGCATCAATATCATGAAAGATTTTCTCACTGAAGGAATTGTTCAACGCATGAAATAGCTGATAGTCAGTTGGTGCCAAGTCAGGAGAATAGGGAGGGTTGGGTAAAACCTCCCAGTTAAAGCCCAGTAACTTTTGGCGAGCGATGACAGCAGCATGTGGTCTGACATTATCGTGATGAAGGATAACACCGTGACGATTGATGAAATCTGCCCGCCTCGCTACCACATTTGAATGCAAAGACAACATTGATGGTTTGGTTGATTGTCAGGACCTCCCAGTGAATTATTCTCTGCACATCCCACCACACACTCAATATCACATTCTTGGGATGACGCTCAGCATTCAAAGTCGATGCAAGCGGATCAGAAGGACGATACACAGTCCTACGACGTTTTACGTTACGGTACATAATCCACTTCTCATTTCCTGTCACAATTCGTGTCCAGAATGGGTCGTATTTGTACCGAAAAAGCAAGGAAACACAGGTGGCGATTCGGTCATCCCGTTGGTAAGCTGTCAGGTTATGTGGAACCCAACGATCCAACTTTCTTGTAAAACCCAACTTAACCAGCCGTCTCTCGACCGTTGTCCGGTGTACGTTGAAAGTATCAGCGAATTCTTGCACGGTTGGGTTCGGGTTGTTTCTTATGGCTTGGTCAATATCGTCGGCTCCAACGTGTGATTGCCGTCCACTCCTAGCCTGAACTTGGTAGTTTCTGTCTCCTTCCTTAAATTTACGAAACCATCGATGACATGTGCTTTCGTCTATTGCATCTTCCCCATAAACTTTACAAGCGGTGCGACATGCTGCGGCTGGCGAACTCTTTTTATCGAACTCGTATAACAAACAATGTCTTATATGCTACTTCTTGCTTTTCATGTTACACCCTCTGATATTTTCTTTGAGATGATTAACTTTGTGAGACACGATGCATTTATATGTAAGGCATCCACACGTTTAATTGGCTGACGATTTGCGACATTACAATGTCATAAGTGACGTCAATTCCATTTCAAATTTGCATATCCAAAAACGGGTAGAACTTCCGCACTCACCCAATATACTCCACAAGATAGTGAAAATATTTTCAAAATAGAAATTCACGAATATATTCTGCCATGTAGTAGGATAGGTGTGTAATAATAGCTAAAAAATAAATTCATTTATTATGTTTATTTTTTATATTAATAATAAATCAATAAGGTAAAATTAAATATATATATATATATATTAATTGCCGAAACGTCAGTGGAGGCCCTCTGTTGAGACTCAAAACGGTTTTGGGCTGTGTCTGTCTGTCGCGCGATAGCGGCCGCAAAAATAGCGCTATTGACTTGAAATTTGGTACACATGTTCATGAGCCCCACGAAATCAGCTGTATAGTTTTTGGTATGTATTCCATTTGTAGTTCGTATACAGGGACACGCCAAAGTTTTTCTTATCATTACGGCCTATGGGAGGAATTTGTATGTATCGCGATAGCGGCCACAAAAATCTCGCTATTGACTTGCAATTTGGTACACGTGTTTATGTACCCCACGAAATGAGCTGTATAGTTTTGGGTGTGCATTCCATTTGTAATTCGTGTACAGGGACACTCCAAAGTTTTTCTTATCATTACGGCCTATAGGAGGAATTTGTATGTACCGCGATAGCGGCCACAAAAATCACGCTATTGACTTGCAATTTGGTACACATGTTCATGAGCCCAACGGAATCAGCTGTACAGTTTTAGGTGTGTATTCCATTTTTAGTTCGTGTACAGGGACACGCAAAAGATTTTCTACCATTACGGCCTATGGGAAGAATCTGTATGTACCGCGATAGCCACCGCAAAAATCAAGCTATTGACTTCCGATTTTTGCCGAAACGTCAGTGGAGGCCCTCTGTTGAGACTCAAAAGGATTTTGGGTTCCGTCTGTCCGTCCGTCTATCTGTCTGTCGTGCGATAGCGGCCGCAAAAATCACGCTATTGACTTGCAATTTGGTACACATATTCATGAGCCCAACGGAATTAGCTGTATAGGATTAGGTGTGTATTCCATTTGTTGTTCGTGTACAGGGACACGCCAAAATTGTTCTTATCCTTACAGCCTATGGGAAGAATTTGTATGTACCGCAATAGCGGCCGCCAAAATCCTTCGATTGACTTGCAAATTGGCGCACACGTTCCAGCTTTGCGTATAAGTAGCTGTATAATTTTTATTGCTATATTTTTTATAAACTGTGTACAGGGACACGCCAAAATTCTTAACATTACGACGTATGGGGTGAATTTCGTTTAAACGCATTTTAATATCATTACTTTGCAATGAAGAAAATGAAACTAGAGTACAAGAGTAAGATGCTTAAACTTATGTTGTTTGAAGAAAATATGTGCTCTTAAGCTTTCTAATTAATGTACAGGACCTTACAAAAGTGTTCTGACAATGTCACTTAGTCATCCAAATTATGCTAAATTTGGAACAATTATTAATTTTAAACGCAAAATAAGCTAAATAGTTTTTACTGGTGTATACAATGTTTATGGTTCGTTTACAAAGACACACGAAAGAATTTCGTAACATTAGAGCCAATGGACAATTTTTTAATTTAAGCGCGCAATTTAATGCGTTTATGCTGAATTAAACTTAATAAAGTTAACATACATTATAAAGATGCCTGAAATCATGTTTACTCTTAAAAATGGTTATGTATAGACTAAATAATTTATGGGATCACACAAAGTAATTCCGAGTATGTACTGTATTCATCCAAATGATGTCAAATTAGTTTGAAAAATTAATGAATTATAATTAATTTGGTTTATTCTTATATTGGCGTTTATAATGACTGTGGCTACTTTTTCGGGATACATAAAGGAATTTCGTACTATTACGGTCTATAGTCGGTATTTCTTAAAAGTGTATTTTAACATGGTTACACCCCATCAGATATAATGAAATTTTATTAGAACTTTAAAAGCATGTTTTCCTGTTGAAAATTGTGGGCATAGAATTGATAATTAGTTTAAAGGTTACGCAAAATATTTCCGATATGCTATGTAATTTGTTTTTTTTGTTTTTTTTTTTTTTTTTTTTTTGTATGAAATTTGGTATTTATGAATTTCAGGGAAATAATACAAGACCGTCGTTTATTAAGAATACATATTGTTGCGTACTTGGGGGTTCGTAAGTTGTCCGAGAATGAAAGGCGAAACTTGCAAAAATTCAGTGATTTATTCACAGAAAGTTCCAGAAAAATACAGGTCTATAAACCAAGTATGAGCTTCATTTCAACCAGTAAACATAGCTTAAACAACAGCACAAACTGTTTAGCAATAACAGTAACGCAAGTCTCATTCAAAGAGGCTCAAAGCAAAGCAAGCATTTGACGAAACTGACACAGATCTGAGATTGGCCGACTTGGTTAAAAAGAGGCTCCTTTTATACTATTCTGTCGTGCACAGACTGTTCTGGAAAATTATCGTATCTCATCAGCCAATGAGATTAGAGCTTCCATATTTGGTATATCCCTAATAAGGATTTTCTCACCAAGGTCGCCAAAAAAATCGCCAATGAGGGAAACAGTCGCCAAATTTGGCTCCAAATCCCTTTCTTCCCTTATATGGTGCTTTTTAATGCGTTTTAAAAGAAAAATTAGGCTATTTTTACGCGAAAACGACTATAAATGCACAAAATTAGCATTTTATTAACTTCACTAAGTCTCTTTGAAAAAATTTATACAAAAATAAATGCAATTATTTACAATTCCATAACACTTTATATGATATACAAATAGGTATACAAAGAGAGATACAGCGGGGGTTGAAGGGGGCGGCAGCCCCCCTCAGGAATGTATCTGATTATGGTAATAAGTCAATCGAATCAATATGTACTATTATATAATAAGGAATAATTAAAAATGACCTATTGAAAAATGTTCAATGCAAATAGGACGTTGAGGCTCCTGATCTGCAGATCCACTAGTTATTACTATTTTAAATTTTTCAAAATAGCGGAGAATGTGTTAAACCATGAGACGATACTGTAAAGACAGCATTAAAATTTTGTACTTTTCCAAGACACTCACGGGAAAAAGTTTTCAAATATTTCATTTTTTATTTTTTTACTTTTTAAATGCTATTCTTGTTTAAGAGTTTTGTTTTTTTTAATAAATTGCAAAATCTCTATAGTATAAATAAAATAGAGGATGGATAAATATGTTAATTGAGATAAAAGAGTCCCGACTACTTTGACTCCTTAGTATTTTCTACTTAATTTATTTTATATTTTCTAAGCTAATTTCAAAAATGACAGTTAGATAAATAGCTGATCATAAATATGCAAGATTAATATTTTTAATTTTCGAGAAATTTTTGGTTTTAAAATGTTTTGGTTAATCTGACTAATTTAAAATAATGTTTAAATTAATAAATGAAAATCCTTGTTACTAAACATTATAAATATAAATATTCACACAACGGTGAAAAATAAAATAAAATAAATAAATAAATAAATAAAGCAAACTGCAGTATGTGTAGCATTAAGCGTACCGTCTGCAGTGCGTAATGATGAAGGCGACTCAGTGTTTTTATATATAAATAGAACAGCGAATTACAGTGCCGGAATCATAGATATAGTAAAGTAATATATAGAGATCTATCATCCCCATGTTATCAAGAAATAATTGTTGATGCCGAAAAAAGTTTTAAAATCAGCCACTAGAAAGTATTGAAAAAAAAAAAAAAAATGAATTTGAAACTGTATCTGGTGTTTTTCGTTCACCTTTAGTAAATAAATTAGTCATAAATTTTATTTACTAAATTATCCGTGCATATTCCTGCGTGTAATTTACTCGGGGAAAGACAGCCATTAGAGTGACTTTTCCCGAGAAAAAAGGAATCACTTTTTCTCCCTCCATGATCAATCTACGTCGTATTACTATATCTATGGTCGGAATAGCAGCCAAAAAGAATCTGATATTCCGACTGTAAAATTCGCTTTCCTATATACACATAAGAGTACGAATTTAACTTTGTCATTCTGCACTCGGAAACACGAAAATGCAAAAGCTTTTTTTTTATTTTTTACTTTTTATTTTTTTTTTACTTGTTTATTTATTTATTTATTTATTATTATTATTTTTTTCTGCTGGCATGGACTGAAAAGTGTTTATCACGTTTTTGTCAAATTTGGCTTTACAGAATGCACATGATACATAAATAAATAAAATAGCGTAAAATAAAATAAATAAATAAATAAATAATAATAATAATATAAATATTTTATAATTTTATAATTTTTTGTCGAAAAAATATATAATACTGTTAAAATTGAATTTTTTATGATCATCTAAAACAAGTAATTGAACAAGCATAATTTTGGATACAGTTGCTCATATAACTATTTTTCTGTTGCCAGAAAATTTTAATAGAAATTTTTATTCGATTTAAAATCAGTAAAAACTCTTACAGAAGTACATAAAAAATTTCTATTAATATTTTTATGTAGCCAAAACGTGCTAAAGTTGGCAACTACGATTTTTTAGAAGCCTATTTTTTTTTTTTTTTTACAAAAAATATTATTTATAACATTTAAATAAATATCCAAGTTATCACTGAATTATTAAAGAGAATAATTTTTAAAATGTTCAAAGAATACATTATCTGTAATTCTGACACAGAATCTTGCATTAAATTACATTAAAAATATTATTTAATATGAAGAGAATATTATTAAAATATTTTTAATATGTTATGTACAATACTAAAAAAATAAAAATAAAATAAAATAAAATTATCTACTAACTATTACGACATAAATCTCACAGTTATCCTAAAAGAGTGTTGGCATTCAAGTATTTGAAGGAAGAAAAATTGACACTTCTTTTACGCACGATAAAATTCTGAAAATTTTGCTTAGTTTCTTTGTGCGATTTGGAAAAAAATATCAATCACTAAATATCTGTTCTTTGTATTTATCAACCTAATATAGTCTAAATTCTAAAATAATAAACGTGTATCGAGTAAAATATTTTGTATTTTTTTTAGATAGCACTTCGATGATGAAACGCACATACATTTTATTTTAAGGGCAGTCACAGGAACAGTTTTATTATTATTATTATTATTATTATTATTATTATTATTATTATTATTATTTTCATACCTCTGTATAAAAAAAAATAAATTTATAATATATTTACACACGTAAATAAGCAATCTGCTATTTCTTATTGTAAATTTTATTTAATGGAAACTAAAATAATCAAAATAGACTAGTGTGTCATTCACACAGCTTTCTTTTTCTATGAAATTTAATACTATAAATACAGATTGAAGATTAAGGGATAGGATTACGAATACTGTTATGTAAAACTATGTTAAAATAATTCAAATTAATCTTCGGAACAGATTTATTTGACAAATAATTCTGTTGCTCCCCTCAACCCCTCGTTTCATTACTGCACCTACTTTTATATAAAATTCAAATCTGTTATTAAACTGGAAAGTTCATCAGACAACTTTTACATGCAACATTCCTCGAAACTTATCAATCTTAATCAAACTTTCCATGTAATAAACGTTTTTAATTGCAAAATATAACATTTAGATTGCGTGAAATTGTTTGTTTTTAATTTATTCTAAGAGACACAGACAAAAATCAAACAAAGACTTAGGTATTCAGGAAGCCTCAACACTAGTGCTGGACGATATCAGAAATTAAATATCGCGATATATCACCAAGTTAATATCGATATTAGTGATATATTGCGATATTTCTTTCAAGATAGGTAAAAATAGACATTTGTTATTTTTTAAAGACATATGCACACGAATTTTAAAGTATACAAGTATAGAGTGTTTTCCATGTATTTTCTGGTATATTACTACCATAACTTTATCATAAAAAAAAAATAAAAAAAAAAAAAAAATGCATAAAAAGTGAATCAATATTTTGTGTTTCTTATAACTTATACTATTGCTTTTTAGTATACCTCTGTATAGTTTATCCTCTATTCTTCCCGTTTTAAGCTTTAATTATTTTAAAATCATATTTTAACACAGCTAATATGTGTTCTGTGTTTTATTTGTACCAAGTATATCAAAATTCATAATTCTACTAAAAACAAAGCTTAAGAAAAATTGTCTTAAGATGTAGGTATTAAATAAAAAGGAAAATAATTTTAAATAGTTAAGAAATGCCATTGGATACACCTTTTTTGGTCGTAGTAGAGAGTAATATTTTCTACTTAAAACTCTTATATGCATCCTAAATGTCAGTTACTTGTCATTTTTATTTTTGTATCTGCATACCAAATCATTGCAATATTTTAAAAATGTATATGTGTTCAATTCACATTCGTAATAGTTTCACAACAATTGAAAATTGAATTATATATATTATATATATATATATATATATGTATACATTGTCAGTATAAAAATTATATTATTTAAACAAAATTATGTTAAAGTTTCATTTTGTTACTTAATGTAACTCATTTTGCATTTAAACCAATTTTATTTAACATGTACGGCTTAAAAAAAAAAAAAAAAAGAAAGAAAGAAAGAAGGAAAAGGAAAGAGAAAAAATAAATGCTACATAAAAAAAAGTAATAAACTATCCAATATTATATAATTCTATAAAGAAACTGTCACTGTAAAATTACTGAAGATAAAACTTTATTTTACATCAGTCAGATAGCACCCTTTCTCCCTTCCCATGTTATCCAATGGGATTTTTGTCGCGTCGTTCTATAAAAATATTTTATTAAAAAATGAACTTTTTCGAATTCTGTTTTTTGACTATTACTCTTTGAACAGGTCGTGTTTTAGCTTAAATTCTGTTTTTTGAATATTACTCTTTGAACAGGTCGTCTTTTAGCTTAGTGAGCAATTTTTCGAAAAAATAAATTTAAATATTTTACTTAGAGGTCCACACTTAGAGTCCATAATTTACTTATTGAAATAAAATATTTAAATTAATTTTTTTGAAAAATTGTTCATCAAGCTAAAAGGCGACCCGTTCAAAGAGTAATATTCAAAAAACAGAATTCGAAAAACTTCATTTTTGAATGAGATATTTTTATAAAACGAAGCAACGAAAATCCCATTGGATAACATGGGAAAGGAGAAAGGGAGAGCTATCTGACTGAAGTACAGTCCAAAGCAGTGATGCCAGATGGTCGAAAATTATTTCCCCAAACAGGTCTTCAAATTTCCCCAAATCAGGGTTATTTTTCGAAAAAATCCCCAACTTGATTTCTACTAAAAAGGGAAAATAATTTTACAAAAGAAAACATCAAACAGATTTAAGTGGATTCAAGCTCAGATTTTTCCCCAAATGAAGATAATTTTTGAAAAAAATCCCCAAATAACAATAAAGCTATTGAAAATCCCTGGTCGTAGGGATAAATCATTACGTTAACAACATTGACAGAAAGTTGAAGAACTCCCCAGATTTGTAAACAAAAATTTTAGAATTCCCCCAAAAAGTCCCCAGAAGCCTCAAAAATCCCCATAATGGGGACAAAATCCCCAATCTGGCATCACTGACCCTAAACACATGTTGAAGGTCGCATCTTATTAGCCAGAAGTTATCGATACTTTGAAATAAACCAATATCAATGAACCAATAGCAGGAAATGAGCTAAAACAAAAGATATTGTTTTCATTCGTCATAATAAGCGATTGTTTTTATATTGCCTTGTCTGTGGTTTGGTTACTGTGGTATGACACCTATGATCCACGAAAAGTGATGTGCAATATTATCAAATACTAACGGTAGTATAAATTCTTTCATATTATCGTTTAGCGTCAGTAAATGCATGAATGTATCAATATACTGTGGTAAGTCAATATACTCAAGGTATGGAATATACTGTGGTAAAAGCAGATGGCTTTCAATAAATACTGTTTATTTTTATTTTATTTTTTTATGCGGTGGACTTATTAAAGCAGTGATATTTTAGATTTGAGGTTTCGCACGCAGGAAGGAAGAGGAAGTATTTGCATTGTGGGAGGGGAGTGATCGTTTGGGGTGGAGTTATATATATATTTTTTTTTATCAGTGAGGGATGGGAGAAAAATAAGAGAATGGGTATTAGTAAAAGATATAAGATTGCGCGCTCTTTTTGTTTGGGTTTCGGTTTCGTTCGCTGATCGTGGTTCCTTCGCTCGGGTTTCATTCGGGTTCCATTCGTGATGCGCGCGAGCGCGGAAGCATTATTCTATTAATCCGTGGTTTGCGTTTAACGGTACTTATCGGTATATCGTTGATCGCGCGGTAGGTGCGCATTTGGTAATATCGTTAAAGGGATATATTGGCTGAGCAAAATCTTAAATATTGTTATCGGGATATTTAAAAAATATCGATACTTGGGGATATATTGATAAATAATCCAGCCCTACTCAACACGTCTAAATATACAAAAGGCAAGCGATGAATATTTATCTTAAAAAAATACATTATTTACCATATGGCCCTTACGAATTTTAGCAAGATTTACAAATGATCAGTTTTTTTTTTTTTCAATTTAAAAACGTATCTCTCGAGGAAATGTTTTCAAAAATTCGGTATTTAAAGAGCTCAGTCTCCCTCGTGATTTTCAGTAAAGATTCGTTTAAGACAACATTTAGGAGGCCGGTGACAAATTGAGCAATAACGTTTGTGATCACCTTGTACCGCTAAGAGAACGAAAGTAACTGTAACTTTAGGATATATTAATACAGACCCAGTTCAATTTCTAGATGAAGTTGTGTGACGAGAGCATGTGAAATAACAGAGATATAAGCGTTTAATTTAAAACTTAAAAAAAAGTTATAATACACAGAGTTTTTAACGAAAATTATTTCCACCTTCAGATTAGTTGGAAAAACACTTTTAAAATAACATACTGCAATCAGAATAAAAATATCTTAAATATCTCATGGAATATGAGAGTTTGTATGAAAAACGTTTTCTCTGCGCATGTGCGACAGATTAAAAAAAAAAAAATGCATAGGTTGAAAACTAGATATATTGGGCAAGTTGTCAAAGTTGCATTTGAATAGAGTAAAAATTAAGCAAATTATCGAAAATGAACTAGCTAGATCTTAGATATTTTCCAAAAGTTGAAAATTCTTAAGGGTTTTTCACGTGCCGCGTAATTAATTTGAATATCTAATTATTTCAACCACGCTCAAATATACTTTTTTGTGAAAAACACATTATAAACTTTTAACTCTAACATATTTTTCTTTATTTACTAAGATTTGTTAGGTGATAAGGGGTTTTTCACAAAAAAAACCGCACATGTGCAGTGAAAACAATTTTTATAAAAATGTTCATATCATAAGGCATTTGAGATATTTGTTGTCGGATTGCAGTAGAATGTTTTAAAAGAGCTTTTCCAATTAATATGAAAATGGAAATAATTTTCGTTCAAAACTCTATATATTATAAATTGAAAAATCCTGTTTTTTTTTTTTTTTTTTTTTTTTTTTTTTTTTGTGGGGATGGGGGGGGGGGGAGAGGTTATTATTATTTTTTTTAATATATGCTTATATCTCCGTTATTTAATGAGTTACCGTCACACAAATTCATTCACAAATTAAACAGGGTCTGTATTAACACATTCTAAAGTTACAGTTCATTTCGTTCATTTAACGATACAGAGTGTTCACAGATATTACTGATTTTGCTCAATTAGTTACCGGCCCCCTAAATGTTGCCTTAAACCAATCTTCACTGAAAAACATGAGGAAGACTTAGTTCTTTAAATACCCAATGTTTGAAAACATTTCATCGAGAGATAAGTTTTTAAATTGAAAAAACTGATTGATTGCAAATCTTGCTAAACTTTTGAGCAGGAGTGTAGTAAATCATTTTCACTAACAATAAGAAAGAATGTTATGGCTTAAATAGAGGCAGCCTTGTATATCTTCTGAAGGTTATGTACACACAACATGGTGCACATAAATATAATCATATATGAAAGAACACACTGTACAGCCTATACGCTTTCACCAATTTTCAAGCATTGCCACAGTATAACCCAGTTCTTTTGTGCAGCTCTGTAAATGAACAATGAAAAATTCCCAAACCATATTCAACATAAAAGAGGATATAAAAAATGGATATAAAATTATGGATATAAAAAATATATATTCGTTTCACTTGATATAGTGCAGTCTATAGATGTTAAACATACCGGCAATTTCCCTACAGACGTAATGTATTTGAATTTTCTTGGGGTGCCTCTGTACACGAACCATTTGCTTGATCGCAACGATAAATTATCTGATAAACATTTAGAATATAAAGTTTAGACTTTCTTCTATTAATTGTTCTTGAGATATATGCTGTTAAATGTCACACACACACAAACAGACACAAAGTCCAAACTCAAAAAACACGTGTTTTCAATGCGGGACAGTGCACCTCGAAAAGTTAAAAAAAAAACAAAAGTTCAATTTCGAAAATATGACCCGAAAACAATACTTTCTCTACCATATATATGGGTAAGAGAAAGTAAAATGTCTCTTATGGCAGCAATCTTTTTACATATTTTATTAAAATAAATATATAGTGCTGTAGGTTTCTATTAAATTTTTAAATAAACGATTTTGTTTGCTTTATTTGCCTTAATTCGTTAATGTTAATTTATTGATCTAACGTGTCGAAAAATAAATAAATAAATAAATAAACCTAGTAGATAATACCATTAGTTTTGTTTTTGATCAACTAATCTTTTACTTGATGAAGGAAAAATGATGGATCAAACTAAACTTTCTACCGGGAGCATGTAATTATTCTAGAAAAATAAATTCTTAGACTTTGGTAGATGTTAGACATGGAAAAGGTGTGAAAATGAAGCTAAAATTAGCTGCTAGAAATTTCATTCAGTGACGAAGTAAATTTTGTTGAACTGGAAAGTATTAGCAAAAGAAATAAAGGAATATATGAATAAAGATGACAAAAAAAATAATAAATAAATAAATAAATAAATAAAATAAATATATTTGTTGCATTTGGATGAAATGAAAATTATTCTATTGCATAACAAAAAAAAAAAAAAAAAAAGAAAAAAAAAAGAAAAGAAAAGAAAAGAAAAAAGAAGAAGCTTTATAGATCTTTTAAATTTCAGAAAATCTCAGAAACCTCTTACAAAAAAATTCCTATTTATCGAGAAGTTTTATATTTCAACAAGCTTAAACGAGAAGAAAAAAAAAGAGATAGAGAGAGAAAAGAAAAGAAAGAAATGTAAAGATGAATAATCAGAGCGCGTCCAACAAAGTTTTTTGTATTACTAGATCCTATAATAAAGTGGTAAATAAAGTATTATCTAGATTAACTGAGGTAGGCTAAGAGCATTATTAGATAAATGCATTAGAGGAAACTTTCTTAAGAAGCACTCAAAGCTGAGTAAGTACATGTGTGGATGTGTTCAAAGGCGCGTAAAATATTCCGTATTCTTTAATGCTGACATATAAGAAAATCAGAATGTTGTTTTATTAAAAGTTTAATAGTCGTTGCATTCATGACTTTGATGTTAGTTGATGGTTCCTTCCAAGATTTCTAAAGAAATCTGTTTTCATTGTTTGAACATAGCTGTTTTGAATATAGCTGCTACATATAAAAACTAAATATATTATGTTTATTAACGCTTTGATATTCATATATTTTACTGTATTATATGTAAACTCCGTTTTTTATTTATTTTTTATTTATTATTATTATTATTATTATTTTCAACATTTTTCGTTTTCGCGTTAAAATTACTGAAATTTCAAGTTCAGTAAGTAAAAATTGCGGTAATTGTTACTGAAGATATACACAGTTAAAACTCAATGGTTTAAAAACGTACGCGCAAAATCTCTTTCAAGAATAATGCATACTTGCCAACATTCTAGCTAATATTCCTTAAAATTATTTGTACCCGCTCGAATTTCCATACAAATTTATTTTTAAAGTATGAATCCAAAAGTAAGAAAATAAGACGAAAAATACTCTAAAAAAACTGGTTTAAAATAATAATAATAATAAGAAGAAGAAGAAAGAAAGAAAGGAGAAAAAAAAAAGTCGACAATTTTACGAAATATTAATTAAATTGTTGGCAGGTATGATAATATATTGTTTTAGAAGAATGCCTAAAGAAAGAGTTAGTCTATTTTGATGAAACAATTTAACCCCGAACCGTTCAATAATGTCTTAAGAACACGGGGCTATAGTGGATTGGTGGGGAAGTTCTTAATTAAATAACTGACTCCGAAAATTTATCCCAGACAATGTTTCTGTAAATTTTAAGAAGATACTTACAAATGCAGTACTTCCTGAAAAGTTATATAAATGTTGTCCAAGATAAATTTGCGGTGTCAATTGTTTATTTCAATACGGCAAACCTTTCTAACCTACCCAATATTCCTTTAATTATAATTTTTCTTTTTTCACTGGTAATTCAATAAAAATCGATTTATTACATAATTCATTTTAATGTTTCTTTCGAATTTTATTCTAGCTATTTAATTTTACAAAATATTTATATCTATTATTTTACACTGAATTTTTTTTTTTCAAATTTAATTTAATTTATTTATTTATTTTATTTATTTATTTATTTATTTATTTTTTTTTTTTTACCATAATCTAAATTATGGAATAAGGAATGTTTTAATACACATTGTGTAAGATAAAGAAATTATGCCCGCTACATAACTTTTCTGTAAATTATTGCCTTAAAATTATTATTAAAAAAAAAAAAAAAAAAAAAAAAACTTACAAGTGAATTGAAATACTTTAATATCAAGAATATTAAATTTTCTGGAAAAGTACTTAAGTTCAGTGAAAAAAAAACTAATTTTTTGTTATTTTTTAAAACGCTTATTGTTAACCCCCCACCCCCCTCGATTTTACTTTATTGTTGATTAATAAAGAATTCTAAACGTATTTTGTTATTACTTCATGGATTTTATATATATATATATATATATATATATATATATATATTTGAGTGTGTTTAAATGCTTCGCATTACGATTACATTTCAGTTTGATAATAATTCAATGTAATAAATAGAAAAAAGAGTAATTTAAAGTAATAATGTAATACCAAGGCATGTTTAGAACATATTATTAAACTACAATAATATAAAATAAAAGGAAACAATAAAAAATATTTAGCTTGAAGGATTATTTTGAAATTGCAAGACAAAAAATTGAATTTCGCTTTACTTAATTTAAATATTTCCCCAAAATATTAACATACTTAAGATGGTCATACTCCTATTATAAATCTATGTGTAATTTCATAATACAGTGATTCATAAAATAGATTTTTGACGTCCAGCATTCTCTTGAAAAAATAAAATGTTATTTTATTGGAAAAAATATTGCACTACATGGAAGTGCATTATATTATAAATTTTATATTATATTTGTAGTGGTTTTGGAAAGTTAAAAACGTAATAATCAATCAGAGGTAGCTTGTTGGACTATGGGATATTTACTAGAGATGGGATAAACAGTTACATTTCAGTAACAGGTTACTTCGTTCCATCACTGTAAAAAAATAACTATTACCAGCTGCAAAAAACTTTCTGTGATTGGGGAAAATAATTATTTTCTCCAATCACAGAGAGTTTCTTGCAGCTGGTAATAGTTATTTTTTTACAGTGATGCTACCTTTGGTAACAGGTTCTTATAACATATTATTTTTATAACCTATTACTCTTTAGTTCATATATGGCTAATGTCATTCTAATCCTTTCGGGATATACAATATATGCATGGTTCCTGCATAGTCGATGCGATTCATGTTTTTGAATCCCAATGCTTTCTAAGTAATATCCACTTTATTTAATAATAGAATTTCTGCAATAAAAAAAAAAAAAAAAAAAAAAAAAAAACGCTGATATGAAATTGTGGTAGAGTCAAAATTTTACACAAACATTCGTCCCAATTGTTTAAGCATAAGAATCTGTTAAATCAATTCATTTAAACACGAAAACAGAATATTTCAAATACTACCAAGTAACACATGCCATTTTCCGTAAAAAAGAATTCTTATATTAAAAGCCATATAATTAAGAAATAATTAAATAATAATACCAAATCTTTAAAAAAAAATCTTTAAGGCATCCCAAATTTTAAACTACCGAATAACTGTCTCTTTTGATCTTCCGAAGAACTTAAACATTCCAGATTGACAAGGAAATTAATAGTTTTCAAACATACTTAGAAAACAGTCAATTTGAACATGTTTTCTAAAATTAGAAACCCCCATTTTAAATTATAAATTTTACTTACAAAACCTTCATAAAATGATTTATTTTCCCAGAAACTTAATTTTAACATACGACCTTAATTAACTATTTTTATTAACTATTCTTAACACCTTTACTCATTTTAAATCATTAAAAAAAGTCTCGAGAAAAAACCAGACAAAAAAAAAAATAATAATAAAAGAAAATCTAAAAAATAAAATAAATAAATAAATAAATAAATATTCAATTTTCTTATCAAATTATTCTTGATTAAACTCAAACAATATTATTGATAAAACCACAATAAATAAATGTGTACCAACACTATCAGTAAGCGATTACGCATTTTCAATTCCAGCTGCAATAAATTTCGAATATAAACAAACACTCTTCAACCTTCCTCTCCCGCATCATACTGTCTTTCTAAAACCTACCATCTTCCCCGAACTAACTGTTACCAATACACAAAGTATAATCCCATTCCCCATCTTCATGACGAAATAATCAACATGCAATAATCACCCCTTATCTATCTCATGATGACCTCTTAAATTAACATACTGACAACATTATTTCGTTGTACCGTGGTATTAAAATATCCTTCACGTTAAATAGTCACGAGCACATAGACTATACTAACATTAAACTAAACTAATACACAATAATGTTCAGTTTAGATTTAATACTTTGAATAAAATATTAGAAAGATGTAAAATAATAAAAGTTTTTACTTGTTTCAAAAGAATATTTGAATCTATGAATAATATTTGTAATCTACAAAGTAACCATATGATCTCGTTACTGAGATGAAACTGGTATTCTTCCAGACTCCAAGTAACGAATCGGTATTATCGAATTCGACCATTACCGTTCGAATATTACTAGTTCGGGAAGTCTGATAAGTGAAAGATGTTACTTTTTCGTTACGTGCGGTATGCGTGGATTATCAGATTCTGAAATGTGGGTGTTTTATTTGTTACTCGCGTGATATGATTCGGTCAGGTAGTTTACGTATGATTTGGATTTCGGCATTAGCGATTTTTATTAGTTTGTTTTTCTAAATTAATTATTGGAAAGAGAGTATTCAAACTCGTTACTTGTATAATGCTGCATCATATAAGTTGTTCTTGTATGATTTAAATGGCGTTTTCAATTTTGTTTCAGAACAAAGAAAAGGAAGTAAATTCTCGAGGTTTTTTTTTTTTTTTTTCCATAAAAATATATGATTACAGAAATACGTTCATTTACTAAAAAAAAAAAAAATAATAATAATAAATAAAGTGTCATTGTTATTATACTTTTTATAACAGACACTTTTCTTTTCTTTTTTTCTTTTCTTTTCATGCAAAAAGATAAGATGGAAATGTTTTTTATTTAATTTGATCTTTTCAGTAATATATTACAGTTCTAATAGGTTGTTATGTAATAACAGTATAATTTATTTTATTATGTGAAATGTCCATCTCTAATATTTACCAGAAATCTACAGAAACTAAAAATATCTAAATAATTTTATCTTAAATTTTTGATTTTGATTTTTTTTTTTTTTACAAATAATGTAAATTCTAAATACCTACTGTGCAATGTAAATGTTAATTCAGCTGCACTTTTCACATCATTTTTCTGATTTTACGGTTGCAAGTTATTTTTGGATTGGCTGGCATATTTTATTGATATTTTGTAATTATTATTCAAACAGTATTTGCAAATATTGTGTCGTATTAACGATTATTTTATGGGAAGTTGGAATGGTAATCAAAGCGATTTTTCTCTGTTTTGGTATGATTAAACGCACGTTCAGAAAACTATGGAAAAAAGGTTTTTCCTTATTTCTACATCAGAAAATAGATACAGGGTGATCAGTATAAAAGAGTACCCGTGGGTTTTTCTTATAACCCTTAAATCTGACGGATGTGGCAACTATTCTAACATTGAGGTATGATTGTTTGAACCTTGTTTAAGTTTGTGAGACAATTTATAACACTGTTGGACTGTTACAACTTTATTTGTGAAGTAAAACAGAAATGGAGAATGGCACAATTTTTTTAATCCTGTAATATTTTTTATTATTTTTTAGATTATCATTCCTCACAGAAAATGTCGAAAATGTTCGCCACCAGTTTGGAAATATGAACACGTCGAACCAGGTTATGGACACACTTCGCAACATTGCTGGTGTTATTGACGATATTTCTTCATTTGTGATCTGTTTTAATTTATCGAGTGGGTCATTCGTAACAGATTTTCAACCGATTAGTTGAAATTAATTATTAAACTATTTATATAATGCAAAAAATATCATTTAACATTAAGCGCAGCCTAAAAAACGAAAAAAAAAAAAATACAGAATACAGAAACACAGCATAACAAAGTACAAGAAAAAGAAAAACATCTAAAAAAGCAACAAATAAAATAAAAATAAAGTTGCGATGCATATTTACAAATTTTTATGTAAATGGTATGCAAAATAAATAATGTAAAACGAACTTTGTAATACTAGAAACTAAATTTCTTAAATTAAGAATTTTTCTTTTTTTTTTTTTTTTTTTTTTTTTTGCATGAAACACACAATTTTTGATTTTCCATCTAAATGTTTCAGCATAAAATTTCTTTCTTTCTTTTCTTTTTTTTTTTTTTTTTTTTTTTTTTTTTAGTGTAAAAGTGTATTTTCATAGGAAATGCAAAAACGATCATTTTCCTTCTAAATATATGTAAGTTTAATCAGCTACTTCTAGATAAATTATGCAATTTTAACTGGCAATGGAACTAAATTTTATGAAATTGTTGAATAACGTTAATATGTCATACAAAAATATAAACTTTTTTTTTTTTTTTTTTTTTTTTTTGATGTGTGTGCCATAATGTAACAATTGTGTATTAAAGATAAATTAATTATAAAGATAATTTAAAGATTAACTCGGAATACATGTTTTGGTATGAATGAAATGAACATTTTCGCATCTGTAGTTGCATTGGCGTCATAAATGAGATTCAAATTATTATTTGCCTTTCTTTCATAAACACATTTACTCAAACTACGTAGCAAAGCCACTGCTGCGATATTTTTATTCAATAGCTACCAATAATTTTTAGAAGTGATATTTGATATACTTAATCGTCTTTTATGTATACCAAATATCACTTCTCAAAGTTGTTGGTGACTGTTGAAGAAAAAACTCGCAAAGTCTGACAACACTGCCAACTATAAAAATATAACGCATTCTGAAAATAAAATTTAATTTATCAATTACGACTAATTAATTATAATTTTTTTCTTTCTTTCTTTTCTTTTCTTTTTTCTTATTAATTTTTTTATTCGTTTTTAATTTATGTATATAAAAGGGATTTATTTACGTTTATTCAGCAATATTTATTTCGTTTTATATACATATTGTATTTTTGAATATATTCTTTTGTATATAATCTGTCTTCTTTTCTTGCACAAATTTTATTAAATAACAAAAAAAGAAAGAAAGAAAAATCTAAATAATAATCTGTGCTTCTTGAAATAATCTTTTTTTTTTTTTTTTTTTTTTTTTTTTTTTTTTTGGGGGGGGGGGGGGGGGGTATTTATTTATATTTTGAAAAAAAAAAAAAAAGAAAAGAAAGAATGAAAGAAAGAAAAGAAAAGAAAAAGATTTTATGATGTCGAATGTTGTACATGATTACCAATTACATTAATTATCATTGATTACATATGATATTCCTTTTAATTTTTATGGTGATAAGAATAATAATTCTTTATCTAAATTATATTCAATGTCAATATTTAAAATTAGTTATATAAATTTCTATTCACCTATGATATCTTAAACGAAAAATACAATAAACAGTAAGTAAAAGACATTTATGTTATTTTATAAAGTTACAGGAATGTATGTAATTTATTTGTATTAAAAATATCTATATAATAAGTAATTTTTTGTTTAATATATATTTTTTTAAATAAAGAATATATTATTATTTTCCGTATTACAATTAAAAAAAAGACAATTAATTCTCCTACTTACAAAACTAAAAATATAATTTTCTAACAGCTATTCGTCCAATATAGTTTATTTAACATTTTTATACCCTTACAAACAATTACTCCTTTAGTAGGGTTTACTTAACTTTTTCATAACCTTTCATCAACTAATATGTATTGAAAGATAAAACGAAATGTCTGTTGGTTTTTCTATATCGGGAACATTCATTATTTTTAAATGTCTCCAGGGAACCGTGAATACTAAACTTCTTAAAAATAAGCTACTTTGAAAAATCATAAGCTCTTATTTTTATGCTTTTTCTTTTTCTTGTAACATTCTACTAAATATGAAAAATGAATAATTTTTATCTTTGAAACGTGCCTATAGGGAAAAAAATGAACATAAATATAATAGCCAATAAGAAGAAAGCAATTACTTTTTTCGTTTACGTATATATATGTATATATTTCTTGAAAAAGTTAAAAAAAGAAAAAAA